>CM057338.1:848390244-849642286 GCA_030015575.1 Agapanthus africanus | reverse complement strand
AAGTGCTCGGTGGCCTCGAAGGGAGGGCTTTAGCATGGAAATGAAGAGAAGTAGTTCAAAC
Organism: Agapanthus africanus; assembly: GCA_030015575.1. Classification (NCBI taxonomy): domain Eukaryota; kingdom Viridiplantae; phylum Streptophyta; class Magnoliopsida; order Asparagales; family Amaryllidaceae; genus Agapanthus; species Agapanthus africanus. Next base: position 849,642,225 of record CM057338.1, on the reverse strand, counting down.
TGTAGGGAAGCGAGCATCTTTATTATTGAATAAATTACAGATTATGCGATTCAATTTAAATTCTCCTGTATTGAATATAAATTTTGGTAGGTGTCTTTGTTGCTCGGATTTGGGTCACTCGACGATGACCATGATCTGTCTGATCATCAGCTCTCCATCTTTAATTTGATCGGCTTGACATTTATCTTGCAGGTACTTTGCCAAGTGACCGGAGCGGATCAGCTCCTCGATGTAATCGCACAGCTGTTTACAATTCTCGGTCGGATGTCCTTGCGTCCGGTGATAGGCACAATACGGGCCCTGGAGCCGCTTGCCCGTACTTCGGGTAGCCGGCGGTAGCCTGAAGAACCTTTCTCCCTGTGCCTCCTCTAGCAGCTCGGTCTTGGAGATGTTAAGGGGAGTGTACTCCTGGAACTTCGGGGAGTAAGGTTTTGGTCAGTCGACTCTCTTTTTCTCTTCTCTGCCTCGATTCTTTTTGTAGGGTTCCCTAGGTCGGCAACAAGGTTTCGGGAGGCATCGTCCATGCCATTTTCTAAATTTTTCCGTTCTAAAGAACCCTAACCCTAGAATCTTAACTAGAGAATTAAACAATACAACATGCAAACAACTTTGCAAACAAGTGAATAGGGGAATACAACCTTTGTAGATCGGTCCTTCACTTCTAAACCTCCGTGTAGTAGTCCCTTCGCTCCAAGTAGCGAACGCCTAAACTCTATTAAGGGTTCACATGAAGAAATGAACAAGCTTGCTCGAAGTCTTCGAGGCCGAAGATGATCTACGTCGAGAAGACTCAAACTCATGCCATCTCTTCACTAAATTAAGGTTTAGTGAAGCAAACACCCTAAACTAAATGGCTAATAGTAGAGGATGATGAAGTAGGAAATGGACTCACTTTAGATTTAATTTTCTCACAATATTTTCTCACTTAGAAAAAAGCTAGCAAGATTTTTCTCATGAAGAAGAAGATGAAGTGATGAAGATGAGAGAATGAACTCATGAGGTGAGAATAAAAACCATGTGTGAGTTAGTGTCATACACTAACTCATGTAGAGAATAAACCATGGGTAAACAATAATGGTTGGGTTAATAAATATCTTTAAGTAAAACAAAAAAAGTGGACTAGGTCAATGGTTCCACAAGTTTCTACAATCTTCAATCATGTGACAATTTCCAACCAATTTTGATTTACTCTAAATAAATAAAAACCCTTCATTATTATTTGCATGGTGTGAGTCTCATACACCCATATAGCATGTGGCATCAAGCATGACACATAAATAATGTACATTAATATATATCACATATATACTAAGTGTACATTAGTGAGAAAAAGAAATCTTAAGTGAGCTAATATTAGTTAATGTAAGTTAATATATCAAATATATAATTATACATTAAATTATTAAATCAACACTTGATTTAATAATCCGGTTATATCACATACAACCGACTAATATTAAATGTAACAATCTATCGAATCAACACTTGATCCGATAACCCGGACATATCATATATAACAGACCGATATCACATATCGCGAGAATAGAATGTGGTATCACATATGCACATTAATCTCGGTCTCGCACATATCACATACGTGCTCCTATTTCGTTTCGCATGAACCAGGAAATCTCTGTGTAGGACTCTAAAGACTCGTCAATACGCCGGCAGTAGGTGATGATCATATCAAACACCCACAAGCCGCAAGCAGTCTGCTAAACGTAACGGCCACCAGGGTATTGAGCGATCAGAAGATCAACAAGTAAGCCTGCTCGTACTCCTGCGAATCCAATTAGTAACACTACCGTACAGTCCGGTCTTTTCGTCAGATATATCGCATATCACGGCCTGGGGGTGGTAAAACGTCAGACCCCAATAGCCTGATAAGTCATGCCGATAAAAGGTCCATAACGGTTCGAGAAACTACTGATAACACTTACCAGTAAATCTCAGCAACCCTGGCCAGGGATTTCATGTTATGGCCAATCGAGCATAGCGCAACATCAACTCCCAATACCAGGAGAGACGAATCCCCTCCTATCGCTCATTGCCTCCATGTGACTCGGGACTGTATCCAAAAACCACCTTTTTGCGTGATCTCTTGACTGTGGTAAGGTGGAAATCAAAGCACAGTGGGAATCATACAAGACTCTATGACGATCTCGGATCGACAGACTAACCTGTACCAGTATCACCAGAGAACCGCTATCTGATGATAGGTTTAATACCATCTAGGAGTTCTCGGCGAGTCCGCTCAGTATACCCAGTCTCCACTGAGAACCCGTATACCTTCTCTGATGTCAAACACCAATGGATATGGGATCATCCATTGCCCATCACATGGGTCTAGAAGCGCATACGCTAGTCTACTCTGAAGTATCGATGCCATGTATCGATACTCCCACAACTAGGAACAATTATAGGGTGTACTTGTGGACTACCCTTGGCCCCACTAGTATGATCTACATTATAGTCATGGTAGTTAAGTACACATCCTAAGGGCTTTATCAACATGTGAGAGCAAGACAACATCACTTATACAAGTCAACATGTTAAGATAAAGAGCAACCAGATAGCATACTATCATGTCGAGCAAGAAAGTCCTCCCTATATATGTCCAAGCATCCATTATAATATACATCTTATGTACAATAATGGCCTATAGGGCATACATATAACTAACAATCTCCCACTTGTACTAAGGCCATCTGTTGTAGTATCCAATACCCAACAATATAGCAGTGGTTGTAGTATCCCATACTCAACCATCCCAAAATCTCTCAAATAGTATTTGGGGAAGAAGGCCTTGATGAGTGGATCCGTCGTGTTATCCTTCGTGTCAACTCTCCTGAGCTCGATCCGTTGGAGATTAACCATCTCCCTGATCAGGTGATACTTACCTCAGAATATGTCTGGATCGCTGATGTGACCGGTGTTCCTAGGTTAAAGCCACAACTCCATTGTAGTCACAATAACAGTTATTGGATGCTCAATGGTAGGAACCATGTTCATCTCATGAACAAGTAATGCCCAGACAGCCACTTTGGCAGCATCGTTGGTAGTGATGTATTCAACCTTTATCGTCTAGTATGTCTCGGTATCTAGCTTAGAACTCTTCCAACATACTGTCCCTCCACTGAGGGTAAAGACAATGCCTGTGACTGGCTTTCAGTCGACCTTATCACTCTGGAAGTTCGAACCAAGAACATTCTTTTAGTGCTTCTCAAGTACTTAAGAATGTCCTCCATAACTGTCCAGTGATTCTCCCAAAATCCGATTGATTCCTGGTCACTATGCCTAATGAGTCATCTACATCTGGTCTGGTACATAACATCGCATACATGATAGAGCCTCCTGCCGAAGCATAGGGTATCCCTTGTATGCGAGCTCTCTACAAATCAGTCTTGGAAGACATCTTTTTGGAGAGAGTGATTCCTGAGTAAGTGGACGAACCACCACGCTTGGAATCTTCCATACTAAACCCTTTTAGTACGGTGTTAATGTACCTAAATTTGGGACACTCCCAACATCCACATAGATCTATCACCATAGATCATAATCCATAAGATGTAGTAGATATAATCCAGATCTTCCATGGAGAATCCCCGTGATAAGAGGAGTTTGACTGAGTGTAGCATAGGAAACCATTTCCTATCAAGAGTATGTTATCTACGTACAATACGTGGAAGACAACCTTACTTTTTACAACCTTCTTGTATATACAAGGTTCATCTACCATTTTGATGAACTCAAACTCTTTGACTGCTACATCAAAACAGATGTTCCAACTCCGCGATGCGTGCTTTAATCCTGATGGACTTAAGCATAGCCACTGGAGAAAAGGTTTCATCATAAACCACACCTGGTTATTGACGATAGCCTTTTACTACAAATCTAGCTTTTCCATCTACACCAAGAATCTTCTCAAGATCCATTTGCTCCCAATGGGTTTTACCCCTTCAGGTGCAATATGCGAAGTCATACTTTGTTGGTGTACATGGATTCTATCTTTGATCGCATAGCATCCAGCCTTTTCACAGAGTCGCCACTCGTGATGGCCTGCTTGAACCTAGTTGGGCCATCATCAACCATGATGCAATCCTCGTTCCCACTATCACCAAGAAAACCGTAGTATCTCTCAAGTGGATGAGGAACCCTACCAGATTCACGGAGAGGCTGAGGTTTGTTGGAGACTATTGAATCCTTTGGTTCCACTAAATCATCAGCTGTTAGTTTGTCAAGCTGGAACAATTTCCAGTTCTACCTCATGACCACAAATTTCTTCACAAGAAATTCCTTTTCTAAAAAGGTGGCATGCTGAGAAACAAAACATCTTTTGCTCCTCAGTGTGGCAGAAGATATTCTCTCACAAATGTTTGGGATATCCAACAAACTTACAGAACTGACCTTGCCTCAAGTTTGTCCGGAGTTTGCTTTTCAACATAGGCCGGACAACCCCATATCTTAACTCGTTTAAGATATGGTCTCATCCCATTCCATATCTCATATGAAGTAGTAGGTGCTGATTTGGTTAGAACCCCATTCAATAGGTATGCAGCTTCTCAAGTGCATAACACCAAAAGGAAACAGGTAACTCAGCAGTACTCGTCATAGAGCGCACCATATCTCATAGGGTGCGATGCCTCCGTCCCGATACACCATTATGCTATGGTGTATTCGAAGGATTAAGCTGAGAGAGAATCTCATTCTCCTTTTAGAAACTCCAGGAGCTCCATGCGCAAGTATTCTCCTCCTTGATCACATCGAAGGATTTTAATATTTCTACCCGTCTGGTTCTCAACTTCAAGCTTATATTCCTTGAATTTCTCAAAAGTTTCAGACTTATATTTCAACAGGAACATATGTTCAAATTTTGAGAGATGAACAGTGAATATAATGAAGTATAAAGAACCAGCCCTGGCATTTGTAGACATAGGACCGTATACATCATCATGTATCTGTCCCAAGAGTTCACTAACTCTTTTTCTGTTTCCAGTAAACGGAGCATTGGTCATTTTATCTTTGAGACAAGACTGAAAAGTATCATAAGATGAAAATTTGAACAGATTCTCATATTCATCCTTATGTAACTTAGCTGGTCGTGTCGCATTGATATGACCTAGTCTACAATGCCACAAGAAGGATTCGTTCATTTCTGAACTACTCCTCTTGTGTGTGTTCTATATACTTTGAACTATGGTTTTATTTAGAACGTATATGCTATTATATAACGTGCCTGATCGAATCAACTCTTGATTCAGGAAAATGTTCACAACATTATCCTCCAATTCAGAATTATACCTTCTTTAACTTATTAAAGAAAACGATGTAATGTTGTATATTAGGTTCGGTATGTAATAGCATTCATTCAGAATCAATGTATTTAATACAAGGTGATATCTGTCAACTGACTTGGCTGTAACAATTGCACCATTCTTCAACATTTAGAGACATATCACTCATTCCCAGTTCACTACCTTTCTGTAGCCCATGTAACATATTACATATGCGGGATTCTGATCCGGTATCACATACCCAGGACGTAGAGGATACTGAGAAACAGTTCTCGGTAATGAACACACCCGAAGAATATGCATCAACATACTTTATTCCTTGATTGGGTGGTATGGGAATCCAGATATTCCCCTATTTCCTCCTCTGACTTATAACAATTATAAGATAGAGCAGACCCAACGTTCCCTAGCATAGTATAATAAGCAGGTTCGGTTAATGCATCCATATTATTATCTTGATTAAGGCGTGACATGGTCGCTATCAGGAGAGAGAGGGAAGAAAACACTCAGCGTATGCTCTTGCAAGATCAGATTGGTTAATATTTTATCTAATCAGGATGGCTCCCACTGTTTTTATCAAATCTTTCTTCAAATCCTAAAAGGTAAGACTAGCCGGGATTAATTACACCCTACAAGTTCGCCAATCCTTCGGCCAGGCCAGCGTCGGTACTTTGAGGGAGATTCCCCGTGCTCTCGCACAGACCTAATTAAAATAAATCTCGTTTTCCCAGGGGTGTAACCCCGTTAACACCTTTCTAGACACCTACTTGATCGGCTAATTGTAATGTGTAAAACTCTCTCAGGAGCAACTCTTACTCGCAGTGGGTATCGGGATCTAAGTATCTCATAGAAGATATGCAATCTCATTGCAAATTTCAACACTTGAAATTCATGATAATCTTTTGCCCCAAGCGATCTATGACCTTGACAAGGTCAACAAACCATAGACCGCAAGTCAAGTTCAACCCGTCATTTCTTGATTGAATTAAACCCACCCGCACGACCCTTGACAAAGTCAATAAGGCCGCACGACTACCCTAATCCAATCGCATCATATGCTTTGCAGATAAGCACTAATCAGCTACCGTACACTACGCCTTGACAAGATCAACAAACGCAGTATGAATACTAAATACTACTTATCTGAAATGACGGAGGGCTACGACGGGTTTTTAAGAAAACCCTTTGCATAATGAACTTGATATCGTTGTAGAATCGAGTAATTTTGAAAATGAGTATTTTTTAGGCTTTTACTAGTTTCGCTAAAGAGGTTACCCCCGGTGAAGGGATCTCGGCTCTTTCCTTATCGAATAAGGTGCAGGATATTTCACAAATACCACTATGCAAAACAAAAACTATAGATGCAATCAAAAGACAAACCGTGTGGGTTGTAGCATCTGCTAGTTTCGCTAAAGTGGTTACTCCCGGTGAAGGGATCTCGGCTCTTTCCTTATCGAATAAGGTAGTGGATATTCTACAAGGAACACCGCTATGCAAAGCAAGAACTAGAGCTACCAGTTTTTAAACAAATTTCTACAACATCTTTAGATTTCTTTTATTTCATTAATCTCATTAATGAAGTCCCATCAAATTATGCTTCCCAAGCATCACAGAAGAAACGAAAGCATCAATATTTTTTATATATCATATATATAAAATAAGCATGCGTCTCAAAACATATCAAGTGATCATATCACAAAATATCAGTAGCAGAAGAACACATATGAAATATTGGATATACTAGGAATTCCGTGTTTTAATAAAGCCCATAAAAAACGCGGATTCTACGGTCGCGATGAATAGCCAAACCCACATCCCTAGACCCCTACGAGAGCGGCAAGCAACCCTACCAATTCTAGAGTTAGGAGACCCGGTCTCGACTCCTCGAGATGGTCTCCCACTGGACCCTAGAACCCGGCTACTTGTGCTCCCTGCCTTGGGTCTATCCTAATGCGGAAAAGTAAATAATGTACATCACATGGTGATATCATCCTCAACCCGGAAGTGCCCCAAAAAAAGAATATTACATACAAGATTTTATATGAATGAAAATGAAAAACTTTCATCTCTCATAAAAAACCCCGGCTATTCAAAACATGACGATCCAATATAACATATCATAGAAACACATAACATTATATTTCATCAACGTAAGTAAATATGCGTATCCCAATTGTCATTGACATATAGCAATGAAACCGGTGATACACCACATATTACATTTACGGTCGCAGAAAAGAAAGTAAAAAACTACAACAATTGGAATCCGCAACCGTCTTAGACATCATAAACCCAATGTATCACATACTTTGGATTTCATGCCTAACCAAATGAATTCCTTAGACATCACATGCCTAACAATTATAAACCTCGCATTTTAGTCTCGATATTGAAAATACTTTCCAATAACCTTTCGGGTAATTCAACAAGATTCCCGATAACCTGATCGAATGCTCATCGGAAACTTTAGAAGAAGGCCGCACCCCCGATGCCGTCGACGAAGTGCACTAAGGTGGAACACTACGGCCGCGAGCACCCGAACGGATGCTTTTGGCGATGGGGTTTTCCTACAGTCACTTGGTCGGGGCTATGGGGTGTGGCTATCTAGTAAGGTTACCCAGCGAGTATCCGTGTACACTACGTAATTGCGACGGACTTTTGATCCACATTAAAATTTCGTGGAAACCGATCAAATGAGACTGAACTGCTAGATTTATAAAATTCAAACCAGTTATCACATAACTAATTATGTGGATTCCAAATATTTTATCACAATTACAGATAGCTAGACGATGTTAAATTTTTTGATCGAATAAACAAACACCCAAAATTTTCCAAAGAGCTCAACACTTGAGCGGAGTTCAAAAAGTACCCAGAACATGCCGCAGCTCCTACGAACCATCCGTAGAAGGGCTGATCCAAGCCTCACTCATGTCGCTACGGAACTACGGCAAACCCTAGGGTATGACCACGGTTTAGTGCTTCAAAAAGTCGAGTTTGGATATCGTTATTCTAGAGGGTCCACAGAATCGCTTGCATAATTTTCTGAAGATTTTAAACACGGAAAAAATCCAACTCTTGGAAAATTTCCAGCAAGGGATAATATGGGTTATTGATATCCGTTCGAACTTTTTAACGTCGTCTAAATAACCCGAATACATGTTAGAATTACGACTACAAAACACTCCGAGTTGCCTTTGCAGAAAGTTAACATTACATGCAAATTTAGCAAAAACAAACAACACTTGAAACACCAAAACCCAGAGACTGGAACACACTACAAAATTCAACCCAGAACCTCACTATTGGGCCGAGCAGGCCGGTTTTCTTAGGTGTCTGGCCGGCCAAATTCCGGCGAGGAGGGGTAAATTTTATACTATGTTCATGTTATATCACATACAACATTCTGCAGTCGCTAAAAATTTTTTTAGAGCACTTTAAAAATTCGATAGAAACTAGGTATTGGTGTTGCAAGTTTCGGAGTAGTTTTGGTTTCGTAATCTAACAAATATCGTTTAAATCTCTAGCTTGGCTCTGATACCATTGCAGGGTTCCTTAGGTCGGCAGCAAGGTTTCGGGAGGCATCGTCCATACCATTTTCTAAATTTTTCCATTCTAAAGAACCCTAACCCTAGAATCTTAACTAGAGAATTAAACAATACAACATGCAAACAACTTTGCAAACAAGTGAATGAGGGAATACAACCTTTGTAGACTGGTCCTTCACTTCTAAAGCTCCGCGCAGTAGTCCCTTCGCTCCAAGTAGTGAACACCCGAACTCTAATAAGGGTTCACATGAAGAAATGAACAAGCTTACTCAAAGTCTTCGAGGCCGAAGACAATCTACGTCAAGGAGACTCAAGCTCATGCTATCTCTTCATTAAATTAGGGTTTAGTGAAGCAAACACCTTAAACTAAATGGTTAATGGTAGAGGATGATGAAATAGGAAATGGGCTCACTTTAGATTTAATTTTCTCACAATATTTTCTCACTTAGAAAAAAGCTAGCAAGCTTTTTCTCATGAAGAAGAAGATGAAGTGATGAAGATGAGAGAATGAACTCATGAGGTGAGAATAGCATCCATGGGCGAGTTAGTGTCATACACTAACTCATGTAGAGAATAAACCATGAGTAAACAATAATGGTTGGGTTAATAAATATTTTAAAGTAAAACAAAAAGAGTGGACTTGGTCAATGGTTCCACAAGCTTCTATAAGCTTCAACCATATGGCAATTTCCAACCAATTTTGATTTATTTTAAATAAATAAAAACCCTTCATTATTATTTGCATGGTGTGAGTCTCATACACCCATGTAGCATGTGGCATCAAGCATGGCACATAAATAATATACATTAATATATATCACATATATACTAAGTGTACATTAGTGAGAAAAAGAAATCTTAAGTGAGCTAATATTAGTTAATGTAAGTTAATATATCAAATATATAATTATACATTAAATTATTAAATCAACACTTGATTTAATAATCCGGCTATATCACATACAACCGACTAATATTAAATGTAACAATCTATCGAATCAACACTTGATCCGATAACACGGCTATATCACATATAACCGACCGATATCACATATCGCGAGAATAGAATGCGATATCATATACGCGCATTAATCTCTGTCTCGCACATATCACATATGTGCTCCTACTTCGTTTCGCATGAACTAGGAAACATCTGTGTAGGACTCTAAAGACTCGTCAATACGCTGGCAGTAGGTGATGATCATATCAAACACCCACAAGCCGCAAGCGGTCTGCTAAACGTAACGGCCACCCGGGTATTGAGCGATCAGAAAATCAACAAGTAAACCTGCTCGTACTCCTGCGAATCCAATCGGTAACACTACCGTACAGTCCGGTCTCTTCGTCAGATATGTCGCATATCGCAGCCTGGGGGTGGTAAAATGTCAGACCCCAATAGCCTGATAAGTCATGCCGATGCAAGGTCTATAACGGTTCGAGAAACTACTGATAATACTTACCAGTAAATCTCAGCAACCCTGGCTAGGAATTTCATGTTATGGCCAATCGAGAATAGCGCAACATCAACTCCCAATACCGAGAGAGACGAATCCCCTCCTATCTCTCATTGCCTCTATGTGACTCAGGACTGTACCCAAAAACCACCTTTTTGCATGATCTCTTGACCGTGGTATGGTGGAAATCAAAGCACAGTGGGAATCACACAAGACTCTATGACGATCTCGGGTCGACAGACTAACCTGTACCAGTATCACCTGAGAACTGCTATCTGACGATAGGTATAATACCATCTATGAGTTCTCGGCGAGTCCGTTCAGTGTACCCAGTCTCCACTGAGCACCCATATACCTTCTCTGATGTCAAACACTAATGGATATGGGATCATCTATCGCCCATCACATAGGTCGAGAAACGCATACGCTAGTCTATTCTGGAGTATCGATGCCCCGTCTCGATACTCCCACGACTAGGAACAATTATAGGGTGTACTTATGAACTACCCTTGGCCCCACTAGTATGATCTACATCATAGTCCTGGTAGTCAAGTACACATCCTATGGGCTTTATCAACATGTGAGAGCAAGACAACATCACTTATACAAGTCAACATGTTAAGATAAAAAATAACCAGATAGCATACTATCATGTCGAGAAAGAAAGTCCTCCCTATATATGTCCAAGCATCCATTATAATATACATCTCATGTACAATAATGGCCTCTAGGGCATACATATAACTAACACTTTTGGTCGGTTGGTTGCCTCTGGGTAGATTCGAGTTCACTCGGACTCGAGTTGGATTTCCCGCTCGGTCCAGGCTTTTACCACGGCTATGGTCTTAGGTTGCGCTAATGCAAAAGAGCGGAGCCACTCATTGTGCCTAAGACCCGACCTCAGCGTGGTGACTGTTTCGTCGCGGTGTTTGGGGACCTCGAGGAGCACATTGTAGAAGCAGATGACATATCCTTTGAAGGATTTTTTTGTCTCCGCTCTTGATGGTGAACAGATAGTTGACCGGCCTCTTCTGCCGTTGATTCCCGATGAAGGACCGAGGAATTGGGTGGCCAGCTCATCGAAGATCGAGATGGAGCATGGCGTAAGTCCTCGGAACCAGTCCCGTCCAGCCCGGATGAGGGTGGCGGGGAAAGAGCTGCATTGGGCTGCGTCCAAGTTATCTTGGATTCTCATGCCCGCTGTAAACGCGTCCAAGTGATCTTTTGGGTTGGACTTCCCATCAAAGAGCGACCCCTTGGGCGGTTTGATTTTGGATGAGAAACGTTCGACCAGCAATTCCTCGGTGAAGGGCTTCGTGAGAGAATCCGCGGAATACCTAGCCCCTTCGCCGGATGGATGGCCATCTCGCCGTATGCCATCGATCTTCTTTTTGAGGGCCTCGAGTCGGTGGTGGTAACCCGAGGATTCTGTATAGTCAGAGTGGTGGCTATCCCCGCTCTGGGTCTGTGTCAGGGTGCGGCTTCGATTTCGCTCTATCAGGTGTCTTAGATCCCCGGGCGAGGCCCTTCTCGCGTGGTCCCTGCACTCGTCATTCGCGTGATCCCGGCGAGTGTGGGGGAGTCAATAATGCCAAGAAGCAGGCGAGCTGATCGACACCTCCTCAGGAGGAGAGAACACGCGACGGGAATTGGGGTGACGACCGGTCTTCCTTGGGACCGTGGCGTGGAGGTGTCCGGAGCCCAGCGGGTCATGGAATTAGTCGCTACGTGTGGGTTAAGGTGGCTGGAGTCATCCCTCCAGCGCTCAGTGGCGCTGTGATGAGGGTGAAGTAGATCGGGGGCTTGAGTGTGCCCGTCCGTCCTTTGGCGGACGTCGTTATCCCAAGAAGGCGGAGCCGCACACTGGTGGTTAGGGCCCGCTGCTTGAACGCGGACGAGGGAATCTACCAGCGTCGTAAGCCGGTCTATCCGGACGGACAAGGCGTGGATGGCATTAGGAGGGGGAGGCGAGCCTCTCCCGTCTCCGTTGTGGCGGCTCATATTTAGATCGTTGCGGTCATTGCTCACTATTTGGATCAAGGGCGGAGGATCAACTTTTGTTGGTGGAACAAGATAAGTCTTTGTTTCCTACAGACGGCGCCAATTGATAGAGGCTTTGATCTCCTTCAGATGTTGTCCTCCGTTGATCTGTCACGATCGTTGCTGGATAGTTGAGATTGGATTCGGAGGTTGCCTCCTTGAGTGTTTGGATCTCAATGGGTTAAGTTTGATGTGGAAGCCGAGCTACCTGCAAAGAAGTCCCGGGGTGGGTGACCATCGTAGGACCCTTTGACGATCAAGTTAGCCGAGGAATTTGAGCAGAGTAGCGGCCTATTGGGTGCCAGTCGTCTTACCAGAGTCGTCTGGGAGAGGGGTTTTATAGTGGTTGCATGGAGTGAGCAGACGTGAGATCTTCGCCTTCGGTTATGCCCCTGACGTTACGCGTGCGTGAACGACGGGATCCCTTCATTAATGATGGGATACGCTCATTAATTGGGGGGATGTGCCAGTGTGGGACATGGGACGTGGGACGGCGGTTATCTCGCTTTGGCGAGATACGCGGAGCTGTTGCGGAGGCGCTAGGGCTCCGCAATCTCGGTTGATCGAGAGAGGCCGAGGAAGCTCGGCATATCAGGGGCTCGGAGACAAGCGGGAGGCCGATGAAGCTCGGCACATCAGGGGCTCGGAGACGAGCGGGAGGCCGAGGAAGCTTGGCATGCTTGGAGCTCGGAGACGAGCGGGAGGCTGAGGAAGCTCGGCACGAGAGAAGGCTCGGAGGCGAGGAGACTGAGGAAGCTCGAAAACAAGCTGTTGGTAGTCTCTTAGACGAAGGTGAAATGTCTTTCAGGGGGGTCTCCCGAAAGGTCAGAGAACTCCCCCGAGAACGTCCTCAGGGAATGTCCCCGATGCGGCTCACTTATTCCACCCCCCGTGGAATCCGAGACACATCATCTTCCACGTGTCGTAATCTGGAGGGAGACCACTTGTGAGCATCATCAGAGGCCCGTGGTTAAGTGGAGAATCCAGCAGACCAAAAACAAGCAGGGAATACAAGTAGGGGATCCAAATCCTCGTTTATGGGCCCTGATGCCCTAAACAGGATTTGGATCCCCTTGCTTGTATTCCCTTCCCTGTTTGTTTGCCTTGCCCCAAAAACTTTGCTAAAAACTCCCTAATTCTTCAAACTTATGTATACAAGTGCTTATACCATTTACCTTTTGTATCTTTACTATTATGATGCAAAAAGAAGGGGGGCCGTATGGCGTTCTTACAATTAATTGGAATTAAATATTTGATAAATGGAGAAAAATCCTTAATACTTAGATGGTCCACATCATCATATTTTTGCTTGTGTGAAGTACATGAATTTATGTTAGCATCAAAGACATTAAGATTTGTAAAGATTCTAATTTTTTTCCAGCTTTTGGGCTTTTTAGTGAGCCTCCTCATATTTCGCTAATTACTAAAAAACACTTCCATATTTACTTAAAAAATCTCCCATACATCTAAATTGCACTAAAAAGCCTTTAACAAGCCAAAAAGAGAATATTTTTGATATCTTTCATTACTCCGTTCGGAGCCTAACGGTGAGTATCATGTTAGGGTTTTAAAACCTTCACAATCTCTTTTTTCCCCAAAATTCCTAATTTTTCACCAAATCGGCGTTAGGATTAGGGTTTCGATCAAACATCTCAAATTGATTATCGAAATAGGCTAATCTTTCTCAAGCTTCCCTAACAACGAGCTTGTCGAGTGTCGTTGTCATTTCAATTGCCAGTTTCGAGTTTGTGGGCAACCTTATTTGAAAGAAGAGTGATTCTTTAGTTTCTATAAATCCCAATCTTCAACTAAACGAGAATGCGTGTTTTTTTTATGAGAGAAAAATCTACCAAAATACATTGAAGGTAAGAGAATAGGTCAAAAACAAGTTCCTGCTCCATCTTCGTAATGGATGCTAACTTTTAATGAAAAACTAGTGAGGGAGGATTTTTAGTACAATTTAAATGTGTGAGGGATCTTTTAAGTAAATACGAAATATGGATGTGACTTTTTAGTAATTAGCGAAGTATGAGCAGGATTTTTAGTAAAAAGCCCAAAACTTATAGTTAAGATATTTTAGAGGCTTTCAGTTAAGATAACGATGATCTCACGTCAAATCAATATTTTAATACACATGGGCATGGCATGTGAAAAAAATACTAGTTATGTATAAAGATATTTCACAAGTATCCAAAATACCCTTCCCCAGCCATTTCTTCATTCTTCGTTTCTCTAGGGTTTTTTTGGTGGCCCCATATTTTCCATGGACTCAACTATTGCTAATGGCTCTTCTCTTGCTCCATATTTTTCCGCCTCATTTCCATGTCCATCTCCATCTCCATCTTCTCTTCCTCCTTCACCATCAACTTTGCCGTTAACCCTCTCCTCTCTCGACAAAATGACCTAACCAGGCCTTCCTGAACATAACTAGAATTCGTTTCTTTCTTGAGCTCAAACTCACACACAATTCACATCAGGGCTGCTAAATTCCAAACCAAGAATAACGGTAAAGCAATTCGAGAAAAAGAAAAAGAGAAACCAAAAGGTTAGAGATTGAAATTTCGGCATTGAATAAGGGGAAGAAGGATGAAAAAGGTAAAAATGAAATAAAACTAATTATCATATATGAAAAATAAGGTAGGTAGGCTGGGTAAAATGCATGAGCATTTTCATGAAATAAGACTAAACTCAATCAGCCTCAGGTTTTTTTTAGCTTCAATAACCCCCAGTGGCTCTGCCGCAAATTATTAATGGGTGAAATATGTTATGTTGCAGGTGTTGCCATCCCTGGATGCATTGATCAGTACTCCATGTCTTTTAATGTCTGAATGGACAGTTTGAACCAGACAAGTTTCGAGACTTTCTCTTTGCAGCAGTTGTCTTGTGTTGGTGATTGGTAGGATATTCCATTGTTACGTGACTTTGTACGGTGTGCCGGCCATATATATATATGCTCAGTCATGAGAGAGAAAGATATAAGTACAAGGGCCCCACCAATCAGCCCTAAGATGCTCGAAAATCTTCATCTCTTTCTCTCTCCTGTCCGGATGTAATAAACCGGACACACCGAATAATTTATCAGGGAGGATGGGCCACATGCCCCTCAAAGCTACTTGTTAGCCTCAGATTGAATAGCCTTTGGATCAGTGCTCTAACACTTGGATGCATATGAAAAGTCATGGAGTTGTACTAAAAGAAGTGGGAGGAGAAAGAGGAGAATTATCAATATGATTTGTGTATCCGTGCATGCCCCAAAAAAGAGTAATAAAAAAAAATCCGGTTTTTCATATTTGCATAACCCCCGAATCTATCCTATTGTTCAAATCCTTCTCCACCCCTATCCCATCCCTGGTGGTTCATGATGAGAATGGAGAAAGAGATCAACTTATTTAAAGTCCTATTCATGGATCCATGTCTCTTCACAAATGACAGATAACTTGTAAAATGATGGAAAAACAATTAATGCTCTCAAGATGGATTGTACAGTCATATGTTGTCATGCATCGATATGTGCCTGTTTACTTAATTTCATGCATTCTAAGCTAAAAGATTGTTGTAATTGCAAAGTAAACTCTTGTATATGGATCAATGAACAACATGTTGCCATGTGTCCTGTTTTCGTAGAGAAATGTTATTATGTACTTCGTTTTCTTCCCGTAATTTCCACAAGTAAAATGAGATATTAAAGATGAAAACGAGGGCAGAAGAAATGATTAATTACAATAAAAAGGACATCAATCCTTTTCAGAATCCTAGGCTTTCTCCTCATCGTTGCTTTGTTTTGTTCAGCTCAGTTTCCAGAAGCACAACCATTTGACGTGAGGGTGAGAGAGATCACTCGGTTGGCTTCTATCTTAATAACACGTACGGCATTTATATAAATAAAGCAAACGAAGAAGTCTGTATATGAATTCAATCCATTTTGATATAGCTCTAGACCAAACCAATGTAGGCATGTGCGCGTGAAAATTTCATGCAGCCACCATGCAACTATAAATGACTTCTCATCAACTTGCTCTTTCGTTTGAAAGGGTCATGTGATGCCGATGTGGAGAGGTAGCTAGCTTGGTTATTCTTTTATTACATGAAGACAAAGATGGTTCATGTCTCTTTACATGTAACATATGAAGACACGTCATTCATTTTTATTGCGTGTAGGTAACGATGTCACATGTCTCTTTTATTGCATGAAAGGTAGTCGCATGGCTCTTTTATGAGGACGCGACAAGCCATTTTGGAAGAAAATTATAGGTCACCACTGTGAACAAGATTAAATTGTATTGTCTAATTTGCTTTGAAATGAATGAGAATGACCGATAGAAATAATAATGGCCTGTTAATTTGTGGTCAATTTCCAAAAGTAAAAGCATTAAAAATTACTCCTTGTTTTTATTCTGTTTTTATTCTGGTACCTTTAGGTCTCCCTAATTTGGAGATCATACTATTTCTCTAGGTTTTATTAATGGCTTAGCTAGAATCACTCTAGGAAAAATTGACTGGTATTCCTATTTTTCTTATCCCGATTCCACGATCAAATTGGTCATTTTTGCTTTCCTCCATAAGGTAGTTTGAACTTGAGCAAGAAAACGGATGTGCTGCCGCACAACGGCTTTCGCGTTAGCGCTTAGAGCTATTACCCGAAACAGAAAGAAGAGAAAGATTGACTTTCACCGCGCAAACCGTAAGATTCAAGATAAGTTGTGATCTCAACAGCCGAAAGCAAAAGCTACCTGATCTACGACCACCCTTTGCCATTCTTTTTCCACATTGGACGCAATTTTAACTTGGATCTTATCAAATCTTTCATACACGAGTGTAACCTAAGACCTTATCAAATCTTTCATGAAACCTTGTTGCCCTGCCCAACTTATTCGGATTATAAATAAAATTATATCTAACCCGAACAGTTTTAACTTGGATCCAGGACCCAAATTCTCAGCCGCCTTCCACGTAGCCCGACCATAGTTCCCACTGCCGTTTAACCCACTTTAAAAGCTCCGCGTACTGACAAAGAATGGGGCCCACCATTCTCCAATATGGGTGCATAATAAACATTAGTATCTCCAAATGCTAAATATCTTTTTCTTTAATTAATACTCTAATCAATTAATTAAGGGTTAATCGGTAAAACACCTTCCCCCTAATTTATAGCCACAAACAACCAACTTTAATAAATGCTAAAAAACACTCAACTTTAATTCTATTAACTATTAAATCTTCTAATTTTGCTTCATAACATGTTTTTATTGTTTAGAGTTGAATTAAAGTAATTTATTTAGGGTTTTGATCAATAAGCTGAGGGCAGGGGCGGATCTAGAAATTTTCATTAGCAGGGTCGCACACAAAAAGGCAAGGTTCCATTTGTTGGATATAGTGCACTCAAGACAATTATTATGATTGCAAGTAGGCAATTATGATAATTGAACGAGAAGCTGTAAAGGTATAACAGTCTTACTCGAGATGATAGTATACTATCTGGTTTGTTTTCATCGTTGATGAAGCCTGTAGGATTGTTGCTTGACAACCAGCATTATGATGGTGATCATATATGTGGGAGCTGGGTTGTCCATAAGCACATACTTAAATGTTTCTAGTCGTGGGAGTATCGAGACTAGATTTCGATATTCCAGAGTAGACTAGTGTATACGTTTATAGACTCCGATGAGGGGCGGTGGCCGGTCTCACAAGCTATTGGTGTTGTGTTACCTATGATAGTATACAGGTGCTCACTAGAGGTGAGTACACCGGACGGACTCGCCGAGAACTTCTAGATGGTATTATATTTATCATCAGATGGCATGACTGCAGATTAGTCCTTTGACCTGAAATCGTCATTTGTCTCGTGTGAGTTCTCACTGTATTTTGATTACTACCCTACCACGGCTCAAAGTAGTCGTGCAAACAGATTTTAGTTGGGTACAATCCCGAACCACATGGAGGCAGTGAGCGGATCGTCGGGGATTCGTCTCTCCCGGTATTGGGGGTTAATGTCACGCTGTGTTCAGTTGGCCATCACTAGAAATCCGTGGCCACGGTGGATAAGATTTACTTATAGTTGATCGGTAGTATCTCTGTTGGTGATGAGCCTGACTCAAACACGGCTTATCGAATTAGTAGGGGTCTGACGTTATCCACCATCTAGACCTGATATGCGATACTCTTTGACGAAGAGACCATACTATACAGAGATTGTCACATTCAGGCTCAGTAGGGTAAGAACGTACTTAATTGTCGACCCCCTTTTCGACAAGTATCTGGGAAGTCGTTATGTACAGCTAGTGCCACTGACGTGCTTGTGGTTAAACCCACTGCCAGCGTATTGTCAAGTTTTTAGAGTCTCACATAGAGGGTTTTTTCCGGTTTAGGCGATAGATGTAGGAGCCATACGTTGGTACGTGCAGGTGTAACATTTCAGAAAAATAAAATATTATTTTTGGAATTTAAATAAATAAAATAATAAATTTCATGAATATTATAAGGATATAGGAATTGGTTTTGATGAAGTAGTATAGTTATATACTTATAATTTGGAAAATAATTGGAAAATTAATAAGAATTATTGATTTTGAAAGAATTTATGTGATTTGGATATTTTATAAATTATTATATAATTAATTTTATACAAGTTAATGCTAAACTTGATTAATATATCGCTAATTATGCATTAATCTTATTTATGTGCATGTCATGCAACAAAATATGTTGCAAACCTTGCTCACATTTACTTTAACCATGGCATTATTGTATTCCTTTTTAAAAATTATTTTTTTTAATTTGGGAAAATAAAAAGAAAAGAAAGAGAAGATATTTTGATGGGGGAGACATGTATGCATGGGCAAGTGAGAGAGTGAGAGAGAGAGAGGGGTATCTTTTAACCATGGCTTATCTCTTTCCTTCTTCATTTCTCATCTTCATCCTCTTCATTCTTCATCTCATTCCTGTAGGGTTGCTAGGCACTCTAACAAGGGTCTACGAGGCATCAATCATGCCCGATTTAAAAATTAGCCGTGCCGAACAACACTAACCAAGATCTTTATACTAGAGTTTAGGTGAAAACAAGTATGTTAAACACTTTAACACTAAGTGAGAGGGATACAACCATTGTAGATCCGGTCCTTCACTTCATAAGCTCCGTGTTGTGGTTCCTTCGCTGCGATCATCAAGTTCCGGACTCTCGAGAGGCTCCACGAAGAGAAAGATGCAAGCTTGCTTCCGATCTTCGATAACAAAGATGATCTACCTTGAAGTTTCAATAACACAAGCTCTCACTCACTAAATGAAGTGCACACCATCATCTAAATGGTAAGGATAGATGAGAATGATGAAGTCGGATTTTAGCTCTCATTTATTTTCATTAACTCATTCATTTTCATCACTTGATAAAAAGCTAGAAAACTTTTCATGAAAGAATTCAAGAAAGAAGAAGGAGAAGAAGAATCTTTTTGTGATGAATAATAAAAGTAATAATATCATTACCAAAGCAACCATGGTTAAGTCAAGAGAAGACATTACTATTGTAGAGATCTCACCATAGTAAAGGGTGTGGGTTGGGTTAAGTAAATATCTTGCAAAATATTTTTGCAAAAACAAAAAGGAAACCTTCTAGAAGGTTCAAGAAACAACTAACCCAAATCAAACCCTAACCTTGTTTAATCTCCACTAAACATGTTGCATTAGTAATTATATCATGTTACAATATTATATATCACATATACAATATTTATTATAACAAAATAAAATAATACAATTAACATATATCGCATATATATCAATGTATTACCCGAGTGAGAAAAAGAATCTTTTAGTGAGCTTATATCAGTTAATGTAATTTAATATATCAAATATATAATTATACATTAAATTATCGAATCCACACTTGATCCGACAATCCGGCTATATCGAATATAACCGACTAATATATCATGTACCGATTCATCGAATCAACACTTGATCCGATGACCCGGCTGATATTAAATATCGCGAGAATATAATACGGTATCTCATATCGTATTATCCTCGGTCGTGCACATATCACATATGTGCCCCTACTCCGTTTTTCCTGAGTCAAGAAACCTCTGTGTAGGATTCTAAAGAATAGTCAATACGTCGGCAGTAGGTGATGATCATATCAAACACGCACAAGCTGCAAGCGGTCAGCTAAACGTAAAATCCACCCAGGTATTGAGCGATCGGAAGATCAACAATCAAGCTTGTACATTCTCCTGCGAATCCAGTCAGTAACACTCCCGTACAGTCCAGTCTCATCGTCTGATATGTCGCATATCTCGCCTAGGGGTGGTAAACGTCAGACCCCGGTAGCTTGATAAGTCGTGTCGATGTGAGGTCTATAATAGTTCGAGAAACTACTGATAACACTTACCAGTAACTCTCAACAACCCTAACCAGGGATTTCCAGTTATAGCCAATCGAACACAGCACAACATCAACTCCCTATACCGGGAGAGACGAATCCCCTCCTATCGCTCATTGCCTCCATGTGATTCAGGACTGTACCCAAAAGCCACTTTTTTGCACGCCTTCTTAGACGTGGTATGATGGAAATCAAAGCACAGTAGGAATCACACAAGACTCTCTGACGATCTCGGGTCTACAGACTAACCTGTACCAGTGTCACCGGAGAACTGCCATCTGACGTGAGGTATAATACTATCTGGGAGTTCTCGGCGAGTCCGTCCAGTGTACCCAATCTCCACTGAGCACCCGTACACCATCCTTGATGTCAAACACCGATGGATATGGGATCATCCATCGCCCATTATATGGGTCAAGATGCGTATACGCTAGTCTACTCTGGTGTATCGATGCCCCGTCTCGATACACCCTCGACTAGGAACAGTTATAGGATGTACTCGTCGACTACCATGGTCCCACTATTATGATCTCATCATAGTCCCAGTAGTCGAGTACATATCCTAAGGGCTTTATCAACATGTAACATAGAGACAATCAGAGTACATGTTAAGATAACGTACAACCAGATAGCGTACTATCATGTCGAGCAAGAAAGTCCTCCCTATATATGTCCAAGCATCCATTACAATATACATCGTATGTACAGTAATGGCCTCTAGGGCATACATATAACTAACAATCTCCCACTTGCACTAGGGCCATCTATTGTGGTATCACATACCCAACAATTAGCTATGGTTAAAGTATCTCATACTCAACCATCCCATAAAAGTCTCTACTGGGAAAAAGGCCTTTGTGAGTGGATCCGCGCTGTTGTCCTCTGTGTCTACTCTCCTAACCTCGATCTCCCTGGAGATCAACCATCTCCATGATCAGGTGATACTGCCTAAGAATTATATCTGGATTTCTGATGGGACAGTAGTTCCTTGGCTAAAGCCACAACTCCATTATCACACAATGGTAGGAACGAAGTTCATCTCATGAACTTATATATCCAGACTGCCTCTTTGGTAGCATCTTTGGTAACGATGTATCTTGCCTTTAATCGTCTAGTATGTCACGGTATCTAGTTTGGAACTCTTCCAACATTCCGTCCCTCCACTGAGGGTAAAGACAATACCTGCGACTGACATTCAGTCGTCCTTATCACCCTGGAACCTGTCCAGTGATTCTCCCTGTTCCCCTCCGAAAGACGGCGCACAAGACCGCGGTGTCCTGACGCTGAGATTCGGGGCAGATGCTATTTGGTTTTATCCGTCCACCTCTCCGAAGATGCCAAGTTGATTTATGGCACCGTGTATCGGAGGTTTAGACGGATGCGGCCGATGTAGCAGACTTCGTCAGATTCCCCCTCGCTTGAGGGGTTTTTGATTGTGGGGACGCTCTTCCCTGCAGGCGCAAGCCCCTGCAGTTAATTACGCTACCGCATCGCGGTAACAACTTTCTCCTTCTCCAGAATTTCACTTCGTGTCGTGTGTGTTTGTTTTGTTTGTGGTTGCCCGTGGATTGTATACGGAGACTGAGTAATGCCGTCGCCCGTAGGACGTGGATTAGTCCAAATCCGCATTTACTTAGATTTGGGTTTGGTGTTTTTAGTTTAAGGATGCATTAGTCGCGTTGCGACTAAGATCAACTTAAACGTTCGTTAAGGATACATTAGTCTTGTTTGGGACTAAGATCAACTTAACGTAGTGATATATGGCCATCAGGACTCGTCACCTCTCTGACGTCGTTGAAGGATTACGACGACAGGTGTCAGAGGAGCTCAGAGATGTACCCTTGAACCAAAGTTGATTTGGAGTTTTATCATTCATTTAAATGTTTAAGGATACGTTAGCCGTATTTGGGGCTAAGATCAACTCGAACGGGACCGTTTAGATCCAACAAAAGAGCATTTAGGCTCTATCGTGCCAGTTTCAAGACGTGGTGGTCCATCGCCAGTTTAGGGACGTGATGGTCCATTATTAGTTTAGGGACGTTTCGGTCCGGTATTAGTTTAGGGACGTTTCGGTCCGATATTAGTTTAGGGACGTCTCGGTCCGATATTAGTTTTAAGGACGTTTCGGTCCAATATTAGTTTAGGGACGTCTCGGTCCACGAGTTTAAGGACCCCGCAGTCCATATTCATGTGTGATCGTTGGGACCCGTCGCCTCTCTGACGTCGTTGAAGGATTACAACGATAGATGTCAGAGGAGTTCGGAGATGTACCCTCGAACCGGAGATAAATTGATTTAGGAGAGCAATTTTGCTCAGTCAATTTAATTTGAGGACTTACGGCCAAAATTGGGTTAAATCCAGTTGAGAATATTCAACATTTTTCTTGATCTTTGGCCTATTAGGCCTGTGCTGGGGTTTTGCCCATATTTAATAATGCACTGCATTCTATTCTGGCCTGCTAGGCTTTTGATTTGGGCTCTGTCCCTTTATTTATGATGCAGAGCATCTATTTTAGTTTGGGCTCTGTCCCTTTTTTAAAGCAATGCATTGCATTTTTATTAGACCTGTTAGGCCTTCTTTAATTGGGCTTGGCCCCTTTTGTAACCAAGGCAATGCATTTGTCTGGCGCTTTGCGCCGAGTAATGAGCGCAAGCTCATATGGTGATGACACGTGTCATGCTCTGGTGAGCGCAAGCGCACTAGCGCAGTGCGCTGCGCTGTTGCGCTGCTGACACGTGGCGCGCTCTCAGCGAGTTGCGCCAATTCCAGAGAGCAAAGCTCTATTTTAAGAGCGCTTAGCGCAAGTGGTTCTATAGCTGACACGTGGCGCTCTCTTAAGAGCGCAACGGCGCAATTTGGAAGTGCAAAGCACTAAGAATCTTTTAGATTCAAGAACGGAAGTGCAAAGCACTATTTAATTTCTTGATCTAAATTAGATCAAAGAAAAATAAATTCTTCTTTTTTTTTGAAGAACCAGAGGTTCTTAAAAGTGCGAAGCACTATTTTTTATTTTTATTGTTTTAAAGAACCAGAGGTTCACAAGAAGTGCAAAGCACTGTTTATTATGTAAAGATCATTGATCTTGTTTTTAGATCAATAATCTATTAGAAGGAATTCCTTCTACTTCATGAAGGTTCTTTACCTTTTTTCTTGAAATCTTCTCAGAGTTCTCTCTGTTTAAAGTTCTTGATTTTTCAAGAAATGTTTTATGCCTTTGAATTGAGGCTTAGGGTCCTTTTTATAGTGCTCACAAATTAGTTAAATTTGTTAAAGAGATCATTCTCTGAGTGATTTGGGAAATTTTCCCCACCGTTGGATCTTTGATCCAAGGGCTTCTGCTTTGCAGAAGAAAATCTTCTTGTTTTAACAAGAACAGAAAAGATTTCTTAAAATCTTAATTCAGTTTGGCGCAGATGCCCCAGCGCGTGACACGTGTCGCGCAGCGCAGAGCGCAGCGCATCTGCGCTGACACGTGTCGCGCAGCGCAGAGCGCAGCGCAACTGAAGCGTTGCTTCATAAAAATATAGCTCTGCTCTGATTGGGTGCGCCTTCTTGGGCGCTGCGCTGGCGTATCAGCGCCGGACACGTGGCGCGTTGCGCTCGGGATTTGAAGCGTTGCTTTAAAATTTGAATTTTGAATTTCCAGCAGAGCTTTGCTCTGATTGGGGGAAACAAATGCCCCCCCACCGTTGCGCTCACGTGGCGCGCACGTGAGTGCAGCGGTGGCAAGCCCCTGACCGTTGGATCCAAGGGGTCAGGCGCTTATAAATAGGACCCTTGGTCCTTGATAAAAATTTTTACCATTTTTAAGAACTTAAGTTTCAGAGCCTTGCTCTTGTTTAAGATTTTTAGAGCCTTGCTCTCATTTCTTTCCAGAGTCCAGATTTTTAGAACAACTTAGGTAAAATTTAAATCAAATTAAATTAAATTAAATTTGATTAACAGAGCCTTGCTCTTATAGATCTTTGATCTAAAGAAAACCCCATTGGGGTTTTATTAACAGAGCCTTGCTCTCAGAAATCTATAGATCTATAGAGACCTTGTTCATGAGTTCTAACCCATGAACAGAGCTTTGCTCATGGATCAAATGTAGACCTTTTCTGATCTGAAAGTGGAGAGCTCTTAAAAGTTTTTGTGGATCTTTAAGATCCTAAATTTTTAATCTTTAGGAGTTAAAGTTTCCCTTTTTGATGGCTTTTCCATCATTATTATAGAGCTGGGCTCTTTCCAAGTTATTCCCTTGAGACCAGAGTCTGACAAATGTCACTCTGTGATGGAGCTTTGCTCTAAAAGAGGACATTTTCTTCTTGTCTCTGGGGATTTCCCATCAATGAGGATTTTCTCTTGGGGATTTTTTTATTAACTGACAGTCTCATCCAATGATGGGACTGTCTCATTAAATGATGCGCCGTCATCTAGATTTAGTGGGCCCCCTCTTTGGTCTCCCTATCCACTGCATTGCGGTACGGTATAAAAATTTAAACATGCTGAGCGTTGGAATTATAATACTGACGGCTAAGGTTTGTTTCTTTGCAGGAAACATGTCTGCCAATTCGTCTTTTCCGTTTGTTCGCTCGGAGGGAGGGTTTCCCCAGGCACCGGTGGACCGCGTGGTGCTTGCTCTAATCAAGGATCATGACCCCGAACACAAAAACCTTCACTTGTGGGGTAGGTGGTACAATGAAATCATCCAGGGTCGTCGCAGTTTCAGTTCCGCTACGCCGTCCGAGCCAACATCTTCACTCCCTTACGCAGATGAACCCCCGGTGAAGTATACCGTGGAGGTCAAAAATTGGAATTCAGATGACCTCCTCCAGCCTGCGATTGGTGCTATCCCCGTGCAGCCGCCGCCGACAATAGATATTTTAGGGAGGAGAATTTGTCAGGGTGAAGCGCGCCCTTGGGGACAGGCTTATAACATTGGACTGATCCCACGACCGCCTGCTGGATATTTGCAATGGGCCCGGTACATCCTATCAGCGAGAAGGACCCATCTGATGAGGATTGGTTTGTACTCGGCCATTTACGTCTCGCTTTTTGAGTATCCTTCTCCTCCAACGTGGTGGGTTAAGGCTTTTATCGAGCAATGGAATATTCCCACACACACCTTCCTGATGACAGACCGGGAAGTCTCTATCTCCTTGGAGGAGTTTGCTGAAATCTCGGGCCTGCCGATGAGGGGAGAACCTTACGAGGAGCTGCTTCCTCCCGATGAATACGTCTTTGCCACCAAGCCGCTGGTGTTTGACCTGACGCCGGAGAACGCTATTCAGCATCAGTACCCGGGTTTAGTGAAGGTATTGGAGATTTATGAAGGACTCTATCTAGAATCAGGTGACAGGGGAGTCAGTTTTGCAAATTTCATTGCTCGCTTCATTCAACCAGAGTTCTTATCAGACCGGAGCGAGAAGTTCGCCCAGCTTGACGACCCTTTTGGGTTCGGTTTTGATCGCCGACCCACATCGGAGGATGACCACAAAGACTTCTATCTTCCCGGTGCCGCCGTCGTCCCTTTTTCAGAAATTGCCGTCCCCGACATGGACGAAGAGACCTTCTTTGTAGGGTTCTTGGGCTTGTGGTTGTGCAGTTTTGCTCTTCCTATGCATCCACGCCATATGCGGCCGACTGTTTTCTACCCAGCGCATCGGATGGTGGCTGGTTTACAGTTGACAGTAGGAATTGCCGGGCTGGCTTATCTTTATAATGGACTTAGCGTAGCGGCGGATGCTAGTGAGCCTGGGGTGCAACCCGCCAACTTCCCGATGCACTACTTTACCTCCTGGATGGAAATGCACGTGCACGGGGTGTTCGGTGCTCATAAGATCCCTCCCTTTTTTGAGAAGTGCAGGCTCCCGAGGGTCATACGGCTGGTCGGGGCTTCGATCGTAGTTGCTCCTCCGCGGGAGGCTAGGGGGCTGCTCCTTCGACCACACCTGGTCGGGGCGAAGATTTCTTTTTTGGACAAGGTCATAACAATAGGTTCAGAGACTACCAAGTCGGTAGTGTCGCTACGCGATGATTTTAAAGACGGGGCTTCCATACTGAAGGCTCGGGAAATCCTCCATCTCTACTCTATTCGGCCGGGTTACCTGGTGCTCAGGCAGAACGAGACAGCACTCTTCATGAGGTATAATCCTCACCGGTTTGCTCAGCAATCGAGCTACAACCAAGGGATCCCGATGGAAGCCTTCTTGGAAAAGCCCGTGGTTAGCCGAGAGGGGATAAAGAATGCAATGCACCACTTTATGCGGCTCAACACTGGTTCTTATTTCTTCATCAGCGAACCGAGCTGCATCCCCAAAGTCCTCAACGCGTACGTGGCTTGGTATGCGCATGCTATGGGTCCAGTTATCCAAATGGAAAAACGCATGCTGGTTGACCGCAAGGGTGTGCCTCCCGACGGCGATCGCAAGGCTCCCTTGAAGCCGAGGACCCCGGTTATTTCTCCATTCAAAGGTACTGGAGTCGGACCTCCGCGCGTGTTGAGCCCTCCGCGCGGATTGCCACTTCGCGATATCGTAGATGCGCCACCAGCCTCCCATGCTTCAGTGGAGGCGGTAAATGTGGTACCGCCAGAGTCTGGCGCTGGCGAGGATATCGGGACCCGCCGCCCCAAGGTGTCTGCTAAGCGTAAATCAGTCCTGGGTGCATCCAGAGCTGGCGGGCAAAAGAAGAAAAAGCCGCTCCTTTCCCTTGACGCGATTCTTGGCTTAGAGCCTGAGGCCTCTCTTACCAAAGGAATAAGTGAGTATGGCAGCAATAAGGGCTTCGCGGTAGACCCCGCAGACACCGACTTGGCGGCCGCCATTGCGGCTTCAGAGCGATCAGCGAGGCTTGAAGCGTGGTTAAGTAAACTCGCTGAGTTAGGTAATTATTAGCTGCTCTCCTCATCATTTCATCTCATTTTTCACCATTATTCTTGACTAATACTTTTCCCCATTTTCAACAGGTGTCTCTACCGAAGAAGCTATCGCTGCCTCTTTGAAAACCTTCCAAAAGGAGGAGGAGAAACGCACTTTAGCGGGCGCCGGTATGTCCCACCCCCCCTTTTTTTAAGAAAATTTCGTCGTTTTTTTCGATGATCAACCTAACTCTCCTTCCTTGTTTCCTTCTAGGGGTTATACCAGTCGACGAAGATATTCTTTCGGAACCCGTCACTGGAGTTCCGGTCTCGTCAGGGCTGCTGCAAGGGCTTTGACTTGACAAGTCGACGAGGGATGCCTTGAAGAGTTTGGAGGCATCCCTGTATACGGATGAGGATGCCTCAATGCGAGAGGCTCTAGTTAGGTCCGTTTCAACGGCCCAGGAGGAGAGAAAGCGGCTGAGGCGCGAGGCGAAGGCGCGCCGGGCTGCTTTGGCTACAGGAGCGGGCCCAAGCACCGTCCCTCGGGCAGATACTCCTTCCGAAGAGGCCCCTGTCGCCCTATCCACTGCTCGCAGACAAGTGGCACGTGCCGTTCGAAGCGCAAATGATAAGTCCACTTCAGGTAACATTTCTTTCAGAATTTTTATTGTGAAAGTTATAATGCCGACGGTTCTTACATACATTACTTTGCAGGGCCGAGTCCGACCGAGGGTGAGGCGGAGACCGTTGATCCTAGGGGAACAGAGGGGGTGGTACCTGCCGAACTCGAGCCGACGGTGGGAAACGTCGTTGTGTCTTTGGAGCCTGAGGTGGAGGTCGAGGGGCCTGCAGCCAAGAAGGTCATTGATGCCGAACCTGAAGCGGTGGCAGATGATATGATCATTATAACTGAACCGAGGCTGGTGGTGGACGAGGCGCTTGAGGCCGGCGACCTCGTGGTGACAGTGGATGAGCCGATGGAGACGGCGGAGCTCGAAGAAGTTGCGGGTGAGATGGGTACGACTCTTGGGGAAGAGTCAGCCGCTTCCTTCCAAGAATCCGGCAACGCTCCAATCATTGCCCTCCCTGCTTACGATCTCCTGCCGTCTCCTGGTCGCGCTAGCACGACGACGGTCCCCATTGAGTCGGGTGATGAGGCTACGGGCGGTGGCCTCATGTCGATAGAGGGGGGAGTCGCTTCTGTTTCGGCCGGGAGCTCCTCAGGTAAACCTTAGGTTACTGTCTTTCTTATTTTACAATCTTTTCTGACAAGTTCACCTTTCTTGTAACGCAGGTGCAGCCAGCGCCGATGCCCCACTGCTTGAAGGAGCGCCTTCAACGACTGCCTTGGAGGTGGTTACCTCCCAACCCTCTCTCATACCGTCTAAGATGTTGGAAGGTATGGGTTTGCAACTTATTAGTCTCATCTTTCAGATGTATAGTGCATGTACTAAAGTCGTGCTGTTGTGTCTTTTCAGGAGTACTTTTTGACCATCTTTACCAGATGTTGCTCCCACACTTCTCCTTCCCATCCGAGCTTGCTTCTTCCTCTGGTGGCGTTGGTGAGTATGATTTCCAATGACATCCTTCTTTCTTTATTGATGGGATTATTTATAAACCCTCCTTTTTTTTTTACCTCGACTGCAGTGTTACAAATCGAAGGAGGGGATGAAAGACGGGCTGCACTACCGATCCTTCCGGCCATGCCACCTGCTTCAGCTGGTACAGTGACCATCACATTGATAAATCCCCCCTTTTATTTTCTGAACTGTTATCTGACCATATCTTGTTTCCTTTCAGCTATCGTTCCAGTCCCGGCGCCCTTCGAATCTCGTATCATAATGCCAGCAGGTCCTTACTTGAGACGTCCCTCTTCTAAAGGTGCCGCGAACAGCTTACGTACGTTGAGTGATTATGTTGAGGAGCTCGACATCGAGACCCCTACCTCTGCTGCGGATTTTGCTATAGCGGTTAACCCGATGCTAGTGATACTCGTAAACTTTCATGACGAGGGTATCATCGCATCTTGGGTTAACCACTGCAGGGAGATCGAGGCTTGCCTGCATCAGTTGGAGTCTCTGCGTCCCGCTCCCGAGGCCTTGGCTACCAGTAATCAAAGAACAGCATGGATTGAGCAGAGCGCTCCTTATTTTCACCACCTCGAACAAGAAGTAATTTCAAGGCGTAAAGAGCGAGGTGAGACTTCGAGCAAGTCTGCTCAACTGCATGCTCGGGTGGAGGCCAACGCTGCACGGCTGAAGGTTGCCTTTGAGGGTCTCCTGCAATGTCTTTCTGAAGGGTTATCATTAAGGCAACACCTTGATGTTTTCGAGCGAGCTGCACCCAGCTAGGAAGCAGCCCAGAAGGCGGCAGAGGAGCGACTTTCATCTTTCTTGCGGCTGCGGGCCTAGGTGGAGGCGGAGGTGGCCGTGGCTGTCACTCAGGAGGAAGCGTTGAAGGGAGTGCGAGAGCAGCTAGTGAATTTACTAAAGACACTCCCTCCTCAGTAGCTATCCATCTTTGTATCGTTTGTACTTGCAGATAAAAGAATGTACATGTATATATATATATTTTTTATTCTTTGACATAATGTATCCTGTATCCAATCGAGTTTATGAATAAAAAGGACACACCCCCCTTTTTTTGTAATGTGTCATTTTCTTCGTCTTTTCGTTCTTTTATTATCAGCATATCGCTTTAGCAAACATGGTTGGCGGATGATTAGAACGAGTATCCTGACTTTCTTAAGAAATAGCGATGGCTTAGGCCGCAGGCTCAGATCTGCCGCCTAAGGCTTTTCAACTCTATGAGCCATGAGGGTCTCATAGAGGCTTTTCTCCCTACGGATCGAGAGGATCTCGTCGGTGGGTTTTCTTCTTAGGAATCGTGAGGATTCCTAAGTGTGGTTTTCTCTTATAAGTCGTGAGGATCTTATAAGAGAATTTTTCCCTCTTACGAGTCGAGAGGATTCGTAAGCGGTTGTTTCCCTCCTCGTCGAAACTCGACTTCGGAGAGTGAGACCCGTGGATAGTATGCAAGAGACCATTTTGGATTGACTTGCAGGGCCCCATTGTTCAGGAAGCAAGTTTTTTTTTTAATCCATGCTGCCCGGGACTTTATCTTGCCAGGTGGAACGAACCGGGAATTCTCTCACGGAGACAGTGGTGGCTCTGTGAGTTGACGCGGGTTGGGAGGCTCTCGTCACGGAGTATTTGTATCCGTGAGTCGAGGAGTTTGCTAGGGATTATTTGTTTCCCAAGCGCCAAGGATTATTTGTTTCCTTGGGGTTTGAAACGAGTCGAGGATTCCTACAGAGGCACTGGTGGCTCTGTGGGTCGACGCGGATCAGAAGGCTCTCGTCAAGGAGTGTTTGTATCCGTGAGTCGAGGAATTTTTTTTTTGCTAGGGATTATTTGTTTCCCCAGCGCCAAGGATTATTTGTTTCCTTGGGGTTTGAAACGAGTCGAGGATTCCCACGGAGGCACTGGTGGCTCTGCGAGTCGGCGCGAATCAGAAGGCTCTCGTCAAGGAGTGTTTGTATCCGTGAGTCGAGGAATTTTGCTAGGGATTATTTGTTTCCCAAGCGCCAAGGATTATTTGTTTCCTTGGGGTTTGAAATGGGTCGAGGGTTCCTACGGAGGCACTGTTGGCTCTGCGGGTCGACGCGGATCAGAAGGCTCTCGTCAAGGAGTGTTTGTATCCGTGAGTCGAGGAATTTTTGCTAGGGATTATTTGTTTCCCCAGCGCCAAGGATTATTTGTTTCCTTGGGGTTTGAAACGAGTCGAGGATTCCTACGGAGGCACTGGTGGCTCTGCGGGTCGACGCGGATCAGGAGGCTCTCGTCAAGGAGTGTTTGTGTCCGTGAGTCGAGGAGTTTTGCTAGGGATTATTTGTTTCCCAAGCGCCAAGGATTATTTGTTTCCTTGGGGTTTGAAACGGGTCGAGGATTCCTACGGAGGCACTGATGGCTCTGCGGGTCGACGCGGATCAGAAGGCTCTCGTCAAGGAGTGTTTGTATCCGTGAGTCGAGGAATTTTGCTGAAGTCACCGGTTTCTTCGGTTGAAATGAACAGTTGAGGTTTGGCTTCGTCGTATGACGGAATCCGCTGGGAAAGTATGGTTCATTCTTGGTTTACGCCCTTAGATTGTATACAGGGATCGATGTGATCTTAACTGTAGGGCCACAGTTTTATCATTTCTTCTTTTTATTTTATTTTATTTCCGCGATGCTCTATCATTTTAGCTTTTATATCGCGAGGGTCGCGACTGTCCAATCATTTCGGCTATTTTTTGCGGTGCCCAACCATTTCGGCTATTTGTTTTATTTTTACCCGTTGCTTTTTATTACGGGTTGCCCAATCATTTCGGCTATTTTGCATGCATACATTTTACTTGCTGCTTTTTATTGCAAGTTGCCCCATCATTTCGGCTATTTTGCATGCATGTGCGGCCTACTGGCTTTCCGCCGTAAACCTGAAATTAGACACCGATTTCGGCATCAGCACCGCTATAATTGGGATATTGCCAGGAGCGAATCATCATTTGCCTCTGTCGTTGTCGAACAAAGGAGGCTTAGCGACCAGGGTTAGGGTTCCGTCGACTAAGGCTTTTGACTTCATGAGCCGTAAGGGTTTCACGAAATTATTTCTCCCTACAAGTCGTGAGGATCTTGTAGGTGTATTTTCTCCTTAGGAATCGTGAGGGTTCCTAAGTGTTTTGTTCCTCTGTAAGTCGTAAGGATCCTACAGGAGGGTTTTCTCCTCATAAATCGAGGGGATTTATAAGGGTTGTTTACCATGCGGACGTATTCCCAGTCACGGATGAGACTTGGTTAGGGAAATGCTTATTCGCGCCCGTGGATTGTATACAAGGGTCAGTATTGAACCACTTGTAGGGCAATCTCAGAAGTTGTGGTGGTTGCTTAAGCACAGGTTTAGGTCTCTGTAACTTAAGACTTTCAAATTTTATGAGCCGTGAGGGTCCCATAAGAGAGTTCTCCTTACGAGTCGTGAGGATCTCGCAAGTGTATTTTCTCCTTAGGAATCGTGGGGATCCCTAAGTGTGTTGCTCCTTTGTGAATCGTAAGGATCTCACGCAGGTGGTTTCTCCTTACAAGGTCGAGAGGACCCTATAAGTGTTCTTTAACGAGGTTGCGCCCTTTCAGGTTTTCACAAACACTCGCCGGCAGCCCTGCTGTTTTTACTCACGGAGCCCCTTTCGGGTTTTCATCCGTGCCCTTTTTGCTTATGGACATACCGTTTTTATTTTATTTTATTTTTATTTTTATTTTTTTTTTCTCTTTTTTTTTACGAGGTCGCGCCCTTTCGGGTTTTCACGAACACTCGCCGGTAGCCCTGCTGTTTTTACTCACGGAGCCCTTTCGGGTTTTCATCCGTGCCCTTTTTGCTTATGGACATACCGTTTTTATTTTATTTTTTTATTTTTTTTTTTTTTTTTACGAGGTCGCGCCCTTTCGGGTTTTCACGAACACTCGCCGGTAGCCCTGCTGTTTTTACTCACGGAGCCCTTTCGGGTTTTCATCCGTGCCCTTTTTGCTTATGGACATATCGTTTTTATTTTATTTTATTTTAATTTTTTTTCTTTTTTTTTTACGAGGTCGCGCCCTTTCGGGTTTTCACGAACACTCGCCGGTAGCCCTGCTGTTTTTACTCACGGAGCCCTTTCGGGTTTTCATCCGTGCCCTTTTTGCTTATGGACATACCGTTTTTATATTATTTTATTTTTATATGTTTTTTTTATATTCCATCAGCCTAAAAGATGCTGCGGTAGTAGTTTAAAGACGTTTCGGTCTGCTATTAGTTTTAGGACATTTCGGTCCGTTGTTGAGAAGGTTGGCTATTTTTATAAAGCTTGAGCTTAGGAAGATAGCGAGCGGACATAGTCGTCGTCATCTATCATTGACCTAGGCTGTGGCTTATTAAGCGTAGTATCTCTTTAGGAAGCGACCGTTTATCGGTCTGAAAGGCCTTTCACCGTGCATGTCCATGAGTAGATAGGCTCCACCTTGGTAGACTTTGTCTATGATGTACGGACCTTCATAGTTTGGCTCGAATTTTCCCCGCTTAGCGCGATTGGGGATCATAGGCCTTTTGACTACTAGCATGAGTTCGCCTTGACGGAATGTCCTCGGTCGGGTCAATTTTTCGTATGAGCGCGTCATCTTTGCTTTATAAGCTTCTAGATTTTGCTGTGCTATGAGCCGGATTTCATCAAGGGCGTCAAGCTCCTCAAGCCGAAGGTGAGCATTTTCTTCGTCTGTCAGCTCGTAGTGGACTGCCACTCGTAGAGAGGGTAATTCTATCTCGAGAGGGAGTACTGCTTCCGTCCCAAATACCAACGCGTACGGCGTTGTGTTTGTGGCCGTCTTAAATGTAGTTCGATACGCCCAAAGAGCCTCTTGCAGTCTTTCGTGCCAGTCTTTCTTATTTCGTGACACCGTTTTCTTCATGATCTTTGTCAAGGTCTTGTTGAAGGCCTCAGCCAGACCGTTAGCTCGCGGATTATAAACTGACGAATATCTCCAGTCTATATTATGCTGTTGCGCAAAGCGACTGATCTTGTGGCTTCTGTAGGCTGGCCCGTTATCGGAGATGATCCGTCGTGGAGTTCCAAACCGATATATGACGTGCGTTTTGAAGAAGTGGAGGATATTTTCCGTCTTCACTTCTCTTAACGGTATCACTTCTGCCCATTTAGAGAAGTAGTCAGTCGTCGCTAGGATGAAACGATGTCCCTTAGACGATGCTGGTTCGATGGGGCCAACTATATCAGTTCCCCACATTTCGAATGGCCAGCTATCCACTGTTGGGTGTAGCGGATTTGGATGCTGATGGATGAAGTCCCCATGAATTTGGCATGAGTGGCATTGCTTCGCATATTCGATGCAGTCCTGAATCATCGTGGGCCAGTAGTAGCCCATCCGTTTTATCTTCAACTTCATCTTAGGGCCTGCTTGATGAGAACCGCAGAGTCCGTCGTGAACTTCCTGGACGACTCTCTTCGTTTCGTCAGGTCCTAAGCATCTCAGCCACAAAGAATCAAATGACCTTTTGTACAGGGTATCGTTGACAAAGGCGAAAGACAGGGCTCGTTTTGCGAGCTGATGTCTTGTGGACGCTTCTTCAGGTATTTGGTGGGTCTTAAAGTAGTCTATGAAGACTTCCCTCCAGTCCTCGGCCTTCTCATGGTCTTTTATTTGTAAGGTCGTCTGCTCAGTCGCTCCCTTTTCTTTATATAATTCCGGAGGTATCTCTGCCGGGGCGAGCACTCGACGGCTTTGTACCACGATTCTAACGTCATCGAGGTTCTCGTCAGCCAATTCTTTAGCAAGTTTGGCCAGTGCGTCCGCTTTGCTGTTTTCCGCGCGCGGTATGCTTTCCAAAGTATAGGAGGGAATTTGGGTTAGCAGTTGTTGCACCTTTTCACCGTATTTTATCAATTCCGGTTTGCATGTTTGGTAATTGCCGTTCACTTGACTGACGACTAGCTGGGAGTCCCCATATATGAGGAGGCTTTCAATTCCCATGTCAATGGCGATCTCCAGGCCTGCTATCAAAGCTTCATATTCAGCTTCATTATTCGTTCTCGGCTCTGTCAAGGAGAAGGCGAAGCGCATTATTCCTCCTTATGGGGTCACGAAGATAAGGCCTACTCCCGATTTGATCATTGACGTATTTTGTTTGTGCTTTTTCATGGAAGATGCTCCATCGAAATAAAGCTCCCAGCGGGTATCACCACCGTCGATTGCGTCAAACGCATGCTTGTCTGGCAAATCGCAATTCAGGGGAGAATCGGCAGGTATCGGGTGCTCAGCAAGGAAGTCGGCTATGGCCTGACCCTTCACTGCCTTGAGGGGTCGATACGTTATCGAGAACTCCATCAAGAGCAGAGCCCATTTAATGAGCCGTCCCGTCAATATGGCCTTTGACATTAGATATTTAAGAGGGTCCACCTTTGAAATGAGATGGACTTCATGCGCTAATGCGTAATGTCTAAGCTTCGTTATTGCGAAGATCAACGCCAGGCAGTGTTTTTCAATGGGGGAGTAATTGCTTTCTGCCCCCAGCAGAACCCGACTTAAGTAGTAGAGTGCTCTTTCTTTCCCCTGGTCATTCTCTTGTGCCCATAATGCGCCTAAAGAACCTTCAAGGGCGGACGTGTAAAGAATGAGAGGCTTTCCCTTAACTGGAGCAGCCAACACTGGAGGGTTTTGCAGATACTGCTTGATCTCGTCCAGTGCGCCTTGGCATTTGTGATCCCAAACGAATGGGGTTCCCTTCTTCATCAGGTGACTGTAAGGACGGCACTTTCCTGAAAGATTAGCGATAAACCGCAGAATGTATGCAAGCTTTCCTTGGAGAGATCACAACTGTTTAAGAGTTCTTGGCGGAGGCATTTCCATGATTGCTTTAATCTTAGACGGATCTATTTCAATACCTCGGTGTCGAACGATAAATCCTAGGAATTTGCCCGAGGAAACCCCGAACGCACATTTTAAAGGATTCATCTTCAAATTGTATTGCCGAAGGCGTTGAAATACGGTCTTCAAATGCTCGAGATGCTCTTCGTATGACTTGCTTTTAACCACGAGATCGTCGATATAGCATTCGACGATTTCGTGTATAAGGTCGTCGAAGATCTTTGTCATGGCCCTCTGATAAGTAGCACCGGCGTTCTTTAAACCGAAGGGCATCACTTTATAACAGAATATACCAAGAGGAGTCCTGAAGGCAGTGTGTTTCTGGTCTTCAGGATGCATCTTTATCTGGTTATACCCCGATGAGCCGTCCATGAAGGAGAAAACCTCATGAGTGGATGTATTGTCTATCATCAGTTCAGTGACTGGCACTGGGAAATCATCCTTCGGGCAAGCTTTATTAAGATCCCGGAAGTCTACGCATATGCGCACTGTCCCATTTTTCTTCATCACTGGGACGATGTTGGCGATCCATTCAGGGTACTGAACTTCCTGGATGAAGCCAGAGTCGATTAACTTTTTGACTTCGGTATTTATGCTCATCTCAAGCTCGAGTCGCATTCTTCTCGGCGCCTGTTTGACTGGTTTGACGTTTGGGGATATTGCTAGTCTATGTACAGCGACTTCTGGATCTAGTCCTGGCATCTCGGAATAGTTCCATGCGAAGCAATCTTTATGCTGCACAAGGACGTCTTTTAACGCAGCCACCCTCTCTTCAGACAGCAGCTCGCTGACGAATGTCGATCGCGGATCATTTACCGTCCCCAACTCGATTTTCTTGAGGTTATCTACAGTAGTATGTATTCCATCCTCCAGTTCTTTCGGGGCTGGGGGAAATTCTGAGATTACCTCATCGCTGCTGTTTTCGAAGCACCAAGGGAGCTCGCTTACGTCCTTGGGCTCTTCTTTTAATATTGTGACCATATGACAGGTGTGAATTCGCTTCCAGTCCCAATGTGGAACTGTTTTTTCTTTCGTGTCCTTGGGCTCGTGCTTTTGTGGTGGCGTTACCCTCCAGTTGTCAGACAGAGCGAACCCGCCGAGCTGGTATTGATCTTCGACCCAATTCTTAAAGGTGAAGCAATCTTCAAGAGGATGCCCTATCACTCGGTGGTAAGAGCAATAGTTTAGGTCAGAGACTTCACTTGCTTGTTCAGGGTGCTTGGACTCCGGCAATGTAAGCATTTGATGTTTTAGAGCAAGCTCAAGTATCTTTTTCGTCTTGTCTCGAGGAAACGAGTATGCTCGACCCATTTTCTTCATGAGGGATTGGTCAATAACGCTCGATTCTCGTTTGCGTGGCTTCTTAGCCCTGCTTTGTTGCTGTTGAGCGCCTCTTCGCCCTTTCGACTCGTTTTTGCCTCCGCGTCGCGCCCTTTTTGTATCAGGTTGACATGGGGCAGCATCTTCGTCTTTTACTGCCTGTTGAAGGAGGCGTTGTGTTTTGGCTTTCTCATAGATCGCCATTTCATGATTGTGATCATCTCGGGCTTTTTGACCCGCTTCTCTTATAAGTTTGCCCATCTGGTCTTCCAATGATGGACTGAGCGGTTTTGCATCAGGTGTTAGTTATATATATGCCCTAGAGGCCATTACTATACATAGGATGTATATTATAGTGGATGCTTGGACATATATAGCGAGGACTTTCTTGCTCGACATGATAGTATGCTATCTGGTTGATCTTTACCTTAACGTGTATACTGATTGTCTCTCTGTTACATGTTGGTAAAGCCCTTAGGATGTGTACTTGACTACCTGGACTATGATGCGGATCATACTAGTGGGGACATGGTAGTCCATAAGTACATCCTTCAAAGTCCCTAGTCGTGGGTGTATCGAGACGGGGCATCGATATACCAGAGTAGACTAGCGTAGACCTTCTCGACCCATACAGATGGGCGATGGATGATCCCATATCCATTGGTGTTTGACATCAGAGTTGATATACGGGTGCTCAGTAGAGACTGGGTACACTGGACGGACTCGCCGAGAACTCCCAGATGGTATTATACCTCACGTCAGATGGCAGTTCTCTGGTGACACTGGTACAGAGTAGTCTGTTGACCCGAGATCGTCATAGAGTCTTGTGTGGTTCCCACTGTGCTTTGATTTCCATCTTACCACGTCCAAGAGGGCGTGCAAAACGGTGGTTTTTGGGTACAGTCCCGAGTCACATGGAGGCAATGAGCGATAGGAGGGGATTCGTCTCTCCCGGTATAGGGAGTTGATGTTGCGCTGTGTTCGATTGGCTATAACAGGAAATCCCTGGCCAGGGTTGCTGAGATTTACTGGTAAGTGTTACCAGTAGTTTCTCGAAATGTTATAGACCTCATATCGACACGACTTATCGAGCTATTGGGGTCTGACGTATACCACCTCTAGGCAAGATATGCGACATATCAGACGATCAGACCGGACTGTACGGTAGTGTTACTGGTTGGATTCACTGGAGTGTGAGCGGGCTTGCTCGTCGATCTTCTGATCGCTCAATACCCGGGTGGCCGTTACATTTAGCAGACCGCTTGCGGCTTGTGGGTGTTTGATATGATCATCACCTGCTGCCGGCGTATTGACGAGTCTTTAGAGTCCTACACAGAGGTTTCCTGGCTCAAGCGAAACGAAATAGGATCGCATATGAGA
The DNA here is from genome assembly GCA_030015575.1 of Agapanthus africanus. Classification (NCBI taxonomy): domain Eukaryota; kingdom Viridiplantae; phylum Streptophyta; class Magnoliopsida; order Asparagales; family Amaryllidaceae; genus Agapanthus; species Agapanthus africanus. Next base: position 849,603,533 of record CM057338.1, on the reverse strand, counting down.
TATGTGCGGGACCGAGAATAATGCGTGAATGTGATACCGTATTTCATTCTCACGATGAATGTGTCGAATGGTTATATGCGATATAACCTAGTTATTGAATCGAGGGTTGATTCGATAAGCCGATACATTGGATACTAGTCGGTTATATGCGATATGACCGGATCGTTAAATCAAGTGTTGATTTAATGATTTAATGCATAATTATATATTTGATATATTACTTTGCGTTAACTAGTATCGGTTCACTTAAGATGGATTTTCTCACTCGGATGTGCGCATTGTATATGCGATATACTTTTGTGCACTTGTTTGTATCATGTTTGATGATACATGTTTACTTGGTTAAGTGTAAAGAATTAAACCATGGTTAAACATATAATTAGGGTTTTATTTTTCCATTACTTATTTATTCATTTATTTATTTGTTTATACATTTTGGAAAATAAATGGAAAAGAGAAAAGAATGGTGGCTTTATTTGTTGTTTAGTTGAAGCTTCATGAAGCTTTGACTTTGTCCACCATTCTTATCTCATCCTTAACCCTAACCATTCCTTTAACCTTGGTCAATTCTCTACACATAACCATAGTTAGAATTATGATAAGTATTGTTTTTCTATTCTTTTTAATTAACTTATCATTTTTCTTTCTTCATCTTCTTCATCTTCTTCAATGAAGAAAAAGCTTTCTTCATCAATGGTGATTGATGTATTTGAGTGAGAAATCCAATTCTAAAGTGAACCCAACTCCTATTTCTTCATCCTCTACCTCTTGCCAAGTAGTAGAGTGTGTTTCCTTCACAAGTTTTCTTGACTTGGTGAAGTTGGAGCTTGATCTAGCGATGCCTCGACGTAGATCATCTTCGGCACGTCGTCGATGACCTAGCCCGCTTCTTCTCCGATGAAGCCGACGCTAGAGCCCGGAATTGCATGAGGACAGCGAGGAGACTTCATTGCGGAGCTATGGAGGTGGAGAACTGGATCTACAAAGGTTGTATTTCCGTATTCTAGTAGTTAAGTGTTAACTAGTTTTCATTTTCGCCTAGAATTCTAGCCAACGATCCGTACACTAGGGTTTCTCGGCACCGTAACTTTTGAAATTGGCATGGTTGATGCCTTGTGAGACCTCATTAGGGTGCCTAGGAACCCTACAGTGGTATCAGAGCCTAGCTAGAGCCTTAGGCGAAGTTTAGACGGAGTTTGAAGTCCGATCGAACCGAAAAACTAACCCGGAAATTGCTCTCTGTACTTTTTCTAAAATCGGGGATTTTTCCACATTAAAAATATGCTGAGAAACAAGCAGGATAATCTAAGAGTTACTGTGAATTTCGATGGACTAATTCCATCAATGAGCCGCGGATCCGCGGCACGAGCATGGCTCGTGCGGCGGTTCCGCGGCAGTTTTGTCGTTTTGTGTATTTTGTTTTTCACAGTAATTCTCAGATTTCTGTGCTGGTTTTCCTGGGAATTTTTAATTTTTATTCAAGAGTTGAATTTTCAGGGGTTGTTTTGGGATTTCATGGATTCGATCGGATTATCAAATTTTGTCTGTGTGGCTTTCCGGATAAATTTTAGAATATGTTAAAAAGTTCGACCGGATATAAATACCCAATTTTTCCCCTGTCGGGAAATTTCCAAGTGTTGGATTTTTCCGTAGTTTAACGACGTTCTAAGTAGTGCAAGTAACGCGATGGACCCTCTAGAAGACAACAAACCTTAACTCGATTATGTGACCGTCTTGAACTGCCCTTTGAACCTTCGGGTTTGGGGCAGTACGGCGTGCCATATGTGAGGCGTTGGCTTGACCCTTCTACGGCTGGACCGTTGGTACTGAGGCACGAACTGAATGTTTTTAGACTTATTTCATGCATCGGGAAAACTTGGGTGTTCGATTGTTCGATCGGAAAGTTTAACATTTTCTATTTATCCGGAATGTGATACAACAATTGGAATTCATAAATAGTTATGAGATAACTGAATGAATGTTATAAACATAGCACTTTAGTCTCACTTGATCGGTTGCCACGGAATTTTGATGCGATCAAAAGTCCGTCGCAATCACGTAGCGTACGCGGATACTCGCCGGGTAAACTTAATAGACAGCCTCACTCCATAGCCCCGACCAAGTGACTGTAGGAGAACCCCGTCACCGAAAGCATCCGTTCGGGTGCTCGCGGCAGCGGTGTTCCGCCTTGGTGCACTTCGTCGACGGTATCGGGGGTGCAGCCGTCTACTGAAGTTTGCGACGAGCATTCGATCAAATTGTCGGGAATCCTGTTGAATTACCCGACTTGGTATTGAAAAGTGTTTTCGTGAGACTAAAATGCGGGGTTTATAATTGTTAGGCATGCGATGTCTAAGTAATTCATTTGGTCAGGCATGCGATGTCTGAGGTGGTTGCGGATTCCAACTGTTGTAGTTTTACACTTTCTTTTCTGTGACCGTAAGTGTAATATGTGATATCGCCGGTTTTCTTGCTATATGTCAACGACAATTGGGATGCGCATATTTACTTACGTTGATGACATGTGATGTTATGTGTTGCTGGATATGTTATATTGGATCGTCGTGTTTGAATAGCCGGGGTTTTTTATGTGAGATGAGTGTTTTTCATTTTCATTCATGTAAAAACTTGTATGTAATATTCTTTTATTGGGGCACTTCCAGGTTGCGGATGATGTCACCATTTGTATATTATTTACTTTTCTGCACTAGGATAGACCCAAGGAGGATGGCACAAGTAACCGGGTTCTGGAGTCCAGTGGGAGACCAACTCGAGGAGTCGAGTCCGGGTCTCCTAACTCTAGAATTGGTAGGGTTGCTTGCCGCTCTCGTAGGGGTCTAGGGGTGTGGGTTTGGCTATTCATCGCGACCGTGGAATCCGTGTTTTATACTGGCTCGTATTGAAAACACGGACGTCCTAGTATATCCAATATTTCATATGATTCTTCTGCTGCGATATCTGTGATGTGATCATGTGATGTTCTTTGATAGATACTGTATATAGTATATATGATATATTATATAGACGTTACTTATGTTTTACACCCGCGCTAGCCCTGCCCCGCTCTGCCGTTAGTTACCTAACCTAACGGTGCACGAGGGGACATCGAGGCGAATGCGGATGGCATAAGTGTACGTCGTATTTATCTGTGATGTTTAGGTACTTTAAATAATGGGACTTCATTAATATGATTAATGAAATAAAAGAAACCTAAGATGTTGTGGAATCGAATTTCAAAATAAAACAGGTAGCTACAGTTCTTGCTTTGCACAGCGGTATATATGATATATCCTGCACCTTATTCGATGAGGAAAGGACCGAGATCCCTTCACCGGGAGTGACTCCTTTAGCAATAACTGGCAGATGCTACACACTCGGTTTGTCTTTTGATTGCTTTTAAATGTTTTTGCTTTGCACAGCGATATATATGATATATCCCGCACCTCATTCGACGAGGAAAGGACCGACGATCCCTTCACCGGGAGTGACTCCTTTAGCAAAACTAGAAAAGCCTCAAAAGCACTCCATTTCAAAATCATTTGATTCTACAACGATATCAAGTTCATTACGCAATAGGTTTTCAGAAAAACCTGTCGTAGCCCTCCGTCATTTCAGATAAGTCCTATTTAGTATTCGTGCTACGTTTGTTGACCTCCGTCAAGGCGTAGTGTGCGGTAGCTAACTAGTATTTATCTGTTTATGCATATGATCCAGATTGAGTTAGGGTAGTCGTGCGGCCTTGTTGACCTCCGTCAAGGGTCGTGCGGGTGGGTTTAATTCGATCAAGAAATGACGGGTTGAACTTGACTAGTAGCCTATGGTTTGTTGACCTCCGTCAAGGTCATAGGGTGCTGGGGGCAAAACATTATCGGGAATTTCAAGTGTTGAAATTTGCAATGAGATTGCATACCTTCTATGAGATAGTTGGATCCCGATACCCGCTGCGAGTAAGAGTTACTCCTGGGAGAGTTTTATACATTACAATTAGCCGATCAAGTAGGTGTCTAGAAAGGTGTCAACGGGGTTACGCCTCTGGAAAAACGAGGTTTACATTAATTAGGTTCGTGCGAAAGCACGGGGGACCTCCCTCAAAGTACCGACACTGGCCTGGCTGAAAGATTGGCGAACTTGTAGTGTGTAATTAATCCCGGCTAGTCTTTCCTTTTAGGGTTTAAAGGAAGATTTGATAAAAAGCAGTGGGAGCCATCCTGATTAGATAAAATAATAACCAATCTATTCTTGAAAGAGCGCACGCTGAGTGTTTTCTTCTCTCTCTCTCCTGGTAGCGACCATATCACGCCTTAATCAAGATAATAATACGGATTATTGACCGAACCCGCTTGTTATACTGAGCTGGGAAACGTTGGTCCCGCTCCAACTTATAATTGTTATAAGACAGAGCAGGAAATTGGGGAATACCAGATTTCCCGTGCCGCCCAAACGAAGAGAGTGCATGCTGATGCATCATCTTCGGGTGTGTTCATTATACAGAACTGTTTCTCAGTATCCTCCAAATCCTTGGTATATGATACCGGATCCGGATCCCACATATGTAATCTGTTACATAGGGCTACAAAAGGGTAGAAAAACTGAGAACGGGTGATAAGTTTCATGAGGCAGAAAACGGGGCAAGAGTTGCAGCCAAGTCTGTCGGTCACTGTCACCCTGTATTACCAATACATTGATTCTGAACGAATGTTATTAGATACCGAACCTGATATACAAAATCATATCTATCTCTTTATTAGTAAAGAAATGATAAAATTTTGTATTGTTGGATAATGTTTTGAACATTTCCTATATCAAAAGTTGATCGGATCAGGCACGTTATCTAAAAGCATTGATGTTCTAAATCAAACTACAGTTCTTAGTATACGGAACACACTCAAGAGGAAGAGTTCAGAAATGAACAGATCCTTCTTGAGGCATTGTAGACTAGGTCATATCAATGTAACCCGACTAGCTGAAGTTTCATGTAGATGCATATTTAAATCAGTTTGAATTTACATCTTGTGAAACTTTCCAGTCATGTCACAGAGATAAGATGACCATAGCCCTGTTTATTGGAAACAGAGAAAGAGTTAGTAAACTCTTGGGATGATACATGTTGATGTATGTCAGATCCCCTGTCTACATATGCCAGGACTGGTTCTTTGTACTTCGTTACATTCTCTGATAAATCTCTCAAGATTCAGACATATGTTCCTGTTGAAACACAAGTCCGAACCTTTTGAGATATTCACAGAATATAAGTTAGAAGTAGAGAACCAAAATACGGGTATAAGTATTATGTCCTTTGATGTGATCGAGGAGGAGAATACTTGAGCACGAAAATCCTGGATTATTCCAAAGGAGAATGAGATTCTCTCTCAGCATTACTCCTCTGTATACACCATAACACGATGGTATATCGGGGCGGAGCAATCACACCCTATATGATATGGTGTCTCTATGATGAGTACTACTGAGTTACCTTTTTCTTATTGGGTGTTATGCACTTGAGAAGTTGCATACCTATTGAATAGGGTTCGAATCAAATCAGATCACTGCCTACCACTCCATATGGGATATGGAAAGGGAAGAGCCCATGTCTTAAGCTAGTTAAGATTTGGGGTTGTCCGGCCTATGTCTGAAAAGCAAAATCCGGACAAGCTCGAGGCAAAGTCAGTTATGTAGAACTGGAAATGTTCCAGCTATACAGACTGCAGCTGATGATTTGATAGAACCAAAGGATTCAGTAGATTCCAACGAACCTCAGCCTCTCCGCCGATCTAGTAGGGTTCCTCACCCACCTGAGAGTTACTTCGGTTTCTCTATGACAGTGGGAGCGAGGATTGCATCATGAGATGATGACCCAACTAGTTTCGACCTGGCCATCAGGAGTAGGACTCGGTGAGAATGGCTGGATGTTTATCGATCTGAGATGGAATCCTTATACACCAACAAAGTATGGACTTTGGTTGCTATATTTGAAGGGTTAAATCCCCATCAGGAGCAAGTATATCTTGAGAAGATTACTTGGTGTAGATGGAAAAGTTGAGACTTTCAAAACTAGACTTGTTAAAGGTTTGCATCATTGACCAGGTGTGGATCATAAGGAAACCTTTTTCTAAGGAGCTAGGCTTAAGTCCATCCAGATCCTACTTGCCACGGCTACATACCATGACTACGATATCTGGCGGTTGGGTGTCATGACCGCTTTTCTAAATGATATTTTAGAAGAGTGCGTCTATAAGTACACAGCCAGAGGGCCTCGTAGACAGTGGGAGCAGCAACAACGTGTGCAAGATGCTTTATAGGATAAAGCAGGCATCGCGGAGTTGGAACATCTGTTTTGATGGATTAGTCAAAGAAGTTGACATTATCAAAATGGTAGTGAACCTTGTATAAACAAGAAGGTAGTAGGGAGTATGGTGACGATCCTCGTAGAGTACGTGGATGACATACTCTTGATAGGGAAGGAGTTTCCTATGCTACGCTCGATCAATCTCCGCTTATCACAATGATTCTCCATATAGGATCAAAGTGATACCTCCTAAATCCTGGGTTTTTGGATCTATGAGATAGATCTAATTGGATGTTAGGACTCTCACTAGTTGTAGTGAGACGGTATCAACCGATCCTGGGGAGAATCACTGGAAGGGTTCCAGGATGATAAAGACGACTGAATGTCAGTCACAGGCATTGTCTTTACCCTCAGTGGAGGGACGGTATGTTGGAAGAGTTCCAAGCTAGATACCGTGACACACTAGACGATAAAGGCTGGATACATCGCTACTCAAGATGCTACCAAGGAGGATGTTTGGGTGTATATTGGTTCATGAGATGAACTACGTTCCAACCATTGTGAGACAATGGAGTTGTGGCTTATGCCAAGGAGCGTCCGTCCCATCAGTGATCCAGACATATTCTAAGGCAGTGTCACCTGATCATGGAGATGGTTGATCTCCAGGGAGATCGAGGTTAGGAGAGTAGACTCAGAGGACAACACAGCGGATCCACTCACAAAAGCCTGTTCCCAGAGAGAGATTTTTATGGGATGGTTGAGTATGAGATACTACAACCACTGCTATCAGATGGCCCTAGTGCAAGTGGGAGATTGTTAGTTATATGTATGTCCTAGAGGCCATTACTATACATAGGATGTATATTGTAGTGGATGCTTGGACATATATAGGGAGGACTTTCTTGCTCGACATGATAGTATGCTATCTGGTTGATCTTTACCTTAACGTGTATACTGATTGTCTCTCTGTTACATGTTGGTAAAGCCCTTAGGATGTGTACTTGACTACCTGGACTATGATGCGGATCATACTAGTGGGGACATGGTAGTCCATAAGTACATCCTTCAAAGTCCCTAGTCGTTGGTGTATCGAGACGGGGCATCGATATACCAGAGTAGACTAGCGTATACCTTCTCGACCCATACAGATGGGCGATGGATGATCCCATATCCATTGGTGTTTGACATCAGAGATGATATACGGGTGCTCAGTAGAGACTGGGTACACTGGACGGACTCGCCGAGAACTCCCAGATGGTATTATACCTCACGTCAGATGGCAGTTCTCTGGTGACACTGGTACAGAGTAGTCTGTTGACCCGAGATCGTCATAGAGTCTTGTGTGGTTCCCACTGTGCTTTGATTTCCATCTTACCACGTCCAAGAGGGCGTGCAAAACGGTGGTTTTTGGGTACAGTCCCGAGTCACATGGAGGCAATGAGCGATAGGAGGGGATTCGTCTCTCCCGGTATAGGGAATTGATGTTGCGCTGTGTTCGATTGGCTATAACAGGAAATCCCTGGCCAGGGTTGCTGAGATTTACTGGTAAGTGTTACCAGTAGTTTCTCGAAGTGTTATAGACCTCATATCGACACGACTTATCGAGCTATTGGGGTCTGACGTATACCACCCCTAGGCAAGATATGCGACATATCAGACGATCAGACCGGACTGTACGGTAGTGTTACTGGTTGGATTCACTGGAGTGTGAGCGGGCTTGCTCGTCGATCTTCTGATCGCTCAATACCCGGGTGGCCGTTACGTTTAGCAGACCGCTTGCGGCTTGTGGGTGTTTGATATGATCATCACCTGCTGCCGGCGTATTGACGAGTCTTTAGAGTCCTACACAGAGGTTTCCTGGCTCAAGCGAAACGAAATAGGAGCGCATATGAGATATGTGCGGGACCGAGAATAATGCGTGTATGTGATACCGTATTTCATTCTCACGATGAATGTGTCGAATGGTTATATGCGATATAACCTAGTTATCGAATCGAGGGTTGATTCGATAAGCCGATACATTGGATACTAGTCGGTTATATGCGATATGACCGGATCGTTAAATCAAGTGTTGATTTAATGATTTAATGCATAATTATATATTTGATATATTACTTTGCGTTAACTAGTATCGGTTCACTTAAGATGGATTTTCTCACTCGGATGTGCGCATTGTATATGCGATATACTTTTGTGCACTTGTTTGTATCATGTTTGATGATACATGTTTACTTGGTTAAGTGTAAAGAATTAAACCATGGTTAAACATATAATTTGGGTTTTATTTTTCCATTACTTATTTATTCATTTATTTATTTGTTTATACATTTTGGAAAATAAATGGAAAAGAGAAAAGAATGGTGGCTTTATTTGTTGTTTAGATGAAGCTTCATGAAGCTTTGACTTTGTCCACCATTCTTATCTCATCCTTAACCCTAACCATTCCTTTAACCTTGGTCAATTCTCTACACATAACCATAGTTAGAATTATGATAAGTATTGTTTTTCTATTCTTTTTAATTAACTTATCAATTTTCTTTCTTCATCTTCTTCATCTTCTTCAATGAAGAAAAAGCTTTCTTCATCAATGGTGATTGATGTATTTGAGTGAGAAATCCAATTCTAAAGTGAACCCAACTCCTATTTCTTCATCCTCTATCTCTTGCCAAGTAGTAGAGTGTGTTTCCTTCACAAGTTTTCTTGACTTGGTGAAGTTGGAGCTTGATCTAGCGATGCCTCGACGTAGATCATCTTCGGCACGTCGTCGATGACCTAGCCCGCTTCTTCTCCGATGAAGCCGACGCTAGAGCCCGGAATTGCATGAGGACAGCGAGGAGACTTCATTGCGGAGCTATGGAGGTGGAGAACCGGATCTACAAAGGTTTTATTTCCGTATTCTTGTAGTTAAGTGTTAACTAGTTTTCATTTTCGCCTAGAATTCTAGCCAACGATCCGTACACTAGGGTTTCTCGGCACCGTAACTTTTGAAATTGGCATGGTTGATGCCTTGTGAGACCTCATTAGGGTGCCTAGGAACCCTACATCAGGAACTTTTTCTGGTTCAGGATTAGCGCTTTTCTCTTGAATATCTGCTTCTTCATCAGGATTGTGCACGACGTAACAGTCGCGGAGCAGTTCTCGTTTCTTTGAGCGAATGTATCCGAGCCCGATCGTCTCTAGCCTCCCATTAGGTAGCTTGTGCTGAGTTCTGGGGACGTTCCAAACTCTGTCATAGAATTTGGCCTTCCTCACGGTCTGTTCGAAAGGTATCCCCTGGCGTTCCAGCAGTCTCCTTAAACCTTCCGTATAATATCGGGGTAGACGGATGGGCTGAAGTCTGTCCAGCGTTGGATCCACACCTTGCCAAAGTTCTTTTTCCACCTTGTTTTCTTCGGAACGGTAGAATAGGATTGCCCTATCGCCTTTTCGTCCGGGAGGGATATAAAATGTCCGCAATTCTTCCACATTATCGTTGGCGAGCGCATCTAGTTCTTTATAATGTTCAAGCGGCACCATGGCTATCTGTAGACTTCGCTCTTCATCAGCAGAAGCTCGTATTGAAATCCGAGCAGGGAATAGAGCATGGACTTCGTCCTCTGAATCACTACCAAAGATCAGTGAAGGGGCGGATGGTCCCGGCTCGGTGTATTGGGGCGGACCCGAATAAATTATATCCTCTTCTTCCTCGGTATCACTGCCGAAGACAGGGATGGTTGCGTTAGTTTTGTTCTCCGGCTTGTGACACCTTTCCGTGTCTTCGAAACTCGGCAAGAAGTATTTGGCATCTTCATACTTGCGAACTTCATTTACGGAAAATGGATTCAATTCTCCGTCCACGGTATACTCGAGGCCATCCCTACAATACTTCATGCACTGATGCTGTGTAGAAAGGATGATATTGTACTCGTGTAGCCATGGTCGGCCGAGCAGAGCATTGTAGCACGTCTTGGCGTCTATAACATGGAATTTGATGTCTGTGACGAGCAACCCGAAGCGTAGCGTCAATATCACAGATCCAAGAGTTTTTGATGATTGAGAGTCGAATCCGGAGATGGTGATTTTGTCTCGGGCGAGGTGTTGGACACTCATGCAAATTTCCTTTAACACTCGCACATTGAGCAAATTAACAGAAGATCCGTTATCGACCAGGATTTTACCTATCTTTATGTCATGGCAGTATCCTGAGACATAAAGGGGACGATTGTGGTCGCATGTCCCGAGGAGAAGGTCTTCATCACCAAAAGCAACGTCGGCTGTGTGCACTTCTTCTAATTCGTCCTTCATCTTTTCTTCGGCTAGGAAGGCTTGGAACTGGTCCGGATCTTGTAGCGCCTTAATCAAAGAATCTCTCACCTCCTTTGATAGTAATAAGGCATCAAGGACGCTGAGTTGAGAGGGTAGTTTCCTCAGATGCGCCAGAACGTTGTAATCCACCTTATTTCTCTTCGGCGGGTTTTCGGCGTTTAACTCTTCCGCGACTCGGTCATCCAAGGCGATATCTTCGGAGATTTTCTCTTTCCCTTTGTCTTTCTTGTTTAGAGGTCCGAGATTCTTCTCAGGTAGCGTCCGATTCCACAGCCGGATATTTTCGCAGACCATTGGCTCTTCTTCTTTTCCCGAAGTTGACTCTTTAAAGAGAGGGGCAAGTTCTAGCTCCTCATCAGAGTCGCTCCCAAATGTAGGCACTTGTGACCCGGCAGTGTTAACCATGTGACAATTGCCGGCAGTTCTTTCAAGCCCTTCGGTCGTATTTCTTTGCTCCCGACGAATTTTACGCTTTTCCCGTTTAAAGCGTTGTTGATTAGCGACGTATCCTTGCCACCATCTATCGAAAGCCTTGCACTCTTGAGTGGGATGCGAGACCTTCTGATGATATAAGCAATAAGAGGGGTGCATTTCTACCACACCAGTAATTTTTCCTTCAGAGGATGGTAGCTTCATGCCCATTGATATGGCCTTAGCAAACCTCTTCTTTATCTTGAATTGGCTTTTGTCGATAGTGGAGGCGTTTTGCTCCAGCGGGATCATCTCAGCTCTTTCCTCAAGTCGCTGGCGCTTGGCCCTTTCGAATATAGCCGTCTCGCGTTCTCGATCAGCTTTACTTTTCAATCGAGCTTCACTGAGAAACGCGTCAATCATTTCGATTGATAACTCCGGAACTCTTGACTCAGTATTTTCCCCCAGCGTTTTAGTGCCAGAAGTCCCTTCATCGTTCGTGATCGAATGGGAGATCATATGACAGCTCGCCACATATTCCTCGGATTCATCCGATGAACTTTCTCCCTCATCTTCTTTTTGAAAGACGTGATCAAGGAAATCTTGGAGCGTAATGGGAGTCCGCGCCTTTTGGTTGTATTCATCCAGCGCGTCGATTTGCTTTTGTAAGTCCGTGCGCTTGTCGCCAGGCTTCACGGGCTTCTTAGATTTCTTCTTCTTCTTTTTCGAAGATTTTGACGGTTGGCTATGAACGCTTGAACTACTACTATCGGTCTTCGGAGTCGGACGTGGCTTCAACATCCCCTCAATAACCTGCGGTTCCAAGGGGTTCTTCCACTTGACCGCTGGACAGGTCTGAAGATCGTTTAGCATCCTCTTTGTCTTGGCTGATAATACAACCTCCCAAGGAGCTTCTTCAATTACGGAGCATGTTGCCCCCGGCGTATTCGTCCCCTTAGAGGTGTGGGGTTGCGGGGGATTCACTTTCCATTTGTCGGAAAGCGCAAATTTGCCCTGACGGTACTGGTTCTCAAGCCAATTTTTGAAAACGTAGCAATCCTCGATGGGGTGGCCTAGCACTCGATGGTAAGGGCAGTAATTGGGCTCGTTGACGTCGCTCGGTTGCAACAGATGTTTTGGATCTGGCAGATTTATGAGTCTGTTGCGCAACGCCAGCTCGAATAGCCTTCTCGTTTTATCGCGGGGGAAGGAGTAAGGACGTCCCATCCTGTCCTCAAGGGGTACGTATGGGCGCGTATTGTTTGGACGAGCAACCGGCTTCGAGTCGCTCGGTTGTTGTTGAGCATTAGCGACAATGATCGCTTTTCCCTTTCCTTTGTCGTTTCGGGAGTCCGGCTTTGGGAGAGGGGGTTTATGGCCCATCTGGTCCATCTGCGCTAGTTTGTCGATCAAAGCCTGGAAGGTAGTCGGCTTGAAGAACATCATAAACTGTGAGATGGTTGCTTGTGGATCAAGGGTTCCAATAAACATTCCCACCGCCGGAGCTTCTTCTATGCGCTGTTCGCACTTCGATCATAGATTACGCCAACGTATAGCGTACTGAACCTATGTCTCGCCGGGTTTTACCCTGGCGTTAATCAGTGCCGTCATCGGGGTACGCTCACTGGCACTTGCGAAACGTTGGGTAAAGAGCAGCTCCATCTCCGCAAAGGTTTTAATAGAGTCGTTGGGGAGCTCAGAATACCATTCGAACGCCGTATCTGACAAGCTTCCAACAAATTGGCGAAGCAACAACTTGTCATCGCCGCCGGTGTTGCCGCAGAGCGCTCTGAACTGGGCGACATGTTGATGAGGATTGCCCGTCCCCTTGTAGACATGGAACTTAGGGATTGTATAGCCTGTCGGGTACTTGATTTGATCGTACCAACCCAGATATGGCCGTCCTGTCTTTACGACCCGACCGGCTGCTTCAGTCGCCTGATGCACCCGTATTTGCTGGGCGATGTATTCATCCAAATCAGCATTTGATATGGTATCCTCTTTAGCTGCGGATAGAGCCGGTGGGGGATTTGATGTCTCTCCCCTATCGTCTCCAAGGACGATCGGGGGCTCTTCAGCAGGTGGATCTTGTTGAATCATCATACCCACCATATCCTGGAACAGGAGGGCCATCTTCTTTATATTGGCTGCCTGCTCCGCAGCTTCTTTATCTTTCTTTTCTAGTACGCGCCGAAGGAATTCGGCGTCCGTTTCTTGTTCTTGACGCTCTTCTGAAGAGGTTCCAGGGCTTTCGTTTGGCCCAGTATGTGCAGCCATAGCGCTCATCATCTCCTGGAGCTTCTGTTGCTGCTCCTGAGCCTTGGTCACTGACCGTGTAAGTGGTCTATGGCCCGTGGACATACGGCTGTCTTCCTTTCCTGATGTCATGTAAACCGTATGAACTGTTATGCCCCCTGACTTGGGGCGTTTAGTTTCACCATTTTTAACCTTTGCCGCTGACACGGGAGTCTTTTCTGGCCTCCTTCTTTTGTGGGCTGTTGAGGTTAAGGGAACCGTTGAAGGGGGTACCCTAGCAGCTGCTGTCCCCTGCTGTCTAATGGGACAATCCTTGTCTTTTTCCACCTTCGCCTTTTTCTGGCGATGAAAGTGACCTGAGTCAATCACAGAGTCTTGAACCCTTCGCCAAACTTTATAAATCCTTGAAGACAGCCGTTGAGGGGGCTGTTCCTGTTTTGTTTCAGGAGCTCTCTCCACAGGCGGAGGAGATCTTTTCAGTGTAGCGGTTTGAGAATTCTTCCGCACCCTCCTCAGCAGTTCAAAGCTGTTCCCAGTTGGGACAGCAGCGTTGACTTCCACTACTGGAGCCGGTGGAGTTAGCCCTGAGGGGGAGTTGCCCCCTGCCATCCTCACTCGTTGCCAATGGCGACGTCGAGCACGATGAGCCGCTGGGACTGGCTCGGAGATTGTGATAGCTTCCTTTTGCCCCCTGTCCGAATGAAGCGTCGCCGGTGTTAACCTTTTAAAAATTGAGGTCGGCCCTTGCGGGGTAATATCCAATCTGTCAAAGACAGATCTTCGAGCAGGGACAGGAGCAGGAATCGTCAGTCTTGAAAAGACTGATTCTTTGACAGGGGAAGCCGCCTTGACGACTTCTGGAGCAGCAGTCATTGCCTTCTTTGGGACAGCCAGTTTAGAGTTCTGATCCAGCATGGCGAAAATCGAAACTGTTGGTTTGGCAGCAGGCGACCCGTTGACAGGGGTCGTGGTAGCAGTGAGTCGGTCGAAGACCGACTTCTTGTTCATCTCTGGTGCGGGTATCGGCATAGAGAAGCTTGTCGGTGGGATCATGGTCCCGAAGAATAAGCCAGTGGTGGCTTGGGTCACCTGGTCTACTGGCAGAGTGAGGAAGGAAGCCGCTTGGGGCCCATATGCTACACCTCCGGGAGAGGTGGAGCGTCCATTGCAGTGGCACTTCGAGCAGTTGGTGCAGTTGGAGGCCATTGAATCTTGAGCTCTGTGCCAGACAGAAGACCAAATCTTAGTAACTTGAAATCCGAAGGCAACCATTTAACAAACCGCGATTGGTTCGCGAGGACGACACACGAAGTGTGGAGTGGAAAGAGGAAAAGGTCCCACCGGGCGTGCCAGAATCTGTTCCCCTCCGAAAGACGGCGCACAAGACCGCGGTGTCCTGATGCTGAGATTCGGGGCAGATGCTATTTGGTTTTATCCGTCCACCTCTCCGAAGATGCCTAGTTGATTTATGGCACCGTGTATCGGAGGTTTAGACGGATGCGGCCGATGTAGCAGACTTCGTCAGATTCCCCCTCGCTTGAGGGGTTTTTGATTGTGGGGACGCTCTTCCCTGCAGGCGCAAGCCCCTGCAGTTAATTACGCTACCGCATCGCGGTAACAACTTTCTCCTTCTCCAGAATTTCACTTCGTGTCGTGTGTGTTTGTTTTGTTTGTGGTTGCCCGTGGATTGTATACGGAGACTGAGTAATGCCGTCGCCCGTAGGACGTGGATTAGTCCAAATCCGCATTTACTTAGATTTGGGTTTGGTGTTTTTAGTTTAAGGATGCATTAGTCGCGTTGCGACTAAGATCAACTTAAACGTTCGTTAAGGATACATTAGTCTTGTTTGGGACTAAGATCAACTTAACGTAGTGATATATGGCCATCAGGACTCGTCACCTCTCTGACGTCGTTGAAGGATTACGACGACAGGTGTCAGAGGAGCTCAGAGATGTACCCTTGAACCAAAGTTGATTTGGAGTTTTATCATTCATTTAAATGTTTAAGGATACGTTAGCCGTATTTGGGGCTAAGATCAACTCGAACGGGACCGTTTAGATCCAAAAAAAGAGCATTTGGGCTCTATAGTGCCAGTTTCAAGACGTGGTGGTCCATCGCCAGTTTAGGGACGTGATGGTCCATTATTAGTTTAGGGACGTTCCGGTCCGATATTAGTTTAGGGACGTTTCGGTCCGATGTTAGTTTAGGGACGTTTCGGTCCGGTATTAGTTTAGGGACGTTTCGGTCCGATGTTAGTTTAGGGACGTTTCGGTCCGTTATTGGTTATAAGGACGTTTCGGTCCAATATTAGTTTAGGGACGTCTCGGTCCGATATTAGTTTTAAGGACGTTTCGGTCCAATATTAGTTTAGGGATGTCTCGGTCCGATATTAGTTTTAAGGACGTTTCGGTCCAATATTAGTTTAGGGACGTCTCGGTCCACGAGTTTAAGGACCCCTCAGTCCATATTCATGTGTGATCGTTGGGACCCGTCGCCTCTCTGACGTCGTTGAAGGATTACAACGATAGATGTCAGAGGAGTTCGGAGATGTACCCTCGAACCGGAGATAAATTGATTTAGGAGAGCAATTTTGCTCAGTCAATTTAATTTGAGGACTTACGGCCAAAATTGGGTTAAATCCAGTTGAGAATATTCAACATTTTTCTTGATCTTTGGCCTATTAGGCCTGTGCTGGGGTTTTGCCCATATTTAATAATGCACTGCATTCTATTCTGGCCTGCTAGGCTTTTGATTTGGGCTCTGTCCCTTTATTTATGATGCAGAGCATCTATTTTAGTTTGGGCTCTGTCCCTTTTTTAAAGCAATGCATTGCATTTTTATTAGACCTGTTAGGCCTTCTTTAATTGGGCTTGGCCCCTTTTTTAACCAAGGCAATGCATTTGTCTGGCGCTTTGCGCCGAGTAATGAGCGCAAGCTCATATGGTGATGACACGTGTCATGCTCTGGTGAGCGCAAGCGCACTAGCGCAGTGCGCTGCGCTGTTGCGCTGCTGACACGTGGCGCGCTCTCAGCGAGTTGCGCCAATTCCAGAGAGCAAAGCTCTATCTTAAGAGCGCTTAGCGCAAGTGGTTCTATAGCTGACACGTGGCGCTCTCTTAAGAGCGCAACGGCGCAATTTGGAAGTGCAAAGCACTAAGAATCTTTTAGATTCAAGAACGGAAGTGCAAAGCACTATTTAATTTCTTGATCTAAATTAGATCAAAGAAAAATAAATTCTTCTTTTTTTTTGAAGAACCAGAGGTTCTTAAAAGTGCGAAGCACTATTTTTTATTTTTATTGTTTTAAAGAACCAGAGGTTCACAAGAAGTGCAAAGCACTGTTTATTATGTAAAGATCATTGATCTTGTTTTTAGATCAATGATCTATTAGAAGGAATTCCTTCTACTTCATGAAGGTTTTTTACCTTTTTCTTGAAATCTTCTCAGAGTTCTCTCTGTTTAAAGTTCTTGATTTTTCAAGAAATGTTTTATGCCTTTGAATTGAGGCTTAGGGTCCTTTTTATAGTGCTCACAAATTAGTTAAATTTGTTAAAGAGATCATTCTCTGAGTGATTTGGGGAATTTTCCCCACCGTTGGATCTTTGATCCAAGGGCTTCTGCTTTGCAGAAGAAAATCTTCTTGTTTTAACAAGAACAGAAAAGATTTCTTAAAATCTTAATTCAGTTTGGCGCAGATGCCCCAGCGCGTGACACGTGTCGCGCAGCGCAGGGCGCAACGCAACTGCGCTAGCGCATCTGCGCTGACACGTGTTGCGCAGCGCAGGGCGCAGCGCAACTGAAGCGTTGCTTCATAAAAATAGAGCTCTGCTCTGATTGGGCGCGCCTTCTTGGGCGCTGCGCTGGCGTATCAGCGCCGGACACGTGGCGCGTTGCGCCCGGGATTTGAAGCGTTGCTTCAAAATTTGAATTTTGAATTTCCAGCAGAGCTTTGCTCTGATTGGGGGAAACACTCCCCAGGATCGATTGATACCATCTCACTATAACTAGTGAGAATCCTAACATCCAAATAGATCTATCTCATAGATCCATAATCCAGGATTTAGGAGGTATCATTTTGATCCTATATGGAGAATCCTTGTGATAAGCGGAGATTAACCGAGCGTAGCATAGGAAACTCCTTCCCTATCAAGAGTATGTCATCCACGTACTCTACGAGGATCACCACCATACTCCCTACTACCTTTTTGTATATACAAAGTTCATCTACCATTTTGATGAAATCAAACTCTTTGACTACCATATCAAAACAGATGTTCCAACTTCGCGATGCCTGCTTTATCCTATAAAGCATCTTTCACACGTGTCCGCTGCTCCCACTGACTACGAATCCCTCTGGATGTGTACTTATAGACGCTCTCTTCTAAAACATCATTTAGAAAAGCAGTCATGACACCCAACCACCAGATATCGTAGTCATGGTATGTAGCAGTGGCAAGTAGGATCTGAATGGACTTAAGCATAGTTTTGAAAGTCTCAACCTTTCCATGTACACCAAGTAATCTTCTCAAGATATACTTGCTCCTGATGGGGATTTAACCCTTCAGATAAAGCAACCAAAGTCCATACTTTGTTGGTGTATAAGGATTCCATCTCAGATCGCTAAGCATCCAGCCATTCTTACAGAATCCCACTCCTAATGGCCAGCTCGAAAATAGTTGGGTCATCATCTCATGATGCAATTCTCGCTCCCACTGTCATAGAGAAAACCGAAATATCTCTCAGGTGGGTGAGGAACCCTACTAGATTGGCGGAGAGGCCGAGGTTCGTTGGAAACTATTGAATCCTTTGGTTCTACCAAATCATCTGCTGTAGTTTGTATAGCTGGAACTCCTTCCAGTTCTACCTCATGACCACTAATTTCTCCACAAGAAATTCCCTTTCATAAAGGTGGCATGCTGAGAAACAAAATATCTTTTGTTCCTCGGTTTGGTAGAAGATATTCCCTTGCGAATGCTTGGGATATCCAACAAACTTCCACAGAACTGACTTTGCCTCGAGTTTGTCCAGATTATGCTTTTAGACATAGGCCGGACAACCCCAAATCTTAACAAACTTAAGATATGGGCTCTTCGCTTTCCATATTACATATGAAGTGGTAGGCAACTGATTTGATTTGAACCTTATTCAATAGGTATGCAGCTTCTTAAGTGCATAACTCCCAAAAGGAAATAGGAAACTCAGTAGTACTCATCATAGAGCGCACCATATCAAATAGGGTGTGTTTGCTCCGCCCCGATATACCATTGTGCTATGGTGTATACGGAGGAGTAATACTGAGAGAGAATCTCATTCTCCTTTAGAATAGTCCAGGAATTCCGTGCTCAAGTATTCTCCTCCTTGATCTCATCAAAGGACATAATACTTATACCCGTTTTTGGTTCTCTACTTCTAACTACTATTCAGTGAATTTCTCAAAAGGTTCAGACTTGTGTTTAAACAGGAATACATGTGCGAATCTTGAATGACTATCAGTGAATATAATAAAGTACAAAGAACCAGTCTTGGCATGTGTAGACAGGGGACTTTACATATATCATCATGTATCAATTCCAAAAGTTCACTAACTCTTTCTCTGTTTCCAATAAACAGAGCTATGGTCATCTAATCTTTGTGACATGTCCGGCAAGTTTCACAAGATATAAATTCAAACTAATTTAAATATGCATCTAAATGTAATTTCAGCCAGTCGGGTTGCATTGATATGACCTAGTCTACAATGCCTCAAGAAGAATTCGTTCATTTCTGAACTCTTCCTCTTGTGTGTGTTCCGTATACTAAGAACTGTAGTTTGATTTAGAACGTTAATGCTTTTAGATAACGTGCCTGAACCGATCAACTCTTGATATAGGAAATGTTCAAAACATTATCCAACAATACAAAATTATATCCTTCTTTACTAATAAAGAGACTGATATGATATTGTATATCAGGTTCGGTATCTAATAACATTCGTTCTGAATCAATGTATTTGCTAATACAAGGTGATAACTACCAACAGACTTGGCTGCAACACTTGCACCGTTTCTATCTCATGAAATTTATCACCCGTTCTCAGTTCTCTACCTATCTGTAGCCTATGTAATAAATTACATATATGGGATCCTGATCCGGTATCTCATACCCAGGACGTAAAGGATACTGAGAAACAGTTCTTTTTAATGAACACACCCGAAGAAGATGCATCAGCATGCACTTTCTTCGTTTGGGCGGCACGAGAATTCTGGTAATCCCCTATATCCTGCTCTGTCTTATAACAATTATAAGTTGGAGCGGGACCAACGTTCCCGAGCTCAGTATAACAAGCGGGTTTAGTCAATACATCCGTTTTATTATCTTGATTAAGGCGTAATATGGTCGCTACCTGGAGAGAGAGAAGAAAACACTCAGCGTATGCTCTTACAAGATTAGATTGGTTATCAATTTATCTAATCAGGATGTCTCCCACTGTTTTAGTCAAATTTTCCTTCAAACCCTAAAAGGTAAGACTAGCCGGAATTAATTACACTCTACAAGTTCGCCAATCTTTCATCCAGGCCAGTGCCGGTACTTTGAGGGAGGTTCTACGTGCTTTCGCACGGACCTAATTAAAATAAACCTCGTTTTCCCAGGGGCGTAACCCCGTTAATACCTTTCTAGACACCTACTTGATCGGCTAATTGTAATGTGTAAAACTCTCCCAGGAGTAACTCTTACTCGCAGCGGGTATCGGGATCCAACTATCTCATAGAAGGTATGCAATCTCATTGCAAATTTCAACACTTGAAATTCCTAATAATATTTTACCCCAAGCCTCCTATGACCTTGATGAAGGCCAACAAACCATAGGCTGCTAGTCAGGTTCAACCCGTCATTTCCTGATTGAATTAAACCCACCCGCACGGCCCTTGACAAAGGCCAACAATGTCGCACGACTACCCTAATCCAATCTGCATCATATGCATAAGCAGATAAGTACTATTCAGCTACCGCACACTACGTCTTGACAAAGACCAACAAACGTAGCATGAATACTAAACAGTCCTTATCTGAAATGACGGAGGGCTACGACAGGTTTTTAAGAAAACCCTTTGCGTAATGAACTTGATATTGTTGTAGAATCGAGTGATTTTAAATGGAATGTTTCTGAGGCCTTCTCTAGTTTTGCTACAGAGGTCACTCCCGGTGAAGGGATCGTCAGCTCTTTCCTCATCGAATAAGGTGCAGGATATTTCACAAATATCACTATGCAAAGCAAGAACTATAGAAGCAATCAAAAGATAAACCGAGTTTGTAGCATCTGCTAGTTTCACTAAAGAGGTCACTCCCGGTGAAGGGATCTCGGCTCTTTCCTTATCAAATAAGGTGCTGGATGTTCTACAAGGAACACCGCTATGCAAAGCAAGAACTAGAGCTACCAGTTTTTAAACAAGTTTTTACAACATCTTTAGGTTTCTTTTATTTCATTAATCTCATTAATGAAGTCCCATTTTATTATGCTTCACAAGCATCACATTTGAAACGAAATCTGCAATATAATATATATCTCATATATATAATATAAACATTCATCTCAGGCAGTAATATGATCTCATCACAGAACATTGCAGCAGAAGAACATATATGAACTATTGGATATACTAGGACGTCCGTGTTTTAATATGAGCCTGTATAAAACAAGGAGTCCACGGTCGCGATGAATAGCCAAACCCACATCCTTAGACCCCTACGAGAGCGGCAAGCAACACTGCCAATTCTAGGGTTAGGAGACCCGGTCTCGACTCCTCGAGATGGTCTCCCACTGGACCCTAGAACCCGGTTACTTGTGCTCCCCGTCTTGGGTCTACCTAATGCGGAAAAGTAAATAATATATAATGGTGACATCATCCTCAGCCCGGATGTGCTCCAATTAAAGAATATTACATACAAATGAATTTTACATGAATGAAAAAGAAAAACTCTCATCTCACATAAAACCCCCGGCTATTCAGAACACGACAATCCAATATAACATATCACAGCAACACATAATATCTCATATCATCAACGTAAGCAAGTATGCGTATCCCGATTGTCGTTGATGTATAGCAACGAAGCCGGCGATACACCACATACTACGCTTACGGTCACAGAAAAGAAAGTGTAAAACTACAACAGTTGGAATCCGCAACCTTTTTAGACATCGCATGCCTAACCAAATGAATTTCTTAGACATCTCATGCCTAACAATTATAAACCCCGCATTTTAGTCTCATTTATCGAAAACTCTTTTCAATATCAAGTCGGGCAATTCAACAAGATTCCCGACATTCTGATCGAATGCTCGTCGCAAACTTTAGTAGACGGCCGCACCCCCAGATGCCGCCGATGAAGTGTACTAAGGCGGAACACCGCTGCCGCGAGCATCCGAACGGATGCTTTTGGCGACGGGGTTCTCCTACAGTCATTTGGTCGGGGCTATGGGGCGTGGCTGTCTACTAAGTTTATCCGGCGAGTATCCGCGTACGCTACGTGATTGCGACGGACTTTTGATCACATCAAAATCCAGTGGCAACCAATCATCTGAGACTAAACTGCTAGATTTATAACATTCAAATTAGTTATCTCATAACTACTTGTGGATTCCAAATATTGTATCACATTCCAGATAAAAAGACAGTGTTAAACTTTCCGATCGAATAATCAAACACCCAACTTTTCCCAAATAGCTCAACACTTGAGTGGAGTTCAAAAAAATATCCATCACATGCCACAGTACCAATGGTCCAGCCGTAGAAGGGTCAAGCCAACGCCTCACATATGGCAACGCCTTACTGCCCCAAACCCTAAGGTTCAGAGGTGGTTCAGACGGTCACATAATCGAGTTAAGGTTTGTGTTCTTCTAGAGGGTCCACCGCGTTACTTGCATGATTTAGAACGTTCTTAAACTACGGAAAAATCCAACACTTGGAAATTTTCCGACAAGGGAAAAAGTGAGTTATTGATATCCGTTCGAACTTTTTAACAGTTTCTAAAATTATCCGGAAAAAATTAAACGAAATTAAATTATCCGATCGAATCAACGAGTCCCCTGTACAACCCAGAAAACTCAACACTTGAGTATAATTAAAAATTCCCAGAACTATCAAAAAGGACCCAGGAATATATTCCTGAAGTAGTGGGCCCCAACTCCAATTATTAGTCGCGGAACCGCCGCCAAACGCGAGGTAACGCGAGGTTTGGCCGCGGTTCCGCGATCACGTGAGGGATTTAGAGGTCCGTACTTCACAGTAATTCCTATATTTCCTTGCATGATTTTCTGAATATTTTTAATACGAAAAAATCAACATTTTAAAAAAATTTCCAGAAACTAGGTTTTATCGGGTATTCGGAGTTCGATCGGACTTTAAACTTCGCCTAAAGCTCTAGCTTGGCTCTGATACCACTGTAGGGTTGCTAGAAACTCTAACAAGGGTCTACGAGATATCAACCATGCCCGATTTAAAAATTAGCCGTGCCGAACAATCCTAACCAAGATCTTTATACTAGAGTTTAGGTGAAAACAAGCATGTTAAACACTTTAACACTAAGTGAGAGGGATTACAACCTTTGTAGATCCGGTCCTTGTAAGTCGATGTACAACACCCCACGACTTGCGGCGAGGCGGAATAATGAAAAACAATTTTGTTTAAAGCGTAAACATCGACTAACCGAGAATCTTTGCATAAACAATAACTAACAACAAACATAGGAGTTAACAACTACTATGAAAAGTGATTATACCTAAAGATCCGAGTCCTTCGTCTTGTCGTTCTCCACGTCCTCTCCGGCCTTCTCTAAGTAGTAGAAGATCCACCCGAGAGCTTTACTACAAGCTTCACCTCAAACTAGAGGTAACTAGGTTTCTTAAATCGCTAATCTAAGCAACCTAGGTGATATAAAAAATGGTTAAGGATTAAGTAGTCTAATCTAATCCTTATACTCAACACATGAGAGGGGAGGATTAGGGTTTGAAGAGGGAGAGCTTGAGGAGAGAGAAAGTGAACAAAAGAATGAGATGGGATAATGAGCTATCATAATATATATCAAGCATAATATATTATCCAACAAAAGAAAATGAAGGATGAATAATCATGCTTCATGAATATCTAATGGGTGATTCATCTCCATGAGTCATTAAGCATTTATGATGCATTAATGACATAGATGAATCACTCATATGACTCACTAATCCCATTTAATGCATATGCCACCTTAACCCCCCAAGTCACCATCTTCAAGAAGCTTCTCGCGCAATTACGAGAACGCCCCTCCTATCCGTGAAAACACGGAAAAACTTTAGACTGTATAAATCCAATAACCGGATACTAGAAACTGGCTTAAACCAAAGCCGACTAGTAAAAACTGCCCGGATGTCGTACGTGCGTAAACACACATATGCGTCCGAACCCTTGTCGTAAAACCATACGACCTCTTTATCGTTTCGCCTGAAGTAGGGAAACTCTCTGTGTGGGACTCTAGAGACTCGACTACTATGCTGGCAGTTGGTTTAACCACAGACCGCAAGCGGCACTAGCTGTACGTAATGGTCCCCAGGTAGATGTCGATAAGAAGGCCGATGAGGAAACCTATCCGAACTCCTACTGAGTCTGATGTGACAATCTCCGTACAGTCCGGTCCGTTCGTCTAAGACTATTGCATATCGGGCCTAGGGGGCGGCAAGCGTCAGTCCCCTAATAGCGGTATAAGTCGTGTCGGAGCGAAGCCCATTACACCCTGAGAAACTACTGGAACCTACCAGTAAATCTCGCTTGCCCTGGCCAGGGACTTTGCGTAATGGCTCTCTGACACAGCGCGATATCAACTCCCAATACCGGGAGAGACGAATCCTTTCTAACCGCCACTACCTCCAAGTGCTCGGGACTGCACCCAACTGCTACCTGTTTGCACGACTCCTTTGAGCCGTGGTAGGGTAGCAATCTAAGAACAGTAGGACACACTCGAGGCGAAGTAGCAGTGTCAAGTCTGCGGACTATGCTGTACTCATGTCACCTGGGAACTGTTAACTGATGACTGGTATAAAACCCAACCAACAGTTCCCTGCGAGTCCTGTCCGGTGTACCCGTAACCCAACGAGCACCTATATACTATCTCCAGTACGACGTACTAACGGCTGTGGGACAGACCATCTCCCCAACTGGGATGAGAAGCGTACACACCAGTCTACTCCGGAGTATCGATGCCCTGTCTCGATAATCCAACGACTAGGGACCTGAATAAGGATGTGCTTGTAGACTACCCAGCCCCCACTAGTGTGACTGCCATCACAACGCTGGTAGTCAAGCAAGATCCTAATAGCTCTATCAATACGTATACTCATATATTAAGATAGAAAAAACCAAGTAGCATACTACCATGTTTAGCAAGACTGTTATATACATGTGAATATCCCAAGCTTCCATTAAGTAATATACAAACTAGTATGATACAATAATGTCCCCTAGGGCATATACACTAACAATCTCCCACTTGCACTAGGGCCATGTACTGGCATATTGAAGACCGATGATCTCGAGTAGCCTCTCGAACTGAATCTGAGGTAGGGCCTTTGTGAATGGATCAGCAATGTTCTCTTCAGTAGCAACTCTCCGAACCTCGATCTCCTGACGATCAATGATCTCCCTGATTAGGTGATACCGCCTTAAGATGTGTCTGGACTTCTGATGGGACCTTGGTTCCTTCGCTAAAGCTATAGCTCCGTTGTTGTCGCAATACAGAGGTATTGGATCAACAATGGTAGGAACCACCTGAAGTTCTGTTAGGAACTTCTTCATCCAGACTGCTTCTTTTGCGGCATCGCAAGCAGCTATATACTCCGCTTCCATCGTCGAGTCAGCAACGGTGTCCTGCTTGGAGCTCTTCCAGCACACCGCCTCTCCATTGAGGGTGAAGACATAACTTGACATGGACTTGGAATCGTCCTTATCACTCTGGAAGCCAGAATCAGCATAGGCCTCCAACCTGAGGTCTTTTGCGCCGTAAACCAAGAACATCTCCTTAGTCCTCTTCAGGTACTTGAGAATGTTCTTTACTGCTATCCAGTGCTTCTCCCCTGGGTCTGACTGATACCGGCTTACCACGCTTAGTGCGTAAGCTACATCTGGTCTGGTGCACAACATCGCATACATTATAGAGCCTACCGCAGAAGCGTAGGGTATAATAGACATGCGTTCCCTTTCCAAATCAGTCTTGGGAGACATCTCTTTGGATAGGGTGATTCCGTGACAAGCCGGTAGATTACCGCGCTTGGAATCTCCCATACTGAATCTTTTCAGTACAGTGTCGATATACCTGGACTGCGAAAGTCCCAACATCCTCTTGGATCTATCACGATAGATCCGGATCCCTAGAATGTAAGAGGCATCACCCAGGTCTTTCATGGAGAACCTGTGTGACAAGAATCCTTTGACAGATTGTAGCATAGGAATGTCATTTCCTATCAATAGAATGTCATCCACGTACAAGACGAGGAATACAACACTTCTGGCTACAACTTTACTATATATACATGGTTCATCTGGATTTTTGATAAAGTCGTATTCTTTGACTGTCTCATCAAAACAGATGTTCCAACTCCGCGATGCCTGCTTTAGTCCATAAATGGACTTAAGCAACTTGCATACTTTCCCGCTGCTCCCACTCTAATTGAAACCCTCTGGCTGATCCATATAGACGCACTCTTCTAAATTACCATTCAGAAAAGCCGTCTTTACGTCCATCTGTCAGATTTCATAATCATGGAAGGCAGCAATAGGAAGAAGGACCCGAATGGATTTGAGCATAGCCACTGGAGAAAAAGTTTCGTCATAGTCCAAACCAGGTCTTTGACGAAAACCCTTTGCAACAAGTCTAGCCTTATAGGTTTCCACCTGTCCATCTACACCAATCTTTTTCTTAAAGATCCATTTGCATCCTATGGGTTTTACCCCATCTGGAGCAAAGTCCAAAGTCCATACTTTGTTGGTGTACATGGACTCCTTTTCGGTCCGCATTGCATCTAGCCATCGTACCGAGTCGCCGCTCTGGATGGCCTGCTGGAAGCCAGTAGGTTCATCATCATCTATGATGCAATCCTCTCTATCCCCATCTATGAGAAAACCGTAGTATCTCTCAGGTGGATGAGACGGCCTACTACTCCTGCGGAGGGGTGCGGGAATATCCTGTTCTTTTTGAACTACCGGTTCTACCAAACTTTCAGTATTAGTTTGTGGTTCTGGAATTTCTTCCAGTTCTATTTCGCTCCCATTTATTTCCTTTTCTAAAAACCGATATTCTAGAAAATGGGCATTACGAGAAACAAACACCTTTTGTTCCTCTGCGTAATAGAATAGATACCCCTTGGAGTTCTTTGGAAATCCTACAAACTTACACTTTATTGATCGTGCCTCGAGCTTGTCCGCATGCTGCTTTTTAACAAAAGCTGGACATCCCAATATTTTTAGATACTGAAGATAGGGTTTCTTCCCACTCTACATCTGATATGGCGTGGTAGGCACAGTCTTGGTAGGAACCATGTTCAAAAGATATGCCGCTGACTCTAGCGCATAACCCCAGAAAGATCGCGGCAACTCAGCATTACTCATCATGGATCGTACCATATCTAATAGGGTTCGATTCCGTCTCTCCGATACACCGTTATGCTGTGGAGTGTATGGAGGAGTAAGCTGAGAGAGAATTCCTTTCTCTTTTAGGTCACCTAGGAACTCGGCACTCAAGTATTCACCACCTCGATCAGATCTTAGCGTCTTGATACTTTTGCCGGTTTGGTTTTCTACTTCATTTTTATACTCTTGGAATTTCTCAAAAGCCTCGGATTTATGTTTCATTAGATAAATGAATCCATACCTTGAGTAATCATCCGTGAAAGTAATGAAATAGGAAAAATCACCTCTTGCATGTGTAGACATTGGACCACATACATCGCTGTGTACGAGTCCTAAGAGCTCGCTCGCTCTTACTCCATGTCCAGTAAATGGAGTCTTTGTCATCTTTCCTTTGAGACAAGATTGACAAGTGTCATAAGATTGATATTCGAATGAGTCCATATATCATTCTCTATGCAACTTAGTCAACCTTCTCTCATTGATGTGACCCAGTCTACAATGCCATAAGAAAGCTTTATTTAAATCCGGAGACTTTCTTTTTAGTGTGTTCTGGACATTGAAAATCTGGAGTTGGTTTAAGACATATATACCGTTATTTAGTGTACTGGACCCAATCAAACCATGATTAAGGTGGATGTTAGCAACATCGCTTACAAACGTGAAATCATAACCTTTATTTGATAACAAGGAAACTGATATGATATTACACGTTAAACTAGGTACATAAAAACAGTTATGTAAAACCAAAATATGTCCACTCGTCAATCCCAGGTGATAATCCCCGACGGACACAGCTCCCACGCTAGCTCCGTTAGCAACCTTGAGGATCATATCACCTTCCTTCAGCACTCTACGGTTTCTCAGTGCCTGTAATGAATTGCATAAATGAGATCCTGATCCGGTATCCAATACCCAGGAAGTAGAGTTGATTGACAGACAATTCTCAATTACAAACACACCTGAAGTCGAAGCCACAGCTTGCTTCGGTTCCTGGTTCTTGGCGTTCCATGCCTTACAATCCTTCTTCCAGTGCCCTTTCCTGTGACAATGGAAGCACTCATCCTGGCCCACTACCGGTACCGCAAACTTTTTCTTTCCCTTCCCTCCCACCTTACTTACACCTCCTCTAGGTCTAGGGGCGGCCTTCTTTTTCCTTCCTCTGGCCCTAGCCTTGGACCCGGAAGAAGAAGCACCGCTAACAAACATAGCGGGTGTTTCCCTTGTTTTCTGCAAGGTGCCCTTTGCACTCCTTAACATGTTCAGGAGTTCCGGAAGTTCAACTTCTTTTCTTTGAATGTTGAAGTTCAGGATAAACTGGGCGTAGGTGGAACGAAGGGACTGGAGAATAAGGTCTGTATAAAGCTCATTATCCAAAGTCGTCCCAAGGTCTGCGAGCTCTTCTATATAGCCGATCATCTTTAGGACATGTTCTCCTACCGATGACCCGACAGCCAACCTCGGTCGAAACAAGTTCTTAGAGGTCTCGTATCTTGCTATACGAGATTGCTCTCCATAAAATTCCTTTGTATGGAGAAATATGGCATCTAGTTCCATATCCTCGTGCCTCCTCTGATGTTCATTGTTCATCGAGGCAAGCACGATGTACTTGGCTTTCGCGCAATCGAAATCCCAGGTTTTGCGGATTTCCTTATCCGCATTACTGGATTTGGGACCAGGGACAGCAGGTGCCATAGCGGTGAGGACGTACCCCAATTTGTCATAGGTCAAAGCCATTTTGACATTCCGCAGCCAATCTTTATAGTTTGGCCCTGTCAGTATATTTTTCTCTAAAAGTAACTTAAGTCCAGTCATTTTCAGGGTCGCTGCAATTAGGAGAGAGAGAAGAAAACTCTTTAGCATGATGCTCTTGCAAGTTTAAAGTGGTTTTTAGTTTATCTAAACTGGATGGCTCCCACTGTTTCTCAAATCCTTCCCCAAACCATAAAAGAAGAATTAGCCAGGACTATTCTCACCGTACAATACTTGCTTAACCGTTTAGCCAGGCTAGTGTCGATACTTCGAGGGAGGTTTTCCAACGCTTTCGCGAAGTTTCTTAATTAAATAACCTCTTTTCTCTGGGGGTGTAACCCCGCTGACACCTTTCTTGACACCTACTTGGTTTATAGCATTGATCGTTAAGTGACGAATATCCTGATGAGTAGCATATACTCACAGTAGGATCGGGATCCAAATATCATTGTATGATAATGTTGAAGGAATCCTACCAACATTCATCAAACTCCAAATGGTATGCAACTCTTTGCAAATTTCAGTTTCTTTAGAAATTCCCGATAAATATTTTTGCCCCATGCTCTTATGACCTTGGCGTTGGTCAAAATGTCATAAGTCACATGTCAAGTTCTACCCATCATTATCTTGTTAATTTGAACCCATCCGTACATATCCTTGACGTTGGCCAAAATAATTATACGACTGTCCCAAACTAACTCATCTATTTATGCAACAAATGAATACCCAGCAGCTACCAAACACTATGCCTTGGCGTTGGTCAAAATACATAGCTTGAATACTACTGAATACCCAAATGAAATGACATAGGGCTACGAATGGTTTTGGCGAAACCGTGAACGTAGTGAACTTTATATAACCGAAGGAACCTGATAGCTTTTAAAAGGAGTGGTTAAAACTCCGCTTTTAAAAATATCTGTTTTTTAAAATTAACCGAGTGGTTTCTTTTAAATTGTTCCAACGATTAAACTTTTGGTTTATTTTCTTTGCATTATAAATAATGCGTCCCATCATTAACCTATCATTGCAGAAAACAACGAAAATACAACGTCTTATTATGCCATCCGCATTCGCCACTGGGTCCCGTCATCACCCGTTAGGTTACTTAACTGACGACATAGCGGGGGCTGGGCTAGCGCGGGTGTAAAACATAAGTGACGTCTAAATAGCTATCATATATAGATATTGTACATTCGTTAGACGCAATAATAGGCATTCCAGATCTCATATGAACTTTATTGGATTTGCAAGCAATCCGCGTTTGTTTAGAGCCTGCAACAAAAGACGGATTACACAGTTGTGATGAATAGCCATTACCCCACCCTAGACCCCTACAGATACGGAAAACTACCCGCCAAATACCCGAAGTGAAGCGGTCTCCTTCAACAAAGTGAGTAGGCCACTAAACACTTCAAAGTACCCGGTAGTTTGTGCACCCCACCTTGGGTTTATCTTAGGAGCAAAAATAGTAAAATGAAATAATACAACGGTGGCTACAACCGCAACCTGGATGTGCCCTGCAAGAATAATATTACAACATATTACAATTACATCGAATGAATTAAAATAATAACCCATCATTAACCCCGGCTAATCATCACAACAGTTCAATACAGTTCACATCCACAAACAGTAAAAACCATTACAGAAATGTGCAACCCCCTGCCAACCGACATACTAGCAGTTAGGGGAGGTTTACGAACACATTATACAAACACAGATATAATCAAATTAGCAAACATCGTAAAATTTCGATCGAGCAAAACACTTTAGATTCTACTGCAAAACTTCTCTGTGCACCTGAGATCTTAGCAGAAAATAAAATATCCAGAAATATCACTGTTAACACCAGAAGGTTACTGAAGAAATTTGGGCCGACTCGGCCTTAACTCGGCCGCGGCGGATCGCATAGATCCGCCGCGGTTCCGCGGCAAGTTAGCCGAGTTACGTGACCAAATTTCTGCAGTACCCCTATTATTTCCTTCTTGTTAATCTGCAGGTCCCTGAAAAAATTTTAGGGCCTGTTTTAATTTCGACAGAAACTGTGTAAAACGATGATCTTTCCGGTTCTTTTTGCGTTCGAAATACTTATGACTTTTCTAATGAGTTAATTATTGTTTAGCGAGGCTCTGATACCACTGTAAGTCGATGTACAACACCCCACGACTTGCGGGGAGGCGGAATAATGAAAAACAATCTTGTTTAAAGCGTAAACATCGACTAACCGAGAATATTTGCCTAAACAATAACTAACAACAAACATAGGAGTTAACTACTATGAAAAGTGATTATACCTAAAGATCCGAGTCCTTCGTCTTGTCGTTCTCCACGTCCTCTCCGGCCTTCTCTAAGTAGTAGAAAATCCACCCGAGAGCTTTACTACAAGCTTCACCTCAAACTAGAGGTAACTAGGTTTCTTAAATCACTAATCTAAGCAACCTAGGTGATATAGAGAATGGTTAAGGATTAAGTAGTCTAATCTAATCTTTGTACTCAACACATGAGAGGGGAGGATTAGGGTTTGAAGAGGGAGAGCTTGAGGAGAGAGAAAGTGAACAAAAGAATGAGATGAGATAATGAGCTATCATAATATATATCAAGCATAATATATTATCCAACAAAAGAAAATGAAGGATGAATAATCATGCTTCATAAATATCTAATGGGTGATTCATCTCCATAAGTCATTAAGCATTTATGATACATTAATGACATGGATGAATCACTCATATGACTCACTAATCCCATTTAATGCATATGCCACCTTAACCCCCCAAGTCACCATCTTCAAGAAGCTTCTCGCGCAATTACGAGAACGCCCCTCCTATCCGTGAAAACACGGAAAAACTTTAGACTGTATAAATCCAATAACCGGATACTAGAAACTGGCTTAAACCAAAGCCGACTAGTAAAAACTACCCGGATGTCGTACGTGCGTAAACACACGTATGCGTCCGAACCCTTGTCGTAAAACCATACGACCTCTATATCATTTCGCCTGGAGTAGGGAAACTCTCTGTGTGGGACTCTAGAGACTCGACTACTACGCTGGCAGTGGGTTTAACCACAGACCGCAAGCGGCACTAGCTATATGTAACGGTCCCCAGGTAGATGTCGATAAGGAAACCCATCCGAACTCCTACTGAGTCTGATGTGACAATCTCCGTACAGTCCGGTCCGTTCGTCTAAGACTATCGCATATCGGGCCTAGAGGGCGGCAAGCGTCAGTCCCCTAATAGCGGTATAAGTCGTGTCGGAGCGAAGCCCATTACACCCTGAGAAACTACTGGAACCTACCAGTAAATCTCGCTTGCCCTGGCTAGGGACTTTGCGTAATGGCTCTCTGACACAGCGCGATATCAACTCCCAATACCGGGAGAGACGGATCCTTTCTAACCGCCACTGCCTCCAAGTGCTCGGGACTGCACCCAACTGCTACATGTTTGCACGACTCCTTTGAGCCGTGGTAGGGTAGCAATCTAAGAACAGTGGGACACACTCGAGGCGAAGTAGCAGTGTCAAATTTGCGGACTATGCTGTACTCATGTCACCTGGGAACTGTTAACTGACGACTGGTATAAAACCCAACCAACAGTTCCCTGCGAGTCCTGTCCGGTGTACCCGTAACCCAACGAGCACCTGTATACTATCTCCAGTACGACGTACTGACGGCTGTGGGACAGACCATCTCCCCAACTGGGATGAGAAGCGTACACACCAGTCTACTCCGGAGTATCGATGCCCTGTCTCGATAATCCAACGACCAGGGACCTGAATAAGGATGTGCTTGTAGACTACCCAGCCCCCACTAGTGTGACTGCCATCACAACACTGGTAGTCAAGCAAGATCCTAAGAGCTCTATCAATACGTATACTCACATATTAAGATAGAAAAAATCAAGTAGCATACTACGATGTTTTGCAAGACTGTTATATACATGTGAATATCCCAAGCTTCCATTAAGTAATATACAAACTAGTATGATACAATAATGGCCCCTAGGGCATATACACTAACAGTCATTCACTTCATAAGCTCCGTGTTGTGGTTCTTTCGCTACGATCATCAAGTTCCGGACTCTCGAGAGGCTCCACGAAGAGAAAGATGCAAGCTTGCTTCCGATTTTCGATAACAAAGATGATCTACCTTGAAGTTTCATTAACACAAGCTCTCACTCACTAAATGAAGTGCACACCCTCATCTAAATGGCAAGGATAGATGAGGATGATGAAGTAGGATTTTAGCTCTCATTTATTTTCATTAACTCACTCATTTTCATCACTTGATAAAAAGCTAGAAAAC
Organism: Agapanthus africanus; assembly: GCA_030015575.1. Lineage (NCBI taxonomy): Eukaryota > Viridiplantae > Streptophyta > Magnoliopsida > Asparagales > Amaryllidaceae > Agapanthus > Agapanthus africanus. Next base: position 849,570,583 of record CM057338.1, on the reverse strand, counting down.
TTTTCATGAAAGAACTCAAGGAAGAAGAAGAAGAAGAAGAATCCTTTTGTGATGAATAATGAAAGTAATAATATAATTACCAAAGCAACCATGGTTAAGTCAAGAGAAGACATAACCATTGTAGAGATCTCACTATAGTAAAGGTTGTGGGTTGGGTTAAGTAAATATCTTGCAAAATATCTTTGCAAAAACAAAAAGGAAACCTTCTAGAAGGTTCAAGAAACAACTAACCCAAATCAAACCCTAACCTTGTTTAATCTCCACTAAACATGTTGCATTAGTAATCATATCATGTTACAATATTATATATCACATATACAATATTTATTGTAACAAAATAAAATAATACAATTAACATATATCGCATATATATCAATGTATTACCCGAGTGAGAAAAAGAATCTTTTAGTGAGCTTATATCAGTTAATGTAATTTAATATATCAAATATATAATTATACATTAAATTATCGAATCCACACTTGATCCGACAATCCGGCTATATCGAATATAACCGACTAATATATCATGTACCGATTTATCGAATCAACACTTGATCCGATGACCCGGTTGATATCAAATATCACGAGAATATAATAAGGTATCTCATATCGTATTATCCTCGGTCCTGCACATATCATATATGTGCCCCTACTCCGTTTTGCCTGAGTCAAGAAATCTCTGTGTAGGACTCTAAAGAATCGTCAATACGCCGGCAGTAGGTGATGATCATATCAAACACCCACAAGCTGCAAGCGGTCAGCTAAACGTAACAGCCACCCAGTTATTGAGCGATCAGAAGATCAACAACCAAGCCTGTACATTCTCCTGCGAATCCAGTCAATAACACTCCCGTACAGTCCGGTCTCGTCATCTGATATGTCGCATATCTCGCCTATGGGTGGTAAACGTCAGACCCCAGTAGGTTGATAAGTCGTGTCGATACGAGGTCTATAACAGTTCGAGAAACTACTGATAACACTTACCAGTAACTCTCAGCAACCCTGGCCAGGGATTTCCAGTTATAGCCAATCGAACACAGCACAACATCAACTCCCTATACCGGGAGAGACGAATCCCCTCCTATCGCTCATTGCCTCCATGTGATTCGGGACTGTACCCAAAAGCCACCTTTTTGCACGCCCTCTTGGACGTGGTATGATGGAAATCAAAGCACAGTAGGAATCACACAAGACTCTATGACGATCTCGGGTCTATAGACTAACCTGTACCAGTGTCACCGGAGAACTGCCATCTGATGTGAGGTATAATACCATCTGGGAGTTCTCGGCGAGTCCGTCCAGTGTACCCAGTCTCCACTGAGCACCCGTACACCATCCTTGATGTCAAACACCAATGGATATGGGATCATCCATCGCCCATCATATAGGTCAAGATACGTATACGCTAGTCTACTCTTGTGTATCGATGCCCCGTCTTGATACACCCTCGACTAGGAACAGTTATAGGATGTACTCGTCGACTACCGTGGCCCCACTAGTATGATCTCATCATAGTCCCAGTAGTCGAGTACATATCCTAAGGGCTTTATCAACATGTAACATAGAGACAATCAGAGTACATGTTAAGATAAACTACAACCAGATAGCGTACTATCATGTCGAGCAAGAAAGTCCTTCCTATATATGTCCAAGCATCCATTACAATATACATCGTATGTACAGTAATGGCCTCTAGGGCATACATATAACTAACAATTCCTCCACCTCTTCTATCACCTACAAACACCATCAAAACTTAGCCAAAACCTTATGCCACCTTCATAAAATATGATCACAAGCTCACTACAAATCCTATGGATGAAGCAAGTCAAGATTTTGAGCACTTTGGGCAACCCTAGAATTTTCTTGAGTTGCCAAATGAGCTAATCCCCACATCTTTAGTTAGGTTTTTAGCTTTCCTTATATCCTATAGTGATTTAGAGTTAAACGAAGATTAGTGATGTTAGAATTTTCCAAGATGAGGTTTAGGAGTTTTTATGACTTGTGAAGGTGCAATTGAAGTTTAGTTGTGATCACAAACCCCTGTAGTGTTAGTATTTTAGACTAAATCTGAGACTAAACCCCAAACCATGGACTTGGAAATCTCCGATGTCGGTTTTTGTGGAAAATGTGATGAGAAATTGATATTTGCTATAACTTGGGAGCTCTGAAAAATATATAGCGAACACAGTGAGACGTGTAGGTCACCTAGAAGCTACCCCCGAGACCTGAGACCCCCATTCCAAAACTTGGCCGCAGATTTAACCCAATTGGCTGCAATTTGCGGCCTGGGTACGAGTGAATTGCCTCGTGCTTGGTCCATAGCTCCTTTGTCCTGTAATTTGACCTATCCTATATGCAAATTATCCCAATTTCACCTGAGGCAAAATCTGGAAGTGTTTTTCAATGTTTTTGTTTTGGTTTGTGAGTTTTGTTAACTTGAATTTTGGTATTTAGGTTTCGACTCGGTCGTTTGACGTTTGTACGTCGACGTTGAGAGTTGTTGGTTATTCTTGCATGCATGGACCATAGGTTCTAACCTATGTGTATTTCGTGTGCCGCTTTGGTTTTGGTATTCGATTCTTGTTTACGATACGATGTGCTTGAAACTGTAGGTACCTCCGCGTGGATTGTTGGGTTATGCAAGCGCCCTGGCCATCAAACTGTGGCTGATAGCGGAACAAAAATTTTAAAAACTGGCGCTAACACAACTCGCTACCCGGATCTACCATGAACCCTAAACTAGCAAACAATAAAGAGAGTTAAGAATGGTTATACCAAATTGATCCATGTCCTTGGGTCTTCGACCACCTTCCCAAGCTCCTAGAGGCCACCATGATCTAGCTTGATCTCCGGTCTCCCTCCATCGAAGATGATCCACCCTAGGATTTGTATTCCGAGCTCTTACCTTAATAGACGAGATAATTAGGGTACCTAGATCGCTAAAGTAGACAGCCTAAAGGATGTAGAGTGTGGTGATGGATTAATTTGTCTCCAAACACCTTAGGTTTCTCAACACATGAGACTTGAAGGGTGGAGGTAGAAGAAGAAGCTTGAGGATGAGAGTGAGAGGCAACTCAAGAAAAATGGCTAAGTGTTTAGTGTTTGTTATGTTGTGAGAAATAATGAAGCCATCCTATAAATATATCAAATCTCCAAAAACATCTCAAATCAATACAAATATCTCAAGTCAACAAAAAACTCAAGACTTCAAAATATCTCATAACAAACAAAAACCAAGCATGCTATAATAGTAACCATGAGTCACTATTAAGCCATGCCACAATAATTGCATACAACACCTCATCCTCTCCACCTCATTAGCCATTTAATACTAAATGGTTAAAACTAAATGAGGTGGCATCTTCTATAAGCACCTTGTAATAAATTACAAGAATACCCCTCATCCGTATATATATACCTGTATCTGTATTCCGAAAAATACGAATACAATGAGACACAAATAATCCAACAATATAATACTAGAATCCAGCTTGAACCAAAGCTACTAGTATTATCCGTCCGAATCCTGATACGTACAGAAGTGCACGTATATGATCGAACCCTGCTGTAAAACTATACGGCCTCTACATCGTTTTTCCCGAAGCAGGAAAACCCTCTGTGTGGGACTCTAAAGACTCGTCAATACGCTGGTAGTGGGTTTAACTACAAGCACGTCAGCGGCACTAGCTGTACGTAACGGCTATCCAGGTATTGAGCGAAAGGGAGGCCGACGAGCAAACTCATCTGAACCCCTACCGAGCCTGTCCGTGACAATATCCGTACAATCCAGTCTGTTCGTCTAAGAGTATCGCATATCGAGTTTAGGGGGTGGATAAAGTCAGACCCCTAATAACGCGACATTTCGTGTCGGTATGAAGCCCATCACCAACTGAGAAACTACTGATCTAAATCAGTAATTCTCGACTACCTTGGCCAAGGATTTCTAGTGATGGCCACCCGTGCACTACGCAGCATCAACCCCCAATACCGGGAGAGATGAATCTCCGACGATCTGCTCACTGCTTCCATGTGGCTCGGGACTGTACCTAACTAAAACCCATTTGTACGACTCCTTTGAGCCGTGGTAGTGTAGTAATCAAAGCACAGTGGGAACTCACACGAGATAAATAACGATCTCAGGTCGATAGACTAACCTGCATACATGTCACCTGGGAACTGCTATCTGACAATAGGTATACTACCAACTAGCAGGTTCCCAGCGAGTCCGTCCAGTGTACTCATAACCAAATGAGCACCTGTATACTATCTTAGGTGAACAAACTAACACCAATGGCTTGTGAGACCTGGCCACCGCCCCTCGTCGGGGTCTCGATCAGTATACACTAGTCTACTCTAGAGTATCGATGCCCAGTCTCGAAACTCCCACGACTAGGGACATTTAAGGATGTGATTATAGACCACCCTGCTCCCACGTATATGATTGCCATCATAATGCTGGTAGTCAAGCAAGAATCCTATGGGCTCTATCAACATGTAATAGTGATCTGTAATACCACATAAAGTATGTACATGATGATAAAGACAAACCAGATAGCATACTATCATCTTGAGTAAGACTGTTCTATCCGTATAGGTCCTCCTTCAATCATCGCAATCGCGTGCCTGCGATTCAATAATTGACTTGAGGGCACTATAGCCAACAATTGACTTGAATTTTGGTATTTGGGTTTCGACTCGGTCGTTTGACGTTTGTACGTCGACGTCGAGAGTTTTTGGTTATTCTTGAATGCGTGGACCATAGAATCTAACTTATGTGAGTTTCGTGTGCCGCTTTGGTTTTGGTATTCGATTCTTGTTTACGATACGATGTGCTTGAAACTGTAGGTACCTCAGTATGGATTTCAGGACGACAAGGGAGAGCAAGACGTCATCGACTTCGGCAAGCGAGGATCGAAGGTGAGTAGATGTATATCTACGGGGGAAGTTGGATGGATGGCGTATAGCACCCCCGCAACCGTAGAATATGATATTGTTATATTATATATTTATGTTGATGTGATATAGGGATACTTAGCAAATAGGGTTTCTAAGAGACCTTTGGTTAGATTATGCGTACTCATAGGAAGATCTACCCCTAGTGTTATTTCCTTAGTCATGAGCCGTTAGTTTTATTTTTGTTGCGCGTGCACACACACACTTGATACGATATGGGGTGTGTGTGTGTGTGTGTGTGTGTATATATATATATATATATATATATATATATATATATGGACCATGATATATATATATACACATACATATACATATATACATATACGTGTAAGATGAGGATATAATATATTTTATGGTTTTGAGTCGATACGATCGAGCAGGATGTCAAGAGATTTTAATATATTATTTGAGATGAGACATCGTTTATGATGCGATATATTAAAGGATCGTTGGGCGTTATATACATAACATGCGATAACATGTGAATTGATGAAATAATAGATTATACGTGATCTTAGATCTGTACACTTCATTATGATATTGTACGACGAATGATACTGTACGAACTATATAATATATGATATTTGATCCATACCCTCGATTTTGAGGATGCCGTACGATGGATTTTACCGTACGAGATATATTTATATGATGATTGATCTGCATTCTTGACTCAATGATGTCGTACAATAGATTATACCATTCGTGATGCTATGAGGTTGGATCGCCGACTACTAGATATATCGACTCGGAAAATGCTATAGACTTTCTTATCACTTTCGACCCAGTTCTTAGTTAGTCTTTAGTTGCTTAGATAGATGTTAGATTAGGCTCGAGTCATACCTATTTTCAAAACTAACGAATCGTAGGCATTTTCAAAGGATAAACCGACGGACGCTATGGATTTTCAAAAGACATCTCTTTTCTCAAAAATACCGTAGTTCCTACTTTTCTTAAAACAATGATTCGTGCAATTTAAACACGATAAACGGTATGACTCATATATAGATTTATATACCTTATGGTTGCTTTTACTGTTTACTTTCTGTTATGATCTCATTTGCTGGGACACCTGCACCATTACCGATGATGCGTATGTTACACGTACACTTGCTTGCCGGCTCACACACATCAGCATCGGTAATTGCCATGCCACGTACACTTTAGTATCCGTTACTTTATTCGTATACTCTGATACATTCTAGCTAAGTAGTATTGTTTAGCATTCATGATATCATATGCTAGTTTAGACTTGTATTTCTTACTTAGATACCACATGCATTCACATACATACATTCTGTTATGCACTAATCATTTGGCTTCACGTCGGTATGCATTATCTCATTATATACTCATGATTATGAGATTTCGGTTTTTCAGGAGATTTCTGGATTTGGGAAACCGCATATGAATTTGAAAACTTATGCTCAATTTTAAAAGAATATGCAGCTTCTCGTGATATGATGTGTGGCATCCATTATGAAATTTCTTGGTTCTGAGCATATATGTTTATCTGATTCAAGGAGCGAGGAGACACCGTCTGCAGGTATATGGTGGGCCCGGTGTGGTACCCCAGGGCAAGAAGACCGTATAAAAAGACGTTGAGCCCGGCAGGGGAGCACTACTGACCGGTGATAGTTTGGCACGGCGGATATCAAGAGAATACCGACCGTAGTAGTGAGATCAGATGATATGGGCCGATCCAGATTGACGAAGCCCGAAATATGAGGACGATGTGTCGCTGATGGACACAGTTTTCATGATGTTTTCGAGTTTCAACGCTGGGCACTCAGGTTTTATCATGATTTTGTGTGTCGTTGCTGGACATACTCATCTAATGATGCATTTATACATGATACACATGACATGTAGTTACTTTGTGACACGGACATGAGTATTTGATATTACACATAGGCTTATATTATTACCTTTGCTACTACTCGATGTTATCGTATTGTTATTATTATTGTATCGTATTGTATGACTTAGGAGATAGTCATACATTCGGTTTCTACTCGGTGATGTCTTTTACTTACGAGTTGGCAACTCACCCCCGTTGTGCCACAGTTTTCTTACAGGTTCGACCGCACAGGTTCCATTTCGGCTTGCTGGCACACTACCTTCTTCAGGGTGATTGCATTGATAGGTGGGATACATTTGCATTGTGACCACCATAATATACTTGTATATTTCATTCAGTTTTATCTAGTTAAAAGCTCCATCAACCAGACTGTGTATATTTGTAGACTTTAAACGCTGTTGTATATTCTTTCGGCCTTAGAGTCACGCTCATGTATTTATTATTGTTTTGGTTTCTTGTTGATGCTTTAGTTTCTTTGCTCTCTTTCTGTGTATTGATCCTCGCCTTCGGCGATGTATATTCATTTCTTTGTGTGGTTGTTTCCACCAATTGACGAAGAGCTAGCTCCCGTTTGGGGATGCCTATTTTTATTATTGTTTGTATTGTTTTCGGGTTAAAAATTACAAAGGAGGTGCTGCCCAAATTTCAAACGACGAAAAATGTTTTCAAGATAGATATAAAGTATTGCATTTTCATAGACTATAACTTTTGTTTAAAAGAAAGATCTTGATTTCATTATGCCGTTATTTCAAAACTTCATCTCCACTATTTTCCCTAAAAATGTTTAGATTTCCGGGCTTTTGGCTTACTTGAATTAGGTGGGGTCCTATAAATTTCACATGATTCAAGTGCCAATCACATGCATTTTCCGGGTCGTGACAAAATTGGTATCAGAGTGTTAGGTTTAACCTTGGTTTGAGTCTTGGTTTGACTATGTGGAGTCTAGGGCGTATATATATTTCAGAATATTGGCTTGACCTTATGGAACTTAGACTTGGCCGAGGGGGTATTAGACCCGAACTTTCGTCGCGTAGGTTGACCTTGGTTGATTGAGTAGGTGACTTAAGTAGAGTGACGTATCGTGTGTATGTTCCGCGACATACTTACGATATGCTACTTCGCTTAAGTAGTCTTAGGATGTACATTCTCATGCACTGTATTTTTATTCGTTCCTATGATCTATCCTCATCGATATCGGATTGTGGATTCCGTTACCTTGGCTACATGAGCAGAGAGAGCTGTGGCTAGAGATGCGGTGAGCACGATCTCGTCAGGGACGAGGACTGACAAGGATGTATTCCGGTGACACACGAACGTTTTGATATATTGTTTTACTACGTTTTCTCGTTGACGCGAACGTTCGAGATCTGCACCAGATGATCGGGCCATTGCCAGAGGCCAGCCATATTGTGAAGACTGTTAAGGCACCGTCTACTCCAGATGATTGAGGCGTTGTCTACCGTGCGGACAGATGAGACAGCTGTTGCTGAGTTTGATAAGATATCTCCCCAGACTTCAGAAGCTAATGCAGCATGAGTTTATGCATGGAGATATGATAGAAGATCGCTAGTCACCCTTGGATAAATGACTAGGATATGTTGTTCATTCGGATGATCCGATGCGAAGTCATTAGATTGACTAGTGATTGTCACGTTTTTGGCGTGTCGTATTTATAAAATTTTTGAAATAACTGCAATCAAAGACGGTGTCGCGTGTAGCAAGCCGCGATGAGTAAGGGTCGTCCGCAGGGAGATGGTAGGTTTTTAGCTTGTTTTAACGAGTTAATACAGTAACTTGGGTTGTTGTTTATACTAAGTGTTGTAACAATGATATGTTTATTAAAAAGACTTGTTAGGGGTAGTTTTAGGTTAGCTTGTGTTAGGATAATGTTTGCCGCTTCCTTATAAACCTTAATTCTGGTATTGACACTAAGGCAATAAGCAACAACGTGGATTAGTGAACTTGAAATGCGGTATTTGCGATTTTGAGCTAAATCCGTATTTTTGTCTCTTGTCCTTCCGTTGTTGTCTCTTGACCTTAGCCTTCGGTAAACCATTCGCAATCCGGTCACGATTAGGATTCACCGTTACCATGGTAGGATAGGGTGCCTAACGGAGCGGAATTGCGAGCGGTTTGCTCGGAGTTTCAATTGCAAAGTTAAGGTTTTTAAGGTTTTAGCGAACATATCTCCTAACACAAACTAACCATATTCTACCCTTAACAAGTAAATCAATTACTCACACATATTTACAATACCAAAATAAAAAGAAAAAGAGTAAGGCAACATAACAAAAAATTGCAACAAAAGAAAAGACAAAGAGAGAACTGATAAATCAAACGTGTTAATTCCTTCAACTGTTTTTTAATCCCTTATCAATGTGAAATAAAAATACCAAACTTTAAGATTGCAAGCTCACTTAAAAAGTTGCAAGATCAAAGTAAAGCAAGGATTTCAAAAGTTCAAAGTATGCAGAAAGCAAGACATATGTAATGAAATGAGAATTTTTATTGAATTTCAAACAAGATACAACTAATCTTGAATTCAAGAACCTAAATGTTAAGCTTGCAAGTTCAATAAAGAAGTTGCAAGGTCAAGACAAAGGGGCAAGAGCTCAAGAGTTCAAAGGAAAAGCAAGTTACAAATTACAAGTGTTCTAAGGCAAAACTAAAGCAAAAGTATCCCTTCTCCTTGCCCATTGATATGGTATTTATAGGCCTCATTCTAGAATAAATAAACAATAAAAATAAGATGATGTGACCCAAATAAACAACCAGAAGAAAAATGGGGTGCAATGGGCTTGATTGGACCGGCGGTGCCGGTCTTTTAGAGTGTGTCGTCGGTTTTTTGTAGGCCAATGGGTCTCGTCTTGGTTTTATAATGTTGTGTGCACTCCACAAGTCTACTGGCATTGCTTGATTTCTTGATAACAACATGGGTTGCTAGTAGCTTTTGGAGGGAAATCTTGATGCTTTAAATCACACATCTCTTTTAGCATTTAATGCTTATGTTCCCTACTTGAACAATTTCATCATGTCATGGCAGCCCTACCATGGTCCAAGTCACCAAAGAGTTAGTGCACACTTGCTATGTGTTGGACCAAAATTGTGTGCACAATATTTGTTACAAAAGAACTCTTTGGGTATCGATTGGTTTTCTGTTCTGTTTGCGGTGTCGGCTTTCAAATGTTATATCAGTGATTTTGAATGTGTTTCCAGTATTGTATCATGGATACCTATAATCTATATTACTGAGCAGACACTGGTTAATACTACCGATATATACAAAAATAGATAATGAATGAGCGGTATTAAATTGCAGTTTTCTGAGATGAACAAATACCCCCAAACTTATCATTTGCTCGTCCCGAGCAAAACAAAAATTCTAACCTCATTTTCGCAGGGAACGCGATTGCACTGAGCTTGTGCAACAAGCCGTTAAACCTCTAAGTGTCCCTAGTAGGAGGAGAGTTTCCTCCTGAGGGTTTTCAGCGGATTTCACCCACAAAATCCTGTCAAGCTAGTTTCACGAAATAACTGTGATTTTAACCCTAAGGTTTTTCTTCAAAGCTAGCAAATCTATTATCCGAAGTTAGAAATATCGAACCCTTATTTTTCACACCTCACTTCTTATTTAATCTGAAGATCTTATACATCTTTACGTGCAGTGCAAATAGTGTCGTTTTGTTTCAAAATGATCGATTAAAGTCGTCATGTCACAAAATAAAGCCCAGATAAAAACTTAAAAAGGATCACACAAGTTTTATAAAGAGTTAAGTATTTTTCAAGTTTCGTTTTCCAGTTAGGTTTCAAATTCAGAATTTCTATCTTCTTTAATAGGAAACTAGGTCTTATTTTTCACTCCACCTTTTACTTGTTTTCGTTTCATACACACCTCCATGAACGTGCAATAGTCTTCATCATAGGATAAAACCTTCATATCTCCGTTAAAAATATTTTTATAAAAACCTGTCTTTTGTCAAGATTATTCTCACACAAAGAACCGTTAGGAATTTTAACTTGGAGAGAACTCTTGGTTGACTTTGTTTTAATTTGGACTTTTTAGGCTTCTTAGCAAGCTTTGGACCAATGCTCCCAAACCAGTTTGTTTTAGGGCATTAGGTGTAGAGACACCCCGGCGGACTTAATTGCTCAAGTTACCTAGACCCTAAAACAAAAAAAAACCATTTTGGCATGGAAATCATAACGATTTAATACGAATGGAGATATAACCAGTTGTTCAATTATTTTTAGGATAAAAGACATGTTTAATGGATCAGGTGTGTAATCACTCCAATCAAGTTCCAGATGGGTTATTTTTCAGAATTAGTTCCTATTAAGGCATCTATAATATTCCTTCATATACACTTCACTTTCGAAACTATTCTTGATATTATTTATTTCAGAACAAACCTATTTGATCCTTAAAAAATAGTTTATCAATTTAAAAGTTTTCAGACATATTAAACTTGTTATCTAATTTTCAAAACTCACGACACGTGCAGTGTGATGTAAAGACGTATATTAGCCACAGTTAAAATCAAAGGAGAGTTATCTTTCAGGTTTTCAAAATCTAAAAATAGGATTTAGTTGTTCCTATTTTATCAAACAAAACCGTCGAAATATCGAATCTAAATTCTCCCAATAGCTAACTTGACGACAAAGTTTTTATGTTTTTAGAAAATTTTCTGATTTTTATAGGTTTTTGAATATGTATGCAAATGCAGAATATACAAATGAATGTGAAGGGAAAAAGCTTACCGGCACACCCCCAAACTTAAACTGGACAGTTCCCTCACTGTCATTGTACATCAAGAGGGAAAAATTGTTGAAGGGTTAAAATCGTCGGTTCTCCTTTTTTTTTGTTTTTTTTGTTTTGTTTTGTAATGAACAAATGTGTAACACCCAACCCTTTTTATACCAATATTCGTGTTTCTCGTTAACTTATAAGATTTTAATTTATTTATAATTATTTATTTTATTTTCAAAATCCCATTAAACCCAAACCTTACCTTTCACTTCCTCCGGCCCAGCTGTTGCTTTTCCCATTCTAAGTTAAGATTATTTGAGCCCAGCCCTTTCCCTTTCTTTAAGAGAATTTATCGCCTTTTTATTTTTCCCCCTATTCCCTCTTCTCTAATAAATTAATTAACTCTTCCCCTCAACCCCAGCCCATTTCTTTTAAAATAAACTCATTTCCTTTTTCCCCAAAGGCCAAGCCCACTTCTTCATTTTTCTCCAATTTCCCAGCCGACCTATTTCCTTTCCCTTATAATTCTTTTAAATTTTTCACTGGCCCAGAACTCCATTTCATTTTGATTAATTCCTAAAACCCATCCCAATCCTTTTATTTAAATTAATTTCCATTTTAAAACTTTGCCCGGCCCACTTCCTTCAGCCCCCATTTCTTTTATTCCTTCTAAATTTCCCAGCCCAAACTCCTCGGCCCGCTTCTTTTCCCCCATCTGAATCCTTTTATTCTCCTGGCCCAACACGCGAGCCCAGCAGCCTTCAGCCCATGCCCGCTTCACAACCCGACCCGCTCCTACAGTGCCTTCCCCTCCAACGGCTACCTCCTGATTTCCCGCGCGAGAATCTTCCCGTTGCGCCCTCGTCGCCGCCTCCTCCGCCCACGCCCGCGCTCGTGTCGGCCACGCTCGAGCGCTGTTACATCCACGACGCGCAACCCTCGTCGTCTCTCTCCCTCCCCTCTCTCTTTCTCTCCCTCGTCTCCTTCCTCCTTCTCTCTCGCCCCACTGTCCCTGAACCCATCGCCAACACCACCACCGACGAACCCTCCCCGCTGCAACCTGCCACCTTCATCCCCACCAACACCCTGATCACCTCCATTAACCCCCGAGCACATTCTCCCCACTACCCGAGCTCCTCTTCCTCCTCACCAAAACCCAATCACCGCCGGCGCCCCATCGTCTTCCCGTCGACCACCAACTCCATCAACACCTTGCTCCCCGCCTCCTCTCTCCCTCGACTTCCTCCTCCTGCTCACGATCCCATCTGCAACATCTCTCTCGATCACTCCCTCTCTCCTTCTCTCTCCATTCCTCTGTTCTCTATCTCTCCCTCACTTTGTTTCTCTCTCCTCCTCACTCACTCTCTCTCTCTCTCTCTCTCTCTCTTTCTGAATCTCTCTCTCTCTGTTCCCTCTCATCTCACTCTCTCACTCTAAATCTCCCTCCCTCTAACTCTCTACCTCTCTCTCTTCCTAACCCTCTCTCTGTTCTCTCTCCCTTTCTCACCCCCTGCTCTCTCTGATTCTCTCTCTCTCCCTGCACACTCTCGCTCTCTAAATCTCACTCTCCCCCTCTCCGCAACGTCTCTCTACAACTCCATAACCAACCAACGACGGAGCCATAACATCGCCGAGCTCGCAGCCGTCTCAGTTACAAGTCGTTGTACTAGTCATTGCCGTGTCGTACATGTGTTGTTTCCGCTGCCGTGTGCCCCAAAACGTCTCCAGGCAAGTATTTTACTTGCTTACATGCTATATACTCAAGTTACAATCTTATATTACGTATATTATAAAGTTACAATTTTAGATCAATTGTGTGCCATACATGTTCGACGTGTGTTCCCAATGAAATTACTCACCTAATTTGACGGAACTAAATGGTATAGCCTGGCCCGTATGGCTGTGAATCTAGTGTGTGAAATTCGTTGGAAAATATGACCGTTAACGACTAAAACAACTACCCCCAAGTTTACTCGTAAACGTGGAATCTTCCTGTACCTGAAAAACGTTAAAATTACCATAAATTATATACATACCGGAATGATGCGTTCGAGGGTTCAAATCGAAGCCAACTCGACGAACTTTAATCCTGTACAAGTTTCTATTAGTTTCTGTACTTAAACTGTGACAATATTTGGATCGGAGTGCGACTCTGGACTGCAGTCCAGAGCGACTCCAGCTGTTGTTTACTGTCCCGTAATGAACACCACCCTGATCCCTTAACTTGTAGGTTGCGGAACTCTGCTGTTTATTATAGGTGAATCTGTTAGCTAGACAACACAAGTGGTTCCATCCTGTTTCGTTATCGTTTGTTATTTAATCGGAAATTTAATAGATGTTGACGTATAACAGTCCAGAACAGATTCTGAGAGGACATATTAATGTTAAACAGTGTATAACTCCTGACGTACAGATGCGATTGAAGATCCGTCTGTTATGTTGAAAACCTTACTAAAAACCCTAGATTTAATTCAACTGTAGCGTCGCTAAAATCTGATCCCAATTGGGATTAAAATGCGTTGCGAAACGGACTTCCGATTCTGAAACCGGATTTCCAGCCGTGAACGCTTAAAATGAAATGGCTATAATTAATGATCCTGGAACCCGATTGACATGTAACCAGATTCGCTGGATAGATAACTGAACATACTATTTATTCCCCGTTCATCGTTTCACTAAACTGTAACCGTATGATTTATGATAAATTATGCAAGTGGTAGATTATCGATTCATGACATCCTAACCATGCTTTATATACTGTTTACACATCATATCATACCTATATCATTGCATTGATAACCTAGTGATAACGTGCATTACCCAGTGTTAGGTATTAGTGATGATTGTGGCAAGTACGTTAGTGTTCGTATATCAGTGAATAAGTGAAAGTGATACGTACTTGCACACAATCAGAGAACCTTACGATTCTATTGCATTGTCGACGTCCGTGGAACGCGTGTACGTGTGATTATAAGTGGTATGTGACACATATGGAAGCTCTTGCACGGGTGTCACAGATATGGCACCAGACACTGCCATTTATCTTAGGTATTAGTCGGGACGTGCTTGATGGAGGCCTGGCCCCCAGTTCTCGCGCAGACTTGCCACAGACCGATTGGTATTTAGGGTTATGGTTAGCGTTTGATGTAGACCACGGGGTGTGGGGTAGTTCGAGTGTGAGTTCAACAGAAGCTCGGGAGTCCCATGCCGGCTTATATATTTAGGGAGATATATGGAGATTTACAGGGTACATGATTATTACCTTGATATACATGTTGGGCCCGTGGTCCCTTGCCCTTGGGTTCTACCCTTGGGTGGAGGACACTCACGAGTGGTTGACTCACACACTTGGACTGACGATAGGCTTAGTGATCTGTATAGTGAGACTTAGAGACTGATGGGGATACTGGCATTGATATACCTTACTTACTGTGTTGACATACGTGGCATATCATTCTACTGCTTTTACTGTTCCGCTGCATTGATTACTGCATGTTCATACCCATACTGCCATTGATCTACTGTTATATATATATCAATTATCACTGTTAGAATTGTCACATGATTTTATATATATTATATTGCTATTGTGCCGCTCTGACGACCTGAGTATGCATGCTCAGTGTGAGGAGAAGATTTAGCCTGGACCAGGACTAGACGTACATCACGGACATCTTGTTTAGCTATCCAGAGTTATATCTTTTGTTTCCCATCAGGTCAGTTCTTTATACTGTTTTGTTCCAGTACTGCATTTCTCATTTCCTGCGCATTATTTACTGATTACCATGTAAAGCTAGAAGCCGAAGTGTGACTACGGCAGGATGTTTCCTTGACCGTAGGAGCATGGCTGGCCTTGTCAACCCCTCGTATTCCGTATTTTGGGAAGCGGGGTGTGACATGGTTTAGTTGGTATCAGAGCCCAGGTTTTGCTTCGATTAGGATTGCAGTTTTCCGTGTATAGCTTGGCAATCTAAGACATTCCTTGGTCTAGGCTGTAAACTTGTCATTCTTGATCCATATTCACATCGTGTGTTCAACTATCTATTCGCTAGGGTTTCTGGTGACTTGGCAAAGTTTCGTGGTTGTAATGGTGAACTACATCACGATTACACTACCATACTCTGTTTAAGTGACTTAGAGTCATACAGTTGATTTTCCACTTGTAATGAAATTTCATCACATCTGATACTCTTGAACTTTTGTCCAATCCATATTATATTTTGATTCGTATAGCTTATGCCTTATATCATCCTCAAAATTATTGTTTCAGGATCATGTCTTCCAACGACTCTTCCTCTATCTCCACTCCCTAGAATCAGACTGTTGAGATCCTGAGTGTACTGCAAGGTTTAAAGGAAGCCCAGGAGCGAACAAACGACTTGTTAGCTGAAGGACTGAGAAAGCAGGTGAATCAGGCATCAGCGGGAGTCTCCAATCATAAAGGGATCCCCGTTAGACGAGGAAAAGAGAAGAAGATGAAGCGCCAATTTGTTTCCCCGCGACAGAAGCAGCAGAAGACCCCGTGTTGTGGGTACTGTAAGAGGCCAGGACACCTTCAGAGGGATTGTCGCCGCGCCCAAAGGAAATGTCTGATTTGCGGATCCAGTGGACATCTTATCAACGGTTGCCCAAAAAGGAAGGAGCTACAAGGAGGAGACTCATCCACACTCTTCACTCCTGCCAAGTGACGATTATTGCGTAGTTCAAACATCGAGGATAAGGCGGACCCAGCGCAGGATTCAACTCGCGCGACGAGAATGCGACGTTCTAGTAGTCAAAGAAGAATTTTTCATGTTTTCTACTTTCAGCAATAATGTTATCATCCTCTTATAAATATTTCTTTCCGTTTGAAATCTTGTACCCGTCGAACTTTTAGTTGAATGCAATAAAACTTGAATCGTAATATATCCTCTACTTCTTCCCCTTATTCATACTATTCATTATCACAGCATTTTAATCTTGATTTTCAGTTCCTGCCACCGCATATTTTTTTCCTATACTTCGTGCCCTGAGCTATTTTCTTGATGTATTCCATTGTCTAATCATGACTCTTACTTTTCAGGCCATGGCCCACCCTGGAGCAGCACCGCATCTAGATGAGGATGCACAGTCATGCGTTTCCTCAGACTACACGCTGATGAGTTCTGACGATGAGATCAACGGTCCCCAGGTCAATTTCGGAAATAACGATTCAGAGGACGAAGGAGCAGCTGCCCCAGAGTTTGACATGATAGGCGATTCCAACGAAGAGGAAGAAGACCCTGAAGAAAACCCAATAGAAGAAGATCCCGAGGAGGAAGCGATAGAAGATCCAGTGGAGGAAGACCCCATGGAAGAGAACCCAGAAGGAGAGGATCACATGGAATCGGATCTCGATGAAGAAGCTCCACCCGAGGAAGAAGGACCGGAAGATCAAGACCCTGCTGTGGAAGAACTTCCAATGGCGATGCCCGCGAGGCGATATGGGAATGGACGCCCCTACCCGATCCCAATCTATTCGACTTTCAGTCATAAGCCGTCACACTCCGACCTTTGAATAAGCCACACTCCATTGTAATCCTTACCCTAGCTAGCCCTATACATTTTATGTGTTTTCCTATTACCCTATATATATTTAGGGACTTTATTATTCGAAATTTGGTTTTCATTATCTTGTATTTGTAGAAGAGTGCGTGTTATTGACTGCTTAATTTTACGTATTTTAAAGTGCACTACTATTATCCTTATTTTTCAGTAGCGCAACCATACACCGCGCATAATTTGTTCCATATTCCTCGTTTTCATTATGCGAGTTTTCTAAGTTATTTTAAACTATCTGATCGATACATTATCCCAAATAGTTTTAATCTACCGACAAATCTTTCACTACTTTATTATCATTACCTTATTTCGAGTATTATGCCTATGCTTACTATTATAAGTGGTTGAGCCTTATACTTATTATTTCTGCTTGCTATTTTTGATATACTTAGATGTGCACATATTTGGGTTTCGACTTTTATCGAACACGCCTTGATTATAATTGTTTGTTATTGTTACCTATATTCTCGTATACTTGTAGTTGCCCTTATAGTGTTCCTGCATTACACTTATTAGACCTATCTTTTTGTATGTTGTTCTTACATATTTATAACTTCAAATTTCTTCGTCCACATATTTCTAGTAAATCTTTATGTGTTAGTTTGCAATATAATAACATTCGCCTATATTTGTACAACTTATCGTTTAGTTTTAAATTTCGAGGACGAAATTTTTATAAGGGTGGTATGATGTAACACCCAGCCCTTTTTATACCAATATTCGTGTTTCTCGTTAACTTATAAGATTTTAATTTATTTATAATTATTTATTTTATTTTCAAAATCCCATTAAACCCAAACCTTACCTTTCACTTCCTCCAGCCCAGCTGTTGCTTTTCCCATTCTAAGTTAAGATTATTTGAGCCCAGCCCTTTCCCATTCTTTAAGAGAATTTATCACCTTTTTATTTTTCCCCTATTCCCTCTTTTCTAATAAATTAATTAACTCTTTCCCTTAACCCCAGCCTATTTCTTTTAAAATAAACTCATTTCTTTTTTCCCCAAAGGCCAAGCCAACTTCTTCATTTTTCTCCAATTTCCCAGCCGGCCTATTTCCTTTCCCTTATAATTCTTTTAAAATTTTCACTGGCCCAGAACTCCATTTCATTTTGATTAATTCCTAAAACCCATCCCAATCCTTTTATTTAAATTAATTTCCATTTTAAAACTTTGCCCGGCCCACTTCCTTCAGCCCCCATTTCTTTTATTCCTTCTAAATTTTCCAGCCCAAACTCCTCGGCCCACTTCTTTTTCCCCATCTGAATCCTTTTATTCTCCTGGTCCAACACGCGAGCCCAGCAGCCTTCAGCCCACGCCCGCTTCAAAACCCGACCCGCTCCTACAGTGCCTTCCCCTCCAACGGCTACCTCCTGATTTCCCGCGCGAGAATCTTCCCGTTGCGCCCTCGTCGCCGCCTCCTCCGCCCACGCCCGTGCTCGTGTTGGCCACGCTCGAGCGCCGTTACATCCACGACGCGCAACCCTCGTCGTCTCTCTCCCTCCCCTCTCGCTTTCTCTCCCTCGTCTCCTTCCTCCTTCTCTCTCACCCCACTGTCCCTGAACCCATCGCCAACACCACTACCGACAAACCCTCCCCGCTGCAACCGGCCACCTTCATCCCCACCAACACCCTCATCACCTCCATTAACCCCCGAGCACATTCTCCCTACTACCCGAGCTCCTCTTCCTCCTCACCAAAACCCAATCACCGCCGGCGCCCCATCGTCTTCCCGTCGACCACCAACTCCATCAACACCTTGCTCCCCGCCTCTTCTCTCCCTCGACTTCCTCCTCCTGCTCACGATCCCATCTGCAACATCTCTCTCGATCACTCTCTCTCCTTCTCTCTCCATTCCTCTGTTCTCTATCTCTCCCTCACTTTGTTTCTCTCTCCTCCTCACTCTCTCTCTCTCTCTCTCTTTCTGAATCTCTCTCTCTCTCTGTTCCCTCTCATCTCACTCTCTCACTCTAAATCTCCCTCCCTCTAACTCTCTACCTCTCTCTCTTCCTAACCCTCTCTCTGTTCTCTCTCCCTTTCTCACCCCCTGCTCTCTCTGATTCTCTCTCTCTCCCTGCACACTCTCGCTCTCTAAATCTCACTCTCCCCCTCTCCGCAACGTCTCTCTACAACTCCATAACCAACCAACGACGGAGCCATAATATCGCCAAGCTCGCAGCTGTCTCAGTTACAAGTCGTTGTACTAGTCGTTGCCGTATCGCACGTGTGTCGTTTCCGCTGCCGTGTGCCCCAAAACGTCTCCAGGCAAGTATTTTACTTGCTTACATGCTATATACTCAAGTTACAATCTTATATTACGTATATCATAAAGTTACAATTTTAGATAAATTGTGTGCCATACATGTTCGACGTGTGTTCCCAATGAAATTACTCACCTAATTTGACGGAACTAAATGGTATAGCCTGGCTCGTATGGCTGTGAATCTAGTGTGTGAAATTCGTTCGAAAATATGACCGTTAACGACTAAAACAACTACCCCCAAGTTTACTCGTAAACCTGGAATCTTCCTGTACCTGAAAAACATAAAAATTATCATAAATTATATACATACCGGAATGATGCGTTCGAGGGCTCAAATCGAATCCAACTCGACGAACTTTAACCCTGTACAAGTTTCTATTAGTTTCTGTACTTAAACTGTGACAATATTTGGATCGGAGTGCGACTCTGGACTGCAGTCCAGAGCGACTCCAGCTGTTGTTTACTGTCCCGTAATGAACACCACCATGATCCCTTAACTTGTAGGTTGAGGAACTCTGCTGTTTATTATAGGTGAATCTGTTAGCTAGACAACACAAGTAGTTCCATCCTGTTTCGTTATCGTTTGTTATTTAATCGGTAATTTAATAGATGTGGACGTATAACAGTCCAGAACAGATTCTGAGAGGACATATTAATGTTAAACAGTGTATAACTCCTGACGTCCAGATGCGATTGAAGATCCATCTCTTACGTTGAAAACCTTACTGAAAACCCTAGATTTCATTCAACTGTAGCGTCGCTAAAATCTGATCCCAATTGGGATTAAAATGCATTACGAAACGGACTTCCGATTCTGAAACCGGATTTCCAGCCGTGAACGCTTAAAATGAAATGGCTATAATTAATGATCCTAGAACCCGATTGGCATGTAACCAGATTCGCTGAATAGATAACTGAACATACTATTTATTCCCCGTTCATCGTTTCACTAAACTGTAACCGTATGATTTATGATAAATTATGCAAGTGGTAGATTATCGATTCATGACACCCTAACCATGCTTTATATACTGTTTACGCATCATATCATACCTATATCATTGCATTGATAACCTAGTGATAACGTGCATTACCCAGTGTTAGGTATTAGTGATGATTGTGGCAAGTACGTTAGTGTTCGTGTATCAGTGAATAAGTGAAAGTGATACGTACTTGCACACAATCAGTGAACCTTATGATTCTATTGCATTGTCGATGTCTGTGGAACGCGTGTACGTGTGACTATTAGTGGTATGTGACACTTATGGAAGCTCTTGCACGGGTGTCACAGATAAGGCACCAGACACTGCCATTTATCTTAGGTATTAGTCGGGACGTGCTTGATGGAGGCCCTGCCCCCAGTTCTCGCACAGACTTGTCATAGACCGATTGGTATTTAGGGTTATGGTTAGCGTTTGATGTAGACCACGGGGTGTGGGGTAGTTCGAGTGTGAGTTCAACAGAAGCTCGGGAGTCCCATGCTGGCTTAGATATTTAGGGAGATATATGGAGATTTACAGGGTACATGATTATTACCTTGATATACATGTTGGGCCCGTGGTCCCTTGCCCTTGGGTTCTACCCTTGGGTGGAGGACACTCGCGAGTGGTTGACTCTCACACTTGGACTGACGATAGGCTTAGTGACCTGTATAGTGAGACTTAGAGACTGATGGGGATACTGGCATTGATATACCTTACTTACTGTGTTGACATACGTGGCATATCATTCTACTGCTTTTACTGTTCCGCTGCATTGATTACTGCATGTTCATACCCATACCGCCATTGATCTACTGTTATATATATATCTATTATCACTGTTAGAATTGTCACATGATTTTATATATATTATATTGCTATTGTGTCGCTCTGACGACCTGAGTATGCATGCTCAGTGTGAGGAGAAGATTTAGCCTGGACCAGGACTAGACGTACATCACGGACATCTTGTTTAGCTATCCAGAGTTATATCTTTTGTTTCCCATCAGGTCAGTTCTTTATACTGTTTTGTTCCAGTACTGCATTTCTCATTTCCTGCGCATTATTTACTGATTACCGTGTAAAGCTAGAAGCCGAAGTGTGACTACGATAGGATGTTTCCTTGACCGTAGGAGAATGGCCGGCCTTGTTAACCCCTCGTATTCCGTATTTTGGGAAGCGGGGGCGTGGCATGGTTTAGTTGGTATCAGAGCCCAGGTTTTGCTTCGATTGGGATTGCAGTTTTCCGTGTATAGCTTGGCAATCTAAGACAATCCTTGGTCTAGGCTGTAAACTTGTCATTCTTGATTCATATTCACATCGTGTGTTCAGCTATCCATTCGCTAGGGTTTAAGGTGACTTGGCAAAGTTTCATGGTTGTAATGGTGAACTACATCATGATTACACTACCATACTCTGTTTAAGTGACTTAGAGTCATACAGTTGATTTTCCACTTGTAATGAAATTTCATCACATCTGATACTCTTGAATCTTTGTCCAATCCATATTATATTTTGATTCGTATAGCTTATGCCTTATATCATCCTCAAAATTATTGTTTCAGGATCATGTCTTCCAACGACTCTTCCTCTATCTCCACTCCCCAGAATCAGACTGTTGAGATCCTGAGTGTACTGCAAGGTTTAAAGGAAGCCCAAGAGCGAACAAACGACTTGTTAGCTGAAGGACTGAGAAAGCAGGTGAATCAGGCATCAGCGGGAGTCTCCAATCATAAAGGGATCCCCGTTAGACGAGGAAAAGAGAAGAAGATGAAGCGCCAATTTGTTTCCCCGCGACAGAAGCAGCAGAAGACCCCGTGTTGTGGGTACTGTAAGAGGCCAGGACACCTTCAGACGGATTGTCGCCGCGCCCAAGGGAAATGTCTGATTTGCGGATCCAGCGGACATCTTATCAACGGTTGCCCAAAAAGGAAGGAGCTACAAGGAGGAGACTCATCCACACTCTTCACTCCTGCCAAGTGACGTTTATTGCGTAGTTCAAACATCGAGGATAAGGCGGACCCAGCGCAGGATTCAACTCGCGCGACGAGAATGCGACGTTCTAGTAGTCAAAGAAGAATTTTTCATGTTTTCTACTTTCAGCAATAATGTTATCATCCTCTTATAAATATTTCTTTCCGTTTGAAATCTTGTACCCGTCGAACTTTTAGTTGAATGCAATAAAACTTGAATCGTAATATATCCTCTACTTCTTCCCCTTATTCATACTATTCATTATCACAGTATTTTAATCTTGATTTTCAGTTCCTGCCACCGCATATTTTTTTCCTATACTTCGTGCCCTGAGCTATTTTCTTGATGTATTCCATTGTCTAATCATGACTCTTACTTTTCAGGCCATGGCCCACCCTGGAGCAGCACCGCATCTAGATGAGGATGCACAGTCATGCGTTTCCTCAGACCACACGCTGATGAGTTCTGACGATGAGATCAACGGTCCCCAGGTCAATTTCGGAAACAACGATTCAGAGGACGAAGGAGTAGCCGCCCCAGAGTTTGACATGTTAGGCGATTCCAACGAAGAGGAAGAAGACCCTGAAGAAAACCCAATAGAAGAAGATCCCGAGGAGGAAGCGATAGAAGAAAATCCAGTGGAGGAAGACCCCATGGAAGAGAACCCAGAAGGAGAGGATCACATGGAATCGGACCTCGATGAAGAAGCTCCACCCGAGGAAGAAGGACCGGAAGATCAAGACCCTGCTGTGGAAGAACTTCCAATGGCGATGCCCGCGATGCGATATGGGAATGGACGCCCCTACCTGAGCGCGCGAGCCTACCGCAACCGGCTGAATCTCCACAACCGCGACTGACGGGATTTCTTTGAGATGTTGTTTTCTTTGGCCAAATAAATATGTGTATAGTTTAGGGCCACATTTCGTTTTTGAGAATGCTTTGTTTAAAATCTTCTGGAATAAAATAAATTGTTGAGTTCGTAAATCTTTCGATCTTCTTAGTTCACCATGTCTTCTACTGAGGTCTGTCCACCCCTACTCCTTACATTATCTTAACCCTCACTCAGATTAACCAGTACCACACCCGATCTTCTAGAGACCCACTCTTCATCCTTCGTCTGTGCCTCATTTGAAATCCTTATGGGAGGAGAAAATTCTAGTGAAATTTCCGAGTTCGCTAACCCTTCAAATTTTTGATTCATATGATATACTGACCGTTATCCTCCCCATACTTTTCCCCTTGTAGTCCTTTGTTGCTCACCCTTACTCCCTGTGCTGACCCGATCCCAATCTCTTCGACTTTCAGTCATAAGCCGTCACACTCCGACCTTTGAATAAGCCACACTCCATTGTAATCCTTACCCTAGCTAGCCCTATACATTTTATGTGTTTTCCTATTACCCTATATATATTTAGGGACTTTATTATTCGAAATTTGGTTTTCATTATCTTGTATTTGTCGAAGAGTGCGTGTTATTGACTGCTTAATTTTACGTATTTTAAAGTGCACTACTATTATCCTTATTTTTCAGTAGCGCAACCATACACCGCGCATATTTTGTTCCATATTCCTCGTTTTCATTATGCGAGTTTTCTAAGTTATTTTAAACTATCTGATCGATACATTATCCTAAAGAGTTTTAATCTACCGACAAATCTTTCACTACTTTATTATCGTTACCTTATTTCGAGTATTATACCTATGCTTACTATTATAAGTGGTTGAGCCTTATACTTATTATTTCTGTTTGCTATTTTTGATATACTTAGATGTGCACATATTTGGGTTTCGACTTTTATCGAACACGCCTTGATTATAATTGTTCGTTATTGTTACCTATATTCTCGTATACTTGTAGTTGCCCTTATAGTGTTCCTGCATTACACTTATTAGACCTATCTTTTTGTATGTTGTTCTTACATATTTATAACTTCAAATTTCTTCGTCCACATATTTCTAGTAAATCTTTATGTGTTAGTTTTCAATATAATAACTTTCGCCTATGTTTGTACAACTTTTCGTTTAGTTTTAAATTTCGAGGACGAAATTTTTATAAGGGTGGTATGATGTAACACCCAGCCCTTTTTATACCAATATTCGTGTTTCTCGTTAACTTATAAGATTTTAATTTATTTATAATTATTTATTTTATTTTCAAAATCCCATTAAACCCAAACCTTACCTTTCACTTCCTCCGGCCCAGCAGTTGCTTTTCCCATTCTAAGTTAAGATTATTTGAGCCCAGCCCTTTCCCTTTCTTTAAGAGAATTTATCGCCTTTTTATTTTTCCCCTATTCCCTCTTCTCTAATAAATTAATTAACTCTTCCCCTTAACCCCAGCCCATTTCTTTTAAAATAAACTCATTTCCTTTTTCCCCAAAGGCCAAGCCCACTTCTTCATTTTTCTCCAATTTCCCAGCCGGTCTATTTCCTTTCCCTTATAATTCTTTTAAATTTTTCACTGGCCCAGAACTCCATTTCATTTTGATTAATTCCTAAAACCCATCCCAATCCTTTTATTTAAATTAATTTCCATTTTAAAACTTTGCCCGGCCCACTTCCTTCAGCCCCCATTTCTTTTATTCCTTCTAAATTTCCCAGCTCAAACTCCTCGGCCCACTTCTTTTTCCCCATATGAATCCTTTTATTCTCTTGGCCCAACACACGAGCCCAGCCGCCTTCAGCCCACGCCCGCTTCACAACCCAACCTGCTCCTACAGTGCCTTCCCTTCCAACGGCTACCTCCTGATTTCCCGCGCGAGAATCTTCCCGTTGCGCCCTCGTCGTCGCCTCCGCCGCCCATGCCCGTGCTCGTGTCGGCCACACTCGAGCACCGTTACATCCACGACGCGCAACCCTTGTCGTCTCTCTCCCTCCCCTCTCGCTTTCTCTCCCTCGTCTCCTTCCTCCTTCTCTCTCTCCCCCCTGTCCCTGAACCCATCGCCAACACCACCACCGACGAACCCTCCCCGCTGCAACCTGCCACCTTCATCCCCACCAACACCCTCATCACCTCCATTAACCCCCGAGCACATTCTCCCCACTACCCGAGCTCCTCTTCCTCCTCACCAAAACCCAATCACCGCCGGCGCCCCATCGTCTTCCCGTCGACCACCAACTCCATCAACACCTTGCTCCCCGCCTCCTCTCTCCCTCGACTTCCTCCTCCTGCTCACGATCCCATCTGCAACATCTCTCTCGATCACTCTCTCTCTCCTTCTCTCTCCATTCCTCTGTTCTCTATCTCCCCCTCACTTTGTTTCTCTCTCCTCCTAACTCTCTCTCTCTCTCTCTCTTTCTGAATCTCTCTCTCTCTCTGTTCCCTCTCATCTCACTCTCTCACTCTAAATCTCCCTCCCTCTAACTCTCTACCTCTCTCTCTTCCTCACCCTCTCTCTGTTCTCTCTCCCTTTCTCACCCCCTGCTCTCTCTGATTCTCTCTCTCTCCCTGCACACTCTCGCTCTCTAAATCTCACTCTCCCCCTCTCCGCAACGTCTCTCTACAACTCCATAACCAACCAACGACGGAGCCATAACATCGCCGAGCTCGCAGCCGTCTCAGTTACAAGTCGTTGTACTAGTCGTTGCCGTGTCGCACGTGTGTCGTTTCCGCTGCCGTGTGCCCCAAAACGTCTCCAGGTAAGTATTTTACTTGCTTACATGCTATATACTCAAGTTACAATCTTATATTACGTATATTATAAAGCTACAATTTTAGATCAATTGTGTGCCATACATGTTCGACGTGTGTTCCCAATAAAATTACTCACCTAATTTGACGAAACTAAATGGTATAGCCTGGCCCGTATGGCTGTGAATCTAGTGTGTGAAATTCGTTGGAAAATATGACCGTTAACGACTAAAACAACTACCCCCAAGTTTACTCGTAAACCTGGAATCTTCCTGTACCTGAAAACCGTTAAAATTACCATAAATTATATACATACTGGAATGATGTGTTCGAGGGCTCAAATCGAAGTCAACTCGACGAACTTTAACCCTGTACAAGTTTCTATTAGTTTCTGTACTTAAACTGTGACAATATTTGGATCGGAGTGCGACTCTGGACTGCTGTCCAGAGCGACTCCAGCTGCTGTTTACTGTCCCGTAATGAACACCACCCTGATCCCTTAACTTGTAGGTTGCGGAACTCTGCTGTTTATTATAGGTGAATCTGTTAGCTAGACAACACAAGTGGTTCCATCCTGTTTCGTTATCGTTTGTTATTTAATCGGCAATTTAATATATGTGGACGTATAACAGTCCAGAACAGATTCTGAGAGGATATATTAATGTTAAACAGTGTATAACTCCTGACGTGCAGATACGATTGAAGATCCGTCTGTTACGTTGAAAACCTTACTGAAAACCCTAGATTTCATTCAACTGTATCATTGCTAAAATCTGATCCCAATTGGGATTAAAATGCGTTGCAAAACGGACTTCCGATTCTGAAACCGGATTTCCAGCCGTGAACGCTTAAAATGAAATGGCTATAATTAATGATCCTGGAACCCGATTGGCATGTAACCAGATTCACTGGATAGATAACTGAACATACTATTTATTCCCCATTCATCGTTTCACTAAACTATAACCGTATGATTTATGATAAATTATGCAAGTGGTAGATTATCGATTCATGACACCCTAACCATGCTTTATATACTGTTTACGCATCATATCATATCCATATCATTGCATTGATAACCTAGTGATAACGTGCATTACCCAGTGTTAGGTATTAGTGATGATTGTGGCAAGTACGTTAGTGTTCGTGTAAGTGCACGGCGGCGCCCCTGCCGTCAATCCGACGCCGGAATGCGGAAGCGGTGATAAACTTTAATTTTTGCGGACTTAGCAAATCGGCACCACCGCGCACTAAACCCCGGATCGGGCTATTAAACTAGATCTAGCAACTAACAAGAAGGGGAAGAGATATACCGACTGATCCGAGTCCTCCGGTCTTCATCTCCACTCCGATCTCCTCGCGGGATCTCCGGTCGTCGCCTCTTCGCCGGAAGGGCACCACGTAGCCGGATTCTTTTACGGGCTCCCGCCTCTATACCGAGGCAACTCGGGCGCGAAGTTGGCTAGCCGACGCGTCCAAGGTTTGCTGTAGACTAGTGAGGAAACTTGTTTCTTTGGGGTTTAGTATGGTTGCCATGATGGAGGAATTTTTCACAAGGATTTTTCATGAAGGCTTGAAGAAAAATGGAGCCTCTAAGGAAATGAGCTCGGCCAGCACAATGGTGCTCACTGGAAAACTAAAGTGTGAAGTGTGCATAAATTATTCATGCACCAAGATGAAATTCCCACCTTAAGAAATAAATCCTTTATCCAATTTCAACCTCCAGCACACACTATTGCACAATGTAGCCTCTTTATTAATTAATGCATCAACCTCCCTTTTAAATTCCATCATTCCAACAGTGGCCGGCCCATACCCTCTCATAACTCAATCAAATCTCATTAATGCATGAATAGCAAAGAAGATATCATAATCAATCCTTTTGCAATAAACCCCCTCCACAAATGTTATTTGCACAATTGCAAATAACACCCTCCATCGGAAAAGTCCGGCCGGGAAAGAACAAAGGAAAACCGGCCGGAACGGAATGCAAACTGGCAACTCCAGAAAACTGGTCCCGTAATAAATTACAGGAAAACCCCGATACTGTGCATACACACCCGCATCTGTATTCCGACCGGATACAAATGCAATGAGACAAAATCTACACTGTACTATACTAGGATCCGGCTTAAACCAAAGCCGGCTAGTAATATCCGTTCGATCCTGATCCGTGCAATACCGCACGCATCTGATCGAACCCTGCCATATATCCATACGGCCTATAGTACAAACTGTCCGATCCTGATCCGTGCAATACCGCACGTATCTGATCGGACTTTGCCATATCTCCATACGGCCTCTACAACCTTTCGCCCGAAAGCTGAGTAACTGAAATGTGGGGGACTCTAAAGACTCATCAACACCTTGGTTGTGGATTTAACCACTAGCACGTTAGAGGTATAAGCCAATACATAACGGGCTACCAGGTATTGACCAAAAGGGACGTCTGTGAGCGAACTCAGCCTGACTCCCTACTGAGCCTGTCAGTGACAATATCCGTACAGTCCGGTCCGTTCGTCTATGAGCATCGCATGGCGGGCCTCGGGGTTGGTAAAAGTCAGACCCCCAAAAGCGGTACAAGTCGTGTCGGAGTGTAGCCCAGAACACCCTGAGATACTACTGGAATACCTACCAGTAAATCTCCTTGCCTCGGCCGAGGGCTTCGTGTAATGGCTCTCCTAGACACAGCACGACCTCACCCCCAATACCGGGAGAGACGAACCCCTGAAGATACGCTCACTGCCTCCATGTGGCTCGGGACTGTACCCAACTAAAACCTGTTTGCACGACTCCTTTGAGCCGTGGTAGGGTAGTAATCAAAGTACAGTGGGAACTCACACGAGACAAATGACGATCCCCAGGTCGATGAACTAACCTGCACACATGTCACCAGGGAACTGCCATCTGACGTCTGGTATATGACCAACTAGCAGGTTCCCGGCGAGTCCTGTCCGGTGTACTCATAACCCAATGAGCACCTGTATACATCTTAGGTGATCCAACTGACACCAGTGGCTTGTGAGACCGGCCACCGCCCCTCGTCGGGGTCTCGACTGTATACACTAGTCTACTATGGAGAATCGATGCCCTGTCTTGAAACTCTCACGACTAGGGACCTTTTAAGGATATGCTTATAGACCCCCAGCTCCCACTTATATGATCGCCCTCATACTGCTGGTGGTCAAGCAAGAATCCTAGGGGCTCTATCAACGTGTAATAGCGACGTGTCAGGTCACTTAAAGCAGTACACGATGATAAAGGTAAACCAGATAGCATACTATCATCTCGAGTAAGACTGTCCTACCGGGATAGGTCCTCCCTCAATCATTGCAATCACGTACCTGTGATCCAATAATTGACTCTGAGGGCACTATCTCCAACAATCTCCCACTTGCACTCAAGGCTAATTATTGCGATGTCGCATACTCACAGCCCGTGTGATACCGAACACCCAACTCCTCTACTAGTCAGTCTCACAAAGCTCGTTTGCGAAACTATTGCGTTCGAGGAATAGCCTCAGTGAGTGGATCCGCTTTGTTGTCTCTTTCCATGTCTCTCTATATCTCAAGTTCGCGGAGAAAGCCATCTCCCGAAATGAGCAATACCTGTCTTAGAATGTGTCTGGATGTCTGATGGGACATAGCTCATAAATGAACTCCAAATCCAAACTTCTTAGACTGTATCGTCAACTGAACTTAATCAGTATCCTGCGCCATACCACCCTTCAGTATTGCCTTGGACCACCTGTCCAAAATACTGCCCCTCATCAGAAGGAAAACTATAACTCTGACAACCTCCTTGTCGTCCATGTCACCTTGGAAGCCTGGAATGATAACTGTCTCCTAAATGAGGCTGTCGTTATCATATCCCTAGAACATCCACTTATGTTCTAAAACTGCTTCCGACTGTTTCTCCAGGATTGGATCAATATCAACTTATTGCATCTAGTGCAAGAACAATATCTGGTGTGGTACTTGACATCTCATGATTGACTCAATTGCCTGAGCAAGTGATCTGCCAATCATGCACATCCCTCTCCCCTTTAGTCTATAAGACATCTTTAGAGAGGGTGACTCCATCTTCTGCAGGTACACTACCGTGCATGGAGTCGTCCATTCTAAATACTCTTAGAATGCTGTCTAAGTACCCAGATTGGGAAACCACCCAAATCTAGATCTAAAACCATAGATCTAGTAACCAGTATGTCTGATATAATGTCCAAGTCCCATGTGGAGAAACCACTGTGTGACGACCAAAGTATAACCGATCGTAGTATAGGAGTTTCTTTTCCTACTCTGTGCATGTCATCCAAATACCAGGACATCACGCCCTACTACCTTCTCAACAGATCCATCCCCTATTCTGATGAAGTCAAACCCATGACTGTCATGTCAGAAATAGATGATCTATCTCCGCTACTGGTGCTTCAGTCTGTAAATAGACATAAGCTACCTGTCCACCAATGCTTCCGCTGCTCCCACTGACTACGACAACCCTCTGGCAGAGTCATATACACGTACACTTCTGGAGCGAGTTCAGAACGACGCTATACTCATCCTCCCGCCGGGTCTCGCAGCCTGGAACAACAGTAATGGTAATTGTGGGTAAACAAGAACTTCCCTGTCACCGTCCTTGAGGCTACCATAGTACCTCTCGGGTGCCTGAAGTTACCCACCTTATCTGCGGAGTGGCCAATGGAATGTCAATCCAGATTGAATCTTTAGGTTCCTTATCAAATCTTCAGTAATCGTTTGTGGTTCTGGAATCACTTCCAGTTCTACCATACTCCCACTACGGTTTTCTGAAGAAAAAAAAATCCATTTTTATTAAAACTGTGGCGAGTCTAGAACAATATTGCTATTGTTCATCCAGATGGTAGAAAGTCAACCCGCGTCATAGCCTGGGTCAACCCACAAACAGCCATTACAGAAACGTGCCTTGAGTTGTCCAGTGTCTGGTTTTAAGCATAAGCCGGACAACTCCCCGTACCTTAACATCGTTAAGATATGAACTGTTCTATATCCCATATAGGACCAGAGGCACTGATTTAATTGAACCAGATTCAAATCATGCAACTGTCTCCAGTGCATGTCAACTAAATGGAAGGAGGCCGATCAGCGTTACTCAACTTAGGAATACTTCCAATTATGAGTAACCTGAAAAAGAAGCAAGTTCTCTTAGTCATTACTATCAACTTAATACCATACACAAGTATCTACATCTTCGATCTCTTTGAAGAATCCCGATACTTGCTACACCTGGTTCTCTACTCTATTCAAATACCTATAACTTCTCAAAATTCGGACCCTGTGTTTCCACGAAACACTTGTCTAAAAACTAGAGAAGTCATAAGTAAACCGAATATAGTACGAGGACCAACCCCTCTGTCCTGATGGACCCTGGACAACATACAATACTCTGTATAAGTCCCTTGAGTCTGATAACTCATTCACTGTGTGTCGTAGGTTGAAAACTGTACTTATGGTTAAGAAGAATTACACCGCTGTTTAATGCTCCTTACCTAACCATCCACTGATATAGGTAAATATCATCGACATAATATCAAAAGGTATATCTCACTCTATGAAAATAGACGTACAGATATATCAATTTGAAATTGGTGCACAACAGCGGATATTCAAAACCAAATATTTGCCGACCGGCAAACAGCCCAGGTGATCTCCTCAAATATCACCGATTACAACGAATCCCGATATAATGAGGATGATCACCCTATTCCCAATAACTTACTCCCACTCATCATCTGTAAAACCATACAGATGTGAGAATCAAACTTGGTAAATACATACCCTGGAGCAAGTGTCTAATCGGGAAATCAGTTTTCTTTTAACAGTACACAGTTGAACTGAAACATTGAAATGTTTCGATGGGGTATCCTGGTATTCCTAGTAATGCCTCTACCATTATCCAGATTCACAACTATAACCGTATAATTCTTTGCCACCTCTCCAAATCCCTTTATATGTCTTTAGTCATTACCTTCTACACACCCCTTAGGCCAAATGGTTTTCTTCCTTCCCTACCGTTCGGCACCAGCCTATGGTTTGGAAGAAGACTATCCAGTAAGCATAATGGGTGTACTGTCCTAATCCTAGGAGCACTCGCAATGCGAGAGAAGGTGAAGATAAAAGACAACCGAATAAACCTTATTCCTATTTCTCCTGGACCAGAATCCATCCCCGAACTGGAACAAGTTCCTTTCGAGTTCGTATATAACCATACGATGGAGTATCCAAATAAACTGTGGATCTTCGTAGTGATACGGAGTGTCCTGGAGAAACACAAAGGTGATTTAGGATTGGCGAAGGAATACTTGGTTTGGTCGTGAATATCAGTCGCAATTTACTTTGTCCTCTTACTAATCCCTTGCTTTGTCTGAACTTAATACCTTCTGCACACCATCGTTAGGCTAATTGGTTTTCTTCATTCCCCACCATTCGGCACCAGCCTATGGTTTGGAAGAAGACTATCCAATTTGCGTAATAGGTGTACTACTCCTAAACCAAGGAGTACTCGCAACCTGAGAGAAGGTGAAAAGAAAAGACAACTGAATAATCCTATCCGTTTTCTCCAGAACCTGAAACCATCCTCGAATAAATTCCTTCGAGTTCGTATCTAACCATACGATGGTTTTGTCCAATGGAAGTGGACGTTCGTAGTAATACGGGGTGTCCTGGAGAAAAGGGTAAAAGTAGGAGTGGCAATGAGGTTTGCAACTCTGACAATCCAAAAGCCAGTGTTTAAGAAGGTTCGGTCAACTTGGTCACTGAGTCATAGTCTTAGGGTCGGGTCAATGGTCGCTGCCAAAGAGAGAGAGAGAAAAGAAACACTCAGCGTGCACTCTATCCTAGATCAGAATGGTTACCAATTTATCTAATCTGGAAACCTCCCACTGTACCTCAAACTCTCCTCCAAACCTGAAAGAAGAATTAGTCGGGGTGACCCGAGGAGTAAACCAACTCATCAGTGGGAATCGGGATCCAACTATCATCGCATGATAACGTGATGGAATCCGCTCACGGTATCACACTCCAGAAGGTATGCGCATATCTGACAAGTTTCAGTTCTTTTGAAACTCCCGATGTGATTTCTGCCCCATGCTCTTATGACCTTGACGAAGGTCAACAAATCATAAGTCACATGTCAAGTTCCACCCGTCATTGTCCAGGTTAATTTGAACCCACCCGTACAAGCCCTTGACGAAGGTCAACAAGGCTATACGACTGTCCCAAACCAACACATCTATCTATGCAGCAGAAAGGCAACAAGCAGCTACCATGCACTATGCCTTGACGAAGGTCAACAAACATAGCATGAATACTACGTGCTACCCGTCTGAAACGACGGAGGGCTACGAATGGTTTCTGGCGAAAACCTTTAATGTAATGAACTTGATATCGTTGAAGGAACGGATAGCTTTTTAGAAAATATAGTGACGAAAACCTTTACTAAAGAGGTCACTCCCGGTGAAGGGATCTCGGCTCTTTCCCCGTAGAATGAGGTGCAGGATATTCCAACTGAATACCACGGTGCAAAGCAAAAGTAATCGGCTATAGTGAAGTTAATGCCCTGACGCAAACTTCTGTCCAAGGGGTCACTCCCGGTGAAGGGATCTCGGCCCTTGCCTCGTCGACTGAGGAGCAGGATATTCCAAATGAATACCACGATGCAAAACAAAAGTGAACGTCCTTGCAATAATAGCTTTTTGAAAAGTGTTCCAACAACATCAGAATAGGTTTGTTTTAACTTGCATTGATCCGAATCAATGCAGTCCCATCAATTGATCACACCACAAAGAACGAAAATATACTGATATACGTATATGCCATCCGCATTCGCCACTGGGTCCCGTCATCACCCGTTAGGTTAGCTAACTAACGGCAGAGCGGGGACTGGACTAGCGCGGATGAAAAACATATACAACATCTACTAATATATATACCAATATATTATATTTCGCTCAAAGCGTGATAAGAAATGCAACATCACAGAAATGTACAGCATCACAGAACAATACAGATATCTGGGATCCCCGGGTTTCACAGAGCCACTCCTGAAACCCGACGTTCCCCTGGTCGTGTGGATAGCCTGTGCAATGAAATCCTAGACCCCTACGGGCGCGGCAAGTTACCCGCCAAAACCTGAAGCGAGGCAGCCCCCTTCAGCGCCGTGAATGGACCACCCAGCACTTCACGGAATCCGGTAACTTGGGCACCCCTCCTGGGTCAACCTGTACCCCCTACGAGTGCGGCGAATAGCCCGCCAATCCTAGAGTGAAGCCCCCTCCGTCTCAATGCCATGAGATGCGGGCTTGTTGCCCTCTAGAACCCGGCTATCCGTGCACCCCTCCGCAGGGTAATCCTAGTACAGAAAGTAAAATATGCATACACCGGGTACATCGACCGCAACCAGGTCGTGCCCCAAAAGAATAATACAATCAGGCAGTGACGGCAGTCCACATGTCGGACGCTCGCCCCGCAATATCAAATGTACATAATACAACAGCACAGTACTAGTATTGCATCCAGGCTATCCCCCACGACCGATCCGCAACATCACAGCATAAACACAAAACATCAACGTGAAAGTCACATTCGCAAATCCGTCTAACCGGGCTATAGCAGTTAGACCGGATTTACCGATCGAGTGACATTCACGGTCGCAGATATAATGTAAATACTGTGAAAAATGTGTTTAAAATTTTCCGATTGATCAAAAATTAACAAGTGGGCCCCAAACCAATACTGCAGCACACACAGAAATTCTTGGCCCAAATTTAATATTCCAAAACCCCCAAAATAAGCCCAGAATGAAACTGAAGAAATATGATAAATTGATCTCGCTACAGTGCGGCGGAACCGCGGCCCAATGGGGGTTTTAGCCGCGGTTCCGCGCTCTGACAGAGGAATCACTTTATCGTATTTTTGCAGAATTCTTATATCGTTTGGTAGATCACTTTTCTGTCACCTGAAAAATTTTTGGACACCAAAAAATCTCAACAGAAAACTGTCGTGAACTAAAATTGGGTTTTTGGAATTTTGGTCGATCGGAACTGAAAAACACATCAAACGAAGCTAGACGAAGTTAATGGCGAGGCTCTGATACCACTGTAAGTGCACGGCGGCGCCCCGGCCGTCAATCCGACGCCGGAATGCGGAAGCGGTGATAAACTTTAATTTTTGCGGACTTAGCAAATCGGCACCACCGCGCACTAAACCCCGGATCGGGCCATTAAACTAGATCTAGCAACTAACAAGAAGGGGAAGAGATATACCGACTGATCCGAGTCCTCCGGTCTTCATCTCCACTCCGATCTCCTCGCGGGATCTCCGGTCGTCGCCTCTTCGCCGGAAGGGCACCACGTAGCCGGATTCTTTTACGGGCTCCCGCCTCTATACCGAGGCAACTCGGGCGCGAAGTTGGCTAGCCGACGCGTCCAAAGTTTGCTGTAGACTAGTGAGGAAACTTGTCTCTTTGGGGTTTAGTATGGTTGCCATGATGGAGGAATTTTTCACAAGGATTTTTCATGAAGGCTTGAAAAAAAATGGAGCCTCTAAGGAAAAGAGCTCGGCCAGCACAATGGTGCTCACTGGAAAACTAAAGTGTGAAGTGTGCATAAATTATTCATGCACCAAGATGAAATTCCCACCTTAAGAAATAAATCCTTTATCCAATTTCAACCTCCAGCACACACTATTGCACAATGTAGCCTCTTTATTAATTAATGCATCAACCTCCCTTTTAAATTCCATCATTCCAACAGTGGCCGGCCCATACCCTCTCATAACTCAATCAAATCTCATTAATGCATGAATAGCAAAGAAGATATCATAATCAATCCTTTTGCAATAAACCCCCTCCACAAATGTTATTTGCACAATTGCAAATAACACCCTCCATCGGAAAAGTCCGGCCGGGAAAGAACAAAGGAAAACCGGCCGGAACGGAATGCAAACTGGCAACTCCAGAAAACTGGTCCCGTAATAAATTACAGGAAAACCCCGATACTGTGCATACACACCCGCATCTGTATTCCGACCGGATACAAATGCAATGAAACAAAATCTACACTGTACTATACAAGGATCCGGCTTAAACCAAAGCCGGCTAGTAATATCCGTTCGATCCTGATCCGTGCAATACCGCACGCAGCTGATCGAACCCTGCCATATATCCATACGGCCTATAGTACAAACTGTCCGATCCTGATCCGTGCAATACCGCACGTATCTGATCGGACTTTGCCATATCTCCATACGGCCTCTACAACCTTTCGCCCGAAAGCTGAGTAACTGAAATGTGGGGGACTCTAAAGACTCATCAACACCTTGGTTGTGGATTTAACCACTAGCACCTTAGAGGTATAAGCCAATACATAACGGGCTACCAGGTATTGACCAAAAGGGACGTCTGTGAGCGAACTCAGCCTGACTCCCTACTGAGCCTGTCAGTGACAATATCCGTACAGTCCGGTCCGTTCGTCTATGAGCATCGCATGGCGGGCCTAGGGGGTTGGTAAAAGTCAGACCCCCAAAAGCGGTACAAGTCGTGTCGGAGTGTAGCCCAGAACACCCTGAGATACTACTGGAATACCTACCAGTAAATCTCCTTGCCTCGGCCGAGGGCTTCGTGTAATGGCTCTCCTAGACACAGCACGACCTCACCCCCAATACCGGGAGAGACGAACCCCTGAAGATACGCTCACTGCCTCCATGTGGCTCGGGACTGTACCCAACTAAAACCTGTTTGCACGACTCCTTTGAGCCGTGGTAGGGTAGTAATCAAAGTACAGTGGGAACTCACACGAGACAAATGACGATCCCCAGGTCGATGAACTAACCTGCACACATGTCACCAGGGAACTGCCATCTGACGTCTGGTATATGACCAACTAGCAGGTTCCCGGCGAGTCCTGTCCGGTGTACTCATAACCCAATGAGCACCTGTATACATCTTAGGTGATCCAACTGACACCAGTGGCTAATGAGACCGGCCACCGCCCCTCGTCGGGGTCTCGACTGTATACACTAGTCTACTATGGAGAATCGATGCCCTGTCTCGAAACTCTCACGACTAGGGACCTTTTAAGGATATGCTTATAGACCCCCAGCTCCCACTTATATGATCGCCCTCATACTGCTGGTGGTCAAGCAAGAATCCTAGGGGCTCTATCAACGTGTAATAGCGACGTGTCAGGTCACTTAAAGCAGTACACGATGATAAAGGTAAACCAGATAGCATACTATCATCTCGAGTAAGACTGTCCTACCGGGATAGGTCCTCCCTCAATCATTGCAATCACGTACCTGTGATCCAATAATTGACTCTGAGGGCACTATCTCCAACAGTTCGTGTATCAGTGAATAAGTGAAAGTGATACGTACTTGTACACAATCAGTGAACTTTATGATTCTATTGCATTATCGACGTCTGTGGAACGCGTGTACATGTGACTATAAGTGGTATGGGACACTTATGGAAGCTCTTGCACGGGTGTCACAGATATGGCACCAGACACTGCCATTTATCTTAGGTATTAGTCGGGACGTGCTTGATGGAGGCCCTGCCCCCAGTTCTCGCGCAGACTTGTCATAGACCGATTGGTATTTAGGGTTATGGTTAGCGTTTGATGTAGACCACGGGGTGTGGGGTAGTTCGAGTGTGAGTTCAACAGAAGCTCGGGAGTCCCATGCCGTCTTATATATTTAGGGAGATATATGGAGATTTACAGGGTATATGATTATTACTGTGATATACATGATGGGCCCGTGGTCCCTTGCCCTTGGGTTCTATCCTTGGGTGGAGGACACTCGCGAGTGGTTGACTCTCACACTTGGACTGACGATAGGCTTAGTGACCTGTATAGTGAGACTTAGAGACTGATAGGGATACTGGTATTGATATACCTTACTTACTTTGTTGACATACGTGGCATATCATTCTACTGCTTTTACTGTTCCGCTGCATTGATTACTGCATGTTCATACCCATACTGCCATTGATCTACTGTTATATATATATATCTATTATCACTGTTAGAATTGTCACATGATTTTATATATATTATATTGCTATTGTGTCGCTCTGACGACCTGAGTATGCATGCTCAGTGTGAGGAAAAGATTTAGCCTGGACCAGGACTAGACGTACATCACGGACATCTTGTTTAGCTATCCAGAGTTATATCTTTTGTTTCCCATCAGGTCAGTTCTTTATACTGTTTTGTTCCAGTACTGCATTTCTCATTTCCTGCGCATTATTTACTGATTACCATGTAAAGCTAGAAGCCGAAGTGTGACTACGGCAGGATGTTTCCTTGACCGTAGGAGCATGGCTGGCCTTGTCAACCCCTCGTATTTCGTATTTTGGGAAGCGGGGCGTGACAAAATGACTGAGCATCACCAGACAAGATTGCTCGTCAAAAAGAAAAAAAAAAGAATATGCACAGGACAAGAATATCCATATATATATATAGAATATTATATACATACCCCCAAACTTATTTGAAATAGTGTCTTCACTGTTTATGGCTGGATAACCGAAGTTTGGTGGTAAACAAAGAAAGATTATGCAGGGTAAACCGGCTCCTGCAATATCAGGAGCTCCTTTGATAGTTCTGCGCTAAGGAACGGTTTCAAACTGTGTCCATTTACTTTGAAAAACGAACCGTCCTTTGGATTCTCCAAATCCACTGCGCCGTGCAGGTACACACACCGCACAAGAAAAGGTCCCTTCCAGTGAGATCGAAGTTTACCGGGATGGAAATGGAGTCGGGTGTCATAAAGAAGTATCTGTTGTCCAGGCGTGAAGGTTTTGCGCGTAAGGTGTTTATCATGAAACACCTTCGTTCGGTTCTTTATAACAACCGCGTTGTTGTAAGCCTCATCCCGAAGCTCGTTCAGTTCGTTAAGTTGCAGCTTCCGACAGCTGCCCGCACTTTCAAGATTGAGATTCAGCTCTTTGATCACCCAAATAACACGATGTTAGATATCCACAGGGAGGTGGCAAGCCTTTCCGTACACAAGCCGATTGGGAGACATGCCAAGATCAGTCTTATATGCAGTTCGAAATGCCCAAAGGGCATCGGTTAATTTCAAAGACCAATCTTTACGGTTCCTCGAAACCGTCTTCTCCAATATCTGCTTGATCTGCCGATTTGAAACTTCGGCTTGCCCACAGGTTTGGGGGTGGTAGGGCGTGGATAGCTTATGGTTAATTGAGTATTTCCGCATCAAGGCCTTAAAAGACCTATTGCAGAAATGCGTCCCATTGTCGCTAATGATAGCGCGAGGGTGCCCGAACCGGGAAAAGATGTTTTCTTTAAGGAATCTAATGACAACCTTATTGTCGTTAGTCTGGCTCGGTACTGTCTCGATCCATTTGAAGACATAATCAACAGCTATGAGAATGTACAGGTTCCCAAAAGAGTTGGGGAAAGGGCCCATGAAATCTATCCCCCAAACATCAAACATCTTAACAATCAAGGTTGGTTAGAGCGGCATCTCATTTCCCCTGAAAATTCGGCCCAAATGTTGGCACCAGGAGCAAGTCTTACAGTACTCATGCACATCTTTGAAAAGTTTTGGCCAATAAAAGCCACATTGCAAGACTTTCTCAGCTGTCTTTCTTGGGCCAAAATGCCCGCCACATGCTTGATCGTGGCAAAAAGACAACACACTCTTGAATTCGTTTTCTGGAACACACCGGCGGATGATTTGGTCTAGACAGTACTTGAACAGGTAGGGTTCATCCCAGTAAAAGTGTTTTACTTGGGATAAAAATCTAAGTCTGTCCTGACTCGACCAATAGTTAGGTATAAGTCCAGTCGCCAGGTAGTTCACAATATCTACGAACCAGGATTCGCAAGATACCGTCAAGAGTTGTGCATCAGGGAAAGTATCGTTGATTGGGAGAGCGAGCGTCGGCGAAGAAGGAAGTCGTGAAAGATGATCGGCTACTACATTTTCACATCCTCTTTTGTCCTTAATGATAAAGTAAAATTCTTAAAGTAAGAGGATCCAACGTATTTGCCAAGATTTTGCATCCTTTTTCGCAAAAAGATGTCTTATAGTGGAATGATCTGTGTAGACAATGACTGGGGAGCCGATCAGACAGGGCCTGAATTTTTCTAAAGCAAACACAACAGCCAAGAACTCTTTCTCGGTTGTTGTGTAATTCATTTGGGCATCATTCAGGGTCCGACTCGCGTAGTAGATTATGTGCGGCATCTTATCGATGTGTTGTCCTAAGACCGCACCGATAGCAAAGTCGGATGCATCACACATAATCTCGAATGGATACGTCCAGTCGGGTGAAGAAAGAACGGGAGCAATGGTTAGCGAGCTTCTCAAAGATTCGAAAGCAGTCAAATAGCTTGAGTAAAAGTTGAACGTGGTATCCTTGGCCAGAAGAAGAGTCAAGGGTCTAGCAATCTTGCTAAAGTCCTTGATAATCCATCTGTAAAAACCGGCATGGCCAAAGAAGGATCGGAAATCTCTGACGTATTTGGGAGGAGAGAGGGTGGAAATGACATCAATCTTTGGTTTTTCAACCTCGATAACATTTTGCGAAATGATATGTCTTAGGACAATACCTTCGCGCACCATGAAGTGGCATTTTTCCCAGTTTAAAGTGAGATTTTTATCCTTACATCGGGTAAGGACAGCGTCAAGATGTTGCAGACACTCGTCGAAAGAATCGCCAAAGATAGAGAAATCATCCATGAATATCTCCAAAAATTTCTCAACCATGTCAGAGAAAATTCCCATCATACACCGCTGGAAGGTAGCGGGAGCATTGCATAGCCCAAAGGGCATGCGGCGATATGCGAACGTGCCGAAAGAATAAGTGAAAGTGGTTTTGTCCTGGTCTTTCTCAACGATGGGAATCTGGTTGTAGCCTGAGTAACCGTCCAGAAAAAAGTAATACTCATGTCCAGCTAATCTTTCGAGCATTTGGTCAATGAATGGCAGCGGAAACTGATCCTTCCGCATTGCGGCATTGAGTTTTCGATAATTAATGCATACTCGCCACCCGGTCTGGGTGCGAGTAGGGATCAACTCATTCGCCTCGTTTGTGATGACCGTAATGCCCAACTTCTTAGGGAAAACGTGTATAGGACTGACCCATTGGCTGTCTAAAATAGGGTAAATGATACCACTTTTCAGACATTTGACGATCTCCTTTTTCACAGCCTCCTTCATGACTGGATTTAACCACCTCTATGGATCCTTAGCTGTTTGGCATCATCTATCAGGTGAATGTGATGTTCAACAATCAGGGTACTAATCCCCTTGATGTCCGCCATCGTCCAGCCGAAAGCTTGCCGATTGGATTGCAAGACCGTGAGAAGTGCTTTCTCTTGCTCCAAAGCTAGAGAAGCCGAGATAATGACTGGGAGGGTCTCGTTTTCACCTATGTAAGCATACTTGAGGTGAGACGGCAGAGGTTTGAGTTCGATCGTAGGAGGTGAAATGACTGAAGGCAAGATTGGAGAAAATGTCTCGAACTCAAAAGATTCCAACAGGGGCTCAAAGTGAGTGTATGCGAATGATTCGGATGGTTCAACTAATGCATCCAAAAATTCAAAAGATTCAAACTCGTGTGGTGACAAGCCAAGATCATTTGAAAACGTGAAGCACTCGTAATCGTTGTTGGAAGCGGAAGTAGCAGCAGGTTCAAAGAGGAATGCACTAGTGGCGTCAAGATTACTGTGATCAAATAAGAATTCCTCAAATTCACAGTCCTCTGGGGCGATCTCCTGAATGGAACAAACATCTAGTATATGATCACTTGGTTCAGATGGCTGATTCCCTAACCTAAAAATGTTGAGTTCAATTGTCATGTTGCCAAAAGATAGGTTCATCGAACCATTTCGACAATTGATCACAGCATTTGAGGTTGCAAGGAATGGGCGACAGAGTATCACCGGAATTTGATTCTGGGGGTTAGCTACAGGTTGTGTATCTAAAACAATGAAGTCAACGGGGAATATGAAGTCCCCAACCTTTATTAACACATCCTCTAGCTCATCCCTAGGATGTGTGATAGATCGGTCGGCCATTTGAAAAGTACAATGTGTAGATTTCAGTTCTCCTACATCTAGTTGCTTATAAACAGAATAAGGAAGCAGGTTAACACTGGCACCAAGATCCAAAAGAGCGCG
This sequence comes from Agapanthus africanus, assembly GCA_030015575.1. Classification (NCBI taxonomy): domain Eukaryota; kingdom Viridiplantae; phylum Streptophyta; class Magnoliopsida; order Asparagales; family Amaryllidaceae; genus Agapanthus; species Agapanthus africanus. The sequence continues at coordinate 849,528,404 of CM057338.1, read as the reverse complement.
GTTGATGTTCTTATCCCCAATGGTTATTGAAATCGTAGGACATCCAGGGTCCTTCCGTTTTTGTAGCAAATTTTGGGTAAGAGCATCACTCACGTTATTAGCTAGGAAAACATTCTTTGGTACCTGAGATTTCCTCTTCTTAGTGCATAAGTCTTTCAAGATTTTTGCATAGGAGGGGACTTGTTGGATTGCATCTAAGAGGGGAATGTTGATGTTAACCTGTTTGAACAACTCCAGAATCTTCTCCATTTATGGATTTTGTTTATTGGACCTCAACCGATTTGGAAATGGAACATTTTTGAAATTGGTTGAGTTCAATTCTTGTGGAGGAGATTGTGGAGTTGGAACGGATCCCAAAACTGGAGTTTGAGTGGAGTGAGATGTAGATCCGTTCGGAGCAGCGATTGGAGAAGAAGAGCCTTTTGAAGAATGGAGATTAGGCTCAGAAGAAGAAGTAGGAGTAGAAGAGACGGTCGGGGTGTCATCATCATCAATTCGTGTGCCGATGTTGTTGTTCAGCATTCTTTCAGATCTCAACGTAGTCAAGGCACTTACATTATGGTTCTGTTGTTCAAGAGCAACATGTACATTATGTTGGTGACCAGGATTTGGGAGTGGTTGAGATGGAAGCCTTCCTTTCTCTCGCTCGCTTAACGCCGCGTTCAGCTGTGAAATCTGGGCTTCGATAGTCTTGATGCTTTGCCCGTGTGCAGTGGTGTGTTGCACCAGAGACTGAATAGAAGACTAGATGTTGGCAGTGGATTGAGTTGATTGCTTTACAAAAACCTCTAGACTCCGTTCTAGCAAGAAAACCTTATCGTTATTTAACGGAACAAAGTTGTTTTGAGGAAAAGAATTGTTGCAGGGTGCAAAGTTGTTCGTCGGATTCTGAAAAGGTTGGGGTTGGAAAGGCTGCTAAAATTGTTGTTGGGCTTGTTGTTGAGCTTGTTGAGGAGGAGGAGGCCTCTGGAAGTTGTTTTGGCCTTGGAATTGATGCTAGTTCTGGTTCCAGGCGAAATTGGGATGGTTCCTCCAACCGGGATTGTATGTGGAAGAGTATGGATCGTTTCTTGGTCTTTACTGAAATGCAGCATTAACCTGATCCCGTCCTTGAGAAGGTGGATTGTAAAGACACTCTTTGGTCAAATGGGATGGATCCAAACAACAAGCACAAATGGTACGAGGGGGAAGAATATAGGCAGGAGAAGGAGATGAGAATTTGCTCTCAATTGCTTCCAGTTTCCGTGTGATTGCTGCCATCTCGGCCTTCATTGCAATTGAGATGTCAAGTTGATGAACTCCTGTCTTAGACTGATCTGAAGAAGAAGTTGAGGTGTTCGGTCGAGCACTCTCTCACTGCAGCGTTTGCTCCGCAAGATCGTCAAAGAATTGCCAAGCCTCCTCATCAGATTTGGATAGGAAGTGGCCTTGAAAAATGGTTTCCAGCAACTGCTTAGTTGCTGGATTCAGACCCTCATATAAAGTTTGGCAAAGTTATCATTTCTCTATACCGTGATGAGGACACTGAACAAAGAGGTCTTTGTACCATTCAAAACACTTCCAAAAAGGTTCGGTTGGAAGCTGGGTGAATTGGTTTATCTCGTTTCGGATCCGTGCGGTCTTATGATTTGGGTAGAATTTTTTTAGAAACGCTTTCACAAACTCATCCCAACTTGTTATCGAATGAGATGCGGTGCTATATAGCCACTTTTCAGCAAGGTCGCACAAAGTGAAAGGAATAACTCGTAGCCGTATAGCATCATCAGACAGTTGGGTTGTCTTCATCACCGCACAAACTTTCTGGAATTTATTGATGAAGATATAGGCATCTTCGGATTCAAGCCCGTGAAATTTGGGCAACATGTTGATGAAGTGGGGCTTAATTTCGAAATTATCCCCATTGGCTGGTGGATGTGAAAGACAAGTCGGAAGTGCAGCGCGGGTTGGATAGAAACGATCTTGGAGCGCGATTCATTGTGGCGCTTCAACAAGAGGTGGTTACGGGTTATTCGCACCTAATGGAGGTAGAATAATTCCCAGGGGAGGTAAAGTGATGTTAGGAGGAAATCCCGACATCTCGGAAGAAGAGTCTGGTGAAAGTGAAGGTGAAGAAGTATGGACAGAATTACGGTCAACGTCGGAGTTGACCGACAAGGGTAAAGATGAAAGAGGCGTGGAAGGAGTTTCAACTTCGGGGTCGATCGCGTAGTCCGTAGCGACTAACGAAACGCGGACTAAACGGGCACTAGGGACCCTAGTCCAAGCGGACATACACTCAACGAGTTTAGTGTAGTCAAAACGTAGAATGTGAGGGTAAGAAAATGAAAGTGGGGAAAAATTGGGTGAAGGTGGTAAAAGTGGTGAGTTTGTGTTTGTTTCGTAAGAATGTGAAAATGAAACGACAGTTCAACAAACACAATCACAAATGCACAGTCATAAATGCACAATCAATACCTAGACTAGGGTCCTCTAAGTCCACTAGACCTTCTCCTAACTGTTCCAAAATGACAAATTGTGAGATAACTCTCAAATCGCCTCTTCACAGCCTGTTGTGGCCAGGTAAGCACAAGTGAGGTAAGGAGGGTTCCGTTCACGAATCACCGTGAGACGGGACTTTTAAAATTACCACCTCACTTGTCTACCCTAGGCACCACAAAAGTTATGTTTAGATAAACGACTGAATGCCCACAATCTTCTTTTGTCCTATTGAGTGCGACAAGTCCTTAGTTGGCCGAGTCTAGATATTTTTTATTATTAAGCTTGAGGTGACACTTATGCAATTAGTGATTTCCGGGGTCTTAGGAAGGGTGATGAAATCCCCACTCAATCTGAATTGGTGTTATAGCCCCTTAAGTCCGTATTAATGATGCAATGCGCAAATCAACAAGGTTTTGTTATCAAACAATCAATCAATTTTTTTACTTTAAATGTGGCGTTGCAACAAATACGGTAAGTCTTTTCTTTGGCTTTTGCGGCGATGTTGCAAAGAATCCTGCAAAGACAAGAATATTAGAGCGTCGGGTTTGACAAGAGGAAGTTTAGAAAAATACGTACCAAAAGAGTTGAGTTTAAGAAACCCGTGTTGATATTTTCTCCAAGTGTTTGAATGGTACGCTTGCGCGGGTCAAACTATCCGGGTCTTTGGCACTAAGTGTTCAATCCCCTTATACTTGAAAACGCCCCTTGCTCCGCAGGATTGCTGCTCATCAATCTGTCAAACATGCAAATGTCGGAAAAATACGGATATTTGAGCTAGAAAGCGATATAGATAGCCAAAGTTCTGAACACAAATAATTAAGAAAATCAAAAAATAAAAATGGGATACTATCAGAACATTGGAGGCAACACAAAAAACCAATTTTCAAAACCCCACCAAAAAACCGGCGATGTCGGGAAATGCCAAGTCTTTTCCGGCCAAATTTGCAAGTTTGGTGCTCAAATTTTGTGTGTTTCCTCTATGTAATAATAGTATTCCACTTTTATATTTTGATTTTTATGTTAAAACACAATGTGTCAGCAGATCAAAAATCCAGAGAACATCATTGTTTTTAGTTCTCGTGTCGGTTTAAAAAGAATGTGTTTTAATCCGTTGAATTTGTTAGAAAGTTAGTTTTTTGTACAAAATATTCACAAATTAACCCGAGACTACAGGTGTAAAAGCGTTACCGTCTCCCCGGTAACGGCGCCATTTGATTTTCACTCTTTTGGCATGTCGTATTTAGAAAGAATTTAAAATAACCGCAATCAAAGACGGTGTCGCGTGTAGCGAGCCGCGATGAGTACGGGTCGTCCGCAGGGAGATGGTAGGTTTTTAGCTTGTTTTAACGAATTAATACCGTAACTCGGGTTGTTGTTTATACTAAGTGCGTAACAATGATATGTTTAATAAAAAGACTTGTTAGGGGTAGTTTTAGGTTAGCTTATGTTAGGATGATATTTGCCGCTTCCTTATAGACCTTAATTCTGATATTGACACTAAGGTAATAGGCAACAACGTGGATTAGGGAACTTGAAATACGGAATTTGCGATTTTGAGATAAATCCGTATTCCTTGTCCCTTCACCTTCCTTTGTTTTCTCTTGACCTTAGCTTTCGGTAAACCATTCGCAATCCGGTCACGATTAGGATTGACCACTACCGTGGTAGGATAGGGTGCCTAATGGAGCGGAATTGCGAGTGGTTTGCTCGAAATTTCAATTGCAGGTTTTTAAGGTTTTAGCAAACACATCTCCTAACACAAACTAACCATATTCTACCCTTAACAAGTAAATCAATTACTTACACATATTTACAATACCAAAATAAAAATGAAAAGAGTAAGGCAACATAACAAAAAATTGCAATAAAAGAAAAGACAAAGAGAGAACTGATTAATCAAACGTGCAAATTCCTTCAATTGTTTTTTAATCCCGTACCAATGTGAAATCAAAATACCAAATTTTAAGGTTGTAAGCTCACTTAAGAGGTTGCAAGATCAAAGTAAAGCAAGGATTTCAAAAGTTCAAAGTATGTAGAAAGTAAGACATATGTAATGAAATGAGAACTTTTATTGAATTTCAAACAAAATACAACTAATCTTGAATTCAAGAACCTAAATGTTAAGCTTGTAAGTTCAATAAAGAAGTTGTAAGGTCAAGACAAAGGGGTAAGAGCTCAAGAGTTCAAAGGAAAAGTAAGTTACAAATTACAAGTGTTCTAAGGCAAAACTAAAGCAAAAGTATCCCTTCTCCTTGCCCATTGATATGGTATTTATAGGCCTCATTCCAGAATAAACAAGCAATAAAAATAAGATGATGTGACCCAAATAAACAACCAGAAGAAAAATGGGGTGCAATGGGCTTGACTGGACTGGTGGCGCCGGTCTTTTGGAGTGTGTCACCGGTTTTTTTGTAGGCCAATGGGTCTCGTCTTGGTTCTATGATGTTGTGTGCACTCCACAAGTCTACTGGCATTCCTTGATTTCTTGATAACAACATGGGTTGCTAGTAGCTTTTGGAGGAAAATCTTGATGCTTTAAATCACATCATCTCTTTTAGCATTTAATACTCATGTTCCTTACTTTCACAATTTCATCATGTCATGGGAGCCCTACCATGGTCCAAGTCACCAAAGAGCTAGTGCACACTTGCTATGTGTTGGACCAAAATTGTGTGCACAATATTTGTTGCAAAAGAACTCTTTGGGTATCGATTGGTTTTCTGTTCTGTTTGCGGTGTCGGCTTCCAAATGTTATATCCGTGATTTTGAATGTGTTTCCAGTATTATATCATGGATACCTGTAATCTGTATTACTGAGAAGACACTGGTTAATAGTACCGATATATACAAAAATAGATAATGAATGAGCGGTATTAAATTGCAGTTTTCTGAGATGAATAACTAGATTCAGCTAGAAGAGGACCTCATACAGACGTTTTGTGAATCGATCGAGACAGGAAGAGCGACGACGCATTACCCCGGTGATTTGGACGAGTTCCCAAGGACTTAATTAGCCAAATGCCTTCTACAGAGTATTGGAGATGCTGAGTTCGTAGTTTCGAAAGAGACTCTAGATATGAGTACAACCAATTGGAGCGCAGCCCACACAGCTATGAAGAGATGATTCCGAATTGGCCCATATTGAAGGGAAGCGGAGTAAGAGATTCGTGCGAGATTTTAACGAGTTGTCATTCCACTCCGTTGATGTCAGAGATTTACTACGCACACAGAGGTGTTGGACACGACCACTTTTCCAGAAGAACGCCATGATGAGAATGCTGCTGTCCCGAAACAAGAAACGGACTAAATAAAGAGTGTCAACTTCCGGGCAGTTCTGCAGAGATAAGATTGGAAAGTGACCCTGACAGGATCTTTCCGGAGTACCTCACGATAAAGACTTGAACCAAGATCGATTGTATTGCGCATACTCAGTGGGCCAGAGCTTGCCATCATTGACGTGGTACATTACGAGTGGCCATGTAAATTAGTCAGGAGATCTTCAGAGAAGCGCCCGAACGGGATTGTTTCCTTCATTACTCCGAATCAGGCTGTCAAGCCGAGGAGTCATGTAACTGGTAATCCGCAGGGGGAAACGAGGACCTAAAAGCAGAGGACGCCAGACCGTGGACAAGAGGCAAGTAGATATTCTTGCTCTGCCATCCTTGGATGCACCGGCACCTTTCGACATTGATGGAATAGCATCTCGACGGCAGATTTTGTGAATTGTGCCTTGGTGATTCAGATATCACGTTTTTATCGTTTTATAACGGTATTCTGATGATTTATTTTCTTGATTAGGATTTTTGTGCACCACAGTTGCACTTGATTCGCATTTTTATGTATCAGTTGTACTGATTTTCATTTGCGCATACCCATTTGCACTCGATTTTATTTTATGCACTCCGAGATACTTGATTTGATTTCGTACATACGGTATGCACATGATTTTGACTTATACATTCGGTGTAGTTTACACCCACTTTCAGTACCCTGATATGGTTTTGTGCACGCAGATGCACATATTTATGAGTTTATATACCGTGGTATACTTGATTTTGATTGGTGTATCTTGTATACCGTTGATTTCGATTTTGATACTCGATATTTGATTTCGTGCACCATAGTGCACTGGATTTATATTTTCGTGCACCTTGTGCACTTGATTAGAATTCTTGCGCACACTTTGCGCACTAGGTGTGATTTTGTGCACACCAGATGCACTAAATCGAGATTCTTCTTGTATATCAAATGCACCTAACATTGTTATCATACACACCTGTTGTACTTGACAGATGCTTTGTTTCACACCCGTTGCACTTAGTTTTGTTTCTCTGCACATCTGTGGCACCTGTATTTGATTTCGATTTCCGTGCGTCATCTGTGGCACCTGTATTTGATTTCGATTTCCGTGCGCACCAGACGCACGTGGCATTCTTGTTTACATTTTTGGGATTGATTTCCTTTGGAGCAGCATGTTTTTATGATATATACTATTGTTGGTTTATGCCAGCGCCCTGGCCATCAAACCATGGTCGATCGCGGAACAAAAATTTTACAAACTGGCACTAGAACAACCCATAAATATGGATCGACCATAAACCCTAAACCTTGCAAGCATTACAAAGAGTTGAGATGGTTACACCAAATGATCCATGTCCTTCGGTCTTTAACCTTCTTCCCAAGCTCCTAGTGGCCACCATGATCAAGTTTGGTCACCGGTCTCCCTCCATCAAAGATGATCCACCTGAGAGTCTATGAATCGAGCTCCTACCTCATAACCGAGGTAAGTAGGGTACCTAGTTCGCTAAACTAGATAGCCTAGATGATGTAGAGTCTAATGATGGATTGATTTGTCTCTAAACACCTTAGGTTTCTCAACACATGAGACTATTAGGATGGAGGAAGAAGAAGAAGACATGAAAGATGAGAGTGTGAAGAAAAGAGTAACTCAAGCAAAATGGTTAAGAGTTGTGAGCATGAAAAAAGAATGAAGCAACTCAAGAAAGAATATCTCAAGTCAAGAAAATATCTTACAACCCTTAACAAATATCAAGCATGGCTCAATAGTGATTCATGAGTCACCCTATGAGTCACCACCATGAGTCATGCTTCAATTAAATGCTATACACACTCATCCCTCCACCTTATTAAATCATTTAACTAAATGATCAAAACTAAAATGTGGTGTTAACTTCTAGAACCTAACTTGTAATAAATTACAAGAATACCCCTCATTTGTATATATATACCCGCATCCGTATTCCGAAAAATACGAATACAAAAGAGATGAAAATAATCCAACAATATAATACTAGTATCTGGCTTAAACCAAAGACACTAGTAAAATCCGTCCGAATCATGATGCGTGCACAAGTGCACGTATATGATCGAACCCTGCCGTAAAACCATACGGCCACTACATCGTTTCGCCCAAAGCAGGGAAACCCTCTGTGTGGGACTCTAAAGACTCGTCAATATGCTGGCAGTGGGTTTAACCATAAGCACGTCAGCGGTACTAGCTGTACGTAACGGCTACCCAGGTATTGAGCGAAAGGAAGGCCGACGAGCAAACTCATCCTGACCCCTACTGAGCATGTCCGTGACAATCTCCATACGGTACGGTCTCTTCGTCTAAGAGTATCGCATATCGAGTTTAGGAAGGTGGATAAAGTCAAACCCCTAATAATGCGACATTTAATGTCGGTATGAAGCCCATCACAACCTGAGAAACTACTGATCCAAATCAGTAATTCTCGACTACCTTGATTAAGGATTTCTGGTGATGGCCACCCGTGCACAACGCGACATCAACCCCCAATACCGGGAGAGACGAATCCCTGACGATCCGCTCACTGCCTCCTTGTGGCTCGGGACTGTACCCAACTAAAACTTGTTTGCATGACTCCTTTGAGCCATGGTAGGGCAGTAATCAAAGCACCGTAGGAACTCACACAAGACAAATGACGATCTCAGGTCAACAGACTAATCTGTACACATGTCATCTGGGAACTGCTATCTGATAATAGGTATAATACCAACTAGCATGTTCCCGGCGAGTCTGTCCAGTGTACTCATAACCTAATGAGCACCTGCATACTATCTTAGGTGAACAAACTAACACCAATAGCTTGTGATACTGGCCTCCGCCCCTCGTCGGGGTCTTGATCAGTATACACTAGTCTACTCTGGAGTATCGATGCCCAGTCTCAATACTCCCACGACTAGGGACATTTAAGGATGTGCTTATAGACCACCCAGCTCCCACGTACATGATCGCCATCATAATGCTGGTAGTCAAGCAAGAATCCTATGGGCTCTATCAACATGTAATAGTGATCTGTAATACCACTTAAAGCATGTACATGATGATAAAGATAAACCAGATAGCATACTATCATTTTGAGTAAGACTGTTCTATCCGTATAGGTCCACCCTCAATCATCGCAATCGCGTGCCTGCGATTCAATAATTGACTTGAGGGCACTATAGCCAACAATCTCCCACTTGCACTTAAGGCTAATTATTGCAGTGTCGCATTTTCATAGCCTGTATGATACCGAACACCCAACTTCTTTACTAATCAGTTTTACAAAGCCTATTTGTGAAACTATTGCGTTCGAGAAATAGCCTCAATGAGTGGATCTGCTCCAATGTTTTTTTCTATATCTCTCTATATCTTAACTTTGCGGAGAAAGACTATCTCCCGAAATGAGCAATACCTGTCTTAGAATTTGTCTGGATATCTGATGGGACCCAGTTCACAAATGAACTCCAAATCCAACAAACTTCTTAGAATGTATCATCGACTGAATTTAATCAGTATCCTGTGCCATGCCTTCCTTAGTATCCGCTTGGACTACCTGTCTAACATACCGCCCCTCAAAAGAGGAAAAACTATAACTCAGATAGTCTCTCCGTCATCCAGGTCATCTTGGAAGCCTAAAATGATAACCGCCTCCCATAGGAGGCTGCCGTTATCATATTCTAAGAACATTCATTCATGTTCATAACTGCTTCCAAATGTTTCTCCAGAATTAGATTAATATATACTTTTTGCAGCCTGTGCAAAATCAATATCTGGTGTTGTACTTGACATCTCATGATTGACTTAATTGCCTAAGCAAGTAATATGCCAATCATGCAAACCCCTCTCCTCATCAGTCTAGAAGACATCTTTTTAGTGAGGGTGACTCCATCACCCGCGGGTACACCACCACGCCAGGAGTCGTCCGTTCTCGAACACTTTAGAATGGTGTCAAGTACCCGAATTAGGACACTTCCTAAATCTAGATCGAAAACCATAGATCTAGTCACCAGAATCCCTAATATTATATCTATATCTTATGTGGAGAAATCATCTTGTGACAACCACAGTATAACCTATCGTAGTATAGGAAGATCTCTTCCTATTTTGTGCATGTCATCCAAATACCAGGACATCACACCCTACTACCTTCTACCAGATCCATCTCTTATTCTAATGAAGTCAAACTCTATGATTGTCATATCAAAAATAGACGATCTATCTCTGCTATACCTGCTTTAGTCTATAAATAGACATAAGCTACTTGCCTACCATGCTTCCGCTGCTCTCTCTGACTACAACAACTCTCTGGCAGAGTCATATACACGTGCACTTCTAAAGCTAGTTTAGAATGACTTTATACTCATCTTCCTGCCGGATCTCATAGTCTAGAACAGCGGTATTGGTCAGTTTGGGTAAACAAGAACCTCCCTGTCACCGTCTTTGAGGAGACCGAAGTACCTCTCGGGTGTCTGAGGTTACCCACCAATTCTGCAGAGTGGCTAATGGAATGTCGAATCCAATTGAATCTTTAGGTCCTACTAAATTTTCAGTAATCGTTTGTAGTTCTGGAATCACTTCCAGTTCTACCATACTCCCACTAATGTTTTCTGAAAAGAATCCATTTTACTAAAACTGGTGGTGAGTCAAGAACAATATAACTATTGATCTTCCAGATGGTAGAAAGTTAACCCTCATCAATGCCCGGGATAACCCACAAACTGCCATTACTGAAACGTGCCTTGAGTTTATCCGGATTCTAGTTTTAAGCATAAGCCGGACAACTCTATATACCTCAACATCGTCAAGATATGATCCATTCTATATCTACTATAGATACTTAGGCACTGATTTAATTAGAACCAGATTCAAAAATTAGGCAGCTGTTTCCAGTGCATATCAACTAAATGGAAGGAGGCCAATCAGCATTACTCATCTAGGAGTACATCCACATATGAGTAATCTGAAAGAGAAGTAAGTTCTCAAAACCATTACTTATGACGGAATACCTAACATAAGTATCTACATCTTCGATCACCTTGAAGAATTCTGATACTTGCAACATATGGTTCTCCACTTTATTCTTATACCTATAACTTCTCAAAATCTGGACCTTGTATTTCAACGAAATACTTGTAAAAAACTGGAGAAGTCACATGTAAACAGAATATAGTACGAGTACCAACCCTTTTACCCTAATGGACACTGGAAAACATACAATACTTTGTATAAGTCCCCTGAGTTAAATAACTCATACCCTGTGCGTCGTAGGTTGAAAACTGTACTATGGTTAAGAAGAATTACACCGCTGTTGAATGCTCCTTACCTAATCAGCAACTGATATAGGTAAATGTCATAGACATAATTTCAAAAAGTTATATCTCACTTTATAAAATAAATGTACAGATATATCAATTTGAAATTGGTGCATAACAACGGATATTCAAAACCAAATATTTGTCGTTAGGCAAAACCCAAGTGATTTCCTCAAATATCACCAATTACAAAGAATTCTGATATGTATTGATGAGCTAATCACCCAATTCCCAATATCTTACTCCCACTCACCATCTGTAACGCCATACAGATGTGAGAATCAAATCTAGTAAATACATACCCTGGAGTTAGAATTTAATTGGGAAAACAGTTTTCAATTAACTCTGCACAGTGAAACTGAACCATGAAAATGTTTCGAAAGGGGTATCCGGGTATTCATAGTAATGCCTCTTCCACTATCCAGATTCATCACTGTAACCGTATATTTCGTTGCTTTCACTCCAATCCCTTTATATGTCTTTACTTATTATCTTTTGTACACCGTATTTAGGCTAAATGGTTTTCTTCCTTCCATACCTTTCGGCACCAGCCTATAGTTTGGAAGAAGACTATCCAATAAGCGTAATAGGTGTACTCTCCTAATCCTACGAGCCCTTGCAACCTGAGAGAAGGTAAAGACAAAATACAACCTGAATAATCCTATTCGATTTCTCCTGAACCAAAAACCATCCTCGAACTGGAACAAGTTCCTTCGAGTTCATATGTAACTATATGATGGCGTATCCAATAAATATGGATCTTCGTAGTGATATGGAATGTTCCGGAGAAATGCAAAGGTGAAGTAGGAGTGGTGATAATATACGCGGTTTTGTCGTGAATAATAGCAGTCGCAATTTCCTTTTGCCATCTTTCAAATCCCTTTATATGTCTTTACTTATTACCTTCTGTACACCATACTTAAGCTAATTGGTTTTCTTCCTTTCTTACCTTTCGGCACTTGCTTATGGTTTGGAAGAAGACTATCCAATAAGCGCAATAGGTGTACTATCTTAAATACCAGGAGCCCTCGCAACCAGAGAGAAGGTAAAGGGAAAAGACAACTGAATAATCCTATTCTATTTCTTTAGAACCAGAAACCATTCTCGACCTGAAACAAGTTTCTTTGAGTTCGTATCTAATTATACGATAGCATATCCAATAAATGTGGATCTTCGTAGTGATACGGAATGTTCCGGAGAAATGCAAAAGGTAAAAGTAGGAGCGACAATGATATATGCGACTATGACAATCCAAAAGCCAAAGTGTTTTAAGAAGGTTCGGTTAACTTGGTTCATGAGTTTTAGTTTAGAGTCGGGTCATGGTCACTGCTAAAGAGAGAGAGAGAGAAAAGAAACACTCAGTGTGTACTCTAACCTAGATTAGATTGGTTAATCACTTTATCTAATCAGGATGGCTCCCACCGTTTCCTCGAATTCTCCTTCAAACCCTAAAAGGAAGAATTAGTCGAGGTCATCTAAAATCACCCGAGGAGTAACACCTACTCATCAGTAGGAATCGTGATCCAACTATCATCGCATGATAACTTGATGGAATCCACTCAAGTCACTACGCTACAGAAGGTATATGCATGCCTGGCAAGTTTCCTGTATGTTTGAAACTCCCAATGTGGTTTTTACCCCTAGGACCCGAGTGACCTTAACAGAGTTAACAAATCAAAGAGTCCTAGTCAAGTTCAACCCATCATTATCTTGATTGCATTAAACCCACTCGTACGAACCCTTGACGGAGTCAACAGGGTCGCACGACCGTCTTAACCAATTGCATATTCATGCTACAAACAAGCACCACCCAGCTACCGTACACCACGCCTTGACGGAGTCAACAAATGCAACACAAATACTAAGTACTACTTGTAGAAAATGACAGAGGGCTATGGCTGGTTTTTGGCGAAAAACCTTTAACGTAATGAACTTGATCTCGTTGAAGGAACCGAGTGGTTTTACAAATATATAGTATCTCAAACTTTTGCTAAAGAGGTCACTCCCTGTGAAGGGATCTCGGTTCTTTCCTCGTCGAATGAGGTGCAAGATATTCCCAATCAAATACCACGATGCAAAGCAAAAGAATCAACTAGAGTAAAGTTATTACGTTGACGCAAACTTCTGCCCAAGGGATCACTCCCGATGAAGGGATCTCGGCCCTTGCCTCGTCGAATGAGATACAGATATTCCCCAATCGAATACCACTGTGCAAAGCAAAAGTAAATGTCTATAATGTCTGTTTTTAAAACTTGGTTCCAACAACATCATATAGGTTTGTTTTATCCTAACATTGATTAGAATCAACGCAGTCCCATCAATTAAACATATCACACCAGATAAAGGAACGAAAATATAATGTACGTATATGCCATCTGCATTCGCCACTGGGCTCCGTCATCACCCGTTAGGTTACTTAACTAACGGCAGAGCGGGGACTGAACTAGCGCGGGTGCAAAACATATACAACATCTACTAGTATATATATAAATATATATAACATTCGTCCCAGGCATGATATAAACAACAACACTGAATCTCAGCCAAGCAACACAGAGTGGTGGATAATCCTGGAGCCTCGGGTTTCACTTGAGCCACAAATGAGACTCGACGTTCCCTGTCGTGTGGATAGCCTGTGCAATGAAAACCTGACCACTATGAGTGCGGCAAGTTACCCACCAATCTCAGAAGCGAGGCAACCCCAATAAACAACATGAATGGGCCACCTAGCACTTCACAGAATCCGGTAACTTGATCACCCCTCCGTGGGTCAATCTATACCCCCTACAAATGCGGCGAATAGCCCGCCAATTCTAGAGTAAGGTCCCCTCCATCTTAACGCCATGAGATGCAGACCCATTGCCCTCTAGAACCTGGCTATTCATGCACTCCGCCTTGGGGTAATCCTAGTACAGAAAAGAAAATATATGTACAACGGTGACATCGACCTCAACCCGGTCGTGTCCCAAACAAATAATATGCAAGCTGGCAGAGACGTCAATCCACATGTCGGACGCTCGCCTCGCAATATCAAAAGTACAAAAGAAACTAAACTATACTGTCATTGCACCACTGGCTATCCACCATGACAATCCAACCACAACCACAACACAACACAAAACATCAACGTGAATGTCATGTTCGCAAACCCGTCTAATAGATATATAGCATTTAGATGAGTTATACCGCTCTAATGACATTCACGGTCGCAGTTAGTAATGCATGTACTGAAAACTTTTAAACAGTGTTAAAATATCGACTTCGAAATACCCTAAAATGCCCCCAAACCAAAGATAACACTATAAGCAATCTGGGCAAAAACAATCAATACCAAAAACCAAATTTTCCAGAGACCAAAACACCCCAAAAAAATCAAGACCCAATTCATTAAACAGGCTAGCCAGGCCGGGATTTTCCAAGTTCTCGCCGGCCCAATTTTTTATTTTGGGGCTCGTATTTTTAGGGTGTTCTAGTTGTCACAATAATAGTCTTCTGCAATTGTTTAAATAATTTTTGAAGACTAATTGAAAATTGACAGAAACTGGAAAACTATGGGTATTGTTTCGGAGTTGGTTCAGTTTCGATACTTCAACATCATCTAAACCAGCTAGATTAGGGTTTATGGGTTGGCTCTCATACCATGTTGAGTCAGTCAGTACAGCGGAAACAGGCCGTGGCGCCCATAGGTCCCTCAGCAGCTACATTTAACGTAATCCCCTCGCGACGGACTACAACCCGCCGGACCATATAACCGCACGGGGCACCCTGGGAGTAAGAGCCTGTGCTTCGCCACTACTGTCACCACAGTGAGAACCCCCCATGGGTCGACATCCCTTCTTAGTAGCTCTGATACCATGTTGGGTTATGCCAGCGCCCTGGCCATCAAACCGTGGCCGATCGCAGAACAAAATTTTTACAAACTGGCGCTAGAACAACCCACGAATACGGATCGACCATAAACCCTAAACCTTGCAAGAATTATAAAGAGTTGAGATGGTTATACCAAATGATCCGTGTCCTTCAGTTTTTAACCTCCTTCCCAAGCTCCTAGTGGCCACCATGATCAAGTTTGGTCGCTGGTCTCCCTCCATCGAAGATGATCCACCTGAGAGTCTATGAATCGAGCTCCTACCTCATAACCGACGTAAGTAGGGTACCTAGTTCGCTAAACTAGATAATCTAGATGATGTAGAGTCTAATGATGGATTGATTTATCTCTAAACAGCCTAGGTTTCTCAACACATGAGACTATTAGGGCGGAGGAGGAAGAAGAAGAAGACATGAGAGATGAGAGTGTGAAGCAAAGAGCATCTCAAGAAAAATGGCTAAGTGTTGTGAGCATGAAAAAAGAATGAAGCAACTCAAGAAAGAATATCTCAAGTCAAGAAAATATCTCACAACCCTTAACAAATATCAAGCATGGCTCAATAGTGATTCATGAGTCACCACCGTGAGTCATGCTTCAATTAAATGCTATACACACCCATCCCTCCACCCCATTAAATCATTTAACTAAATGATCAAAACTAAAATGAGGTGTTAACTTCTAAAACCTATCTTGTAATAAATTACAAGAATTCCCCTCATTCGTATATACATACCCGCATCCGTATTCCCAAAATTAAGAATACAAAAGAGATGAAAATAATCCAACAATATAATATTAGTATCTGGCTTAAACCAAAGCCACTAGTAAAATCCGTCCGAATCATGATACATGCACAAGTGTACGTATATGATCGAACCCTGTCGTAAAACCATACGGCCTCTACATCGTTTCACCCGAAGCAGGGAAACTCTTTGTGTGGAACTCTAAAGACTCGTCAATATGCTGGCAGTGGGTTTAACCACAAGCATGTCAGTGGCACTAGCTGTATGTAACGGCTACCCAGGTATTGAGCGAAAGGAAGGCCAACGACCAAACTCATCCCGACCCCTACTGAGCCTTTCCGTGACAATATCCGTACAGTACGGTCTCCTCATTTAAGAGTATCGCATATCGAGTCTAGGGGGTGGATAAAGTCAGACCCCTAATAACGCGACATTTAGTGTCGGTATGAAGCCCATAACAACCTGAGAAACTACTTATCCAGATCAGTAATTCTCGACCACCTTGATCAAGGATTTCTGGGGATGGCCACCCGTGCACAATATGACATCAACCCCCATTACCGGGAGAGACGAATCCTCGACGGTCCGCTCACTGCCTCCATGTGGCTCGGTACTGTACCCAACTAAAACCTGTTTGCACGACTCCTTTGAGCCGTGGTAGGGTAGTAATCAAAGCACAGTGGGAACTCACACGAGAAAAATGACGATCTCAGGTCAACAGACTAATCTGTACACATGTTACATGGGAACTGCTATCTGACAATAAGTTTAATACGAACTAGCATGTTCCCGGCGAGTCTGTCCAGTGTACTCATAACCCAATGAGCACCTACATACTATCTTAGGTGAACAAACTAACACCAATGGCTTGTGAGACCGGCCACCGCTTCTCGTCGGGGTCTCGATCAGTATACACTAGTCTACTCCGGAATATCGATGCCCAGTCTCAATACTCCCACGACTAGGGACATTTAAGGATGTGCTTATAGATCACCCAGCTCCCACATACATGATCTCCATCATAATGCTAGTGGTCAAGCAAGAATCCTATGGGCTCTATCAACATGTAATAGTGATCTGTAATACCACCTAAAGTATATACATGATGATAAAGATAAACCTGATAGCATACTATCATTTTGAGTAAGACCGTTCCATCCGTATAGGTTCTCCTTCAATCATCGCAATCGCGTGCCTACGATTCAATAATTGACTTGAGGGCACTATAGCCAACAACTATATGGTTTAATAACCGAGCAGGACTGGTCTGAGGACGGTACATGAGTATTTTGCATGCACCGATATTTGCGAGGGGATTTCAAAAGAGTTATAGTCTCCATATTTTCCTATATGTCCATGATGACACGAAATTTTATAAAGAAAATCCTTCTCAAACATTTTTCAAAAGGCAGGACGTATATGTTAAACAAAGGATATGTATATGTATATATATAGCTATTTTCCTTATAATAAACTTCCGCTACTTGTGCTATGATACGCGCATCGCACGGCGATTTGAAAAAGGTTTTGCAAGCATTTCTATTCGGATGTTTGACGATTTCACAACGATGCGTACTATATATATGATATAGTCCTAACTACATTATACTTGATCTTGACAATGAATTTTGAAACCGGTATTTTCGTATTAACTCCAATGATTGCATGACGCTTGATGGAGTTTTGATTTAAGTTTTACATTCGTTTTCAAACGCACGCGTTGCGCTAGGATATATCTTATGTATTCATGATTTCGGAGCCCCGTTGACTTAACAATTTTGCTGAAATGTTTTAGTAATTGGGAGGTTTAAATTTAAATTCGGGGACCGAATTTATTTAAGGGGGGATGATTGTAACATTTCAGAAAAAAAAATATTATTTTTGGAATTTAAATATAAAAAAAATAAATTTCATGAATATTATAAAGATATAGGAATTGGTTTTGATGAATTAGTATTGTTATATACTTATAGTTTGGAAAATAATTGGAAAATTATTAAGAATTATTGATTTTGAAAGAATTTATGTGATCTGGATATTTTATAAATTATTATATAATTAATTTTATGCAAGTTAATGCTAAACTTGATTAATATGTCGCTAATTATGCATTAATCTTGTTTATGTGCATGGCATGCAACAAAACATGTTGTAAACCTTGCTCACACTTACTTTAACCATGGCATTATTGTATTCCTTTTTAAAAATTGTTTTGTTTTAATTTGGTAAAATAAAAAGAAAAGAAAGAGAAGATATTTTGATGGGGGAGACATGTAGGCATAGGCAAGTGAGAGGGTGAGAGAGAGAGGGGTATCTTTTGACCATGGCTCATCTCTTTCCTTCTTCATTTCTCATCTTCATCCTCTTCATTCTTCATCTCATTCCTCCACCTCCTCAACCACCAACAAACACCATCAAAACTTAGCCAAAACCTTATGCCGCCTTCACAAAATTTGATTAAAAGCTCACTACAAACCCTACGGATGAAGCAAGTCAAGGTTTTGAGCAATTTGGGCAACCCTAGAATTTTCTTAAGTTGCCAAATGAGGTAATCCCTTCACTTTTAGTTATGTTTTTAGCTTTCCTTATATCCTATAGTGATTTAGAGTTAAACTTATGAAGATTAGTGATGATAGAATTTTCCAAGTTGTGGTTTAGGAGTTTTTATGACTTGTGAAGGTGCAATTGAGGTTTAGTTGTGATCACAAACCCCTGTAGTGTTAGTATTTTGGACTAAACCTGAGACTAAACCCCAAACCATGGACTTGGAAATATCTAATGTCGGTTTTTATGGAAAAAGTGATGAGAAATTGATATCTGCTATAACTTGGGAGCTCTGAAAAATATATAGCGAACACAGTGAGACGTGCAGGTGACCTAGAAGCTACCCCCGAGACCTGAGACCCCCATTCCAAAACTTGGCCACAGATTTAACCTAATTGGTCGCAATTTGCGGCCTGGGTACGAGTGAACTGCCTCATGCTTGGTCCATAGCTCCTTTGTCCTGTAATTTGACCTGTCCTATATGCAAAATATCCCAATTTCACCTGAGGCAAAATCTAGAAGTGTTTTTCAAAGTTTCTGATTTCGGTTTGCGAGTTTTGTTAACTTGAATTTTAGTATTTGGGTTTCGACTCGGTCATTTGATGTTTGTACGTCGGCGTCGAGAGTTGTCGGTTATTCTTGCATTCATGGACCATAAGTTCAAACTTATGTGCGTTTTTTGTGCCGCTTTGGTTTTGGTATTCGATTCTTGTTTACGATACGATGTGCTTGAAACTGTAAGTACCTCCGCATGGACTTCGGGACGACAAGGGAGAGCAAGGCGTCATCGACTTCGGCAAGCGAGGATCAAAGGTGAGTAGATGTATATCTACGGGGGAAGTCGAGTGGATGACGTATAGCAAACCCGCAACCGTAGAATATGATATTGTTATATTATATATTTATGTTGATGTGATACAGGGATACTTAGCAAATAGGGTTTCTAAGAGACCTTAGGTAAGATTATGCGTACTCATAGGTGTTGAAGTCAAAATTTGCACCCCGGTTGACCAAGTCAAAGTCAAGGTCAACCCCAAGCCAGGTGGGCCCAAGCCCAAGAAAGTGGGCCAATGCCCAGGTCGAGCCCGAACACGAAGCGTCCGGCCTTCCGCCATGCCAACAACAAAAATCATGTAACAAATAATTTTTATGTAATTTTTGTGCATGAATGTATGCAAAATGGGCATAAAGCCAATATTTTCTAAGCCCATGGCTTATGTGCAAAAAAGAAATGGCACATAAGCCATGGGATGGGCAAAATGCCATTTTGTAGAGCCCAAGGGGCTATATGTAAATATGTAAGCCTATAAAAGGCAACATGATGATGAATAAAAAAAAAAACTTTTTCTCTCTCCAAAAAAGTTTCAGATCTGAGATCTCTTCTTCTTCTTCAAGGTTCCAAAACCTTCATTTTTCTCTTGAATTAAATCAAGAGTTTTAATCTTCTTTTTATAAAACAAATTAGTTTTTCACCACAAAACCCACAAAGGGGAACTTGGTTCTGTCATCAGATCTCAAAAAGGAGAGATTTTGAGATTTCACATCTCTTGATCTTCAAGATCCAGCAAGCAACAGGAGGAAGAAGAAGAACCCCTTCCATTAACCCCAAAACACATTCAGGAGTCCAACTCCTCTCTGATTTCTCTTTTGAGAAATCTTTTTTTGAGGCAAAAAGCCTCTTATCCTCGCCGGCGCGCAGCGCAAGTGCGCAAAGCGCCCGCATGCCGACACGTGGCGCGCGCACCTGCGCACCTGCGCGCAGCGCAAGTGCGCAAAGCGCCCGCGTGCCGACACGTGGCGCGCGCGCTTGCGCAAGTGCGCAAAGCGCCCGCGTGCCGACACGTGGCGCGCGCGCTTGCGTACCTGCGCGCTTGCGCAAGTGCGCAAAGCGCCCGCGTGCCGACACGTGGCGCGCGCGCGCTTGCGCACCTGCGCGCAGCGCTCTTGCGCAAAGCGCCCGCATGCCGACACGTGGCGCGCTTGCGCCTGAGCGCACAGCATCTAAACGCACAGCGCCCAAGGTGCTGCCCCACGCATCCTTTGGATGCCTTTCCCCTTTACTTATATATACATGTATATATATACATATGTATGCAAATGTACACATACACATACTCCACGACACTGTCCCTGTTAGAAAAAAATTTCTAACGGGGCGCTGCCCCGCACCCCGCAAGGGGGCTGCTAGCCCCCTTGACCCCCAGCCCGCTATCCGGGTAGCGGGACCCCCGTAAAAACTCTGCGTGGCTCCCGATATATCCAAAACCCCCCTTTTAAAACAACACACACGCACACTGCACATTGAGTTCGCATGACCAGTTTAACCCGTTAATCGGAGGTTCCCTCGCCCCAAAGGCGAGGGGCAATTAACGGCAGCTTAGTCCGCGGCTGCCGGAGATTCGGATCCCCACAATCATTAAACCCCAGCCTACCCTAGGCAGGGGGAATCTGTAGTACGCCTGACAAGCGTGCGCGTATTCCCATCTCAATGGGGTGACGAAAAACACCCTACAGATTCTGGCACGCCCGGTGGGACCAATCTCTCCTCCCATATTTCGGGTTAAGCGTTCATGCGAACTCAATCAATATACGTACCTATATTTATACTAAAAATAATGCTTTTTTTTCATGCAAGATTTTCAAGCAATCACTTTCCGACGATGTCTTCGATGATGAACTCAGCTCCCGTCTCCTACACGATGAGGATAGACTCTAGGACGGTCCTTCCGGCCAATCTCGGGAGACAATAGGAGGAGCCGCCGCTACCATTCGGCTCTATCATGTTCATGCCAGTTGGCGCCATCCCAGCTCCTCAAGCCCCGGTGGCAGACAAACCGGTCTCGAAAGGTAAGAGACCAAATGTGGTGATCTCGAGGGCGCCCCAACCCAAACGCGAGTCGGTATCTGAACGACTTTCCTTGGCCCCAGCTGGGGGCAAGGCCATCAACACCAATAAAGCTACAACGCGTCCTGAGCAAGCTCCAGCGGTGCCCTTGACCACTGCTCGATCGGGTGTCTTCTCTAAACTCCCCTCTGATCAACTCATAATGGCTTCCCGGGTAGCAGATGCCGGCCAAGCCTTCAAAATCAAGAACCTGAGGGAGAAAAGGCTCAGATATAGAGCCAACAAAAGGGCTAGGGCTACTGCCAGGCTAAACCTCATGAGGTTCGAAGAACAGGGTTACCCCGCCAAAGATGAGGGGATGGCTGAATGTGTTATCCACACTGTCTACGTGGTGGGCACGCGCAGCAAGAGCAAGGACGGGGCTACCACATCTCAAATCCAATCTGGCTTTAATGTGGTTGCCACTTCCCAAGAACAGCCACCTCCGCTGGATGATGAAAACCCTCTCGATGAGGCTGATAGGCAGAGAGAGCCCTCAATTCATGAGGAGTCAGGCTCGGAAAGCGAAGATGAGCCAACTTTCCGTCCTAAGACCACAGAGCAGCAACTTCTCCAAGAGCTCCGAAAACAGCTCAGAAGCAAAGATAAGGAGATGGCCAAGCTCTACTCAAAGATCGACGACTTGACAAATGTCGTCTTACGGCTTACGGCCCAACTTGCCTCTCAGCCGCCCAATCAAGCACAGGGCTCAGCTCATGAACCGGGAAACGGTGTCCCAAAGCAACCGACGCCTATTCCCTCAAATCCAAAAGTGGGCGGACCTCATGAAAGTCAATCGCATCCTATCTCAGGAAATGTCTTGGCTACCGATGACAGTAACCCGCTAACTCAAGATCAAATCATGGATATGGTTGCCAGCAAAGTCAAAACATTGGTGGCCGAAGCCGAAGCGCAAAAGGATATCAGCAGTAGTGGGAGACCATATCCTGCTCAGTATGATCTGGTGGAATTTCCTAGCGGCTATGTCATCCCTAAATTCGGAAGATTCGATGGGACGGGAAATGCGAATCAACACATCGCCCACTTCAAAGCCTCTTGCGGGAATACTGGGGGCAATGATGCGCTTCTCCTCCGCCAGTTCGTTAATAACCTGACCGATGTTGCTTTCGATTGGTACGCGAGCATACCAGATGGCTCCGTTACTACTTTCGTCCAAATGGAATCTTTGTTTCGACAAAGGTTCATGAGCGTCAGCGATAAGATCACCATTGCCGAGCTCGTAAGGACCAAGCCCAAGAACAACGAAAGCAACACGGATTTTATAACCCGATGGCGCAATCTCTCCGTCAAATGTGAACCACCGATAGAGCAGGACCAATCTGTCAGTCTCCTCGTCGGAAATCTCAACAATTGGATGGCCCCGTTTCTATGCACCGCGGGTCTCAAAACATTTCAAGAGCTGACCAGGAAAGTTCAGATGCTGGAGCGCTCAAAGAAGGAGTCCTCCTCGGATTCCCAAAATAACAATAGGTCATGGAGAAACCGAAAGGACGATAATCGCAAAGGCGGAGATCCCGACGATTCTGAATCTTTCAATGCTTCGGCTAACCGAAATAAGCAAGGGTTGAGCGGGCCTAATGCCAACCAGCTTCGGAAGCCAATGTTCGGAGAGGGGGGAGAATCTCCACTGAAAGAGAAGCTGGATAAGGTCTATTCCTTCAGAAGGTACAAAATCCGTAAAATATTCAAAGACGCCCTGAAGAACGGTCTACAACTGCCAGAGTCAAAAAGACCGCAGGAAGCGAATAGGACCGACGACCCCAAATACTGCCCCTATCACAGAGTGATAGGCCATGCCATTGAGGACTGCTTCGTCTTCAAAGATTGGGTCGAAAAGCAATACAAGGCAGGAGAGATAGAACTGTCCAAAGGCGTGTTAACAAACAGTCAAGCTGCAACCGCCAATTTCATACAAACGGAGACCGAAGTTCTTCGTGAAACCGATTCTCTCAGGCATCTGCCTTTCTCTGAAAACAATCGACCACCACGTCATTAAACTGGGAACAATCGACCTCTAAGTCGTTAAACTGGGAATGTAAAAAAAAAATGTAAATAAAAAAAAATGTGTAAATAAAAGAAAAATAAAGAAAAGCCGAAATGATGGGGCAACTCGCAATAAAAATCAGCGAGTAAAAATGAAAATGAAAATAAAGCCGAAATGATGGGGCAACCGCGAATAAATAGCCGAAATGATAGGGCGATCGTGACCTTCACGATAAGAGAAGCTGAAATGATAGAGCAATCGCGGTAAAATAAAAAAAAAAAAAAACAAAAACAAAAAAAAAAAAACAAGGGCGGATGATGAGTTGCTCCTGGCATTATTCCAGTGCAGCAATGCAGACGCCAAACAAAATCTAATTTCTCAAAATTCTCCCAGCCCTACGGCCAGTCCCCAAATTGACTACCGTATACAATCCACGGGCTCAAATAATTCTCAGCATACCCATGCCCCACCGCAACCACCAGTTACGCGGCTGGTCTCCGCCTTTGGAATTATGCTTCATTGGAAAGACCCACTCATGTGTCCTCACGATGCATGAGGAGAACAAACCTTCGTGAGATCCTTACGACTCACCAAGGAAAAACACACTTAGGAGTCCTCACGACTCTTAAGGAGAAAATACACCTGCGGGATCCTTACGACTCGTAGGGAGAAAATGCTTTTATGGGACCCTCACGGCCCATAAAATTGAAAAGTCTTAGGTGATAGGGATCCAAACCTGTCTCCTAAGCCATCGCTCCCCAATCCCCAAGTGGCGAATGATGAGTCGCTCCTGGTACCATATTCCAGTGCAGCGATGCAGACGCCAACCAAATTCCAAATCCAAATCCACCCGGGGAAAATGATGAGTTGCTCCTGGCATCATTCCAGTGCAGCAATGCAGATGCCAAACAAAAAACCAAATCCAAATCCTCCCGGGGCACATGATGAGTTGCTCCTGGCATCATTCCAGTGCAGCAATGCAGATGCCGACAAAAAAAAAATCCCCAAATCCTCCTAGGGCAAATGATGAGTTGCTCCTGGCATTATTCCAGTGCAGCAATACAGATGCCAAACAAAAAAACCCAATCCCTAAATCCTCTCATGGCAGACGATGATTCACTCCTGGTACCATATTCCAGTATAGCGATGCTGATATCAACTCAAGTCAAACAAATCAAACCAACCAATTCCAACATTGACCTTTGCGTCAAACAGCGACACTCCGCCTCGGGGAAACGTTGACCAGCGACACTCCGTGCAGGGGGCACGTCAACCCAAATCGCTCCGGATCAGAGCGTCGACCGTCTATGTCGCAAAAAGGGCAGTGCAGGCTCCCGCAAATTGGGAACCCAAATCGCTCCGGATCAGAGCGTCGACCGTCTATGTCGCAAAAAGGGCAGTGCAGGCTCCCGCAAATTGGGAACCCAAATCGCTTCGTAACAGAGCGTCGACCGTCTATGTCGCAAAAAGGGCAGTGCAGGCTCCCGCAAATTGGGAACCCAAATCGCTTCGTGCCAGAGCGTCGACCGTCTATGTCGCAAAAAGGGCAGTGCAGGCTCCCGCAAATTGGGAACCCAAATCGCTTCGTAACAGAGCGTCGACCGTCTATGTCGCAAAAAGGGCAGTGCAGGCTCCCGCAAATTGGGAACCCAAATCGCTTCGTAGCAGAGCGTCGACCGTCTATGTCGCAAAAAGGGCAGTGCAGGCTCTCGCAAATTGGGAACCTAAATCGCTTCGTATCAGAGCGTCGACCGTCCATGTCGCAAAAAGGGCAGGGCAGTGCATGCTTCCTACAAAGTGGGAACCAGATCGCTCCGGGCCAGGGAAACGTCTACCACGAACACTCCGTCTCGGAGACACGTTAAGCGCCGACCGTCCATGTCGTAAAAAGGGCAGTGCATCCCAAAAATGGGGAACCAAAGCAAGTCGCCTCCATGCAAAAGAAAATCCATCAATTTCATGCACACGACCCACATATGTGGTGTGCATTTATTGATGGGGGGCACTTTGTTGAAGTCAAAATTTGCACCCCGGTTGACCAAGTCAAAGTCAAGGTCAACCCCAAGCCAGGTGGGCCCAAGCCCAAGCAAGTGGGCCAATGCCCAGGTCGAGCCCGAACACGAAGCGTCCGGCCTTCCGCCATGCCAACAACAAAAATCATGTAACAAATAATTTTTATGTAATTTTTGTGCATGAATGTATGCAAAATGGGCATAAAGCCAATATTTTCTAAGCCCATGGCTTATGTGCAAAAAAGAAATGGCACATAAGCCATGGGATGGGCAAAATGCCATTTTGTAGAGCCCAAGGGGCTATATGTAAATATGTAAGCCTATAAAAGGCAACATGATGATGAATAAAAAAAAAACTTTTTCTCTTTCCAAAAAAGTTTCAGATCTGAGATCTCTTCTTCTTCTTCAAGGTTCCAAAACCTTCATTTTTCTCTTGAATTAAATCAAGAGTTTTAATCTTCTTTTTATAAAACAAATTAGTTTTTCACCACAAAACCCACAAAGGGGAACTTGGTTCTGTCATCAGATCTCAAAAAGGAGAGATTTTGAGATTTCACATCTCTTGATCTTCAAGATCCAGTAAGCAACAGGAGGAAGAAGAAGAACCCCTTCCATTAACCCCAAAACACATTCAGGAGTCCAACTCCTCTCTGATTTCTCTTTTGAGAAATCTTTTTTTGAGGCAAAAAGCCTCTTATCCTCGCCGGCGCGCAGCGCAAGTGCGCAAAGCGCCCGCGTGCCGACACGTGGCGCGCGCGCTTGCGCAAGTGCGCAAAGCGCCCGCGTGCCGACACATGGCGCGCGCGCTTGCGCAAGGGCGCAAAGCGCCCGCGTGCCGACACGTGGCGCGCGCGCGCTTGCGCACCTGCGCGCAGCGCTCTTGCGCAAAGCGCCCGCGTGCCGACACATGGCGCGCTTGCGCCTGAGCGCACAGCATCTAAACGCACAGCGCCCAAGGTGCTGCCCCACGCATCCTTTGGATGCCTTTCCCCTTTACTTATATATACATGTATATATATACATATGTATGCAAATGTACACATACACATACTCCACGACACTGTCCCTGTTAGAAAAAAATTTCTAACGGGGCGCTGCCCCGCACCCCGCAAGGGGGCTGCTAGCCCCCTTGACCCCCAGCCCGCTATCCGGGTAGCGGGACCCCCGTAAAAACTCTGCGTGGCTCCCGATATATCCAAAACCCCCCTTTTAAAACAACACACACGCACACTGCACATTGAGTTCGCATGACCAGTTTAACCCGTTAATCGGAGGTTCCCTCGCCCCAAAGGCGAGGGGCAATTAACGGCAGCTTAGTCCGCGGCTGCCGGAGATTCGGATCCCCACAATCATTAAACCCCAGCCTACCCTAGGTAGGGGGAATCTGTAGTACGCCTGAAAAGCGTGCGCGTATTCCCATCTCAATGGGGTGACGAAAAACACCCTACAATAGGAAGATCTACCCCTAGTGTTATTTTCTTAGTCGTGAGATGTTAGTTTTATTTTTTTTGCATACACACGCACTTGATACGATATGGTGTGTGTGTGTGTGTGTGAGAATAATGGAGCAAAGAGGCCATAGGAGGGAATTTCCTCCTATGGCGTCGAAAAAACACCTCCTCCCTCATGTTTTCCGACGATTGGAATGCATCATCTTCATCGTTATCATCTAAGATGTGGGTACACCAAATTTCATGTGATTCTACAACCTTTTCACCGTTGATTTAGCAATGTAAAAAGTTCTATTGTTGGTAAACCGTTAATTTTGAACCCACTAATTCAACGGTGAAAATGTTGTAGAATCACATGAAATTTGGTGTACCCATATCTTAGATGATAACGATGAAGATGATACATTCCGATCGTCAGAAAACGATGGAGGGTGTGTTTTTTCGACGCCATAGGAGGAAATTCCCTCATATGGCATCTTTCCTCCATTATTCTCTCTCTCTCTCTATATATATAGACATGTTGATATATATATATATATATATATATATATATGGACATGTTGATATATATATATATATATATATATATATATATATAAAAGTATACATATACGTGTAAGATGAGGATATGATATATTTTATGGTTTTGAGTTGATACGATCGAGCAGGATGTCAAGAGATTTTGATATATGATTTGAGATGAGACATCGTTTATGATGCGATATATTAAAGGATCATTGGGCGTTATATACATAGCATGCGATAACATGTGAATTGATGAAATAATAGATTGTACGTGACCGTAAATCCGTACACTTGATTATGATATTGTACGACGAATGATACCGTACGAACTATATAATATATGATATTTGCCCCATACCCTCGATTTTGAGGTTACCGTACGATGGATTTTACCGTACGAGATATATTTATATGATGATTAATCCACACTCTTGACTCGATGCTGCCATACGATGGATTATTCCGTACGTAATGCTATGAGGCTGGATCGCCGACTACTATATATATCGACTCGGAAAATACTATAGACTTTCTTATCACTTTCGACTCGGTTCTTATTTTAGTCTTTAGTTGCTTAGATACATGGTAGATTAGACTCGAGTCATACCTATTTTCAAAACTAACAAATTGTAGGCATTTTCAAAGGATAAACCGAGGGACGTTACGGATTTTTAAAAGACATCTCTTTTCTTAAAAACACCGTAGTCCCTACTTTTCTAAAAACAACGATTCGTGCTATTTAAACACGATAAACGATATGGCTCGTATATAGATTTGTATAGCTTATGGTTGCTTTTATTGTTTACTTTCTGTTATGATCTCGTCTGTTAGGACGCCTACACCATTACCGATGATGCGTATGTTGCACGTACACCTGCTTGCCGGCTCACAAACATCAACACCGGTAATTGCCATATCACGTACACTTTAGTAACCGTTACTTCATTCGTATGCTCTGATACATCGTAGCTAAGTAGTATTGTTTAGCATTCATGATATCATATGTTAGTTTAGACTTGTATTTCTTACTTAGATGCCACATGCATTCACATACATACATTCTGTTATGCACTAATCATTTGGCTTTACGCCGGTATGCATTATCTCATTATATACTCATGATTATGAGATTTCGGTTTTTCATGAGATTTCTGGATTTGGGAAACCACATATGAATTTGAAAACTTATGCTCAATTTTAAAAGAAAATACGGTTTCTCGTGATATGATGTGTGGCGTCCACTACGAGATTTCTCGGTTCTGAGCATATATGTTTACCCGATTCGAGGAGCGAAGAGACACCGTCTGTGGGTACATGGTGGGCCTAGTGCGGTACCCCGGGGCAAGAAGGCCGTATAGAGAGACGTTGAGCCTGGAAGGGGAGCACTACCGACCGGTGATAGTTTGACGCGGCGGATATCCGGAGAATACCGATCGTAGTCGTGAGATCAGATGATATGGGCCAATCCGGATTGACGGAGCCCGAAATATGAGGATGATGTGTCGCTGATTGACACAGTTTTCATGATATTTTCGAGTGTCGATGATGGGCACCCAGGTTTTATCATGACTTTGTGTGTCATTGCTGGACACACCCATCTAATTATGCATTTATACATGATACACATGACATGTAGTTACTTTGTGACACGGAAACGAGTACTTGATATTACACATAGGCTTATATTATTACCTTTGCTACTACTCGATGTTATCGTGTTATTATTATTATTTTATCGTACTGTATGACCTAGGAGATAGTCATACATTCGATTTCTACTCGGTAATGTCTTCTATTCATGAGTTGGCAACTTACCCCCGTTGTGCCACAGTTTTCTTGCAGATTCGACCGGATAGGTTCTGTTGCAGCTTGTTGGCACACTACCTTCTTCAAGGTGATTGCATTGATAGATGGGATACATTTGCATCGTGACCACTATAATATACTTGTGTAACGACTCTGTTTATAATGTATAAAATTTGTTTAAAGTTAAAGTACTAAATATAGTATTTGCAATCCCGAGTATGCTATAAGTATTTGATTTGTTTTTAAACAGCAAGAAAGCATTTGTAGATCATTGGTAAAGCTTTGCACTGCTGTGACGTAGCACCTGTGTTTGAATCCCTTCAGCCAGATATTATTTTTTTATTTTTCTTTTAAACTTTTTGGAAGCCCAAAAGTTTACACGTGTAATACACGTAAAAATGAAAAGTCACTGAAATCAAACATGTGCACTGAGTTATATGAAACGACCCCGACACGTGGCACAAATCCCACACCCCATCTCTAACAGTAGACCAGCGAAATTTGTTAAAAGGCCGGCGCCGCCGGTTTTCTCCGTAGGTAATGCTCCCATCTTTTGAACCCTAACCACTTGGTCTCCCCCATCACACCTTTTCTATTTGATTTTCCTGCACATTAACAGAGAATTAAAATGAGCTTCAAAATCAAATTTTAATGCATTTTAATTCTCATTTTTAATACCGTAAACCCTAATTCTATCCTATAAATACCACCCTACACCCTATCTCTCTCTATTCTGAAATCCATTGTCAAAACTCTCAAAATTTTCCAAGTACAAAAAGTTGTACAAGTGGAGTTAGCCCAAGGTCAAGTTCCGACGACGATTCGGGATAAATCCAGCGACATCGCGACTCCACGATACCTTCAAAACCTTCCTCCACCTCTTCTCTCTCTTCTCAACCAGTAAGTTTCCTCTCCTCTCCTCTCTTTCTATTCTAAACGATCTTTTATTAAAACTCATCGGAGGCAGAGTTATTCCGACTTCCGATTCTAATTTCATTAAAAACCCAACTTTTCTCAACAACAAATCAACCATCTCTTCATATCTTATTTAGCAACCATAAAACAACATTTAGAACAAGTTTTAATTCAAAATAAAATGCTATGCAACTTGTATTACACTTTTTCGTTTAAATACCACAAAGTTTATCCACGACATTACTTCATCATATTGCTCATATTACCTTTAGAAAACTCACGAGATAATGACCTACCTCATCAAAACACTCATCATGACATACCAGGATGGCTTGAAAATAATATTTTTGTGGCTAAGACGAATTTACAGTTAAATACCATAAACTATCAAAACCGTATTTCTTTTAATTGTTTTAATCAAGTTCCATACTATTATGTCCTTACAACCCATTTTGGGGAATCTGATTTGGTTGATGTGGGTTATCGCACATCCATCGTACTAGTAGGGCGAGATGCAGACCTCCTTACAGAGCATACGATCTCGATGGAATTTTTATTATTACAATTTTTTAAGAAAACGTGATTTCTATTAATAAATAAATTCTATTTTTCATATATATATATATATGTAAATATTGTCAAAATATCTATTTTAAATATATAATATATTCTATGTTTTTCTAAAACAAAAGAAAAGAACCACAAAAGTTCATGAAAATACCATCAAGAAATCAATACAAGTCAATTTACATGAAAATACCATATACTATTCAATTTAGGTATATATCCACTAGAATATTTAATCTTATAAAAAAATTACATCTATGAAAACCCTGAAGAAGATAAATAAATACTTGAGGTTTATTTTGAAAATATATCAAAACTATTTTTCATAAAACCCCCTCAAGTTATATTAATTTACAATAAGAACCCTAGTAAATATAGGTTTAAGCGGGACCAATTCTCTTGAGCCTCAGGGAGCCGGAGAAAGTGGGTGCTTGCCTATTTAAGGCAGAAAACTAAAACGGGGCTATCAATAGTAATTGTCTTGGAAAAAGTCACAAATCCTGCCGTCCATGTGCAGCAGTTACCGATAACTCCAAAAAACTAATTCAGGACTTCAATTCTGTTTAAGTGTCTGACTCAGACAGAGTTTCAGTTTAATCCGAATACACTTCCAATCTACATACAATCCAAATATAACTCCAATACAATATGAATCCATATATACTGGAACTTGAACATGAATACCAGAATACGATCTATATCAACATGACTTGATTTGACCGATCTATGCATATACATTGACTTGTCTACATGACTATCCATTTATATCTTTATCCGTTTACATGAATAATTGATATCATGGTTTCGACAAGTCTTATGTCTGCAAATCATCTATACAACATCACAATAAACATTACGAGGTTTTTAACGGGATAGATTGGTACGGAATGTATTAGAAATGGCACGAGACTGTAACCATAATACACCTAACCTGAATATCCATGCTGTTGTTCCATAGCTTAACGGTTCCTTGTGCTTCGTATACCTTAGTCCACGGGGAAAGTTGGACTCCTTTCGTATACACTGATGCATTCTGTACCAAGCTAAAAACAACCGCGTTAACATAATAATCATACATTATACCATATATATTCTCTTTACCTGTTCAGTTTATTTCTATCTCTCTTTGGGACTTACCGAGCGATTGTTCGCTGACGACATTCCTTTTCTATTCTTTCTTTGGAATGTTGTTAGGAGGACCCGACTCTCTGGAGATCGAGCCCAGCTCAGAAGACTTGGAGCAGTTCTCAGAAGACCCAGAGCTTTAGTCACCTGTATATACTTTTACTTTCAGCTCATGCCATTGTTTAGGCACTGCTTTCCATATTGTATTTACTTTTCAGTTGCATTGTAAAGAATGTTTAATAAAAAGTTGCCGTTCTTTTACATCTCATGTCTTTCTTGTGCACATTTACGTTATATTGCTTATTTATGCTTAGCGTGTTTACTTCTGAGTAAATACGTCGCGTGACCCGTCATATCTCCTTATCGTACACCGGGAAGTGGGGCGTGACAGGTTTTGTTGGTGGCCCATGCAGGTCAGTTCTGCATGGAACCCTACCTTGCAAGTCAGTTCTGCATGGAAACCTAAGCAATATAACACAAGAATTATAAGACTCAATAACTAAACATTCTTTATATTTCATATTCCTTGAATCTATCCTAACCCTATTTTTCTTTCAAGGTTATGGATTTCCCGAACAATACTAGCACCAACGTGATCGGCAACACCACACCACCACCTCTTCCACTTACGCCTACCGTTGTAGCTCCGATCAACGAGCAGACGGTACTGCTCGAGACAATCAAGAGCCTCCTAGAAGGACAGCAGCAACAGACTGCCATACTAATGAACTGCCCAGAAGCGGAAGCACCGGGAGTGAAGCGATTCCGGGCAATGCATCCTAAGAAATTTTCTGGAAAAGAAAGCCCTTTGGAAGCGGAAGAATGGGCTTAATCAATTGAGGATGATCTGGCAGCAACACAAGTGCCAGACATTGCTTGGGTAAGGGTTGCGAAGCTGCAACTTACTGATAATGCCCGAGTATGGTGGAAGGCGGAAGAAAACCGTCTTATCCAGCCGATCGAATGGAAAACATTTCGCGACATGTTCGACGCGAAGTATTTTCCAGAGACTGCTCGATTTGACATGGGTAATAATTCATCCACTTACAACAAGGCTCTATATGGAGCAAATCTGTGGATGAGTATGATGCCGAGTTCACTATGTTGAGCAGGTAAGACATGTCTCAAATATTCGATTTTCTAATAACACATACTACACAGCTAATACAAGACCGTAATAGGTTCGCGGCACACCTCATACCGATTGCTGAGATCAGGGCCAGACGATTTCAGCAGGGGTTGGACCCAGAGATCCATGCTGCTCAAGCTATAGGGGATTTTCCAACCCACGATTTGGCTCTGAGAGTTGCTCGTCGATACGAGGCAGTAGTGAAGAAGAAGGACATACCTCAATCTGTTGGTATGAAGCGCCCTGCTACCCAGATAGCAGGAGGAGCTTCTTCCAGGACACCGTTTCTACCAAGAAGACCAGGAGTAACTTTTAACTAGCCCAGTCCAGATTTTTGCACCTACTGCAGGAAGAATGGACATTTGGTGAAAGACTGCAGGCGTGCAAACGGCCTGTGCTTAGTTTGTGGTTCATCCACTCATGATATTGGTGCATGTCCCTGTAGACTCAACTCGAATCCAGCAATCATCTATCCGCAGCGGCCAGCTATCCAGGCACCTGCTTCTCGTCTTGCTCCCCTAGCTCCACCTCCTCATGGACCTGCTGCACTTCCTCTTCATCAGTTCCATCAAGCACAAAGGAACCTAACTCAAGGACAAAGGAACAGACAGAGGAATGCTCCTCCAGCAAGGAGGAATGTACCAAGGCGACAAGCTTTCACAATGACCGTGGAAGAAGCCGAAACCACTGGCCAAGTCATCACTGGTAACTCTTTTCTTCCAAGTTTTCTTTCAATCTTTATACATATCAAAATATCTTTTCCTATACCTAAAACATATTCCACACAACTTAGGTACAATCTTAGTAGCCTCACTTCCTGCACTAGCACTCTTCGATACTGGAGCATCTCATTGCTTTATGTCGCAACGGTTCGTCCGAACTCATGCGATTCCAGTCAAACCACTCGTATCCAGCTAGAGTGTCAGTTCAGGGAATGGCGTTCTAAATGCAACAATGGGATATGACCTGTATCCAGTAGTCGTCTGCAGCAGAGAATTCTTTGCTGACTTCAAAGTGCTGGACATACCGAACCTCGATGTAGTTTTGGGTATGGATTGACTAAGAACTTTCTATGTTACCATCGATTGTCGTCAAAGGAGGCTAGTGTTCCTGTCTTTTATTTCAAATGTGGAGATCGTACCCTGGAGCATAGCACATACAAGGCAAAACCAAAGAAGGCAGTGATTGCAACTCTACAAGCAGGAGAAATTAAGCCAGAGGTAGTTCGAGAGTTCGACGACGTATTTTCTGAAGACATATCAAATTTGCCTCTCGATCAAGATCTTGAATTCGGAATTGATTTAGTACCTGGTGCACAACCGGTGACCAAAGCACCATATCGATTAAGCCCTGAAGGTTTGAAGGAGGTCCGTACTCAGCTGGACGAACTTCTGCAGAAAGGATGGATTCATCCTAGTATTTCAAGTTGGGGATCTCCAGTTCTACTTGTGAAGAAGAAGGAAGGTTCATACAGAATATGCATTGATTATAGAGCTTTGAACGAAGTCACGATAAAGAACAAGTATCCACTACCGCGAATCGACGATCTGTTCGATCAGCTAAGTGGGTCTTGCATTTTCTCAAAATTAGATCTTCATTTGGGTTATCATCAGGTGAAGGTCAAAGAGTCTGATATTCCGAAGATGGCATTTAGGACTCGCTATGGTCATTATGAGTTTCTCGTGATGCCATTTGGAGTGACCAATGCACCAGCCATATTCATGAATCTGATGAATCAAGTTTTCCGAGAATACCTAGACAGGTTTGTTGTCATCTTCATCGACGACATCCTGGTGTATTATTCTAAGAGTCGGAAAGAACATGCCGAGCATTTACGAATTGTCCTGAAGATTTTACGACAGCATCTCTATGCCAAGTACAGCAAGTGCGAGTTTTGGCTAGAACAAGTCGGATTTTTCGGACATATCGTTTCAGGTGAAGGAATCTCTATGGATCCAGCTAAAGTATCAGCAGTAAGTGAATGGCCGACACTAAAGACAGTGAAGGATATTCGAAGTTTCTTGGGTTTAGCAGGATACTACCGAAGATTTATTGAAGGATTTTCGAAGATTGCAACACCACTGACCAAGCTCATATGTAAAGATGAAGAATTCATGTGGTCAGAAGCATGCGAACAAGCTTTCGTAGAACTCAAGTCAAGATTGATATCAGCACCTATTCTCGTAATACTGGGCCAATCTGGAGGTTTCATAGTGCATTGCGATGCATCCGGTAAGGGATTAGGATGTGTTCTACACCAGCATGGTAAAATTGTAGCTTATGTATCAAGACAGCTTAAAGTTCATGAGCGCAATTATCCGACGCATGATCTGGAGTTGGCAGCCGTTATCTTTGCACTCAAGATTTGGCATCATTATCTTCTTGGAGAACAGGTAGATATCTATACAGACCACAAAAGTCTGAAGTATGTGTTTACTCAGAAAGATTTGAATATGCGGCAGAGAAGATGGTTAGAACTTATGGCGGACTTCGACATCAATCTACAATATCATCCAGGAAAGGTGAATGTAGTACCTGATGCACTTAGTCGCCAACCACTATCAATGAATCTCACGGCACAGTGGAAACTACAGCAAGATTTGCATCAGATGGAGATAGAAGTGATCATGCCAGGTAACGCTTCAAGTTTGATAAACTTACACGTTCGGTCTACAATTGTCAATCAGATCAAAGCAGCTCAAGCAAGTAATGCCAAGTTGCAAAAGATCAGAGAACAAGTAGAAAGTGGACTTCGAACAGACTTCATCATCCATGAAGATGGATCTTTGAGATACGGAAGCAGATTGTGTGTACCACAAGGTCCTGTTCAGTAAGAGTTGATGAAAGACGCTCATAACTCCCCATACTCAGTACACCCCAGTGGTACAAAGATGTACAAAGATCTACGTCAACATTACTGGTGGCATAGAATGAAGCGTGAAGTAGCTAGAAGCGTAGCAAAATGTCTGGTGTGTCAGCAAGTGAAAGCTGAACATCACAGGACTGCTGGTTTACTTCAACCGTTACCTATCCAAGAATGGAAGTGGCAACACATTACCATGGATTTCGTGACTGCTCTTCCTCGCAGCACGAAAGATAACGATGTTGTATGGGTTATTGTGGATCGACTCACAAAGTCGGCTCATTTCATCCCATTTCGAGTTGGCCAATCTACTGAGACACTAGCAAAGAAGTACATGGAAGTAAGTAGGAATCTAAGTAAGATTTAACTCTTCATAGTGTACTATCTCTGATACCCATGGACTCATGCAGGAGATCGTGAGATTACATGGAGTACCGGTTTGCATTGTCTTCGATCGTGACACTAGATTCCGATCGCAATTTTGGCAGAGTCTGCAAGCTAGCTTAGGAACGAGTCTGAACTTTAGCACAGCTTACCATCCACAAACAGATGGACAATCTGAACGAACGATTCAGATACTTGAAGATATGCTAAGAGCGTGTATGTTAGACTTCGGAGGATCGTGGGAAGATCACCTACCTTGTGGAGTTTTCATACAACAACAGCTACCAAGCGAGTATTGGAATGGCACCATATGCAGCTTTATATGGAAGGAAGTGTCGTTCACCATTAAGTTGGGACGACATCGGAAATAGAGATTTCCTTGGACCTGAGACGATAGTGGCGACTGTAGATGTAGTTCACATTATCAGGGAACGAATGCACATAGCCTAAGACCGACAGAAGTATTGGGCTGATGCAAAGCGCCGACACTTGGAGTTCCAACCGGGAGACATGTATTTCTAAAGATTTCTCCAAACCGTGGAGTGATTCGTTTTGGAAAAAGGGATAAGTTAAGTTCGAGGTACATTGGACCATTTGACATATTCGAATGAGTCGGAGAAGTGGCTTATTTCTTGGCACTTCCACCGTCATTAGAAGGAGTGCACAACGTGTTCCACATATCCCAACTCAGAAGGTATGTGAGTGACCCCAGTCACATTCTTGATCACTCTGAGCTCACTGTACATACGGATTTATCTTGTAAGCAACAACCCATTGAAATCCTAGACCGAATAGTAAAGTCACTTCGGAACAAGGAAGTAAACTTGGTTCGAGTGATGTGGAGAAAAGACACACCAGGAGAATCAACGTGGGAAAGAGAAGACGACATGCGTGCAAGATACCCTTTCTTATCTGTAAATTTGTCCTTAAATATTTGTAAATTTCGAGGACGAAATTTTTGTAAGGAGGGTAGAATGTAACGACTCTGTTTATAATGTACAAAATTTGTTTAAAGTTAAACTACTAAATGGAGTATTTGCAATCCTGAGTATGCTATAAATATTTGATTTGTTTGTAAACAACAAGAAAGCACTTTTAGCTCATTGGTAAAACCTTGCACAGCTGTGACGTAGCCCCTATGTTCGAATCCCCTTAGCCACATATTATTTTTGCTGATTTTTCTTTTAAACTTTTTGGAAGCCCAAAAGTTTACACGTGTAATACATGTAAAAATAAAAAGTCACTGAAATCAAACATGTGCACTGAGTTATATGAAACAACCCCGACACGTGGCATAAATCCCATACCCCATCTCCAAGAGTAGACCGGCGAGATTTGTCAAAAGGCCGGCGCCGCCGGGTTTCTTTGTAGGTAATGCCCCCATTTTTTGAACCCTAACCCCTTGGGCTCCCCCCACCATTCCTCTTCTGTTTGATTTTCCTGCACATTAACAAAGAATTAAAATGAGCTTTAAACCCAAATTTTAATGCATTTTAATTCTTATTTTTAATACCCTAAACCTTAATTCTATCTTATAAATACCACCCTGCACCCTATCCCTCTCTATTATGAAATCCATTATCAAAATTCTCAAATTTTTCCATGTCTAAAAAGTTGTACAAGTGGAGTTAGCCCAAGGTCAAGTTCCAGCGAAGATTCGGGACAAATCCGGTGACACCGCGACTCCACAACGCCTTCAAAACCTTCCTCCACCTCTTCTCTCTCTTCTCAACCAGTAAGTTCCCTTTCCTCTCCTCTCTTTCTATTCTAAAACGATCTTTTATTAAAACTCGTCGGAAGCGGAGTTATTCCAACTTCCGATTCTAATTTCATTAAAAACCCAACTTTTCTCAACAACAAATCAACCATCTCTTTATATCTTGTTTAGAAACCATAAAACAACATTTAGAACAAGTTTCAATTCAAAATAAAATGCCATGCAGCTTGTATTACGCTTTTTCGTTTAAATACCATAAAATTTACCTACGACATTACTTCATTATATTGCTCATATTACCTTTAGAAAACTCACAAGGTAATGAACTACCTCATCACAACACTCATCATGACATAGCACGATAGCTTGAAAACAACATTTTTGTGGCTAAGATGAATTTACAGTTAAATACCATAAACTATCAAAACCGTATTTCTTTTAATTGTTTTAATCAAATTCTATAAGATTATTTCCTTACAACCCATTTTGGGGAATCCGATTTAGTTGGTGCAGCTTATCGCACATCCATTGGACTAGTAGGGCGAGATACAGACCTCCTCACGGAGCATACGATCTTGATGGAATTTTTATTATTACAATTTTTAAGAAAACGTGATTTCTATTAATTAATAAATTCTATTTTAATATATATATATATATATTTATATGTAAATATTATCAAAATATCAATTTTAAATATATAATATATTCCACTTTTTTCTAAAACAAAAGAGAAGAACCACAAAAGTTCATGAAAATACCATCAAGAAATCAATACAAGTCAATTTACATGAAAATACCATATACTATTCAATTTAGATTTATATCTACCAGAATATCTCATCTTATAAAAAAATTACATCTATGAAAACCCTAAAGACGATAAATAAATACTTGAGGTTTATTTTGAAAATATATCAATATTATTTTTCATAAAACCCCCTCAAGTTATATTAATTTATAATAAGGACCCTAGTAAATATAGGTTTAAATGGGACCGATTCTCTTGAGCCTCAGGGAGCCGAAGAAAGTGGGTGCTTGCTTATTTAAGGTAGAAAACTAAAACGGGGTTATCAATGGTAATTGGCTTGGAAAAAGTCACAAATTCTGCCGTCCATGTGCAGCAGTTACCGATAACTCCAAAAACCTAATTCAGAACTTCAATTCTGTTTAAGTGTCTGACTCAGACAGAGTCTTAGTTTAATCCGAATACAATTCCAATCTACATACAATCCAAATATAACTTCAATACAATATGAATCCATATATACTGGAACTTAAACATGAATACCAGAATACGATCTATATCAACATGACTTGATTTGACCAATCCATGGATATATATTGACTTGTTTACATGACTATCCGTTTATATCTTTATCCGTTTACATGAACAATTGATATCATGGTTTCGGCAAGTTTTATATCTGCAAATCATCTATAAAACAACACAATAAACATTACGAGGTTTTTAACGGGGTAGATTGGTACGGAATGTATTAGAAGTGGCACGAGACTGTAACCATAATACACCTAATCTGAATATCCGTGCTTTTGCTCCGTGGCTTAACGGTTCCTTGTGCTCCGTATACCATAGTCCATGGGGAAAGTTGGACTCCTCTCGTATACACTGATGTATTCTGTACCAAGCTATAAACAACTGCGTTAACATAATAATCATACATTATACCAGATATATTCTCTTTACCTATCTCTCTTTGGAACTTACTGAGCGATTGTTCGCTGACGACATTCATTTTCTATTCTTTCTTTAGAATGTTGTCAGGAGGACCCGACTCTCTAGAGATCGAGCCCAGTTCAGAAGACTTGGAGCAGTTCTCAGAAGACCCAGAGCTTTAGTCGCCTGTATATACTTTTACTTTCAGTTCATGTTATTGTTTAGGCATTGCTTTCCATATTGTATTTACTTTTTAGTTGCATTGTAAAGAATGTTTAATAATAAGTTGTTGTTCTTTTAAATCTTATGTTTTTCTTTTGCACATTTACATTATATTGCTTATTTACGCTTAGCGTGTTTACTTCTGAGTAAATACGTTGCGTGACCCGTTACGTCTCCTTACCGTACACCAGGAAGCGGGGCGTGACAACTTGTATATTTCATTCAGTTGTATCTAGTTAAAAGCTCCATCAACTAAACTATGTATATTTGTAGATTTAGAAAACGTTGTTGTATATTCTTTCAGCCTTAGAGTCACGCTCTTGTATTTATTATTGTTTTGGTTTCTTGTTGATGCTTTAGATTCTTTGCTTTCTTTCTGTGTTTTGATCCTCGCCTTCGGCGTTGTATATTACTATATCGTCCTGAAGATGGATGCGACGGGAAGAAGTGGCATTTAGAAGTGTTGCTGACTTGACATTTAGGTTCGCCAACTACCCGAGTCCGATTCAGGATTATATCTTTGCGTGGTTGTTTCCGCCAATTGGCGAAGAGCTAGCTCCCGCTTGGGGATGCCTATTATTATTGTTTGTATTGTTTTTGGGTTAAAAATTACAAAGGAGGTGCTGCCCAAATTTCAAACGACGAAAATATTTTCAAGATAGATATAAAGTATTGCATTTTCATAGACTATAACTTATGTTTAAAAGAAAGATCTTGATTTCATTATGTCGTTATTTCAAAACTCCACCTCCACTATTTTCCCTAAAAAGGTTTAGATTTCTGGGCTTTTGGCTTACTTGAATTAGGTGGGGTCCTATAGATTTCACATGATTCAAGTGCCGGTCATGTGCCTTTTCCGGGTCGTGACAGCAGGGGTCCGATTAAATGCGTGTACAGGATACACGGACTTTAATCGGACGGTTGATAATACTAGTCGGTTTAGGATTAAGCCGGATTATTAAGTTAGGTTTTGATTTAATAATTTATATATATATTTTAGTATTATTGTTCACTATTTATTCTCTCTTTGGTACTATCCGTATTTTTATACGGATATGCGTATATGTAGCGATACGTATACCGGGTGAAGTATTCCGTATTTATACGGGAATTCTTCTAAAAGAAGGACACTTCATATTTGATTTTCTTTTTGGAAAATCAAATGGAAAATAAGGTGGAGGTGAGGTGGCATGGAGCATGTAGAAAGGTATGGCTATGGTTTTAATGGTCATTTATTGGTTCACTATTGAACTATGGTTGTATTTATGAAGCCACTATTTCTACACTATTTTTTGATTGATTCATTCCATTTTTCTTGGATGCTTCATGCTTCAATGAGAGACTTAGCCATTTTCACCTCTCTCTCTCCTTCTTCTTTTTGCTCTCCAGTGAGCATGGTTTAGAGAGAAAAAGTTTAGTGGAAAAATTCCTACATTACGCATCATCCTTCCTTAGCAAGTTTGGATCATCGGTCGGAGCCTTTTCCGGTTTCTCTCGGGTGGATCTTCTTCGGCGCGGGTGGTCGACTTTCAAGCGCATTCCCGACGTCTACGAGCTTGGAGGGGTCTTCCACAATTGGGTGGACACACGTCAAAAGTTGTATCTATATACACTTGCATGTTTAGTTTTCTAGTTTTAGGGTGTTTGGATCGTATCCTGGGTTATGCATGTTTAATTTTTGTTATCGCTTCTACCTCGGCCGCGGCTTCCGCGGTGCGGGCACCAAACTCCAACATGCTATCTGAGCCTCCCAAATACCTTAAACTAGTTATAGACGATACTTCAGTTTCAAAACTGAAAACACCAATTTTCAAAACCCGTTCTTTGTTCAATCAATTTTGGTCTCTGAAATTTTTTTAAACATATGCAGACGTTTACTCTAGATGTGTCAGTGACATAGAATGAAAACGAGGAGATTCCACCCAAAGAAAACTGCTAGAAAGTGCATTTTTCCCACTATGGGTTGTTTTTTTGTTGCCATTGGTCCTCGTTTTCATACTGTGTCTTAGGTTTTGGAAATTGGGATTTTTGGTCTTGTTTGTTTTGCCTCAGATTTCACTTTGTGTTATCTTAACTTTAGGGCAACTCAGGAGTTTTAAAACTTGAAACTTTTGCATCGTTGGTATCTGTGATATATGTGTTGCTGAACGTCATCTAATTGTTATATGTTCTTTAGACGGGGTTGCACACATTGTGGTGTTACTTGTTTCTGTAGTTATATATATCTGGTTATGATTCAGTCGGATTGTCATGTTGGATAGCCCTAGTGCAATGGTAGTTGTACAGTTTTGATTCATTCGTATATTCATTATTGTGGGATGAGTGTCTGACATGTGGACTGCCGTCTGTGCCAGTTTGTATATTCTTTTATTGGGGCATGGCCGGATTGAGGTCGATGTCACCATTTGTATATATATTTTTCTTTTCTGTACTATGATT
This sequence comes from Agapanthus africanus, assembly GCA_030015575.1. Taxonomy (NCBI): domain Eukaryota; kingdom Viridiplantae; phylum Streptophyta; class Magnoliopsida; order Asparagales; family Amaryllidaceae; genus Agapanthus; species Agapanthus africanus. Next base: position 849,486,430 of record CM057338.1, on the reverse strand, counting down.
ACCCCGTGAAGGAGTGCTCAAATAGCCGAGTTCTAGAAGGCAACGAGCCCGCATCTCATGGAGTTGAGACCGGAACACCTTACTTTAGAATTGGCGGGCTATTCGTCGCACTTGTAGAGGGTATAGGTTGACCCATAGAGGGGTGCTCAAGTTATCGGATTCCGTGAAGTGCTGGGTGGCCCATTCACTTCGTTGATTGGGCTTGTCTCACTTCCGGGATTGGAGAGTAACTTGCCACACTCGTAGGGGTCTAGGTTCTTTATTGCACAGGCTATCCAGACGATCGGGGAACGTCGTGTCTCATTTACGGCTCAAATGAAACGCGAGGCTCCTAGTTTATCCGCTTTTCCATATTGTTGTTCGTATGCCTGTAATGTTTTTTATCTGCTTGTGATGACTATTATCTTCCTGTGATATATATATATATATATTATATTTAGTAGATGCTTCTATATGTTTTGCATTCGCGCTAGTCCCGCCCCCGCTTTGTCGTTAGTTAAGTAACCTAACGGTGCATGACGGGGCCTCGTGGCGAATGCGGGTGGCATATGAAAGGCATATAAAAAGCATGCTATTTTTGGTTGTTTCTTTTATGGATTGGAAACTTAAAATGATGGGAACGCATTATCTAAATAATGCAAGGAAAATAAACCTAAATGATATTGTCGGAACCAATTTTAAAACTACTCGGTTTTCTTCAAAACTCATAGTCGTATTCTTTTGCTTTGCAAGAGGTATTCGGTTAGGAATATCCCGCACCTCATTCTATGAGGGAAGAGTCTTGATCCCTTTACTAGGAGTTCACTCTTAAGCAAAGGTTTATATTAATAGTTTTAAAAAGCGGAGCTTAAACCACTCCATTTCAAAGCCACTCAAGTTCCTTCAACGATATCAAGTTTATTACGTTAAAGATTTTCGCCAAAAACCAGCCATAGCCCTCCGTCGTTTCAGATTAGTATTGCTTAGTATTCATGCTACGTATTTCAATCTTTAGTCGAGGCGTAGTGTTCGGTAGCTATGTAATGCTTTTCTGTTGCATGGTAATGCGATTGGTTAGGACAGTCGCACGATAGTTTTGATCTCAGGTGTCGTGCGGGTAGGTCTAATGCAATTAAGATAATGACGGATAGAACTTGACTATGACCCTTTGGTATTTTGATCTTTAGTCAAGGTCACTTGGGTCCTAGGTGCAAAAACCATAGAAGGAGTTTCAAACATATGGGAAACTTACCAAGTTTGCGCATACCTTCTGGAGTGTGGTAATTTTGGTCGGCTTCCGTCAAAGTTATCACACAATGATGATTGGATCCCGATTCCCACTGATGAGTAGGTATTACTCCTCAGGAGATTTTTCATTTCATAATTAGCTAACCTATTAGGTGTCTAGAAAGTGTTAACGAGATTACGCCTCTGCGGAAATGGGGTTATTAATTGGGTTCATGCGAAAGCATGGGGGACCTCTCTCGGAGTACTAACACTGTCCTAGCTGAACAGTTAGCGAACTTGTAAAGTGAATATGATCCCGACTAGTTCTCCTTTTAGGGTTTGAAGGAGAATTCGAGGAAACAGTGGGAGCCATCCTGATTAGATAAAGTGATAACCATTCTAATCTTGATAGAGTGCACGCTGAGTGTTTGTTTTCTCTCTCTCTGGTACAGCGACCCGTGACTTACCTTAAAAACTCATGAACCAATTTGACCGAACCTTCTTACAGACTTTAGGCTTTGGATTGTCATGATTCACGACAAAGTCGCACATATCCCTACCACTCCTACTTTACCCTTTTCATTTCTTCAGAACACTTCGTATCACTACGATGATCCATATTGCTTGGAACAGCCATCGTATAGTTACATACGAACTCAAAGAAGTTATTTCAGTCGAGGATGACCATAGATTTTGGAGAAATTGAATAGGATTATTCAGTTGTCTCTTCCCTTTATGTCACGATCTGGAAATGGCCCGTGACCGGCACGAGAATTACGTGAAGTCTACAGGACCCTGCCGTAATTCAAGTAAGCCGAAACCCAGAAATCTAAACCTTTTTGCGGAAAATAGTGGAGGTGCAGTTTTGAAGTATCGGCATAATGAAATTCAAGCCATCCTTTTTAAAATATAAGTCATATCATATGAAAATGCAACAGTTTACTATCTTTGAAAACATTTTTGTCCTTGAAAATTTGGGCAACACCTCCCTTGTATATTTTGATCCAAAACCACATACATGCAATAAAAAGGCATCCCCAAGCGGGAGCTAGTTCTTTGCCAATTGACAGAATCACAACCACACAATAAGCATATATACAACGCTCTACGGCGAAGATCAAACACAGAAAGAATAATAAGTAAAGCAAGACATCATCCATCTCAAGTAACGAACATACACCCATCTCGCTCTAAGTCTCTCAAATATACAAGTCTGTGTCTAGGTCTACCAATATACAAAGTCTAGTTTCTGATTGATAGAGCTTATCAAGATACAGTGGAAATACTAGGTACAAGAGTGGTCATGATCCAAATGTGTCTCCCACATACCAAAGCAAAACAATCTGAAGAAAGCTGTGTGCCAACGATACCGCTACTGATCCGAGTGGTCGAACCTGCAAGAAAACTGTGGCACAACGGGGGTGAGTTGGTAACTCGTGAGTAGAAAATATCAGCAGATATAAATCGAATAGGCAACGATTCCTAGGTCCTACTATATTATGAAGGTAATACTATGGTATCTAGGGTGATTATGTATGCATATGTGTACTATAGAGTCGTGCCAATATCAGTATATAAAGATAGTCATCTGAATGTATATGCATGTATGCATGTGTACCAACCAACGTGTGTCCATCAACGACACATCAATCATCATGAAACCTGAGTGCCCAACATCAACATTTGAAAATATCATAAAACCCGTGTCCAGCATCGACACGTAAATCCTCACATCTCAGGCGTCGCATCCTCAGATCGGCTCTCATATCCAGCTGATCTCGCGACTCCGGTCGGTATCCTCCGGATAATCGCCAAGTCCAAACTATCACCGGTAGGTAGTGTTGTAAGTCGATGTCGCGCACCCCGCGGGTTCGCGGGGAGGCGGAATATTCAAAAAATGATTTTTCAAAGTTTGCAACACCGACTTGAACTCCAGGATCGATACTAAACCCTAACTAGCTAACTTTCAATGAGGTTAACTACTCGGAAAGAAGTTTATACCTCACGATACAAGTCTGTTTATCCCAATCAGAGCAAAGCTCTGTTTAAATTCCAAAGTGGAAAAAGAAGCAATACTTCTGTTCTTTCTCCAATCAGAGCAAAGCTTTTTCAAAAAAAAAAAAAATTGCGCAGTGCGCGACACGTGTCAGCGCAGCTGCGCAGTGCGCAACTGCGCAGTGCGCGACACGTGTCAGCACGCAGTTGCGCAAGCAAAAATAAAAAAAATAAAAAATTAGTTGCGCAACACGTGTCTGCGCAGTTGCGCAGGCACAGCTGCGCGACACGTGTCACGCGCTGGGGGGAGTTGCGCAAAACAGAATAAATCCTTTCTGTTCTTGTTAAAACAAGAAGATTTTCTTCTGTAAAGCAGGGGCCTTTGGATCAAAAATCCAACGGTGGGGAAAATTACCCAAATCACTCAGAAAACGATTTATGTAACAAATTATAACTAATTCATGGGTACTATAAAAAGGACACTAGACCTCATTTCAAAAGGGGGAAAGATCTTGCTAAAAAAAAAAAGAGAGAAGAGAACTCTTGAGAAATCTTGAAGAATAAAAAAAAAGGTAAAAACCTTTAAAAGAAGAGAAATTTCTCTTATGAACAAGATCATGGATCTTCAATAAATAAATAAAAAAATAAAAATAGTGCCTTGCACTTGTTTTATGAACCATCGGTTCTTGAACCTAAAAGGTTCTTAAATTAATAGTGCTTTGCACTTTCATGAACCCTTGGTTCTCTGAGATAAGAAAAACAAGAAAAAACTTGTTTTTTTCTTAGATCTAAATCAAATAGTGCCTTGCACTTGTTTTATGAACCATCGGTTCTTGAACCTAAAAGGTTCTTAAATTAATAGTGCTTTGCACTTCTTATGAACCACTGGTTCTCTAAAACAAGAAAAAAAAAACAGAAATAAAAAAAATAGTGCTTTGCATTTTTATGAACCTTTGGTTCTTGAAATAAAAAGAAAAACTTGTTCTTCTTTGATCTAAATTAGATCAAGAAATCAAATAGTGCTTTGCACTTCTTTTATGAACCATTGGTTCTTGAATCTAAAAGATTCTCAAATTAATAGTGCTTTGCACTTATAAATTTGCGCTGTTGTGCTTTTGATTGGCGCAAAGCGCTTGATAAATGCAATGCATTTTCTAAAGGGCCAGGCCCAAACCAAAATGACCTGACAGGCCAAAATAAATTGCAAGGCAATAAATGGGCAGAGCCCAAATAAATTGATGCTTTGCATCCTTTATACAAGGGCAGAGCCCAAATAAAATTGATGCCTTGCATCATTCCTAAAAGGGCAGAGCCCAAAACAAATTGATGCTCTGCATCCTTTCTGGGCAAGGCCCAAATAAAAATAAAAAAAGAAATGCAATGCAAAAGCAAATAAAATGTTGAACATTTCAACTGGACTTAGCCCAATTTTGGCCATAAGTCCTTAAATTAAATTGACTGAGCAAAATTGCTCTTCTAAATCAATTTACATCCGGTTCGAGGGTACATCTCCGAACTCCTTTGACATCCGTCGTTATAATTCCTCAACGACGTCAAAGAGGTGACGGGTCCCAACGACCACACATCGATATGGACTGCGGGGTCCTTAAACTCGTGGACCGAAATGTCCATAAACTAATATCGGACCGAGACGTCCTTAAACTAATATCGGACCGAAACGTCCTTAAACTAATATCAGACCGAAACGTCCCTAAACTAATATTGGACCGAAACGTCCTTAAACTAATGATGGACCGAAATGTCCATAAACTAATATCGGACCGAGACGTCCTTAAACTAATATCGGACCGAGACGTCCCCTAAACTAATATCGGACCGAGACATCCCTAAACTAATATTGGACCACCGTGTCCCTAAACTGGAACAATAGAGCCCAAATGCTCTTTTGTCGGATCTAAACGATCCCGTTAAGTTGATCTTAGTCTCAAACTGGACTAACGTATCCTTAACAAACGTTTGAGTCGATCTTAGCCTCAAAAATGGCTAACGTATCCTCCAAACAGACTTTAGTCCCAAATTGGACTATGAATCTCCCAAACTGGAACAATAGGGCCCAAACGCTCTTTTGTCGGATCTAAACGATCACGTTAAGTTGATCTTAGTCTCAAACAGGACTAACGTATCCTTAACGAACGTTTAAGTTGATCTTAGCCGCAACGCGACTAACGTATCCTTAAACTAAAAACACCAAACCCAAATCTAAGTAAATACGGATTTGGACTAATCCACGTCCTACGGGCGACGGCATTACTCAGTCTCCGTATACAATCCACGGGCAACCACAAACAAAACAAACACACACGACACGAAGTGAAATTCTGGAGAAGGAGAAAGTTGTTAACGCGATGCGGTAGCGTAATTAACTGCAGGGGCTTGCGCCTGCAGGGAAGAGCGTCCCCACAATCAAAAACCCCTCAAGCGAGGGGGAATCTGACAAAGTCTGCTACATCGGCCGCATCCGTCTAAACCTCCGATACACGGTGCCATAAATCAACTTGACATCTTCGGAGAGGTGGACGGATAAAACCAAATAGCATCTGCCCCGAATCTCAGCGTTAGGACATCGCAGTCTTGTGCGCCGCCTTTCGGAGGGGAACAGATTCTGGCACGCCCGGTGGGACCTCTTCCTCTTTCCACTCCACACTTCGTGTGTCGTGTTCGCGAAAAAATCGCGGTTTGCTGTGATTGCCTGTGGATTCAAGGTACTAAGATTTGGTGTCTTGCTCTATGCAGAAAACAGAAAATCGATGGCTTCGAACTGCACCGTCCGCAGCGATAACTCTCGCTCCGTCATTGCTGGAGGAGTGACTTATGGGCCCCAAGCGGCCTCCCTTTTCAAAATGCCGGTGGAGCAGGTGGCTCAAGCCACCACTGGACTATTTTTTGGGACCATGCTCCCATCAATGAGCTTCAACGCCCCAATGACATTGCAAGAAGCTCCAAAGAAGTCGGTCTTCGATCGACTCACCACTGCCGTGACCCCTCTCAACAGGTCGCCCAACTCCACTGCTTCAGGTTTTAATGGATTAGGCCAGAGCTCCATCGGGCCCATGAAGAAGCCTGCCATACCAGAAGGCGTTATCCCGAAGCGGATAGCCATCCTAACTCCCGTTCCTGGCAAAATCACCAAGGTTGCTTCCCATGTTCAGAAGTCCGCTTCTGACAAGTTGGTCGTCCCCGTTCAACGGACGTCGATCTTTAAAAAGCTGGTACCGGTATATTCTGACCAACACAGGGGGCATGAGGAGGTCACCCCTATAGCTGAAACAACTCCATCAGCACGACATGCCCGACGTCGCTACTGGCGCCGAGTGAAGAAGGCTGGGGGTGATTGATAGAATACGAGCGTGTTCAAGTTTAAGTTTAAATACCGCAATCAAGACGGTTTCGCACGTAGCTAGCCGGTTGAGTACGGGTCGTCCGCAGGGAGATGGGAATCTTTTTCTATGTGTTTTTCGACGAGTTAAGTCCGGTTGTTCAGATTTTGTTTGTAGTTATCTAAGTGTTGAGTTGATATTTAAAGAGAGCATGTTAGGGTTAGGATTAGGTTAGTTTGAGTTAGGAGTCTCCACATCTTTCGTTGCCTTTCTTAATATCGTGTTACGGTAATCGGCAACAATGGGGATTAGCACGACTAGGAAGGACTTTGCGAGTATAAGCTAGGCTTTCCAACGCATAAGCCTTCCTTTTGGTGCTTGTCCGTCCGTTCTTGGCTCTTAGCCATAACCTCCGGTTAATCCAACCACAACCGGTCTCACTACGGAATCACCGCTATCATGTAGGATAGGGTGCCGTAAGGAGCGGATTGTGGTTGGGTTAACGGGAGTCGATTTAAGATGTTGGGCAAGGAAAGAGTGAGAGAGATTTCCTTCTCTCAAACTTCCCTTATCCTACCCTAACAAGAATGAACTACTCACACATCATAATACGGAAAAATAAAACAACACAAAAGAGGAAGATAGAAAGAAGGAGATTAGAAGAATACGACTAACTATTTGCGACCTTACCTTGGTGAGGATCAAGCGTAAGTATCATTGTCATATGTAAGGATAAAGAAAAAAGAGAAGAAAGAAATAACAAGGAAATAACAACAACTACTTAACGAATTAAAATTACAACAAGCATAATTATAAGGAGACAAGCATGATAATAAAATGGTCTTCTTTATTCATCACTATTCACTCAAAAGCTCACTTACAAGTTTAATGGAGAAGAGGTGAGAAGAGGAAGAAGAACATGTAACTAAAACTTAGCAAAAGAAATACAAGAATTGGACCCCTTCCTTCACAAACTTCTGGACTATTTATAGGCCAAAACATGAAACCCTAGGGCAACCAACAGAACATACATGAAAAGACCAACCTACCCCCCAAAACCCTGCACTCTTGGCGCCAGAACGGCCGCGCAAGCGCGGCCAATACCCCTCTTTGGCCGCGCTTCCGCGGCCGTATAGATGACTTGGGCTTGGGTATTTTCGTTGGGACCCTGGTTTGATGTGAGCTTCCTTCTGGTATATGTATTTTCCTATAATTACTTCACGAATTTTCCAGAATTTCTGTTGAGGGAAAGGTGGACTTTTTGTCAAGATTTTGTTATGATTGCCTCGAGCTCCGCGTATATCTCTTGGATCTTGTGCTACCATTGAGCCTTGTGCCTGAAAACGACATTGATTTGACATTTCGTCTTCCTAAACTGGTATCTGGCAGCATACGGATGAAGGGCGGAGACCGTGTTTTATCTATGGTTGGCAGGAACCCGGATTTTTCGTGTTTTCCATGAATTTTATCGTTTTGGAACCGAGAACCTGTATCCTGCAATTGACTAGCAAACACGGCTCAAGAGTATCTACGGATATGCAATGTGATAAAAATTGGGCGGTATGAAAATGCAAAAATCTGGTACCCCCAAACTTATCATTTGCTCGTCCCGAGCAAAGTCCATTTATTCACAAAAAATTTCCTAACCTCACTTTCGCAGGGAACGCGATTGCACTGAGCATGTGCAACAAGCCGTTAAACCTCTAGGTGTCCCTAGTAGGAGGAGTGTTGTCTCCTGAGGGTTTTCAGCGGATACTACCCACAAAATCCGGTCAAGTTGGTTTGTAAAAATGACTACGTTTCAAACCCTAAAGTTTTGTTTTAGAAAATAAAAATTCTATAATCCTAAGTCTAGATTATCGAACCTTTATTTTTCACACCTCACATCTTATTTAACTACAGATTTTATATGTCTTTACGTGCAGTGCAAATAGTGTCGTTAAGTTCCAGAAGGATCGATTAAAGTCATCATGTCGCACAATAAAGTCCAGATAACAATTTTAAAAGGATCACATAAGTTTTATAACGAGTTAAGCATTTTTCAAGTTTCGTTTTGCAGTAAGGTTTCAACTTCAGAATTTCTATCTTCCTTAACAGGAAACTAAGTCGTATTTTTCACTCCACCTTTTTTCTTGTTTTCATTTCATACACACCACTGTGAACGTGCAATAGTCTTTATCAAAGAGTAAAACCTTCATATCTCCGTTAAATTTTTTTTTTTAAAAGCCTGTCTTTTATCAAGATTATTCTCACACAAAGAACCGTTAGGAATTTTAACTCGGAGAGAACACTTGCTTGACTTTGTTTTAAACTGGACTTTCTAGGCTTCTTAGCGAGCTTTGGGCCAATGCACCCAAACCAGTTGGTTTTAGGGCATTGGGTGTAGAAACACCCCAGCGGACTTAATTACTCAAGTTACCTAGGTCCAAAAACAAAAGACAGTTTGGCGTGAAAATCAGATGATTTAATACGAACGGAGATATAACCGGCAGTTCAAATATATATATTTTTTTGGATAAAAGACGTGTCTAGTGGGTTTGGTGTGTAATCATTCCAATCAAGTTTTAGATGGGTTATTTTTCAGACTTAGCTCCAATTACGGCATCAATAACATTCCTTCATATTCGCTTTACTTCATAAACTATTCTTGACATTACTTATTTCAGAACAAACCTATTTGATTCTCAGAAAATCATTTATCTGTTTAAAAGTTTGAACATGAAAGACTTGTCATCTAATTCCCAAAACTCACGACACGTGTAGTGTGATGTAAAGACGTATATCAGCTATAGTTAACTTCAAAGGAGAGTTATCTTTCAGGTTTTCAAAATCCAAACATAAGATCTAGTTATTCCTATTTTTTCAAACAAAAACCGTCGAATGTTGATTCAGAGCTCATCCACAAGCTAACTTGACAAAAAAGTTTTTATATTTTTTTGGAAAATTTTCAAATTTTTATGGATTTTATGGATATTAATATGCAGATGCAAAATATACATATGAATGCGAAGGTAAGAAATGCGTACCGAGCGTACCCCCAAACTTAAACTGGACAGTGTCCTCACTGTCATAGCATGAAGAGAGCAGTTGGAAGGTTCAAAATTGTCGGTTAGTGATACACAAATTTTTATTTTTATTTTTTGTTTTTTTTTTTTTGTTTTTAAAGAAAAGAAAAAGAATATACACAAATATAAACAAAATGGTTTGTACATACCCCCAAACTTATTTGGAACAGTGTCCACTGTTCTTGGCTGGATAACCGAAGTTTGGAGGTAGGCAGAGGAAGATTATGCAAGGTAAACCGGCTCCTGTAAGAACAGGAGCTCCTCTGTTGGTTCGGCGCTAAGGTATGGTTTGCATCGGTGTCCATTGACTTTGAAAATTGAACCGTCCTTTGGATTCTCCAAATCCACAGCGCCCTGCGGATACACATTCCGCACAAAATACGGCCCTTTCCAGCGAGATCGGAGCTTTCCAGGATGGAAGTGAAGTCGGGTGTCGTAAAGAAATACCTGCTGACCAGGTACGAAGGTTTTGCGCAAAAGGTGTTTATCATGAAACACCTTCGTTCGATTCTTAACGACAACCGCGTTGTCGTAAGCCTCATCCCTAAGCTCGCTCAGTTCGTTCAGCTGCAGCTTCCGATGGCTGCCCGCGTCCTCCAGAGACAGATTCAGCTCCTTTATCGCCCAAAACGCGCGATGCTCGATTTCGACAGGAAGGTGGCAGGCCTTTCCGTACACAAGCCGATAGGGAGACATGCCAAGGTCGGTCTTATAAGCGGTTCTAAATGCCCAAAGGGCATCAGTGAGTTTCAAAGACCAATCCTTACGGTTCATGGAAACCGTCTTCTCCAGTATCTGCTTGATTTGCCGATTTGAAACTTCGGCCTGCCCGCAGGTTTGGGGGTGGTAGGGCGTAGAGAGCTTATGATTTATGGAATATTTCCGCATCAAGGCTTCGAAAGTTTTATTGCAGAAATGACTTCCATTGTCGCTAATGATTGCTCGGGGGTGCCCAAACCGGGAGAAAATGTTTTCTTTAAGGAACCTAACGACAACCTTGTTTTCGTTAGTCCGGCTGGGCACAGCCTCGACCCATTTAGAGACGTAATCAACAGCTAGAAGGATGTACAAGTTCCCAAAAGAGCTGGGAAACGGCCCCATGAAGTCTATCCCCCAAACATCGAAAATCTCCACAACCAAGATTGGTTGGAGCGGCATCTCGTTTCTCCGGGATATCCGGCCCATGTGTTGGCACCGGGAGCAAGTCTTGCAATAGTCGTGAGCGTCTTTGAAAAGTTGTGGCCAGTAGAAACCACATTGCAAGATCTTCTCAGCTGTCTTTCTGGGCCCAAAATGCCCGCCACATGCTTGGTCGTGGCAAAGTGACAGCACACTCTTGAATTCCTCATCAGGGACACACCGACGAATAATCTGGTCGGGACAGTACTTGAACAAGTAGGGTTCGTCCCAGTAAAAATGTTTTACTTGGGATAAGAAGCGAAGTCTGTCCTGACTCGACCATTCAGTCGGTAGTAATCCCGTGGCCAAATAGTTCACAATATCTGCGAACCAGGGTTCGCGAGATACTGTCAAGAGTTGTTCATCCGGAAAGACGTCATTGATTGGGATAGGAAGCGACGGCGAAGAAGGAAGTCGTGAAAGATGGTCGGCAACAACGTTTTCACATCCTCTTTTGTTCTTGATGACAAGGTCAAACTCTTGAAGCAAGAGGATCCAACGTATAAGCCGAGATTTGGCATCTTTCTTCGCAAAAAGATGGCGCAGAGCAGAATGATCAGTGTAAACGATGACTGGAGAGCCGATGAGGTACGGCCTGAACTTCTCTAAAGCAAATACAACAGCTAAGAATTCCTTCTCAGTTGTTGTATAATTGAGTTGTGCGTCGTTCAGGGTTCGGCTTGCGTAATAGATCACGTGCGGCATCTTGTTGATGTGCTGTCCAAGGACAGCACCGATGGCAAAGTCGGATGCATCGCACATAATCTCGAATGGGTGCGTCCAGTCAGGGGAAGAGAGAACGGGAGCAGAAGTAAGTGAGTGTTTCAATGATTCAAAAGCAGCCGCACAGCTTGAGCTGAAGTCGAATGGCGTGTCCTTGGCCAGGAGAAGAGTCAAGGGCCTAGCAATCTTGCTAAAGTCCTTGATAAACCGTCTATAAAAACCGGCGTGGCCAAGGAAGGCTCGGATATCTCGGACGCATCGGGGAGGAGGAAGATTTGAAATGACCTCAATCTTAGCTTTGTCTACCTCAATGCCTTTCTGCGAAATGATATGTCCTAAGACAATACCTTCGCGCACCATGAAGTGGCATTTCTCCCAGTTCAAAGTGAGATTCTTGTCCTTACATCTGGTAAGGACAGCGTCGAGATGCAGCAGACACTCGTCAAAAGAATCGCCAAAGATGGAGAAGTCGTCCATGAAGATCTCCAGAAATTTCTCCACCATGTCTGAGAAAATCCCCATCATACACCGCTGGAAGGTAGCGGGCGCATTGCATAACCCAAAGGGCATGCGTCGATATGCAAACGTGCCGAAAGGACAAGTGAAAGTGGTCTTGTCCTGGTCTTTTTCGGCGATGGGAATTTGATTATAACCAGAGTAGCCATCAAGAAAACAATAGTACTCATGTCCGGCCAATCGTTCCAGCATCTGGTCAATGAAAGGTAGCGGAAAGTGGTCTTTCCGCGTTGCGGCGTTGAGTTTTCTGTAATCAATGCAAACTCGCCACCCAGTTTGGGTGCGAGTAGGGATCAACTCATTCGCCTCGTTGGTTATGACCGTGATGCCCGACTTCTTGGGGACAACGTGAATGGGGCTAACCCACTGGCTATCGGAGATAGGGTAAATGATACCACTATCTAGACATTTGACGATCTCCTTCTTCACAGCCTCCTTCATGACTGGATTAAGACGTCTTTGTGGATCCCGGGCTGGTTTGGCATCATCCATCAGATGAATGTGATGCTCAACGATGAGGAGACTAATCCCCTTGATGTCCGCCATGGACCAGCCAAAAGCTTGCCTGTTGCTGTGCAAGACCGCGAGAAGGGCTTTCTCTTGCTCTGGAGCTAGAGAAGCCGAAATGATGACAGGGAGAGTCTCGTTCTCACCTAAGTAAGCATACTTAAGGTGAGACGGCAACGGCTTGAGTTCGAGCGTTGGAGGTGAAATGATGGAAGGCAAGACTGGTGCAAAGGTCTCGAACTCAAAGGACTCCAGCAAAGGTTCAAAGCGAGTGTAGGCAACCGAGTTGGATGGTTCAGGTAACTCATCCGGAAAGTCAAAAGATTCAAACTCGGGTTGTGCGCGGCTAAGATCGTTCAAGAACGTGAAACACTCGTATTCGTTAGCGGGCGCAGAAGCAGCAGCAGATTCGAGGAGAAACGCACTAGTGGCGTCAAGATCATCGTGTTCAAACAGAAACTCCTCGAATTCACACTCTTCGGGGGTGATCTCCTGGATCGAGCAGACATCCAGTATATGAGCATTAGGTTCAGCGGGCTGATTCCCCAACCTAAAAATGTTGAGTTCAATTGTCATATTTCCAAAAGAGAGGTTCATTGAACCATTGCGACAATTGATCACAGCATTTGAGGTTGCGAGAAATGGGCGACCGAGTATCACCGGAATTTGATTCCGGGGGTTAGCTACAGGCTGTGTATCTAAGACAATGAAGTCGACGGGGAATATGAAGTCCCCGACTTTGATTAACACATCCTCTAGCTCACCCCTAGGATGGGTGATCGATCGGTCGGCCATCTGGAGAGTGCAGTGTGTGGGTTTCAGCTCTCCGACGCCTAATTGCTCGTATACTGAATACGGAAGCAAGTTAACACTGGCACCAAGATCTAATAGTGCGCGGTTGATGTTCTTATCCCCAATGGTAATTGAAATCGTAGGACAGCCAGGGTCCTTCCGTTTTTGTGGTAAAGATTGGGTAAGGGCATCACTCACAGCACTAGCCAAGAAAACTTTCTTGGGTACCTGAGACTTCCTCTTTTTCGTGCACAAGTCCTTTAAGATTTTCACGTAAGACGGGACTTGTTGGACAGCATCTAAAAGAGGAATGTTAATGTTAACTTGCTTGAATAACTCCAAAATCTTCTCCATTTGTGGATTTTGTTTGTTAGACCTCAACCGGTTTGGAAATGGAACATTTTGAAAATTGGTTGAGTCTAAAGCTGGAGGAGGAGATTTTGGAGTTGGAACGGATCCCAGAATAGGTGTTTTCGTGGAGTGAGAAGCGGGTCCGTTTAGAGAAGAAGAGGAAGGAGAGCCTTGTGAAGAACGGAGAATAGGCTCAGAAGACGAAGAAGAAGAAGGAGAAGAAGAAGAAGAAGCGGCCGGGGTGTCATCATTGATTCGCTTGCCAATGTCGTTTTGCAGCATCCTCCCTGATCTCAGTGTGGTCACGGCACTCACATTATGGTTTTGTTGTTCAAGAGCAACATGTGCATTATGTGGGTGGCCGGGATTTGGAAGTGGCTGGGACGGTAGCTTCCCCTTCTCTCGCTCGCTCAAGGCCGCGTTCAGCTGTGCAATCTGGGCCTCGATGGTCTTGATGCTCTGCCCGTGTGCGGCGGTGTGTTGCACTAAAGATTGGATCGAAGACTGGATGTTGGCGGTGGATTGAGTCGATTGTTTAAGAAACGCCTCCAGACTTCGCTCGAGCGAGGAAACCTTATCGTTGTTAGACGGAACAAGGTTGTTTGGTGGAAAAGAATTGTTCGGTGCAAAGTTGTTCGTCTGGTTTTGGTAAGGTTGGGGTTGGAAGGGCTGCTGATACTGATGCTGAGTTTGTTGCTGCGCTTGTTGTTGCGGCGGAGGGGCCCTTTGGAAATTGTTGCCCTGGAATTGATTCTGATTCTGATTCCAGGTGAAATTGGGGTGGTTCCTCCAACCGGGATTGTAGGTGGAAGAGTATGGATCATTCCTTGGTCTTTGCTGGAATGCATTAACCTGATCCTGTCCTTGCGATGGTGGATTGTAAGGACACTCTTCGGTCAAGTGAGAAGGATCGGAACAACAAGCGCAGATGGTACGAAGGGGGAGAACAGGGGCAGGAGTAGGAGAAGAAAATTTGCTCTCTATTGCTTCAAGCTTTTTTGTTATTGCAGCCATTTCAGCTCTCATCGCAATAGAGACATCAAGCTGGTGAATTCCTACCCTAGACTGACCGGTAGAAGTGGAGGTAGAAGAAGAAGGAGTCGGTCTGGTGCTCTCCCACTGTAGCGTTTGCTCCGCAAGATCGTCAAAGAACTGCCACGCTTCCTCGTCAGATTTGGATAGGAAGTGGCCCTGACAGATGGTTTCCAGCAACTGCTTCGTTGCTGGGTTCAGTCCCTCGTATAAGGTTTGGCAGAGTTGCTATTTCTCTATACCGTGGTGAGGACACTGAACAAGAAGGTCTTTGTATCGGTCAAAGCACTTCCAGAAGGGTTCAGAAGGAAGCTGGGAGAATTGGTTGATCTCATTTCGAATTCTTGCGGTCTTATGATTTGGGTAGAATTTTTTCAGAAACGCTTTAACAAACTCGTCCCAGCTGGTGATTGAGTGGGAAGCGGTGCTATACAGCCATTTTTCTGCGAGATCGCATAAAGTGAACGGAATGACCCGTAGACGTATAGCATCGTCCGACAGCTGGGTTGTTTTCATCATGGCACAGACATTTTGAAATTTGTTAATGAAGATATAGGCATCTTCAGATTCAAGCCCATGAAAACGTGGAAGCATGTTGATGAAATGGGGCTTAATTTCAAAGTTGTCCCCATTGGCCGGAGGGAGAGAAAGGCAGGTGGGAAGTGCAGAGCGGGTGGGGTAGAAACGATCCTGGAGCGCAATTCGCTGCGGCGCTACAACAGGCGGAGGTGGTGGAAGATTGGTCTCCGTAGGAGGTGGAGCCAATCCAGGGGTGGTCAAGGAGATGTTCGGATTAAATCCCGACATCGCGGAAGAAGAGGTTGGTGAAGGTGAAGGTGAAGGTGAAGATGTATGAACAGAATTCCGGTCAACGTCGGAGTTGGCCGGCAAAGGAAGGGGTGAAAAAGGAGTGGACGGAGTATCGACTTCGGAGTCGATCGCGTAGTCGGTCGCGACTAACGTAACGCGGACTAGACGGGCGCTAGTGTCCTGAGTCCAAGCGGACATACACTAAACGAGTTTAGTATAGTCAAAGCGGAGAAGGTGAGGGTAAGAAAACGTCAATGAAGAAAGGTGATGGGTGCTGGGTGAAAATGGGTTTGGCGACAAAAGGGCAAGTTTTTATAAAAGTTTTTTGATTTTTTTTTTTGTTTTTAGAAAGAGATTTACAGAAGTATGTACGGAAATACGGCTTAAGCAATCACAAACAAGATATGCACAATCACACCTAGATCTAGGGTAACCTAGGTCTACTAGACCTGCTCCTGAACTTGATTGTCGAAGTTAAACAATGTCGAGAAACGGGCTTAACAATACACCGATCACGAGGCCAGGTAAGTGCAGAGATAAGGGGAGGTTGTCCAACGCTTTCGCGAAGTTCCTTAATTAAATAACCCTTTCTCTTTCGGCGGTTGCGCCTTTAACACTTTCCTAGACACCCCGTAAACAATATACGGTTAAGCGAGCTTCTAAACAAGGTTTATCTTCTCCTAATGAGCGCGAAGTCCTTAGGGCTGAAGTCTAGTATTTTTTTAATTACAATGGACAATGCATATGCTTTAGTGATTTTTGGGGTCCTGGGAAGGGTGATGAAATCCCCACCCAATCTGGATTGGTTTCAAGCCCCTTAAGTCCGTATTAAAGAATGCAAAACAGTAACAAATCAACTGCAAACAATTTTTATTTTGCGGCGCAAAGAATCCTGCACAAGAACAGTTTATTGGAAGGGGGAGAAGAATTTGCGCAAAGAAATCTGCAGAAAACACAATTCAGTGGAGCTTAGAGGAGTGGAGAGAGGCAGAGAGAGTTACCCAGAAAAAATGGCAGCCCAAGGGCACCAAGTGGCCGCTCTTCCGCGGCCAAACACGTGCTAAGGCCGCGGAAGCACGGCAGGAACAGGGGATTGGGACTTCAGATTTGGTTCAGGTGCTGTTCTGGGTCTCCTCCTCTTGTCTGGATGTACTGAATCTTGAATTGCTCACTGTATTTGCTCCAGATTTGTACAGTAGACCGTATGCTTTGTTTTTGTCCGTCGCGGTGTAGCCGCGAAATGTGGGTCTATCTTCCCACGTCTTTGGCACTGTACTTGAACTCCGTATTTCCAACGTCTTAGGCGTCGATCTTGAGCTTCGTATTTCCTGCACACTTGCACAAAAACTAATCAAGAATAACAAGATGATTTTTACAAAGTATATTTTTTTTTGGTTTTTTTTTTTTGGTTGTTTTTATATTCACAAATTAACCCGAAATTTCACTTAGAAATAGACTACCGTCTCCCCGGCAACGGCGCCATTTGATTGATAGAATACGAGCGTGTTCAAGTTTAAGTTTAAATACCGCAATCAAGACGGTTTCGCACGTAGCTAGCCGGTTGAGTACGGGTCGTCCGCAGGGAGATGGGAATCTTTTTCTATGTGTTTTTCGACGAGTTAAGTCCGGTTGTTCAGATTTTGTTTGTAGTTATCTAAGTGTTGAGTTGATATTTAAAGAGAGCATGTTAGGGTTAGGATTAGGTTAGTTTGAGTTAGGAGTCTCCACATCTTTCGTTGCCCTTCTTAATATCGTGTTACGGTAATCGGCAACAACGGGGATTAGCACGACTAGGAAGGACTTTGCGAGTATAAGCTAGGCTTTCCAACGCATAAGCCTTCCTTTTGGTGCTTGTCCGTCCGTTCTTGGCTCTTAGCCATAACCTCCGGTTAATCCAACCACAACCGGTCTCACTACGGAATCACCGCTATCATGTAGGATAGGGTGCCGTAAGGAGCGGATTGTGGTTGGGTTAACGGGAGTCGATTTAAGATGTTGGGCAAGGAAAGAGTGAGAGAGATTTCCTTCTCTCAAACTTCCCTTATCCTACCCTAACAAGAATGAACTACTCACACATCATAATACGGAAAAATAAAACAACACAAAAGAGGAAGATAGAAATAAGGAGATTAGAAGAATACGACTAACTATTTGCGACCTCACCTTGGCGAGGATCAAGCGTAAGTATCATTGTCATATGTAAGGATAAAGAAAAAAGAGAAGAAAGAAATAACAAGGAAATAACAACAACTACTTAACGAATTAAAATTACAACAAGCATAATTATAAGGAGACAAGCATGATAATAAAATGGTCTTCTTTATTCATCACTCTTCACTCAAAAGCTCTCTTACAAGTTTAATGGAGAAGAGGTGAGAAGAGGAAGAAGAACATGTAACTAAAACTTAGCAAAAGAAATACAGGAATTGGACCCCTTCCTTCACAAACTTCTGGACTATTTATAGGCCAAAACATGAAACCCTAGGGCAACCAACAGAACATACATGAAAAGACCAACCTACCCCCCAAAACCCTGCACTCTTGGCGCCAGAACGGCCGCGCAAGCGCGGCCAATACCCCTCTTTGGCCGCGCTTCCGCGGCCGTATAGATGACTTGGGCTTGGGTATTTTCGTTGGAACCCTGGTTTGATGTGAGCTTCCTTCTGGTATATGTATTTTCCTATAATTACTTCACGAATTTTCCAGAATTTCTGTTGAGGGAAAGGTGGACTTTTTGTCAAGATTTTGTCATGATTGCCTCGAGCTCCGCGTATATCTCTTGGATCTTGTGCTACCATTGAGCCTTGTGCCTGAAAACGACATTGATTTGACATTTCGTCTTCCTAAACTGGTATCTGGCAGCATACGGATGAAGGGCGGAGACCGTGTTTTATCTGTGGTTGGCAGGAACCCGGATTTTTCGTGTTTTCCATGAATTTTACCGTTTTGGAACCGAGAACCTGTATCCTGCAATTGACTAGCAAACACGGCTCAAGAGTATCTACGGATATGCAATGTGATAAAAATTGGGCGGTATGAAAATGCAAAAATCTGATATGAACAGGGGGCAACTCCCCCTCTGGACTTACTCCTCCAACTCTAATGGTGGAGATCGATACTGCTGTTCCAACCAGGAACAGCTTTGAGTTGCTGAACTCGGTGCGCAGAAACTCTCCTACTGCGGTGCTAAAGCGAACTCATTCATCTGTGAAGAATATTCCAGAGAAGAAGTTAGAGCAGCCCCCTCAACGGCTGTCCTCTAAAATTTATAAAGTCTGGCGACAGGTCCAAGAGTCGGTGATCGATCAAGACTGACTCCGACGACAGAAAAAGATGAAGGTTCGGCAGGGGAAGGATTACTCTGTCAAACCACAAAAAGCAAAAGCTACTTGGGTGCCCACTACAACGGCTTCCTTAACTCCAATCACTCAAAAAAGGAGGCCACAAAAAGCCCCTGTGAACATGGCGAAGTATAAAAGCGCCGAACACAAACGTCCCAAGTCTGGGGGCATGGTGGTGCACACTGTTTATATGGCTTCTGGAAAGGAGGAAAGCCGCACTTCTACGGGCCACCGACCGCTCACCCGATCCGTGACAAAAGCCCAGGAGCAACAACAAAAGCTTCAGGAAATGATGACTACAATGGCTGCACTCACTGAGCCAAAAGAAAGCTCTGAAACGTCTTCGGATGAGCGTCAAGAACAAGAAACCGACGCTGACTTTTTACGCAGAGTTCTCGAAAAGAGGGACAAAGAAGCTGCAGAGCAAGCGGCTAACATAAAACAGATGGCGTTCCTCTTCCAAGATATGGTAGGGATGATGTTACAGCCGGACCCTCCTGCTGAAGATCCTTCGATCGTCCTTGAAGACGACAGGGGAGAAACGTCAAATCCTCCGCCGGCGCTGTCAATAGCCAAGGAGGAACCAATCTCCAAAGTCGACCTAGATGAATATATAGCTCAGCAGATCCGGGTTCATCAGGCGAATGAAGCGGCTGGGCAAATTGTTAGAACCGGACGACCGTATCCGAGCTGGTATGACCAAATCAGTTACCCGCCAGGATATACGATCCCTAAATTCCACGTATATAAAGGGACAGGGAATCCGCATCAGCATGTCGCTCAATTCAGGGCCTTATGTGGCAATACTGGAGGCGATGACAAATTGTTGCTACGTCAATTCGTCGGCAGCTTAGCAGAAATAGCCTTTGAATGGTATTCGGAGCTACCTAACGACTCTGTCAAAACATTTGCAGAGATGGAACTGCTGTTTACACAAAGATTCGCAAGTGCTAGTGAACGCACCCCGATTACAGCACTGATAAATGCCAGGATAAGACCCGGAGAAATGTGGGTCCAATACGCAATACGATGGCGAAACCTACGGTCGAAATGCGAACAACGCATAGAAGAGGCACCTGCGGTAGGCATGTTTGTGGGCACTCTCGATCCGCAGGCGACCATCTCGCAATTCATGATGTTCTTCAGGCCGACCACCTTCCAGGCCTTGATCGACAAATTAGCCCAAATGGACCAGATGGGCCATAGACCGTCTCCTCCAAGACCCGATCCCCGAAATGAGAAAGGAAAAGAGATCATCGTCGCCAACGCTCAGCAACAGTCGAGCAACTCAAAGCTGGTCGCTCGCCAAAACAACGTGCGTCCACGCCCATCCCTCGAAGAGAGGCTAGGACGTCATTACTCGTTTCCTCAGAATAAAACGAGAAGACTGTTCGAGCTGGCAGTGCGCAACAGACTCATTAATCTGCCGAATCCAAAACGTCCGTTGCAGCCAGGCGACCTTAATAATCCCAATTATTGCCCTTACCACCAAACGGTAAGTCACCCGATTGAGGATTGTTTCGTCTTTAAGGGATGGATCGAGGATCAATACCTGCAAGGCAAGTTCACGCTGTCTGAAAGCTGGAAGGTAAACCCCCCACAGCCGCACTCTCCAAAGAAGACGGACACGCCGGGGGCAACTTGTTCTTTAGTCAAGGATGAAAACAATGGAGAAAACTCATCGGATGAATCCGAAGACTACGCAGCGACTTGTCATATGATTTCTCATTCACTGACGGATGATAAAGAGGCTCCTTGCGCTGAGAAACCAATGGCGAATCCTGAGCCGGAGATTCTACAGCCATCAGACGAGTTGATCGATGTCTTCCTAAGTGAAATTCGTCTGAAAGCAAAAGCCAATCAAGAACGTGAAATGGCCATACTAGAAAGAACCAAGGTATTCCCGTCAAATCAAAAGCCATACACTGCGGGTAAAAACAAATTCAAGACGAGGAAACGGTTCGCCAAAGCTCTATCAGTAGGAATGAAGCTACCGCCCTCTGAAGAAAATTCTTTCTCTGAGGTAGAGATGCACCCTAACTTCTGTTTATATCATCAGAAGATCATACATCCTACCGAAGACTGCGAGTCCTTTAACTGTTGGTGGCAAGGGTATGTCGCTCAAAAGCAACACTTCGACAGGACAAAGTGTGAAGCTTGTGGACATCGGAAAAATGCGATATATGAGGGCAAAGGAGCCGCCGCAAACTGTCATATAGCCGACTTCAAGGGATCACAAATTATCACCTTTGGAAGCGACTCTGATGAAGAAGCTATCCCCAACTCTTCCCTCGGGGAATCTATTTCAAAAATAAAGGAATTGAGAAGCTGCGAGAACGTTCAGCCATGCAATCGCATGCTACTCGGAAAAAATCCCGACCCCGTAAGCAAGGGACCGAACAAGAAGAACAAAGGAAAAGGAAAAACGGCCCTCGTCGCCGGCGCTCAACAACAATCAGGTGACCCTAGACCGGTTGCTTGCCAAAGCAACAAGCGGCAATCCCTCCAGGAAAAGTTGAAACGTCCTTACTCGTTTCCGCAAGATAAAACAAGGGGACTGTTCGAGCTGGCAGTGTGCGACAGACTCATCAATCTGCCGAGTCCAAAACGTCTGTTGCGGCCAGGCGATGTTAATAATCCTAACTATTGCCCTTACCACCAAACAGTAGGTCACCTGATCGAGGACTGCTACGTCTTCAAGAACTGGGTTGAAGACCAATACCAACAGGGCAAGTTCGCGTTGTCCGAAATTTGGAAGGTGAACCCGCCACAACCGCATGCTCCGAAAAATACGGACACGCCGGGGGCATCATGCTCATTAATAGAGAAAGCCCTACGGACCACTACGTCCTAAAACTGGATAACGGACCGAAACGTCCTTAAACTAACAACGGACCGAGATGTCCTTAAACTAATGATGGACCGCAATGTCCTAAAACTTGCAAATGACCGAAACGTCTTTAAACTACTACCGCAGCATCCTTAGGCTGACGAGATAAAAAAAAATAAAAAAATAAAAAAAACGGCATGTCCATAAGCAAAGAGGGCACGGATGAAAACCCGAAAGGGCTCCGTGAGTAAAAACAGCAGGGCTACCGGCGAGTGTTCGTGAAAACCCGAAAGGGCGCGACCTCGTAAAAAAATAATAATTAAAAAAAATAAAAAAATAAAAAAAAAGAATAAAAAAAAACGGTATGTCCATAAGCAAAATGGGCACGGATGAAAACCCGAAAGGGCTCCGTGAGTAAAAACAGCAGGGCTACCGGCGAGTGTTTGTGAAAACCTGAAAGGGCGCAACCTCGTTAAGGAACACTTATAGGGTCCTCTCGACCCTGTAAGGAGAAACCACCTGCGTGAGATCCTTACGACTCACAAAGGAACAACACGCTTAGGGATCCCCACGATTCCGAAGGAGAAAATACACTTGCGAGATCCTCACGACTCGTAAGGAGAACTCTCTTGTGGGACCCTTACGGCTCATAAGATTTGAAAGTCTTAAGTTGCAGAAACCTTAACCTGT
The DNA here is from genome assembly GCA_030015575.1 of Agapanthus africanus. Classification (NCBI taxonomy): domain Eukaryota; kingdom Viridiplantae; phylum Streptophyta; class Magnoliopsida; order Asparagales; family Amaryllidaceae; genus Agapanthus; species Agapanthus africanus. The sequence continues at coordinate 849,464,055 of CM057338.1, read as the reverse complement.
TCTTAAGCAGCCCCCACAACCTTCGATATTGCCCTACAAGCGGCTCATAATGACCCTTGTATACAATCCACGGGCACGAATAAATATTTCCCTAACAAAGTCCCATCCGTGACTAGGGATATGCTTGTACAGCAAACAACACTTGTAAGTCCTCTCGACTTATAAGGAGAAAACCCTTTTGTAAGATCCTTACGACTTACAAGAGAACATGCACTTAGGAATCCTCACGATTCCCAAGGAGAAAACACACCTACAAGATCCTCACGACTTGTAGGGAGAAATACCTTTGTGAGACCCTTACGGCTCATGAAGTCAAAAGCCTTAGCCGACAGGACCCTTAACCCTGTTTACTAAGCCTCCTTTGTTCGATATCGACAAAGGCAAATGATGATTCGCTCCTGGCAATATTCCAGTTGTAGCGATGCTGATGCCTAAATCGGTATCAAATTCCAAGTCCTTTCATGGCAGATGATGATTCGCTCCTGGCAATATCCCAGTTGTAGCGATGCTGATGCCTAAATCGGTATCAAATTCCAAGTCTTTTCATGGCAGATGATGATTCGCTCCTGGCAATATTCCAGTTGCAGCGATGCTGATGCCTAGACCGGTATCAAATTCCAAGTCCTTTCACGGCAGATGATGATTCGCTCCTGGCAATATCCCAGTCGCAGCGATGCTGATGCCAAGATTGGTATCAGATCCCAAATCCCCTACTCGCAAAAAATAAAAAAATAATAAAAAAAAATAAAAAAAAAATAAACGAGCCAAAATATATATATATATATATATATATATATATATATATGCATATGAAATAGCCGAAACGATAGGGCAACTTGTAATAAAAAGCAGCAAGTAAAAATGTATGCATGCAAAATAGCCGAAATGATTGGGCAATCGCGATTTTCGCGATATAAAAAGCTGAAGTGATAGAGCATCGCGGAAAGAATAAAAAAAAATGAAAAAATGAAACTTTTTGCCCTACAGGTGAAATCACATCGATCCCTGTATACAATCCAGGTGCACAGATAAAAAGGGAACAATACCTTCCCAACAGGCTCCACCGGAAAGCGAAGCCAAATCTCGACGGTTCATAGATAACCTAGAGACCATCTCGACATTTGTCGCAATATTACAGACACGATGTCAACAAATGAAGCAAAGGAAGGTCCCTAACTTCAGGGTCTCGACGTCAATATCGACAACTTAAAGATCACCAACGGCGTTTCTCCTCACTCCAACTAGATGCAGACACGACGTCAACAATTGACCTCAGAATCGCAACGAAACGGAACCATGACAAAGTCCCTAGTTCCAAATCTCAATGGCCACGTCTACAGCCTGGAGACCAACGGTGTGCTTCCTCATTCCAACAGGACACAGATGTTACACCATCAAGCGGAGCGATGGCAAAATCCCAGCTTCACCTCAGCATTCGTCTCGATACAGTAGACGCAATGTCAACAACAGCGTTCCTCCGCAGTCCAGCTGGAGGCAGATGCAACGTCAACAAAAGACCTCACGGTCGAAACAAAGCGGAGTAACGGCAAAATCCCAACTCCACCTTAGCATTCGTCTCGTTACAACAGACGCAATGTCAACAACGGCATTCCTTCGCAGCCCAGCGGGGTGTACATGCAAAGTTAACAAAAAACCCCATGGTCGAAACAAAGCGGAGTGATGGCAAAATCCCAGCTCCACCTCAGCATTCGTCTCAATACACCAGACGCAGTGTAAGAAAATGAAGCGAAGGCCATATTCCTAGCTTCGACGTCTTTATGTAACTCACATAAAACCGGAAAGACAATCGGAGATCATCTCGCACCAGCACAGAATGGTCACCACCTCGACGTCCGTCTCGATACAGCAGACGAGATGTCACCCCAATGTTCGTCTCGATACAGCAGACGCAACGTCATTAAACAAATGGAGCCACGGCAAAATCCCTAGTTCCAAACCTCGGCGGTTCACCAGCAACCTAGAGACAACCTCGACGTCCGTCTCGATACAGCAGACGAGATGTCACCCCAACGTTCGTCTCAACACAGCAGATGCAACGTCATCAAACAAACGGAGCCACGGCAAAATCCCTAGTTCCCACCGCAACATTCGTCCCGATACAGCAGACGCAATGCCAGCAAACGAAGCAAAGGCCAAATTCCTAGCTTCAGGGTCTTGACGGCAACTCATATAAAGCTCGAAAGACTATCGGAGATCATCCCCACACCAGCGCGGAGTGGTTATGACTCATCGGGGCTCCCCAAAATAAGCCTAACCTCAAGTAAAAAGCGGCATGGCAAATTCCTAGCGCTTGCTCTTCCGACGGTCAAACTGCCAAGGAGGATTGCTTGAAGACATCATGTCCAGCCCTCGAAGGGATCAGAGACACGGCAGTCGCAGGGCTACTCGAACAGCACGATTGCCTATCGAGGACTATATCAGCTTATGCGACGGTACGATGGCCAAAACCCTAAGTACCACCAACCTTAACGGGCTTCTGTCGTAAAGAGCAGAGGTTAAATGCGACGTTAAGATGTTCTTGCGAGAAACGTTCGATTCGTCTCGACTTGTGAAAAATTGTCGAGGCGGCTCGACTCGTGAGATAAAGCCTTAGGCAGTGGGCATAAAAGAAGCCTGTTTCCTAAGCATTGGGACCCTGCGAGTTGGCCCAAAACGGTCTCTTGCATACCATCCATGGGTCTCACTCTCCAACGTCGAACTTCGACAAGGAGGGAAGCAACCGCTTACAAGTCCTCTCGACTCGTAAGAGGGAAAAATTCTCTTGTAGGATCCTTACGACTTACAAGAGAAAACCACACTTAGGAATCCTCACGATTCCTAAGGAGAAAATCCACCTACGAGATCCTCTCGATCCGTAGGGAGAAAAGTCTCTATGAGACCCTCACGGCTCATAGAGTTGAAAATTCTTAGGCAGCAGATCTGAACCTGCGGCCTAAGCCCTCGCTATCTCGTGAAGAAATCAAGAAGCTTACTCTATTACCTGCTAATTGTTACGACATGCTGAGAAAGAGGAAAAGCAACAGAAAGAGCATCCGATTTACATTTGATCAAGCGTTCAAGACACAATCATTCATGCATGGGCAAAAAGACTCAGGACAAAAGATATATAATAAAGACAAGCTGGGATATAAAAAAATTTCCATTAATATTGCCCGAAGTTCTTACAGTCATAAAAACAATAAATGAAAGTTACAATGGAATAACCTCAGATCCAGGGCATGGATTGAGGAATTCAAAAGCGACCCTATCTATGACTTTCCAAGCCTCGCGGACCATCCTAGTGTGCTTCCTTTCGCGAGCACAAGCGTCAGGGTCCCTTCCGATGTCTTCCACCCTCCGATAAGCAGCGAGTATGGCAGACTGTTGAAAGACCTTGTGCAAGAGGTCGATAAGACTGTCTCGCCGTCTCTTCGAGATAAAGTTCAATAGGTACACAGAGTGCACCTTGTCCTCAGCGGCATCCAACGCCCTAAGCGGCACGCCGGAACAGAATAGGGGAAGCGCTTCCCAGATAGCTCCCACGATAAGTTTAAGAAGAAAGGAACGTCGGGGATGCAGTGGACCGTTGTATGCGTCGAAGCGACTCATTATTTCAGCACACTCCTCATTTGTGAACTCCCGATTTTAAGAGCGGCCAAATCGGCGGATGCCCTCATGAGAGATGATCTCGTTAAGAGCATACATGTAGGCGTTCATTGTTCCTGTGAAAGAGGATCAACAGAATTATCAGAAAGACTGATCAAGCAAAACGATATAATGCACTGAGGAATAAAATGCCATATTTAAGTTCCAAGATCCATGAAGAATCCTTAAGAGTTCTTCTATATGATTTGGGAGGAGCAAAGCTCCATTAATGAATTAAGAAAATCCAAGGAAAATCTTTCAGAGAGCAGAGCTCTATGGAACCCTAGTAGGGTCCCCTTTAGTTCTCTTTAGATCCTTTTAAGACCTGTAGAGCAAAGCCCTGCTAAGTGAAACCCTAAATAGATTTCCTTTAGATCAGGGATCTATTGAGAACGATGCTCTATCAACAAAAATTAATTTAACTTAATTTAATCCAAATTAAAATTTTCACCTAAAAGTTTTAAGAGTTTAACTCTTAAAATTTTTGAAAATAAAAAGCGGGGCTCTGAGTTCTGAAAGTAAAAATTTAGAGATAAGAATCATCTAAGGGACCAAAAGTCCTATTTTTAGGCATCAAGTGCCCTTTCAGATTCCAAGAGATGGCGCGACGGTTCGGAGTCTGCCACCGCTGCGCTCACGTTAGGAGGCCACGTAAGCGCAACGGTGGGGGGGCATTTGTTTATCCCAATCAGAGCAAAGCTCTGTTTAAATTCCAAAGTGGAAAAAGAAGCAATGCTTCTGTTCTTTCTCTAATCAGAGCAAAGCTTTTTCAAAAAAAAAAAAAAAAATTAGTTGCGCAACACGTGTCTGCGCAGTTGCGCAAGCACAGCTGCGCGACACGTGTCACGCGCTGGGGGGAGTTGCGCAAAACAGAATAAATCTTTTCTGTTCTTGTTAAAATAAGAAGATTTTCTTCTGTAAAGCAGGGGCCTTTGGATCAAAAATCCAACGGTGGGGAAAATTACCCAAATCACTCAGAAAACGATTTATGTAACAAATTATAACTAATTCATGGGTACTATAAAAAGGACCCTAGACCTCATTTCAAAAGGGGGAAAGATCTTGCTAAAAAAAAAAGAGAGAAGAGAACTCTTGAGAACTCTTGAAGAATAAAAAAAAAGGTAAAAACCTTTAAAAGAAGAGAAATTTCTCTTATGAACAAGATCATGGATCTTCAATAAATAAATAAAAAAATAAAAATAGTGCCTTGCACTTGTTTTATGAACCATCGGTTCTTGAACCTAAAAGGTTCTTAAATTAATAGTGCTTTGCACTTTCATGAACCCTTGGTTCTCTGAGATAAGAAAAACAAGAAAAAACTTGTTTTTTTCTTAGATCTAAATCAAATAGTGCCTTGCACTTGTTTTATGAACTATCGGTTCTTGAACCTAAAAGGTTCTTAAATTAATAGTGCTTTGCACTTCTTATGAACCACTGGTTCTCTAAAACAAGAAAAAAAAACAGAAATAAAAAAAATAGTGCTTTGCACTTTTATGAACCTTTGGTTCTTGAAATAAAAAAAAAATTTGTTCTTCTTTGATCTAAATTAGATCAAGAAATCAAATAGTGCTTTGCACTTCTTTTATGAACCATTGGTTCTTGAATCTAAAAGATTCTCAAATTAATAGTGCTTTGCACTTATAAATTTGCGCTGTTGTGCTTTTGATTGGCGCAAAGCGCTTGATAAATGCAATGCATTTTCTAAAGGGCCAGGCCCAAACCAAAATGACCTGACAGGCCAAAATAAATTGCAAGGCAATAAATGGGCAGAGCCCAAATAAATTGATACTTTGCATCCTTTATACAAGGGCAGAGCCCAAATAAAATTGATGCCTTGCATCATTCCTAAAAGGGCAGAGCCCAAAACAAATTGATGCTCTGCATCCTTTCTGGGCAAGGCCCAAATAAAAATAAAAAAAGAAATGCAATGCAAAAGCAAATAAAATGTTGAACATTTCAACTGGACTTAGCCCAATTTTGGCCATAAGTCCTTAAATTAAATTGACTGAGCAAAATTGCTCTTCTAAATCAATTTACATCCGGTTCGAGGGTACATCTCCGAACTCCTTTGACATCCGTCGTTGTAATTCCTCAACGACGTCAAAGAGGTGACGGGTCCCAACGACCACACATCGATATGGACTGCGGGGTCCTTAAACTCGTGGACCGAAATGTCCATAAACTAATATCGGACCGAGACGTCCTTAAACTAATATCGGACCGAAACGTCCTTAAACTAATATCAGACCGAAACGTCCCTAAACTAATATTGGACCGAAACGTCCTTAAACTAATGATGGACCGAAATGTCCATAAACTAATATCGGACCGAGACGTCCTTAAACTAATATCGGACCGAGACGTCCCCTAAACTAATATCGGACCGAGACGTCCCTAAACTAATATTGGACCACCGTGTCCCTAAACTGGAACAATAGAGCCCAAATGCTCTTTTGTCGGATCTAAACGATCCCGTTAAGTTGATCTTAGTCTCAAACTGGACTAACGTATCCTTAGCAAACGTTTGAGTCGATCTTAGCCTAAAAAATGGCTAATGTATCCTCCAAACAGACTTTAGTCCCAAATTGGACTATGAATCTCCCAAACTTGAACAATAGGGCCCAAACGCTCTTTTGTCGGATCTAAACGATCACGTTAAGTTGATCTTAGTCTCAAACAGGACTAACGTATCCTTAACGAACGTTTAAGTTGATCTTAGCCGCAACGTGACTAACGTATCCTTAAACTAAAAACACCAAACCCAAATCTAAGTAAATACGGATTTGGACTAATCCACGTCCTACGGGCGACGGCATTACTCAGTCTCCGTATACAATCCACGGGCAACCACAAACAAAACAAACACACACGACACGAAGTGAAATTCTGGAGAAGGAGAAAGTTGTTACCGCGATGCGGTAGCGTAATTAACTGCAGGGGCTTGCGCCTGCAGGGAAGAGCGTCCCCACAATCAAAAACCCCTCAAGCGAGGGGGAATCTGACAAAGTCTGCTACATCGGCCGCATCCGTCTAAACCTCCGATACACGGTGCCATAAATCAACTTGGCATCTTCGGAGAGGTGGACGGATAAAACCAAATAGCATCTGCCCCGAATCTCAGCGTTAGGACATCGCAGTCTTGTGCGCCGCCTTTCGGAGGGGAACAAAGTCCTTCGGGTCTTCATCGCTATCCTCCACCTCGTCATAAGCTCTAAGGATCAGAACGGATCGGGAAACCTCGACTGCTTCCTCGAGTCAAAGACGATCCGCCCGAGAGTCTATAGTCTGAGCTCTTACCTCGAATCTAAGATAATTATGGCATCTAGTTCGCTAAAATAGATGTCCTAGGTTGTGTAGAGTGAGAATATGGAGTGGTTTGTCTCTTGGAACCTTAGGATTCTCTACACATGAGAGATTTTAGGGTTTGATGAAGAAGAAGATCACTTGAGGAAATGAGAGTGTAGAAAGCAACTAAAGAAAAACCATGGCTCATTTGTGATGAATAGTTGAACCAAACTAAATACTTTAGGAGATAAAAATATCTCACACAAATATCTAATATGGTTCACAAAATATCTATGGTGAGTCATGGGCATGAGTCACCAAGAGAAATGAGTGTCTTTTGTCAAGTTCCTCATTTCCTCCACCCCATTTTCTTTAATCCAAAAAGAATTAAAACCCTAATGAGGTGTCTCTTCTAGAAGCTTTCCCAAGAAATTACGAGAATGTCCCTCATCCATATATACATACCCTCATCCGCATTCCGAAGAATACAAATTTAAAGAGACGAAAACAATCCATCAATATAATACTAGGATCCGGCTTAAACCAAAGCCCACTAATATTATCCGTCTGATCATCATACGTGTACAAGTACACGTAAGTGATCGAAGCCCTGCCGTAAAACCATACGGCCTTTACACCTTTTGCCCGGTGCAGGAAAACTCTCTATGTGGGACTCTAAAGACTCGAAACTACGCTGGTAGTGGATTTAACCACAAGCCGAAAGCGGTACTAGATGCACGTAACGGCTACCTAGGTATGTGTCGATAAGAAGGCCGATGAGCTAACTCATCCGAACTCCTACTGAGCCTATCTGTGATAATCACCGTACAGTCCGGTCTGTTAGTCTAAGATTATTGCATATCGGGCCTAGGGGCGGTAATCGTCAGACCCCTAATAGCGCAATAAGTCATGTCGGAGTGTAGCCCAAAACACCCTGAGAAACTACTGGAGTACCTACCAGTAAATCTCGCTTGCCTTGGCCAAGGACTTTGTATAATGGCCTTCCGAACACAGCGCAATATCAACCCCCAATACCTGGAGAGATAAATCCTATCTAACAGCCACTGTCTCCAAGTGCTTCGGGACTGCACCTAACTACTACCTGTTTGCATGACTCCTTTAAGCCGTGGTAGGGTAGTAATCAAAGAACATTGAGAACACACTCGAGGCGAAGTTGCAGTGTCAAGTCGACAGACTAAGCTGTACTCATGTCACCTGGGAACTGCTACCCGACGATAGGTATAATACCCACCAGCAGTTCCCGACGAGTCCTGTCCAGTGTACTTATAACCTAATGAGCACCTGCATACTATTTCCAGTACGACGTATTAATGGCTGTGGGACAGACCATCTTCCCTGCTGGGATGAGAAGCGTATACACTAGTCTATTCTTGAGTATTGATGCCCCATCTCGATAATCCTACGAATAAGGACCTGTATAGGATGTGCTTATAGACTACCCAGCCCCCACTAGTGTGACTGCCATCACAACGTTGGTAATCAATCAAAGATCCTAAGGGCTCTACCAATATGTATAAACGATATGCTAAGAAAACACATGCAAATATTGAGGTAGAAACAACCCAGGTAACATATTACCATTTCGAGAAAGACTGTTACTATATCCGTGTATATCCCAAGCTTCCATTAAGTAATATACAATCCAGTATGATACAATAATGGCCTCTAGGGCATATATCACTAAGAAGTGCATCCCCTGCCAAGCTCATCGTCTACTCCACGATCTTCTTACCCTGGGATACCGTACCGGGTCCACCATGTACCCACAGAAGGTTACTCCCCACTCCTCGAGAAAACTCATGGTGGACACGAAATATCACATCACGAGAAACCGCGTTTTTAAAACAATTCATAATTTCCTTTGAAATATAACCGCGGTTCTCAAATCCAGAGATCTCATGAAAACAGTATCTAAATGCATGTAACCATAAAGTACAGTATATGCAAATATAGAACAATGCTGTAAGTATCTCAAGTATTATCATGTAAGCATGTCATGTGACAATGATTATACTTTACAGTTAAGAGTAATACCGTGATATAGCAGTTCTATTGTGTAAGTGGTATGTAAATTACCAATGATGAATGTGTGAGCCGGCAAATCTGTGTAAGTGTAACATGCACATCATCGGTAATAGTGCATGTGTACTAGTAGAAAAAGCCATATGCAGGTAAGTACTGGGAGCATAGTACGTATGTCATAGGGAAAAGATGCAATCTAAGTATGAACGGTATAAGGTACACAGCTACACCTAGATTCATCAATATACACCATATCTATCAAGGAGTTTAGAAATCAATGATTCTCCGAATCAAGACAATCCAAAAGTCAGCGATTCAGTCTCATAGTATCAGATGTGGCGCTATCATCGAACATCATCATCAAGTCACGAGTGCGGATCAATTATCCGGTATATCTTATCGCGTACGATAATCCATCGTACTGTATCATCAAATAGATTAAGGATTTATTGTCCTGTATATCAACAAGGGTACGGATCTATGGTCTCATACGTCATATCATCTTTTATTCTCATTATAAGTCTCGGCATAAGTATATGTGTATATATATCGCCTAGTATCCGTATATTGACATATCAAGCCAAGTCATCTTATTTCATTATATTCTCATTTCATCATATCATCATATATTGGCATATGAATATAATATGTATATTGCCATGCATCCTCAAGACAACATATCCACTAATGTCATCTTGCATCATATCATCTCATACTAAATCCTTTGATCATATCCGTAAGTTCATAGCATAGGTTTCTCCAAAATGTATTCTATATATCGATTTTCTATTACTATGGTTGCGGGGGTGCTATACGCCATCCACCCGACTTCCCCCGTAGATATAGATCTACTCACCTTCAATATCCTTGCTTAGTCGAAGTTGATGAACTTCTTGATCTCCTTCATCGTCTTGGAAGTCCACGCGAAGGTACCTACATTCAATACACATCGTAACGATATTAAAACCAAGTCCGAAAATCGATACGGCACGCGAAGTGCTCATAGGTTAGAACCTATAGCCCACACATGCAATAACAACCAATTAACCCTCAGCGTTGATGTACGAACGTCCAACGACCAAGTCCAAACTCAAAACCAAAACCAAGTTTTCACGAATCAAACATTCAAAATCAGCAACATGGGAAAATACTCCCAGATTTTACCCTAGGTCAAATTAGGAGATTCTGCATATAGCGTAGGCCTACACAACATATAACAAAGCCAAGGACCAAAAACCAAACCTATCCATCAAGACCAGGCCTGGGGGATTATTTTTGCAACCTGCAATTGGAGGTAGGGGCTCAGCTCTCTATGTGGCCTGCACGTCTCACTATGATGGGAACTTATTTTATGGAGCTCTCGGGTCATAGCAGATTCTACAGAGATAACACAAATCACCAAAAACCGATATCGGGAAAATTGTAAGTTCGTGTTTGGGGTTATAGTCTCAAGTTTAGCCAGAATTCCATCACTAAGAGGTTGTAGTCACTAACTATACCTCAATTGCATCTTTACAACTCACATCATCCACTAAAAATCAACCTAGAAAATTCCAAGATCACTAAACTTGCTTAATCGAACTTTAACTTAACTAGGAGATGAAGAAACTAATTAACAAGATGAAAAGTGAAGGTTATACCTCTTGGTGCAACTGAAGAAAATTCCAAGATGGTTGAAAATGCTCAAAATCCAAACTTGAGCTCATTAAGGGGTGTGGGATGAGGTGGTGCATATTTTTTGTGAAGGTGGCATGTGGTTTTGAGGTGGTTTTGGGGTGGATTCATGATGGTAGAGGAGGTGGAGGATGAGGATGAAGATGATGAAGGAAATGAAGGATGAGGGAAGTGAAGAAATGAAGTGGAGAAACCATGGTCAAGGATAACCCCTTTCCTTCTCTTTCTGTCCCATACCTTATGGTTCCCCCATGCTCTCTTGTCCCCTCTTTTCTTTTCTTTCTCTTTTTCTCCTTTCTTTTAAAAAAACCAAATACAACACACAAAATAGAACCATGCATGCAACAAGCTAATGTTTCATGGCACATTAGCAATGATCAACAAAAATGGATTTGGCTTAAAGCATGATTAGTAGTGCACTAATCAAGTTTAGTATAAACTTGCATATAAATAATTGCATAATAACTTATAAAATATCCAAATCTAATAAATGCCTTTATAATTAATAATACATATTAATCTCCAATTATTTTCCAAATATTGGTATATAATTATACCATTTTACGAAAACCCCAATTCATACTCGAATAGTTTTCGTGAAATATATTATTTTATTATTTAAATTCCAAAAAATATTATTTTATATTTCTGAAATGTTACACTTTACCTTTTCTCAGGTTGCAAGAGCTCCTTGTATTAGGAGAGCACACTTATTACGTTTATTGTATAGTCTTCTTCCAAAGCTCAGGCTGGTGCCGAAAGATAGGGAAGGAAGAAAATCAATTAGTCTAAGTGCGGTGTGCAGAAAGTAAAATGTAGAGACATATAAAGGGATTGAAGTGAGGGCAAAGAATATTGCGACTACTGTCATAAATCTGAATAATGGAAAAGGCTTACTAGGAATACCTGGCCACCCCCTTTGAAACACTTATGTTTCAGTTTTTCTGTGTACTTGTTACCGAGAATTGTTTTCCCAATCAATTCTGACTCTAGGATATGTATTTACCGGATTTGGATCTCACATCAGTACGGTGATACAGATGCTGAGTAGGAGTAGAACATTGGGAAATGAACGATTTGATCCTCAATATCGGAATTCGTTGTAATTGGCGATATTGGATTAAATCTCCTGATTTTGCCTAACGACAAATATTTGGTTTCGAATAACCGTTGTTATGCACCAAATTTTAAAATGAAATATCTGTACCTTTATTTTATAAAATGAGATATACAATTTGAAAATTATGTTATAAACATTTACCTTTATTAGTTGAGAATAAGATAAGGTACATTAAATAACGGTAAGACATTCTTAACCAAGATACAGTTTTCAACTTACAATACATGGAATTTGAGTTAGTATACTCTTGGGACTTATACATGAAAATATATGTTGTCCAGTGTCCTTCGGAACAAGGGGTTGGTACTCTTACTTCATCCAGGTTTATCTATGAGTTCTCTGGTTTTAGACACGCATTTGTTGTAATGCAAGGTCCAAAGTTTTTGAGAAGTTTATAGGTATAAGAATAAAGTAAGGAACCATATGTTAGAAGTAACAGAATTCTTCGAGCTGATCAAATATGTGGATACTTATGCTAAGTATTCCATCATAGTATTGAAAACTTGATTCTCTCGCAGGTTACTTATCCGTGGATGCGCTCTATGATGAGTAATGTTGTATTGGCCTTTATCCATTAGGAGATATGCACTGGAAACAGCTGCATAATTTTTGAATCTGGGTCCATCTAAATAAGTGCCTTGATTATATTTGAACATAGAATGGTTGTATATTTTCAGGTTGTTAAGATATGGAGTTATCCAGTTTCTGTTTAAAAGCAGTATCCAGACAAACTCAAGGCACACTTCGGTAATGGTAGTTTGTGGATTATCCCAATCATTCGCTAGGATTTTGTTTTCTACCATTTTCAAGATCAATAGTTATATTATTCTTGACTTGCCACCTTTTTATAAAAGGAATCTTTTTGCAAAAAAAAAAACTAGTGGGAGTATGGTAGAATCGGAAGTGATTTCAGAACCATAAACGGTTACCGAAAATTTAGTAGAACCTATGGATTCAATTGAACTTGACAAACCATTAGCCGCTCTGCAGATAAAGTAGGTGACCTCAGCTACCCGAGAGGTACTTCGGTTTTCTTGTAGACGGTGACAAGGAGGTCAACATCATGGTGATGATGGTCCTACTAGTTGTCAGCGGTCATAGGAAGTTGTAACTTCCAGATGACCAGATACTTATTATCCTAGATGGACTCCACGCACTTCAGCAAATCATGGATTTTAGATTTTGCTGAGTTCTCCTGAAAGGGTAAAACCCATTAGGAGCAAGTAGATCTATCTAGATCTGTGCAGGTGGAAAGACACCAACCTAATAAGGCTAGACATGTTGTAAAGAGTTTACATCAAATACCCGTTGTGGATTGTGATGAGACTTTTACTTCAGTGACTATGCTAAACCCCATACGGATATGACTTGGCACTGCTATTCTCCCTGCTTGTTGTCAGCAGGTCACAGGAAGTAGTAACTTTCAGGTGACCAGATACTTCATATCCAAGATAGACTCCACGCACTTCAGCAAATTATGGATTTTAAATTTTGCTGGGTGCTCCTGAAGGGGTGAAGTCCATTAGGAGCAAGTAGATCTTTCGAGATCTATGTAGGTGGAAATGTACTAACCTAATAAAGTTAGACTTGTTTTAAAGAGTTTTCATCAAATAACCATTATGGATTGTGATGTGATTTTTACTTCAGTGTCTACGCTGAAGTCCATATGGATGTGACTTGGCGCTGATGCTATTCTTGGCTATGATATCTGGCAGATGAATGACTAGAACATCTTTCCAAATGGAAATTTGGAAGTGCACGTGTATATGACTCTTCCAGAGGGTTATCGTAGTCAGTGGGAGCAACGGAAAGTGTGCATGTTGCTTATGTCTATTCGTAGACTAAGCAAGGATAGCAGAGACGGATCATCTGTTTTTGATGTGACCGTCAAGGTGATTGACTTCATTAAAATAATAGATGAACCTAGTAAGAAACTTGGAGAGAGCACTGTCCTGGGATTTGGATGACACACTCAAGATAGAAGTAATATTCCTATACTACAATCGGTCAAACTTTGGTTGTCACATGGTGTTTTCTCCATGTTTGATATGGAAAATATATCAGGGATTCTGGTGACTAGATCTATGGTTTTAGATCTAGATTTGGGAACTTTCCCAATCGAGTACTTAGACAGCATTCTAAAAGTATTTTAGAATGGATGACTTCTGGCGTGCTGGTGTACCCATAGGTGATGGAGTCACCCTCTATAAAGAGATGTCTTCTAGACTGATAAGGAGAGGGACTGACATGAATGGCATATCATTTGCATAGGCAATTGAGCCAATCATGCAATGTCTTGTATAACACCAGATATTGCTTATACACTTGCTGTAGCAAGCTGATATTAATCCAATCCTGGAGAAACAAAGAGAAGCTATTATGAACATAAGAGGATGTTCTTGGTATAGGATAACGGCAGCCTCCTCTGGAAAGCGGTTATCGGTTCAGGCTTCCAAGGTGACTTAGATGACAGAGATGCTGTCAGAGTTTTGAGTTCAGCCTCTTCTAAGGATCAGTGTATTGGATAGTGTTCCAATAGGGATATTAAGGTAATCATGGTGCAGGATGCTGGTAATAAATCAACTGAGGATACAGCCCAAGAAGTTTGTTGGATGGAGTTATTCATTGATCAACTTGGTCCCATTAAGTATCCAGACAAATCCTTGAGACGGGGTATCACTTAGTTTGGGAGATTGTTGATCTTTGCAAAGTTGAGATATAGAGAGATGAAGTTAGAACATTGTAGCGGATCCATTCACTAGGGCTATTTCTCGAACACATTAAGTTTCACAAATATAGTTTGCGAAACTGATTAGTAGAGAAGTTGGGTATTCGGTAACACATGAGCTGTGAGTACATGATACCGCAATAATTGGTCTTAAATGCAAGTGGGAAATTGTTGGATATAGTGCCCTCAAGGCAATTATTATGATTGCAACTAGGAAATTATGATAATTGAATGAGAACCTATACAGGTATAACAGTCTTACTCGACATGATAGTATGCTATCTGGGTTGTCTTCATCGTTGATGAAGCCTGTAGGATTGTTGCTTAACAATCTGCATTATGATGGCGATCATATATATAGGAGCTGGGTTTTCCATAAGCACATCCTTAAATGTCTCTAGTCGTGAGAGTATCGAGACTGGGTATCGATATTATGAAATAGACTAGTGAATAGGTTTCTAGACCCCGACGAGGGGCGGTGGCCGGTCTCACAATCAATTGGTGTTGTGTCACCTATGATAGTATACAGGTGCTCACTGGAGGTGAGTACACCGGACGGACTCACCGAGAACTTCTAGATAGTATTATATCTATCGTCAGATGAAAGTTCTCAGGTGGCATGCATATAGATTAGTCCTTTGACCTGAAATCGTCATTTGTCTCGTGTGAGTTCCCACTGTACTTTGATTACTATCCTACTACGGCTCAAAGGAGTTGTGCAAATAGGTTTTAGTTGGTTACAATCCCGAGCCACATGGAGGCAGTGGTCGATTGTCAGGGATTCGTCTCTCCTGGTATTAGGAGTCGATGTCGCGCTGTGTTCAGTTGGCTATCACTAGAAATCCGTGGCCACGGTGGATGAGATTTATTGATAGTTAATCAGTAGTATCTCTGTTGGTGATGAGCTTGACTTAAACACTACTTATCTAGTTAGTAGGGGTCTGACGTTATCCACCCCTAGACTCGATATGCGATAATTTTTGACGAAGAGATCGGACCGTACGAAGATTGTCACATTTAGGCTCAATAGGGTAAGGACGTACTTGATTGTCGACCTCCCTTTCGACAAGTACCTGGGTAGCCGTTACATACTGCTAGTGCCGCTGACTTGCTTGTGTTTAAACCCACAGCCAACGTATTGTCGAGTCTTTAGAGTCCTACACAGAGAGTTTTTCCCGGTTCAGGCGATAGATGTAGAAGCTGTACGTTGTTACGTGTAGGGGTCCGATTAAATATGTGTACGGGATACACGGACTTTAATCGGACGGTTAATAATACTAGCCGACTTAGGATTAAACTGGATTATTAAATCAGGTTTTGATTTAATAATTTATATATATATATATATATTGATATATGTATATATATATATATATTTTAGTATTATTGTTCACTATTTATTTTCTTTCTTTGGAACTATTCGTATTTTTATACGGATACACGTATATGTAGCGATACGTATACCGGGTGAAGTATTCCGTATTTATATGGGAATGCTTATAGAAAAAGGACACTTCATATTTGATTTTCTTTTTGGAATATCAAATGGAAAATGAGGTGGTAGTGAGGTAGCATAGAGCATGTAGAAAGGTATGGCTATGGTTTTAATGGTCATTTATTGGTTCACTATTGAACCATGGTTGTATTTATGATGCCATTCTTTCTACACTATTTTTTGATTGATTGATTCCATTTTTCTTGGATGTTTCTTGATTCAATGGGAGACTTAGCCATTTTCACCCCTCTCTCCTTCTTTTTGCTCTCTAGTGAGCATGGTTTAGAGAGAAAAAGTTTAGTGGAAAAATTCCTACATTACCTATTATCCATCCTAAGCAAGTTTGGATCGTCGGTCGGAGCCTTTTTCCTGCTTCCCTTGGGTGGATCTTCTTCGGCGAAGTGATCGACTATCAAGCGCGTTCCCGGCATCTATGAGCTTGGAGGGGTCTTCCACAACTGGGTGGACACGTGTCGAAGGTTGTATCTCTATACACTTGCATATTTAGTTTTCTAGTTTTAGGGTGTTTGGATCGTATCCTGGTTATGCGTGTTTGGTGCTCGCGTAAATTTTTGTTATCGCTTCCGCCGCGGTTGCGGCTTCCGCCATGGCTGCGGCTTTCGCAGCACGGGCATCGAACTCCAACACCATTTTAATCATGCTAAATATTTTTGTTGGGGAAGTCTCATTTTGCTTTGTTTATGATACATAGATACCCAAAAAATCCAAACACGTCTATCATATATATTAATCTCTATTTCTCGAAATTTCAAAAACATTATCAGTTGGACTAAAGTGTCATTAGGTGCATGGCCCTCTGGCATAGGTGGAATTTCGGATAGCTTAGACAGTGCGTGGGGCTCACACTTCTATTTCATCTCTCTGTATACGGTCGGCATAGAGAATAATATTTCATCCTTGACGGGTGTTTGTGCAAGTACATTACTGGAAGGCATAACTGCCATACATGGTAAACTTCTTGTGTGTTTTGTGCAATTTAATCCATCTATTTATTACTCAAATACAAAGTTGGGTTGGTCAAGAAATCTTTTGCAAGTCAAACCATTAATTTTTGCCTCTTCAATTTTGTCCTTTTCTTTATCTATATCAATTTCCATATTTTTTTCCATTATTCATTTTCAAAAGGTCTATTAATATGAGACCCAAGAACAAAGGAAAATTAATTTATGGGCTATTTTTTTTAATAAATTGGTTTTTTATTTTATTTTAATTCATTTGGCTAAAATTTTATTTGTCAAGAATTTCTCATAACTAAAAACAATCAAGTAATTTTTCCCTTTATTTTTTTATTTTAATTTTTGAAAAATGTTCACGATTGAGTTTTTTGCAAATATTTATTCTTAGGACATCATATATTGAGTTTTTTGCAAGGATAAATGTTCATGATTTTCTTCAAAAAAAAGTGCACGGTTGAGTTTTTTCTCAAAGATTTTAATATTTGTATCAGAATAACAAAAAATAACAAACAAAATCATTTATCATTTTTCAAATATATGTATAAAATATAATATTTGTGTATTTTTCTTAAATATAGCAAAAAATAATATTCATTTATAAATATGTTTGATCATTTTTTATCCCACGTGTGACGTGGAGGGTCAAAATCTAGTATAATTAATAAAAAGATGGATTTTTTAGGATATATTCTGGAAGTCAAAGAATTTTTTTAGTCAAAGCATTATCTTTCCACTTGCCCTTTTGCCCTTTCCTTTTTCCATACTCTCTTAATCTATCCTTAAGTTATATAGTAGATAATAATTGATAAGAATTTACAAAAATATAAAAATTTGAAATACTATATTTGTTTCTAAAAAATTATATATATATATATATATATATATATATATAATGGAGGAAAGAGGCTAGAGGAGGGGATTTCCTCCTATGGCATCGAAAAAATACAGCCTCCTTTTTTTTGACGATCGGCATCCATCATCATCATCGCTATCATCTAAGATGTGCATACACCTAATTTCATGTGATTCCACCACTTTTCACCGTTGAATTAGCTGTTGGGATTCCTTAGCACCCTACTGGGTTTTCACAGCAACTACCATGCCAAATTTAAAAATTCTAAGGTGCTAATCAATCGTAAGCTAGGATCAAGCTAGAGTAACTAGACAATATAACATGTAATCAACCATTACACTAAGTGAATGAGGAATACAACTTTTGTAAACCGGTCCTTCACTTCTAAAGCTCCGTGTTGACGTCCCTTCGCTTCGATCATTGATCTCCCAAACTCTAGTATGGGTTCCCTCGGAGAAATGAATAAGCTTGCTTGTAGTCTTTGAGGCCGAAGAAGATCTACGTCTAGGAGACTCAAACTCAAGCTAACCCTTCACTAGGTCAAGAACTTTGTGAAGAGAACAAGCTATACTACGCAAGAAAGTGTGTAGGATGATGAAGTAGGAAGTGGGCTCACTTTAAATTTTATTTTCCCACAATATTTCTTCATGTTTCAAGGAGCTAGTAAGCTTGAAGAACGAAGGAGATGAAGAAAGCAACCATGAAAAAAATGAAGAATGAAAATCTAATGAGGTGAGAATAGCAACCATGGGTGAGTTAGTGTTATATACTAACCATGTAGAGACTAAACCATGGCTAATTAAAATGGTTAGGTTAATAAATATCTTAAGTGAGACAAAACAAGTGGACTTTGTCAAAGATACTTCAAGCTTCTCCAAGCTTCCAATTGTAGGGTTCCTAGGCACACTAATGAGGTTTCACAAGGCATCAACCATGCCAAATTATAATTTTTCCGGTGCCGAGAAAACCTAATGCGATCGTTAACTAGAGTTTAGGCGAAACTACAAGCTACTAAACTACTTTAGTGCTAAGTGAACGGAAATACAACCTTTGTAGATCCGGTCCTCCACCTTCATAGCTCCGCGTTGACGTCCCTCCGCTGCGATCATTGGATCCCGGACTCTAGTAATGGTTTCGTCGAAGAAATGATCGGGCTAGGTCGTCGACTTTGATGCCGAAGATGATCTACGTCGAGGCAACACAAGATCAAGCTCCAACTTCACCAAGCCATGAAACTTGTGAAGAAAACACCCTATACTACTTGGCAAGTGGTAGAGGATGAAGAAATAGGAAGTGGGTTCACTTTAGAATTGGATTTCTCACTCTTTTTCTCAAGTCACCATTGAAGCTAGCAAGCTTCTTTCTTCTTCAAGAAGAAGAAGAAGAAGAAAAAGAATATGATAAGAATATGAATAATAGAAAATAAGCGATCCTTATCATATTTGCAACCATGGTTTAGTGTAGAGAATCAACTAGGGTTAGATGAATGGTTAGGTTAAGCAAAAGAAACAAAAATGGTCAAAGCTTCAAGTGTAAAACAAAAAAGCCACCATTTTCTTTTCTTTTGCCAAAAAGAATAAAGTAAATAAATGAGTAAATGAAACCCTAACCATTAAGCTAATCATAGTTTAAAGCATGCACACAACCAAGTTTGCAAGTATCATCAAACATGATACAAACTAGTGCACAAAACTATATCATATATATATAATGTGCACATCAAGTGAGAAAATCCATCTTAAGTGAACAAATACTAGTTAATGTAAATTAATATATCAAATATATAATTATACATCAAATCATTAAATCAACACTTGATTTAATGATCCAGTCATATCGCATATAACCGACTAATATCAAGTGTATCAATGTATCGAATCAACACTTGATTCGGTAACCCGGTTATATCACATATAACCTGCCGATGATACAAATCGTGAGAATAGAATCCAGTATCACATACTGGTATTATTCTCGGTCCCGCACATATCTCATATGCGCTCCTATTTCGTTTCGCTTGAGCCAGGAAACCTCTGTGTAGGACTCTAAAGACTCGTCAATACGCCGGCAGCAGGTGATGATCATATCAAACACCCACAAGCTGCAAGCGGTCTGCTAAACGTAACCGCCACCCGAGTATTGAGTGATCAGAAGATCGACGAGCAAGCCCGCTCATTCTGTTGTGAATCCAACCAGTAACACTTACCGTACAGTCCGGTCTGTTCGTCTGATATGTCGCATATCTTGCCTAGGGGTGGTAAACGTCAGACCCCAATAGCTCGATAAGTCGTGTCGATATGAGGTCTATAACAGTTCGAGAAACTACTGGTAACACTTACCAGTAAATCTCAGCAACCCTGGCCAGGGATTTCCGGTTATAGCCAATCGAACACAGTGCAACATCAACTCCCTATACCGGGAGAGACGAATCCCCTCCTATCGCTCATTACCTCCATGTGATTCGGGAATGTACCCAAAAACCACCATTTTGCACGCCCTCTTGGACGTGGTAAGGTGGAAATCAAAGCACAGTGGGAATCACACAAGACTCTATGACGATCTCGGGTCTACAGACTAACCTGTACCAGTGTCACCGGAGAACTGCCATCTGACGTAAGGCATAATACCATCTGGGAGTTCTCGGCGAGTCCGTCCAGTATACCCAGTCTCCACTGAGCACCCGTATATCGTCTCTGATTTCAAACACCAATGGATATGGGATCATCCATCGCCCATCTGTATGGGTCGAGAAGGTACACGCTAGTCTACTCTGGTATATCGATGCCCCGTCTCGATATACCCACGACTAGGGACTTTGAAGGATGTACTTATGGACTACCATGTCCCCACTAGTATGATCCGCATCATAGTCCAAGCAGTCAAGTACACATCCTAAGGGCTTTACCAACATGTAACAGAGAGACAATCAGTGTACACGTTAAGGTAAAGAGCAACCAGATAGCATACTATCATGTCGAGCAAGAAAGTCCTCCCTATATATGTCCAAGCATCCACTACAATATACATCCTATGTATAGTAATGGCCTCTAGGGCATACATATAACTAACAATCTCCCACTTGCACTAGGGCCATCTGATAGCAGTGGTTGTAGTATCTCATACTCAACCATCCCATAAAAGTCTCTCTCTGGGAAAAGGCCTTTGTGAGTGGATCTGCCGTGTTGTCCTCTGAGTCTACTCTCCTAACCTTGATCTCCTTGGAGATCAACCATCTCCATGATCAGGTGATGCTGTCTTAGAATACGTCTGGATCTCTGATGGGACCGGGGTTCCCGGGCCAAAGCCACACTTCCATTGTCACACAATGGTAGGAACCTAGTTCATCTCATGAACCAATATACACCCAAACAGCCTCTTTGGTAGCATCTTAAGTGTATCCTGCCTTTATCATCTAGTAAGCCACGGTATTTAGCTTGGAACTCTTCCAACATACCGTCCCTCCACTGAGGGTAAAGACAATGACTGTGACTGACATTCAGTCGTCCTTATCTCCCTGGAACACTTCCAGTGATTCTTCCCAGGATCAATTGATACCATCTCACTACAACTAGTGAGTATCCTAATATCCAATTAGATCTATCTCATAGATCAGAACCCAGGATTTAGCAGGTATCACTTTGATCCTATGTGGAGAATCATTGTGATAAGCGGAGATTGACCGAGCGTAGCATAGGAAACTCCTTTCTTATCAAGGGTATGTCATCCACGTACTCTACGAGGATCACCACCATACTCCCTACTACCTTTTTGTATATACAAGGTTCATCTAACATTTTGATGAAGTCAAACCTTTTGACAACTACATCAAAACGGACGTTCCAACTCCGCGATGTCTGCTTTATCCTATAAAGCAACTTGCACACGTTTTCGCTGCTCCCACTGTCTATGAAGCCCTCTGGCTGTGTACTTACAGACGTTCTCTTCTAAAACATCATTTAGAAAAGCAGTCATGACACCCAACCACCAGATATCGTAGTCATGGTATGTAGCCGTGGCAAGTAGGATCTGGATGGACTTAAGCATAGCTACTTGAAAAGGTTTCATCATTATCCACGCCTGGTCGATGACGAAAAACTTTAACAAGTCTAGCTTTGAAAGTCTCAACTTTTCCATCTACACCAGTAATCTTCTCAAGATATACTTGCTCCTAATGGGGATTTAACCTTTCAGATAAAGCAACCAAAGTCCATACTTTGTTGGTGTATAAGGATTCCATCTCAGATCACTAAGCATCCAGCCATTCTTACAGAGTCCTACTCCTGATGGCCAGCTCAAAACTAGTTGGGTCATCATCTCATGATGCAATCCTCTCTCCCACTGTCATAGAGAAACCGAAGTATCTCTCAGGTGGGTGAGAAACCTACTAGATCGACGGAGAGGCTGAGGTTCGTTGGTCTCTACTGAATCCTTTGGTTCTACCAAATCATCTGCTGTAGTTCGTATAGCTGGAACCTTTCCAGTTCTACATAACTGACCTTGCCTCGAGCTTGTCCGGATTTTGCTTTTAGACATAGGCCGGACAACCCCAAATCTTAACTAGCTTAAGACATGAGCTCTTCCCATACCATATCTTATATGGAGTGGTAGGCTGTGATCTGATTCGAACCTAATTCAATAGGTATGCAGCTTCTCAAGTGCATAACCCCCAAAAAGGAAACAGGTAACTCAGTAGTACTCATCATAGAGCGCACCATATCGAATAGGATGGAATTGCTCCGCCCCGATATACCATCGTGCTATGGTGTATACGGAGGAGTAATGCTGAGAGAGAATCTCATTCTCCTTTTGAATAGTCCAGGATTTCCGTGCTTAAGTATTCTCCACCCTGATCACATCAAAGGACATAATACTTATACCCGTATTTTGGTTTTCTACTTCTAACTTATATTCTGTGAATATCTCAAAAGGTTCGGACTTGTGTTTCAACAGGAACATAGGTCTGAATCTCGAAAGATCATCAGAGAATTTAATGAAGTACAAAAAACCGGTCTTGGCATGTGTGGACAGGGGACCTACATACATCAACATGTATCATCCCAAGAGTTCACTAACTCTTTCTCTGCTTCAAATAAACAGAGCTGTGGTCATCTTATCTTTGTGACATGACCGGCAAGTTTTCACAAGATGTAAATTCAAACAGATTTAAATATGCATCTTTGTGCAACTTAGCTAGTCGGGTCGCATTGATATGACCTAGTCTACAATACCTCAAGAAGGATCCGTTCATTTCTGAACTCTTCCTCTTGTGTGTGTTTCGTATACTAAGAACTGTAGTTTGATTTAGAACATCAATGCTTTTAGATAACGTGCCTGAATCGATCAACTCTTGATATAGGAAATGTTCAAAACATTATCCAACAATACAAAATTATATCCTTTCTTTGCTAATAAAGAGACTGATATGATTTTGTATATCAGGTTCGGTATCTAATAATATTCGTTCAGAATCAATGTACTGATAATACAGGGTGACAGTGACCAACAGACTTGGCTGCAACACTTGCCCCGTTTTCTGTCTCATGAAACTTATCACCCGTTCTCAGTTCTTTACCTATCTGTAGCCCATGTAACAAATTACATATACGGGATCCTGATCCGGTATCTCATATCCAGGACGTAAAGAATACTGAGAAACAGTTCTGTATAATGAACACACCCGAAGATGATGCATCAGTATGCACTTTCTTCGTTTGGGCGGCACGGGAATTCTGCTAATCCCCAATTTCCTGCTATGTCTTATAACAATTATAAGTTGGAGCGGGACCAACGTTCCCCAGATCAGTATAACAAGCGGGTTCGGTCAATATTCCGTATTATTATCTTGATTAAGGCATGATATGGTCGCTACCTGGAGAGAGAGAGAAGAAAACACTCTGCGTATGCTCCTGCAAGATCAGATTGGTTATTATTTTATCTAATCAGGATGGCTCCCACTGTTTTTATCAAATCTTCCTTCAAACCCTAAAAGGAAAGACTAGCCGGGATTAATTACACACTACAAGTTCGCCAATCTTTCAGCCAGGCCAGTGTCGGTACTTTAAGGGAGGTCCCCCGTGCTTTCGCACGAACCTAATTATAGTAAACCTCGTTTTCCCAGAGGCGTAACCTCGTTGACACCTTTCTAGACACCTACTTGATCGGCTAATTGTAATGTGTAGAACTCTCCCAGGAGTAACTCTTACACGCAGTGGGTATCAGGATCCAACTATCTCATAGAAGGTATGCAATCTCATTGCAAATTTCAACACTTGAAATTCCCGATAATTTTGCCCCTAGCGTGCTATGACCTTGACGCATGCCAAACAACCCATAGTCCGCTAGTCAAGTTCAACCCGTACATTTCTTGATTGAATTAAACCCACCCGCACGACCCTTGACGCATGCCAAACAACGCCGTACGAATACCCTAATCCAATCGCATCGTATGCTAGCAGATAAGCACTAGTTAGCTACCATACACTACGCCTTGACGCATACCAAACTACCGCAGCACGAATACTAACTAGTACTTATCTGAAATGACGGAGGGCTACGACATGTTTTTCTGAAAACCTATTGCGTAATGAACTTGATATCGTTGTAGAATCAAATGATTTTAAAATGGAGTGCTTTTGAGGCTTTTCTAGTTTTGCTAAAGGGGTCACTCCCGGTGAAGGGATCGTCGGCCCTTTCCTCGTCGAATGAGGTGCAGGATATATCATATATACCTCTGTGCAAAGCAAAAACTATAGAAGCAATCAAAAGACAAACCGAGGGTTGTAGCATCTGCCAGTTATTGCTAAAGGAGTCACTCCCGGTGAAGGGATCTCGGTCCTTTCCTCATCGAATAAGGTGCAGGATATATCATATATACCGCTGTGCAAAGCAAGAACCGTAGCTACCTGTTTTATTTTTGAAATTCGATTCCACAACATCTTTAGGTTTCTTTTATTTCATTAATCTCATTAATGAAGTCCCATCATTTAAGTTACCTAAACATCACAGATAAATACGACGTACACTTATGCCATCCGCGTTCGCCTCGATGTCCCCTCGTGCACCGTTAGGTTAGGTAACTAACGGCAGAGCGGGGCAAGACTAGCGCGGGTGTAAAACATAAGTAACGCCTATATAATATATCATACATACTATATACAGTATCCATCACAGAACATATCACATGATCACATCACAGATATCGCAGCAGAAGAAACATATGAAACATTGGATATACTAGGACGTCCGTGTTTTTAATACGAGCCAGTATAAAACACAGATTCCACGGTCGCGATGAATAGCCAAACCCACACCCCTAGACCCCTACGAGAGCGGCAAGCAACCCTACAAATTCTAGGGTTAGGAGACCCGGACTCGACTCCTCGAGATGGTCTCCTACTAGACCCTAGAACCCGGTTACTTGTGCTCCCCTCCTTGGGTCTATCCTAGTGCAGAAAAGAAAATAATATACAAAAGGTGACATCTTCCGCAACCTGGAAGTGCCCCAATAAAAGATTATTACATACAAGTTTTTACATGAATGAAAATGAAAAACACCCATCTCACATAAAAAAAACCCGGCTATTCAAACACGACGATCCAATATAACATATCCAGCAACACATAACATCACATGTCATCAACGTAAGTAAATATGTGCATCCCAATTGTCGTTGACATATAGCAACGAAACCGGCGATATCACATATTCACTTACGGTCACAGAAAAGAAAGTGTAAAACTACAACAGTTGGAATCCGCAACCTCTTTAGACATCGCATGCCTAATCAAATGAATTCCTTAGACATCACATGCCTAACAATTATAAACCCCGCATTTTAGTCCCATTATCGAAAACTCTTTTCAATATCTAGTCGGGCAATTCAACAAGATTCCCGGCATCCTGACCGAATGCTCGTCGCAAACTTTAGTAGACGGCCGCACCTCCGATACCGTCGACGAAGTGCACCAAGGCGGAACACCGCTGCCGCGAGCACCCGAACGGATACTTTCGGCAACGGGGTTCTCCTACAGTCACTTGGTCGGGGCTATGGGGCATGGCTATCTATTAAGTTTACCGGCGAGTATCCGCGTACGCTACGTGATTGCGACGGACTTTTGATCGCATCAAAATTCCGTGGCAACCGATCAAGTGAGACTTAAAGTGCTGTGTTTATAACATTCATTCAGTTATCTCATAACTATTTGTGAATTCCAATTATTGTATCACATTCCAGATAAATAGAAAATGTTAAACTTTCCGATCGAACAATGAAACACCCAAGTTTTCCTGAAACAGCTCAACACTTGAAATAAGTTCAAAAACATCCACTTCATGCCTCAGTACCAACGGTCCAGCCGTACAAGGGTCAAGCCAACGCCTCACATGTGGCACGCCGTACTGCCCCAAACCATAAGGTTCAAAGGGCAGTTCAAGACGGTCACATAATCGAGTTAAGGTTTGTTGTCTTCTAGAGGGTCCATCGCGTTACTTGCACTACTTAGAACATTCTTAAACTACGGAAAAATCCAACACTTGGAAATTTCCCGGCAGAAGAAAAAGTGGGTATTTATATCCGGTCGAACTTTTTAACAGTTTCTAAAATATCCGGAAAAACATAAACGAAGTTAAATTATCCGATCAAATTAATGAGTCCCCAATAAAACCTTAGAAAACTCAACACGTGAGTGGAAATAAAAAAATTCCCATAAAAAATTGCCAAGAAAGGACCTAAGAATAAATATATGAAATTTCAGGGTCTAAGTCCAAATTTTGGCCGCGGAACCGCCGCCAAACCCATGGTTTTGCCGCGGTTCCACGGTCAAATTATTGACTTAGTGGACCGTACTTCACAGTAATTCTTATTTTTTCCTGCTTATTTTTCTGAGAATTTTTAATTCACAAAAATCCACTGTTTTGAAAAATGTACAGAGGAGGGTTTTGTCGGGGTTTACGGGTTCGATCGGACTTCTAACTTCGTCTACACTTCGCCTAAAGCTCTAGCTAGTCTCTGATACCACTGTAGGGTTCCTAGGCACACTAATGAGGTTTCACAAGGTATCAACCATGCCAAATTATAATTTTTCCGGTGCCGAGAAAACCTAATGCGATCGTTAACTAGAGTTTAGGCGAAACTACAAGCTACTAAACTACTTTAGTGCTAAGTGAACGGAAATACAACCTTTGTAGATCCAGTCCTCCACCTCCATAGCTCCGCGTTGACGTCCCTCCGCTGCGATCATCGGATCCCGGACTCTAGTAATGGTTTCGTCGAAGAAATGATCGGGCTAGGTCGTCGACTTTGATGCCGAAGATGATCTACGTCGAGGCAACACAAGATCAAGCTCCAACTTCACCAAGCCATGAAACTTGTGAAGAAAACACCCTATACTACTTGGCAAGTGGTAGAGGAAGAAGAAATAGGAAGTGGGTTCACTTTAGAATTGGATTTCTCACTCTTTTTCTCAAGTCACCATTGAAACTAGCAAGCTTCTTTCTTCTTGAAGAAGAAGAAGAAGAAGAAAAAGAATATGATAAGAATATGAATAATAGAAAATAAGTGATCCTTATCATATTTGCAACCATGGTTTAGTGTAGAGAATCAACTAGGGTTAGATGAATGGTTAGGTTAAGAAAAAGAAACAAAAATGGTCAAAACTTCTTAAAGCTTCAAGAAGCTTCAAGTGTAAAACAAAAAAGCCACCATTTTCTTTTCTTTTGCCAAAAAGAATAAAGTAAATAAATGAGTAAATGAAACCCTAACCATTAACCTAATCATAGTTTAAAGCATACACACAACCAAGTTTGCAAGTATCATCAAACAGGATACAAACTAGTGCACAAAACTATATCATATATATATAATGTGCACATCAAGTGAGAAAATCCATCTTAAGTGAACAAATACTAGTTAATGTAAAGTAATATCAAATATATAATTATACATCAAATCATTAAATCAACACTTGATTTAATGATCCGGTCATATCGCATATAACCGACTAATATCAAATGTATCAATGTATCGAATCAACACTTGATTCGGTAACCCGGCTATATCACATATAACCTGCCGATGATACAAATCGCGAGAATAGAATCCAGTATCACATACTGGTATTATTCTCGGTCCCGCACATATCTCATATGCGCTCCTATTTCGTTTCGCTTGAGCCAGGAAATCTCTGTGTAGGACTCTAAAGACTCGTCAATACGCCGGCAGCAGGTGATGATCATATCAAACACTCACAAGCCGCAAGCGGTCTGCTAAACGTAACGGCCACCCGGGTATTGAGCGATCAGAAAATCGACGAGCAAGCCCGCTCATACTCCTGTGAATCCAACCAGTAACACTTACCGTACAGTCCGGTCTGTTCGTCTGATATGTTGCATATCTTGCCTAGGGGTGGTAAACGTCAGACCCCAATAGCTTGATAAGTCATGTCGATATGAGGTCTATAACAGTTCGAGAAACTACCGGTAACGCTTACCAGTAAATCTCAGCAACCCTGGCCAGGGATTTCCGGTTATAGCCAATCGAACACAGTGCAACATCAACTCCCTATACCAGGAGAGACGAATCCCTTCCTATTGCTCATTGCCTCCATGTGATTCGGGACTGTACCCAAAAACCACCATTTTGCACGCCCTCTTGGACGTGGTAAGCTAGAAATCAAAGCACAGTGGGAATCACACAAGACTCTATGACGATCTCGTGTCTACAGACTAACCTGTACCAGTGTCACCGGAGAACTGCCATCTGACGTAAGGTATAATACCATCTGGGAGTTCTCGGCGAGTCCGTCCAGTGTACCCAGTCTCCACTGAGCACCCGTATATCGTCTCTGATGTCAAACACCAATGGATATGGGATCATCCATCGCCCAGCTGTATGGGTCGAGAAGGTACACGCTAGTCTACTCTGGTATATCGATGCCCCGTCTCGATATACCCACGACTAGGGACTTTGAAGGATGTACTTATGGACTACCATGTCCCCACTAGTATGATCCGCATCATAGTCCAGGTCGTCAAGTACACATCCTAAGGGCTTTACCAACATGTAACAGAGAGACAATCAGTGTACACGTTAAGGTAAAGAGCAACCAGATAGCATACTATCATGTCGAGCAAGAAAGTCCTCCCTATATATGTCCAAGCATCCACTACAATATACATCCTATGTATAGTAATGGCCTCTAGGGCATACATATAACTAACACCAAGCATGAAAAAATTCTCACTAATTTTGAATTATTAAGATAAATAAAAACCTTCACATTTTAATTATCATGGTGTAAGTCACACACACACATACCCATGCTTGCATGTATCATCAAGCATGATACAACCTATGTACATAAGTATATATCACATATACACTTAATGCACAAAACAAGTGAGAAAAGAAATATTAAGTGAGCTAATACTAGTTAATGTAAATTAATATATCAAATATATAATTATACATTAGATTATCAAATCAACACTTGATTTAATAATCCGGCTATATCGCATATAACCGACTAATATCATGTGTATCAATTTATTGAATCAACACTTGATTCGATAATCCGGCTATATCACATATAACCGATCGATAAGAATAGATCGCAAGAATAGAATACGGTATCTCTTACACGTATTAATCTCGGTCCCGCACATATCTCATATGTGCTCCTACTCCGTTTTGCATGAGCCAGGAAACCTCTGTGTAGGACTCTAAAGACTCATCAATATGCCGGCAGTAGGTGATGATCATATCAAACACGCACAAGCCGCAAGAGGCATGCTAAACGTAACGGCCACCTGGGTATTGAGCGATCAGAAGATCAACAAGCAAGCCTACTCATACTCCTGCGAATCCAATCAGTAACACTTACCGTAAAGTCCAGTCTCTTCGTCTGATATGTCGCATATCTCGTCTAGGGGTGGTAAACGTCAGACCCCAGTAACTCGATAAGTCGTGCCGATATGAGACTCATAACGAGTCAAGAAACTACTGGTAACACTTACCAGTAAATCTCTAAAGAAGCCCTGGCCAGGGACTTCCTGTTATAGCCAATCGTGCACAGCGCAATATCAACCCCCAATACCGGGAGAGACGAATCCCCTCCTATCGCTCATTGCCTCCATGTGACTCGGGACTGTACCCAAAAAACACCGTTTGCACATCCTCTTGAACGTGGTAAGGTGGAAATCAAAGCACAGTGGAAATCACACAAGACTCTATGACGATCTCGGGTCAACAGACTAACCTGTACCAGTGTCACCAGAGAATTGCCATCTGACGTGAGGTATAATACCATCTTGGAGTTCTCGGCGAGTCTATCCCAGTCTCCACTGAGCACCCGTATACCACCTCTGATGTTAAACACCAATGGATATGGGATCATCCATCGCCCATCTACATGGGTCGAGTAGCTATACGCTAGTCTACTCTGGTATATCGATACCCCGTCTCGATACACCCATGACTAGGGATATTAAACGATGTACTTACCGACTACCTTTGTCCCACTAGTATGATCCACATCATAATCTAGGTAGTCAAGTACACATTCTAAGGGCTTTACCAACATGTAACAGAGAGACAATCAGTTTACATGTTAAGATAAAGAGTAACCAGATAGCATACTATCATGTCGAGCAAGAAAGTCCTCCCTATATATGTCCAAGAATCCACTACAATATACATCTCATGTACAGTAATGGTCTCTAGGGCATACATATAACTAACATTAGCAATGTAAAAAGTTCTATTGTCGGTAAACCAGTAATTTTGCACCAACTAAATCAACGGTAAAAAAATGGTATAATGACATGAAATTTTGTATATCCACATCTTAGATGATAAAGATGGATGTGATATATGCCGATCGTCGAAAAAAATCATGGAGGTTGAATTTTTCCGACGTTTTTTCCGATGCCATAGAAGGAAATTCCCTCTTATGGCACCTTTCCTCCATTAACACACACACACACACATAAGAGGATAATGAAGAAAAGATGCCTTAGGAGTATTTTTCATTAGGTGTCGGCAAAAAAATATACCTTCCAACATTTTATTCAATGATCGGCACCCATCATCATCATCATCTTTATCATCCAAGATGTGGATACACCAATTTTCATGTGATTCTAATACTTTTTCACCTTTGAATTAGCTATGTAAAAAGTTATATTGTCGGTAAATCGTTAATTTTTCTCCCACTAAATCTTCCTCCTACTAAATCAGCACTGAAAAAGTTATAGAATCATATGAAATTTGGTGAATCCACATCTTAGATGATAAAGATGAAAATGATGGATGCCGATCGTCTTGAAAAGTGGTGGAGGATGTATTTTTTCGACCCCATAGGAAGAAATTACCTTCTATGGCATCTTCCCCCCATCTCTCTCTCTCTCTCTCTCTCTATATATATATATATATATATATATATATATATATATATATATATATAAGAAAAGAGGCCTTAAAAGGCTTTTTCGTCTGATGGCATAAAAAAACTACACCCTCTACCTTTTTATTCGACGATTGGTGTCATCATTTTAATCCTTATTATCTAAGATGTAGATACACCGAATTTCATTTGATTTTACCACTTTTTCACCGTTGAATTAGCAATGTAAAAAGTTCTATTGTCTGTAAACCGTTAATTTTGTACCCACTAATTCAACTGTGAAAAAGTGGTGGAATCACATAAAATTTTGTGTATCCATATCTTAGATGATGAAGAAGATGATGAGTGCCGACCGTCGAAAAATATCATGAATGATGCATTTTTTCGACACCATAGGAGGAAATTCCCTCCTATGGCACCATTCCTTTCTCACTCTCTCTCTCTCTCTCTATATATATATATATAAATATATATATATAAGAATAAAGAAGAATAGAGGCCCTAGAAGGCTTTTTCGTAAGGTGGCGACAAAAATGTACATCCTCCACGATTTTTTCGACGATCGACACTCATCATTATCATCTTTATCATGTAAGATGTGTTGGAGATAGTGCCCTCATAGTCAATTATTGGATCGCAGGTATGTGATTGCAATGATTGCGTAGGACCTATACCGGTAGGACAGTCTTACTCAAGATGATAGTATGCTATCTGGTTTGCCTTTATCAGTCGTGTACATGTTCAGGTGACTGATTACATGTTACACTTTGATAGAGCCCTTAGGATCTTGCTTTACCACCAACTGTATGATGGCGATCATATACGTGAGAGTTGGGTGGTTTATACGCATATCCTTAATTGTGGTCCCTAGTCGTGGGAGTTTCGAGACAGGGCATCGATACTCCGGAGTAGACTAGTGTATACAGTCGAGACCCCGACGAGGGGCGGTGGCCGGTCTCACAAGCCACTGGTGTCAGTTGGATCACCTAAGATGTATACAGGTGCTCATTGGGTTATGAGTACACCGGACAGGACTCGCCGGGAATCTGCTAGTTAGTACTATATCTATCGTCAGATAGCAGTTCCCTGGTGACGTGTACAGGTTAGTTCATCGACCTGAGGTCGTCATTTGTCTCGTGTGAGTTCCCACCGTGCTTTGATTTCTACCCTACCACGGCTCAAAGGAGTCGTGCAAACAGGTAGTTTTTGGGTACAGTCCCGAGCCATATGGAGGCACGTGAGCGGATCGGCAGGGGATTCGTCTCTCCTGGTATTGGGGGCGAGGTCGTGCTGTGTCTAGGAGAGCCATTACACAAAGTCCATGGCCATGGCAGGAGATTTACTGGTAGGTACTCCAGTAGTATCTCAGGGTGTTATTGGGCTACACTCCGACACAACTTATACTGCTATTGGGGGTCTGACGTTTCTAGCTCCCTAGGCAGATATGCGATACTCATAGACGAACGGACCGGACTGTATATACATTGTCACTGTTAGGCTCAGTAAGGTTTCTGGATGAGTTCGCTCATCGGCCTCCCTTGAGGTCAGTCCATGGGCAGCCGTTACGCATAGCTAGTGCCGCTGACGGTTTGTGGTTAAACCCACTGCCAGGGTACTGACGAGTCATTAGAGTCCCCCACAGACAGTTTCCCAACTTCGGGCGAAACGTTGTAGAGGCCGTATGGTTTTATGGCAGGGTTCGGAAAATGCACGTGTGTTTACGCACGTGTTATTTTTCGGGCAGATGATACTGGTCGGCTTTGGTTTAAGCCGGATCCGAGTATTATATTGAGTAGATATAATATCTTTGTCTCTGTTGCATTTGTGTTCGGTCGTAATACAAATGCGGGTATATTTATACAGTTACGGGGTTATCCTGAAAGTCGTTTCAGGATCACTTTTGGAAGTTGCCAGTTTCCAGTTTTCTATCAGCCGTCTTTTAACATTCGGTTAAAGACGGTTTTATCTTTTCTTGGATGAGGTGAGTCAGTGTTCTAGAAGATTCTAGAGAGGGTGACTTGGCTTGGTGAGTCATTAGTGCATTAATGGTGCCATTAATGCTTGATGACTAAGGGTTTTTAGATTCAATGTTTCTTAGTGACTCATGCTTTCATGAATGGTTATGATAAGCTTCTTGTTTATGGTCACCTCCTTGATTGCTCTTACCATCACCTCCCTCTTGGTTAAATAGTGGCCGGCCCCCATCTCCTCCTCCACTTCTTGATGAGAGAAAATTATGGTTGTTAAAAGAAAAGACTAAAGTTTTGGATACATGGAAATTTCATAGTTCATTTCTTGTACCATTTCATTTCCATCGGCAACTTCATTTACCGATCGTCCACGGACTTGGACGAAGTGAGACAAAGTCATCTACTCATTCTCTACATCATTCTTGGTCGTCTCTTTTAGCAAACTTGACGACCGAGTTGCCTCAAGTCAGAGGCGGGAGCCCGTTTAAAGAATCGTTGACGTGGTGCCACCTGGACGAGCAGATCGGAGATCGAAGAGATCGGAGCAGCCGCAACGGAGTGTGGGATGATGGTTAAAGAACGAAGGACTCGGATCGTTCGGTATAACCTTTCTACACTCTTTACAGTTTGTTAGTTTAGCAATAATGGCAGATCCGGGTTAAAGTATACGATAGCGCCAGTTAAAAGTTTTTTGTTCCGCATTTGGCGTCTGTAGACGGCCGGGGCGCTACCGTAGACTTACAGTGGTATCAGAGCCTCACCATTTTGCTATACTAACTTGTGCTAACGCGTTTAAAACATCGATCGAACCGGAAATCAAAAACCGCATTTTTTCAATTTGACAGTTTCTGTCGATTTTAAATGGTGTCCTAAAAATATTCCACATATCACAGAAAGTTGTTCAGGGTTTCAGAAGCACACCGACAAAATTTGAGCACGTGATTCCACCAAACAGCCGCGGAATCGCGGCCAAACGCATGATTTGGCCGCGCATCCGCTGCCGTTCTATGGGATCAGTGCACCAAATTTTCTCTGTGTCTTCTCTGTTGGAATTTGGGGTTTTTGGTATATATCTTTTGGGCCCAGATTTTGTTATTGTTCACCAGATGTTCGTGGGGCCCACTTTGTGATATATAGTCGATCGAAATTTAAACATGTTAGTTTACAGTGCTTACATTATATCTCCGACCGAGAATGTCATTTGATCGGTAAACCGCGTCTGATTGCTATAGTTCTTTTAGACGGGTTTGCGAACGTGACATTCGCGTTGATGTTCTGTGTTGTGCTGTGATGTTGCGGATTTGTCGTGGTGGATAGCAGTGTGCAATGGTAGTGCAGTTTGAGTTTATTTGTACATTTGATATTGCGGGGCGAGCGTCCAACTTGTGGACTGCCGTCACCGCCTGTTGTATAATATTCTTTTGGGACACGACCAGGTTGCGGTCGATGTACCTGTTGTACTATTTTTCATTACTGTACTAGGTTTTGCCCCGAGACGGAGTGCACGGATAGCCGGGTTCTGGAGGGCAACGGGTCCGCATCTCATGGCTTTGAGAGGCAGAGGGGTCCCACTCTAGAATTGGCAGACTATTCGCCGCACTCGTAGGGGGTACAGGTTGACCCAAGGAGGGGTGCTCAAGCTACCGGATTCCATAAAGTGCCGGGTGGTCCATTCACTATGCTGTAGGGGGCTGCCTCGCTTCAGGTTTTGGCGGGTAACTTGCCGCACCCGTAGGGGTCTAGGTTTCATTGCACGGGCTATCCACACGACAGGGGAACGTCGGGTTTCAGCAGCGGTTCTGTGAAACTCGGGGATCCCAGATTATCTGTATTGTTCTGTGATGCTTATTACTTTTCTGTAATGTTGCATATTATCACGCCTGGAGCGATTATTGTATATTGGTTTATATACTATTAGATGTTGTATATGTTTTACACCCGCGCTAGTCCAGTCCCCGCTCTATCGTTAGTTAAGTAACCTAACGGGCGATGACGGGACCCAGTGACGAATGCGGATGGCATATACGTATATTTTATTTTCGTTCTTTTCTGGTGTGATTGATTGATGGGACTGCGTTGATTCTGATCAATGCAAAGGAAAACAAACCTGTTTGCAGTTGTTGGAACAAATTTAAAAAAAAATGTTATTACAAAGACGTTTCCTTTTATTTTGCATAGCGGTATTCAGTGGAATATCCTGCACCTCATTCGACGGGGCAAGGGCCGATATCCCTTCACCGGGACTGATCCCTTGGGCAGAAGTTTGCGTCAGGGTAATAACTTCACTATAG
This sequence comes from Agapanthus africanus, assembly GCA_030015575.1. Classification (NCBI taxonomy): domain Eukaryota; kingdom Viridiplantae; phylum Streptophyta; class Magnoliopsida; order Asparagales; family Amaryllidaceae; genus Agapanthus; species Agapanthus africanus. Next base: position 849,428,573 of record CM057338.1, on the reverse strand, counting down.
TCGATTACAAGTTGCTTTGCACCGCGGTATTCAGTGGAATATCCTGCACCTCATTCCACGAGGAAAGAGCCGAGATCCCTTTACCGGGAGTGACCTCTTTAGCAAAAGGTTTTCGCCACTATATTTTAAAAAGCTATCAGGTTCCTTCAGCGATATCAAGTTCACTACGTTAAAGGTTTTTCGCCAAAAACCAGCCGTAGCCCTCCGTCACTTCTTTTGAGTATTCAGTAGTATTCAAGCTATGTATTTTAGCCAAAGTTAAGGCATAGTGTTTGGTAGCTGCTGGGTATTCAATTGTTCCATAGATAGATGAGTTAGTTTGGGACAGTCGTTCTGCCGATTGGCCAAAGTCAGGGGCATGTGCGGGTAGGTTCAAATTAACAAGATAGTGACGGGTAGAACTTGGCATGTGACTTATGACATTTTGACCAAAGCCAAGGTTATAAGAGCATGGGGCAAAGATCAGATCGGGAGTTTCTAAAGAAACTGAAACTTGCCAAGTATGCGCATACCTTCTGGAGTATGAGTAACGTGGATGCATGATTGAATGTCAAAGATATAAGTTTACCGCAATCAAGAAACGGCGTCGCTTCGCAGCTAGCCGGTGAGTGCGGGTCGATCCACAGAGACGGGTAAATTTCTTTAGTGTGTTTTAACGAGTTGATTCAATTTGTCGTTTTGGTTGGTTTATAACAATCTATGAAAATCTAGATCTAATTAATCAAACTTAATTAATTTAATTTAAATTCTTGCTAGGGTTAGGCTTCGGGGAAGTTTTGGAGATTGACGTTTTCCTCACCGCTTTCATTGCCATATTTTAGATCTGTTAGATGTTACGATAATTATCAATAAAGTGGATCCGAATCTTTTGGGAAGATGTTTCTTCCTCTAGATTCGCATCCTTCCTTTGTTGATAATTACCCTAACCCCCATGGAAAACACGCGCAACCGGCCCTTTATACTACGGTTCATCGTTACCTCGAGGGGTAGGATGCCGTAGGGAGCGGTTGTGCGTGCATGCATGGAGTGCTAACTATTAGGTGTGGATGGCATGAAAGGGGTGAGAGATATCATCTCTCAAACCTTTCCCTAAGGCTAACCCTAACAAGCGAGGAGACTACTCGCTCATTAGGGGATGAGAAAACATTCTAGAAAATAAAAGCAATGAAATAAAATTACCTACTGATTTGATGGCTCCCTCCAAGTAGAAGACAGAAGAGATCTGAATATTATTCTCAGAAATTCTGAATTTTATTTATTGAAAAGAGGCATAGGGTTTTACAATTTTGAGAATACAATTTATAGGAAAGCAGGAGATCTAGGGTTACAGACTCTCGGAAATATGAAATTACAGATTTGACCCCTGAAAATCCTAACATATACACCGACGCAACGGCACAGGAAAAGTGCACCGACACGGGCACTGAATGGCCGCGGAACCGCGGCGCCAGGCTCTCTTTAGCCGCGGTTCCGCGGCCATGTTGAGGACTTGGGCTATGAAACTTCAGGTCTTTATTCAGGGCTTCTTGGGCTTTTTACTTTTATGCATAATTTCTATTTTTGGCTTCTGTTTCTTCTCCAGATCTTCAGTGAAAACTTGTACGTATCTTTTGACCGTTCACTTAACATTTTTGGACCGTGCAATGTTCTTCGTCTCGGCTTGAGTAAAATCCGTCTGCTTGTTGGTCAAAAGTCTATTCTCTGTATCAACTTCGTCTTTTTCACTGTATTCGTATCCAAGCCCTGTATCCTGTAACATGTAACAAAAGTGCGTCAAGAGTATCTGTTTATTTATAAAACTGATAAGAATAGGGGAATGAAAAATGCAATATTATGGTCTGAACAAATACCCCCAAACTTACCTTTTGCTCGTCCTCGAGCAAACTTATTATTTTATTCACTAAAATCCTAACCGCACTTTCGCAGGGAAACGCGATTGCACTGAGCATGTGCAACAAGCCGTTAAACCTCTAAGTGTCCCTAGTAGGAGGAGTGTTGTCTCCTGAGGGTTTTCAGCGGATTACACCCACAAAATCCTATCAACTTGGCCCATTGACTTTTGTTCTCCAATTAAGTTTTCCAGCACGGAATTCTATTATCTTATACTTGTAAATTATCCACCCACATTCTTCACACTTCCTCATTATTTAACTTAAGATTATATATGTTATGTAGACCTACTTAGCTTTCAGCATCTCTTAAGTCTTCTTTCTAGGGTTTCATCTCCACTTAGGAATTTCTATCAACTCTACTAAAGATACAAGTTCTATCTTTCATTCCTTTCTCTTATCTAAATTCCAATCACATACCCCTACGTGTGTGTATAGATCACCCCTACACTTGGAAATTCAAATCAAGCAATCGTACTTTCGTCCATTGTCCAAAGCACTTATTAATTCGTGAATTTTGAATTTCGCTTACACATCCTTCATGCGACTGTTAATACTTATTGAGGTACCAACAACCGATTACAAGATGCGTTAGCACATTAAAGCGTACTTCCTAGTTTTGCAACACCCAAGGCTTTAGCAGTGACTCCCAAACCAGTTGGTCTAAGGCACTAGGTGATGAAGCACCCTCGCTAAATATTTTTCTATTTTTACAGCCTTAAGTAATCACAAAAACCAGTGTCCATTTTTTATTCATTTTTTTTTCTTTTATTTTCATTGTACTAAGGACTTTAGACAAGAGCATTTCAAGGTCTCTTCTACTATTCCAAGTTTCAAGGTGCGTGAGTGTGCAAATTGTAGGGTATACATTTTTAGAATCTAGTCTTAAGCTAGGAACTATTTTTCAAACTTATACTCTAATAAGAACATCAATACTCTTCCCTTGTTTAGACTTAGCCTAAGAAGTGAACCCAAAATTTTGCCTATTTCTAAATAAACTACAAAGGCATATACTTTCTACCGTTAAACTTTAAGGAAGGTTATCTTTAGGGTTTTTAATTTACTACGTTAAAGATCTAGTTGTTCCTAGCCAGTTAACCTATCTGTCAAACTCTAGTCAATTAGCCAAAATTGAATACAATAATTTTTATAATTTTTGAAAATTTTCAATTTTTATGGGTTTTCAAATAGGTATGCAAATGCAAAAATATGTACAAATGAATGCGAAGGAAGAAGACGTACCGAGCATACCCCCAAACTTGAACTTGACAGTGTCCTCACTGTCATGCTAAACCAAGAGGGTCAAAATACCGATACTCCCCTGTTTATTTATTTATAGTTTTTTTTTATTGTTAAGAAAAACAAAATATATACAAAAAGACCCTCCCCCAAACTTCATTTAAACTATGTTAGACATTACTGCCAAACTTTGCATCGGCCAAAAGTCAACACCAACCAGTTGAAAAATTTATCAGTAAAGAATATTGGTTGGTGGAAAAATAAGTTGTGGTGGTCCGCAAAGAATTGGGGAAGATAGAAGTAGTGGTATGGGAGGTGTGGAGGTAAATATACAGGTGATCGATGGTGATGCATCAAAACGAGAATGTAAATGATCAGCAATCAGTGGAGTGTTGGCATTCTCGTATCTTATTAAAAGAAATAGGGGTATTTCAACTTCTAAGGGAGGAGGTTGACTCACCACAATACCCCCAAGATGTTCCTGTGGGTCCTCTATTGAAATGGCATCATCCATCAATTGTGTATGATATTCACTTATGAGGGAACTTATCTCCTCGATGTCCGCCATAGTCCAACCGACAACTTGCCGCCTATCTTGTAAGACCGTTAAGAGGGCGTTCTCTTGCTCGATGGCTAGAGAGGCCGATATGATAATGGGAAAGGTCTCATTCTCACCTATGTAGGCATATCTAAGGTGAGACGGCAAGGGCGTGAGTTCGAATTTCTGAGGCGAAAGAATCATTGCGGAATCTACCTCGAACTCAAAGGACTCTAACATAGGTTCGAAATCACTGCAAACAACCGATTCGGATGGTTCGACTGACTCATCCAAAAATTCAAACGACTCATATTCGGGCTGTGAGTCGTCATCATCCAAAAAAGTGAAACATTCATAATCAACATCGGTTGTGTCAACGGTAGTAGGCTCAAGGAGGGACGCACTAGTGGCGTCAAAACTGTTTTCATCAAATAGAAATCTTTCAAGCTCGCAGTCCTCCTGCGTGATTTCGTGAATAGAGCAAACTTCTCGTGTACTAGTTTTAGGTACGAGGGGCAGACTTCCCATCTTATAAATATTGAACTCACTAGACATCTTCCCGAAGGATAGAGTCATGGAGCCATTGCAACAATTTATCACGGCATTGGAAGTGGCTAGAAATGGTCGACCGAGAATCACCGGAATTTGGTTTCTTGGGTTAGCAACAGGTTGTGTATCCATAACGATAAAATCAACGGGGAATATGAATTCCCCGACTTTGATCAACACATCCTCTAGTTGACCCCTTGGATAGGTGATTGATCGATCGGCCATTTGGAGAGTGCAACGAGTGGGTTTCAACTCTCCAACCCCTAATTGTTCGTACACGGAGTAGGGAATCAGGTTAACACTAGACCCAAGATCTAAAAGTGCTCGATTAATTTTCTTATCCCCAATTGTGATGGAAATCGTAGGACAGCCGGGGTCCTTTCGTTTTTGGGGTAAGGTTTGATGGTGGTTAATAGCATTGCTCACTGCACTAGCCACTAGCACTTTCTTGGGTACTTGAGATGCCTTTCTCTTTGAGGTGCATAAGCCCTTTAAAATTTTCGCGTATGAAGGGACTTGTTGGATGGCATCCAAGAGAGGTATATTTATGCTAACCTGCTTAAACAATTCCACAATCTTCTCCACTTGTGCAGTTGGTTTATTGGGACTCAACCTGTTTGGAAATGGTGCATTTTGAAAATTTGTTGAGTCACATGTTTGTGGAGTAGAATGTGGAGTAGGAACGGATCCCGGTGTAGATGTGTTCATGTTGTGAGAAATGGGTCCGTTAGAGCTAGAAGAAGTAGAGCCGTGTGAAGGGTGGAGAATAGGCTCTAAAGAAAAAGGTGAAGAAGGAAGTGAAGAAAATGAAGAAGGGGAAGAAGAACCACCGGCGGGGATGTCATCACTAGTTCCCACATTATTTTGCAACTCTCTTCCGGATCTCAACGTGGTCACCGCATTTATATTGTGATTGTGATATGCATTTTGTGGGTGACCGGGATTGGGCAATGGTTGAGATGGAAGCTTTCCATTTTCTCTCTCGCTCAACGCAGCAGTTAATTGTGCAATTTGTGCCTCAATAGATTTGATACTTTGATCGTGTGAGGCATTGTTATTCATTAAAGATTGAACATAACTTTCAAATCTTGCTGCGGATTCTGTAGATTGCTTGAGAAATGCTTCTAGACTCTTCTCGAGCGAGCTAACCTTATCATCATTTGGTTGAACTAAGTTGTTTGTTTGATTTGTTTAAGGTTGTTGTTGGAAAGGTTGCTGGTTTTGAGTTTGTAAGAGTGCTTGTTGTTGTTGTGGAGGAGCTCTTTGAAAATTGTTATTCCCTTGGAACTGTTGATTTGGGTGACTCCTCCACCCCTGATTGTATGCCGAAGAGTACGGATCGTTTCTTTGTCGTTGCTGAAATGCAGCATTGACTTGATCCTGTCCTTGAATAGGTGCATTATAAGGACACTCTTCGGTTAAATGCGATGGGTTCGAACAACAAGCACAAACAGTTCGTGTGGGTAGAGTAGGGGCAGGAGAAGACGATGAGATTTTGGTCTCAATGGCTTCTAGATTTTTCATAAGTGAGGCCATCTCGGCCTTCATAGCAATCGACATATCTATTTGATGTATGCCTGCCCTAGATTGACCAACAGAAGAAGAAGATGTGGTCTTGGTACTCTCCCACTGAATTGTTTGCTCACTAAGATCCTCAAGAAACTGCCACGCTTCGTCGCTAGACTTGGAAAGAAAATGACCTTGACATATTGTTTCTAGCAACTGCTTCGTTGCTGCGTTCAATCCCTCGTATAATGTTTGGCAAAGTTGCCAACTTTCGATCCCATGATGAGGGCATTGAACAAGTAGGTCTTTAAATCTCTCGAAGCACTTCCAAAATGGTTCGGAAGGAAGCTGTGAAAATTGTATAATTTCGTTTCTGATTCTAGCAGTTTTGTGATTAGGATAGAACTTTTTCAGAAAAGCTCTCACAAACTCGTCCCAATTTCTAATAGAATGTGATGCGGTGCTGTATAGCCACTTCTCGGCTAGGTCACATAAGGTAAAAGGAATGACCCTTAGCCTTATTGCGTCATCACTTAATTGGGTTGTCTTCATCATGGCGCAAACGTTTTGGAATTTATTGATAAAAATATATGCATCTTCGGATTCCAAACCATGAAACTTAGGCAGCATATTGATGAAATGTGGTTTTATTTCAAAATTATCCCCATTTGCCGGTGGGGGTGAAAGACATGTGGGTAAAGAAGTGCGGACGGGGTAGAAGAGATCCTGGAGCGCAACTCGTGCGGGCGCTACAACAGGCGGTAGATTCGGGTTATTCGCACCTGGCGGAGGTGGAATCATTCCCGTCGGTAAGGTATCGTTGGGGTTGAATCCCGACATACCTTCGAAAGAATTTGAAGGTGGAGGTAAGAAAGTGGAAGGAATTTCGACTTCGGTGTCGAAAAGTTCGTTGGTCGGTACCAACGAAACACGGACTAATCGGGTGTTAGGATCCCTAGTCCAAAATGACATACACTAAAGGAGTAGTGTAGTCAGAAAAAAAAGAAAAAACAGAATGTGGGGGTAAGATAACGTCAGTGAGAAGAAGTGGTGGAAGTGAGTTTGCAAGTTTTCTTTAGCGGCAAGTTGCAAGTTTTTAAAAGATTTTTTCTTTTTCTTTTTCTTTTATTTATGTGAAGGTTTTGCAAAGAGGTTTTAGGAAAGGGACTCGTGACACCAATGTGTCAACCACACATGCACAATCAGGCCTAGATCTAGGGTCGCCTAGGTCTGCTAGACAGCTCCTAACTAGGGCTAGAAATAGGACCTCAAACCGCCTCTTTACGGACAAGTACGGCCAGGTAAGTGGGAAGGAACCACCACTACAGTGGGCCTAATTAATAACCACTAGCCTAGACACCGCAAAGTCGGTTAGGATAAACGGCCGATGCCTGTACTAGTCCTTTTCCTATTGAGCTCGATGTCCTTAGGTCTGAGTCTAATCTTTTTTTTTAATTAATTGTGGTCGATGAAAAATGCTTTAGGTGTTTTCTGGGGTCCTGGGAAGGGTGATGAAATCCCCACCCAATCTGAGTTTGGTCAATTAGCCCCTTAAGTCCAATTAAATTATGCAAAACAAAAATTCACTTGCATTCAATTTTAGCGCGGCGCAAAGAAACCTGCAGAAAATCTGTTATTTAGAAGGGGGAGAAAGACTCTTTACGCAAAGAATTCCTGCAGAAAATTTTTTACAGAAAGAGATATGGAGGTTGCAGAGGGGAGAAGAAGAGAACAAACAGTGCAAATCTGGTGTGCTGACGTGGCAGACGAGGCGCGGATCCGCGGCGTGGGGCATACTTCTGCGGCTGAAACGCGGTCAGGGGGTGGGTTCAGCCACTGGAAAAAATTGTGTAGCTCTGTACTGATAGTTCCTCTCTGTTCTTATATGTACCTTTCTGATTTGCGCTCTGTAAAATTTCAGATCTTCGCTATTCCTGCAAGATTCAAAAATAAACCCTTCAAACAGATCAAAATTGATAATTTTTATATTTTTTTTATATTTTCAGATTTTTATAATTTTTTTTTTATAAAATTTATATCAACCCGAAAATTCACAAAAAAGAAATATTACGCCGTCCCCGGCAACGGCGCCATTTGATTGAATGTCAAAGATATAAGTTTACCGCAATCAAGAAACGGCGTCGCTTCGCAGCTAGCCGGTGAGTGCGGGTCAATCCACAGAGACGGGTAAATTTCTTTAGTGTGTTTTAACGAGTTGATTCAATTTGTCGTTTTGGTTGGTTTATAACAATCTATGAAAATCTAGATCTAATTAATCAAACTTAATTAATTTAATTTAAATTCTTGCTAGGGTTAGGCTTCGGGGAAGTTTTGGAGATTGACGTTTTCCTCACCGCTTTCATTGCCATATTTTAGATCTGTTAGATGTTACGATAATTATCAATAAAGTGGATCTGAATCTTTTGGGAAGATGTTTCTTCCTCTAGATTCGCATCCTTCCTTTGTTGATAATTACCCTAACCCCCATGGAAAACACGCGCAACCGGCCCTTTATACTACGGTTCATCGTTACCTCGAGGGGTAGGATGCCGTAGGGAGCGGTTGTGCGTGCATGCATGGAGTGCTAACTATTAGGTGTGGATGGCATGAAAGGGGTGAGAGATATCATCTCTCAAACCTTTCCCTAAGGCTAACCCTAACAAGCGAGGAGACTACTCACTCATTAAGGGATGAGAAAACATTCTAGAAAATAAAAGCAATGAAATAAAATTACCTACTGATTTGATGGCTCCCTCCAAGTAGAAGACAGAAGAGATCTGAATATTATTCCCAGAAATTCTGAATTTTATTTATTGAAAAGAGGCATAGGGTTTTACAATTTTGAGAATACAATTTATAGGAAAGCAGGAGATCTAGGGTTACAGACTCTCGGAAATATGAAATTACAGATTTGACCCCTGAAAATCCTAACATATACACCGACGCAACGGCACAGGAAAAGTGCACCGACACGGGCACTGAATGGCCGCGGAACCGCGGCGCCAGGCTCTCTTTGGCCGCGGTTCCGCGGCCATGTTGAGGACTTGGGCTATGAAACTTCAGGTCTTTATTCAGGGCTTCTTGGGCTTTTTACTTTTATGCATAATTTCTATTTTTGGCTTCTGTTTCTTCTCCAGATCTTCAGTGAAAACTTGTACGTATCTTTTGACCGTTCACTTAACATTTTTGGACCGTGCAATGTTCTTCGTCTCGGCTTGAGTAAGATCCGTCTGCTTGTTGGTCAAAAGTCTATTCTTTGTATCAACTTCGTCTTTTTCACTGTATTCGTATCCAAGCCCTGTATCCTGTAACATGTAACAAAAGTGCGTCAAGAGTATCTGTTTATTTATAAAACTGATAAGAATAGGGGAATGAAAAATGCAATATTATGGTCTGAACAATGCATTCCATCACGTTATCATGCGATGAGAGTTGGATCCCGATTCCCACTGATGAGTTGGTTTACTCTTCGGATGATCCCGATTGATTCTTCTTTAGGTTTGGAGGAGAATTTGACAGGACAGTGGGAGGTTTCCGGATTAGATAAAGTGATAACCATTCTGATCTAGGTTAGAGTGCACGCAGAGTGTTTCTTTTCTCTCTCTCTTTGGCAGCGACCTTTGACCGACCCTTGACTATGACTCAGTGACCAAGTTGACCGAATCTTCTTAAAATACTGGATTTTGGATTGTCTATGTTGCATAAGTCATTGCCACTCCTTCTTTTACCCTTTGAATTTCTCAGAACACCCGTATTACTACGGACATCCACTTCCATTGGATAGATCCATCGTATGGTTATATACGAACTCGAAGGGACTTCTTCGAGGATGGATCCAGGTTTAGGAGAAATAGAATTGGTTTATTCAGTTGTCTTTTATTATCACCTTCTCTCAGGTTGCGAGGGCTCCTTGGTTTAGGAGAGTACACCTATTACGCTTATTGGATAGTCTTATTCCAAACCATAGGCAGGTGCCGAAAGGTAGGGAATGAAGAAAACCAATTAGCCTAAGTAGGGTGTACAGAAGGTAATATGTAAAGACAAAATAAAGGGATTAGAAAGAGGGCAAAGTAAATTGCGACTGTTATCATTCACGACCAAACCGCGTACTTCATCGCCACTCTTATTTCACCTTTAAAAGAATAAGGTATTATTCAGTTGTCTTTTATCATCACCTTCTCTCGAGATGCGAGTACTCCTTGGTTTAGGAGGGTACACCTATTATGCTTACTGGATAGTCTTCTTCCAAACCATAGGCTGGTGCTGAACGGTAGGGAAGGAAGAAAACCATTTAGCCTAAACGATGGTGTACAGAAGGTAACGACTAAAGACAAATAAAGGGATTTGGAGAGATGGCAATAAAATATACGGTTGAAGTCATGAATTGGATTATGGAAGAGGCATTGCTATGAATACCAGGATACCCCTACGAAACATTTTCATGTTTCAGTGCATTGTTAAAGAAAAACTGTTTTCCCGATTAGACACTTACTCCAAGGGTATGTATTTACCAGGTTTCATTCTCATATCTGTATGGTTTTACAAATGATGAGTGGGAGTAAGTTATTGGGAATTAGGTGATTATCCTCATGATATCGGAATTCGTTGTAATTGGTGATATTTGAGGAAATCGCCAGGGTACAGTTTTCAACCTACGACGCACAGGTTATGAGTTGTTCAACTCAGCGGACTTATACAGAGTATTGTATGTTGTCCAAGTGTCCATTAGGACAAAGGGGTAGGTTCTCGTACTGTGTTCTGTTTACTTATGACTTCTCTAGTTTTTAGACAAGTGTTTCGTAGAAATACAAAGTCTAAGTTTTGAGAAGTTGTGGGTATAAGAATAAAGTAGAGAACCAGGTATCACAAGTATCGGGATTCTTCAAAGAGATCGAAGATGTAGATTCTTGTGATTGGTATTCAGATGATAGTGATGGTTTTGAGAAACGTGATTCTCTTTCAGGTTACTCATAATTGGATGGATTCCTAAGTTGAGTAATGCTAATTAGCCTCTTTCCATTAAGTTGATATGCACTGGAGACAGCTGCATGATTTGAATATGGTTCCAATTAAATTAGTGCCAAAGTTTCTATATTGGATATAGAATGGTTCGTATCTTAAAAGATGTTAAGGTACGGGGAGTTGTCCAGCTTATGCTTAAAACCAGACTCTGGATAACTCAGGGCACGTTTCTGTAATGGCCGTTTGTGGGTTGACCCTGGCTATGACGAGAGTTGATATTCTACCATTTGGAAGATCAATAGTGATATTGTTCTTGACTCGCCACAGTTTTAGTAAAATGGATTTTTTCAGAAAACAGTAGTGGGAGTATGGTAGAACTGGAAGTGATTCCAGAACCGCAAACGATTACGGAAAATTTAATAGGACCTAAAGATTCAATCAAGATTGACATTCCAATAGCCACTCCGCAGATATGGTGGGTAATCTCAGACACCCGAGAGGTACTTCGGTAGGCTCAAGGACGGTGACAGGGAGGTTCTTATCTACCCAGACTTGACACTACTGTTGTTCCAGGCTATGAGACCCGGTAGGAGGGTTGTCGTAGTCAGTGGGAGTATCGGAAGCATAGTGGGCAAGTAGCTTATGTCTATTTATAGACTAGAGCAGTTATAGCGGAGATAGATCATCTAATTTTGATATGACAGTCATGGGTTTGACTTCAATCAGAATAGGGGATGCATCTGTTAAGAAGGTAGTAGAGTGTGATGTCATGGTATCTGGATGACATACACATAGTAGGAAGTAAAAATTCCTATACTACGATCGGTTGTACTGTGGTAGTCACACAGTTGTTTCTCCAGACAGGATATGGATATAATATTTGACATTCTGGTTTCTGGATCTATGGTTTTAGATCTGGATTTGGGTAGTTTCCCAATGTGGGTACTTTGACAGTATTCTAATGGTTTTTAGAATAGATGACTCCTAGCATGGTGGTGTACCTGCAGGTGATGGAGTCACCCTCTCTAAAGGTGTCGTATAGACTAAAGTGGAGAGGGCTGTGCATGATTGGCAGATCACTTGCTTAGGCAACTGAGTCAATCATGAGATGTCAAGTACTGCACCAGATGTTGTTTTTGCACTAGATGCAATAAGTTTGTATTAATCCAATCCTGGAGAAACATAAGGAAGCAGTTTTAGAACATAAGTGCATGTTCTACGGATTTGATGACGGCAGCCTCTTTCGGGAGACGGTTATCATTCCAGGCTTCAAAGGTGACATGGTTGACAGAGAGATTGTCAGAGTTATAGTTTTTCCCTCTGACGAGGGACAGTATTATAGACAGGTGGTCCAAGAGGATACTGTGGGAGGCATGGTGCCGGATACTGATTAGGTTCAGTGATCGATACAGTCTAAGAAGTTTGGATTTGGAGTTCATTTATGACTAGGTCCCATCAGATATCCAGACATATTCTAAGACAGGTATTACTCAATTCGGGAGATGGCTTTCTCCGCGAACTTGAGATTTAGAGAGATATAGAAAGAAACATCTAGGCGGATCCACTCACTGAGGCTATTTCTCGAACACAATCGTTTTACAAACGGGCTTTGTGAGACTGATTAGTAGAGGAGTTGGATGTTCGGTTTCACACGGGCTGTGAGTAGTCGACATCGCAATAATTAGCCTTGAGTGCAAGTGGGAGATTGTTGGAGATAGTGCCCTCATAGTCAATTATTGGATCGCAGGTATGTGATTGCAATGATTGCGTAGGACCTATACCGGTAGGACAGTCTTACTCAAGATGATAGTATGCTATCTGGTTTGCCTTTATTAGTCGTGTACATGTTCAGGTGACTGATTACATGTTACATTTTGATAGAGCCCTTAGGATCTTGCTTTACCACCAACTGTATGATGGCGATCATATACGTGAGAGTTGGGTGGTTTATACGCATATCCTTAATTGTGGTCCCTAGTCGTAGGAGTTTCGAGACAGGGCATCGATACTTCGGAGTAGACTAGTGTATACAGTCGAGACCCCGACGAGGGGCGGTGGCCGGTCTCACAAGCCACTGGTGTCAGTTGGATCACCTAAGATGTATACAGGTGCTCATTGGGTTATGAGTACACCGGACAGGACTCGCCGGGAATCTGCTAGTTAGTACTATATCTATCGTCAGATAGCAGTTCCCTGGTGACATGTGTACAGGTTAGTTCATCGACCTGAGGTCGTCATTTGTCTCGTGTGAGTTCCCACTGTGCTTTGATTTCTACCCTACCACGGCTCAAAGGAGTCGTGCAAACAGGTAGTTTTTGGGTACAGTCCCGAGCCATATGGAGGCACGTGAGCGGATCGGCAGGGGATTCGTCTCTCCCGGTATTAGGGGCGAGGTCGTGCTGTGTCTAGGAGAGCCATTACACAAAGTCCATGGCCATGGCAGGAGATTTACTGGTAGGTACTCCAGTAGTATCTCAGGGTGCTATTAGGCTACACTCCGACACGACTTATACAGCTATTGGGGGTCTGACGTTTCTAGCTCCCTAGGAAGATATGCGATACTCATAGACGAACGGACCGGACTGTATATATATTGTCACTGTTAGGCTCAGTAGGGTTTCTGGATGAGTTCGCTCATCGGCCTCCCTTGAGGTCAGTCCATGGACAGCCGTTACGCATAGCTAGTACCGCTGACGGTTTGTGGTTAAACCCACTGCCAGGGTACTGACGAGTCATTAGAGTCCCCCACAGACAGTTTCCCAACTTCGGGCGAAACGTTGTAGAGGCCGTATGGTTTTATGGCAGGGTTCGGAAAATGCACGTGCGTTTACGCACGTGTTATTTTTCGGGCAGATGATACTGGTCGGCTTTGGTTTAAGCCAGATCCGAGTATTATATTGAGTAGATATAATATCTTTGTCTCAGTTGCATTTGTGTTCGGTCGTAATACAAATGCGGGTATATTTATACAGTTACGGGGTTATCCTGAAAGTCGTTTCAGGATCACTTTTGGAAGTTGTCAGTTTCCAGTTTTCTATCAGCCGTCTTTTAACATTCGGTTAAAGACGGATTTATCTTTTCTTGGATGAGGTGAGTCAGTGTTCTAGAAGATTCTAGAGAGGGTGACTTGGCTTGGTGAGTCATTAGTGCATTAATGGTGCCATTAATGCTTGATGACTAAGGGTTTTTAGATTCAATGTTTCTTAGTGACTCATGCTTTCATGAATGGTTATGATAAGCTTCTTGTTTATGGTCACCTCCTTGATTGCTCCTACCATCGCCTCCCTCTTGGTTAAATAGTGGCCGGCCCCCATCTCCTCCTCCACTTCTTGATGAGAGAAAATTATGGTTGTTAAAAGAAAAGACTAAAGTTTTGGATACATGGAAATTTCATAGTTCATTTCTTGTTCCATTTCATTTCCATCGGCAACTTCATTTACCGATCGTCCACGGACTTGGACGAAGTGAGACAAAGTCATCTACTCATTCTCTACATCATTCTTGGTCGTCTCTTTTAGCAAACTTGACGACCGAGTTGCCTCAAGTCAGAGGCGGGAGCCCGTTTAAAGAATCGTTGACGTGGTGCCACCTGGACGAGCAGATCGGAGATCGAAGAGATCGGAGCAGCCGCAACGGAGCGTGGGATGATGGTTAAAGAACGAAGGACTCGGATCGTTCGGTATAACCTTTCTACACTCTTTACAGTTTGTTAGTTTAGCAATAATGGCAGATCCGGGTTAAAGTATACGATAGCGCCAGTTAAAAGTTTTTTGTTCCGCATTTGGCGTCTGTAGACGGCCGGGGCGCTACCGTAGACTTACAAGATGTCATGCCCCGCTTCCCAAAAATGAGAAACGAGAGCAACAAGCCCGCGACGTACTCATACCGAGAAATCCCTCGGTCGTATATGAATACGCTAAGCGTCTTGATTAAGCATAATAAGTACAAACCAACTAGAATTTAAAATAAATAAATAATATTCCATCAACATTTATTATAAGTTTCAAGTTCACCGATAAAAGTAAAATATACAAGACTTAAAAGAAACTAGAGCCCGACTTGATTAGAAAGATATTGACTGTCCTCCTCAGTTGGTACCACATTGTATTAGTCTCTTCTTCTGCCCCACAATCGTCTGACGACATTCCGCAGAAAGAAAACAGAAAACAGGAATGCCGTTAGCGAACTAAAGTTTGGTAAGTTCCTCAAAATCACCACAATCATTTATTGTAAATAAACAAAAAAAAATAAAGTACTTAAAATACCATAAGATACCAATCTAAAAGTAAACAACATAAAGGGAAAAAATGGTTCTTAAATACAATAACATGGGTACAAGGCAAACAATGCCAATGCAATGATCGAAACATGATGGTAAAAGTCAGCGACTTAATCTTAGAAACATGAATGGAATATCATGAATAATTAAAGCGACATTGTCGTTTAATTTAATAATTCCTATTCTAACGCAAATCAAGGCATGTCATCCAACCGATTCATGAGTTTTTATATATTACATGATGGTAGTCAAGTGCATGATCGCGGAAAACATCGAAGGCGACTGGACGACGTATCCTCAACTCCCAACACCCCCGGTAAATATCGGTCATGACCATTTCTAACGTAAGATAAGGTATTGTGTTCAACCACTTCATGAGTACATGATTACATGAATACAGAAATACTTGAATACAAGAGTACTTACATGATGGGTCAAGAGTATCTACATGATGGGTTTGAATCAGCTAAACTTCTCATCCTTAACTGCCTCAACACCCCCAGCAAGTATTAGTCAAGCTAGTTATAAGTTAATATAGATTCCAGTACAGGATAGTATAATACACGAATATACTTGAATACATAAATACAAGAGTACATGAATATATGAATGCATGAATATGGAATACATGAATACAGGTGTATTAGAATACATGAATACATGTAGTCAACCCCTTTATGAGTTGACACATGTTCATGGGTACATATGTAAAGGAAGTTGGTCAACTACAAGAGTATTCACATACCCAAAGCTATAATCCAGGGGAAAGAAAACACGGGTCCACTCATGAGCTGGTCAAGGGACTCCTGAGATTTTGTGTCAAGTTCTAGATATAATACTAAGCCTCTCTTTCTCTCTCAATATATATACAAAGCATGTAATCATAGTCATGTTTAAGGTTAGAAATCAAACATAAGTTCACATGCAGAAAATAATGGTTTTGGTATAGAATTTTGAAATTTTTACTTAAGAAATAAGTTGTAGAGCAGAGTTTCGTGTAAATAACGATACTAAGTTTGCCTCGATCAGGTTTCTGGTGAGAGAGTTACGGAATTTTTCGTAACAATGCGTAGAGTAGGCTAGTGCAGATTTCATAATACATATACTAATGATATTTTATATTTTTGGGAAGTTTAGATTCAGATTCTGGTTTCACTTATTAAATAAAAAACTGAGTGTCTATGAGTCGTGAATGATTCCCCATAAAATTCTCCGGATTATGATAACCAGAGAGGAAGTTATGATTGTTTTATTACAACCACGCAGATAATTTCTGTTACTATCCAGATTTGACACATTTTGTTAGAACCTGGTTTCCATAAAGTTCTATTAATTTTCAGGTAAATTTTCATAGGAAGAAAATGTAGCTATCTCCTCGTAGATGTTCCAGCAACTAGAGTTTGCTCAGTTTAGAATTCAAAGCTAGCAATTATGTCTATTCTTAGACAGGTGTAATCAGTTTCCGCATACTAATAATAACAGATTTGGATACATAGCTTAAGAATGTCAACAACTACCGAATTAACATAAACCATTGAATTGTATAATTGTCCTTTCAACTTAGCCATTCACAACATATAGTAACAACATTATCACACCCGTGACATGAGGTGGATATAATATAATATTGAACAAAAGAAATCATTTAGTGAATAACAATCTAAATATTTCTCATCATGATATAAAGGGTAATATTTTTCCTATAACAAACATATATTTAAAAAAATAACCCACGAGGTGCATCCGTGACATAAGATGCACCAAGAACATAATATAACATAAAAATACACCCATCATCTAGGGCGTTTTAACAACAGTTGTAGTGTTTCAGATTAATTAAGTACTGTGTTTGAAGGATGTTGATGTATCATATACTGTTTGAATCAAGTATACTATGTTTACACATGATGTTGATGTTGCATAAATAAATTCTATCATTTGCTACATATTACACTAATCTTATCTGTCGTTGTAAATATAACCAACACTGTGAATAAAAGCCGGAAATGAGTTAAAATAGATTAATTAACACATTCAATAATAGCACTAAATATTAATAATTAATATTATAATATTACATTGTTAGTAGTAAAATATTAAGCAAAAATATTAACTACATCCATATACTAGAAATTGACTTACTTGTGCTCAATAGACATAAAAGATAATAATATTGATTTAGCATCAGAATGACAAATTAACAGCTGGTTTTATATAAATGTGTAAACTATATGATGTGTAATATTATTTCAAGCTGATGTATGTTATACACAACTAAAACAAGAAAATATAATATAGTATATTGCATGACATACAACCACCTAATGAACTAATAACCTAAAAATTAGCAATACTACTAAAATAGAACCCAACACCAATCACAAAACACTTAAAACCAATCCCTTAGATATGATGAATACAAACACTAATGCAAATGAAAATACGCATTAGTGCTATACTGAGTTACTATACATATATTACTAGCTGCATTACAATATATTAAATTAACTGTAAAACTTACTAATGATATATGATTATATTTAAATTATTTTATAAAACAAAAAGAAAAGAAATAGGATGAGGAGAGGAACTTATAACTAAGGAAAATCAACGATCTTCTTTAATGATGGGATCACGATCGTCTCGATTTGATCGAAACGGTGGCAACTACGTTTGGCGAGGTTCCTTCTCCAATGGCCTTCCGTGCATTTGTTAGACTTTCTAGTACTTTAGAGATATGCAGTAGGGAGAGGGAGAGTGAAATTAGTCCTAGAGGGGGTTTTAATAGGACTACACAAACAATATACTCAAATTAAAAAAATCTATCAACTACACTTGTACAAATAACACAATTGAATAGCTTAAGCAATGTATATACCAATAGAGATGAGTGGCTAAGCTAATCACAATTGTGAACACTTATAAGCATATAGCAAGCAATAGATATAGCAATTAAGCAAGTAAAGAGCATATAAAGCAGAAGCAATAATCTGGCATGCAATTTCTAAGCAAATAAACTATAAAGCATAAGAGAAATTGCAAACGCAAACACGAGTCGATTTAGAGTTGTTCAGAAGATCATCTAGTCCATTTTCTTTAGGCGTGCGAGCTTGTTCCACAAAATACGTCTCCACCGAGATTCTCACGTTGCGCACCCGTAACTAAACACGTCTCTACCATGACAACACATTGCTCGACACATGAGCAACTCTTCACTTTACAAGCTCTCTTTTCTTACAAAGGCACTCTTGCAGTCAAAGATTCTCACACAAAGAAAAGGAAAAACTTCTCTCACTCTTCTCTTTTAAAAAGGCACCTTTACACTCAAGAATCCTCACACAAAGACAAGAAAATGGTTACAACAATACTCTCTAGGAGTTTCTCTCAAGCTCAAACTAATACTCTAGCAAGTATGGATAATCAATTGAAGCTCTTGAATCTTTTGTGTATGAGAGTGATTGGATAAGCAAATGAAAATCTCTTTTAAACTCTCATAAGATGTGGGATTTTTCTTTTGAATATCACTTGGATATTTGCAATAGAAAAGCTCAAGAAATTGAGTAAGTGATACCAAGAAAAAACCAACCTAAAACCCTTTTATACCCCAAAGAAAAAAAAACTCAAAATCAAGTGGGGACAAGCAGTTTAAACACATGACAGACGTCTGAAGACAAGATGGACAGACGTCTGTCCTCAAATAAAAAAAAATTCCCAACGGCTATAAACGACTACTTTTTCAAACTTTTAACACTGTAGACATTTGTCGAATATAGGTTTAGACGTCTGCCGTGGTTTTTCGCCAAAGAAAGTACAGAGAACAAACTGACGTTCAAAGAACAAGTTACAAATGTGTGAAGAAAAAAAAGATTTTCAAAGATTTTGAACTGCAGACATTTGTTGCCTATATCTTCAGACGTTTGTTCCTTAAAAAATTCATTCCAATGAAAGCACAAAGAATAAACAGACGTCTGAAGAATCATTGACAAATGTTTGTTTTGTCAAAATTTTTAAGGCAATGAAAGCACAGAGAACAACCAGACATTTGTTCTGCTAAGCTTCAGAAGTTTGTTATTTAAAAAATATCATCCTGAAAACACAGAGAACAAAAAGACGTCTGAATAAGCACGAGACAGACATTTGAAGCACAAATAGCATGAAAACTGATATTTATGATATTTGAGGGTTTTATAAAAACACAGAAAGTCAACAGACGTTTGAAATACATGGGGACAAACGTATGAAGTGTAAAAACTCAGAAACTTGTGTTTTATGATGAAAATATATTTTAATTCAAAAACCCTAAAGTTCATGCAATGTAAATCGTTTGTGCAAGCATGTGTGATTGTTTAAGAACTCTAATTGATAATGACCATATTCAATAGAGTACATCCATAGAATTCTATGTCAATATCACATTTCTTCAAAATCTTGAATCTTCGACACAAGCTTTTGAAACTTTGGCGCTTCGCTTAAACTTTGCGTTGGTCGGTTGATCTTCAATTAGCTTCGACACTTGACGCTTCAAACTCGAACACACCATTGCACTCACTTGCGTCTTAAAGTCGATATTTGATCTTTAAATGGACTTCGCTTCGACTTTGATCTTTGATGCTTCAAACTTGGACTTGGCTTCTATCTTCTCGAAGTTATTTATAGCTTGAATTCATGAAACTTGATATGCAAGTTGAGAATCTTTCGTACATATCCTCCATTAGATTTATCTGTTTAATCTCAATAACCTCCATCCTCTTTTGTAGATCTTCGTCTCGAGATATCCGATATCCTGAAATGCAATCTCAAAGACCAAGATCATTATATACAGTGTTATGGAATAACCAAGATATTAAACATAACCATTCATTATTTTTGATATCACAATCATGAATAGTATATCAATATCAAGATATAACTCAAATTCAAAGCATGATATATTGATATACTCTATACTCTCTCTCTCTCTATATATATATATATATATATATATATATATATATAAGAGAAGCAAGATATAGATCATATATATATACAAATTTATATTGTGAGTTACCAAAACAATGTATGGGAGTAATATATCGATATCAAGAATATAACACAAGTATAGTATGAGATATTAATATATTACTCGGTATACACAAGATATAGGATAAGCAAGTTAAACATAAAGTATATATGAATTTAGTGTCGATAGGATAAAGTAGGATAACTAAGTGACACTAAACGAACTGTTTATATTTAAGCTATCATCAAAATCAAATGAAAGGATCATCATAAACCATAAGCTACCTATTTTTGATGATGACAAAATATGAATAAAAAATAGTATATTTATATCAAATAAAACCAAATATTTGATATCGATATACTAAAACTCCTATTATTATTCCCTTTTTTGACATAATCAAAAATGGTATTTAGGAAATTTAGAATGTTTGAACTGCTCCCCCTAAATATATGCGTACACCTAAAACGAATCAAACGTTTGAATCACTCCCCTTAAGGCCATGTTTAGATGCTTAGGATAGAAAATCGTCGGATTTCATGCAGAAAAAATGTCTCGTAATGCATGTGCATTCCTTTTGGTGAAAAATTCGAAGGATTTTTATATCAAAACTTGTTTGGTTAGTAAAGGATAAGTTTTCATAATAAAATATTATTATATATATAGAAATTAAAAGTGTAGAAAAAATGATATTTTTATCTCTTTCAATTTCTTTAGATCTCTTAACCCATTATTTTCTAACTCAATATTTTTTGATCTCTCAACCCATTATCTTGTAACTCAATATTTTATCAATTCCAAAACATATTTACTTCCAACTCATTTTTATTTTTTAATCAATTTTACAACTCATTTTCTTCCATTTTAATTTTTCTTCAATTCCATAATCCATCGTCTTCTTTCTCAATTTTTATTCAATTATCACAACCTATTATTATCTTCGTTGTATCCCCCAATTTCCCACCACACATTATCTTTTTCTTCAATTTTCTTCTTAATTTTCACAATCTATCGTCATATTTATTTTCTCAATTTCAACCCATTGATTTCAAAAAAAACTTCAACCCATTATATTCTTTTTCAAAATCGTTTTTTTTCTAATTCCATAATTCATCTTTCTATTTTTTTAATTTCAAACCAACTTGAGAATCTATTCTCAAGATTCTTTTTATAAGCAATTTATTAATTATTTTACCATACAATCCATCTCAAAATACCATACAACCCATCTCAAAATCCCATTTCTAATTTAAGAAAATAAAAAGGAGGTGAGGTAAAGGGTGTAAGAGATGATATATTGAAAGAAAGAGTATTTGAGAATTTTTTTTATCAAACGTGAAATAAGATATAGAGATAGAAGAAAAAATTTCTCAAAAAGGAAAAAGATCAAGGGAGAGAAATGATTAAAAAAATTAGCTCTGAGCTAATTTTTTTATTCATGGGAATAGCCCTATTTGGGGTTTTTGAAGCCTCCGGATTAATGTTGAAAATCAGTATCTAAACAACCACTTTTGAGGGTTTAACCTAATCTATTGGAAAAAAGGAATCTTGATCTAAAATCCATAGGATTAGAGCTATCCAAACATACCCTAAATGTATTCATAGAAGAACATTAGGAAATGGATACGATCACAAGTAAAATGCAAATTTTGAAAAAGAAGCTTAATTCGTATCCAAAAACATGTATATAGGAGATATGCAAGTTTAAGCAAGCATACATGCACAAATATCCACATGAGCAAAAAATAAACAACTTCTAATGGCATGTGTAGGCAAGTATGAGTTGATACCAATACAAAATGAACAAATTTGAAAGCGGAGCTCAACTTATACACAAAAGTATATTTTGAAAACGATAGATAATGAAAAACTCAACAACATGCGCTAACTTATAAAAAAGTAAAATAAGATTTGAAAGGTATAAGTTTGAATACATGAGTAGAATACGATTCATAAAAAAGAAACATATAATATATCGTATTACTCATATACAAAGTGTGTGCGTGTATTTAAAGACAGACATTTTTTAAAAAAAATGTTCACAACATGAGATGGGAAATGTAAATAAGAAATATTATACCTCAATAGCGCAACACTTACATATCCCAATAGCTCGAATCTCCCAAAAATGAAAGGCAAGCCTAAAGGAAAGATTCATGAGTCCTATCTCACAATCATTTGTAACTAAACCATTAGAGCTCAAAAGATGATAATAATGGAATTCAAGTGATAGAAAATAATGATACTAAATTCAAGAACCGATCAAAATATGCACATATAACCAAGATGAAACCAATGGAAGGTTCAAATATGCAATCAACTCACATAAATAAATATCAATTAAAAACAATATGAAACCAATTAGAAATAATTGAAAACCGTATGTGAGTGCAAGCATGAGTGACTGTCTCATCTTAAGTATTGACTCCTTGGTGAAGGGTCTCTAATTCTTTCCGTTATACCCATAGGATTCATTGTAATTAACGAAATTCAGAACTGGGTCCCCTAAAAGGGTTGCAGAAACCATTTGGTAAGATAAGCTAAGAATTTAACACCAATGAATAATTCTACTCATGCAAGAAGTGTGTGTGCAACAAATAGGTAAGTTTAAGCATAAACACACTTCAAACAAGTCACAATGCAAAGATACCAATTGAAAATTGGTTCAAATTAAAAATAAGTGCCAAATTATATCCATATGAAAAAGATTTAAACAATTTAAAGCTCTATAGATACAAACTCACATAGAAGATTAAAAAATAATTTAAACATGTGAGAGTGGTTTATGGCAAGAAAACTAAAAGGTAAACAAATCTAAATTAAGTTTTCAAAGTATATTGTGCTCAAGTTTAAAGCAAAAGAGTACAAGAAATCACATATGAGCAAATAAATGATACCAATTGTCGATACCAATTGTAAATACCAATTGAAATATCTTATGAATAGCATCTCATACATGAACACAAGCACAAAGAGATAAGAAAAGATAACATATGTGCATCACAAGGGGTATATCAAGATAAAATATACTCAAATAGAATATCAACATTAAGCTTAAATGAATAGGCGACATTCTAAAACGAGTATAGAAAAGAAATACGATACCCCACAAATTGATGAGCTATAGCAAGTTTTCCATTGGATTGCTCTTTGCTCATCACGCACTCGAATCCCTAAGTCATCAATTGGTCCATATCTATAAAAAAAGGTACGGATGGGGATATCGGTATTCAAGTCTTCTTAGATCCAATTGAGTTAGTTTTGGGAACCCAAACCAAGTTGGAATGCATAGAAATAATCTTCTTTAAACTACATGCAAATGCCAAGTGTCATATGCACCACAAAAATGATAAGTGTGTGTATGTGCATGCATGGAAGACCTAGAAGTGTTAATAGCATAAGATATAGCAAGTGAAAGATGCGCATGCTTATTGAAAGTTTTTCTCGAACTAAATCTATATAAGTAAGCATGCGAATGAACATGAGATTTAGCTAAATGAGAAGCATGTTTGACGCATCTAGATGAAGAGAGTTTTTGAAACTTAGAAGATTTAAAATCAATCCCTTTTCATTTTAAAACCATTTCCTTGCTAACTAAAGAAACAACATTTGAAAACATAGCAAGGGGAGCAACTAAAATCTCATTTTCTTTCCGGGGAGAAGCGTTTTCTAAAATACGATATTCTTGAGATAAAATAGTCAATTTCAAAAGGTCAATCTCACTTTTAAAACTTGAAATAAAATCGACGTTTTATTTTCTCAAAATCTCACAAGTTAAAAGTAAGTTCTCATTTTCCTTTTTAAGAGACGAAAGATCACAAGTCAATACAACTTGAGAATCAAGGTAAGATTTCAAAACATCAATATCGCATTTAAAACTAGAAATCAAACAATCCTTTTTTTCTTAATTCATTGCAAGTGGAAACCAAATTTTCGTTCTCTACTTTCAAAGCATCAAACGAAATACAATGAGAATCAAGTTTAGAAAGTAGCTCATTCTTCTCAATAACTAATTTATCACATAAAGCAAGCTGAGAATTATGAGCACAAGTTAAAGTGCTAAATTTAGAAATTAAACTTGTGTTTAACGTCATAAATGAATCACAACATGAAACTAAATCACTTCTCTCATTTTCAAAAACGGAAATTCATTTTTCTTGAATACCATTTTTAGATGCTAACGAAATAAAACCATCATGTAAGGTATTGAAAGCATCTAGTAATTGTTCATGCGGAAGTTTGTGGAAGTCATAAGAAGGATTACTTAAAACGCAATGATCAAAACACCCCTTATCCGACTCCATAGAGTTGGATCGTCTCTTTTGATTCGCTTTTAGTTGAGACGCATCCAAAGTCTCTATAGAAGTCGTACTCTTGGTTTTCTCCACTTCCTTGCAAGCTACGTGCTCTCCATAGGATTGGTCCAATGAGCACCAAATACCATGAGCCATCTTATAAGAGGAAAACTTGTTAAAAATATCAATATCTAAAGAACATTGTACAATTTTTAAAGTTTTGATGTTAGTAGCAAATAAATCTCTATCACGACTGCTCCATTCTAATTTATCATAAAGTGCAATAGAATAATCGTCATTAACAATTTTCCAAAAAATTCTAACCAAGAGAACTAAGGTAAGCATCCATTTTAATATTCCAAATAAAAAACTTGTTACCATCAAAATAGGGAGGATTGTTAATCGATGGTTCATCATCATAAGATCAACTAGGAAAAAAAGAAGCCATGGATCACTATAGGATGTAAGTCCTAATAAGAAGAGAACCAAGCTCTGATAACAACTGAAATTAGTCCTAGGGGGTTTGAATAAGACTACATAAACAATATGCTCAAATTAAAAAATATATCAACTACACTTACAAAAATAACACAATTGAATAGTTTAAGCAATGGATATACCAATAGAGATGAGTGGCTAAGCTAATCACAATTGTGAACACATAAGCATATAGCAAGTAATAGATATAGCAATCAAGCAAGTAAAGAGCATATAAAGTGGAAGTAATAATCTAGCATGCAATTTCTAAGAAAATAAACTATAAAGCATAAGAGAAATTGCAAACGCAAACACGAGTCGATTTAGAGTGGTTCGGGAGATCCCCTAGTCCACTTTCTTAAGGCGTACGAGCCCGTTCCACTAAACACGTCTCCACCGAGACTCTCACGTTGTGCACCCGCAACCAAACACGTTTCCACCGAGACAATACATTGCTCGACACACGAGCAACTCTTCATTTTACAAGCTCTCATCTCTTACAAAGGCACCCTTACACTCAAGAATCCTCACACAGAGAAAATGAAAAAAATTCTCTCACTTTTCTCTTTTAGAAAGGCACCCTTGCACTTAAGGATCCTCACACAAAGACAAGAAGAGAGTTACAATAAGCACAATACTCTCTAGGAGTTTCTCTCAAGCTCAAACTAATACTCTAGCAAATATGGATAATCAATTGAAGCTCTTGAATCATTTGTGCGTGAGAGTGATTGGATAAGCAAATGAAAATTTCTTTTAAACTTTCACAAGATGTGGGATTTTTCTTTTGAAGATCACTTGGATATTTGCAATTGAGTAAGCGATACTGAGAAAAAACCAACCCAAAACCCTTTTATAGCCCAAAAAAAAACTCAAAATCAAGTGGGGACAAGCAGTCTAAACACATGACAGACGTCTGTTCTCAAATAAAACAAATCCCCAGCGGCTATAAACGGCTACTTTTTCAAACTTTTAACACTGCAGACGTTTGTCGTATATGGGTTTAAACGTTTGTCGTGGTTTTTCAAAGATGGCCAAAGAAAGTACAGAGAATAAACTGACGACTGGAGAATAAGTTACAAATGTCTGAAGAAAAAAAGATTTTCAAAGATTTTGAACCGCAGACGTTTGTTTCCTATACTTTCAGACGTTTTTTCCTTAAAAAATTCATTCTAATGAAAGCACAGAGAAAAAACAGACTTCTGAAGAATCGTTGACACACGTTTGTTATGTCAAAAGTTTTAAGGCAATAAGTACAGAGAGCCTTCAGACGTTTGTTCTGGTAAGCTTCAGACGTTTGTTATTTAAAAAATTTCATCTCAATGAAAACATAGAGAACAGACAGACGTCTGAATAAGTACGAGACAAATGTCTGAAGCACAAATAACATGAAAACTAATATTTATGATATTTGGGGATTTCATAAAAACACAGAAAGTCAACATATGTTTGAAGCACATGGGGATAGACGTCTGAAGTGTAAAAACTCATAAACTTGTGCTTTATGATAAAATCTATTTTAAATCGAAAACCCCAAAGTTCATGCAATGTAAAATATTGTGCAAGCGTATATGAGTGTTCAAGAGCTCTAATTGATAATAACCATATTCAATAGAGTACTTACATAGAATCCTTTGTCGATGTCGCATTTCTTCGAAATCATGAATCTTCGACACGAGCTCTTGAAACTTTGGCGCTTTTCTTGAACTTTGTGTTGATCGATTGATCTTCAATTAGCTTCGACACTTGACGCTTCAAACTTGAACATGCCATTCCACTCACTTGCGTCTTGAAGTTGATATTTGATTTTCAAATGAACTTTGCTTCGACTTCGATCTTTAACGCTTCAAACTTGGATTTGGTTTCTAGCTTCTCAAAACTATTCGTAGCTTGAATTCATGAAGCTTGGTATGCAAGTTGAGAAGCTCTCGTCCATATCCTCCAACCTAGATTAGATTTATCCGTTTAAGCTTAATAACCTCCATCCTTCTTTATAGGGTTTCGTCTCGAGATATTCGATATCTTGAAATGCAATCTCAAAGAATAAGCTCATCATATACAGTATTATGGAATAAACAAGATATTAAACACAAGTATATGAACATTCATTGTTTTTTATATCACAATCATGAATAGTATATCGATATCAAGATATAACTCTTACTCAAAATATGAGATATTGATATATATATATATATGTGTGTGTGTGTGTGTGTATATAAATATATATATATATATATATATATATATAAGAGAAGCAAGATATAGATCACATGTATTTAAAAATTCATATTGTGAGTTATCAAAATAATGAATGAGAGTAATATATCGATATCAAGAATATAACATATGTATAGCATGTGATATTGATATATTACTCGGTATACACAAGATATAGGATATGCAAGCTAAATATCAAGTGTATATGAGTTTAGTGTCGATAGGATAAAGCAGGATAAGAAAGTGAC
The DNA here is from genome assembly GCA_030015575.1 of Agapanthus africanus. NCBI lineage: Eukaryota > Viridiplantae > Streptophyta > Magnoliopsida > Asparagales > Amaryllidaceae > Agapanthus > Agapanthus africanus. Next base: position 849,401,375 of record CM057338.1, on the reverse strand, counting down.
ACTAAACGAACTATTCATGTTTAAGCTATCATCAAAACTAATTGAAAAGACCATCAAAAACCATAAGCTATCAGAGGGAACATGGGTTAAAGGGGAAAATTCGGATTAGGGAAGAAGACGGCTAAAAGAGAAAGATAAAATTAGGGTTTGATAAGGTTTATATAGTTGTTTATCCCCCGCAGATTTACACAAGTCAGGATATAGAAATATAATACCCATTAAGTAAAAATGTCATGAGAGAAATATCGTAATGATTGGGGCCCACCAAACAGCCTGGGGCAGCCATACCAGTGCCTCGGGCGTCCCTACGGTGGTTGATGGCCTCGGGGCTGCTCCAGTGGGTCCTACTTGATCTTATTAAGCCAAAAATACATTTTATATTTGATATTATCGCTTCAGGGTTTGTGTGGCACGCAAATAAAGCTGTAGATCTGGAAAAGAAAAAAAACGAAAATAAACAGGATATTGTAAAAACTGAGAATCGAACTCGTAACTCATGAGATGACAATACAAGCGGGTAACCAGTAGGGACTATTAATAATCTTGCACATAAAACACAAGAATATCAACATATATCTACTTTTTTCAAAGAAAATATTTAATTAACGAAAAGAATTTTAAATGGAAAGAACACGAAATTTGTGGTGGTTACATAAGATGTGGATACACCAAATTTCGTATGATTTCACTACTTTTACACCGTTAAATTAGCAATGTAAAAAGTTTTATTGTCAGTAAATCGTTAATTTTGTATCCACTAAATTAACAGTGAAAAAGTCATGGAATCACATGAAATTTTTTGTATCCACATCTTATATAGTAAATATGATGATGATGTGTGCTAATCATGGAAAAAAGGGTTGGAGGTTATTTTTTCGATGCCATAGGTGGAAGTTCCCTCCTATGGCACCTCCCCCTCTCTCTGTCTCTCTCTCTCTCTCTCTCTCTCTATATATATATATATATATATATATATATATATATATATATATGAGAATAATGGAGGAAAGAGGTCATGGGAGGCTTTTTCGTCTAATGGCGTCAAAAACTACACCCTCCAACATTTTATTCGAAGATTGGCACCCATCATCTCCTTCTTCAACATCAAAGATGTAAATACACCTAATTTCATGTGAGTTTACTACTTTTTCACCGTTAAATTAGCAATGTAAAGAGTTCTATTGACGATAAACCATTAATTTTGCACCTACTAAATCAACAGAGAAAAAGTAATAGCATAATATGAAATTCAGTGTATCCACATCTTAGATGATAAGGAGAGAGATGATGGGTGCCGATCGTCGAAAAAAATCATAGAGGGATACCTTACCCCCCCTCTCTCTCTATATATAAAATGAGAACAATAATACTTCAAATAACAATAGTTTCTTTGCATTAGATTAAAGTTTATGTTAAAATTTCACAACTCAAATAAATATGAGAAAACGGGGCCTGTAGGGACCCAGTAGGCTAAAAACTGTAGTAGCCTCTCATATGGGCCAGTGAGGTCTAGGGGCAGGCCCCACTGACCCATGTGAGAAGTTAGTGCAGTTTGGGCTTGCAGGGTCTCTGCAGGCCCCGTTTCCTTAATAACTATTGCTAATTAAAAATATATTAGGTAATGAATTCATGGAAAAGGATTTTCTTTACCTAAAATATTGGCATAATTTATTATTTGCATTAGCTTATGACCATTATACATAATATAAACTTGATGTTTGCATTTGTAAATTATAAATCAAAAAACACCAAAACATGATATTTATTTAGGTATGATGATTATTTTTGGTATCTACTTACAAGTCACAAAATATATGATATTTTCATTAAAAAAGTTACCAAAAGTTTTTAGTATTTAAGTGTGTAAGTCTATATTGCACACTCTACGGGGTTTGTAGAGAGGCAGAATTTTCAAAAAACGATTTTGGAGTATGCAACATAGACAACTAAACCAAGAACTACCATAAGCCCTAATTAGCAAAAACTTCATAGATACTAATCTACTATGATAGAAGTTTATATCAATGGATATATGTCCTTCGGGTCTTCTTAATCCTCTTCTTAACCTCCTTTGATGTTCTTGATCAAACTTTCTTGGAAAGCCTTCTCGATCCTAGATGATCCACCTGTATGAATATGGTTCAAGCTTGCACTTCATAAAGAAGCAACTAAACAAACTAGTTTTCCAAGCTAGTTCATTTAGGAGATGTAGAGATTGTTAGTAGTCTTTTTATATCTCAAAACTCTATGGATCTTAACACATGAGAATGTTTAGGGTTGAGGAAGAAGAGAGGAGAGAGGGGCTAAGGAAAATGAGAGTATTGTTGTGAAAAAAATCTCATGACCATTTCCTTTTGTGAAACCATTTTTTTCAATTAAAAATGAGAACCATACTTGTATAGTAATTCCAAATGAATTGAAAATTCATTTGGCCATACCTTATACCATCCTCATTTGCCACATAACCCTCCAATTCATTTCCAAATATAAGAATAAATGGTTAATGAAAGTTTTAGTACAAATACGGGTATTTATATACGGTAGAAAATATTTTGTATTTATACAAAATACATTCTAGAAGGAGAGATAGAATAATACTATTAATATAATACTAGTATTAAATCAATATCTGATTTAACAATCCGGCTTAATCCTAAGCCCGCTAGTGTTATAACCCGTCCGATTAAATTTCGCGCAACTGGTACACGTAATTAATCGGAATCCTGCACGTATAAACATACGACCTCTATATCGTTTCGCCTGAACCAGGGAAACCCTATGTGTGGGACTATAAAGACTCGACAGTATACTGGCAGTGAGTTTAACCACAAGCGCGTCAGCGGCACTAGTTGTACGTAACGGCTACCCAGATACCTGTCGAAAAAAAGGCCGACGAGCAAACTCATCTGAACCCCTACTGATCCTAACTGTGACAATATCCGTATAGTTCGGTATGTTCATCTGAGAGTATCGCATACTGGGTCTACAGGGTGGTTATCGTCAGATCCCTACTAACCCAATAAATCGTGCTGGTGTCGCTTAAGACCAACCGAGAAACTACTAATCTATCTATCAGTAATTCTCAACTGCTCTGGCCAAGAGCTCATGGTGTTGACTAACCAAACACAATGCGACATCGACTCCCTATACCGGGAGAGACGAATCTCTAACAATCGCTCACTGCCTCCATGTGGCTCGGGACTGTACCCAACTAAAACCTATTTGCACAATTCAGTAGAGCCATGGTAGGGTAGTAATCAAAGCACAGTAGGAACTCACAAGAGACAAATGATGATCTCAAGTTGACAGACTATTTGTACACATGCCACATGAGAACTACCATCTGACGCTAGGTATAATACCATCTAGTAGTTCTCGGTGAGTCCATCCAGTGTACCCATCCCAGTGAACACTTGTATACAATCTTAGTTGAAACACACCAATGGCTGTGGGTCTAACCATCATCCTTTGTCAGGGTCTGGAAACGTATACACCAATCTACTCTGGAATATCGATGCTATGTCTCGATATTGCTACAACTAGGAACATTTTAAGGATGTGCTTATAGACTACCCAGCCCCCACAAGTATGATTGCCATCACAACACTGGTATTCAAGCAATAATCCTATGGGCTTTATCAACATGTATAAGCAATACGTAATAACTAGTAAAACATACGCATATGTTAAGATAAATGCAAACTAGATAGCATACTATCATTTCGAGCAAGATTATCATGTACACACATATATATATCCATAGCATCCATTACAAATAATGGCCTCTAGGGCATACATATCCTATAATTTTGTAAGGCTACGGTAGCGCTCCGGCCGTCAATCCGAGGCCAAACGCAGAACAAAAACTTTTATAAACTGGCGCTAACACAGCCTTTTACCCGGATCGTTCCATTAACCCTATACTAGCAATTACAAAGAAGTTAGAATGGCTATACCGATCGATCCGTGTCCTTCGGTCTTTAGCCACCATCCTAAGCTCCTCGCGGCTTCTCCGATCAATCTCGATCTCCGGTCTCCCTTCGCCGAAGAAGATCCACATCGAAGGTCCTTTATAGGGGCTTCCGCTTCAAACCGAAGCAACTCGAACATGAAGTTTGCTAGCCGACATGTCCAAGGTGAAGTAGAGAGTCTGTGTGATCATTTTGTCTCAAGACATCAATTGATTCTCAACACATGAGATGGTATGGATGGAGGTTGAAGAAGAAGCCATTGATGAAGAAGTTGTGAGCACAAGAAAAGCCAGTGAAGAAGAAGAAGCTTGCTTATTGTGTGGGATGAATTGTGAGAGCTCTCTATATTAATCTCAAGACCAAGCCCCACTATAAGTGGCTGCCCTCTCTCTCTCCACACATCAATCCCACACAATAATTGACCAAGAGATTAGACATGGCACAAAAAATAACACCATGAGTCACCATAAAAGCACATACCACATTTAATGCTCTTGATTAAGACTTGAACTCACATTTCCACTTAATAAACATTAATCCAAATGTTTAAAACAATAAATAGAATGGTTTCTTCTAAAGTAAACTCGTGACGGATCACAAGAATACCTTTCATCTGTATATACATACCCGCATCCGTATTCCGACTGAATACGAATACTACGAGACGGAAATAATCCAACAATCTAATACTAGGATCCGGCTTAAAGCAAAGCCCACTAGTATGATCCGTCCGATCATGATCCGTGCACGAGTGCACGTATATGATCGAACCCTACCATAAAACCATACGGCCTCTACAACGTTTCGCCCGAATTAGGGAAACCCTCTGTGTGGGACTCTAAAGACTCGTCAATACGCTGGCAGTGAGTTTAACCACAAGCACGTCAGTGGCACTAGCTGTACGTAACGGCTACCCAGGTATTGAGCGAAAGGGAGGCCGACGAGCGAACTCATCCTGAAACCCTACTGAGTCTGTCAGTGACAATATCCGTACAGTCCGGTCCGTTCGTCTATGAGTATCGCATATCAGGCCTAGGGGCTGGTAAACGTCAGACCCCCAATAGCGGTATAAGTCGTGTCGGAGTGTAGCCCAGAACACCCTAAAAAACTATTGGAATACCTACCAGTAAATCTCACTTTCCTTGGCCAAGGACTTCGTGTAATGGCTCTCCTAAATACAGTGCGATCTCACCCCAAATACCGGGAGAGACGAATCTCCTGCCGATCCGCTCACTGCCTCCATATGGCTCGGGACTGTACCCAACTAAAACCTGTTTGCACGACTCCTTTCAGCCGTGGTAGGGTAGTAATCAAAGCACAGTGGGAACTCACATGAGACAAATGACGATCTCAGGTCGATAGACTAACCTATACACATGTCACCAGGGAACTGCTATCTGACGTTAGGTATAATTCCAAGTAGCATGTTCCCGACGAGTCTGTCCGGTGTACTCATAACCCAATGAGCACCTATATACTATCTTAGGTGAACCAAATGACACCAATGGCTTGTGAGACCGGCCACCGCCCCTCGTTAAGGTCTCGATCCGTATACACTAGTCTACTCATGGAGTATCGATGCCCGGTCTCGAAACTCCTACGATAGGGACACTTTAAGGATGTGCTTATAGATTACCCAACTCTCACGCATATGATCACCATCATACTGCTGGTAGTCAAGCAAGAATCCTAAGGGCTTTATCAACGTGAAATAGTGATCTGTAATGTCACCTAAAGCATGTACACGATGATAAAGACAAACCAGATAGCATACTATCATCTCGAGTAAGATTGTCCTACCGGTGTAGGTCCTCCTTCAATCATTGCAATCACATTCCTGCGATCCAATAATTGACTTGAGGGCACTATATCCAACAAATTTCCCATTTTCACTAAGGACAGTTATTTACGCAACGCATCTCTAATATCTCGAACAGTCACTCGAATTGTGCTTGAGGTAAGGCCTTCGTGAATGGATCCGATGTGTTGTCTTTTGTATCTAGTCACTGAATCTCAATCTCCTTGCGATCCACGGTCTCCCTGATCAGGTGATACCACCTCAAGATGTGTCTGGATTTCTGATGGGACCTTGGTTCTTTCGCTAAAGCCATAGCCCCATTGTTATCGCAATATAAAGGTATTGGATTGGCAAAGGACAGAACCACCTGAAGTTCAGAAATGAACTTCCTCATCCAGACTGCCTTTTTTTGCTGCATCGTTAGCAGCTATATACTCAGCTTCCATCGTTGAGTCTGCTACGGTGTCCTGTATGGAGCTCTTCCAACAAACCGCCCTTCCATTAAGGGTAAACACAAAACCCGAGACGGATTTAGATTCATCCTTGTCATTTTGGAAGTTACAGTCGGTAAAAGCCTCCACCTGGAGGTCCCCATTACCGTACACTAAGAACATCTCTTTAGTCCTTTTGAGGTACTTCAGAATGTTCTTTGTTGCTGTCCAATGTTTCTCACCTAGGTTTGAATGATACCTGCTTACCACACTAAGTGCATAAGCTACGTCTGGTCTGGTACATAACATCCCATACATTATAGATCCTACCGCTGAAGCGTATGGTATAATGCTTATGCAAGCCCTCTCTTCATCAGTCTTTGGAGACATCTCTTTAAAGAGGGTGATCCCATAATAAGCAGATAAATTACCATGCTTGGAATTTTCTATACTAAATCTCTTTAGTATGGTGTCAATATAGCTGGACTGTGAAAGTCCCAACATTCTTTTAGACCTATCACGATAGATCTTGATCCTCAGAATGTAGGAGACATCACCCAAGTCTTTCATGGAGAACTTTTGTGACAAGAAGAGCTTGAATGATTATAGCATAGGGATGTCATTCCCTATCAGGAGTATGTAATCCATGTATAATATGAGGAAGACGACTGCTCCTCATACAATTTTCCTATAAATATATGGTTCATCTACATTTTTAATAAAGTCAAATTCTTTGACCGACTCATCAAAGAAGTTGTTCCAACTCGGCGATGCCTGCTTTAATCCATAAATGGATTTAAGCAACTTGCACACCTTTCCGCTGCTCCCACTGTTAATAAAACCCTCTAGTTGATCCATGTAAACGCACTCTTCTAAATTTCCATTTAGAAAAGCAGTTTTCACGTCCATCTGCCAGATATCATAGTCATGAAAGGAAGTAATAGCAAGTAGGATCCGAATGGATTTAAGCATAGCCACTGGAGAAATGGTTTCATCATAGTCCAATCCTGGTCTTTGACGAAAACCTTTTGCAACAAGTATAGCTTTATAGGTTTCCACCTGTCCATCTACACCAATCTTCATTTTGAAGATCCATTTACATCCAACTGGTTTTACCCGAGGAGGAGCACTATCCAAAGTCCATACTTTGTTGGTGTATATGGATTCCATCTCAAATCTCTTAGCATCCAGCCACTTCACCGAGTCTTTACTCGTGATAACTTGCTGAAAACTAGTAGGCTTATCATCGTCGATGATGCAATCCTATCGATCCCCATCTATGAGAAACCCATAGTGTCTCTTAGGTAGATAAGAATGCCTACTAGATCTGCGGAGTGGCGTCGGTTCATCAGGCTCTATTGAAACCTCAGGTTCTATTGAGTCTTCAGCAGTATTTGTGGTTCCGGAATTTCTTCCAGTTTTACTGCGCTCCCACTAATTTCTTTTGCAAGAAATTCATTTTCCAAAGACTATGTTGCGAGCGACAAACATCTTTTGTTCTTCAGTGTGGTAGATAAAATATCCCCGTGAATTCTTAGGGTATCCCACAAACTTGTATAAAACTGATTATGCCCCTAACTTGTCCGGATTCTGCTTTTTGACAAAAGATGGACACCCCTATATCTTAAGATACTTAAGACATGGTCTCTTCCCACTCCACATTTCATATGGAGTGGTAGCACAGACTTAGTTGGAACCCTATTCAATAGGTATGCAGCCGATTCCAGTGCAAAATCCTAGAAGGAAAGTGGTAACTCAGCACTACTCATCATGGAACGCACTATATCGAGTAGCGTGCGATTCATTTTCTCTGATACACCGTTGTGCTGAGGTGTATACGGAGGAGTAAGTTGAGAGAGAATTCCATTCTCTTTTAACTATTCAAGAAAACTGGTACTTAAGTATTCTCCATCCTGATCAGATCGAAGTATTTTGATACTTTTACCTTTTTGTTTCTCCACTTCATTCTTATATTCCTTGAATTTCTCAAAGGTCTCGGATTTATATTTCATTAAGAATACATGTCCATACCTTGAGAAATCATCAGTAAAAGTGATGAAATACGAGTAACCGCTTTGTGCATGTATAGACATCGGACCACATACATCGCTGTGTATGAGTCCTAAGAGTTTAGTGGCTCTTTTCCGTGTCCTGTGAATGGAGATTTGGTCATCTTTCTTTAATACATGATTGACAAGTTGCATATGACATATTCTAACGGATCCAAATATCTATCTTTATATAATTAGTCAATCTTGTTTCATTAATATGACAAGTCTACAATCCTATAAGAAATCTTGGTTTGAATCTGGTGCCTTTCTTTTGAGTGTTTTGGACGTTGAAAACTTGATGTTGATTGAGTATGTATATACCGTTATCCAGTGTGCCTGACCCAATCAGTTCTTTATTTAGGTGAATGTTCACAACATTTCTTTCAAGTGCAAAATTATGTCCTTCATTAGACAATAAAGATACTGATATAATATTACACAACATACTTGGTACACAAAAACAGCTATACAACACCAAAATGTGTCCACTCGTCAAACCCAGGTGATAATCTCCTACTGCAACGGCATTTATGTTTGCTCCGTTGCCAACCCTGAGAGTCATATCACTTACCTCCAGCACTCTACGGTTTCTTAGTGCCTGCAAAGAATTACATATGTGAGAACCAAAACCAGTATCTAGTACCTATGATGTAAAGTTAACCGAAAAACAGTTTTAAATCACGGACACACCTGAAGCCGAAACATCAGCTTGCTTCGTGTCCTTGCCTTTAGCTTTAAAAGCTTTGCAGTCCTTCTTCCAGTGACCCTTTTTGTGACAGTAGTAACACTCATAGTTTCCAGCTTTCACTCTCTCCGAATAGTTTGTTTCTCGCACCTTTTTGACACCTCCTTTCGATTTGGTGGGGGTCTTCTTCTTCTTCCCCTTAGCTTTTGCTTTGGATTTAGATGAAGAAGATTCCCTAACGATAAGAACATGTGTCTTCTCCTTTTTCAAGGAGCTCTCAGCTACCATCAACATATTAAGGAGGTTTGAAAGCTTAGGTTCCATCTCGTGCATGTTGAAATTCAGCACGAACCGAGAGAAGGTGTGAGGAAGGGACTGTAGAATCAAGTCGATGTATAACTCATTCTTTAACACGCATCCTAGGTTTGCGAGTTCTTCAATGAGACCGATCATCTTTAGGACGTGTTCTCTTACAGGTGATGTGACAGCTAATCTCATATAGAATAATTTCTTTGAGGTCTCATACCTTGCGATATGAGAGTGCTCTCCATATAAATCCTTGCAATGGATAAAAATGGATTTTATTTTCATTTTCTCATGCTACTTCTGAAGTTCATTGTTCTTTGAATCCAGCACAGTGAACCTGGCTTTTTCGCAATCCAGGTCCTACGTTTTGCAGACCTCGATGTCCGCAACCGTGGAATCCGGCCCTGGGATCTGGAGAGCAGTGCCGGTGAGCACAATGCCACTTTGTAATAAGTGAATGCAATATTGACGTTTCTCAGCCAAGTTTTATGGTTTGGCCCAGTCAGTGTTTTTTTCAAGTAGTATTTTAAGTCCCGTCATGGCTGCTGCCAGAGAGAGAAAAGAAACACTCAGCGTATGCTCTTGCAAGATTAAATTGGTTTATTATTTTATCTCACCAGGATGGCTCCCATTATTTCCTCGAATTCTCCATCAAACTTTAAAAAGAGAATTAGTTGGGATCATTAACACTTTACAAGTTCGCTGACCGTTCAGCTAGGTGGGTGTTGGTACACTGAGGGAGGTTCCTCGTGCTCTCGCATGAACCTAATTAATATAAATCTCATTTCCGCAAAAGCGTAGCGCTGTTAACACTTTCTAGACACCTAATAAGTTAGCTAATTATGAAGTGAAAAATATCTCCCAAGAGTAATCCTACTCATCTGTGGGATCGGGATTCAACTATCATCGTATGATGACCTAGATGGAAGCCACTCTAGTCATCACACGCCAGAAGGTATGCTCAATTTGAAAGTTTTCTTTATGTTTGAAACTCTCGATGTGGTTTTTTCCCCAAGCGCTTATTACTTTGACGAAGGTCAACAAATCATAAGACGTAAGTCAAGTTCTTCTCGTTATTGTCCTGATTAATTTAGACCCACCCGTACTCGCCCTTGATGAAGGTCAACAAGGCTGTACGACTGTCATAAATCAATGCATCTATCTATACTATAAACAAGTAACACACCGCTACCATTCACCATGCCTTTACGAAGGCCAACAAACATAGCATGAATACGATGTGCTACTCATTTGAAATGAAGGAGGGCTACGGCTGGTTTTTGCGAAAACCTTGAACGTAATAAACATCTAAGATATCAACATCACAGAGAAGGGAAAAATAGATCAACTAGGAACTTTGCATTTTATCGAGCCACCTATGAAACACAATCTTCCACGGTCGTATGAATAGCCGAGTGTGAACCATCCTAGACCCCTATGAGTGCGGCAAGCTACCCGGCAATCCTAGAATTGGGTGACCCGGGTCTTGACTCCTCGAGATGGCTACCCACTGAATCCTAAAACCCGGTAGCTTGTGCACTCCTCCGTAGGTCAAACCTAGATGCGGAAATGAAAATATAATATACAGCCGGTGAAATCATCCTTAACCCGGATGTGCCCCAATAAAAGAATATACATCAATTATTACATGTATTACAAAATCCACTTATATCTCACATTTAAATTCAAACTGGGTCATTCACACGATGATCTATCAAACCATTACCATTAGAACATCACAAAATATGTGCAACCCCTTATAATCGACATAGAGTGATTAGAAGACATTTAAGAACACATATACGCATCACAAAAGCAAGTATAGAAAACCACGACGTTAGAATTCCGTGCATAATTAGCAAACACTCAAAATTTTCCAAAACCTGAAAATCTAGTCTATTAAAGTCCCAAAAACATCCGTTTTAAACCAATCCGGGAGTCGAAATGAACTCGAAACCCATCCGAATCTTCATGAACGTGAAGAACATGAAATTGACTAATGCTTTGAGGGCCTAAGGGGGCACCCACCCCCAGGGGCCACTAAGAGGTGGCCCCAAGAAGGGGGCAGACCCGAGAGCACTCTTATAGGGTGCTCTCGGGTCCCTACTCCCCAAGGCTACCTTGTGGTGGTCTTAGGGGGTGGGCTCGAACTTCGGCCCCCCTGGGGTTAACTCGGGGTGCCCAATATTCACCCCGAGGCTTTTCGATTCAAACCGTGAGCCCGCGGGGTGTGCAGACATGTTAAAACTTCAATTTTAAGGTCTGTTTTTGTCGGCAGTTTGTGCGCAACAAAAATGGCGGATTTCTAACATCGCTACAAGCTATCTAAGGCTTATAGAGTGGCTCTGATACCATGTAAGTTTATGCTGCACACTCTATGAGATTTGCAGAGAGGCAGAATTTTCAAAAAACGATTTTGAAGTATGCAACAAAGACAACTAAACCAAGAACAACATTAAGCCCTAATTAGCAAAAAATTCATAGATACTAATGTACTATGATAGAAGTTTATACCAATGGATATGTGTTCTTCGGGTCTTATTGATCCTCTTCTTAACCTCTTTGGAAGTACTTGATCAAACTTGCTCGGAAAGCCTCCTCGATCCCAGGTAATCCACCCAAATGAATATGGCTCAAGCTAGCACTTCATAAAGAAGCAACTAAACAAACTAGTTTGCCAAGCTAATTCATTTAAGAGACGTAGAGATTGTTAGTAGTGTTTTTCTATCTCAAAACCCTATGGATCTCAACACATGAGAAGGTGTAGGGTTGAGGAAGAAGAGAGGAGAGAGAAAGAGCTAAGGAAAATGAGAGTATTGTTGTGAAAAAAATCTTATGACCATTTCCTTTTGTGAAACCATTTTTTTCAATTAAAAATGAGAACCACACTTGTATAGTAATTCTAAATGAATTGAAAATTCATTTGGCCATGTCTTATACCATTCTCATTTACCACATAACCCTCCACCTCATTTCTAAATATAAGAATAAATGGTTAATACAAGAATGATGTATCCTCCTTCTAGAATGTATTTTGTATAAATACAAAATACTTTCTATCATATATACATACCCGTATTCGTACTAAAATATGAATACCCTAGAGATAGAATAATACAACTAATATAATTCTAGTATTAAATCAATATCTGATTTAACAATCCGGCTTAATCCTAAACCCGCTAGTATTACAACCCGTCCAATTAAATTTCATGCAACCGATACACGTAATTAATCAGAACCATGCATGTATAAACATACGGCCTCTACATCGTTTCGACTGAACCAGAGAAACCCTCTGTGTGGGATTCAAAAGACTCGACAGTACACTGGCAGTGGGTATAACCATACGCGCGTCGGCGGCACTAGCTGTACGTAATGGCTATTTAGGTACCTGTCGAAAAGAAGTCCAATGAGTAAACTCATCTGAACCCCTACTGAGTCTAACTGTGACAATATCTATACAGTTCGGTCTGTTCATCTGAGAGTATCGCATACCGAGTTTAGGGGGTAGTTATCATCAGACCCCTACTAACCCAATAAATCATGCTGGTGTGGCTCAAAACCAACCGAGAAACTTCTAATCTATTTATCGGTAATTCTCAACTGCCCTGGTCAAGAGCTTATGATGTTGACCAACCAAACACAGTACGACATCAACTCCCTATACCGGGAGAGACAAATCCCTAACAATCGCTCACTGCCTCCATATGGCTCAGGACTGTACCCAACTAAAACCTATTTTCACGACTCAGTAGAGCCGTGGTAGGGTAGTAATCAAAGCACAATGGTTACTCACACGAGACAAATGATGATCTCAGGTCGACAGACTATCTGTACACATGCTATATGAGAACTGCCATCTGACGCTAGGTATAATACCATCTAGTAGTTCTCGGCGAGTCCATCCAGTGTACCCACCCCAGTGAGCACCTGTACACAATCTTAGGTGAAACACAACAATGGCCGTGGGACTAACCATTATCCTTTGTCGGGGTCTACAAATGTATACACCAGTCTAATCTGGAATATCGATGCCCCGTCTTGATATTCCTACGACTAGAGACATTTTAAGGATATGCTTATAGACTACCAAGCCTGCACAAGTATGATCGCCATCACAATACTGTTAGTCAAGCAATAATCCTATGGGCTTTATCAATATGTATAAGTAATATGTAATAACTAGTAAAACATACGCACATGTTAAGATAAATGCAAACTAGATATCATACTATCATTTCGAGCAATATTGTCTTTTATATATATATATATATATATATATATATATATATACATACATAGCATCCATTACAAATAATGGCGTATAGGGCATACATATCCTACAGAGCGAAATTTAGCCTTTATGCATTCATGAAATGTTAAACTAAGATCTAAGTTGGCATATGATATTTCTTATAAAGAAAGCAATCAATCACTATCTTGATTTTCAAATAAAAAGACAGACTATTTAGAAGTCTAAAATTACATTTAATAATTAGATTATTTACCATGCATAATATAAAGTATATGATTATCTTTTTTAAATAAATTACATCAATAATTATTTTTCAATCAAAACTAATATTGTATTATGTGCTTATAATTCATACAAAACTAAAAAATAAATGCTAACTCTATTTGCTTTTTAAGAACTACAATTTTTATGAAGAAATGTTAGAATCTATAAAAAAAATCCGATTAATGACGATTATTTTGAGCTAGAAGATGATGGTTATATACTTCCTTTTATTCTGTTTTGCATATATGCTAAATTGTAATTACTATGTATAATGTACGAATTCACCTATAAATATAATGGATCATCTTTGATCCCATGCGTTACGCATGGGGTCAAAATCTAGTATAACTAATGCAAAGATGGGTTTTTAGGGAATCTTTTACAAGCCAAAGAATTTTTTTGGTCAAAGCACTATCTTTCCACTTCCTCTTTTGCCCTTGATTTTCTCTATATTCTCTTAATATATCTTTGAGTTATATAGTTGATAATAACTGATAGGAATTTAGAAAAATTAAAAATACTATATTTGTTTTTAAAAAATTCATTAAAAGTATGTGTGTGTGTGAATAATGAAGAAAAGAGGTCCTTTGAGGCATTTTTTCAGGTGGCGTCAAAAAACCACACACTTCAACATTTTATTCGACGATCGGCACCCATCATCTCCATCTTCAACATCAAAGATGTGGATACACCTAATTTCATATGATTTTACCACTTTTCATCGTTGAATTAGCAATATAAGAAGTTCTATTGTTGGTAAACCGTTAATTTTGCACCCAGTAAATCAACGATGAAAAAGTGATAGAACCATATGAAATTTGGTGTATCCATATCTTAGATGATAAAAAGAGAGATGATGGATGCTGATCATCGAAAAAAATTGTGGAGGGTGTATCTTTTCGACGTCATAGGAAGAAATTTCCTCTTATGGCACCTTTCCTCCATTATATATATATATTAGAATAATATAGAAAAGAGGCCACATGAGGGGATTTCCTCCCAACCTCCACCATTTTTCACGATGATCGGAAGCTATCATCTTCATCTTTATCATCAATTATGTAGATACACTAAATTTCATGTGATTTTACAACTTTTCATCGTTGAATTATTGGGTGCAAAATTAACGGTTCATCAACAATATAACTTTTTACATTGCTAATTCAACGGTAAAAAAGTGGTCGTCACATGAGATTTAGTATATCCATATTTTAGATGATAAAGATGATAGCGATGAACACTGATCGTCAAAAAAAGTCGTAGAAGATGTATTTTTTCGACGCCATAGGAGAAAATTTCCTCGTATAGCACCATCCCCCCCTCTATCTATATATATAATGAGAACAATAATACTTCAAATAACAATAGTTGCTTTACATTTGCTTATAGAAACCATATTTACTTTAAAGTTTATGTTAAAATTTCACGACTTAAATATCTATTGCTATTTAAAAATATATTACGTAATGAGTTCATGGAAAAGGATTTTCTTTACCTAATATATTAGCATAATTTATTATTTGGATTGGTTTATGATCATAATACATAATATAAACTTGATGTTTGCCTTTGTAAATTATAAATTAAAAAACACCAAAACATGATATTTATTTAAGCATGATGATTATTCTTGGTATCTACTTACAAGTCACAAAATATATGGTATTTCTGTTAAAAAGGTTACCAAAAGTTTTTAGTATATAAGCGAAATTTAGCCTTTATACAGTCATGAAATGTTAAACTAAGATCTATGTTGTCGTACGATATTTCTTATAAAGAAAGCAATCAATCACTATCTTGTATTCAAATAAAGGGAGAGACTATTTAGAAATTTAAAATTACATTTAATAATTAGATTATTTACCATGCATAATATAATAAAGGTATATGATTATCTTTTTTAAATAAATTACATCAATAATTATTTTTCAATCAAAACTAATATTGTATTATGTGCTTATAATTCATACAAAACTAAAAAAATAAATGCTAACTCTATTTGTTTTTTAAGAACTACAATGTTTATGAAGAAATATCAGAATCTATAAAAAAAATCCGATTAATGACGATTATTTTGAGCTAAAAGAAGACGGTTATATACTTCCTTCTATCATGTTTTGCTTATACGCTAAATTGTAATAACTATGTATAATGTATAATGTATGAATTCACCTATAATTATAATGGATCATCTTTGATTCTACGTGTAACGCGTGAGATCAAAATCTAGTTACTCTAATATAAAATTATGTTGGTCAAGAAATCTTTTGCAAATCAAACCACTAATTTTGGTCTTACCCCGTTTGCCCCTGTCTTTACCTATATTTTTCTCCATATCATTTTTCAAAAGTCCCATTAATATGAGACCCAAGAACAAATGAAAATTAATTTGTGGGATATTTCTTTTTTAATAATTTGGTTTTTATTTTATTTTAATTCATTTGGCTCAAAAGTTATTTTTTAAGAATTTCTCATAACTAAAAATAATCAAGTAATTTTCCCCCTATTTTTTTTGAAAAATGTTCATGATTGAGTTTTTTTGCAAAGATTTGTGCTTGGGACATCATATATTAGTTTTTGCAAAGAAAAATGTTCATGGTTTCTTTACAAAAATGTTTATCATTGAGTTATTTCTCACAGATTTTAATATTTGTATCTACATGACAAAAAATAACTAATAACATCATTTATCGTTTTTCAAACATAATGAAAACATATGTATAAAAAATAATATTTGTATATTTTCTTAAACATAACAAAAATAATATTCGTCTATAAATATAATCTATCATCTTTGATCCCACGCATTAAGCGTGTGGTCAAAATCTAGTTGCTCTAAAACAAAGTTGGATTGGTCAAAGAATATTTTGCAAGTCAAAACACTAATTTTGGCATTTTCACTTTTACTCTTGGATTTATTCATATTTCCTTAATCTATCTTAGGATCCTATGGCTAATAATAATTGATAGGTGTTTGAAATTAAAAAAGAGAAAGAGAATGAATAATATTTGTATCTTAAAAAAAACAACTAATATCATATATCTTTTTTTTCAAACATATGAAAGCAAGAATTAATGTTTAAAATAACAATCATTGTTTTTTTTGCTTCTAGAAACTATGCTTGGTTTAAAGTTGATTATAAAATTTTATGGTTCAAAGAACTATCATTATTTAAGAAAAATTAAAGGGTAACGAATTCATGGAAATAAAAAAAATTAGCTTAAATATTGACATAATTTATTATTATATTGGTTTATAGACACAACAATGAATGATATAAATTCATATTTGTATTTGTAAATTATAAATTGAAAACATCAAAATATGGTATTTAATTTAGGCATCATGATTATTTTTGGTATGTACTCACAAGTCATAAAGTATATGGTATTTATGTTTTGAAAATGCCAAAAGTTTTTAGAATTTAAGTGAAGTTTGTAGGAAATGGTACTAGGGTCGCTAAGATAGCAGATCGCGGCGGAAAAGCATAACAAAAATTATGGAAAACATAGCACCAATTTCAAACATGAGTTCAAGTCAAATACTAAAGTTGTAACAAAAAAGAAAGTAAAGGAGGGGAGTTTAGGGGGCTACAACTTTTGTAGCGTGTCCATCCAATTGTGGAAGACCCAAGCTAAACTTCGTCGCCTTCGGATCGAGCTTGCAAGCCAATCTCCTCGTCAAAGATGATCCACTTCGAGAAAAAACCCAAATCAAGTTTCATCTCCACTAATAAAATGAACTTTGTGAAGAAACCAAATCTAATGGTTTTGCTAATCTAATAGATTAGGAGATTTAGTTATATCACATAATTTTCCTTTCATTTTCCCACTTCATTCTCATGTCAAGAGGAAGAAGAAGAAGAAGAAGAGAGATAAGGACTATGATGTCCTTAAACTTTACGGACCGTGGGGTCCTTAAACTCATGAACTATGCTGTCCTTAAAATTTATAGACTATGATGACTCTAAACTACCATGGACTGTGAGGTCATTAAACTTATAGATTATGATGTCTTTAAACTTTACAGAGTATGACGTCTTTAAACTATGGACTATGATGTCCTTAAACTCCATGGACTATGATGTCCTTAAACTTTTGGACCGCAATGTCCCTAAACTAAAACAATAGAGCCCAAATGCTCTTTTGTTGGATCTAAATGATCCTGTTGAGCAGATCTTAGTCTAAAATTAGATTAACGTATCATCAACAAACGTTTAAGTTGATCTTAGTCTCAAATGAGATTGACGATCCATAAACCCAACCCAAACCTAAATCTAAAAAAATACGGATTTGGACTAATCCCCGCCCTACGGGCGACAACATAAACTAGTCTCCGTATACAATCCACGGGCAACTAAAAACAAAACAAACACCTACGACACGAAGTGACCATCTGGAGAAGGGGAAAGTGGTTACCGCGATACGGTAGCGTAATTAACTGCATGGGCTTGCGCCTGCAGGGAAGAGCGTCCCCACAATCAAAACCCTCTCACAATAAGGGGGAATCTGACGAAGTCTGCTACAACGGCCACATCCGTCTAAACCTCCGATACATGGTGCCATAAATCAACTTGGTATCATCGGAGAGGTGGACGGATAAAACCAAATAGCATCTGCCCCCAAAATTCAGGCCAGACGTCCCAACGTCCCGGTCGCGTTTTTTGGCGGAGAACAGATTCTGGCACGCCCGGTGGGACCTTTTTCTCTTTCCACTCCACACTTCGCGTGTCGTGTTTTGCGAACGAATCGCGGTTTGACATGGTTGCCTTTGGATGTGAAGTACTAAGATTTGGTGTCTTTTTCCATGCAGAAAAAAGAAGATCAATGGCTTCTAACTGATCCAGCTGTAACAATTGCAACAACTCCCACTCCATCCCTGATGGAGGAGTGACCTATGGGCCTTGATCAGTCGAAAATATTGCATTCTCAACACGACAATTTCCTTACTCTTTCTAATCATCTAAAAGTGTTTGGTATAAATATAGCACATATTAGCAGTTCGTCTGCAAAATATCAAATACCATGTGTTGTAATTTATAACCGGCATTATGAAGAAAATTATGTGTTTAGTATGTCACGCATGATTTTTTATATCTCAACACTTTCATTAATATTGTGTGCAGGAAATTCTTCAGGTCAAAGAACTGGAATTGCAAAATTGCCGATAAAATGCAGCAAGACAAAGACTTAAAATCTGGTACAGATTTAGAAGACATAAAATGCTTCCAGACATCAAAAGAGTACCTAAAGACTAACACCAGACAACCGAGAAAAACTCAGGCAGAGATCTCCATATGGCCGTGGATCCGCGGCAGATCTAGGCCGATCCGCCGCGGTTCCACGGCCGTATTGACTCATCGGCGCTCAAGACTTCTCCAGAATCTTCCTTGTAACGGCCTAGCTTCCTCTAGACGCTCCATTTCCAATGTCATCTTCTGGAAGGCTCTGCATAACTACCAAGCTTATGAGGAAGATTCATTGGAGATTTATAAAAGGGGATCTTGTCACGTCCCGAAAGTACGGAACATGACCGGCACTTAAACTACGAAACGTCTCGAGGCGTACGTAATCTATGTAAACCGAAAACCCAGAAATTCAAACCAAGAAAAGAAGTAGAGTGAAGGAAAACCAATTTAAAACAAGTAGTTTTAATAGCATAAACCGAATTATGCGGTTTTTAAGAACATCAAAATTTACTGAAAATTTCGGCAGAATCTCCTTTGTAAAAACTGGCTCCCAAACGGGATACAACATGAAAAGTATACGAAATCAATAAAAAGGCATCCCCAAGCGGGAGCTAGCTCTTCGTCAATCGACGGTCACAACCACACAAGCAATATAATATACAACGCCAACGGCGTGGATCAAAATTCAAAAGGAAACTCAAATCCACAAGAAAACCGCAGAAAAATAACGCGCGACTCTAAGGTCGAAGGAATAACATCACTGGTCTCTATCTCAAAATAAATACATGTTTGGTTGATAGAATTTACTAGATACAACGGAATAATATTATACAAGGTAATAGGATGGGTACGATACAAGAAAAACCCACCTACTGACAAGTCACCCGAATGAAACTGAGCCCGCAAAGCCGTAATGAAACCTGTACGGCAAACCTGCAAGAAACTGGGGCACAACGGGGGTGAGTTGCCAACCCGTGAATAGAAAAACATCTACGCACAGAAATCGCATGTATGACGCAATCCTAGGTCATACGATCATAATATATCCTCAAAAAAGTATATAACATGCAGCCTATAACAAGGCTAGGGTAAATATCTAACCCGAGTGTAATCTCATGTGCCCGTGTCAATGCCTCAGGTAGCAATATATCATATGAATGAGGTATGAATGCATGAAAACAGAATACATGTAAATGAAGAACTGTTTTCATAATTTAGTGAGATTTCCTTTGTATTTTTAAAATGAGGTATCATAATGAAATCAGCATAAAACAGTGTCTAGCATCGGCACAAAACGTAATCCCAATATCTCGATATCTCAGTATCACAGTCTCTGTACCTCAATATCTCGAAATCTCAATGTCTCAATCACAATATCTAGAGCGCCGTCAATCCAGACCGGCCCCTACCATCCATCTCAAGACCACGACGGTATCCTCCGGATATCCGACGCGTCGGGTAAAATCACCGGTAGGTAGTGCTCCCCTGCCAGGCTCACATCGTCATCATCACGCGCTTCTTGCCCCGGGGTACCTTACCGGGTCCACCATGTACCCGAAACGGTTCATCCGCCTCCTCGAATCGGGTCTCGAAATCCATCAGCAAACTCATGGTGGACGACTCATACATCATGGGAAAACCGCACTTTTTATTTTAAAGAGAGAAAGAAGCTTATATAAGTTTTGCGGTTTTCCCCCAAAACCAGAAAATCTCATAAAAATCCGAATCCAATCCTCAATAGCATGTAAACAGTGCATATCGGCATAAAAATCCATGAATGCGGCATAACAATGAATATTAACATGCATGAAGTAACAAGTAATATCTACAATGTCTAATCTAGCATATAAGGCGAGTACACTAATGTCATGTCTAAATTATTAGCTAACAACCTATGTCAATGCAATAGTATTTCTAAAGTGTACGTGGCATGACAATTACCGATTAAGATGTGTGTGAGCCGGCAAGTAAGTGTACGTGGTACATACGCATCATCGGTAATGGTGCTGGTGTCCTAACAGCATGATATCAATAATGGAGTATGAAACATAATATAAGCATGCGATGCGAAGCGAACCACAATAAAGAGCGGGAGCTGAATACTAGACGCAACTATAACTAATCTGCATTAACCTAATATAAGTCCTACAAATGGTGCCTTTTGAAATAATATGAATCATGGGGTTTTGAAAATAGGGGCTACGGTGTTTTTATGAAAAGATACGTCTTTTGAAATATCCGTAGGATCCCTTGGGCTGTCTTTTAAAATACCCACGATTCGTTAGTTTTTGAAATAGGTAAGAATCGAATCTAATCTAACAACTAAACTAAACTAAAGGGCTAAGCTAACCAGCTGGACTACAGGTAAGGAAACCGCCTAACATCTGAATCGATGTATATACATACCTGTATATATATTAGTCGGTGATCCCGCCTCAATAATATCATATCCGATACCATATCTATAATCAGACATCCCAAGTCAAGGGTGCGGATCAATCATCAATATATAGCTCGTACGTAAATCCGTCGTACGGCATCCCCAAATCTGGGTACGGGTCAAAGTCACATCAATCACACTATTCATTTGGTATCTTCTTTATCAAATATCATGATCCGGAATAATGTCCTACGTCTAGTACAATATTGATGCCATCTATGTATGCATGCGGGTGTAAGAATTACTACGTCAGAAGACCCGCTAAAACATCATGTCGTATCTCAATACGAACCAAATCACGTCACCGATCTCCTGGCCTCAAGCCCAATCTCATCGACTCATCTCAAATTCCAAATACTATCCTCAAATCCAGTATATGAACACATAGTCCCATATCCATGTGAACACATAAATATATATTCCCATACACGCACATATGAAATAAGGAATGTATGCAAGTATGTATATGTGTGTATGTGTAAGTGTAGTGCACCCACTACCTAAGGTTTCGTAACCATGCACCAATCCAACACCAATATCCATCTAAAATCATCAATAATAAATCCTAACAACATATCATAAATTGTTGGTGTGTATACGTATCCGTATACATCACTGCGGACTGCGGGGGTGCTATACGCCATCCACCCGACTTCTCCCCGTAGATATAAATCTACTCACCTGGTCCTCGCTAGCCGGTGCCGACGTCGCCACGCGCTTGCTTGTCGTCTCGAAGTCCACATGGGGTACCTACATATCATAACGCACCGTATCGCATTAAAACTAAATTCGAAATCGAAACGGCATACGAAAATCAAATCGGCACGCGTATCACGCGTAGGTCCAAACCTATCGCCTACGTATGCAAGAATAGTCAAACCAACCCTCGATGTCGATGTAAAAATGTCAAACCATCGAGAAAAATCCAATCACACTCTTTTGCACAATTACAAGCACTAATTATAATATAAAATAGCTTACAATTCCCAAAAACCCCAATTTCACTTAAAAAGTCTTTTTTCCGAAAATCTAGCAAGCACAATTCGCCGTTTTTGTACAAAACATGATGTTTAAATGAATGTAGCGGCCAATATACTTATTAAATATCTTAAATAAGTCATAGAAACTATTCCCGGAATTTAATCTCATTAAATTCCAAAAACCCTAATATTCTAGTTTACAAAATACCCTTTTTAACAATTTCATAGCAAAAATGCATAACTACAATTTAGGTTGGATTTCCATGAACTAAAGTGTTAAACTACACTTAATAAAGTTAATAATATGATAAAAACCCTAACCATATTTTTAATCTCATATTTCGAATTAAATCAAAAAAACTAGTTTGCAACAAAAAGCTTAATTTGGACATTTTTCAAGTAACAACTTGTAATTAACAACTAGATTAGTTTTCTACAAAACTAAATATATTAATCCACCTCACTAAACCATACACAATCAAACACAACTCATTTCCACAACAAACCCTAACTTGAAATCTTTAATCATGCAATTAAACTCACATAACCCAAATTAACACTTAATTAACTTAGCTTTAAGAAATTAAGTAACAAACTAAGCAAAAAGTTTAGAATTATACCCAAAAACATTTGAAGATCCACAAGCATCCATGGCCCTCCAAAATGCTCTCTTTTCACAAGGATCCATGCTATACGGGCTAAGCTAAAATGGGTAGGAGTCGGATTTGGGTTTTGGGATTTTTTTGATGGATTTTGGGGCAATTTTTGATGAAGTTTTGAAGAGAAAAGAGAAGGGAAATGGGGAGGGGGCTGTTGCTGCAGTAGGAGAGGGGGGGTCGGCTGGAATGGGAGGGGGAGAGGAGAGAGAGGGAGGTAGAGAAAGTGGAGGGAGAAAGTCAAGGTCAAAGCAAAGTCAAAAGTCTAACTAATTTATCCATTTTCTTTTCTTTTCTTTCATTTCATTTCCTTTGAAATTCAAGTGGGGAAAAAGATGGTGGCTGCTGAATTCAGCCATGGGAAGAAGTGAATGGGGGTGTGTGGGTGTGGGTACGGGTGTGGGGTGATGAAAAATGATAAATACAATACCCCAAACATCCATTTACGCTAAAAAAAGCCTTTTTTCTTCAATAATTTCTAAACCGTTTTGGCAAATGATTTCGTTCCAAAAACCACATGATAAAATTTTATTTAATGTTTTATGATGCACAAAATTTGTTTCAACTCATTCCAATTTATAATTTTCCCTAATTAAATGTATTAGTGACGGCTTAAAATAATAATAAAATAATATTTTTTTCAGAAAATTTGAAATTTCACCAGCGGCTCAATAAACACCAAATAATAGCAATTACATAGCTAGAATATGTATATTTAATTTTTATAATAAGATATTTGTATTTTGACATTTTACAGAAAACCCCCTTATTTTACCGATTTTTTCGAAATTTCACCGAAACGATTTTCAAAACGTTACAATCTTCCCCCCTTAAAGAAATTCGGTCCCCGAATTTAAATTCAAACTCCCCCAAATACTAAAACATCTAAGAAAACCCATCAAGTCGTCGGGGCTCCGAAATTGTAAATACATAAAACAAATCGTAGCGCAGCGCATGCGCTTGAAAAATGAGCATATAACTCAAATCAAAACTCCGTCAAACATCCCGCAATCATCGGAGTCATGGAGAAGACATCAATGCCAAATCCAAATCAAAACCAATATGACATAACTCGAAACTATACATGTAAATATCGAATCTATATCTGTAAGTATCTGAAGGAAATGCATGCCAAATCTCTTTAAGTCGCTGTGCAACGCGTATAACACTGCACAGTGGCGGACGTCTATCATAAGAAAATAACTATATACATATATACCTTTGTTTGAAATGTACGTTCCGCCATTTTGAAAACAATTTAGAAGGGTCTCCTTGTTTTAAACATTTCGTGTCATATCAGACACGTAGGTAAATACTGAGGCTATAGCTCGCTTTTTGGAAATCCCTTCAATAACTATCAATGCATGCAAAAATATATTCAGGTACTGTCATCTGACTAGTCCTGGTCAGTACGAAAACACATAGCAATATCATAAAAACGTACTGCTCTATACGAAGTCAATCCCAAAATATGCACATGAATGCTACGTGCGTCTGGTGCGCACGGAAATCAAAATCCATGAATGTGCCATACATGCGCACAGAAACAACATCTAAGTGCATCGGGTATGCACGAAACATCTGTCGTAGGCAACATGTGTGCCTGACAGCAAAATCAGGTGCACCTGACATGCACGAAAAATTCTCAATTAAGTGCCTCTGGTGTGCACCAAAATCACCCTTCAAAACATGCGCCCAACATGCGCGAAAATCCAAATCAGGTGCATCCATCGTGCACGAAATCATGAAATCCAATATCAAGCACCGAACGTTCGCAAAATCAATCAGGTGCACAAGGTGCACAAAACAAATATCGAGTATCACAATCGAAATCGAAGTCCAGTGCACACTGCAAGCATATAATAACTATACAGAGTGCAGGAACCAATTCGTGTGCATGCATACGCACAAAACCAACTCAACTGTTTAAAACCGTAAAATCACAAACATGTGAAACTAAAGCACGAAAACGATATCAAGTGCAACACTGTGCAAAGATCGTAAATCCTCAATCATCAAAATCAAATCATACGAATAAATCACCCAAAACATCGAAATCAATAATGGCGGAACAGTACCGCTCAAGTGCATCCTCTAAGAATCTCGGGCCAACTGCCGTGGTCACTAGTGGGACGTCTCGTCGATGATCATGAACTCTGGCCTGCTGGTGTGCGTAACATGACCACTCCTGGGTCCAAGTCTTCTCCGTGGATTACCAATCTCACAATCCATCGGCTCATCGGCCCTGTCAAGGCAGCATATCACTGGCGTCGGCCTCTGGCTCTCTAAATGCACGTGACACATCTGATCCTGGGTGCAAATATCATTGCATCAGTGGCCTGGAAGGAATCCTGCTCACGGTCTATTCCATGCCTCGTCTCTGCCAACTGTCCGGAAGTCGTCGTCCTTTCCTATATCTGCATCTTGCTCTGGAACGACTGCATACTCATCGCGACTCCTTCTGGAAGGTAAGTCCAAGTACCATGCCTCGGCATGCGCATCGCATCTCTGATGTCGGCGGAGTGGAACGTCATCTCATCTAGATCTGGTACGAACCTCTTACTCCACTTTTCTCTAATGTCGTCTGCTTTGGACTCGTCTCGTCGCGGCCGCATGGACTGAGCTCCAACGACTATCCTCGTATCTGGAGTCTCCCAAGAATGCATCTCACCACCTAGCATCCGAATTAAGTCGAGCCATCCAATCGATTCGTCAAAACCTCATAATCCCCTAAGAGCTCAACATCTTGGGTACAGTTTAATAGTATCGAGTACATACCACAGCATCGGTGGTCCAGCCGTAGAAGGGCAAACCCAAGCCTCACTAATGGCGCCGCAGAACTGCCGCAAACCCTAAGGTTCAAAGGCTTTCACACGGTCATTAAGTCGAGTTAGGGTTTCATTCTTCTAGAGGGACCATAGAATTGCCTGCATGTCTTTCCGACTATCTTAAACTTGGAATAATAGGTTTTTGACATTCGATCGTCTCTGTCGACTCCCAACGTATCCGCGTGAAGTCGTCTTTAGCTGGAATCAATCTATCTGATGACCTCGCATCGGGGTAGGCGAACGATCCACATGTCCTAGTCATTCATCCTCGATGACTAGCGACCTTCTATCATCTCTTAGTACAACTTATACTGCAATAGCTCCAACATCTGGGGCGATATCTCGTCGTTCGCAGCAATAACTGGCTCACTCGTCTGCATGCTGAACCGTGCCTCAATCATCAGGAGTAAGCAACACACCAACGGTCATCAAAATCTGGCTGGCCTCCATCATTAGCTCAATTCTCTAGTGTCGATCAGCACCTCCGAGTAATCTCATAAAGGCGATCCGCCAAACGCTCGTGGCGCGGAAACACAGTAAAAAGACACATCTCTGCAATCGTGTGTCGCCGGAATTTCGCCCTGGTCAGTCCTCGTTCGTAACGAGCTTGTGCTGACCGCAACTCTAGCCGTAGCTCTCCCTGCCCGTAACCGTAGCAGCAAAACCAAACTGGTACTGATGAGGCTAGATCAGGAAGGAATATAATACTGAACAAGGAAATGTACATCCTAAGGCTTCATAAGTGGAGTGGCGTGTCGTAAATATGCCGCGGAACATACCAACGGTACGTCACTCTACTTTAGTCACCTATTCCATCAACCAAGGGTCATCCTACGCTCCGAAGGTTAAAACCTAACGCTCTGATACCAACTTTGTCACGTCCCGAAAGTACGGAACATGACCGGCACTTAAACTACGAAATGTCTCGAGGCGTACGTAATCTAAGTAAACCGAAAACCCAGAAATCCAAACCAAGAAAAGAAGTAGAGTGAAGGAAAACCAATTTAAAACAAGTAGTTTTAATAGCATAAACCGAATTTTGCGGTTTTTAAGAACATCAAAATTTACTGAAAATTTCGGCAGAATCTCCTTTGTAAAAACTGGCTCCCAAACGGGATACAACATGAAAAGTATACGAAATCAATAAAAAGGCATCCCCAAGCGGGAGCTAGCTCTTCGTCAATCGACGGTCACAACCACACAAGCAATATAATATACAACGCCAACGGCGAGGATCAAAATTCAAAAGGAAACTCAAATCCACAAGAAAACCGCAGAAAAATAACGCGCGACTCTAAGGTCGAAGGAATAACATCACTGGTCTCTATCTCAAAATAAATACATGTTTGGTTGATGAAATTTACTAGATACAACGGAATAATATTATACAAGGTAATAGGATGGGTACGATACAAGAAAAACCCACCTACTGACAAGTCACCCGAATGAAACTGAGCCCGCAAAGCCGTAATGAAACCTGTACGGCAAACCTGCAAGAAACTGGGGCACAACGGGGGTGAGTTGCCAACCCGTGAATAGAAAAACATCTACGCACAGAAATCGCATGTATGACGCAATCCTAGGTCATACGATCATAATATATCCTCAAAAAAGTATATAACATGCAGCCTATAACAAGGCTAGGGTAAATATCTAACCCGAGTGTAATCTCATGTGCCCGTGTCAATGCCTCAGGTAGCAATATATCATATGAATGAGGTATGAATGCATGAAAACAGAATACATGTAAATAAAGAACTGTTTTCATAATTTAGTGAGATTTCCTTTGTATTTTTAAAATGAGGTATCATAATGAAATCAGCATAAAACAGTGCCTAGCATCGGCACAAAACGTAATCCCAATATCTCGATATCTCTGTATCACAGTCTCTGTACCTCAATATCTCGAAATCTCAATGTCTCAATCACAATATCTAGAGCGCCGTCAATCCAGACCGGCCCCTACCATCCATCTCAAGACCACGACGGTATCCTCCGGATATCCGACGCGTCGGGTAAAATCACCGGTAGGTAGTGCTCCCCTGCCAGGCTCACATCGTCATCATCACGCGCTTCTTGCCCCGGGGTACCTTACCGGGTCCACCATGTACCCGAAACGGTTCATCCGCCTCCTCGAATCAGGTCTCGAAATCCATCAGCAAACTCATGGTGGACGACTCATACATCATGGGAAAACCGCACTTTTTATTTTAAAGAGAGAAAGAAGCTTATATAAGTTTTGCGGTTTTCCCCCAAAACCAGAAAATCTCATAGAAATCCGAATCCAATCCTCAATAGCATGTAAACAGTGCATATCGGCATAAAAATCCATGAATGTGGCATAACAATGAATATTAACATGCATGAAGTAACAAGTAATATCTACAATGTCTAATCTAGCATATAAGGCGAGTACACTAATGTCATGTCTAAATTATTAGCTAACAACCTATGTCAATGCAATAGTAATTCTAAAGTGTACGTGGCATGACAATTACCGATTAAGATGTGTGTGACCCGGCAAGTAAGTGTACGTGGTATATACGCATCATCGGTAATGGTGCTGGTGTCCTAACAGCATGATATCAATAATGGAGTATGAAACATAATATAAGCATGCGATGCGAAGCGAACCACAATAAAGAGCGGGAGCTGAATACTAGACGCAACTATAACTAATCTGCATTAACCTAATATAAGTCCTACAAATGGTGCCTTTTGAAATAACATGAATCATGGGGTTTTGAAAATAGGGGCTACGGTGTTTTTATGAAAAGATACGTCTTTTGAAATATCCGTAGGATCCCTTGGGCTGTCTTTTAAAATACCCACGATTCGTTAATTTTTGAAATAGGTAAGAATCGAATCTAATCTAACAACTAAACTAAACTAAAGGGCTAAGCTAACCAGCTGGACTACAGGTAAGGAAACCGCCTAACATCTGAATCGATGTATATACATACCTGTATATATATTAGTCGGTGATCCCGCCTCAATAATATCATATCCGATACCATATCTATAATCAGACATCCCAAGTCAAGAGTGCGGATCAATCATCAATATATAGCTCGTACGTAAATCCGTCGTACGGCATCCCCAAATCTGGGTACGGGTCAAAGTCACATCAATCACACTATTCATTTGGTATCTTCTTTATCAAATATCATGATCCGGAATAATGTCCTACGTGTAGTACAATATTGATGCCATCTATGTATGCATGCGGGTGTAAGAATTACTACGTCAGAAGACCCGCTAAAACATCATGTCGTATCTCAATACGAACCAAATCACGTCACCGATCTCCTGGCCTCAAGCCCAATCTCATCGACTCATCTCAAATTCCAAATACTATCCTCAAATCCAGTATATGAACACATAGTCCCATATCCATGTGAACACATAAATATATATTCCCATACACGCACATATGAATAAGGAATGTATGCAAGTATGTATATGTGTGTATGTGTAAGTGTAGTGCACCCACTACCTAAGGTTTCGTAACCATGCACCAATCCAACACCAATATCCATCTAAAATCATCAATAATAAATCCTAACAACATATCATAAATTGTTGGTGTGTATACGCATCCGTATACATCACTACGGACTGCGGGGGTGCTATACGCCATCCACCCGACTTCTCCCCGTAGATATAAATCTACTCACCTGGTCCTCGCTAGCCGGTGCCGACGTCGCCACGCGCTTGCTTGTCGTCTCGAAGTCCACATGGGGTACCTACATATCATAACGCACTGTATCGCATTAAAACTAAATTCGAAATCGAAACGGCATACGAAAATCAAATCGGCACGCGTATCACGCGTAGGTCCAAACCTATCGCCTACGTATGCAAGAATAGTCAAACCAACCCTCGATGTCGATGTAAAAACGTCAAACCATCGAGAAAAATCCAATCACACTCATTTTCACAATTACAAGCACTAATTATAATATAAAATAGCTTACAATTCCCAAAAACCCCAATTTCACTTAAAAAGTCGTTTTTCCGAAAATCTAGCAAGCACAATTCGCCGTTTTTGTACAAAACATGATGTTTAAATGAATGTAGCGGCCAATATACTTATTAAATATCTTAAATAAGTCATAGAAACAATTCCCGGAATTTAATCTCATTAAATTCCAAAAACCCTAATATTCTAGTTTACAAAATACCCTTTTTAACAATTTCATAGCAAAAATGCACAACTACAATTTAGGTTGGATTTCCATGAACTAAAGTGTTAAACTACACTTAATAAAGTTAATAATATGATAAAAACCCTAACCATATTTTTAATCTCATATTTCGAATTAAATCAAAAAAACTAGTTTGCAACAAAAAGCTTAATTTGGACATTTTTCAAGTAACAACTTGTAATTAACAACTAGATTAGTTTTCTACAAAACTAAATATGTTAATCCACCTCACTAAACCATACACAATCAAACACAACTCATTTCCACAACAAACCCTAACTTGAAATCTTTAATCATGCAATTAAACTCACATAACCCAAATTAACACTTAATTAACTTAGCTTTAAGAAATTAAGTAACAAACTAAGCAAAAAGTTTAGAATTATACCCAAAAACATTTGAAGATCCACAAGCATCCATGGCCCTCCAAAATGCTCTCTTTTCACAAGGATCCATGCTATACGGGCTAAGCTAAAATGGGTAGGAGTCGGATTTGGGTTTTGGGATTTTTTTGATGGATTTTGGGGCAATTTTTGATGAAGTTTTGAAGAGAAAAGAGAAGGGAAATGGGGGGGGCTGTTGCTGCAGTAGGAGAGGGGGGGTCGGCTGGAATGGGAGGGGGAGAGGAGAGAGAGGGAGGTAGAGAAAGTGGGGGGAGAAAGTCAAGGTCAAAGCAAAGTCAAAAGTCTAACTAATTTATCCATTTTCTTTTCTTTTCTTTCATTTCATTTCCTTTGAAATTCAAGTGGGGAAAAAGATGGTGGCTGCTGAATTCAGCCATGGGAAGAAGTGAATGGGGGTGTGTGGGTGTGGATACGGGTGTGGGGTGATGAAAAATGATAAATACAATACCCCAAACATCCATTTACGCTAAAAAAACCCTTTTTTCTTCAATAATTTCTAAACCGTTATGGCAAATGATTTCGTTCCAAAAACCACATGATAAAATTTTATTTAATGTTTTATGATGCACAAAATTTGTTTCAACTCATTCCAATTTATAATTTTCCCTAATTAAATGTATTAGTGACGACTTAAAATAATAATAAAATAATATTTTTTTCAGAAAATTTGAAATTTCACCAGCGGCTCAATAAACACCAAATAATAGCAATTACATAGCTAGAATATGTATATTTAATTTTTATAATAAGATATTTGTATTTTGACTTTTTACAGAAAACCCCCTTATTTTACCGATTTTTTCGAAATTTCACCGAAACGATTTTCAAAACGTTACAGATCTAGATCTAAAATTTGGGGGTTGTTCAAGAGTTGTTCATAATTACATATTGAACCACAACTCAAATTCAAGTTGAGTGACACAACTTGAGATTAATTCCAAAGCAAAATCAAGATCCATTGAGAAGCAAATCAAGCGAGAAATCAACGATCCTTCATCGCAACGCCGGTCGTCATCTGATCAAGAGATCCGCATCCGATCCATGACTCACGGCGATCGAGCTTCGCAAAGATCGATGACAAATTCACCTCTTCAAAGGAGCGATCGAGAGCTTAATCTTGTATCTCGAATTGAGGAGTTGTATAAATTTGAAGAAGATTTAATGAAGGTAATAAATTGTTAATTCTCGTTTTCATTACATTCTTGCATTATGAAATATTTCATTTGTGATTCTTTAATTTTCATGATGTTCGAGTGAAATCTCTGCTTGTAAAGGAATCAAGAGAATCGGTAGATCAAGTGATGATAAAATCCTAATACTAGTCTTAAGTCTTATGAGATTTGTGAACTTTAGGAAAAAGAATCATCAATGACCTAATTTGGATTGAGATCACATTCTTGTTAATTTCGTTGCAAATTAAGGATCAAATGATTGATGATCCTCTTTGCTAGAGGCTAGATTTGAATGATAATCAATGAAAAGACAAGGGATAGTGAAGGAGAAATCCTATTTTCTTCAATAGATCCCTAATCTTCATTTATCGTCATCGATCTAGCTACAATTCATCAATAGATAAGATAAGTCATTGTTAGATTCATCATTGCTACTAATTCAATTGATTCCTACAAGCTATTCTTCATAATCTTGATAATTCAAATTGATTGGACATCTTCTTAAATTTCTAATTTTTGAATGTATTCTTGATTTTCTTGAAATGACAACTCAATTAAATCTCGAATCACTTTCTTGAATTTTCTTTTATATTTTCATTTTGACTCATCTAAAGCAAAATCGAACAAGTACTCGCATCTCAGTGGACGATCCGTATTCATTAACGCGCTACATCGACACCGTTAATTGATTGTGGTATACATTTCTTTGATTGTGATTATTTTTTTCAAAACACAACTTAGATGATTAATCAAATGGCGTCGTTGCTGGGGATGTGTGCTATTTTGTTCGTTTTTGTTATTTGAGTTGAAAATTTATTATTCCATTAAAATTTTAAATTCAAGAATCGTTTCAAGTGCTTAACGATTAGTGTTTGAATTTTTGCGAGGGAATCTGGAATCATTTTAGCAGTGCGATCAAGATTCAGAGAAGATTTACAGATTCCAGAGGAGTACAATCAGCTGCAGAAAAAATTTGATCACCTATCTCCCCCATAGGACTGCGGATTCACGGCCATAATGTGGTTTTGGCAATGGTTCCGCCGCCGTTTAGGTGAATCAGTGCATAAAATCTCTATGGTATACTTTCTGTTCTCTCCTCTCCTCTCCAATCTAGTCCAATAATCAATTTCTTGCAGGATTCTGCAAAATTCAGCGCCGCTAAAAAACTAAATTTGTTGCGATTCTTGAAATTGGTTGTTTTGCATATTTTAATACGTAAATTAAGGGGCAAATACCAAATTCATATTAGGTAGGGATTTCATTACCCTTCCTAAGCCCTAAAAATCACAAAACTTGCATCCGCATTACCCTCATTAACTTAAAAAATATCTAGACAAGACTCTAAGGACCGTCGCGCTCAATTAGGACAGAAGAAGGTCGTGGGTAATCTATTGCTTATCCGCGTTTCTTTTGTGGTGTCTAAGACAAGTCTGTCTAAGGCAAGTGGTTACTTAATTAATCCTGCTACTTATGTAGCGGAGAATCTCCTACTTACCTGGCCACAGATGGGATAAAGAGGCAGTAGAGGATTTATCCTGCGATTTGTCTTCTGGAAGTCTCAGAGCGGTCTAGTGACTTGACCTAGGTGACCATTAGATCTAGGGTTATGTGTGCATTTTTTGTGATTTAATTTTTCAAAATCTGTACTTTTCAAAACAAACACCAAACCAACTCTCCCCTAATTATCACAACGCTGCCACTTGTGCTAAACCATTTAGTGCAAGCTAAGCTGGACACGGGATTCTAGTGCCCGTTTTGTCCGCGTTCCTCTTATCGACCCCAAAATCGGTATGTCTACATTTTCTTTTTCCCACCACCCACCACGACCGCGATGGACGGATATCCATCAAATTTTAATAACACCACGCTGCCACCGCCCGCAGGTGTGCAGAATCCTCCTCGCATTTCTCTCCAAGAGAGATGCTACCCTAAACGTGGTCCTCTCTCTACTTGTCTTTCTATACTACCAGCCAACGGGGAAAATTTTGAAATCAAACCTCATTTCATCAAACTTTTACCCAAATTTCATGGGTTCGAGTCTGAAGACGCATACGTTTTTATTACCAAATTCGAAAACGTATGTGCTATGATGGTTACTTCACAACTGTCTGTGGATGCTATGCGTTTACGTTTTCTCCCATTCACTTTGTGCGATTTAGCCGAGAAGTGGCTTTAAAACACACCCGCACATTCTATTTCAACATGGGACGAATTCGTTGTAGCATTTCTTAAGAAATTTTATCCCAATCGTAAGATCGTCCATGTTCGGAGCGAAATCTTCCAATTTACCCAACTTCCCAATGAACCATTTCGAAAATGCTTTAAACGGTCCAAGAATCTCCTTTTACAATGCCCTCATCATGGAATCCCTAGATGGGATCTGTGTCGAGTTATCTATGAGGGTATTGATCTCACGACAAAACAGATGCTTGAAACCATGTGTTATTGTCAATTCTTGTCTAAAGATGATGGTGAAGCTTGGAAATACCTAGAAGATGTTGCTCAAAACACTTTACATTGGGAAAGTGTGAGTCAACCACTGTCTAGGGAAGATATTAATCAGCTCGATATTTCCGTCACAATGAGAGCCGAAATGGCCGCAATACAAAGGAAACTCGACACTATAGAAAACAAAATTTCTTCAGCCTCCCTAAACCAATACACACTTCCCAAAACTGTGTGTGGTTGCTGTTCAAACCCATCACATTTAACGGAAGAATGTCCTTTGAATGTACCGTTTCAAAGTCACACTAATGCTGCATTTCAGCAACAACCTAGAAACGATCCTCCTTCTTCCACAGATAATCAAGGTTGGAGGAATTATCCTGATTTTTCTTGGAACCAACACCAAACTCAAAACACGGTTCCAAACCAGAATGACTTTCAAATGGTTCCTGCACAACAACAGCAACCACCATAATTGAGTCAGCACCCCTTTCAACCATAAAATTTTCAAAACCCAGCCAACAACTTTGATCTATCTTCTGCCGGTATTGCTACACCCTCTGCACTCGACATGTTCATTGCACAGTCCATGCGAACGAATGACATTTTAACGACTTCTATCCAAACGTTAGTGCAAAACACTGTCTCCCACGGTGAGAGTATCAAATTGATAGAAGCATAAATTGCACAACTGACTGCAGCAATGAGTGCTAGAGAGAAAAGGGAACTTCCATCTTAACCCCGACCTGATCCTGGACCCTCGCATTATAATGATGTGAGTTCTATTACCACGTTGAGATTTGGAAGAGTGCTAGACAACCATGTTGGTGAGGAGATTGATGGTAAGGAATCAATCGATGATACCCCGGCTGAGACTTTTCCTTCCACTTCTACTTCTACTTCTGACCCCAGTTCGTCTACCCCACCGCCTTCTTCCGAGCCTATTCTCCGTTTTATCTAAGCCTCGAACCCTCAGCACACTTCTTCTAGTCCACTAAAGACGATCCCCACTCCTATTCTGGGATCTTTCCTACCCACACGATCTTCTCCAGTATTGGACCCTGCTATTATTGCTAAAGCTCCTTATTCGAATCGGTTAAGGGGAAACAGACCAAGTCCGCAAATGGAGAAGATTACTGAAATCTTTAAAAAGGTTAACATCAATATCCCTCTCCTAGATGCTATACAACAAGTCCCGGCTTATGCGAAAATTCTCAAGGACTTGTGCACTAGGAAGAGGAAGACTCAAGTGCCAAAAAAGATGTTCATGTTGAGTACTGTAAATACAGCTTTTCCCCAACAATTACCAAGAAAACGTAAGGACCCTGGCTGTCCTGCAATTTCTATTTCTATTGGGGGTAAAAATATTAACCGTTCTTTACTTGAACTTGGCGCAAATGTTAACCTGCTTCCTTACTCGGTTTATGAGCAATTAGGTATCGGAGAGTTAAAGCCCTCGAACACAACTCTCCAGACGGCCGACCGATCGATCACCAAACCTAGGGGTGAACTGGAGGATGTGTTGATAAAAGTCGGGGAATTTGTATTCCCTATGGACTTTATTGTTCTAGATACACAACCTGTAGCAAACTCACGGAACCAAATTCCGGTGATTCTCGGTCGACCCTTTTTGGCCACTTCCAATGCTATAATCAACTGTCGTAACGGCTCTATGACCCTATCCTTCGGGAGGATGTTAATTGAGCTTAACATTTACAAGTTGGGAAGTGTACCCTCTGAACCTTCTGCTCAGGTCTGTTCTGTCGAATTAATGGATGTCGACAGCAGCGAATTTGACGAGTTTCATGATACTGATCCAGACTTCCTCAATACGTTGTTGTTTGACCCAGCTATGTATTATTCCATCGACTTGTCCGGGTCAACATCTAACGTTGATTTTGAACCTTTTATGGAGTCTGAGGATCACCCCGTTCTTTCCGATGAAATTATTTTTCGGGATATCAATGAAAGCTTTGAGGACATTTTCGTTGATGAACTCGCATTTTTAAAAGACATGGGTGTTGAGATGAATCATCTCCAAAACAAAAAATTGAACCTCCACCCCTTCTTCTGAACAATCATGAGAATGCGAGTAATCCATCACAATCACTGTGTCGTCTTTCCAAATTGAGATTCAAACCCTTTCTATCACCACTTATCTATGTCCCACTTCTTCCTGGCTCTCTACAACATGTTCTTCCACCAACCGGTTTGTTACACTGATAAAATCTTTGAATGATTGGTGTTGACTTTCGGTCTTTGTAAGGCTTTGCATTGACCAGTAACTTTACCCCCCTCTTATGATTTTAAAAGATTAGCATTGTTTAACTTAAGTTTGGGGGGGGGTATATTTGGCTCTTGAAAATAAGAGTTCTCGTCAAAATTGTGAGCCAAAAATAAGTTTGGGGGTGATTTTCACGTCCATATTTCTTGACCCCGCTAATAAATTTTCCTCCCAAACCTACAGGTTTTTGAGATTTAACGGATGGAAACAGCGAGAAAACTGTTCTAAACAAGTTTGGGGGAGGTTTGTGCTTATTTACGCATCACTTTGCATCATACTTTGCATAAGCACAAAACATATAATAAACTAAAAAAAATTTGTGTACATAAATAAGATAATAAAAGATTAGATAGTGAAAAATTACATCTAAAAGATTAGAAAATTTTAAGAAAACCAAGAAAGTTAGATATTTTCTTAGACGAAACTAGTAATAAGTAGTTATGAGCCGTTGTCCCAAGAGTTAGTAAGATGAAAGAAGTCACTAATCTGCAGATAAAAATAAGTCTGAAAAATAGTCCTATTCTGTAAGCCAAACATTTGAATGTTGATACCCTACTGTACGAACTTACACACGTCTTGAAACTCGGGATAGTAGAGGATACCTTGAAATGCTCTTGTCTAAAAGCCAAAGTACGAAAATAAAATAAATGAAGAATAAAATATAAAATGGTGTAGAAAAATGAATACTGGTTTTGTAAACACTAAGGCAGCAATAAAAAAAATATAGCGAGGGTGCTTCATCACCTAGTGCCTTAGACCAACTGGTTTGGGAGTCACTGCAAAGCCTTAGGTGTTGCAAGACGAGGAAAATACTAAATACGCATAATAAGCAAGCACATGTAGTAATCGGTCGGTTAGTACCTCAAGAAATATTAACGATCGCATGAAAAATGTGTGAGCATTTCATCTAAATATTCAAGTACTGAGGCAGATGGACAAGAGTATGATAGCTTGAATGGAATTCTCCGAGTGTAGGGATGTCTATTACACACACATAGGGGTATATGATCGATGTTTGAAGAAAGGTAGGAATGAAGAATAAAGACGATGTTTTATTGAGGGATGATGTGATTTCTAATATCTTTTCATGACTTTTAAGATAGGGCTCATAGCAACCGAAAAGCTAGTGTAGTTGGAAACTCTAATTTTCAAAGTCTTTCTTTTACAATTCTTATCTTTATATGTAACTTTCACAGTCTTCCTTTTATTATAGGATTTTGTGGGTGCAATCCGCTGAAAACCCTCAGGAGACAAAACTCCTCCTACTAGGGACACCCAGAGGTTTAAAGGCTTGTTGCACATGCTCAGTGCAATCGTGTTGCCTACGAAAGTGTGCTAGTTAGTCTTAATAAAATTTTCTCCTTCTCTTGAATAAAAGATATTTGCTCGAGACGACCAAAATTAAGTTTGGGGGAATTTGATCAGTCGAAAATATTGCATTCTCAACACGAAAATTTCCTTACTCTTTCTAATCATCTAAAGGTGTTTGGTATAAATATAGCACATATTAGCAGTTTGTCTGAAAAATATCAAATACCATGTGTTGTACTTTATAACCGGCATTATGAAGGAAATTGTGTGTTTAGTATGTCATGCATGATTTTGTATATCTCAACACTTTCATCAAGATTGTGTGCAGGAAATTCTTTAGGTCAAAGAACCGGAATTGCAAAATTGCCGATAAAATGCAGCAAGATAAAGACTTAAAATCTAGCACAGATTCAGAAGACATAAAATGTTTCCAGACATCAAAAGATACCTAAAGACTAACACCAAACAACCCAGAAAAACTCAGGCAGAGATCTCCTTATATGGCCGCGGATCCGCGGCTGATCCAGGCCGATCCACCGTGGTTCCGCAGTCGTATTGACTCATCGGCGCTCGAGACTTCTCCAGAATCTTCCTTGTAACGGCCTAGCTTCCTCTAGATGCTCCATTTCCACGTGGCATCTTCTGGAAGGCTCTGCATAACTACCAAGCTTATGAGGAAGATTCATTGGAGATTTATAAAAGGGGATCTAGGTCTAAAATTTGGGGGTTGTTCAAGAGTTGTTCATAATTACACATTGAGCCACAATTCAAATTCAAGTTGAGTGACACAACTTGAGATCAATTCCAAAGCAAAATCAAGATCCATTGAGAAGCAAATCAAGCGAGAAATCAACGATCCTTCATCGCAACGCCGGTCGTCATCCGAGAAAGAGATCTGCATCTGATCCATGACTCACGGCTATCGAGCTTCGCAAAGATCAACGACAAATTCACCTCTTCAAAGGAGCAATCGAGAGCTTAATCTTATACCTCGAATTGAGGAGTTGTATAAATTTGAAGAAGATTTAATGAACGTGATAAATTGTTAATTCTCGTTTTTATTACATTCTTGCATTATGAAATATTTCATTTGTGATTCTATAATTTTCATGATGTGTGAGTGAAATCTCCGCTTGTAAAGGAGTCAAGAGAATCGGTAGATCAAGTGATGATAAAATCCTAATACTAATCTTAAGTCTTATGAGATTTGTGAACTTTAGGAAAAAGAATCATCAATGACCTAATTTGGATCGAGATCACATTCTTGTTAATTTCGTTGCAAATTAAGGATCAAATGATTGATAATCCTCTTTGCTAGAGGCTAGATTTGAATGATAATCAATGAAAAGATAAGGGATAGTGAAGGAGAAACCCTAGTTTCTTCAATAGATCCCTAATCTTCATTGATCGTCATCGATCTAGCTACAATTCATCAATAGATAAGATAAGTCGTTGTTAGATTCATCATTGCTACTAATTCAATTGATTCCTACAAGCTATTCTTCATAATCTTGATAATTCAAATTGATTGGACATCTTCTTAAATTTCTAATTCTTGAATGTATTCTTGATTTTCTTGAAATCACAACTCAATTAAACCTCGAATTACTTTCTTGAATTTTCTTTTATATTTTCATTTCGACTTATCTAAAGCAAGATCGAACAAGTACTCGCATCTCAGTGGACGATCCGTATTCATTAACATGCTACAGCGACACCGTTAATTGATTGCGGTATAAATTTCTTTGATTGTGATTATTTTTTTCAAAACACAACTTAGATGATCAATCAGGCCTCAAGCGGCCTCCTTTTTTACAATGCCGGTGGAACAGGTGACGCAAGCCACCACTGGATTATTCTTCGGGACTATGATCCCACCAGCAGGCTTCAGTGCTCCAATGTCGTCGCATGAAGTTCTTAAGAAGTCGGTTTTTGATCGGCTTACCACTACCATGGCCCCTCTCAATGGGTCGTCCAAATCCAACATCTCAGTCTTTGATAGGCTGAGCCGAAGCTCAGATGGGCCCGTCAAGAAGCCCACAATACCTGAAGGGGTTATCCCGAAACGGATATCCATTCCTGCTTTTGAAGTCGTCAGAGCGGCTTCCCCTGCTAAGGGGTCGGTCTTCACAAGACTGGCCGTTTCAGCTCCTACTCCACGCAAAGTCACGTAGGCTGTTTCCCCTGTTCGAAAGTCGGCCTTCGCAAGACTGACTATCCCTTCTCAACAGACGTCAGTCTTCAACAGGCTAGCGCCAATAACAGTCTCTCCTTAAAGCAGGGGGCAAGAGGAAGCTCATCCAACAGCGGAGGTGATCATGGCCGCACGACATGCTCGACGTCGCCACTGGCGCCAAGTGAGGAAAGCTGGAGGCAGTTCCCCTTCTGGATCGACTCTGCCAGCTCCAACGGTGGAAGTTGATGCTGCTGTTCCAACTGGGAACAGCTTTGAACTACTCAGGAGGATCCGCAAGAACTCTCCTACTGCCGTTCTAAATAGATCTCCTCCACCTATGGAGAACGCTGCAAAGGTGAAACCAGAGCAGCCCCCTCAGTGGCTGTCCTCTAAAATTCATAAAGTTTGGCGACAGGTCCAAGACTCGGTGATCAACCAAGACTACTCCTGACAACCGAAGAAGATGAAAGTTCGGCGAGAGAAGGACCACCCTGTCATACCACAGAAGATGTCATCTATTTGGGTGCCCGCTGCAACGGCTCCCTCAACTTCGACCACCCACA
Source organism: Agapanthus africanus (assembly GCA_030015575.1). Lineage (NCBI taxonomy): Eukaryota > Viridiplantae > Streptophyta > Magnoliopsida > Asparagales > Amaryllidaceae > Agapanthus > Agapanthus africanus. Next base: position 849,360,955 of record CM057338.1, on the reverse strand, counting down.
AATGAAGGAGGCCGGAGAAAGTCACCGTGCTCGCGGCAAATCTCAAGGGCACTGAATCTAAACGCCACAAGTCTGGGGCCATGGTGGTACACACTGTTTATATGGCATCCGGGAAAGAGGATAGCCGTATCTCTACGGGTCATTGACTACTCACCAGATTCATAACGAAGGCCCAGGAGCAACAACAGAAGCTTCAAGAAATGTTAACACAGATGGCCGCACTCACTGGGCTAAAAGCAAGCCTGGAGACATCCTCGGAGCAGCGTCATGAGCAAGAAACCGATGCTGAGTTCCTCCGCAGAATCCTCGAGAAGAAGGACAAAGAGGCAGCGGAACAAGCTGCCAACATAAAATGAATGGCGCTTTTATTCCAAGACATGGTCGGGATAATGTTACAGCCGGATCCTCCAGCTGAAGACCCTCCGATTATCCTTGAAGACGATAGGGGAGAGATATCGAACCCTCTTCCGGCTTGTTCAGCAGTCAAGGAAGAGACCATTTCCAAAGCCGCCGTGGATGACTATATCGCCCAACAGATACGAGCTCATCAGGCGAACGAAGCGACGGGCCAAATTGTTAAGACTGGACGACCCTATCCAGGCTGGTATGATCAAGTCAAGTACCTGCTGGGATATACAATCCCTAAATTCCATGTATATAAGGGGACGGGGAATCCACACCAGCACGTTGCTCAATTTAGCGCTCTGTGCAGAAACACCGGAGGTGACGATAAGCTACTGCTTCGCCAGTTTTTTGGCAGCTTCTCGGAGACAACGTTTGAATAGTACTCCGAGCTCCTGAATGACTCCGTTAAGACATTTGCAGAAATGGAGTTACTGTTCACACAAAGGTTCGCAAGCGCTAGAAAGTGCACCCCGATCACCGCATTAATTAACACTAGGGTGAAGCCAGGCGAAACATGGGTGCAGTACGCGATACGGTGGCGGAATCTATGGTCGAAGTGCGAGCAGCGCATCGAAGAAGCGACTGCGGTAGGCATGTTCGTGGGTACTCTTGATCCGCAGGTGACCATATCCCAGTTCATGATGTTCTTCAAGCCAACTACTTTTCAGGCCTTGATTGACAAGCTGGCCCAAATGGACCAGAAGGGCCACAAGCCTTCCTCTTCGAAGTCGGAGCCGCAGAATGGAAAAGGGAAAGGGAAAGCGACCTTCATCGCCAATGCTCAGCAACAGTCGACTGGTCCAAAACCAGCTGATCGCCAAAGCGATAGAAAACAATTCCTCAACGAAAAATTAAGACGTCCTTACTCGTTTACGCTGGAGAAAACAAAGAGACTGTTCGAACTGGCGATACGCAACAGGCTCATCAATCTGCGGGATCCGAGACGTCCATTGCAGCCCGGTGATGTCAACAATCCCAATTATTTCCCCTATCACCGAGTAATAGGCCATCCAATCGAAGATTGCTTCGTCTTCAAAGGCTAGATTGAGGACCAATACCAACAGGGCAAATTCGTGCTGTCCGAGAATTGGAAGGTGAGCCCACCCCAGCCACACGATACTAAAAAGATGGACACGCCGGGGGATCATGCTATTTTATAGAAGAAACTCCATGGGAGGTCGCTCTTTCAGCCAAGACGAAAAGAATGCTGAAGGATCTCCAAACATGCCCGGCGATCAGGTGGAAAAATCCGCTGGAACTCGAGGTCATTGAGGGAATGCTGAAGCCGCGCCCGACGCCAAGAATTAATAGCGATAGGCAAAATGCTCAGGCCCAGCAGTCAAACTCTTCAAAGAAGAAGAAGAAGACCAAAAAGCCCGTGAAGTCTGATGACAAGCGCACGGACCTACAAAAACATATTGACACGTTGAAGGAATATAAACAGAAGGCGCGAACCCCGGTCACACTTCAAGAGTTTCTCAACCACATCCTTGAAGATAGAGATGGCGATGAAGATGAGAGAGAATACTCGTTAGACAAACCTGAAGATTATGTGGCAAGCTGCCACGTGATCTCTCACTCGTCAGTAGATGGTGAAGAAGCTCCTGATACAGAGAAACTGGGGGCAAATCCCGAACCGGAACTCCAGGACCGTCAGACGAGATGATTGACGTATTCCTGAATGAAGCTCTTTTGAAAAGCAAAGCCGACCAAGAGCGTGAAGTCGCCATATACGAAAAAGCCAAATGTCGGCGACCGAACGAAAGGATTGAAATACCCCAACCAGATAGGATCACTTCGGCCGCCAGCAAAAGCAGGTTCAAGGCAAAGAAAAGGTTCGCCAAAGCCATATCGATGGGAATGAAGCTGCCTGATAGGATACACCTTGACGAAGAGGATGCACATCCAAACTACTGCTTGTACCATCGAAGGACCACACACCCTACTGAAGAGTGCATAGCCTTTAAAAACTGGTGGCAGGGATATGTTGCCCACCGACAACACGTTCAACGGATGAAGCGCAAAAATCTTCGGGAACAAAGAAGCATGGCAGATGAGCGTAAAAGAACTGCCGGTGAACGTCACATGGTTAATTCCGGGGGATCGTAAGTTCTCACTTTCGGGAGCGATTCCGATGAAGAAATAGCCCTCGGCCCTCTCTTCAAGGAATCCATCTCCGAAACAGAAGTGATGAAGACCTGCGAGAACATTCAGCTGCGTAATCGCACGTTACCTGAAAAGAATCTCGGACTCACAAATAAGGGATCGAACAAAAAAGATAAAGGGAAAGAAAAATTCCCTGAAGATATCGCCCTCAATGACTGAATCGTTGATGAGCTGGCAGCCAAGGACCCGCCCAAGAAAAACAAGGTGGATTGCAACGTTTTGGCATACCTGAGGAAGATACCCTCGCAGCTAAGCATTCTCGATGCCCTTTGGCTATCTAAAGAGGCGAGAAATTCTTTGATCAAGGCATTAGAAGATCCCGAGCAGTTCCAAGCTTTCCTTGCCGAAGAAAATATGAAGGACGAGCTGGAAGAAGTGCCCACTGCTGACGTCACTTTCGGCGATGAAGACCTCATCATCGAGACGTGCGAGCACAACCGTCCCCTGTATGTCACCGGATACTGCCATGCATCAAGATAGGGAAGATTCTAGCTGACAACGGGTCTTCTGTCAATCTCCTAAATGTGAGGGTACTAAAAGAAATCTGCATGAGCGTTCAACATCTCGTTCGGGATAAAATCACTATCTCCGGGTTTGACTCCCAGTCATCACGGACGCTCGGGTCTGTGATACTGACGTTACGCTTTGGGCTGCTCGTCACTGACATCAAATTTTATGTCATTGACGCTAAGACATGCTACAACGCCTTACTCGGCAGGCCTTGGTTGCATGAGTACAACATCATCCCTTCTACACAACATTAGTGTATGAAGTACTTCAAAGATGGGTTTGAATACACTGTGACAGGGGAGCTGAACCCATTCTCCGTAAACGAAGTCCGAAAGTACGAAGATGCAAAGTACTTCTTACATGACTTTGAAGACACGGAAAGATGCTATAAACCTGAGGATAAGCAAAATGCTATCGCCACCATTCCGGTCTTCGGGAGCGATACCGAGGAGGAAGAAGAGATAGTCTAATCGGGACCTCCCCGATACAGCAAAACGGGACCGTCTACCCCTATTCTGGTCTTTGGCAGTGACTCTGAAGATGAGATCAACGCAGTATTCTCAGCTCGTCCATCAGTGCAAGCCTTTATTGGAGATGATCAGAGTTTGCAGATCGCCATGGTTTCGCAAGAGCATTACAAAGAGCTCGACGCACTTGATACCTACAGTGTGCAAGAACTGCAGACGTTCTATGTCCCTCCCACGCGAAAAGATGAAAAGGCGACCCTCTTTTATCGATCTACAGAAACCAAAGTGGAGAAAGAAATCTGGTATGGCGCTGATTCTATGCTTGACAGGCTCCAGTCCATCCGTCTGCCCAGATACTACACAGAAGGATTAAAAAGGCTGTTGAGACGCCAAGGCGTATCCTTCAAACAGACTGCTCGACAAGCCCAGTTCTACAACAGGATCTGGAACGTCCCCAGAACTCAGCGAAAATTGCCCAACGGGAGAATGGAAACTATCGGGCTTGGATATGTTCAATCCAAGAAACGGGAGCGATTCCATGGCTGCTACATTATACATAACATTGATGAAGAAGGAGATGCTCTGTTGGAAGACGCTAACCTTGAACCAAAACGAGGTCCCGCCATGAAAGTGCCAAGTCCGTTGTTCTAAGAACAGATGGACAAGCTAATATGGGAAGCGGGTCAAAAGGTCCGGGATGACCATAGCCACGAAATGGCCATTTACAAGAAAGCCAGGACGCAGCGCCTCCTTCAGCAGGCTGCGGAGAATGACGATGCTCTTCGTCGCTAGCCTATCATACAAAAGACCCGACGCGGACGCAAAAAAAAAATAAAGAATGGAAAAAATATCTGACAGCGGCCAAGCGGGTCCAAGAAGCCACGCGATCGAGAATTGGGTAGCCTGGATCCGTCTCTTATAAAGAAGATGGGTCGAGCATATTCTTTTCCCCAAGACAGGACAAGGAAGATATTCGGTCTTGTCATAAAACATCAAATGATTACGCTTCCGGAGTCCAAACACCCCGATCAAGAAAACGAGGTTCATCACCCAGATTATTGCTCCTATCACCGAGCGATAGGACATCCTCTCGAAGACTGGTTCACATTCAAAGACTGGGTAGAAGACCAGTATCAGCAAGGCAGGTTCGCTTTATCCAGCAGTTGGAAGGTAACCCCACCACAGAAGCATGAACTGAAAGCCACGTATGCAGTGAGGATAAAGCCGGATCAACATCGGTCTTGGAAACGATCTCGTACCTATCACGCGATAACGCTGTGAGGAAAAGGAATGACCGAGAATAGGGATGACCTCTCCCGGTGCTTCGAAAATAATGATGACGAAGTGATCTCAGAGTTTCCACCGGCGCAGAAGGAGCTGGAAGATGGGATACATACTACTGCAGATATCCTCAGAAAGATCGACTTGGGGACGGCAAACGACCCATGACCGACGTTCGTTAGTGAGCTGTTGTTTGAAGAAAAGGTGGCTATGCTCAAAGACGTGCTCATGCAGTTTAAAGACTGTTTCGCATGGAACTATTTCGAGATGCCAGGATTAGGTCCAGAAATAGCCATCCACAAATTGGCAATTTCTCCGGACGTTAAGCCAATCAAACAAGCACCGAGAAGAATGCGGCTTGAACTTGAAATGAGCATCAACGCCGAGGTCAAGAAGCTAATCGACTCCGGCTTCGTCCAAGAAGTTCAATACCCCGACTGGATTGCCAACATTGTCCCAGTAATGAAGAAAAATGGGACGGTGTGCGTAGACTTTCGGGACCTCAACAAAGCTTGCCCAAAGGATGACTTTCCCGTACTGGTCACCGAGCTGATGATAGACAACACGTCCACTCACGAAGTTTTCTCCTTCATGGACGGCTCATCGGGGTACAATCAAATAAAGATGCACCCCGAAGACCGAAAGCATACCGCTTTCCGGACTCCGCTAGGCGTATTCTGCTACAAAGTGATGCCTTTCAGTCTGAAGAACATAGGCGCTACCTATAAGAGGGCTATGACGAAGATTTTCGATGACCTCATACATGAAATCGTCGAATGCTATATCGACGAACTCGTGGTTAAAAGCAAATCGTACGAAGAACATTGGGAACATCTGAAGATCGTGTTTACACGCCTTCGGAAATACAACTTGAAGATGAACCCTCTGAAATGCGCGTTCGGAGTCTCCTCGGGCAAATTCCTAGGATTCATCGTACGACATCGAGACATCGAAATAGACCCATCAAAGGTCAAGGCGATTATGGAAATGCCTCCGCCAAGAACTCTGAAACAACTGCGGTCTCTCTAAGGAAAGCTCGTATATATCCGACGGTTTATAACTAACCTCTCCGGCAAATGCCGCCCCTACAGTCACCTAATGAAGAAGGGGAACCCATTCGTCTGGGATCGTAAATGCCAAAGCGCACTGGACAAAATCAAGCAATACCTGCAGAATCCTCTGGTGCTAACCGCTCCGGTCAAGGGAAAGCCTCTCATTTTGTATACAACCGCCCTTAAGGGTTCTCTAGGCGCATTATGGGCACAAGAAAACGACCAAGGGAAGGAGAGAGCCCTCTACTATTTGAGCCGAGTTCTCCTGCGGACAGAAAACAATTACCCCTCTATCGAAAAACATTGCCTGGAGTTAATCTTCGCTATAACAAAGCTTCGGCATTATGCTTTGGTGCATGAGGCCCATCTAATATCAAAGGTGGATCCTCTCAAATATTTGATGTCAAGAGCCATACTAACAGGATGGCTCGCTAAATAGGCCCTCCTTTTGATGGAATTCTCGATAGCATATCGATCGCTCAGGGCAGTAAAAGGCCAGGCTATCGCCGACTTCCTCGCTGAGCATCCTATACCTGCCGATTCACCCCTAAATTGCGAATTTCCAGACGAGCACGCGTTTGGCACTATCGATGGGGAGAAAGGAGAGAGTGACACCCGATGGGAACTCTACTTCAATGGGGCATCTTCCATGAAGAAGCGGAAGCACAGCTGCCCTAAAATCAAATCGGGGGTGGGCCATATCTTCGTGACTCCATAAGGAGGGATAATGCGCTTCGCCTTCTCCTTAACAGAGCCGAGGACGAACAATGAAGCCGAATATGAAGCTTTGATAGCAGGTCTTGAGATCGCTGTCGACATGGGAATTGAAAACCTCCTCATATATGGAGACTCCCAACTGGTCGTTAGCCAAGTAAACAGCGACTATCAGACGTGCAAACCGGAGTTGGTAAAGTACGGCGAGAGAGTACAACAATTGCTGACTCAAATCCCTGCCTACACCCTGGAAAGCATATCGCGCGCGGAAAATAGCAAGGTGCATGCATTAGCCAAGCTCGCTAAAGAACTGGCCGACGAGAACCTCGATGACGTAAGGATCGTTATGCAAAGCCGCCGGGTTCTTGCACCAACAGAAATATCTCCGGAGTCGTCCGAAGAAAAAGGAGCGACCGAGCAAACGGCCCTACAAATAAAAGACCAGGAAAAGGCTAAGGATTGGAGAGAAGTATTTATAGACTACTTCAAATCCCGTCGAACACCTGAAGATGTGTCCTCAAGACATCAGCTCTATCCTTCGCCTTTGTCAATGATACTCTGTATAAGAGATCGTTCGACTCCCAGTGGCTAAGATGCTTGGGACCTGAAGAAGCAAAGAGAGTCGTCCAAGAAACTCACGACGGACTCTGCGGTTCTCACCAAGCCGGGCCGAAGATGAAGCTGAAGATCAAAAGGATGGGTTATTTTTGGCCCACATTGATCCAAGACTGCCTCGAATACGCGAAGCAGTGCCAATCGTGCCAGATTCACAAGGACTTTATACACCAGCATCCAAATCCGCTACATCCAACGGTGGCTAACTGGCCATTCGAAATGTGAGGAACTGACATAATCGGGCCCATTGAACCAGCATCGTCCAGAGGGCATCGGTTCATACTGGCGACAACTGATTACTTCTCCAAGTGGGCAGAAGCAGTACCGCTAAGAGAAGTGAAGACAGAGAATATCCTCCACTTCTTCAAGACACGCGTCATCTATTGGTTCGGCACTCCGCGACGGATTATCTCCAATAACGGGCCGGCCTACATAAGTCACAAAATCAGCTGCTTCGCGCAGCAACATAATATAGAATGGAGATATTCTTCGGTCTATAATCCCGAGCTAACGGTCTGGCTGAGGCTTTCAACAAGACCTTGACGAAGATCGTGAAAAAGACGGTGTCCAAAAATAAAAAGGACTGGCATGAGAGACTGCATGAAGCTCTCTGGGCGTATCGAACTACGTTCAGAACGGCTACAAACACTACGCCGTATGCATTGGTATTCGGCGCTGAAGCAGTACTCCCCTTGGAGATAGAGCTACCCTCCTTACGAGTGGCGGTTCATTACGAACTAACAGACGAAGACAATGCTCATCTTCGGCTTGAAGAGCTCGACGCCCTCGATGAAACTCGTCTTATGACGCAACAAAACTTGGAGGCTTACAAACCAAAGATGACACGCTCATATGAGAGATTGACTAGGCCGAGAACATTCGGCCAAGGCAAACTCGTGCTAGTGGTCAAGAGACCTTTGATCCCCAATCATGCCAAATGGGGGAAATTCGAGTCGAATTATGAAGGCCCGTACATCATAGACAAAGTCTACCAGGGTGGGGCTTACTTACTTATGGATATGCATGGCGAAAGACCCTTCAGACCAACAAACGGCCGTTTCTTGAAGAAATAATACGCCTGATCGAGACGTCTATAAACTACTACGGACCGCAGCATCCTTAGGCTGACGCAAAAAAAAATGGTACGCCCAAAAGCAAAATGGGCACGGATGAAAATCCGAGAGGGCTCCGTGAGTAAAAACAGCAGGGCTACCGGCGAGTTTGTGAAAACCCGAGAGGGCACAGGCTCATAAAAAAAATTCGTGCACACTTGCGAGATCCTCTCGTGTAACATTTCAAAAAAATAAAATATTATTTTTGGGAATTTCTATAATTTAATATTATTTTAATGAATATTTTAATATTTCGGTATAATTAAATACCGATATATGGGGAAAATTTTGGAAAAATTATGGAAAATTCTAAAATAGAGTATTTTATAGAATTTTGCCATTTAAAAGATTTTATGATTAATTATATGCTATTTTAGTGCAAATCGCGATAAAAAAATTGCTAATCGGATTTTTGGCGTTTTTGTGCAAAACATGCACATATCATATTTTTTCCACACTTGTTGCATTTTCTTACGTGTTGTGGGTGTATAGTTGGCTAGGGTTGCAATTGAGGGAGAAGGAAATAAAGAAAAATGAAAAAGAAAAAAGTAAAGTATGATGATGAGAGAGAAAGGTGTAGGTCAACACTTCTTTTTTGAACCATTCCCCATCATTTCATCATCTCATTTCTCTCTCCCCTTCTCCTTGAGCTGCTGCTGCCCTTGCTCTCCCTCTCCTTCCTCCACCTTCAATGCCCCAAAACACCATGGATCCAATCTCAAAACCCCATTCCCACTTCACAAAAATTGTTCCCAAGCTCACTAGCTACACATTGGACCTAGAAAGAGTGGATTTTGAGGACTTTGAGCAACTCAAGAAAATTCTTGAGTTGCCAAAAGAGGTAATTTCTGCACCCTTAGTATAGTATTTCAATTCCTTGCTCATCAATACTTGTTTCATGTCGATATTGTGTCGTTTTGAGGACTTTGGAAATTTCAAGTGAGGGTTTAGGGTTTGATCTGAAATCAAAGATGAATTGAGGTGTAATTAGAGGCTACAAGCCCTGTTGTGATGTTAGATTGGACCAAAACTGAGATTAAAACCCAGAATACGGATTTATAGAATCGATATCGGGAAAAACTGTAAATCTGTCAGTGTGTTTGGAAATCTGCTTTCACCCCGAGACTCCTAAAATAATTCTCGGTTGACAGTAAGATGTGCAGGCACCTAGGAACCACCACCCAAAGCCCTAGTCCCCACCTCCATTTTCAGGCCGCAATAAACTCCTTCTGGCCGCAATTTGCGGCCAGAGCAGGGGGGTTGGGTCTCGTTTTTTCTCCATAGCCCTATCTCCAGTAAACTTGACCCCTGGCATGTGCAATTTTGTCTGATTCCATTTAGGATAAAATCTGAGTCAGTTTTCTTGAGTTGGTGCATGGTTTACGACTTGCTTTAGCATGGATTTTGGTATTTGGGATTCGTTTCTGTCGGGTGGCGTTTGAAAGTCAACAGCAAAGGGTTATTGATCGTGTTTGCATGCGAGACTATAGGTTTTACCTATAGGCGTAGCGTGTGCCGTTTTGATTTCCGATGTGATTTTCATGTGCTTTAGCGTTTGTGATATCCTTGTAGGTACCCCACGTGATGTCGAGGCATTGAAGATAAAGGTGGCGATATCGGCATCGGCACATATAAAGCAAGGTGAGTAGATTTATATATACGGGGAGAAGTCGGGTGGATGGCGTATAGCACCCTCCCAGTTCGTGGTGATGTATACGAATACGTATACACACATATATTGATATTATATTGTTTGAGATTATTGATGATAAAGATGGATATTTTGTGTGATTGGATTGGTTTAGTGTTGCGAAACCCTAGAGTAGTGGTTGCACCACACATACACACACACCCATACTTGCATACATTCTTCTTTCATATGTGCATATATAGGATTATATATTTATGTGTTCACATGGGCATAGGACTATGTGTTCATATACTGGATTTGAGGATAGTATTTGGGATTTGAGGTGAGTCGATGAGATTGGATTTGAGACCGTGAGATCGGTGATATGGCAGGATTCGTATTTGAGATACGTCATGATGTTATAGCGGATCTTTGGACGACGATACCATGTGAATAGTGATATAAATAAAATGGTCGACATGTGATCGTAACATGAGATAAGATATGCTAGGATACTTATAATAGGTCGCATTGGGCGATGCATACTTCTTTATGATGATATGTGCTGATGATATCGTTTGTACGAGACTGTCGATCAGTAGTAAGATCACGATTATGTGGATGATATTAGTATTGTACTAGACGTAGCTCAGTACGCCGGATTATGAACTTTGATAAAGAGGATACCAGATGAATAATATGATGAATGTGATATTGACCCGTACCCAGATTTGGGATGCCGTACGACGGATTTACGTACGAGCTATATATTGATGTTTGATCCGCACTCTTAACTTGGGAATATCTGATTATAGATATGGTATCGGATGTGATATTATCGAGGCGGGATCACCGACTTATATATATATATATATAAATATATATATATATGTATGTATAGACTCAGATGTTAGGCGGTTTCCATACCTTCAGTTAGCCTGTTAGCTCAGCCCCATAGTTTAGTGTAGCTGTATGACTCATAGGATAGTAAATGCAGATTAGTTGTTATTGTGTTTAGTATTCAGCTCCCGCACATTATTGCTGTTCGCTCCGCATCGCATACTTATTTTATGATTCATATACTGTTATTGATATCGTGCTGTTAGGACACCAGCACCATTATCGATGATGTGTATGTACCACGTACACTTATTTGCCGGCTCACACACATCTTCATCGGTAATTTCCATGTCACGAACACTTTAGAAAATACTATTTCATTGACATAATTTGTTAGCTAATAGTTTAGACATTGTAGTTATTACTTGCTATTTCATGCATGTTATTATTCACTGTTATGCCGCATTTATGGATTTTTATGCCTATATTCACTGTTTACATGCTATTGATGATTTGGATTCGGATTTTCATGAGATTTCCTGGATTTGGGGGAAAACCGCAAAAACATTTATAAACTTCTTTTCTCTCTCTTTTTAAATGAAAAGTGTGGTTTTCCCATGATGTATGAGTCGTCCACCATGAGTTTGCTGATGGATTTCGAGACCCGATTCGAGGAGTTGGATGAACCGTTTCGGGTACATGGTGGACCCGGTAAGGTACCCGGGGCAAGAAGCTCGAGTAGTAGACGATGAGCTTGGCAGGGGAAGACTACCTACCAATGATTTACCCGACGCGTCGGATATCCGGAGGATACCGTTGTGGTCTTGAGATTGATGGTAGGGGCCGGTTTGGACTGACGGCGCCCTACATAGTGAGATTGAGACATTGATGATTTTGGGATATTGAGATACTGAGATTTGATGATACAGGACAGTCCGGGTAGCCGGAGCCTGAGATATTGAGATATTGGGATTTATGTTTTGTGTCGATGCTAGACATTGTTTATGCTGATTTCATTTATGATGCCTCGTTTTAAAAATACAGAAATCTCACTAAATTATGAAAGCAGTTTCTTCAGTACATGTATTCTGTTTTCATGCATTCATACCTCATCCATATGATATATTGCTACCTGAGGCACTGACACGAGCACTTGGTATTATAGTTGTTTAGAGGTATACCCTAGTCATTGTTATAGGCTGTTGGTTATATATTGAGGATATTATGATCATATAACCTAGGATTGCGTTGTTCATGAGATTTCTGTTCGTAGATGTTTTTCTACTCATGAGTTGGCAACTCACCCCCGTTGTGCCACAGTTTCTTGCAGGTTTCGCTGTACAGGTTTCATTACGGTTTTGCTGGCACCGCTTCTTTTTCGGGTGATTTGCTAGTAGGTGGGTTTATTTGTATCGTACCCATCATTATACCTTGTATATTATTATTCTGTTGTATCTAGAAGTTCCATCAACCAAACATGTATTTATTTCAGATAGAGACCAGTGATATTTATTCTTTCGACCTTAGAGTCGCGCGTTGTATTTCTATGGATTTCATGCTGTTTGAGTTTCCTTTTCTGTTGTGCTCCTCGCCTTCCGGCGTTGTATATTATATTGCTTGCGTGGTTGTGACCGTCGATTGACGAAGAGCTAGCTCCCGCTTGGGGATGCATTTTTCATTATATATGTTTTATCAGGTTTTGTACCCGTTTGGGGTCAGTTTTTACAAAGGAAACTCTGCCCAAATTTTTAGAAAAGACTTATGATTTTAAAATGCACATTTCGGCATATGTTGCAAACTATTTGATTTAAAATGGTTTTTCCTTCACTCCACTACTTTTTCTTGGTTTGTATTTCTGGGTTTTCGGCTTTCTTAGATTACGTACGCCTCGAGACATTCGTAGTTTAAGAGCCGATCATGTTCCGTACTTTCGGGTCGTGACAAAGTTGGTATCAGAGCGTTAGGTTTTACCTTCAGAGCATAGGATGACCCTTGGTTGATGGAATAGGTAGCTTGAGTAGAGTGACGTACCGTACGTATGTTCTGCGGCATATTTACGATACGCTACTCCACTTAAGAAGCCTTAAGATGTACATTTCTTTGCTCAGTATTATATTCATTCCTGATCTAGCCTCATCGGTACCAGTTATGGTTTTGCTTCCACGATTACGGGCAGGGAGAGCTACGGCTAGAGTTGCGGTCAGCACGAGCTCGTCACGAACGAGGACTGACCAGGGCGTAATTCCGACGACACACGATTGCAGAGATGTGTCTTTTGATTGTGTTTTTGCGCCACGAGCGTTTGATGGATCGCTATATGAGATTACTCGGACGTGCAGATCAGCACCGGAGGATTGATCCACTGATAGAGGCCAGCTAGATTTTGATGAACGTTGATGCATTGCTCATTAGTGATGATTGAGGCACTGTTTAGCGTGCAGACGAGTGAGCCAGTTGTTGCTGCGAACGACGGGATATCGCCCTAGGTGTTGGAGCTATTGCAGTACGAGTTGTACTAAGAGATGATAGAAGGTCGCTAGTCACCGAGGATGAATGACTAGGACATGTAGTTCGTTCGCTACCCTGATGCGAGGTCATCAGATAGATTGATTCCAGCTAGAGACGACTTCACGCGGATACGTTGAGAGTTGATAGAGGCGATCGAATGTCAGAAAGCTATTATTCCAAGTTTAAAGTATTCGGAAAGACATGCAGGCAATTCTATGGACCCTCTAGAAGAATGAAACCCTAACTCAACATAATGACCGTGTGAAAGCCTTTGAACCTTAGGGTTTGCGGCATTTCCGCGGCGCCATTAGTGTGGCTTGGGTTTGCCCTTCTACGGCCGGACCACCGATGCTGTGGTATGTACTCGATACTATTAAACTGTACCCAAGATGTTGAGCTCTTGGGGGATTATGAGGTTTGATGAATCGATCAAATTGTTCGACTTCATTCGGATGCTATGTGGTGAGATGCATTTCTTGGGAGACTCCAGATACGAGGATAGCCGTTGGAGCTCAGTCTATGCAGCCACGACGAGACGAGTCCGAAGCAGTCGACATTAGAGAAAGTGGAGTATGAGGCTCGTACAAGATCTGGATAAGATGGCGTTCCACTCCGCCGACATCAGAGATGTGATACGCATGCTGAGGCGTTGTACTTGGATATACATTCCAGAAGGAGTCGCGATGAGTATGCAGCCGTTCCGGAACAAGAAACAGATATAGTAAAGGACGATGACTTCTGGACAGTTCGGCAGAGACGAGATTTGGGAGAGACCTCGACAGGACCTTTTTGGAATGAATTACGAGAAGACTTGGACCCAGGAGTGGTCATGTTATGCACACCGGCAGGCCAGAGTTCATGATCATCGACGAGACATGTTATGAGGGACCATGACAGTTGTCCAGAAATTCTCAGAGGATGTGCTTGAGCGGAACTATTCCGCCATAATTGATTTCGGTATTTTGGGCGATCTATTCGCATGACTTGGTTTTGATGATTGAGTTTCATGATATTTGTTTTCATGCACTATGGTTGCACCTACTGAGTACTTACGATTTTTGCACAGTTGTTGCACTTGTTATCGTTTTCGTGCCTTGGTCTTACATGTTTATGATTTCATGGGTTTCATACAGTTGAGTTGATTTTGTGCATATGTACGCACATGATTTGGTTTTTGCACTCGGTATAGTTCACATATGCTTGCAGTGCAGTGATACGCATTTTGTGCACTTAGATGCACTGGACTTCGATTTCGATTGTGATGTTCGATATTTGTTTTGTGCACCTTGTGCACCTGATTGGATTTTGCGCATGTTCGGCACTTGATATTGGATTTCATGATTTCGTGCATGATGGATGCATCGGATTTGGATTTTCGCGCATGTTGGGCGCATGTTTTGAGATGCGATTTTGGTGCACAGCAGATGCACTAAATCGAGATTCATCGTGCATGTCAGATGCACCTGTTTTTGCGGTCAGGCACACACGTAGCCTATGACAGATGTTTCATGCACACCCGTTTCACCTTGATGTTGTTTTGTGCACATGTATGGCACATCCATGGATTTTGATTTCCGTGCGCACCAGACGCACGTAGTATTCATATGCATAGTTTGGGATTGATTCCTTATGGAGCAGTACGTTTTTATGATAGTTGCTATGTGTTTTCGTACTGAGCAGGACTAGTCAGAGGACAGTACCTGAATATATTTTGCATACATTGATAGCTATTGAAGGGATTTCCAAAAAGCGATCTATAGTCTCAGTATTTACCTACGTGTCTGACATGACACGAAACGTTTAAAATAAGGAAACCCTTCTAAATTGTTTTCAAAACGGCGGGACGTACATAGTGAACAAAAGATATATACATATATGGTTATTTTCTTACGATAGACGTCCGCCACTGTGCAGTGTTATGCGCATTGCACATCGACTTTAATGGATTTGGCATGCATTTCCTTTTGATACTTACATGTATAGCTCTGATTTATATCATATTGGTTTTGCTGTGGATTTGGCATTCGTATCTTTACCATGACTCCGATGATTGGGGGATGCTTGACGGAGTTTCGATTTTGAGTTATCGGCTCATTACTCATGCGCATGTATTGCGCTATGATGCGTTTTATGTGTTGGTGATTTCGGAGCCCCGACGACTTGGACATTTTATTGAAATGTTTTAGAATTTAGGGGTTTAAATTTAAATTCGGGGACCGAATTTCTTTAAGGGGGGAAGATTGTAACATTTCAAAAAAATAAAATATTATTTCTGGGAATTTTTATAATTTAATATTATTTTAATGAATATTTTAATATTTCGGTATAATTAAATACCGATAAATGGGGAAAATTTTGGAAAAATTATGGAAAATTCTAAAATAGGGTATTTTATGGGATTTTGCCATTTTAAAGTTTTTATGATTAATTATATGCTATTTTAGTGCTAATCGCGATAAAAAATCGCTAATCGGATTTTTGGCGTTTTTGTGCAAAATATGCACATATCATATTTTTTCCACACTTATTGCATTTTCTTACATGTTGTGGGTGTATGGTTGGCTAGGGTTTCCATTGAGGGAGAAGGAAATAAAGAAAAATGAAAAAGAAAAAAGTAAAGTATGATGATGAGAGAGAAAGGTGTAGGTCAACCCTTCTTTTTTGAACCATTCCCCATCATTTCATCATCTCATTTTTCTCTCCCCTTCTCCTTGAGCTGCTGCTGCCCTTGCTCTCTCTCCTTCCTCTACCTTCAATCCCCCAAAACACCATGGATCCAACCTCAAAATCCCATTCCCACTTCACAAAAATTGTTCCCAAGCTCACTAGCTTGACATTGGACCTAGAAAGAGTGGATTTTGAAGACTTTGAGCAACTCAAGAAAATTCTTGAGTTGCCAAAGGAGCTAATTTATGCTCCCTTAGTATAGTATTTCAATTCCTTGTGCATCAATACTTGTTTCATGTCGATATTGTGTCGTTTTGAGGACTTTGGAAATTTAAAGTTAGGGTTCAGGGTTTGATCTGAAATCAAAGATGAATTGAGGTGTAGTTAGAGACTACAACCCCTGTTGTGATGTTAGGTTGGACCAAACCTGAGATTAAAACCCAGAATACGGATTTATAGAATCGATATCGGGAAAAACTGTAAATCTGTCAGTGTGTTTGGAAATCTGCTTTCACCCCGAGACTCCTAAAATAATTCTGGGTTGACAGTAAGATGTGCAGGCACCTAGGAACCACCACCCAAAGCCCTAGCCCCCACCTCCATTTTCAGGCCGCAAATAAACTCCTTCTGGACGCAATTTGAGGCCAGAGCAGGGGGGTTGGGTCTCATTTTTGCTCCATAGCCCTATCTCCAGTAAACTTGACCCCTGGCATGTGCAATTTTGTCTGATTCCATTTAGGGTAAAATCTGGGTTAGTTTTCTTGAGTTGGCGCATGGTTTACGACTTGCTTTAGCATGGATTTTGGTATTTGGGATTCGTTTCTGTCGGGTGGCATTTGAACGTCAACGGCAAAGGTTTATTGATCGTGTTTGCATGTGAGACTATAGGTTTTACCTATAGGCGTAGCGTGTGCCGTTTTGGTTTCCGATGTGATTTTCATGTGCTTTAGCGTTTGTGATATCCTTGTAGGTACCCCACGTGACGTCGAGGCGATGAAGATAAAGGTGGCGACATCGGCATCGGCACACATAAAGCAAGGTGAGTAGATTTATATCTACGGGGAGAAGTCGGGTGGATGGTGTATAGCACCCCCGCAGTTCGTGGTGATGTATACGAATACGTATACACACATATATTGATATTATATTGTTTGAGATTATTGATGATAAAGATGGATATTTGGTGTGATTGGATTGGTTTAGTGTTGCGAATCCCTAGAGTAGTGGTTGCACCACACATACACACACACCCATACTTGCATACATTCTTCTTTCATATGTGCATATATAGGATTATATATTTATGTGTTCACATGGGTATAGGACTATGTGTTCATAGACTGGATTTGAGGATAGTATTTGGGATTTGAGGTGAGTCGATGAGATTGGATTTGAGACCGTGAGATCGGTGATATGGCAGGATTCGTATTTGAGATACGTCATGATGTTATAGCGGATCTTTGGACGACGATACCATGTGAATAGTGATATAAATAAAATGGTCGACATGTGATCGTGACATGAGATAAGATATGCTAGGATACTTATAATAGGTCGCATTGGGCGATGCATACTTCTTTATGATGATATGTGCTGATGATATCGTTTGTACGAGACTGTCGATCAGTAGTAAGATGACGATTATGTGGATGATATTAGTATTGTACTAGACGTAGCTCAGTACGCCGGATTATGATCTTTGATAAAGAGGATACCAGATGAATAATATGATGAATGTGATATTGACCCGTACCCAGATTTGGGATGCCGTACGACGGATTTACGTACGAGCTTTATATTGATGTTTGATCCGCACTCTTGACTTGGGAATATCTGATTATAGATATGGTATCGGATGTGATATTATCGAGGCGGGATCACCGACTAATATATATATATATATATATATATATATATATATATGTATGTATGTATCGACTCAGATGTTAGGCGGTTTCCTTACCTTCAGTTAGCCTGTTAGCTCCGCCCCATAGTTTAGTGTAGCTGTATGACTCATAGGATAGTAAATACAGATTAGTTGTTATTGTGTTTATTATTCAGCTCCCGCACATTATTGCTGTTCGCTGCGCATCGCATACTTATTTTATGATTCATATACCGTTATTGATATCATGCTGTTAGGACACCAGCACCATTACCGATGATGCGTATGTACCACGTACACTTACTTGCTGGCTCACACACATCTTCATCGGTAATTGCCATGTCACGAACACTTTAGAAAATACTATTTCATTGACATAATTTATTAGCTAATAGTTTAGACATAATATTAGTGTACTTGCCTTATATGCTAGTTTAGACATTGTAGTTTTTACTTGCTATTTCATGCATGTTATTATTCACTGTTATGCCGCATTCATGGATTTTTATGCCTATATTCACTATTTACATGCTGTTGATGATTTGGATTCGGATTTTCATGAGATTTCCTGTATTTGGTGGAAAACCGCAAAAACATTTATAAACTTCTTTTCTCTCTCTTTTTAAATGAAAAGTGTGGTTTTCCCATGATGTATGAGTCGTCCACCATGAGTTTGCTGATGGATTTCGAGACCCGATTCGAGGAGTTGGATGAACTGTTTCGGGTACATGGTGGACCCGGTAAGGTACCCCGGGGCAAGAAGCTCGAGTAGTAGACGATGAGCCTGGCAGGGAAGACTACCTACCGGTGATTTTACCCGACGCGTCGGATATCCGGAGTATACCGTCGTGGTCTTGAGATTGGTGGTAGGGGCCGGTCTGGACTGACGGCGTCCTAGATAGTGGGATTGAGACATTGATGATTTTGGGATATTGAGGTACTGAGATTTGATGATACAGGCCAGTCCGGGTAGCCGGAGCCTGAGATATTGAGATATTGGGATTTATGTTTTGTGTTGATACTAGACACTGTTTATGCTGATTTCATTTATGATGCCTCGTTTTAAAAATACAGAAATCTCACTAAATTATGAAAGCAGTTTCTTCAGTACAAGTATTCTGTTTTCATGCATTCATACCTCATCCATATGATATATTGCTACCTGAGGCACTGACACAAGCACTTGGTATTACAGTTGTTTAGAGGTATACCCTAGCCATTGTTATAGGCTGCTGGTTATATATTGAGAATATTATGATCGTATGACCTAGGATTGCGTTGTTCATGCGATTTCTGTTCGTAGATGTTTTTCTACTCATGAGTTGGCAACTCACCCCCGTTGTGCCATAGTTTCTTGCAGGTTTCGCCGTACAGGTTTTATTACGGTTTTGCTGGCACCGCTTCTTTTTCGGGTGATTTTCTAGTAGGTGGGTTTATTTGTATCGTACCCATCATTATACCTTGTATATTATTATTCTGTTGTATGTAGAAGTTCCATCAACCAAACATGTATTTATTTCAGATATAGACCAGTGATATTTATTCTTTCGACCTTAGAGTCACGTGTTGTATTTCTATGGATTTCATGCTGTTTGAGTTTCCATTTCTGTTGTGATCCTCGCCTTCCGGCGTTGTATATTATATTGCTTGCGTGGTTGTGACCGTCGATTGATGAAGAGCTAGCTCCCGCTTGGGGATGCATTTTTCATTATATATGTTTTATCAGGTTTTGTACCCGTTTGGGGTCAGTTTTTACAATGGAAACTCTGCCGAAATTTTTAGAAAAGACTTGTGATTTTAAAATGCACATTTCGGCATATGTTGCAAACTATTTGATTTAAAATGGTTTTTCCTTCACTCCACTACTTTTTCTTGGTTTGGATTTCTGGGTTTTCGGCTTACTTAGATTATGTACGTCTCGAGACATTCGTAGTTTAAGGGCCGATCATGTTCTGTACTTTCGGGTCGTGACAAAGTTGGTATCAGAGCGTTAGGTTTTACCTTCAGAGCATAGGATGACCCTTGGTTGATGGAATAGGTAGCTTGAGTAGAGTGACGTACCGTACGTATGTTCTGCGGCATATTTACGATACGCTACTCCACTTAAGAAGTCTTAGAATGTACATTTCTTTGCTCGGTATTGTATTCATTCCTGATCTAGCCTCATCGGTACCAGTTATGGTTTTGCTTCCACGATTACGGGCAGGGAGAGCTACGGCTAGAGTTGCGGTCAGCACGAGCTCGTCACGAATGAGGACTGACCAGGGCGTAATTCCGACGACACACGATTGCAGAGATGTGTCTTTTGATTGTGTTTTTGCGCCATGAGCGTTTGATGGATCGCTGTATGAGATTACTCGGACGTGCAGATCAGCACCGGAGGATTGATCCACTGATAGAGGCCAGCTAGATTTTGATGAACGTTGATGCATTGCTCATTAGTGATGATTGAGGCACTGTTTAGCGTGCAGACGAGTGAGCCAGTTGTTGCTGCGAACGACGAGATATCGCCCTAGGTGTTGGAGCTATTGCAGTACGAGTTGTACTAAGAGATGATAGAAGGTCGCTAGTCACCGAGGATGAATGACTAGGACATGTAGTTCGTTCGCTACCCTGATGCGAGGTCATCAGATAGATTGATTCCAGCTAGAGACGACTTCACGCGGATACGTTGAGAGTCGATAGAGGCGATCGAATGTCAGAAACCTATTATTCCAAGTTTAAAGTATTCGGAAAGACATGCAGGCAATTCTATGGACCCTCTAGAAGAATGAAACCCTAACTCAACATAATGACCGTGTGAAAGCCTTTGAACCTTAGGGTTTGCGGCAGTTCCGCGGCGCCATTAGAGAGGCTTGGGTTTGCCCTTCTACGGCTGGACCACCGATGCTGTGGTATGTACTCGATACTATTAAACTGTACCCAAGATGTTGAGCTCTTGGGGGATTATGAGGTTTGATGAATCGATCAAATGGTTCGACTTCATTCGGAGGCTATGTGGTGAGATGCATTTCTTGGGAGACTCCAGATACGAGGATAGCCGTTGGAGCTCAGTTTATGCAGCCACGACGAGACGAGTCGAAGCAGTCTACATTAGAGAAAGTGGAGTATGAGGCTCGTACAAGATCTGGATAAGATGGCGTTCCACTCCGCCGACATCAGAGATGCGATACGCATGCCGAGGCATTGTACTTGGATATACCTTCCAGAAGGAGTCGCGATGAGTATGCAGCCGTTCCGGAACAAGAAACAGATATAGTAAAGGACGATGACTTCTGGACAGTTCGGCAGAGATGAGATTTGGGAAAGACCTCGACAGGACCTTTTTGAAATGAATTACGAGAAGACTTGGACCCAGGAGTGGTCATGTTATGCACACCGGCAGGCCAGAGTTCATGATCGTCGACGAGACATGTTACGAGGGACCATGACAGTTGTCCAGAAATTCTTAGAGGATGTGCTTGAGCGGGACTATTCCGCCATACTTGATTTCGGTATTTTGGGCGATCTATTCGCATGACTTGGTTTTGATGATTGAGTTTCATGATATTTGTTTTCATGCACCATGGTTGCACCTACTGAGTACTTACGATTTTTGCACAGTTGTTGCACTTGTTATCGTTTTCGTGCCTTGGTCTTACATGTTTATGATTTCATGGGTTTCATACAGTTGAGTTGATTTCGTGCATATGTACGCACACTATTTTGTTTTTGCACTCGGTATAGTTCACATATGCTTGCAGTGCAGTGATACGCATTTTGTGCACTTAGATGCACTGGACTTCGATTTCGATTGTGATGTTCGATATTTGTTTTGTGCACCTTGTGCACCTGATTGGATTTTGCGCATGTTCGGCACTTGATATTGGATTTCATGATTTCGTGCATGATGGATGCACCGGATTTGGACTTTCGCGCATGTTGGGCGCATGTTTTGAGATGCGATTTTGGTGCATAGCAGATGCACTAAATCGAGATTCTTCGTGCATGTCAGATGCACCTGTGTTTGCGGTCAGGCACACACGTAGCCTATGACAGATGTTTCGTGCACACCGGTTGCACCTTGATGTTGTTTTGTGCACATGTATGGCACATCCATGGATTTTGATTTCCATGCGCACCAGACGCACGTAGTATTCATATGCATAGTTTGGGATTGATTCCTTATGGAGCAGTACGTTTTTATGATAGTTGCTATGTGTTTTCGTACTGAGCAGGACTAGTCAGAGGACAGTACCTGAATATATTTTGCATGCATTGATAGCTATTGAAGGGATTTCCAAAAAGTGAGCTATAGTCTCAGTATTTACCTACGTGTCTGACATGACACGAAACGTTTAAAATAAGGAAACCCTTCTAAATTGTTTTCAAAACGGCGGGACGTACATAGTGAACAAGAGATATATACATATATGGTAATTTTCTTACGATAGACGTCCGCCACTGTGCAGTGTTATGCGCATTGCACATCGACTTTAATAGATTTGGCATGCATTTCCTTTTGATACTTACATGTATAGCTCTAATTTATATCATATTGGTTTTGCTGTGGATTTGGCATTCGTATCTTTACCATGACTCCGATGATTGCGGGATGCTTGACGGAGTTTCGATTTTGAGTTATCTGTTTATTACTCATGCGCATGTATTGCGCTATGATGCGTTTTATGTGTTGGTGATTTCGGAGCCCCGACGACTTGGACATTTTATTGAAATGTTTTAGAATTTGGGGGTTTAAATTTAAATTCGGGGACAGAATTTCTTTAAGGGGGAAGATTGTAACATTTCAAAAAAAAAAAATAATATTTTTGGGAATTTTTATAATTTAATATTATTTTAATGAATATTTTAATATTTCGGTATAATTAAATACCGATAAATGGGGAAAATTTTGGAAAAATTATGGAAAATTCTAAAATAGGGTATTTTATGTAATTTTGCCATTTTAAAGTTTTTATGATTAATTATATGTTATTTTAGTGCTAATCGCGATAAAAAAATCGCTAATCGGATTTTTGGCGTTTTTGTGCAAAATATGCACATATCATATTTTTTCCCACACTTATTGCATTTTCTTACATGTTGTGGATATATGGTTGGCTAGGGTCGCCATTGAGGGTGTGGGAAATAAAGAAAAATGAAAAAGAAAAAAGTAAAGTATGATGATGAGAGAGAAAGGTATAGGTCAACCCTTTTTTTTTGAACCATTCCCCATCATTTCATCATCTCATTTCTCTCTCCCCTTCTCCTTGAGCTGCTGCTGCCCTTGCTCTCTCTCTCTCCTTCCTCTACCTTCAATCCCCCAAAACTCCATGGATCCAACCTCAAAACCCCATTCCCACTTCACAAAAATTGTTCCCAAGCTCACTAGCTACACATTGGACCTAGAAAGAGTGGATTTTGAAGACTTTGAGCAACTCAAGAAAATTCTTGAGTTGCCAAAGGAGATAATTTATGCTCTCTTAGTATAGTATTTCAATTCCTTGCGCATCAATACTTGTTTCATGTCGATATTGTGTCGTTTTGAGGACTTTGGAAATTTCAAGTTAGGGTTCAGGGTTTGATCTGAAATCAAACATGAATTGAGGTGTAATTAGAGACTACAACCCCTGTTGTGATGTTAGATTGGACCAAACCTGAGTTTAAAACCCAGAATACGGATTTATAGAATCGATATCGGGAAAAACTGTAAATCTGTCAGTG
The DNA here is from genome assembly GCA_030015575.1 of Agapanthus africanus. Taxonomy (NCBI): domain Eukaryota; kingdom Viridiplantae; phylum Streptophyta; class Magnoliopsida; order Asparagales; family Amaryllidaceae; genus Agapanthus; species Agapanthus africanus. The sequence continues at coordinate 849,337,400 of CM057338.1, read as the reverse complement.
TGTTTGGAAATCTGCTTTCATCCCGAGACTCCTAAAATAATTCTGGGTTGACAGTAAGATGTGCAGGCACCTAGGAACCACCACCCAAATCCTTAGCCCCTACCTCCATTTTCAGGCCGCAAATAAACTTTTTCTGGCCGCAATTTGCGGCCAGAGCAGGGGGGTTGGGTCTCGTTTTTGCTCCATAGCCCTATCTCCAGTAAACTTGACCCCTGGCATGTGCAATTTTGTCTGATTCCATTTAGGGTAAAATCTGGGTTAGTTTTCTTGAGTTGGCGCATGGTTTACGACTTGCTTTAGCATGGATTTTGGTATTTGGGATTCGTTTCTGTCGGGTGGTGTTTGAACGTCAACGGCAAAGGGTTATTGATCGTGTTTGCATGCGAGACTATAGGTTTTACCTATAGGCGTAGCGTGTGCCGTTTTGGTTTCCGATATGATTTTCATGTGCTTTAGCGTTTGTGATATCCTTGTAGGTACCCCACGTGACGTTGAGGCGTTGAAGATAAAGGTGGCGACATAGGCATCGGCACACATAAAGCAAGGTGAGTAGATTTATATCTACGGGGAGAAGTCGGGTGGATGGCGTATAGCACCCCCGCAGTTCGTGGTGATGTATACGAATACGTATACACACATATATTGATATTATATTGTTTTAGATTATTGATGATAAAGATGGATATTTGGTGTGATTGGATTGGTTTAGTGTTGCGAAACCCTAGAGTAATGGTTACACCACACATACACACTCACCCATACTTGCATACATTCTTTTTTCATATGTGCATATATAGGATTATATATTTATGTGTTCACATGGGTATGGAACTATGTGTTCATATACTGGAGGATAGTATTTGGGATTTGAGGTGAGTCGATGAGATTGGATTTGAGACCGTGAGATCGGTAATATGGCAGGATTCGTATTTGAGATACTTCTTGATGTTATAGCGGATCTTAGGACGAAGATACCATGTGAATAGTGATATAAATAAAATGGTCGACATGTGATCGTGACATGAGATAAGATATGCTAGGATACTTATAATAGGCCGCATTGGGCGATGCATACTTCTTTATGATGATATGTGCTGATGATATCCTTTGTACGAGACTGTCGATCAGTAGTAAGATCATGATTATGTGGATGATATTAGTATTGTACTAGACATAGCTCAGTACGCCGGATTATGATCTTTGATAAAGAGGATTCCAGATGAATAATATGATGAATGTGATATTGACCCGTACCCAGATTTGGGATGCCATACGATGGATTTACGTACGAGCTATATATTGATGTTTGATCCGCACTCTTGACTTGGGAATATCTGATTATAGATATGGTATCGGATGTGATATTATCGAGGCGGGATCACCGACTAATATATATTTATATATATATATATATATATATATCGACTCAGATGTTAGGCGGTTTCCTTACCTTCAGTTAGCCTGTTAGCTCAGCCCTATAGTTTAGTGTAGCTGTATGACTCATAGGATAGTAAATACAGATTAGTTGTCATTGTGTTTAGTATTCAGCTCCGGCACATTATTGTTGTTCGCTCTGCATCGCATACTTATTTTGTGATTCATATACCGTTATTGATATCATGCTGTTAGGACACCAGCACCATTACCGATGATGCGTATGTACCATGTACACTTACTTGCCGGCTCACACACATCTTCATCGGTAATTGCCATGTCACGAACACTTTAGAAAATACTATTTCATTGACATAGTTTGTTAGCTAATAGTTTAGACTTAATATTAGTGTACTTGCCTTATATGCTAGTTTAGACATTGTAGTTATTACTTGCTACTTCATGCATGTTATTATTCACTGTTATGCCGCATTCATGGATTTTTATGCCTATATTCACTGTTTACATGCTATTGATGATTTGGATTCGGATTTTCATGAGATTTCCTGGATTTGGGGGAAAACCGCAAAAACATTTATAAACTTCTTTTCTCTATCTTTTTAAATGAAATGTGCGGTTTTCCCATGATGTATAAGTCGTCCACTATGAGTTTGCTGATGGATTTCGAGACCCGATTCAAGGAGTTGGATGAACCGTTTCGGGTACATGGTGGACCCGGTATGGTACCCCGGGGCAAGAAGCTCGAGTAGTAGACGATGAGCCTGGCAGGGGAATACTACCTACCGGTGATTTTACCCGACGCGTCGGATATCCGGAGGATACCGTCGTGGTCTTGAGATTGATGGTAGGGGCCGGTCTGGACTGACGGCGCCCTACATAGTGAGATTGAGACATTGATGATTTTGGGATATTGAGGTACTGAGATTTGATGATACAGGCCAGTCCGGGTAGCCGGAGCCTGAGATATTGAGATATTGGGATTTATGTTTTGTGTCGATGCTAGACACTGTTTATGCTAATTTCATTTATGATACCTCGTTTTAAAAATACAGAAATCTCACTAAATTATGAAAGCAGTTTCTTCAGTACATGTATTTTGTTTTCATGCATTCATACCTCATCCAAATGATATATTGCTACCTGAGGCACTGACACGAGCACTTGGTATTACAGTTGTTTAGAGGTATACCCTAGCCATTGTTATAGGCTGCTGGTTATATATTGAGGATATATTATGATCGTATGATCTAGGATTGCGTTGTTCATGCGATTTCTGTTCGTAGATGTTTTTCTACTCACGAGTTTGCAACTCACCCCCGTTGTGCTACAGTTTCTTGCAGGTTTCGCCGTACAGGTTTCATTACGGCTTTGCTGGCTCCGCTTCTTTTTCGGGTGATTTTCTAGTAGGTGGGTTTATTTGTATCGTACCCATCATTATACCTTGTATATTATTATTCTGTTGTATCTAGAAGTTCCATCAACCAAACATGTATTTATTTCAGATAGAAACCAGTGATGTTTATTCTTTCGACCTTAGAGTCGTGCGTTGTATTTCTATGGATTTCATGCTGTTTGAGTTTCCTTTTCTGTTGTGATTCTCGCCTTCCGGCGTTGTATATTATATTGCTTGCGTGGTTGTGACCGTCGATTGACGAAGAGCTAGCTCCCGCTTGGGGATGCATTTTTCATTATATATGCTTTATCAGGTTTTGTACCCGTTTGGGGTCAGTTTTTACAAAGGAAACTCTGCCGAAATTTTTAGAAAAGACTTGTGATTTTAAAATGCATATTTTGGCATATGTTGCAAACTATTTGATTTAAAATGGTTTTTCCTTCACTCCACTACTTTTTCTTGGTTTGGATTTCTGGGTATTCGGCTTACTTAGATTACGTACGCCTCGAGACGTTCGTAGTTTAAGGGCCGGTCATGTTCCGTACTTTCGGGTCGTGACATCTCGACCCTGTAAGGAGAAAACTACCTGCGTGAGATCCTTACGACTTACAAAGGCGCGACACACTTAGGGATCCCCACGATTCCTAAAGAGAAATTACACATACAAGATCCTCACGATTCGTAAGGAGAACCCTCTTATGAGACCCTCATGGCTTATAAGATTCAAAAGCCTTAAGTTAAAGGGATCTGAACCTGTTCTTAAGCCATCACAATCCCCAGATTGCCCTACAAGCGGTTCAATACTGACCCTTGTATACAATCTACGGGCACAAATAAACGTTTCCCTAACAAAGTCCCCCTCCCCCTCCCCGCGATTAGGGATATACTTATATGGTGAACGACCCTTGTAAGTCCTCTCGATTTATAAGGAGAAAATACTCTTGTAAGATCCTTACGACTTATAAGAGACCATACACTTAAGACTCCTCACGATTCTTAAGGAGAAAATGCACCTACGAGATCCTCACGACTCGTAGGGAGAAATATCTTTATGAGACCCTTATGGCTCATAAAGTCAAAAGCCTTAGTTGGAAGGATCTTAACCCTGTTTGCTAAGCCACCTTTGCTCAAACCGACAAAGGCAAATGATGATTCGCTCCTGGCAATATCCCAGTTGTAGCGATACTGATGCCTAAATCGCTATCAGATCCCAAATCCTATACTCGCGAGAAAAAATCAGCGAGCCAAAAATGCATATGAAATAGCCGAAATGATGGGGCAACTTGCAACGAAATCAGCAAGTAAAATATATGCATACAGAACAGCCGAAATGATTGGGCAACTCGCAATAAAAAAAACAGTGAGTAAAAAAAGTATATAGCCGAAATGATTAGGCACCGCAAAAAATAGCCGAAATGATTGGGCAATCGCGAACTTCGCGATATAAAAGCTGAAATGATAGAGCATCGCGGAAATAAAAAAATGAAAGAATAAAACTTTTGCCCCGCTTCCCAAAATATGGAATATGAGGGGTGTCAAGGCCAGCCATGCTCCTACGGTCAAGGAAATATCCTGCCGTAGTCGCACTTCAGCTTCTAGCTTTACATGGTAATCCGTAATCAATGGAAAGGTAATGAGAAATGCAGTCATTAAATCAAAAACAGATATAAAACTAACCAGATAGAGTCCAAGGTAAGATAGTGCAGACATCGCTGATCTAGATGTCTGCAATATCCTTAAGGTACGACAGGTGCTGATCCGAGCTAAGTCCATTTCTTACTCTGGGCATGCATACTCAGGTCGTCAGAGCGACACAATAGTAATATAAATAAATATGTGTAATATATGCAGTGATGATAAACATGAAGCAGTAAACATAAAGTAATGACGTGAGCACGATGTAATCGGTATAGGTAAACAATAATGGAGGTAAACAGTAAGGCAGGTATATCGAATCAGTAATCAATGCATATCACTAAACCTATTAGTCTCTAAGTCTCACTGTTCAGGTCGCTAAACCTATCGTCCGTCCAAGTGTGAGCGTCAACCACGCAGGAGTATTCCCAACCCAAGAGTAGGGCCCCAGGGGCAAGGGAACACGGGCCCGAATCACGCACGATAATAATCAGTAACTCTATCCATACAACTCCCAAAATCACGGTATATGCCGGCAATGGGATTCCTGAGATTCTGTTGAACTCACACTCAAACTACCCCACACCCCGTAGTCTATATTAAACACCGACCATAAAACCAAATACTTGTCGGTCCATGACAAGTCTACGCGAGAACTGGAGACAGGATCTCCATCAAGCATGTCTCGACTGGTACCCAAGATAAATGGACTCTATTTGACGTCTTACCTTTGACACCAATATAAGTGCTTCCATAACCATCCCATAACAGTTATAGTTACACTTACATATACCCCATAGGCGTCGACAATGCAATAAATTAACTGGGACCGCTGATTGTGTACAAGTACGTGTCACTTCACTTATTCATTCATGCTTTAACACTAACGTACTTTCCACAATCCAATTACTAATATCTATCACTGGGTAATGTACACGATCACTAGGTTATCAATGCTAATGAACACTATTTACACGAGTATGACAATCATGTACATGGTGGGGACATAGTAAATGTACCGCTATCAACATATAAACAACCGATGTCGGTTAGACTAGGAAAATCATACAAAATCACACGTGCATAATTTAGCAAAATGATGTAAAAGGAGTAGGCAGTATATTTAATCATCTATACAGCAAAATTGGTTTCATGTCTATCGGGTTCCCTGCTGGAAATCCAATTCATGAACTGGAAGTCCATTTAGTAATACGTTTTACTCCCAGATCGGATCATAATTAGGCGACGCTACGGTTAGATAATATTTAGGTTTATCAGTTAGGTTTCCAACGTACCAGACGTATCGATAATATCCATAGTGTACTAGAAGTTATGCATTATATAGTATTGGGGTATACGTTCTGTCCCTGCTTGGGACTGCCGTATGTATGTATGGTTTAAAATGTGATTAAAATAGTACACGATGGAAAAAAACGAATGAAATCACTTCCAATAGTTAGCTAGAGGATTTATCTTCTCTACGGTATAAGGTTCCGCATAATACCATTTTTATACAGAAACGTGAAAGCATTTCAATTAAAGTATCGACAGCCAGTGCTGCTCTGGACGGCAGTCCAGAGCCGCAATTCTCCCCGATTTTCATTATCATGACTCATTAAAATTTATTGGAAAAATTTATATTACAGTAGGTTATGACGTTAGCTTTTATATGAGTCTTGAAACGTCACAATCCGATCTACACATAATTTATTATAAATTTCACGAGTTAGCATGTACGAAAAATTTCAGATTTTACGACGGAAATCGGGAGTACCATTTTATGTGTGCAATGACACTACCTTGCAACCAAATTTCTACATGATATTCATTATCCTTATATTGGTTCATTAAACCCAAGTTCCTCTAATTTAAAATAGGTTTTAGTCTAGGATATGTTCGAAACTAGCTTAATTAAACGGTTATCGATGAATAGTCGATTTCCTACTTAACGAGCATGAGATTTGAATCTTAAGAATTATGAGCGTTTTCAAATATGGGTTAAAAGTTACTGAATGGATTAATTCACTAAAAGCAATGATGCGTGCTCACAGTAGCAAATGATTCGATTACAGTATTCAATTCAAGCATAAAATCATAATATAACTATTTAACTAATATATTGTATAGCATGTAAAAGCAAGTGGAATTCACTTGCCTGCGACGACCGGCGGTCACGAAGACGATGATGGCGGCGGTCGGCGACCTGAAGTTCCGGCAATGGCTGGAAGCGTCGAGAGCTCAGGCGGCGGCTAGGTGTTGCGGCTGCGGCTGTAGTGAGGGGGTGTCGGTGGTGGGTGTCGCTGGTGTTGTTATGGTCGGTGGAGAGAGGTGCGGAGGCGACGGGGTCGATGCTCCGGTGAGGTGATCGGCGTTGAGTGCAGAGGTGAGGTCGGGGTTGTGGGTTCGAGGGTGGCGGGGTTTGTCATGACCCAAAGGTACGGAACGTGACTGGCACTTAAATTACGAAACGTCTAAAGGCGTAACGCAACTTAAGTAAGCCAACGCCCAGAAATATAAACCAGAATTAAAAGTAGAGTGAAAGAAAACTTGTTAAAAGAAAATGATTTTAACCCAAAACAAGTCGCCTTAAATATTTTTAAAAAACAACAAATTTTTCCAAAAATTTTGGCAGAGTCTCCTTTGTAAATACTAGCCCCAAAACGGGTACAAACAAGAGAAATACGAATATATCATGGATAAGGCATCCCCAAGAGGGAGCTAGCTCTTCGCCAAAGGTGAATCACAACCACATATAATATATATATCATCGATACCAAAATGAGCATGTAAAAGCACGAAAATAAGAAAACCATACGTCGACTCAAGTGATCATCGACACCAAACCACAAATACAAGCCTCACAAATCTCACCGTCTAGTCCAATATATAAGGGTAGATGGAGTTTACTAGATACCAAATAAAAATATACAGTTGGAGCAAAAGCAAATCCTCCAAAACCCACCTGTGAGCAAACTGCAAGACGAAGCAAAGGAACGAAATAGAAGATACACCCGCCGCTACTGCACTGACGGGTCAGACCTGCAAGATACTGTGGCGCAACGGGGGTGAGTTGCCAACTCGTGAGTAGCAAGTAATATCTAATAAGGTTATCATAAGCATGCACGCAAATGCGTCACAAGCTACGCATATACTAATATGATGCAATGCACTAACATGTATGCGACGTAAATGCATAATTAACATAAAATCTAAGTATGTTTTGTATGAGAAATCTATATTTTTCTTAGAAAAAATTCTGTGAAGTGACTGAAGAATCATCAAAGAAATCCATAGAAATCTGTATCAAGTATCGACACCAAACATATATGTCTCAAGATCTCAATGTCTCAGTATCTCAAAGTCTCAATATTTTGGGCTCCGTCAGTCCGGATCGGCCCATAATACCGAATCTCACGACGATGGTCGGTATCCTCCAGACATCCGCCGCGCCAGACATCACCGGTAGGTAGTCTTCCCCTGCCGGGCTCATCGTCTATAACCCGAGCTTCTTGCCCCGGGGTACCATACCGGGCCCACAATGTACCCGAGACGGTTCATCCACTCCTCGAATCGGGTCTCAAAATCCAACAAAAAACATGAAAACTCATGGTGGACGACACATACATCACGAAAAAACCGCAACGTGCATATTATTTTTTTTTAAAATAATAATAAGTTTATAATTTTTTACGGTTTTCTCTAAAATCCAGAAATCTCATAAATACTGAATCCTCAAGAAGAAATCACAATGTCTAAGTATATTGATGATGATGGATGTCTATAAGATGATGGTATATACTATGCTATGTACGAGAAGAAACTATGTATAGAGTATGATGCTATGATGTATGTATATGTGACTAGCCATCCTATGTATTAATCTTGATGAATGAATATACAACTACCATCTACATATCAAGTATGATGCAATTGCATGGATACCGATTCTAAGCATGTTTTATGGTGTTCGTGACATAGCAGTTACTAATGGCGTGTGTGTTTGCATGAATAGTGCACGTGCAGTATGAACTAATGGTAACGGTGCAAGTGTCCTAATTAATGATATCGTATGTAAAATAATGCGATGTATGTTATGAATAGTTTAAACTACACATTTTTCTACCAACTACAAAGAATTCCTGACTGTCGGGCACCTTGCGCCATCCAGACGATCCCCCCATAGATGTATACATTTACTCACCGGGACGCTTCGGCCTAAGTGATCCGATTTTCGTCTGTCTTTCCGCGTTGCGTTCTACACTTCTGCACCTGATCCTAGGATCACAAACAAGCAATAAAAGGGTAAATATAAGAATAGTCGCGGAACAAACGACATAATTCAGTTACGCGCACCAACTCGATGCGCACAAACTCGGTGCACAGAACGCGCCCGCGACAACGCCACAGACTATTTCTGGGGTCGCAAAACGGGATAACTACCTAGTCTAAAACTCAAACGTACCAATTGCACATTCATACCCTATTAATTAATATTGGAATTAGGTTGTAGGTCACTAAAGTTTCAATTTAATTCAAATCGGTAAATTTCCAAAAAACCTAGTAAGCATCCATTTTCCATTTTAGTTCAAGTCTTGATATTTTATCATCTCTAATGGTTACAATGCTCACTTAACATCATAATTAGGTCACACAAATATTCACTAGAACTTTATCTCACCAAAATATATTAATTCTAAAAAACCTAGTTTGCAACATTATTTAATTTAGGAAATTTTAAAGTAACAATTTTCAAACTAGCAACTAGTTTAGATTTTTCATTTCTTAAGGTGTTAAACTACATATTACAATCATGAGTAAGTTATAAAAACCCTAACTTTATTTTAAACCCTCTCTTGAAATTTTGATTTAGCAATTAGAACCATAATTAAATATCAAAATTTACTAAGTTGAAGTAATTAAACATCAAGTAACAATTGGTTTAAGATTATACCTCAAAATCAGGAGATCAATCATGCAACTTGATCTTCAAAATGCTAACTTTGTTCCAAGATCCTAGCAATATTTGGCCAAGGAAGTTGAATGGAGAAATAGCTATGAATTTGTGGGAAATTAATTGGATTTTTAATGGATTTTTGTTGGATTTTGAGAATTTTAAAGTAGAAAAATGGGATGAAGAAAGGGGCTGCTGCTTGGGGAGGCTCGGCCACCATTTTGAGAGGAAAGAGAGAGAGAGAGAGAGAGAGAGAGAGAGAGATGTGTGGATGTATCTAGAAATGTCCATATAAGCTACATCTTTTATTCTTCATTAATTTATAAATTTCTCTTCATTTTTTTTATTGAAATTTTGAAGTGGGAATGAGTGGAAATTGTTGGGAGGGCAGCAGGACATTTTCGGCCAAGGAAAGAAGTGAGTGTGTGAGGGGTGTGTGTAAAATTCCCTTTTCAGAAAGACCCCCCCCCCCACCACACACATTCATATATTAACTCTTTACCATAATTAATTTATTATGTTTTATTTTCTAATCCATTCTAGATTTCTCTAGAACTCTAGAGACAAAACCAAAAGAAAGAATATGTTACAACTAAATTTTAGATTGTCATGGTTCACATTTGTATAATTAACCCATTCTCATTTGTAATTTACACTAATTAAATGTATAATTAAAAGCTTATATTAATATTTGAAATAATTGATTAAAGAAAAATATTTAAGTAAAATAATAATTTATAAGTCACTAAATAATATCAATTACTAGCAATTGGATAGTTAAAATAGGCGTATTTAAATCTATAATGAAAAATAATTGTAGTTGAGTTTTACGGAAAATACGGTTTATATTACCGATTATCAGAAAATTCACCTAAAGGATTTTATTTATTTATTTATTTATTTTTGAAACGTTACAATCCTTCCCCCTTAAGGAAATTTGGTCTCCGAATTTAAAATCTAACTACACCTACCCACGAAGAGATGGGAATGTTTCTTCCGCATCTTGACCTTAGCTTCCTACGTGTCCTTCTTGCCGCTCGGGTTACGCCAAAGAATCAAAACGGTCGGTATGACCTCGGACCTCAGTTTCTTCATCTGCCAATCTGGAATACTATTTGTTGCTTGGTGAAAGAAGGTTTGTGCTCCAGCTGAAACATCTGATGCTATATCGCGTAAGAGAGGTCGTGAAGGTACTTGCGGAGTATCGATACTTGAAACATGGGTGAACAACTAGAACTTTAGTTGAAAAGTCAAATGATAACACTGTGTCGAAACGCTCGAGAATCTCCAAAAATCCACATATCTGAAACTAAGCATCCCTTCCTCTTGAATCTCAACATGCCCTTCATCAGAGAAACCTTCAAGAAAATACGATCGCCAATAGTGAACTCAGGTCTGCAACAGCGTCTATCAGCTTTAAACTTTAGCCTGCTCTAGGCCACTCTCATCCTATTCCGAATCAATTGAATCTTTTCGGTCATGTCCCGCACAATCTGTGAGCCCAAAAACTTCTCTCACCAAGCTCTGTCCAATAAATGGGCGGTTGACATATCTTCCTATAAAATGCTTCAAAGGGGGCATCTGAATCGTCTCCTGGAAGTTGTTATTGTAAGAAAACTCTCTCAAGGGCAAGTGGCAATCCCAACTGCCACCGAAAACCTGAACGCAAGCCCAGAGCATATCCTCAAGAATCTATAGGGTCCTCTCCAATTGATCGTCGGTCTGCGGATAGAAAACTGCATTGAAACTCAATTGGTGTCTAAAGTCTCCTGAAGTTTCTACAATAGTCGGCTGGTGAACTGGGTGTCTCTGTCGGACACAAAACATGTCGGAACGTCATGAAGTCGCACAATCTCATCAATATATATCTGAGCATACTGAACGGATCCGAAAAATGGTCTTAACTGGCTGAAAGTGAGCTGCTTCGTTAATTGGTTTACGATTACTCAATCAGTGTCATACTCTCAACTGATCCTAGATAGACCCACGATAAAATCTATAGAAATTTTCTCCCATTTTCACTCCAGAATGGGCAAAGGTTGTAATTCTCCTGCTGACCCCTGATTCTCGGCCTTGACTTGCTGACAAGTCTGCATCCTGAAACCAGGTCTGTGACATCTTTCTTCATCCCTTCACATGATATCCGGACAACGTTAAACTTTTCGATCGATTTATCAAAGTCCCACAATTCCCCCAAAAGCTCAACTCTTGAGTACAGTTTAATGATATCCGGTACATGGCACAGTACCTGCGGACCAACTGTAGAAGGGCAAACCCAAGCCTCACTAATAACACCGCGGAACTGCCGCAAACCCTAAGGTTCAAAAGCGTTCCCATGGTCATTATGTCGAGTTAAGGTTTCATTCTACTAGAGGGTCCATAGAATTACTTGCATGTTTTTTTCCGAATACCTTAAACTTGGAAAAATGGGTTTTTGATATTTGTTCGAACTTTTTAACTTCACCTAGCCAACATGCGAATACCCGAAACAATGTTGAAACTACGAATATGAAACACTCCGACTTGGCTATATTGTATGATTGCCCCACCTGCAAACTTAGCACAAGAAAGTAACACCTGAAACACTAAAACCCAAATCCCGGAACACTGGAAAAATAATTTTGAAGCCAGAACTCTCAAACAGGGCCGGGTGTCACGAAGAATCTGCTAATCTGCCGTTGACTGTCTCTGAACCGTGCTCAAACAACAAAAGCTACCTCCGGGACTCCGACTCACAACATCTGCCACAACTTCCACTTTGCCCGGACGATAAAGAATCTCGTAGTCATAATCGTTCACTAACTCCATTCAACTGTACTATCTCAAAATTTAGGTCTCGCTTCGGATGAGAATGTGCCTTAAACTCTTGTGGTTCGTGAACATCTGGCACGACTCATCTCAAATTATTAAGTGTAAAAATCACTGCGGCTATCTCTAAATCATGCATGAAATAGTTCTACTCACGCTTCTTCAACTGCCGAGAAGCATCGCCATAATCAACAACACCGCCTGATCCTGAAGGCAAGGTAATACTAGCGCCGTAGTCAAACGAATCTTTAACTGCTAAAAGCTCTGCTTGCATGCCTTATTCCAGTGAAAAGAAACGCCCTCCCGGGTTACTCGGTCAATATTGCAGCTATATGCGAAAAAAATCGTGTACGAAATATCATTAGTATCCGCCCAAAATCTAAAATGTTGCGAACCTCTGTCACTAATACAGGTCTGGGCCAGTACTGAACGGCCTCGATCTTCTTTTGTTCCATACTTATACCATCTCTTGCAACTACGCGACCCAAAAGTGAACACTATTCATCCAGAAAACACACTTGGATAATTAAATCTGACTGGCTTCATACGGAAGTCCTCGGATGCATAAACACGTGGCTAACCATTCCATGCTCTGAAGAACTTCGAAGTCAAACATATCTGGAAGAATCAAATCGACAAAAGAATCCTTCTCTCCGATGCGAATGGATCACTAACGAACAACTTATCGAGCGACTAAAAGTTTTAGCCTCCCACGATGGCGTCTATCTAACCGCCTCTGAGTTGGCATACTGGTACAAATTCACTTTGGTCCAGAAATGACCAAAGTCTCAGAAATGCGCTCCTCTATCAGTAAGGTTGTATCCATCGCGGCTGCATAACTGTTAAAATGCTGGGTTCCTATAGCAAGCAATACATGTATGTCCAATCTCCACCTAAACCTCTTTATCCATTTCTCTTTAGTGTCCTCTAGGTAAGGAGCACCTCGAACCACTAAGAAATCTGAATGTAATACTCGGACACTGCCATCCCTGAAGTCTTACACACAGTCTTGAAATTATGAGCTCAAGAATTTCGAACGCTGTTTGGAAGGAAACGAGCAAGAAATACAGCTGTGAACTGCTCCCAAGTCATAAGAAGTAGATCTGCAGCTCGTACTCTCTCAATGGATCCGCACCACGTCTGAGCAAGACCCCTAGATGAAAACTTGCAAACTCAACCCATCTCTTGTCAGAATATCTCTGTGAACAACAATTTCAGCCATCCTGTCGAGAATTGTCTACGTGTCCTCCGCTGCATCCGTGCCGGTAAAAATAAACTGGAGGCCTCAGCCTCAAACTCTTATAAGGTTACAGAAATAATCTTAGTAACAACAGAAACAGCTGCCTGTGCAGCAGGTACAAACACAGTCTTTAAAATAGGAGGGACATCATCGGCTCTCGTAGCTCGGCTAACTACTACTAACAATCCAACTATCGGTCATACGTCCTGAATACTCGACTCCAGCCTAGCCATCAGTCTTGGAAAAGGCGGACCACTCTGTCCCTGAAGGGTAGGCGTACCGCCCTGATTGGTCTTAGTCTCAAATGAGCCTACTCTAACATCATCTCCAGCGGCAGCCCTCTGGCCCTCGTAGTCTCCGACGGCATAGTGGCTGGAACGAGGAACAGGATCAATAGGAACATTGCAATCGAATCAAAGGGTTTCCAGAATTAAGGAAGGAAATACAAGCAAATGTATATCCTAAGGTCACTTAGGCGAAGTACCGTATCGTAAGTATGCCGCGGAACATACATACGCTACGCCACTCTGCTTAAGCCACCTACTCCATCTACCGAGGGTCATCCTACACTTAGAAAGGTAAAACCCTATGCTCTGATACCAACTTATCACGACCCGAAGGTACGGAACGTGACTGGCACTTAAATTACGAAACGTCTTAAGGCGTAACGCAACCTAAGTAAGCCAAAGCTCAGAAATATAAACCAGAAATAAAAGTAGAGTGAAGGAAAACTTATTAAAAGAAAACGATTTTAACCCGAAACAAGTCGCCTTAAATATTTTAATAAAACAACAAATTTTTCCGAAAATTTCGGCAATCTCCTTTGTAAATACTGGCCCCAAAACGGGTACAAACAAGAGAAATACAAATATATCATGGATAAGGCATCCCCAAGTGAGAGCTAGCTCTTCGCTAAAGGCGGATCACAACCACATATAATATATATATCATCGATACCAAAATGAGCATGTAAAAGCATGAAAATAAGAAAACCATACGTCAGCTCAAGTGAGCATCGATACCAAACCACAAATACAAGTTTCACAAATCTCATCGTCTAGTCCAATATATAAGGGTAGATGGAGTATACTAGATACCAAATTAAAATACACAGTTAGAGCAAAAGCAAATCCTCCAAAACCCACCTGTGAGCAAACTCCAAGACGAAGCAAAGGAGCGAAATAGAAGATACACCCGCCGCTACTGCACTGACGGGTCAGACCTGCAAGATACTGTGGTACAACGGGGGTGAGTTGCCAGCTCGTGAGTAGCAAGTAATATCTAATAAGGCTATCATAAGCATGCACGCAAATGCGTCACAACCTACGCATATACTAATATGATGCAATGCACTAACATGTATGGGACGTAAATGCATAACTAACATGAAATCTAAGTATGTTTGGTATAAGAAATCTATGTTTTTCTTAGAAAAATTTCTGTGAAGTGACTGAAGAATCATCAAAGAAATCAATAGAAATCTGTGTCAAGTATCGACACCAAACATATATGTCTCAAGATCTCAATGTCTCAGTATCTCAAAGTCTCAATATCTCGGGCTCCGTCAGTCCGGATTGGCCCATAATACCAAATCTCACGACAACGGTCGATATCCTCCGGACATCCGCCACGCCAGACATCACCGGTAGGTAGTCTTCCCCTGCCAGGCTTATCGTCTAGAACTCGAGCTTCTTGCCCCGGGGTACCATACCGGGCCCACCATGTACCCGAGACGGTTCATCCACTCCTCGAATCGGGTCTCGAAATTCAATAGAAAACATGAAAACTCATGGTTGACGACACATACATCACGAGAAAACAGCAACGTGCATATTATTTTTTTTAAAAGAATAATAAGTTTATAATTTCTTGCGGTTTTCCCTAAAATCCAGAAATCTCATAAATATTGAATTCTCAAGAATAAATCATAATGTGTAAGTATATTGATGATGATGGATGTCTATAAGATGATGGTATATACTATGCTATGTACGAAAAGAAATTATGTATGGAGTATGATGCTATGATGTATGTATATGTGACTAGCCATCCTATGTATTAATCTTGATGAATGAGTATACAACTACCATCTACATATCAAGTATGATGCAATTGCATAGATACCGATTCTAAGCATGTTCTATGGTGTTCGTGACATAGCAGTTACCAATGGCGTGTGTGTTTGCATGAATAGTGCACGTGCAGTATGAACCAATGGTAACGGTGCAAGTGTCCTAATTAATGATATCGTATGTAAAATGATGCGATGTATGTTATGAATAGTTTAAACTACACATTTTGCTACCAACTACAAAGAATTACTAACTGTCGGGCACCTTGCGCCATCCAGACGATCCCCCCATAGATGTATACATCTACTCACAGGGACGCTTCGGTCTCTAAGTGATCCGATTTTCGTCTGTCTTTCCGTGCCACGTCCTACACTTCTGCACCCGATCCTAGGATCACACACAAGCAATAAAAGGGTAAATATAAGAATAGTCGCGGAACAAACGACATAATTCAGTTACGCGCACCAACTCGATGCGCACAAACTCGGTGCACAGAACGTGCCCGCGACAACGCCATAGACTATTTCTGGGGTCGCAAAACGGGATAACTACCAAGTCTAAAACTCAAACGTACCAATTGAACATTCATAACCCATTAATTAATATTGGAATTAGGTTGTAGGTCACTAAAGTTTCAATTTAATTCAAATCGGTAAATTTCTAAAAAACCTAGTAAGCATCCATTTTCCATTTTAGTTCAAGTCTTGATGTTTTATCATCTCTAATGGTTACAATGCTCACTTAACATCATAATTAGGTCACACAAATATTCCCTAGTACTTTATCTCACAAAAATATATTAATTCTAAAAAACCTAGTTTGCAACATTATTTAATTTAGGAAATTTTAAAGCAACAATTTTCAAACTAGCAACTAGTTTAGATTTTTCATTTCTTAAGGTGTTAAACTACATATTACAACCATGAGTAAGTTATAAAAACCCTAACTTTATTTTAAACCCTCTCTTGAAATTTCGATTAGCAATTAGAACCATAATTATATATGAAAATTTACTAAGTTGAAGTAATTAAACATCTAGTAACAATTGGTTTAAGATTATACCTCAAAATCAGGAGATCAATCATGCAACTTGATCTTCAAAATGCTAACTTTGTTCCAAGATCCTAGCAATATTTGGCCAAGGAAGTTGAATGGAGAAATAGCTATGAATTTGTGGGAAATTAATTGGATTTTTGATGGATTTTTGTTGGATTTTGAGAATTTTAAAGTGGAAAAATGGGATGAAGAAAGGGGCTGCTGCTGCTTGGGGAGGCTCGGCCACCATTTTGAGAGGAAAGAGAGAGAGAGAGAGAGAGTGAGAGAGGGAGAGAGAGAGAGAGATGTGTGGATGTATCTAGAAATGTCCATATAAGCTACATCTTTTATTCTTCATTAATTTATAAATTTCTCTTCATTTTTTTTATTGAAATTTTGAAGTGGGAATGAGTGGAAATTGTTGGGAGGGCACCAGGACATTTTCGGCCAAGGAAAGAAGTGAGTGTGTGAGGGCTGTGTGGAAAATTCCCTTTTCAGAATGACCCCCCCCCCCCCAACATTCATATATTAACTCTTTACCATAATTAATTTATTTTGTTTTATTTTCTAATCCATTCTAGATTTCTCTAGAACTCTAGAGACAAAACCAAAAGAAAGAATATGTTACAACTAAATTTTATGTTGTCATGGTTCTCATTTGTATAATTAACCCATTCTCATTTGTAATTTACACTAATTAAATGTATAATTAAAAGCTTATATTAATATTTGAAATAATTAATTAAAGAAAAATATTTAAGTAAAATAATAATTTATAAGTCACTAAATAATATCGATTACTAGCAATTGGATAGTTAAAATAAGCGTATTTAAATTTATAATGAAAAATAATTGTAGTTGAGTTTTACGGAAAATACGGTTTATATTACTGATTATCAGAAAATTCTTCTAAAGGAATTTATTTATTGATTTATTTATTTATTTATTTTTGAAACGTTACAGGGTTGCTTGGAGTTGGGTCGTCGGGGTGGAGTAGGAGGCGTGGGCTTCAGAGAAGAAGGCGAGGAGGGCGGTGTTGGGTTGTGCGGTCGACGGCGAGGCGGGCTCTGGCGAGGGCGCAGGCGAGGTGCTCGGGAGAGGAGGTGGGGGTTGACGCGGATGAGGGAGCCCATCAATGGAGGGAGATGGCCAGCCGAGATGACTCAGGCGGCGTTGGGATGAGCCACGGAGCTTGGGGGTAGATCGCGGTGGTGTTCTGTTGTTTAGGTGTCAGCGACGAGGTGATGGGTTCGGGTGTTGGGTCGTTGCAGTCGGTAGCGTGGAGGAGGGAGAGGGAAGTGAGGTGATGGTTGAGGAGGGGAGGAGGCGAAGTGAGGAGGCCGATGACGTGGGTTAGGCGGTGGGGTAGCGACGACGGCGAGGGGCAACGGCGATGGGGGTGTGGGTTCTTGGGTTCGTTGCGAGGTCGGTAGCGTGGAGGAGAGGGAGGTGAGCGGGGAGAGCTCGGGGCAGGTGACGGAGGGAGGCTGCCGGCGGCGGTGGGGTGAGCCGACGGGGTTGGTGATGGAGGCGAGTGCGGGGTTCTCGTAGGGGATGAGGAGGGAGAAGCGGGGAGAAGAGAGAGAGAGGGAGAAGAGAAAGAGAGGGATCGGGAGGAGAGAGTGATAATAGAGAGAGAGAGAGAAACATGGAGGGGGGTTTAAAAATATTAAAGGAAAATTATAAAGAAGAGAGAGAGAGAGATGAGGGATTGTGTGTGAATGAGAGGAGAGAGAGTGTGTGTGTGAATTAACGAGAGGAGAGAGAAAGAGATTGAATAGATGGAGAGAGAGGAGAACGTGGGGGATAGGGGAGAGAACGTGGGGAGAGGGAAATTTAAGAGAGAGAGAGTGAGTAATTGAGAATTAATGAAAATAAAGTGTGGTTTTAATGGGAATATATTAAAGGAGGATTTAATTTAGAGTTATGAGGAATTCAAAAGAATTGTAGCAGTGGAGCTAGGGTGTTGGGTTATAGGGTTAAGGCCTTGGGCCATTAGAAATAAAAGAAGGAAAAAGAGTGGGATTAAAGATGGACTTGGGCTTTGGTTGGGTTTGTTTAGTGAAAAATATTCGGGTAAAAATATAGATTAGGGGTTTAAAATAAATATAAATATAAATAAACAAATTTTGTAAACAGCACTTTATTTAAATATGGATATTGGCGTACTAAAAGGAACTGGGTATTAAATCATACCACCCTTACAAAAATTTCGTCCTCGAAATTTAAAATACGATACGCTAAAAATGCAATACGAAAGCAACAAAAATCAACTACTATTATATAGCGATTTACGCAAAAGCAACTATATGAAAATCTAAGGTCTATATACGTATAAGAAATAGCGCAACTAAAAGAATAGGGATAAGTAAGCATAAGGCATAACCGTCTATAATGATAAACTATATATACAATATAAGGAAAAATAGAATAACAATAATAAACAATGGTGAAGGATTGGCCGATAAGCCTTAATAATTGGAACCAATTTGGTGAAACTACAATTTAAACAAGTACAAAATAACTTAGAATACATATAAGGTAAGAGTATCGAAAAAATAAAACGAAGAATAAGCGAGCTAGTAAATGAAAACAACAAAAACGACATGTAAACTGAAAGCATTAGTATAGAAATTTCACTAGAAAATAAAATATATAATGTAAATCAAAACAATTTAAAAGATTGGAAATAATAGAGAACTCCGAGACATTAAGTAAAACTAAAAATACTTACTAACACATAATAGAAATCTAACTTATTATAAATAAGAAAAAATTTAAAAATTTAAAATCGTAAACACACTAATTATAATTATACCAAGGAAAATAACACTGGTAATATACAGAAGACTAGCCGGAGAATGGATCGTGATATATATATTGGAGATTGACGCCGTGAGCAAGCATCCGAATGGAAAAATGTGAGGAGGAATTGGGTTGCCCAGGATGACACAAGGATAAAAGGATGAATTCGGATTCAAAATCAGGGAGAGACATAAGTTAACAAGGAGTATAGGATTGACAATTTCAAACAGGGGTATGCGGCAAGATACAAGCTAATCGAATAGAGAGTCCGGGGTGCGGTGATGAACCATAATGTCGACTAAGCTTAAGGTCTAAATATAGTGAGTCAAACAAAAATAGGCAGTCACAATCCACAACTTTATTGCTTTCAAACTAAGAACTTCAACAAATACAAGATTTAAATGAAAGGAAATAACTGCTAAAATGGAGTGACAATGTCTTTATTGAAAGCGGGAAAAGTGATAACTCTGCGTCGATATCTAAATCTCTGCAATCTCGTAAGGCAAGTCTGAATCTTGTGCCGGGTCCGTGCTGTCCTCGAAATTAATGTACGCGCCTCAAGCAGATTTGGAGGGCGTTGACTAATCTCCACCTTGCAGCTCCTTCCTCCTAGGGCAACTATTGACAAGATGTTCGTTGGATTCACAAATCAAGCACTGCCCTTTGGCCTGGCGACAGTTCCTCTGAAATTGCCCTGGCCTCTTGCAATAACTACAACGTTGGGCTCTCCGCTGCTTCGGTTGCTGAGTAACAAATGAGCGCTTCATCTGCATGCCACCTTTTTGTTTAATAGGGATTCCCCTACGATTGGGGGCTCCTCCTGATGCTTGTGCCATTTGCCTTCTTAGTCCTTCAGCTAAGAGGTCGTTCGTTCGCTCCTGGGCTTCTGTCAAGCCTTGCAGTACATCCAAAATCTTAGCATTCTGGCTCTGGAGAGTGAAGATGGAAGAAGAGTTGTTGGGAGCCATGGTCCTGAAATAACAAATTTTAGGACGGCATAAGGTACAAGGTATAAGAATTAGAATAAGATATAGGATGAAACAAGAATGTGTGGTGATGTGAAACTCAATCGAATGGAAATCGAATGTAGAACTCTAAGTCACTCAAGTAGAGTGCTCTGCCTTGTAACTATGCTGCAGTTCATAGTTACAATCACATAACTCTACTAGGTCACCCAAAACTCTAGCGGATGGAGTCAAAAATATAGCTTGATGAACTATAGGGATTCTAGTCAAGGATAACAAGTTTACAATCTGGACCGAATGAGCGACTTAAATTGTCAAGCCCAACTCGGAAACTGTAGTCTCAATCTAAACCTGGCTTTGATACCAACAAAACCATGTCATGCCCCGCTTCCTAAAATACGGAATACGAGAGGTGTCAAGGCCAGCCATTCTCCTATGGTCAAGAAAATATCCTGCCGTAGTCACACTTCGGTTTCTAGTTTTACATGGTAATCAGTAATCAATGCATAGGTAATGACAAATGCAGTCACTAAATCAAAAACAGATATAAAACCAACCAGATAGAGTCCAAGGTAAGATAGTGCTGACATCGCTGATCTAGATGTCCGCAATATATTCAAGGTACGACAGGTGCTGATCCGAGCTAAGTCCACTTCTTACTCTGAGCATGCATACTCATGTCGTCAGAGCGACACAATAGCAATATAAATAAATATGTGTAATATCTGCAGTGATGATAAACAAGAAGCAGTAAACATAAAGTAATGATGTGAGCATGAAGTAATCGGTACAGGTAAACAATAAAGCAGGTAAACAGTAAGGCAGGTATATCGAATCAGTAATCAATGCATGTCACTAAACCTATCAGTCTCTAAGTCTCACTGTTCAGGTCGCTAAACTTATCATCAGTCCAAGTGTGAGCGTCAACCACGCAGGAGTATTCCTAACCCAAGAGTAGGGCCCCAGGGGCAAGGGAACACGGGCCCGAATCACGCACGATAATAATCAGTAACTCCATCTATACAACTCCCAAAATCACGGTATATGCCGGCAATGGGACTCCCGAGATTCCGTTGAACTCACACTCAAACTACCCCACACCCCGTGGTTTACATCAAACACCGACCATAAACCTAAATACTAGTTGGTCCATGACAAGTCTATGCGAGAACTGGAGACAGGATCTCCATCAAACATGTCTCGACTGGTACCTAAGATAAATGGACTGTATTTGACGCCTTACCTATGACACCAATATAAGTGCTTCCATAACCGTCCCATACCAGTTATAGTTACACTTATATATGCCTCATAGACGTCGACAATGCAATAAATTAACTGGGTCCGCTGATTGTGTACAAGTACGTGTCACTTCACTTATTCATTCACGCTTTAACACTATGTACTTGCCACAATCCAATCACTAATATCTATCACTAGGTGATGTACACGATCACTAGCTTATCAATGCTAATGAACACTATTACACGAGTATGACAATCATGCACATGGTGGGGACATAGTAAATGTACCACTAACAACATATAAACAACCGGTGTCGGTTGGACTAGGAAAATCATACAAAATCACACGTGCATAATTTAGCAAAATAATGTAAAAGGAGTAGGCAGTATATTTAATCATCTATACAGCAAAATTGGTTTCGTGTCCATCGAGTTCCTTGCTGGAAATCCAATTCCTGAACTGAAAGTCCGTTTCGTAACACGTTTTACTCCCAGTTGGGATCATAATTAGGCGACGCTATGGTTGGATAATATTTAGGTTTATCAGTTAGGTTTTCAACGCACTAGACGGATCGATAATATCCAAAGTGTACTGGAAGTTATACATTATATAGTATTGGGGTATACGTTTTGTCCCTGCTTGGGACTGCCGTATGTATGGATGGTTTAAAATGTGATTAAAATAGTAAACGATGGTAAAAACGAATGAAATCACTTCCAATAGTTAGATATAGGATTTATCTTCGCTATGGTATAGGGTTCCGCATAATACTATTTTTATACAGAAACGTGAAAGCATTTCAATTCGAGTATCGACAGCCAGTGCTGCTCTAGACTGCAGTCCAGAGCCGCAATTCTCCCCGATATTCATTATCATGACTCATTAAAATTTAATGGAAAAATTTATATTACAGTAGCTTATGACGTTAGATTTTATATGAGTCTTGAAACGTCATAATCCGATCAATACATAATTTATTACAAATTTTACGAGTTAGCATGTACGAAAAATTTCAGATTTTACGACGGAAATCGGGAATACCATTTTATGTGTGTAACGACGCTACCTTGCAACCAAATTTCTACATGATATTCATTATCCTTATATGGGTTCATTAAACCCAAGTTTCTCTAATTTAAAATAGTTTTTAGTCTAGGATATGTTCGAAACTAGCTTAATTAAACGGTTATCGATGAATAGTCGATTTCCTACTTAACGAGCATGGGATTTGAATCTTAAGAATTATGAACGTTTTCAAATACGGGTTAAAAGTTACTAAATGGATTAATCCACTAAAAGCAATGATGCGTGCTCATAGTAGCAAATGATTCGATTACAGTATTCAATTCAAGCATAAAATCATAATATAACTATTTAACTAATATATTGTATAGCATGTAAAAGCAAGTGGAATTCACTTGCCTGCGACGACCGACGGTCGCGAAGACGATGATGGCGGCGGTCGGCGATCTGAAGTTCCAGCAATCGCTGGAAGCGTCGAGAGCTCAGGCGGCGGCTAGGTGTTGCGGCTGCGGCTGCAGTGAGGGGGTGTCGGTGGTGGGTGTCGCTGGTGTTGTTGAGGTCGGTGGAGAGAGGTGCGGAGGCGACGGGGTCGAAGCTCCTGCGAGATGATTGGCGGTGAGTGCAGAGGTGAGGTCAGGGCTGCGGGTTCGATGGTGGCGGGGTTGCTCAGAGTTGGGTCGTCGGGGAGGAGTAGGAGGTTGGGCTTCAGAAGAAGGCGAGGAGGGCGGTGTTGGGTTGTGTGGTCGATGGCGAGGTAAGCTCTGGCGAGGGCGCATGCGAGGTGCTCAGGAGAGGAGGTGGGGGTTGACGCGGATGAGGGAGCCCATCGATGGAGGGAGGTGGCCGGCCGATATGACTCAGGCGGTGTTGGGATGAGCCATGGAGCTTAGGGGCAGGTCGTGGTGGTGTTCTGGTGTTCAGGTGTCAGCGACGAGCTGATGGGTTCGGGTGTTGGGTCGTTGCGGTCAGTAGCGTGGAGGAGGGAGAGGGAAGTGAGGTGATGGTTGAGGAGGGGAGGAGGCGAAGTGAGGAGGCCGACGACGTGGGTTAGGCGGTGGGATAGCGACGACGGCGAGGGGCGACGGCGATGGTGGTGCGGGTTCTTGGGTTCGTTGCGAGGTCGGTAGCATGGAGGAGAGGGAGGTGAGCGGGGAGAGCTCAGGGCAGGTGACGGAGGGAGGCTGTCGGCGGCGGTGGGGTGAGCTGACGGGGTTGGTGATGGAGGCGAGCACGGGGTTCTCGTAGGGGATGAGGAGGGAGAAGCGGGGAGAAGAGAGAGAAGGAGAAAAGAAAGAGAGGGATCAAGAGGAGAGAGAGAGAGTAATAATAGAGAGAGAGAGAAACATGGAGGGGGTTTAAAAATAATAAAGGAAAATTATAAAGAAGAGAGAGAGAGAGAGATAGGGGATTGTGTGTGAATGAGAGGAGAGAGAGAGTGTGTGTGTGAATTAACGAGAGGAGAGAGAAAGAGATTGAACAGAGGGAGAGAGAAGAGAACGTGGGGGAGAGGGGAGAGAACGTGGGAGAGAGAATGTGGGGCGAGGGAAATTTAAGAGAGAGAGAGAGTGAGTAATTGAGAATTAATGAAAATAAAGTGTGGTTTTAATGGGAATATATTAAAGGAGGATTTAATTGAGAGTTATGAGGAATTCAAAAGAATTGTAGCAGTGGAGCTAGGGTGTTGGGTTATAGGGTTAGGGCCTTGGGCCATTAGAAATAAAAGAAGGAAAAAGAGTGGTATTAAAGATGGACTTAGGCTTTGGGTTGGGTTTGTTTAGTGAAAACTATTCGGGTAAAAATATAGATTTGGGTTTTAAAATAAATATAAATATAAATAAACAAATTTTGTTAACAACACTTTATTTAAATACGGATATTGGCGTACTAAAAGGAACTGGGTATTACACTAGCATTCTTTCTCCAATAGGATGCAGACGCGACACCAACAACGGTGTCGCGGCAAAGTTCCCAGTTCCAGGACTCGGCGGTGCACAAACAACCTAGTGTCAATCCTGACCCCGTATGGCTAAAGTCAATTCTGACCCTGTATGTCTAAAGTCAATCCTGACCCCGTATGGCTAAAGTCAACCCCTGACCCCATGGAATATGGCTAAAGTCAATCCTGATCCCGTGGAAAACGGCCAAAGTCAACCCTCGACCTCTTCGTCAAAGCAATACTTTGATTCGGGAGCAAGTCAATGCATCAATCACTTACGAGTCCGCTCGACTTGTAAGGAAGAAAATTCTCTTGGGAGATCCTTACGACTCTCTAGAGAAAAACACACTTTGGAATCCTCACGATTCCTAAAGAGAAAATACACCTACGAGATCCTCTCGACTCGTAGGGAGAAAAATCTTTATGAGACCCTCATGGCTCATAAAGTTGAAAAGTCTTAGGCGACAGATCTGAACCTGTTTCCTGAGCCATTGCTACCCCGCAAAGAGTCCAAGATGGACAGCTACCTACTATTTACAGGCCATACTTGCTAAAATCACATGGCGACAACACATCAAAGAGAAGAAAGCAACAGTGGGAGAAAAAAATGTGTATCTTTTATTCATAAATTCAATTGAGTACAAGACAAATCATATAAAAGAATAAAAAACGGATACATGTTATTCAAAGATTACAAATGTTTAATTGATACAAAGGCAGCTACTGAGAAGGAGGCGTTTTCAATAGTTCAGCTAGTTGCTCGCGCGCTCCTCTCAACTCCTTTTCATGGTCAGCCGCTGCGGCCAGCTCCGCTTCGACTTGAGCCCGTTGTTGCAAGCCAGACGAGAGCTTCTCATCGATTTCCTGTTGAGCAACTTCGCGACTCTGCATAACCCGCTCCAGAAGGTCGAGCTTTTGCCTTAGTGCTAGCCCGTCCGAAATGCATCGTTGCAAATTGTCAAAGACGGCTCTCAGTTGCGCAGCGTTTGCTTCAACTTGGGCGCGCAGCTGGGTGGATTCACTTGAAGCCTCCTCGCATTCCTTTCGCCTCAAGATCACTTCTTGTTCGAAATGGCGGAAGAAAGGAACGCTCTGCTCAACCCATGTAGCCCATTGAGAATTTAAAGCCAACATTTTTGGAACGGGACGCCTGAACTCAATCTTATGCAGACAAGCCTCAATCTTCCTGCAGTAGTTAACCCAAGACTCGACGACGCTCTCACTATGGAAGTTCATGAGCATCGCCAACATGAGATTAACTTCAGCGGCAAAATCTGCGGCAGATGCAAAGGCCTCGGCATCAAGGTCTTCGACGAACTCGCTTAACATCCGCAGGCTATTCGCAGCACCCCTGGAAGAAGGGCGTCTAGCAAAAGGCCCTGCCAGCATGGGAATATGAGTCTCAAAGGGAGCTGGAGTCGGTGTGATTGCTGCAAAGAAAATCATAATCAGATATCAGTTTAAGAGATAAAGAAGATGCAAGAGCGATGAAGGCTACTATACCGGCTATGACAGGTGGCAGAGCTGTGAGTACTGGTGGCGCGACAATTCTGTTGTCCCCGCCTTCAATCTGTAGTGCTATAATCAATTTAAAGTTAGCAACGGTAGGGTCATCCGTTAAAGAAAAGAAAAGACGTCGGTTAAAAAAGATACTCACCGGCACCAGCAGGCAGACTAACTTCCGACTGGAAGGAAAAGTGCGGGTTCAGTACTTGATACAGATGATCAAAGAGAATTCCTGTAAGGTTGCGATGATGCATGGTTAGTACAAGGGAGATGACATCTACAATTTAAATTAGACAAATCGCAAACCCATACCTTCCAGCATTTGAGAGGACGCGAGAGATGGCGAAGGGTCGGCGACCGCCAGAGCAGCAACCAGCGACGCTTCTTTTGGTGACACGGCTTCAATGCTCACCACATCTGCATTAGAAACAAAAGAAATGCCGTCAGAAGGGATTGAAAGGGATTGCGGAATAAAATGGAAAACAATGACTCAAAATCTACCTGATAAGTCGCCAATCGAAACTGCGACCAGAGCATCATTAGGCGCAGCAACTCCTTCGCTCTCCTCCATTGGAAGGGTTTCGGCACCAGTGGCTTCATCCCCTGATTCTACGAGAGCCGTCATGACACTCGCAATGCCGGGTAATGGCAAAGAACCGCGAGGGGAAAGAGTAGCAATTGGGAAAGTCCCGGATTCCTGAGAAAGAGAGGCCACTTCGGGCTCGGTGGTTGCCGTCATTTCACCTACCACCTCCTCATCAGGACTTGGCCCTGCAGGGTATGATATATGAGAATCTGAAGATCAAACTCTAATAAAAAGACCCAGTGTTAAATTACCTTGGGACGACCTTTCAATTGCCTCCCGAGCCGCGCGTACCGCCTGTCTATGAGTAGTAGACAGGGCGGCCGGAGCACCCTCTAAAGAAATAGGGACAGGGGAAGCAGTGCTCGAGCCTGCACCTACAGCCAAGGCGGCATTGTGTTCTTCGTTGCACGCCTCTTGCGCTTCCTTTCAGCCTGAGCCGCGAGAGATGACCTCCTCAGGACTTCCGATAAGGGTAAGCCATCATCTGAACCAAGTTCTACCTCCGGCGCCATTACGACGTCCATCATCGGCTGCTTCTGCGAGACCCCTAGTGGCGACTTAGGGATAGCCGTGGCTGCAGTAGCCGGCACTAACGATGGAGCCGCGTCACCACTCGCGATCGGCACTGCACTTGGGATAACCTGAGTCGAGGTAGTCCCTGTAATAAGATAAAAAAAAGAAGAGTTAGTTTACCCATAAAAAAGGGAAAATGAAGACACAGTGAGCCAAAATATACCAAGGCCCAACGAAGCACGAAGCCTCTCTTCCTTTTCAAAAGTCTTGAGGGAAGCTGCAAGATCCTCTTCGATGGAGAACTGTTGAAGAAGAAAGCGTTAGTCAAAGCATAGAAATTAAAATGACCATGGGAAGATATGACCGAAGGATACCTGATTGTGCGATGGTGATTCGTGCTGCCTCATCGTGAGCTAGTTGCTTTGAAACCGCGATGGCAGCCTCGAGATCGGTATCATCTGGCGCTATGAATAAGCCTTCGTTGGTCTCGTATTCGCTCAAGCCCTCGCTGTAAGGAGCATGGGGCTCCTGGCCGAGTACGACGTCGATAGAAAACATCGACTTCTTTTTCTTCTGCGAACGAGTGCCGGCGGCCGATAACACAAGCTTGCGCTTGGTGGGCAACTTTGGACGATGAGTTCCAATCTCCGCACCCACACCGGACTCGGGAGACACCGTGACTACCGCTTTTTCGGGCACACGGTGTACGGGTAGCTCAGGAATAACACGTGGTACCACAGCTACAGCAGCTTCCCTCAAGGGAGGATGGACAATGGTCCGTCGCTTCAAGGGAACGGCTGTATTACAAGTCGGGTGGTGCCTTTGCGATCAAGCAGCAATCGCTTTTCTTCCCTAATAATGGCGCCCATCAAATGTTGATACCATGCCACATATACGTTCAGGGCTTTCGGAACACAACTCGGTTCACTGATGAAGAAGTGGGACCCTGTGTTTAGGTGCATGAAGTGGTGCAAAGCGCTCCGGATACCCTCTTCAGTAGCAATAGGTTCTGCCAAGAAGGCCTCGAGCGGGACGCCTTGATTATAAATTGATTGCTGGGAAAAACTGTGGGGGTTATATCTTATGAACAACGCTGAATCATTTTGCCTAAACACGAGAAAGCCCGGCCTGATGGAGTATAAGTGAAGAATCTCCCGAGCTTTCAAGATAGAGGCCCGTCTTTAAAAACGTCCCGCAATGGCTGCACCGTTTTTGCGGATTCCTTGCCGATGGACAGAATCTTATCAGTAAAGGTCATGCCATCTCCAACCGTACACGGATGAAGGAGCAAACCCCCAGCTTCCCACTGTGTCGGATTTACAATAGATGCGTCAACTAGCCGCATGATCTGAGGGAAGTTATACTTGTCATAGAAGCAAGGCCTTTTGTGGACACCGAAAACGTTAAGTACATGTAGCTCGATCCATGATATAAAATAATGCATCGAGAAGTTCACGTGCTGCACCCCTGGTTCGGTAGTGTCTGCTGCCAAGCTGAGGCCATGATACAAATGGGCTAACCCGGCGACCCCGACGGCCACTAGCATCCCAACAACCATTCGGTGAGCTGGATAAAAAACGGACGGCCTCATATGGCGAGGGTGCATTGGAAGCACAAAATGGCTTAGCCATAGCCCGAGGAACCCTAAAAAGAACGTTTCTTCGTCAATCCCAGGAGCTACAAGCTCTATGAAAGAGATGACCGGGGTGTTAGGGAGAAAGAAATTCCTCTGATCCGCCTCCGCTGTCGGCTGGTTGTCCAAACCAAAACCAAAAGGGTCGTCGAGTTTGGCAAATTTCACAGCTTCCTTCGACAGGACTTCTGAGCGGAGAAAACGGGTGATGAAATCTGTGAAACTAACCCCATGACCTCCGGATTCGAGCAAAAGGCTCTCATAGATATTCAACACCTTTATCAAACTCGGGAACTGGTGTTGAATAGCGTTCTCCGGGGTAAGACCCCTTACCATTGATTTGGTGGCAAAGATGTACTCGTCTGGAGGAAGCAGCTCCTCGTAGTGCTCTCCCCTAACCGGTAAGCCAGAAACCTCTGCAAACTCCTCTAAAGAGATTGAGACTTCTCGATCCAATAGAAGAAAGGTGTGCGTCGGAATGTTCCATTGCTCCAGAAAAGCCTT
Organism: Agapanthus africanus; assembly: GCA_030015575.1. Taxonomy (NCBI): domain Eukaryota; kingdom Viridiplantae; phylum Streptophyta; class Magnoliopsida; order Asparagales; family Amaryllidaceae; genus Agapanthus; species Agapanthus africanus. Next base: position 849,308,155 of record CM057338.1, on the reverse strand, counting down.
GACCCACCAGGCAGGAGGCGTAGAATATTGAAAGAGAGAAGTGTAAATCGCGGGATACAACCCGAGCTTCAGCAGCTGCGACTTCTTGGCCGACAAAATATAGCGGGCCCATTGCAAATACCCAACTGGATGACGAGGAATTAGGCCTATCATATACGGCTGTCCCCAAGGACGCGACTCACCCTGGCATATACGCCGTCCTAGAGTATCCAAAGTCGCCGGTGGCTGTACGGGTATCGCAGCCATAGAAGGCTGAAGGAGACCCTCTGAAGTCCAATTGACCTCCTCCACGACATAGTTTATCGGGGGTGCATCTGCATAAGGGATCGCCGAAATAGGCTACAATGGCGTCGAGCAAGAAAAGCTTCGTCAGCCCTTGATAATTTGACTGTACTATCTACCCCATAGATGAAGATTCTTTCGCTCCGGGTCATGATCTTTGATCAACGTGAAGACTTCCTTATCCACAGGCGCTTTGGGGAATCCGCCTTCCGAACGGACGAATGGGAAAGAAATGTTGAAAGACATAGTACCTACGCGGAAAAGAACAAAAATTAGCCGTCAATGCTACAATTTAAGTTCTAGCACTTAACACTTTAAATTCGTGTCGCACTGCAATGCAGTAAAAAGGGACCAAGTGGGGACCCGCACAATCTAAATGATAACTCATCATTAATAAAACAGTCTCATCATTTGATGAGACAGTAATTAAATGAGGAAATCCTAAAAGGATTCTCATTTAATGAGGGCCCCTCGGGCCAAGGAGTAAATCTCCCTTGAGAGCAGTGCTCTTCAACAGATATGACATCTATCATAATTGATGATGAAGGAATAAACCCCCCCCCCTAAATTTTTTTTGAAGAGCTACGCTCTGAAGATGGAATAATCCATCAAAAACTTGAAGAAGCAAAGCTTTATTGTGTTAAAAAGTCTGAGATCTTTAAGATCTGCAAGATGAACTCTAATAGTTCTTCTTTAAAAATGGGTTAAGAAACCTTAAGAAAGATCTCTTTAGATCTATGATTTCAAGAGAGAAAAGCTCTGTTAACAAAACCCTAAAAAGTTTTCTTTAGATCCATGATCTGAAAAGAGCAGGGCTCTGTTAATAAGTGAAACCCTAGATTACTAACTAATCCCTTCAAAGATTTAATCTTTACCTAAATTTTGACAGAGTTCTGTCTCTAAGAAAGTTCTTAAGACAAAGAGATATGCTCTGAAGGAGAATTAATTCTCAGAAAAAAAGAAAGAAGATGAACAGAGATCATCTCAAGGGCCAAAGGCCCTATTTATAGGCACTGAGAGCCGTTTCAACTTCTGAGTTGATCCAGTGGCACAGATGCTGCCACCGTTGCACTCACGTATAGGCCACGTGAGCGCAACAGTGGGGAGGCATTTGTTTCCCTAATCAGAGTAAAGCTCTGTTCAAATTTTGAAATTTGAAATGAAGTAGCGTTTCATAACAGCGCCAGCGCTGAGAGTCAAAAGACTCTGAGGCAGCGCTCACGTGCAAAGCACATGAGCGCTAGCGCTAAGAGCGCTGCATTCTAAACAGCGCACCATGTGCAAAGAACGTGAGCGCTGCACTCTAAGCAGCGCACCACGTGCAAAATACGTCACTCTAAGCAACGCACCACGTGCAAAACACGTGAGCGCTAGCGCTAAGAGCGCTGCACTCTAAGTAGTGCACCACGTGCAAAGCACATGAGCGCTAGAGATAGAACAAAATGTTCTCGGCCCTTGGATCAAAGATCCAACGAACATGATTCAAAATCATCAATTGACCAGAATAAAATTTTGTTAAGGAAACATTCCTTAGAATCTTTCCAAACGGGAAAGATTGTGCTCTGAAAATCAGAGCACCGTTGGATCAATGATCTAATGGTGATTAAAAATCACCAAAGTACAGAATAAATTCTGTATAGGAAAAGATTTCCCAATCATGTTAAGAACAATAAGATTTCCTTCTGTAAAACAGAAACCCTAGGATCAAAGATCCAACGGTGGGGAAATCTCAAAATCAATTAGAGAAAAGATCTCTTCAACTGATCCAATAAATCGGCCTACCCTATATAAAGGCCCCAAGACTTCAAGTCTGATACAGAGGAACCCCCCATAAACTTTGAGAAATTTCAGAGAGAAGAGCAAGCTCTCAGCAGAAGAAGAATTTCTTCAAGGTAAAATAAAGAGATCAAAGTATCTCATCAGAAAAAGAACTTAGTTCTTATGCTAGATCATAGATCTTTAAGACAAATTGGTTTTCACAAAAGAGATCATAACATCTCATTATAAAAGGGGGGAGAATAATTCAATTCTCTTAGGATCACAGATCCATAAAGGCAAAGCCTTTCACCAAAAACATAAGAGATTGAAATATCTCCTATAAAATAAGAACTTTGTTCTTAGATCCATGAGACAAATTCTCGTATAAGAGAAAATTTAATTCTCAGAGCGCAAAGCTGCCTAAAAAGAGCCTTAGCGCTCCAATTATAAGGAGCGTCTCAGCGCTCCAAATCTAGCGCACTGCGCTGTAGAGCTTTAGCGCTCCAAACTTAACAGAAGCGCTCTGTGCTCATTGACTGGCACTCAACGCCAAGCGTGCCACGTGCTCCTCACGTGTACGCTACTTAAACAGAAGCACTCTGCGCTCATTGACTGGCGCTCAACGCCAAGCGCGCCACGTGCTCCTCGCGTGTGTGCTACTTAAATAGAAGCGCTCTGTGCTCATTGACTGGTGCTCAACGCCAAGCGCGCCACGTGCTGCTCACGTGTGCGCTACTTAAACAGAAGCGCCCCGCGCTCATTGACTGGCGCTTATTGCCAAGCGCGCCACGTGCTCCTCACGTGTGCGCTACTTAACAGAAGTACTCTGCGCTCATTGACTGGCGCACAGCGCCAAGCTGTTAGTTGTATGTATGCCCTAGAGGCCAGTATTGTACAGATGATGTATATTATATTGGATGCTTGGACATATATAGAGATGACTTTCTTGCTCGATATGATAGCATGCTATCTGGTTACTCTTTATCTTAACATGTACACTTGTCTCTTTAAACTGTCTTATAGTTATATGTTGGTAAAGCCCTTAGGATATGTACTTGACTACATGGACTATGATGCAGATCATACTAGTGGGGACATGGTAGTCCATAGGTACATCCTTCAAGGTCCCTAGTCGTGGGTGTATCGAGACGGGGCATCGATATACCAGTGTAGACTAGCGTATACGCTTCTCGACCCATGAGATGGGCGATGGATGATCCCATATCCATTGGTGTTTGACATCAGAGATGGTATACGGGTGCTCAGTAGAGACTGGGTACACTGGACGGACTCGCCGAGAACTCCCAGATGGTATTATACCTCACGTCAGATGGCAGTTCTCAGGTGACACTTGTACAGGTTAGTCTGTAGACCCGAGATCGTCATAGAGTCTTGTGTGATTCCCACTGTGCTTTGATCTCCACCTTACCACGTCCATGAGGGCGTGCAAAACGGTGGTCTTTGGGTACAGTCCCGAGTTACATGGAGGCAATGAGCGATAGGAGGGGTTTCGTCTCTCCCGGTATTGGGGGTTGATGTTGCGCTGTGCTCGATTGGCCGTAACAGGGAAGTCCCTGGCCAGGGCTGATCAGAGATTTGCTGGTAAGTGTTACCAGTAGTTTCTCGACCCGTTATGAGCCTCACATCGGCACGACTTATCGGTTATTGGAGTCTGACGTTTACCACCCCTAGACTTGATATGCGACATATTAGACGAACAGACCGGACTGTACGGTAAGTGTTACTGGTTGGATTCGCAGGAGTGTGAGCGGGCTTGCTCATCGATCTTCTGATCGCTCAATACCCGGGTGGCCGTTACGTTTAGCAGACCGCTTGCGGCTTGTGGGTGCTTGATATGATCATCATCTGCTACCGGCGTATTGACGAGTCTTTAGAGTCCTACACAGAGGTTTCCTGGCTCAAGCGAAACGAAATAGGAGCGCATATGAGATATGTGCGGGAGCGAGAATAATGCGTGTATGTGATACCGTATTTCATTCTCGCGATGAATGTATCGATTGGTTATATGCGATATAACCTAGATATCGAATCAAGGATTGATTCGATAAGCCGATACATAGGATACTAGTCGGTTATATGCGATATGACCGGATCGTTAAATCAAGTGATTGATTAATGATTTAATGTATAATTATATATTTGATATATTGCTTTGCATTAACTAGTATTGGTTCATTTTAAAAGGATTTTCTCACTTGATGCACATTGTATATGTGATATATTTTTTGTGCACTTGTTTGTATCATGTTTGATGACACTTGCTCACTTGGGTTTGTGTAAAGATTAAACCATGGTTATATGAATGGTTAGGGTTTTCATTATTTACTTAGTTATTTATTTATTTATTCATTTTGGATATTATTAAGAATGGTGGCTTATTTTGTTTCTATGTTGAAGCTTCTTGAAGCTTTGACAAAGTCCACCATTCTTATCTCATCCTTAACCCTAACCATTCCAACTAACCTTAGTTTAATCTCTACACTTGACCATGGTTAGTATATGATAAGTATTCATATTAGTTTCATTTTAAAATAAAAAAAAACTTATCATATTCTTTTTTCTAGCTTCATCTTCTTCTTCATCTTCAAGAATGAAAACTTGATGCCATCAATGGCAACTTGAGCAAAAGTGAGAGAAATCCAATTCTAAAGTGAACCCACCTCCTATTTCTTCACCCTCTACCTCTTGCCAAGTTGTTTTGGGTGTTTTCTTCACAAGTTTCACAAATTTGTGAAGTCGGAGCTTGAACTTGTGATGCCTCGACGTAGATCATCTTCGGCACGAAGCCGACGACCTAGTCCGCCCATTTCTCCGATCAAGCCGACGATTGAGTCCGGGATTCGAGATGGACAGCGAGAGGACGCCTACGTGGATCCAAGAAAGTGGATATCCGGATCTACAAAGGTTGTAGCTTCTTATCTTTAGTTATGTTGTTAACCAGATTCGTATATCGCCTAAACTTCTAGTCAACGATCCCTATTAGGGTTTCTCGGCACCCATAAAATTTGAAATTGGCATGGTTGATGCCTTGTGAGACCTCTATAGTGTGCCTAGGAACCCTACACAAGCGCGCCGCGTGCTCCTCACATGGGCGCTAAGAGAACATAACTTGTTCTATAAATAAAGCCCCAGAGCTATAATGAGTGCTCATCACTCAATAAAAGCCAAAAACAATTGTCAGAAACTCAAACCAATGCTCAACATTGTTAAATGTTTAACATTTTAACTGAATGAGCCGAGCCCAAGTTGGCCACAGATCCCTAATTCAGATTAATTGAGCCCATATGCTCATAAATCTTTGATCTTAGTCCCAAATTGGACTACAGATCTCTTAACCAATATTGGTTCAAGGGTACATCTCTTCACTCCTCTGATATTTATCGTTGTAATTCTTCAACGTCTTCAGAGAGGTGACGGATCCCGACAACCAGACATTCCACAGACTGTGGGGTCCTTAAACTCATGGACTATGATGTCCTTAAACTTTACAGACTGTGGGGTCCTTAAACTCATGGACTATGACGTCCTTAAATTTTATAGACTATGATATCTCTAAACTACTATGGACTGTGAGGTACTTAAACTCATAGACTTTGATGTCTTTAAACTTTACAGACAATGACGTCGTTAAACTATGGACTATGATGTCCTTAAACTCCATGGACTATGACGTCCTTAAACTTTTGGACCGCAATTTCCCTAAACTAAAAAAAAGAGCCCAAATGCTCTTTTATTGGATCTAAATGATCCTGATGAGTAGATCTTAGTCTAAAATTAGATTAACGTATTCTCAACAAACGTTTAAGTTGATCTTAGTCTTAAATGAGATTGACGATCCTTAAACCTAACCCAAACCCGAATCTAAGAAAATACGGATTTGGACTAATCCCCGCCCTACGGGCGACAACATAAATTAATCTCCGTATACAATCCATGGGCAACCAAAAACAAAATAAACACCCACGACACGAAGTGACCATATGGAGAAGGAGAAAGTGGTTACCGCAATGCGGTAGCGCAATTAACTGCAGGGGCTTGCGCCTGCAGGGAAGAGCGTCCCCACAATCAAAAACCCTTCATAATGAGGGGGAATCTGACGAAGTCTGCAACAACGGCTGCATCCGTCTAAACCTTCGATACATGGTGCCATAAATTAACTTGGCATCATCGGAGAGGTGGATGGATAAAACCAAATAGCATCTGCCCCCAAAATTCAGGCCGGACGTCCCAACATCCCGGTCGCGTCTTTCGGCGGAGAACAGACGGGTTGAACTTACTTGCGACTTATGGTACGTTGGTCTCTATCAAGACCATATGTCGTTAGGGGCAAAAATTACATCGGGTGTTTCAAATATACAGGAAACTTGCAGGTTTAGCATACCTTCTGGAATGTGGTGACTAGAGTGGATTCCATCTAGGCCATTACACAATGATAGTTGGATTTCGATCCCATTGATGAGTAGGATTACTCTTGGGAGATTATTTCACTGAACAATCAATACTATAGACCAAGTAGGTGTCTAGAATGATGTTAGCGAGGCTACGCCTCCAGGGAAAATAGGTTATATAATTAAGGAACTTCGCGAAAGTGTTGGAAAACCTCCCTTGAAGTACCGACACTAGCCTGGCTGAAAGGTTAAGCAAGTATTGTGACGTGTGATTAATCCTGACTAGTTCTTCTTTTAGGGTTTGAAGAAGAATTTGAGGAAACAGTGGGAGCCATCCTGATTAGATAAATTAATAACCAATCTAATTTTGCAAGAGCGCACGCTAAGTGTTTCTTTTCTCTCTTTCCAGGTAGCAACCATTTCACACCCTAATCAAGATAATAAAATGTATCGCTTGATTGATCCGAATTCTTATTCGGGGCTGGGGAACGTCGGTTTGGCTCTAAACTATGACAGCTGTCATGAGTATGAGCAAGGGAAAGAGTATTGCATGAATTCCTTGATGACCCCAACGAAGAAGAAGCATACTATTGCGTCTCGTTTAGATGTTTTTGTTATTGAGAGCTGTTTTTCGGTCAGTCATACCTTCTGGGTACTAGATACCGGATCAGGATCTCATATCTGTAATCTATTGTAGGGACTGAGAAAAGTAGGATAGTTGGACCTAGTAATATGTCCCTCAGAGTAGGGAACGGAGCACAAGTTAATGCTGCTGCCGTTGGTGAATATCACCTAGCATTGCCAAGTGGCAATACTATGATTTTGAACAATTGCTACTATGTACCTTCCATGGTTTGCAACATAATATCAGTTTCTTTACTTAATAAAGATGGATATAATTTTTTTCTTGATAAAAATATCATGAACATTTACCTTGATAAGGTATTAGTTGCAAAAGGTACACCGTTTAATAGTATCTATGTTCTAAATCATAACACAATTTTCAATATACAGAACACAACAAGAGGAAGAGTTCAGAAGAGAACGAATCCTACTTGTGGCATTGTAGACTTCGTCATGTCGGAGAGAAAATACTGAGTAAATTGCATAAGGATGGATACTTGAATACGTTTGAATTTTCATCTTATGAAACCTGTCAGTCTTGTCTCAAGGGAATGATGACCAAATCCCGTTCACTGGACACAGAGAAAGAGCAACAGAGCTCTTGGGACTCATACACAGTGATGTGTGTGGTTTGATGTCTATACATACAAGGGGTGGGTTCTCGTACTTCATCACATTCACTGAAGATCTCTCTAGGTTTGGGTATGTGTATCTTATAAAACACAAATCTGAAACTTTTGAGAAATTCAAAGAATTCAGAAAGGAAGTAGAGAACCAGACTGGAAAAAGTATCAAGATCCTCCGATCTGATAGAGGAGGGAAATACTTGAGCATGGAATTCCAGGGCTTTCTGAAAGAGAATGGTATTCTTTCCCATCTTACTCCTCCGTATACACCACAGCACAATGGTGTATCGGAACTGAGGAACCGTACCCTATTGGACATGGTTCGCTCCATGATGAGTAATGCAGAATTGCCTCTTTCATTCTGGGGACTTGCACTTGAAACAACAACATACCTATTGAATCAGGTTCCATCTAAATATGGAGTGGTAAAAGACCATGTCTTAAATGGGTTAAGATATGGGGTTGTCCGGCCTATGTGAAAATCCAGAATCCAGACAAACTTCAGGCACGGTCAGTTTTATGTAAGTTTGTAGGATATCCCAGGCATTCGAATGGATATCTATTCTACCATGTCGATGAACAGAAGGTTTTTGTTTCTCGACATGCCACCTTTCTTGAAAGGTTGTTTCTTGAAAAAGAAACAAGTGGGAGCATGGTAGAATTGGAAGAAATTCCAGGAGGAAAAACTACAACTGAAGATTTAGCAGAACCAAAGGATTCAATAGTCTCAGACGAACCTCAGCCACTCCGCGGATCTAGTAGGATTTCTCATCCGCCTGAGAGATATTACGGTTTTCTCATAGACGGGGATCGAGAGGATTGCATTTTGGAAGAAGATGATCCTACTAATTACAGGCAGGACATTATCAGTAGGGACTCTGATAAGTGGCTGGATACTATGCAATCCGAAATGGAGTCCATGTACACCAATAAAGTGTGGACCTTGGAAGTTTCTCCACCTGGGGTAAAACCCGTAAGATGCAAATGGATCTACAAAAGGAAGATTGGTGTAGATGGGCAGGTAGAAACCTATTAGACTAGACTTATTGCAAAAGGTTTTCGTCAAAGACCAGGATTGGACTATGACGAAACTTTTTCTCCAGTGGCTATGCTCAAATCCATTCGGATCCTACTTGCCATTGCTTCCTTCCATGACTATGAAATCTGGCAGATGGATGTAAAAATGGCATTTCTAAATGGAAGTTTGGAAGAGTGCGTTTATATGAATCAACCAGAAAGTTTTGTAGACAGTGGGAGCAGCGGGAAGGTGTGCAAGTTGCTTAAATCCATTTATGGATTAAAGCAAGCATCGCGAAGCTGGAACATTTATTTTGATGAAACAGTCAAGGAATTTGACTTCATTAAGAACGAGAATGAGCCATGTATTTATAACAAGATTGTAGGATGAACTATCATATTCCTAGTCTTGTACGTGGACGACATTCTTTTGATGGAAAACGATATTCCTATGCTACAATCGTTCAAGCTGTTCTTATCACAAAGGTTCTCCATGAAGGACCTGGGTGATGCCTTGTACATTCTGGAGATCAGGATCTACAGAGATAGATCCAAAAGATTACTGGGACTTTCGCTGTCCAGGTACATAGAGACCGTACTAAAGAGATTTAGTATGGAAGATTCCAAGCGCGATAATATACCCGCATTGCGCGGAATCACCCTCTCCAAGGAGATGTCTCCCAAGACTGATGAGGAGAGGGTTCGCATGAGCGCTATACCCTACGCTTCGGTGGTAGGATCTATAATGTATGTGATGCTATGTACAAGACCAGATGTAGCTTACGCACTAAGTGTGGTGAGCCGGTATCAGTCGAACCCAGATGAGAACTACTGGACAGCAGTGAAGAACATTCTCAAGTACCTGAGAAGGACTAAGGAGACATTCTTTGTTTTCGGTAATGGAGACCTCAAGGTTGAGTCTTTTACCGATTCAAGCTTCCAGAGTGAGAAGGATGACAGAAAGTCTGTCTTGGGTTTTATATTTACCCTCAACGGAGGGGTAGTGTGTTGGAGGAGTTCCAAACAGGATACCATCGCAGACTCGACGATGGAGGCTGAATACATTGCTACAAGCGATGCCGCAAAAGAAGCGGTCTGGATGAAGAAGCTCATTGCTGAACTTCAGGTAGTTTCGTCCATTGTTGATCTGATACATTTGTATTGTGATAACAATGTAGCTATATCTTTAGCGAAGGAACCACGGTCCCATCAGAAATCCAGACACGTCTTAAGGCGATATCACCTGATCAGGGAGATCATAGATCGCCAGGAGATCGAGGTTCAGAGAGTGGATACAAAAGAGAACACGGCGGATCCATTTACATAGGCCCTCCCTCAAGAACAGTTCGAGCAACTTTTTGAGAAGTTGGGTATGCGGTACACCAGTAGCTGGCCTTAGAGCAGACGTTGGGTATTCGGTACGCCAATAACTGGCCTTTAATGCAAGTGGGAGATTGTTGGATATGTATGCCCTAGAGGCCATTATTGTATATGTATACATATGGATGCTGGGGATATGTATGTTCAGGACGATCTTGCTCAGTTATATAGTATATTATTTTAGTTGTCTTTATCAGGATATGTGTATTTGTTTTTATTGATGCTTTATCCAGCTTGTACATATTGATAAAGACTTGATATACTAGTATACTATTATGGTTTGACTTTATCTTAACATGGCATATGTTATACACGTCATTACATATTAAGGTTACATGTTGATAAAGCCCGTAGGATCTTGCTTGACTACCTGCGTTATGATAGCGATCATACTTGTGGGAGCTGGGTAGTCTATAAGCACATCCTTAAATGTCCCAAGTCGCAGGGGTATCAAGATTGGGCATCGATACTCCATAGTAGACTTGCGTGTATGTTTCTAGACCTCGACGAGAGGCGATGGTTGGTCCCACAACCATTTGTGTGATCACCTAAGATTGTATACGGGTGCTCACTTGGGGTGAGTACACTGGACGGACTCGCTGAGAACCTCTAAATGGTATTATACCTATCGTCGGATAGGGGTTCTCTTTTAACATGTGTACAGGTTAGTCTTTGGACCAGAGATCGCCATTTATCTCGTGCGAGTTCCTACTGTGCTTTGATCACTACCCTACCACGGCTCTACTGAGTCGTGCAAACAGGTTTTGGTTAGGTACAGTCCCGAGCCATATAGAGGTAGTGAGTGATTGTCAAGGATTCGTCTCTCCGGGTATTAGGAGTTGATATTGCACTGTGTTCGATTGATCAGGACCATAAGAACATGGCCAAGGCAGTTGGGATTTACTGATAGGTTGATCAGTAGTTTCCCGGATTGGTCCTGAGCCGCATCAGCACGAATTATAGGGTTATTAGGGTCTGACGCTTACCACCCCCTAGATCCGGTATGCGATACTCTTAGACGAAGAGACCAGACTGTACTGATATTATCACGGATAGGCTCAGTAGGGATCCGGATGAGTTTGCTCGTCGGCTTTCCTTTTCGACAGGTACCCGGGTAGCCGTTACGTATAGCTAGTGCCGTTGACGTGCTTGTGGTTGTGGATTTATCCAATAACGCACTGCTGGTGTACTGTCGAGTCTTTAGAGTCCCATACAGAGGGTTTCCCTGCTTCGGACGAAACGATGTAGAGGCCGTATGGTTTTACGGCAGGGTTCGATCACATACGTGTACTTCTGCACGTATGATGTTCGGGCGGATAATACCAGAGGGCTTTGGTTTAAGCCGGATTATAGTATTATATTGTTGGATTATTTTTATCTCTTTTATATTCGTATTTTTCGGAATACGGATACGGGTATGTATATACGGTGAGGGGTATTCATGTAATTTGTTACAAGAGTGCTTCTAGAAGAAGAAACCTCATTATTTGTTTTGACCATTTAGTTAAATGGTTAATGAGGTGGAGGTATGAGGTGTTGACTTTTATTAAGTGAACCATGGCTACTTGGTGAGTCATGGGTTACTATTGAGGCAAGGTGACATCTAGATATTTTGTAGAAAATATCTAGATATTTTGTGGTGAAGATAATTTTTTATTATTATCTTTGGCATGCTTGCTTTAGTAGTCAAAAGACTTATCCATTCTTCACTTGAGTTTTCTTGGGTTGCTCTATACAACACTCTCATCTCCTCCAAGCTTCTCTTCTTCTACCTCAAACCCTAATAGTCTCATGTGTTGAGAAACCTAGGGTTCTTGAGATAAAACAATTCATCATCACTCTCTACATCATCTAGGCTACTTAGATTAGCAAACTAAGTAACCTAGTTACCTTAGTTTAAAAGTAGGAGCTAAAAGTAGACACTCTCGGGTGGATCATCTTTGACGCGAGGAAGCCATCGATCAAGCTCGATCATGGAGGCCACTAGGAGCATGCTAAAGGAGAAGAGTGAAGACCCTCAGGACTTGAGCCTCTTGGTATATACTTCTTTCATAGTAGATAGCATCTTTAGATGCTAGTTAGTTTTATGGTAGATCCGGTTAAGGGTTATTCTAGCGCCAAGTTTACATCGTTAGAAAAAATTTTGTTCCGCAATCGGCCACGGATGTTGGCCAGGGCGTTAGCATAACCTTTCATTTCATATGTCCAAGCTTCCTGCATTTATAACAGGTTGGTGGGTCAGCTTTACTTTTGTTATTGTATGTCTAACTTTTGTTGTAGTTGTTTTTCCTCCATTGAAACGCCCTTTGCAGTCCTCTAGTAATAAATGCCATTTCTTCCTCCGAGTAACTCTTTTCTTCTTCTTCATTTGATTTGTCCATTCCTTATAGAGCAATGGATTTCTCTGGTGCTTACTTTGCTTCTTCTTCTTCGTAGGATTTGAGTTCCATCTCGTAGGTTTTGAGTTTTCTTTGAAGCTCATTGGATATCATCTTGCTAACTTGATAGATATCCTTAAGAGCTGATGCTTTAACTTTCCAATTCTTTTGCAAGGATCTGAGAACTTTTCATGCCTTTTCTGCATCAGAAAGAACTTTTCCAAGAAAAGCGAGATTATTTATGATAGCAGAAAAACGAGTAAACATATCATCAATAGGTTTATGATTGATCGTGAAAAGTGTGTCTATGTGTGTTCTAAATACCGCAATCAATAACGGTGTCGCAATAGCTAGCCGTTAGTGAGTACGGGTCATCCACAGGGAAACGGTGAACTGCTTTTCTTGTTTTAGACGAGTTAATAGAAGAAAGGTGGAATTGTTATCTTTTATTACTAAGAAAGTTAGAAAAGTTTATAATAGAAGGGATTGTAGGGTTTATAGGATTTAGTAGTTAATGGATGGAGTTTTAAAAATAATTCTTTTTTCCTTTAATTATTTAACACTAGAGAAATAGCGATGAATGTGGATTAGGGTTCTTAGAGAGAATTATGATTTCCCTCTACTGACCCTTGCCCTTCCATTGATCACTATTTGTCTCAAGCCCTTAACAAAATAATTATTAACGATTCTCAAATCATGGTCGTGACTATTATGAATTGATAGCACGCCCGATAAGAGGGTTAATATTTATTTTGCTAAAGTTTATAAAAATTAAAACTTTAGAAAGAATTTAAGTGATGTTGTTCATCCATTTTTATACCCTATCCTACAAACCTTAACAAGCGAGAATTTACTCGCTCATTAGGATAAACGAAGTAAAAGAAAGGTGGAAGAAAACGGAACCCATAAGTTAAAAATTAAAATTAAAAATGCAGAAAGTAAATACAGAAAGTAATTGCGGAAAGTAATTGCGAAAAAATTAAAAAAAAGAACTACTTTTTATTGAATAATTATTGCATTACAAAAGTTGCTCGCTGAAAAACCAAATTACAAAACCCTAGTTTTCTCTACATTGCTTGGTTGGTAGATCATTCGATTCTTCGATTATTATAGATAGATAGCTCTCGGTCCTTTATATAGGCTCTGGAATTTGAAACCTTAGACGTCATATTGAAGTGTGTGCAAAGACGATCAAGACCCTGGGTTTTCACATCCTACGGCCACCATACGACCGCCCAACCGCCGCCCGATGCCATTATTTGCCTCGGATCCGCCGTCCCCTGGTGGATTTGAATTTCCAGATTCTTCATGTTTTCTTCTCTCGATATTTGGAGATCTTTCTGATAAAATTATTCTGAAAATATATCTCTTAGTCTCTGCTGTTGCGAGATTCTTCACTTTGCTCTAATATTCGACAGATTTGGCTTGGTGATTCGATTTGATGTGGATCTCCTACTTATTTTTCAGACCTGAGCTGATCTATTATAATACCTGCACAATATCTTAAATGAAATTGTTAGTAGCATTTTTTTTATTTGAGATATTATTCCAACCAATTAAACGATATGTTATCTTAATAATATTGGTTAAAATTATTTGATATGATATGCATATTTTAATAATAAATAATCTCATGGATATTTTATTTAAATATGATATGCATATATTTTCCAATTATATTAATTATAAATTAAGAAACATATGACAATAATGTTTTAAAAATAAACCCACACATGTTCTTAATTTACAAATAACACATTTTAGTAACTAATAATAATAGGGAAAATGTTCATACAAATGTGTAATATTTTTTACTGATCAAATACCCCCATACCTATCTTTGATCGTCCCGAGCAAACTATTTTATTATCAAAATAAAAAGAAAAAAACCTAGCACACTTTCGTAGGCAACACGATTGCACTTAGCTCGTGCAACAAGCCGTTAAATCTCTAGGTGTCTCTAGTAGGAGGAGTGTTGTCTTCTGAGGGTTTTCAGTGGATTACACCCATAAAATCCCAAAATAAAAAAAAGAAGATGAAAATTACATACAAAGATAAGGAACATATAAAAGAAAAACTTTGAAAATAAGAGTTTCAAACTACACTAGATTTTTAGTTGTCATGAGCCCTATCTTAATAGTCTTGAAAAGATGTCAGAAATCACATCATCCCTCAATAAAATTTCGTCTTTAATCTTCCTCCTATCTTTCCTCCAAATATCGATCATATACCCCTACATGTGTATAAAAGGCATCCCTACACTTGGAGAATTCAATTCAAGTTATCATACCTTTTGTCCATATTCCTTAGTACTTTTTAGTCGGTGATGTTTTAGATGGATTTGCTCACACATTCTTCAAGCAACCGTTAATACTTCTTGAGATACTAACCAACTGATTACTGAATGTGCTCACTTATTAAGGCGTAATTAGCAATATCCTAGTCTTGCAACACTTAAGGCTTAGCAGTGACTCTCAAACCAGTTGGTCTAAGGCACTAAGTGATAAGGCACCCTCGCTATATTTTTTTTGATGCTGCCTTAAGTAATTACAAAACCAGTGTTCATTTTTCTTTTAAATTTTTTTTATGCACCACTTATATTTTGTTTTTCTTTCATACTAAGATTTCTAGGCAAGAGTATTTCAAGGAGGTATCCTTTACTATCCCAAGTTTCAAGATGTATGCAAGTGCGTATAGTAGGGTATCAACGTTCAGAAGTTTGGACTCAAGAATAGAGACTATTTTTCAGACTTATTTCTATCCGTGGATTAGTAATTTCTTTATCTTACTAACCCTTGGGACAACAGCTCATGATTACGTATTATTAGTTTCGTTTTAAAATATCTAATTTTCTTGCATTTCTTAAATCTCTTCCTATCTTTCATATGTATTTTTCATTTTCTAAGTTTTATTTTCAAAATTTATGCAATGCAATATTTACATATGATGCGTAGATATACATACAAACCTTCCCCCCAAACTTGTTTGCAGCAGTGTCCTTACTGATATTGTCCTATAAGCCTAAAATCTGAAGACTAAGAGGAACAGTTCAATAAAATGGTATAAAGAAGGGGTCAAGAGTGAGTGACAGTGAAATCCTCCCCCAAACTTGTTTTTGGCTCACAATCATGCAAAGATTTCTTTTTTTTCAGAAGCCATTTAAAAATATTTTTCTTCTTCCTCCCAAACTTGAGTAAAACAGTGTTTTCATTACTAAGCATTGAAATTTAACATAAGAGAGGGGAAATAATATTGGTCCACACAAAGCTTTACAAAAACCAAAAGTTAAAACCAACCATTCAAATATTTTATCAAGGTAACACCATGGTTGGTGAAAGTTGGTGTAACGATATACGTGAAAAAGGCTCGAGACTGTATATGAATGGAGCTTGTATCATGTCTCGAGTAGAAGAAACAGAAATGAGAGTAACGATAAGAGATTATGTAGGGGGAAGATAAGAAGTGTAATCGAAAGGTTTTACGTCTCGGTTGGTGGAGACGAAAAAGTGAGTGTGAATGAAAACGAGAATTTGAAAGATAAGGAATGAGTGGAATAATCGCATTTTCGTACGTGATAAGAAGAAGGGATAGCGGTTCAACTTCTTCGGCCTCAAAAGGAAGCCAAGAATTTCCGGTGGAGGTTGATTCATCACAGCATCCAAGTCTTCAAGGAATGCGAGTTCTTCGGTGAAAATACTTTCAAAAATTTCATCGATGTTCCGAACGATAATCTCATTGGAAAGAAAGGAATCCTTATTTTTATCATTGGAATAGACAGATTCACTAGGAAGGTTGAAAGTTTCAAGGTCAATCTATTGAGCACTAGGATTCAAAACACTCGTTTCGTTAGAAATTATGAAGGTAGGAGACTCGAAAAGATCGTCTCCTTTATTCTTAAAAAAGTCTAAATCAAGTGGTCTTTAAAGAATCATAGAACTCAAAATATCGAAGTGTGATTCATTAAATCTCAGTAAAATTGAAAAAGGATGAGAAGAACCAAATAAAGTGTGTAATGCAATGGGTAAACGAACTTGGGTGTCGAGTATTGTTGAACCAGATATGGGAGATGAAGTCTGAATGAGTCAAGAACAATATAACTATTGATCCTCCAAATGATAGAATGTTAACTCTCGTCTGAGCCTGGGAAAACCCACAAACTGCCATTACTGAAATATGCCTTGAGTTTATCCAGAATCTGGTTTTAAGCATAAGACGGACAACTCCATATACCTTAACATCGTTAAGATATGAATCCATTCTATATCCAATATAGAAACAAATGCACTAATTTAGTTGGAACCAGATTCAAAATACATGCAGCCGTTTCCAGTGCATATTGACTAAATGGAAAAAGGCCAAGCAACATTACTCATCAAGGGGCGTACTCATGAATGAGTAACCTGAGAGAGAAGAAAATTCTCAAAACTATTACTTACGACGGAATACCCAGCACAAGTATCTACAACTTCGATCACCTTGAAGAATCCTGATACATGCAACATATGGTTCTTTCCTTTATTCTTATACCTATAACTTCTCAAAATTTGGACCTTGTATTTCAATGAAATACTTGTCTAAAACTAGAGAAGTCATGAGTAAACGGAATATAGTACGAGTACCAACCCTTTTGTCCTAACGGACATCGGACAACATACAATACTTTGTATAAGTCCACTGAGTTTAATAACTCAAACCTTGTGCATTGTAGGTTGAAAACTGTTATATGGTTAAGAAGAATTACACCGTTGTTGAATGCTCCTTTCCTAACCATCAACTGATATAGGTAAATGTCATTGATATAATTTAAAAAAGTTATACCTTACTTTATAAAATAAATGTACATATATATCAGTTTGAAATCAGTGCATAACGACGGATATTCAAAACCAAATATTTGCCATCAGGCAAAACCCATGTGATTTCCTCAAATATCACTAATTACAAAGAATTCTGATATATTGACGATCTAATCACCCAATTCCTAAAATCTTACTCCCACTCAGCATCTGTAATGCTATATAGATGTGAGAATCAAATCTGGTAAATACATACCATGGAGTCAGAATCTAATTGGGAAAACAGTTTTCAATTAACACTGCACAGTAAAACTGAAACATGAAAATGTTTCGAAAGGGTGGCCGGGTATTTCTAGTAATGCCTCTTCTACTATCCAGATTCATGGCAGTAACCGTATATTTCCTTGCCCTCACTCCAATCCCTTTATATGTCTTTACTTCTTACCTTCTGTACACCATTCTTAGGCTAATTAGTTTTCTTCCTTCCCAACCTTTCGGCACCAGCCTAAGGTTTGGAAGAAGACTATCCAATAAGCGTAATGGGTGTACTCTCCTAATACCAGGAGCCCTCGCAACCTGAGAGAAGGTAAAAAGAAAAGACAACCGAATAATCTTATTCAATTTCTCCCGAACCGGAAACCATCCTCGAATTGAAACAAGTTCCTCCGAGTTCGTATGTAACTATATAATGGCATATCCAAGCAATATGGATCTTCGTAGTGATACAGAGTGTTCTGGAGAAATGCAAAGGGGAAGTAGGAGTGGCAGGGGTATACAAGGCTTTGTCGTGAATGATAGCATTCGCAATTTCCTTTGCCTTGACTCTAATCCCTTTATATGTCTTTACTTATTACCTTCTGTACACCACACTTAGGCTAATTGGTTTTCTTCATTCCCTACCTTTCGGCACCTGCCTATGGTCTGGAAGAAGACTATCCAATAAGCGTAATAGGTGTACTCTCCTAATAACAGGAGCCCTTGCTATCTGAGAGAAGGTAAAGAGAAAAGACAACCAAATAAACCTATTCAATTTCTCCAGAACCGGAATCCATCCTCGAACAGAAATAAGTTTCTTCGAGTTCGTATGTAACTATACGATGGAGCATCCAAGCAATATGGATCTTCGTAGTGATATGGAGTGTTCCGGAGAAATCCAAAGGGAAAGTAGATGTGGCAGGGATATATGCGACATAATGACAATCCAAAATCCAAAGTGTTTTAAGAAGGTTCGGTTAAGTTGGTCATGAGTTTTAGTTTAAGGTCGGGTCACGGTCGCTGCCAAAGAGAGAGAGAAAAGAAACACTCAGCGTGCACTCTAACCAAGATTAGATTGGTTAATCACTTTATCTAATCAGGATGGCTCCCACTATCTCCTCGAATTCTCCTTCAAACCCTTAAAGGAGAATTAGTCGGGATTATCTAAAAATCACCCGAGGTGTAACACCTACTCATCAGTGAGAATCGGGATCCAACTACCATCGCATGATAACTTGATGGAAGCCACTCAAGTCACCACATTTCAGAAGGTACGCGCATGCCTGGCAAGTTTCTTTTATGGTTGAAACCCCTGATGTGGTTTTTCCCCCTAACGATTTATGACGTTGACTAGGTCAACATATCATAAACCGCTAGTCAAGTTCAACCCGTCATTATCTAAGATTAATTTAGACCCACCCGCATATACCCTTGACTAGGTCAAAATGGTTATGCGGCTGTCCTAAATAATCGCAATACCTGCAACAAACAAGCACCACTCAGCTACCGAACACTACGTCTTAACTAGGTCAAAACACGTAGCACGAATACTAAGTAACATTTGTAAGAAATGACGGAAGGCTATGGCTGGGTTTTTGGCGAAAAACCCTTTAACGTAATGAACTTGATATCACTGAAGGAACTCGAGTGTTTTTACAAATATATAGTGACGTAAACTTTTGCTAAAGAGGTCACTCCCTATGAAGGGATCTTGGCTTTTTCCTCATCGAATAAGGTGCAGGATATTCCTAATTGAATACTGTTGGATATTTGTGCCCTCAAGGAAATTATCGTAATTGCGGGAATGCAATTACTGAATTCGAGGAGGGCCAATCTCAAGAACGGTCTTACTCAAGATGACAGTGTATTATCTGGTGTGTCTTTATCTGTCATGTGAATGCGAGATACTAGTTATCACGTACCGTAAATACATAAGATAAACCCCATAGGATCTTTGCTTGACTACCAGGATTATGATAAGGATCATACTAGTGGGGCATGGTAGTTTATAAGCACATCCTCAAATGTCCCTAGTCATAGGAGTATCGAGACAGAACATCGATACTCCAGTTTAGACTAGTGTATACATTTCATGACCTTGTACGGGGCGATGGCTGTTCCCATAGCCATTGGTGTTTGACATTGATGATTGTATATAGGTGCTCATTGGATGAGTTACACTGGACGGACTCACCGAGAACTCCTAGTTGGTATTATAGCAATGTCAGATAGCAGTTCTCTGGTGACATGAGTATAAGGTAGTCCCTAGACCTGAAATCGCCACAGTGTCTCGTGTGTGTTCCCACTGTACTTTAATTACTATCCTACCACGGCTCTACTGAGTCGTGCAAACGGGGGTTTTGTTGGGTACAGTCCCGAAGCACATGGAGGCGGTGAGCGATCGAGGGAATTTGTCACTCCCGGTATTGGGAGTCGATTTCGCATTGTGCAGGACACGACTATAGCCAGAAGTCCGTGGCCACGGTAGTAGAGCTAAACTAGTAAGTGTTACCAGTTGTATCTCTTTGGTTATGAGTCTTCTGTCAGCATGACTTATCGAGTTATTGGGGGTCTAACAGATTCCACTTCCCAAACCCGGTATGTGATACTCTTTGACGAAGAGACCGGATTGTATGGTGACTGTCACTTATAAACTTTGTTGGGTCCGGATGAGTTCACTCATCGACCTGCCTTTATCTTTCTCAAACCTGGGTAGCCGTTACGTACAGCTAGTACCACTGATGAGCTTGTGGGTTGACCCGAAAGGGGGTTGAATCTTAAAGTGTTTCAGATTCAATCAGATACGATCATGTATAACCTACTGCCAGCGTATTAACAGGTCTTTAGAGTCCCGCAACGAAGATGCCTACCGGGGCAAAACGCGATGTGACGTACGTATAGGGATACGTACATGAGTTCAATAAAACTTGTATATTGGATATACGTTTTCAATCGGACGACTGTTATACTAGCCGGTTTCATAGCCGGCATACCAAGTCAAGTGTTGACTTGATAACCGTATAAATGATACGGTTTCTAATATAGTGTATATGATACATACACTCTCTACAGTATATAATACTGGGAAGATATTGATGGCATTTCGTGTATGTGATACATGATGTGTATGTGTATTGGATACATGTACTAATACTTATATATATATAAGTGTGTGTGTGTGTGTGTGTGTGTATTAATTCCCACCATTATGTATTAAGTATAAACAAATATGCAAATAAATATATATATGTAAATGTGTATATATATATATCTTTATATATATTAATGTGTATATATTATTAGTTATTTTATATGCTTATAAAATGGTGGGGCCCACCCTCTCTCTTGTGTGTTGATACACACATGAGAGAGAGTGGGAGGGTCGGTATGTGTCATGATATTGTCACGACCCGTAATTTAGCACGAGTTCGGCACTTAAATTATGCAACATCTAAAGGCGTAACTTTAATCAAGTAAGCCGAAGCCCAGAAAATCTAAACCTTTTTGCGGAAAATAGTGGGGGTGCAGTTTTGAAATAAAGGTATAATGAAATCAAGTTTTTCTTTAAATGCATAGATAATGAAACATGAAAATGCAAGTGGGTTATACTAGTTGAAAACATATTTTGTCTTTTAAAAATTTATGCAGCACCTCCCTTGTATATTTTGATCCAAAACTATATACACAACAATATATAGGCATCCCCAAGTGGGAGCTAACTCTTCGCGAACTGGCAGAATCACAACAACGCAATAACATATATACGACGCCTAACGGCGAAGATCAACCCAGAAAGAACAATAATAAGCAAGACATCAAAACTCAAGAAGCGAACATAAACCCATCGCTCTAAGTCTCGCACAATACCCAAGTCTGACTAGGTCTACCAATATACAATTTCTAGTTTCTGATTTGATGGAGTTTATCTAGATGCAATCGGAATATAACAGTACAAGAGTAGGCACGATCCAACATGTGTCCCACCTACCAAAGCAAAACACCCTGGAAGAAACCGTGTGCTAGCGATACTGCAACTGATCACAAGCGGTCAAACCTATAAGAACTGTGGCACAACGGGGGTGAGTTGCAAACTCGTGAATAGAAAACATCAACAGGTAGAAATCGAATAAAACAACTATTTCCTAGGTCACTATATCCTGAAAATAATACCATGATATGTAGGGTGACCATGTATGCATATATGTCAATAATTGAGTCAATGCAATGACATATATAAATAAACATCCGACATCATATGCCTATATGCATATGGATATCATCCACGTGTCCATCAACGACACAACTAATATCATGGAACCTGAGTGTCCAACACCGACACTCGAAACATCATGAAAACATATGCCTGTATGTATGAGGATATCAAATACGTGTGTTTGTCAACGACACATCAAAATCATGGAACCTGAGTGTCTAAAACTTGTTAGTTGTATGTATGCCCTAGAGGCCAGTATTGTACAGATGATGTATTTTATATTGGATGCTTGGACATATATAGAGATGACTTTCTTGCTCGATATGATAGTATGCTATATGGTTGCTCTTTATCTTAACATGCACACTTGTCTCTTTAAACTGTCTTATAGTTACATGTTGGTAAAGCCCATAGGATGTGTACTTGACTACCTGGACTATGATGCAGATCATACTAGTGGGGACATGGTAGTCCATAAGTACATCCTTCAAGGTCCCTAGTCGTGGGTGTATCGAGACGGGGCATCGATATACCAGTGTAGACTAGCGTATATGCTTCTCGACCCATGAGATGGGCGATGGATGATCCCATATCCATTGGTGTTTGACATCAGAGATGGTATACGGGTGCTCAGTGGAGACTGGGTACACTGGACGGACTCGTCGAGAACTCCCAGATGGTATTATACCTCACGTCAGATGGCAGTTCTCAGGTGACACTTGTACAGGTTAGTCTGTAGACCCGAGATCGTCATAGAGTCTTGTGTGATTCCCACTGTGCTTTGATCTCCACCTTACCACGTCCATGAGGGCGTGCAAAACGGTGGTCTTTGGGTACAGTCCCGAGTCATATAGAGGCAATGAGCGATAGGAGGGGTTTCGTCTCTCCCGGTATTGGGGGTTGATGTTGCGCAGTGCTCGATTGGCCGTAACAGGGAAGTCCCTGGCCAGGGCTGATCAGAGATCTGCTGGTAAGTGTTACCAGTAGTTTCTCGACCCGTTATGAGCCTCATATCGGCACGACTTATCGGTTATTGGGGTCTGACGTTTACCACCCCTAAACTTGATATGCGACATATCAGACGAACAGACCGGACTGTACGGTAAGTGTTACTGGTTGGATTCACAGGAGTGTGAGCGGGCTAGCTCGTCGATCTTCTGATCGCTCAATACCCGGATGGCCGTTACGTTTAGCAGACCGCTTGCGGCTTGTGGGTGCTTGATATGATCATCATCTGCTGCCGGCGTATTGACGAGTCTTTAGAGTCCTACACAGAGGTTTCCTGGCTCAAGCGAAACGAAATAGGAGCGCATATGAGATATGTGCAGGACCGAGAATAATGCGTGTATGTGATACCGTATTCCATTCTCACGATGAATGTATCGATTGGTTATATGCGATATAACCTAGATATCGAATCAAGGAATGATTCGATAAACCGATACATAGGATACTAGTCGGTTGTATGCGATATGACCGGATCGTTAAATCAAGTGTTGATTTAATGTATAAATATATATTTGATATATTACTTTGCATTAACTAGTATTGGTTCACTTTAAATGGATTTTCTCACTTGATGTGCAAGTTGTATATGTGATATACTTTTGTGCTCATGTTTGTATCATGTTTGATGATACTTGCTCATTCGGTTAAGTGTAAAGAATTAAACCTTGGTTAAGTAAATGGTTAGGGTTTTTATTTATTCATTCATTTATCGTTTTAATTTGGATTAAAAAGAAATTGCAAAAGAAAACAAAATGGTTGCTATCATTCTTGAAGCTTGTTGAAGCTTCATGAAGCTTTGACCAAAGTGACCATTTTGTCTTCATGCTTAACCCTAACCATTCATCTAACCTTAGTCAATTCTCTACACCTAACCATGGTTCATATTATGATAAGTATTCATTTCTTTTGCATTTTAAAAAACTCATCATAATCATCTTCATCTTCTTCTTCTTCTTGAGTTCAAGAAAAAGCTTGCCACCATTAATGGAATCTTGAGTAAACAAGTGAGAAATCCAATTCTAAAGTGAACCCACCTCCTATTTCTTCACCCTCTACCTCTTGCCAAGTAGTATAGGGTGTTTTCTTCGCAAGTTTCACAACTTGGTGAAGTCGGAGCTTGATCTTGTGAAGCCTCGACGTAGATCATCTTCGGCATCGTAGCCGACGACTGTTCCGCTCATTTCTCCGATGAAGACGATGCGAGAGTCCGGGATTCGAGATGGAAAGCGAGGGGACAACTACGTGGAGCTAAGGAAGTGGATAACCGGATCTACAAAGGTTGTAGTTTCCTACTTTTAGTTAAGTTGTTAACTAGTTTCCTTTTTAGCCTAAAATTCTAGTTAACGATCCGTATTAGAGTTTCTCGGCACTTGTAAAATTTAAAATTAGCATGGTTGATGCCTTGTGAGACCTCTTGAGAGTGCCTAGGAACCCTACAGTGGTATCAGAGCCTAGCTAGAGCCTTAGGCGATGCTTTGACGATGTTTGAAACCCGATCGAACCCGAAACCCTATTTTTCCACGCTCTCTGGACTTTTTCTAAAAACTGGGTTTTTTCCATATTAAAAATGCTTAAAAAATTCAGCAGGGAATTCTAAGAATTACGGTGCAAATTTTTCCAAGAGATGAGTTAAAAGCGCGGCGGAACCGCGGCAGAAGCCTGGCTTCTGCGGTGGTTCCGCGGCCATATGATGACATCATCATTCCCTTTTTGCACAGTAATTCCTACTTTATGATGCTGAGTTTTCTGGGAATTTTTAATTTGACTCAAGTGTTGAGTGTTCTGGGGTTGCATTGGGAATCGTTGATTCGATCGGATTATTAAACTTCGTCTATGTGTTTTTCCGGATAACTTTAGAATATGTTAAAAAGTTCGACCGGATATAAACACCCAACTTTTCCCCTGCCGGAAAATTTCCAAGTGTTGGATTTTTCTGAGGTTTAAAGACGTTCTAAGCAGTGCAAGTAACGCGATGGTCCCTCTAGAAGACAACAAACCTTAACTCGATTATGTGACCGTCTTGAACTGCCCTTTGAACCTTCGGGTTTGGGGCAGTACGGTGTGCCACATGTGAGGCGTTGGCTTGACCCTTCTACGGTTGGACCGTTGGTACTGAGGCATGAAGTGAATGTCTTTGAACCTATTTCATGTGTTGAACGGTTTCGGGAAAACTTGGGTGTTCGAATGTTCGATCGGAAAGTTTAATATTTTCTATTTATCCGGAATGGGATACAATAATTGGAATTCACAAACAGTTATGAGATAACTGGATGAATGTTATAAATCTAGCGGTTTAGTCTCACTTGATATTGAAAAGAGTTTTCGATAATGGGACTAAAATGCGGGGTTTATAATTGTTAGGCATGTGATGTCTAAGTATTTCATTTGATTAGGCATGCGATGTCTAATGAGGTTGTGGATTCCAACTGTTGTAGTTTTACACTTTCTTTTCTGTGACCGTAAGTGTAATATGTGATATCGCCGGTTTCGTTACTATATGTCAACGACAATTGGGATGCGCATATTTACTTACGTTGATGACATGTGATGTTATGTGTTGCTGGATATGTTATATTGGATTGTCGTGTTTGAATAGCCGGGGGTTTTTATGTGAGATGAGTGTTTTTCATTTTCCTTCATGTAAAAACTTGTATATAATATTCTTTTATTTGGGGCACTTCCAGGTTGCGGAAGCTGTCACCCTTTGTATATTATTTACTTTTCTGCACTAGGATAGACCCAAGGAGGGGAGCACAAGTAACCGGGCTCTAGGGTCCAGTGGGAGACCATCTCGAGGAGTCGAGTCCGGTTCTCCTAACTCTAGAACTGGTAGGGTTGCTTGTCGCTCTCGTAGGGGTCTAGGGGTGTGGGTTTGGCTATTCATCATGACCGTGGAATCCGTGTTTTATACTGGCTCGTATTAAAAACACGGACGTCCTAGTATATCCAATATTTCATATGATTCTTCTGCTGCGATATCTGTGATGTGATCATGTGATATGTTCTGTGATGGATACTTTATATAGTATATATGATATATTATATAGACGTTACTTATGTTTTGCACCCGCACTAGCCCTGCCCTGCTCTGTCGTTAGTTACCTAACCTAACGGTGCATGAGGGGACATCGAGGCGAATGCGGATGGCATAAGTGTACGTCGTATTTATCTGTGATGTTTAGGTATTTAAATGATGGGACTTCATTAATGTGATTAATGAAATAAAAGAAACCTAAAGATGTTGTAGAATCGAATTTCTAAATAAAACAGGTAGCTACAGTTCTTGCTTTGCACAGAGGTATATATGATATACCCTGCACCTTATTCGATGAGGAAAGGACCGAGATCCCTTCGCCGGGAGTGACTCCTTTAGCAATAACTGACAGACGCTACACACTCGGTTTGCTTTTGATTGCTTTTGGAGTTTTACTTTGCACAGTAATATATATGATATATCCCGCACCTCATTCGACGAGGAAAGGGCCGACGATCCCTTCACCGGGAGTGACCCCTTTAGCAAAACTAGAAAAGCCTCAAAATCACTCCATTTCAAAACTTCATTTGATTCTACAACGATATCAAGTTCATTACGCTCATGGTTTTCAGAAAAACCTGCGTAGCCCTCCGTCAATTCAGATATGTAATATTCAGTATTCGTGCTACGGTTGTTTGGCATCCGTCAAGGCGTAGTGTACGGTAGCTGATTATTACTTATCTGTAGCATGAGATGCGATTGGATTAAGGTATTCGTACGGCGTTGTTTGGCATGCGTCAAGGGTCGTACGGGTGGGTTTAATTCGATCACGAATTGTACGGGTTGAACTTGACTAGCGGACTATGGGTTGTTTGGCATGCGTCAAGGTCATAGCACGCTAGGGGCAAAATATTATAGGGAATTTCAAGTGTTGAAATTTGCAATGAGATTGCATACCTTCTATGAGATAGTTGGATCCCGATACCCACTGCGAGTAAGAGTTACTCCTGGGAGAGTTTTACACATTACAATTAGCCGATCAAGTAGGTGTCTAGAAAGGTGTCAACGGGGTTACGCCTCTGGGAAAACGAGGTTTGCTTTAATTAGGTCCGTGCGAAAGCACGGGGAACCTCCCTCAAAGTACCGACACTGGCCTGGCTGAAAGATCGACGAAGTTGTAAGGTGTAATTAATCCCGGCTAGTCTTTCCTTTTAGGATTTGAAGGAAGATTTGATAAAAACCAGTGGGAGCCATCCTGATTAGATAAGATAATAACCAATCTGATCTTACAAGAGCATACGCTAAAGTGTTTTCTTCTCTCTCTCTCCAGGTAGCGACCATTTCATGCCCTAATAAAAATAATAATATGGATGTATTGACCGAACCTGCATGTTATACTGTGCTGGGGAACGTTGGTTCCGTTCTTTCTTATAAGAGTTATAGGAATGAACATGACATAGGGGAATACCAGGATTCCCATGCCACCCGAATGAAGAAAGTACATGTTGATGCATTTTCTTCGGGTGTGTTCGTTACTGAGAACTGTTTCTCCATTTGCTCTACGTCCTGGGTATTAGATACCGGGTCAGGATCCCATATATGTAATCAGTTACATGGGCTAAGGAAAGGTAAAGAACTTGGAGAAGGTGATAAAGACATTAGAGTTGGAAATGGTGCAATTGTTGCAGCTAAGACTGTCGGGGAATATCACATTGCATTACCAACTGGTAATACATTGGTTCTGAACAAATGCTATTACATGCCGAACCTGATATGCAACATTATATCAGTTTCTTTATTGAGTAAAGAGGGATATAATTTTGTATTACAGGATAATGTTATGAACATTTTCCGTAACCAAAAGTTGGTTGGATCAGGCACGTTGTGCAATGGCATTTATGTTCTAAATCAATCCACAGTTCTAAGTATAACAAACACACACAAGAGGAAGAGTTCTGATCTGAACGAATCCTTCTTGTGGCATTGTAGACTGGGTCACATCAATGCGACACGACTGGCTAAGTTACATAAGGATGGATATTTAAATCCATTTGAATTTTCATCTTATGACACTTGCCAGTCATGTCTCAAAGGCAAGATGACCAAAACTCCGTTTACGGGACACGGAGAAAGAGTTACAGAACTCTTGGGACTAATACATAGTGATGTATGCGGTCCCATGTCTACACATGCCAGGGATGGTTCTTCGTACTTCATTACAATCACTGACGATCTCTCTAGATTCGGATATGTGTTCCTGATGAAACACAAATCAGAAGCTTTTGAGAAATTTAGAGAATATAAACAAGAAGTCGAAAACCAAACCGGAAAAAGTATTAAAATCCTTCTATCTGATCGAGGAGGTGAATACTTGAGCAATGAATTCCTGGACTTCCTAAAAGAGAATGGGATTCTCTCTCAGCTAACTCCTCCATATACACCACAGCACAACGGTGTATCAGAACGGAGGAACCGCACCCTATTAGATATGGTGCGCTCTATGATAAGCACAGCTGAGTTACCTATTTCCTTCTGGGGATATGCGCTTGAGACAGCCATGGACCTATTGAATAGAGTTCCTACCAAATCAGTGCCTACCACTCCATATGAGATATGGAAAGGGAAGAGACCACATCTTAATTATATTAAGATATGGGGTTGTCCAGCTTATGTCAAAAGACAAAATCCGGACAAACTCGAGGCAAGATCAGTCTTATGTAAGTTTATAGGATATCCCAAAAATTCACAAGGGTATATCTTCTACCATCCCGAGGAACAAAAGGTGTTTGTTTCTCGACATGCCACTTTCTTAGAAAAAAGTTTTCTTATGAAACAGATAAGTGGCATTGAGGTAGAACTGGAGGTTCCAGCGACACAAACTATAACAGAAGACTTGGTAGAACCAGAGGATTCAGTAGTACCCGACGAACCCCAGCCTCTCCGCCGATCTAGTAGGGTTCCTCGCCAACCTGAGAGATACTACAGTTTTCTTATTGACGGTGGAAGCGAAGATTGCATCATGGAGGATGATGACCCAACTAGCTTCGAGCAGGCCATCACGAGTAGGGACTCAGTGAAATGGCTGGATGCTATGCGGTCCGAGATGGAATCCATGTACACCAACAAAGTATGGACTTTGGATGTTGCTCCTGAAGGGGTAAAACCTATCGGGAGCAAGTGGATCTTCAAGAAAAAACTTGGTGTAGATGGGAAAGTGGAGACTTTCAAAGCTAGACTTGTAGCAAAGGGTTTTCGTCAAAGACCAGGTGTGGACTATGACGAAACCTTTTCTCCAGTGGCTATGCTTAAATCCATCCGGATCATGCTTGCCATCGCTGCATATCATGATTACGAAATCTGGCAAATGGATGTTAAGACCGCCTTTCTAAATGGTGATTTAGAAGAGTGCGTGTACATGACTCAGCCAGAGGGCTTCGTAGACAGTGGGAGCAGCGGGAAGGTGTGCAAGCTGCTTAAATCCATTTATGGATTAAAGCAAGCATCGCGGAGTTGGAACATCTGCTTTGACGTCGTTATCAAAAAGTTTGATTTCATCAAAAACCCAGATGAACCTTGTATCTACAAGAAGGTAGCAGAGAGTAAGGTGGTCTTCCTCGTATTGTACGTGGACGACATACTCTTGATAGGAAATGATATTCCTATGCTGCAATCGGTCAAGCTCTTCTTATCACAAAGATTCTCAATGAAAGATCTTGGTGATGCCTCCTGCATATTGGGAATCAGGATCTATAGAGATAGATCCAAACGGATATTGGGATTGTCCCAATCCAGGTACATTGACACCATACTAAAGAGGTTTAGTATGGAAGAATCCAAGCGTGTGAACTTGCCCACGATCTCTGGAGTCACTCTCTCCAAAGAGATGTCTCCCAAGACTGATTTGGAGAGAGCTCGCATGCAAGGGATACCCTATGCTTCGGCTGTAGGCTCTATCATGTACGCGATGCTATGTACCAGACCCGATGTTGCATACTCACTAAGTGTAGTGAGTAGGTATCAAGCTGATCCTGGAGAGAGTCACTGGACAGCTGTGAAGAGCATTCTCAAGTACTTACGAAGGACTAAAGAGATGCTCTTGGTGTATGGTAACGGAGAACTCCAAGTGGAGTCCTTTACCGATTCGAGCTTCCAGAGTGATAAGGACGACTCTAAGTCGCAGTCGGGATTTGTCTTTACCCTTTACGGAGGGGCGGTTAGCTGGAAGAGTTCCAAGCAGGAAACCGTGGCAGACTCGACGATGGAGGCTGAATACATCGCTGCCAACAATGCTGCTAAAGAGGCTGTCTGGATCAAGAAGTTCATTACTGAACTTGGTGTGGTTCCATCCATTGAGCATCCAATACCTTTGTATTGCGATAACAATGGAGCGGTGGCTTTGGCCAAGGAACCCAGGTCCCATCAGCGATCCAGGCATATTCTGAGGCGGTATCACCTGATCCGGGAGATAGTTGATCGCCGGTAGATCGAGGTCAGGAGGGTTGACACGAAGAATAACACGGCGGATCCACTCACGAAGGCCATTCCCCAGATACAGTTTGAGAGACTCTTCGGGATGCTCGGTATGCGATACTACAGCAGCTGGCCCTAGTGTAAGTGGGAGATTGTTAGTTTTATGTATGCCCTAGAGGCCAGTATTGTACAGATGATGTATTTTATATTGGATGCTTGGACATATATAGAGATGACTTTCTTGCTCGATATGATAGTATGCTATCTGGTTGCTCTTTATCTTAACATGCACACTTGTCTCTTTAAACTGTCTTATAGTTACATGTTGGTAAAGCCCTTAGGATGTGTACTTGACTACCTGGACTATGATGCAGATCATACTAGTGGGGACATGGTAGTCCATAAGTACATCCTTCAAGGTCCCTAGTCGTGGGTGTATCGAGACGGGGCATCGATATACCAGTGTAGACTAGCGTATATGCTTCTCGACCCATGAGATGGGCGATGGATGATCCCATATCCATTGGTGTTTGACATCAGAGATGGTATACGGGTGCTCAGTGGAGACTGGGTACACTGGACGGACTCACCGAGAACTCCCAGATGGTATTATACCTCACGTCAGATGGCAGTTCTCAGGTGACACTTGTACAGGTTAGTCTGTAGACCCGAGATCGTCATAGAGTCTTGTGTGATTCCCACTGTGCTTTGATCTCCACCTTACCACGTCCATGAGGGCGTGCAAAACGGTGGTCTTTGGGTACAGTCCCGAGTCATATGGAGGCAATGAGCAATAGGAGGGGTTTCGTCTCTCCCGGTATTGGGGGTTGATGTTGCGCAGTGCTCGATTGGCCGTAACAGGGAAGTCCCTGGCCAGGGCTGATCAGAGATCTGCTGGTAAGTGTTACCAGTAGTTTCTCGACCCGTTATGAGCCTCATATCGGCACGACTTATCGGTTATTGGGGTCTGACGTTTACCACCCCTAGACTTGATATGCGACATAGAACAGACCGGACTGTACGGTAAGTGTTACTGGTTGGATTCACAGGAGTGTGAGCGGGCTAGCTCGTCGATCTTCTGATCGCTCAATATCCGGATGGCCGTTACGTTTAGCAGACCGCTTACGGCTTGTGGGTGCTAGATATGATCATCATCTGCTGCCGGCGTATTGACGAGTCTTTAGAGTCCTACACAGAGGTTTCCTGGCTCAAGCGAAATGAAATAGGAGCGCATATGAGATGTGTGCAGGACCGAGAATAATGCGTGTATGTGATACCGTATTCCATTCTCACGATGAATGTATCGATTGGTTATATGCGATATAACCTAGATATCGAATCAAGGATTGATTCGATAAGCCGATACATAGGATACTAGTCAGTTGTATGCGATATGACCGGATCGTTAAATCAAGTGTTGATTTAATGATTTAATGTATAATTATATATTTGATATATTACTTTGCATTAACTAGTATTGGTTCACTTTAAATGGATTTTCTCACTTGATGTGCAAGTTGTATATGTGATATACTTTTGTGCACATGTTTGTATCATGTTTGATGATACTTGCTCATTTGGTTAAGTGTAAAGAATTAAACCTTGGTTAGGGTTTTTATTTATTCATTCATTTATCTTTTTAATTTGGATTAAAAAAAAATTTCAAAAGAAAACAAAATGGTTGCTATCATTCTTGAAACTTGTTGAAGCTTCATGAAGCTTTGATCAAAGTGACCATTTTGTCTTCATGCTTAACCCTAACCATTCATCTAACCTTAGTCAATTCTCTACACCTAACCATGGTTCATATTATGATAAGTATTCATTTCTTTTGCATTTTAAAAAACTCATCATAATCATCTTCATCTTCTTCTTCTTCTTGAGTTCAAGAAAAAGCTTGCCACCATTAATGGCATCTTGAGTAAACAAGTGAGAAATCCAATTCTAAAGTGAACCCACCTCCCATTTCTTCACCCTCTACCTCTTACCAAGTAGTATAGGGTGTTTTCTTCGCAAGTTTCACAACTTGGTGAAGTCGGAGCTTGATCTTGTGAAGCCTCGACGTAGATCATCTTCGGCATCGTAGCCGACGACTGTTCCGCTCATTTCTCCGATGAAGCCGATGCGAGAGTCCGGGATTCGAGAAGGACAGCGAGGGGAAAACTACGTGGAGCTAAGGAAGTGGATAACCGGATTTACAAAGGTTGTAGTTTCCTACTTATAATTAAATTGTTAACTAGTTTTCTTTTTCGCCTAAAATTCTAGTTAACGTTCCGTATTAGAGTTTCTCGGC
This sequence comes from Agapanthus africanus, assembly GCA_030015575.1. Taxonomy (NCBI): domain Eukaryota; kingdom Viridiplantae; phylum Streptophyta; class Magnoliopsida; order Asparagales; family Amaryllidaceae; genus Agapanthus; species Agapanthus africanus. The sequence goes on along the minus strand of CM057338.1, from coordinate 849,275,672 downwards.
ACTTGTAAAATTTGAAATTGGCATGGTTGATGCCTTGTGAGACCTCTTGAGAGTGCCTAGGAACCCTACAACACCGACACTCGAAACATTATGAAAACCCGTGTCTAACATCGACAAGTAAATCCTCATATCTCGGGCTCCGTCAGTCCGCCTATATCATGACTACGGTTGGTATCCTCCAGATATTCGCCGCGCCAAACTATCTCGGGCTCCGTCAGTCCGGATCGGCTCATATCATCTCACGACTCCGGTCGGTATCCTGCGGATAACCGCTGAGCCCAAAACTATCACCGATAGGTAGTGCTCCCTCTGCCAGGCTCATCGTCTACACCATAAAAATCATTTCTTACCCCGAGGTACCATATCGGGTCCACTATGTACCGGCAGATGGTGCCTCCCACTCCTCGAATCGGGTAAGCTCACAACTCGGAATCGAGAAAAACACATGGTGGACACCTCGAAATATCATATCAAGAGAAACCGCATTTTTAAAACAATACCCAATTTCCTTTGAAATATAACTACGGTTCTCAAATCCAGAGATCTCATAAAAACAACATCTCAATGCATATAACCATAAGGTAAGCATATCAAATATATCATGCAAACATGTAATATGATAGTACTGAACAATTAGGAATAATATCAGGGATATAGCAATTCTACTGTGTAAGTTGCATGGCAATTACCGATGATGAATGTGTGTGAGTCGGTAAATCTGTGTAAGTGTAACATGCGCATCAATGGTAATTGTGCAGGTGAACTAGCAAATGATATCATATAGCATTAAATACTAGAACGTGGTATGTACATCACGAAGGGTAATATCCTACACAACATGGATAATCAATGGGTATATCTATCTACACATGAACCATACGGTCACTTTTAAAAGATACAAATCGTCGTTTTGAAAATAGGTATGGTTCAGGTGGCAATCTTTACGTTGGCGATCCCGCCTCAAAACAACCGATATGACAATAATTCTCGATCATCATCCTCAAATCACCAGCGCGGATCATTTATCTGGTAACTCATCGCGTACGGTAATCCATCGTACAGTAACATCAAACAGAATAGGGATTCTATCGTCCTATTCATCAATAAGGGTACGGATCTAAAATCTCGTACGACATATCACTCTTTATCCTCATAAATAAATATATATACACATATATCACAAGTCACATTTGTATCAATCTCATATCAAGTCACATTTATATAAACATCATATCTTATAAATTTCAAGTCGTATCGATCTCGATCTCATATCATACTACTATCAACTCATACTTGTCATCTTTCAATTCTATATATCAAGCTTCACATTCTCACATCAATCCTCATATATTAATCCAAATCATCCTTAGCAATCATATCCTTGAGTTTATACATGGGTTTTTCTCCAAACTATAGTTTATAATTCACTTATCCATATCAATGGTTGCGGGGGTGCTATACACCATCCACCCGACTTTCCCCATAGTTATAAATCTACTCACCTGCTATTCTCCTCGCGTAGTCCAAGTCGATGTGCTTCGTCGTCTCGGAAGTCCTTGTGAAGGTACCTACAATCAATACACATCGAAATGCAATAAAAACCAAGTCTGGAAAACCGATACGGCACACAAAGTGCTCATAGGTTAGAATCTATAGCTTACACATGCAAGATCAACCAAATAACCCTCGTCGTTAATGTACAAACGTCCAACGACGGAATCCAAACTCAAATATAAAACCAAGTTTCAGAAATCACATAACACGAAATCAGCAACATGAGAATTCACTCCCAGATTCTACCCTAGGTCAAACCATGATATTTTGCATATAGGGTTAGTCTAGATATCACATAACAATGCCACACACTAAAAATCAACATAATCCCTCGCAATGTGGCCGCAAATTTGCGGCCACGAGGATTAAATCTGCGGCCATGTTTAGGGCATTGGGGCTTGGGCTTCTGGGTGTGCTTCTAGGTTGCCTAATCGGCTCACTATAATCGCTAAATAATTTTTAGGGTCCCCGGGTTATAGCAGATTCACAATATCCCATCACAAATTCCATAAAATACGATATCGGACAATTTCAAAGTTCGTGTTTTGGTTTCTTGTATCTGGTCTTGGCCAGTAAAAACATCACTCAAGTCTTGCAAACACTCACTACACCTCAATTCACCACTTACAAGTCAAGTCACCCACTAAATATCAACTTGGAAATTTCCAAGATCACAATACTCACTAAATTAAATTCTGAACTAAACTAGGATATACTAAACATAACATCTTAACTAAAGGAAAGTAAATGTACCCCATTTGGCAACTTAGGAAAATTCTTGAGTTGCCCAAAATCTTCAAAATCCAAACTTGAATGGTACATAGGGTTTAGGAAGAGGTAGGGATCATTTATTGTGAAGGTGACATGAGGTTTTGGTAATGAATTGGGGATGATTCATGGAGGTAGAGAAGGATGAAGGAGAAGAAGGAATTGATGAAGAAATGAAGAAGGAAGAAGAATGATGAAGAAGTCAAAGGTTACTCTCTCTCTCTCTCTCAACCTCACTCTCTCTTATACTCACTCTCTCAAAAATATCTCTTTTGTCCCCTCTCAAAATATCTCATGGCATCTCTTTTCTATTCTTTTTTTATAAATAAAACCAAATGAAATGAACAAACATGTAACAAAAATGCACATGACATGGTGCACTAACCATGGAAAAATATAGAAATACGGATTTGGCTTAATCGTGATTTGTAGTGCACTAATCAATTTAATTTAAACTTGCATATCATTAATTATAAAAATGCCAAAATCCGATAAATTTCTTTATAATAAATAAATCATTTTAATCTCCAATTATTTTCCAAATATTGGTATATACTTATACCATTTTACGAAAAACCCCTATTCGCAAATCGAATAATTTTTGTGAAATATATTAGTTTAATATTAAATTTCCAACAAAAATAATATTTTATATTTCTGAAATGTTACAATCTTCCCCCCTTAAATAAATTCGGTCTCCGAATTTAAATTTAAACTCCTAAATACTAAAACATTTCAATAATCATCTCAAATCAACGGGGCTCCGAAATCACGGAAGATACAGAAATACCACAGCGCATCGTGTGCGCATGAAAACGAGTGCGAAACTCAAAATCAAATTTCGTCAAGCATCAAGCAATCACTGGAGTTAAAATTGAAATGCGAATCTCGAAATCCACTGCTAAAATCCAATTATACTATAGTCAAATCATAATACATATATAGTACGCATCCTTATAAAACCATTTTAAAAGCTGAATAACTCATGCCAAATCTTCTTTTTATATTGTCGTGTGATGCGTAACTCACGGCACAAGTGGCAGACAATCATTTGTAAAGTAGTAAATATATACTTATATATGTTTACTCAAATTATACGTCCCGTCTTTTTGAAATATCCCAGAAGGTTCTCCTTGTAAATTTCGTGTCACTCATGGACACGTAGGAAATAGCGAAACTATAACTCCTTTTTGAAAACCTTTTGGTAAACTTTTCATGCATGCAAAGTACTCAGGTACTATTCTCAGATCAGTCCTGCTCGACTACTATATAACATAGTACCCAACATGAAAACATGATACTCATAATTTAAATCAACCTCAAAAGGCGTATTCAACATCACATGTGTCTGGTGTGCACAGAAATCAAATCCAATACAAGTGCCACAAATATACACAAAAGCAAAACTAAGTGCAACGGGTGTGCACGAAAGCATCTGTCCAGTGCGACGGATGTGCACGACAACAATGTCAAGTGCATCAAGAGTGCATAAAAATCTCAATCAAGCGCAACAACCTTGCATGGATAAAGTCTCCATTAAGTGCATCCAACATGCGCGAATAAAAACCTCAATTGAATGCGCCCGGTGTGCACAAAATCTTATACCATGCGCCCAATATGCACGAAAATCCAAATCGGGTACGTCAGGTCCGCACAAAACATCTTGTGCAGTAGTGTGCATGATAACGAACGTCAAGTGCAGATGCTCACGAAAACATAAATCTGGTGCAACAAATGCACAAAATACAAATATGGTGCAACCAATGCACGAAAACTCATCAATATCTCAAATGCTCACAAAAACAACACCGAGTATACCAAGGTTATAGAATCATAAACGTGTTCAACTGCGTGCACAAATCCATCCCAATGCACTGCAAGCACATATAAGCTATACCGAGTGCAAAAATCAAGTCAAGTGCATATGACATGCACGGAATTGAATCGACAGTATCAAATCCACGAAACCATAAATACGTGCAACGAAGGCACAAATCGATACCAAGTGCAATAGATATGCACAAATCATAAACCAATGTAGCGGTGTATAAAACATAAATCAAGAGCAATAACCGTGCATAAAATATAAATCTCTAGTAGGTGCAGCCATGGTGCACGAAAACAATATCATGAAACTCAATCATTGAAACTCAAATCCAAGCGATAAAAGTGTGATACTCGGATCACAAAACGCAATCGCAATAAATGGCATTGAGGTACACCTCCTACAATATCGAAAAATGCCGGTATGCCCAAGCTGGCAGAGCAAGATCATTTACTTTCCTCATGCTCACGATATGGCGTCCTCGGTCTCTAGGTCCTCGTTTCTCTATAGATTACCAATCTTACGATCTTTCTGCTCGTCAACCCGGTCAGGTGTACTAACGGAACAGTTCCGCTCTGGAACTCCTCTGATCATCGTTTAGCCAATCAACATGACCACTCACAACGGCACATTACTAACGGCAGCATCTGGACCTCTGAATACGCGTGATATAACCGATCCTGGGTGCAAATCTTTATCGCTGCGGTGTCCTGAAAAGAACCTACTCAAGGTCTCTTCCTATCTCACCTATGCCGAACTATACGAAGTTTGGCACTCTTGCTTAACTCATTTCTTATACACGGATAGATGCGTCCTCAGCACGGGTTTCATCTAGAAATTTAGCTGTATCTAATGCCTCTGCACACATATCAATCCTCTGGCATCAACGGAGAGTAACAACCGCTTGTTAACATCTCACACGAACATCTTGTTCCTCTCGTCTTTATTATCGTCCACTTCGACATCATCTCTTGCTGTCTGCATATTGCAATTCGTTCTCGGCTATGATCAATTCGGAGTCTCTTACACGGACTCGAAATTACGAACTCGGTATCTTCACCACTCCGTAGAAGATATTTAGCCGAACACGTCCTCGGGAACTCGTCCAAATCATCCGAGGAATAAACTTTATTCGTCCGTTCTCGATCAACGCACAACGCATCTGGATGAGGTCCTTCTATCTGAAACTGGTCAACTTACTGATCTCATATCGGAGCATCTAATGAACAACGTCCTCTCTTGCTCGATTTACTCTAGATCCAAGTAAGATCCTTCAACTGGAATTCTTCGACTCAACTGAGCCTGTGTCGGTACATCAAATCTGATGAATCATAACAGTCGCTCAACTCGAGATAGACTAGCTATCACCTATCACATCTCTGCCTGAAATCTCCTGCGGTTTCAGCTCATAAGCTCTAGAAGCGACATCCTATCAATCTCAGCAACAGCCGGGTCATCTGTCTGCACGGTAGACAACATCACGACCTCAGGGATAGGTGGTACATCAACAGTCCTCACAATCCGGCAGCCTCTATCAATGGACCGATCATCCGGTACAAAACCGAACACCCGCCTCTAATGAGAGGTCACGATACAAACACTATACCTACACGTTCCTATGTCACCAGAAAACATCATGGTCAGTCCTCGTCCGTAACGAGCTCGCCCTGACTGCTTCTCTAGCAGCAGCTCTCTCTGCGCTCAAACCATGGTGACAGGAACCTCAAACAGGTATCAATAAAGATAGATCAAATGAACAAAAGAAATCAACAGATCCCAAATGGATATATGATCATAGGAACGAATAGAATCACAGATCTCAAGATAAGTACATCCTAAGGTTACTTTAGTGGAGTATCGTATCGTAAGTATGCCGCGAAACATACGCACGGTACGTCACTCTACTCAAGCCACCTACTCCATCAATCAAGGTCAACCTATGAAATGAAAGTTCGGGTCTAATACCTCCCCGTCAAGTCTATGTTCCGTAAGGTCAAGCCTAGCTTCCGAAATATATATTACATCCCAGACTTCGCATAGTCAAACCTAGACTCAAACCAAGGTTAAACCTAATGCTCTGATACCAACTTTATCACGACCCGTAATTTAGCACGCGACCGACACTTAAATTACGCAACGTCTAAAGGCGTAACGTTAATCAAGTAAGCTGAAGCCTAGAAAATCTAAAACTTTTTGCGGAAAATAGTGGGGGTGACGTTTTGAAATAAAGGTATAATGAAATCAATTTTTTCTTTAAATGCATAGATAATGAAACATGAAAATGCAAGTGGGTTATACTAGTTGAAAACATATTTCGTCTTTTAAAAATTTGGACAGCACCTCCTGTCACGACCCAAAAAAGCCCGTGACTGGCACTTGAATCATATGAAGTCTATATGACCCCATCTAATCCAAGTAAGCCAAAGCCCAGAAATCTAAAACCATTTTTAAGGAGTAAATAAGGAAAACTAGTTTTTAAGAAGTAAGAAAACATGTTTAAAGAACCAGGTTTTTAAAGAAGTAGCCGAATATGCATTTGTAAAATCCTCAAATGTCCTTTCTAAAAATTTCGGCAGAGTTTCCTTTGTAAATACTGGCCCCTAACGGGGTACAACAAGAATAATATATATGCAATGATAAAAAGCATCCCCAAGCGGGAGCTGGCTCTTCGTCAATCGACGGTCATAACCACGCAAGCAATATAATATACAATGCCGAAGGGCGAGGATCAAAACTCAGAAAGAAACTCAAAACAGCATGAAAACCGTAATACTACAACGCGCGACTCTAAGGTCGAAATAATACATAACTGGTTTTCTAAGTCTGAAACAATATATAAGTTTTGGTTGATGGAATTTCTAGATACAAATGAATAATAAATGTACAATGGTGGTTCTGATGCAAAAGAACCCACCTACCAAGCAAATCACCCGCAAAGGAAGCAGTGTGCCAAAAATGCCGCCATGGAACCTGCACGGCAAAACCTGCAAGAACTGTGGCACAACGGGGGTGAGTTGCCAACTCGTGAGTAGAAAACATCTACAAGTAGAAATCGAATGCATGACATAATCCTAGGTCAATACGATCAGTATATATATCCTCAAAATGAATAAGTCTGAAGCATGATAAGGTGGAAATGTAACATCTATACATGTGTGTAGTGCCAAGTGCTCGTGCCAGTGCCTCGGTAATAACAAATCATAAGTATGTATGTATGTGGATCCCGCCCATATGTCACCCAATGACAATAAGCATCATGCATGTAAATATCATAAAGTATATGCATGGAAATATGAGGATATAATCAAAATCATGGAACCTGAGTGCTTAGCATCGACACTCGAAAACATCATGAAACCTGTGCCTAGTATCGGCACGTAAATCCTCATCCATAAAGGGCTCCGTCGGTCCAGACCGGCTCGTATCATCTCATAACTCCGGTCGGTATCCTCCGGATAACCGCCGAGTTCAAATACAATCACCGGTAGGTAGTGGTCCAACTGTCAAGCTCACTGTCTAGCTACACAGCAGATCCGTTCTCGCCCCGGGGTACCATACCGGGCCCACCATGTACCCGCAATCGGATCATCCAACTTCTCGAATCGGGTTTCACATGTCGCTCTCAGCACCGAGAAAACACATGGTGGACGCACTGAAATATCATATCAAAGGTAACCGGGTTTTTAAAACAATTACATACTTCTTTTGAAATACTCACGGTTCCCAAATCCAGAAATATCATGGAAACAACATATCTCAATGCGTATAATCAAAAGCATGATGTATGCGACATGTAAAAGAAATGCAAGCATATCAGTATATCATACAACATGGAATAGTAATATGCATATATTGAGGGAAACCGCTCTTTTAAAATGAATCAGTTTTAAAGAGTATCTTGCGGTTCCCAAAACTCTAATCAAGCCAGAATCATCTATGTATGTGCGAATACGTATGAATATACAGTATATAGGTACACAAGTATGCCACGCAAGGGTCATATCCTGAATGCAACAGTACTACAGTATGGTGACATGGCAATTATCGATGATGAAGTGTGTGAGCCGGCGAGCAAGTGTACGTGGAACATATGCATCATCGATAATGGTGCTGGTGTCCTAACAGCATGCAATGCGATGCAAATAACAAGAATATGCAAAAAACGAATAATCAACACAACAGTGAAGAATCTACAACAATAAATATATCATGTAGCTTTGCCATTTGAAATAAGACGAATCGGGGTTTTAAGTAAAATAAGGGCTACGGTGTTTTAAGAAAAGATGTGTCGTTTGAAAATATCCGTAGAATCCCTTTTCCTATCTTTAAAATATTCCTGATTCGTTAGTTTTTGAAATAGGTATGACTCGGGTCTAGTCTAACATCTACTATGCAAACTACAGATCTAACTATCAAGTCAATCGGGAGGGATATGGAGACCGCCTAAATCTGAATCGATATATATAAATATAAATATAATAGTCGGTGATCCCGCCTCAATAGTATCGCGTACGATACAGTATATCATATGACATCCTCGAGTCATGAGTGCGGATCTATCATCAATAAAAAGCTCGTACAGTAAATCGTCGTATGGCATCCCAATGGATGGGTACGGGTCAATATTACAGTCAGCTCATCAATTATCTGGTATCCTTATCATCATATCTCATGAACTGGGGTACTGATCTAAGTCTAGTACAACTGATACCATCTATATAAGTATGGATGCGTGTGTGAAACACACGTCCCAAGGCCCGCTAAAAATCTTATGTCGTATCCCAAATACGAGTCCTATCATATCACCGATCTCATGGCACTATACCCAATATCATCGACTCATCTCCAATGTCATCCATTATCCTCATCATCACAGTATAAATATAGCAAATATGCATGTGTGTGTGTGTGGGTGTAAACCTATTCTGGGGTTCGCGACTAGGGACTACACTAGTTTACTTCTAACCCTAACCTATCCATAGTACACCTAACACATCCTAAATAACCAAGTCACACAAAAGCTATCATATATATATATATAGTATATAGTATATATAGTATACTAGACATCGAACTGCGGGGGTGCTATACGCCATCCACCCGACTTCCCCAGTAGATATAATCTACTCACCTTGAATCTTGCGTGTCGGTGTCGATGTCGCCTTCGTTTTCTTCATCGTGTGGAATCCTCATGATGGTACCTACATAGATAACATAATCGGAACGCGTATTAAAGTCACATTGGGAATATCCAAAACGACACGCTAATGCCTATAGGTTAGAACCTATAGACTACGCTTCAAAACCATCAATCAATCCTCGATACCGTCGTACAAACGCCAAGAAATCGAGGTAAAACATAGATATATAAATCCAGAATTCAAAATACAAAATACGGAAATAGGAATCAAAACAGCAACTTAAGAAAAGGGTCCTAGATTTCACCTTAGGTCAAATTGGACAATTTTGCATATGCCAGGGGTCTAATGTACATGAAATAAAGCTACAGAACCAACACGAGCAAAATCCATCCTGGTCTGGCCGCAATTTGCAGCCAGAATGGATTTATTTGCGGCCTGAAAGAGGGTTAGGGGCTAAGGCTTTGGGTGATGGTTCCTAGGTGCCTGCACATCTCATTGTCAATCCAAAATAATTTTCAGAGTCTCGGGGTGATAGCAGATCCCATATAACCTTCACAGATTCCACAAATCTTCCGATATCGATTTCTAAATCCGTATTCCGGGTTTCAAGTATCAGGTTTGGGTCTTAATTCAAACACTAGGGTGTTTGTGCAGCAGCCTCTAATGAGCTAAATTTCACATCAAAACTCTCAAATTTCCAATAACCCTAACTAGGTTTTCCTTAAGTTCACAACATCACACAATATCGGTTCTAATCTAGCATGGGGGTATAAGTAATGCAAAAACTAAGCTAATGGTTCAGAAAATACCTCATTTTGCAACTCAAGAATTTTCTTGAGTTGCCCCTAGTGGCCAAAATCCTTGCTTTCTTGGTCCAATGTGTATGTCTTGAGCTTGTGCACCTTTCTAGTGAAATGAGGGTGAGGTTTTGGAGTTGTTTTAGGTGTGTTTTGAGGTCTTGAAGAGGGGGAGAAGGAGGGGCAGCAGCAGCTGCAGAAGATATGAAGAGGGGGAGAGGAGATGAGGGAAGTGAGAGGGAGAGAGAGAGGTCCAAGGTCAAAAACCCCCCATGCCTAATAAATGCCCATGTCTCCCCTTTTCTTTTCCTTTTTCTTTTCTTTTCTTTTTTCCCTCTAAATCCTTCTCACATAAATAGTAAACCCAAAACAACCATGGTGGAAATGCACAAGTGTAAAGCAAAAATGATATGTGCATGTTTTGCACAAAAATGCTAAAAAACTGATTAGCGATTTTTAATCGCGATTAGTACTAAATTAGCATATAATTAATCATAAAAACTTTAAAATGGCATAATTCCATAAAATACCCTATTTTAGAATTTTCCATAATTTTTCCATAATTTTTCCCATTTATCTGTATTTAATTATACCGAAATATTAAAATATTCATTAAAATAATATTAAATTATAAAAATTCTCAAAAATAATATTCTATATTTTTTTTGAAATGTTACACCTCCCTTGTATATTTTGATCCAAAACATATACACAACAATATGTAGGCATCCCCAAGCGGGAGCTAGCTTTTCGCCAACTGGCGGAATCACAACTACGCAATAACATATATACGACGCCCAACGGCGAAGATCAACCCAGAAAGAACAATAAATAAGCAAGACATCAAAACTCAAGAAGAGAACATAAACCCATCGCTCTAAGTCTCGCACAATACCTAAGTCTGACTAGGTCTACCAATATACAATTTCTAGTTTCTGATTTGATGGAGTTTATCTAGATACAATCGGACTATAATAGTACAAGAGTGGGCAAGATCCAACATGTGTCCCACCTACCAAAGCAAAACACCCTGGAAGAAGCTATGTGCCAGCGATACTGCAACTGATCCTAAGAAGTCAAACCTGCAAGAATTGTGGCACAATGGAGATGAGTTGCTAACTTGTGAGTAGAAAACATCAGCAGGTAGAAATCGAATAAAACAACGATTTCGTATGTCACTATATCCTGAAGGTAATACTATGATATCTAGGGTGACCATGTATGCATATATGTCAACAATCGAGTCAATGCAATGACATATATAAATAAACATCCGACATCATATGCCTGTATGCATGTGGATATCATCCACGTGTCCATCAACGACATAACTAATATCATGGAACCTGAGTGTCCAACACCGACACTCGAAACATCATGAAAACATATGCCTGTATGTATGAGGATATAAAACACGTGTGTCTGTCAACGACACATAAAAATCATGAAACCTGAGTGTCTAACACCGACACTCGAAACATCATGAAAACCCGTGTCCAGCATCGACACGTAAATCCTCATATCTCAGGCTCCGTCAGTCAGGATTGGCCCATATCACGACTACGGTCGGTATCCTCCAGATATCCGCCGCGCCAAACTATCTCGGGCTCCATCAGTTTGGATCGGCTCATATCATCTCACGACTCCAGTCGGTATCCTCCGGATAACCGCCGAACCAAAACTATCACCGGTAGGTAGTGCTCCCTCTGCCAGGCTCATCGTCTACACCATAAAAATCATTTCTCGTCCCGGAGTACCATACTGGGTCCACCATGTACTCGCAGACGGTGCCTCCCACTCCTCGAATCGGGTATGCTCACAACTCAGAACCGAGAAAAACACATGGTGGACACCTCGAAATATCATATCAAGAGAAACCGCGTTTTTAAAACAATACCCAATTTCCTTTGAAATATAACTACGGTTCTCAAATCTAGAGATCTCATAAAAATAGCATCTCAATGCATATAACCCTAAGGTAAGTATATCAAATATATCATGCAAACATGTCATATGATAGTACTGAACAATTAGGAATAATATCAGGGATATAACAATTCTACTGTGTAAGTGGCATGACAATTACCGATGATGAATGTGTGTGAGCCGGCAAATCTGTGTAAGTGTAACATGCGCATCAACGGTAATTGTGCAGGTGTACTAGCAAATGATATCATATAGCATTAAATACCGGAACATGGTATATACATCATGAGGGGTAATATCCTATACAACATGGACAATCAATGGGTATATCTATCTACACATGAACAATATGGTCACTTTTAAAAGATACAAATCGTCGTTTTGAAAATAGGTATGGTTCAGGTGGCAATCTTTACGTCGGCGATCCCGCATTATAACATCCGATATGACAATAATCCTCGATCATCATCCTCAAATCACTAGTGCGGATCATTCATTCGGTAACTCATCGCGTACGGTAATCCATCGTACTATAATATCAAACAGAATAGGGATTCTATCGTCCTATTCATCAATAAGGATACGGATCTAAAATCTCGTACGGCATATCACTCTTTATCCTCATAAATAAATATATATACACATATATATTAGGTCACATTTTATCAATCTCATATCAAGTCACATTTATATAAACGTCATATCTTATAAATTTCAAGTCGTATCGATCTCGATCTCATATCATACCACTATCAACTCATACTTGTCCTCTTTCAATTCTATATATCAAGCTTCACATTCTCACATCAATCCTCATATATTAATCCAAATCATCCTTAGCTATCATATACTTGAGTTTATACATGGATTTTTCTCCAAACTATAGTTTATAATTCACTTATCCATATCAATGGTTGCGGGGGAGCTATACGTCATCCACCCGACTTCCCCCATAGATATAAATCTACTCACCTGCTATTCTCTTCGCGTAGTCCAAGTCGACTCGGATGTCTATGCGAAGGTACCTACAATCAATACACATCGAAATGCAATAAAAACCAAGTCCTGAAAACCGATACGGCACACGAAGTGCTCATAGGTTAGAACCTATAGCTTACGCATGCAAGATCAACCAAATAACCCTCATCGTTGACGTACAAATGTCCAACGATGGAATCCAAACTCAAATATAAAAGCCAAGTTTCAGAAATCGCATACCACGAAATCAGCAACATGAGAATTCACTCCCAGATTCTACCCTAGGTCAAACCAAGATATTTTGCATATAAGGTTAGTTTAGATATCACATAACAATGCCACACACCAAAAATCAACATAATCCCTCGCAATGTGGCCGCAATTTGCGGCCATGAAGATTAAATCTGCGGCCATGTTTAGGCTTTGGGGCTCGGGCTTCTGGGGGTGCTTCTAGGTTGCCTGCTCGGCTCACTGTAATCGCTAAATAATTTTTAGGGTCCCCGGGTTATAGCAGATTCACAATATCCCATCATAAATTCCATAAAATACGATGTCGACCGATTTCAAAGTTCTTTTCTTGGTTTCTAGTATCTGGTCTTGGCCAGTAAAAACATCATTTAAGTCTTGCAAACACTCACTACACTTCAATTCACCACTTACAAGTCAAGTCTCCCACTAAACATCAACTTGGAAGTTTCCAAGATCACAATACTCACTAAATCAAATTCTAAACTAAACTAGGATATACTAAACATAACATCTTAACTAAAGGAAATGAAATATACCCCATTTGGCAAATTAGGATGATTCTTGAGTTGCCCAAAGTCTTCAAAATCCAAACTTGAATGGTCCATAGGGTTTAGGAAGAGGTAGGGATCATTTATTGTGAAGGTGGCATGGGGTTTTGATAATGAATTGGGGATGATTCATGAAGGTAGAGAAGGATGAAGGAAATGAAGGAATTGATGAAGAAATGAAGAAGGAAGAAGAATGATGAAGAAGTCAAGGGTTAACCTCACTCTCTCTTAACCTCACTCTCTTTTATCCTCACTCTCTCAAAAACATCTCTTTTGTCTCCTCTCAAAATATCTTATGGCATCTCTTTTCTTTTCTTTTCTTTATAAATAAAACCAAATGAAATGAACAAACATGTAACAAAAATGCACATGACATTGTGCACTAACCATGGAAAAATGTAGAAATACGGATTTGGCTTAATCGTGATTAGTAGTATACTAATCAATTTAATTTAAACTTGCATATCATTAATTATAAAAATGCCAAAATCCGATAAATATCTTTATAATAAATAAATCATTTTAATCTCCAATTATTTTCCAAATATTGGTATATACTTATACCATTTTACGAAAACCCCTATTCGTAAATCGAATAGTTTTCGCGAAATATATTATTTTAATATTAAATTTCCAAAAAAATAATATTTTATATTTCTGAAATGTTTCAGATATACATGATATGGGTGAATGATATGGACGACACAATTCATTTCTTTTTCCAAGCCATCACAAATACATCTTCTTTTTCCTTTCAACAAGAGGTTAAGCTCTCTAGGTTAATGGCAATAGTTGCCATGGTGAGGGAGTGCAAAATGTAGAGGGTACCTATTGTTTGCAGCGCCTTCCTCTACGCGTAGTAAGCCTCTGGAGGAAGTTCATCGATGATGGAGTTGGAGCTCGGGCAGCCCGCTTTCAATGCGGATCATCTACGGCGAGGCAGTCGGCATGCAGACGCTTTCGGGAGCTCACGAAATTTAGACGGGGTCTTCCGGGATTAGCCGGACAAGCTACAAAGGTTGTAGCACATCTGTACTTTACTTTATGCTTTTTAGTTTAGCTAGAAACTAGTGTTCGACAATCTTGGTGTATGGTCGATCGCGCTCCAATGGAATTGTTGTTTTCCGTCCGTCCCTGCTTCCGCTGTGCACACGCGTGGAGTGCGCCCATCCTTACAAATACCACGATGCAAAGCAAAAGAATCGACTATAGTGAAGTTACAATGAAGCAAACTATTGTCCAAGAGGTCACTCCCTATGAAGGGATCTTGGCTCTTGCCTCGTCGAATGAGGTACTGGATATTCAGAACCGAATACCGTTGTGCAAAGCAAAAGGAAACGTCTGTAATGTCAGTTTTAAAAAATTGGTTCCAACAACATCATTTAGGTTTATTTTTCCTTGCATTAATCAAAATTAATGCAGTCCCATCAATTAATCAATATCACACCATAAAAAAACGAAAATACAATGTACGTATATGCCATCCGCATTCGCCATGGGGCCCCGTCATGCACCGTTAGGTTACTTAACTAACGGTAGAGCGGGGGCTGGACTAGCGCGGATGCAAAACATATACAATATCTACTAGTATATATATATATATATATATATATATATATATATAACATTCGTCCCAGGCATGATACAGGCAACATCACAGAAAAGCGATAAGCAACTCAGAATAACGGATAATTTAGGAGCCCCGGATTTCTTTTGAGCCGCAAATGAAACCCGACATTCCACGGTCGTATGGACAGCCTGTGTAATGTATAACCAAGACCCCTACGAGTGCGGCAAGTTACCCGCCAATCCCAGAAGAGAGGCAACCCCAATCAACAAAGTGAATGAGCCACCCTGCACTTCATGGAATCCGGTAACTTGAGCATCCCTCCATGGGCCATCCTATACCCCCTATGAGTGCGGCGAATAGCCCGCCAATTCTAGAGTAAGGCCCCCTCCGTCTCAATATCATGAGATGTGGGCCCGTTGCCCTCTAGAACCCGGCTATCCGAGCACTCCACCGCGGGCTAATCCTAGTACAGAAAAAAATATATATATACAATGGAGACATCGACCTCAATCCGGTCGTGCCCCAATAAAAGAATATACAAACTGGGGGAAACGACAGTCCACATGTCGGACGCTCGCCCCACAATAATGAATATACAAATGAATCTGAACTGTACTACTACCATTGTACCATAGGCTATCCAACATGATAATCTGAACATAGCTATCACAGATATCAACATCACAGCAATATACGCAAGTATGTGCAACCCCATCTAAATGGCATATAACAAATAGATGACGTTTGAAAAACACATACACCATATCACAGATATTAACGATGCAAAATTTCAACTTTTGAAACTTTCTAAGTTGCCCCCAAGCAAAGATAACACTAGGTGAAATCTGGGGCAAATCAAACAAAACCAAAAACACCAATTTACAAAACCCAAAACACAGAATGAAAATGGGTCCTAGATTTGAACAGTGAACCGGCCAGGCCGGTTTTTTATGCAATTTGGCAAGCCAAATTTGGATAAAATTGCCTCATTTTCATTGTGTGTCATACTCATGTCAATACTCAGTCTCCGCACTTGTTTAAAAAAATTTCAGAACAGAGAGTGGGTTTTGAAATCGAAATTTTTCAGTTTTGAAACTAATGCATCGTCTACTACTAGTTTCTTATATTTGGGTGGTTCAGATACCATACTGGGTCAGTCAGCGTAGCGGAAACTGGCCGTGGCGCCCATAGGACTCTCAGCAGCTACTTTTTACGTAATCCTCTTAGGACGGACTACAACCCGTCGGACCATATAACCGCACGGGGCACCCTGGGGGTAAGAGCCTATGCTTCGCCACTACTGTCACCACAGTGAGAACCCCCCATGTGTCGACATCCCTTCCTAGTAGCTCTGATACCATGTTGGGGTTCCTAGCTCTTTGGCCGTCAACCGCGGCCATTGCAGAACGAAAATTTTTGGTGTTTAAAAAACTTGGCGGTAGAAACAACTACCTAGAATCGAAACCAAACATGAAAATAGCATTCTAAAAGAGTTTATTTACTATGATAGATGTGTTATACTGAATGGTTCATGTCCTTCGGTCTTTTACCATCTTCCTTAGCTCCTAGAGGCCTTTAAACCGAGCTTGATCACCGGTCTTCCTCAGTCGAAGATGATCCACCCGAGAGATGTAGCTCATGGCTCTAGCTCCACACTAAGAATCTAGTGAAGCAACTAGGGACTCTAGGATGCTAATCTAGAGCGCCTAGGATGTAGTGAAGTGTTCTATGTGTGTATCATTCTCACCTCCTCTCTTGATTCTCAACACATGAGATTGTAGAGAGGAGGTTGAAGATGAAGGTGGAGGAGCTCAAGAAAAGAAGTGAGATGAGTGAAATCCAAATGGTGAGAAAAACCCATGTAAGAAAATGAACCATCCATCTCATGAGAGAAAATGAAGAAAGCTTTTGTAAAACTCATTTTTTCAATGAACAATTCCAACCAGGCTTGAATAGTTTGCACAAATGAATTGTTAATTCATTTGTGCAACACTATTGAAGCATGGCTCTCACCATACCCCCCTCTCTTCTTTTACACCTTATTTTCCATTTAATATAAATGGATAAATCCAAAATGAGGTGTCCACCTTCTAGAATGTTTTCCGTATAAATATGGATTACATTCTACTGTATATACATATATGTATTCGTACCGAAATACGAATACCCAAAGAGATAGAATAACACAAAGGACATAATACTAGAATATACATATTGAAATACATAAACGTAAATTATTAAATCAATACCTGATTTAATAATCCGGCTAAAATCCGAGCCGGATAGTATTATCAACCGTTCGATCGAAAGTCTGGGTAACTAGTACAATCATTCGATCGGAACCCTGCACATATCCAATACGGCTACTACATCATTTCTTCAGAACCAGGGAAACCCTCTGTGTGGGACTCTAAACACTCGTCAATATGCTGGCAGTGGGTTTAATCACAAGCACGTCAGCGGCACTAGCTGTACGTAACGGCCACCCAGGTATTGATCGAAAGGAAGGCCGACGAGCAAGCTCATCCGAATCCCTACTGAGCCTGTCAGTGACAATCTCCATACAGTCCAGTCTGTTTGTCTAAGAGTATCACATATCGAGTCTAGGGGGTAGATAAAGTCAGACCCCTAATAACGCGATATTTCGTGTCGGTATGAAGCCCATCATCCACTGAGAAACTACTGATCCAAATCAGTAATTCTCGTCTACCTTGGCCAAGGATTTCTGTTGATGGCCACCCGTGCACCGCGCGACATTAACCCCCAATACCAGGAGAGACGAATCCCCGACGATCCGCTCACTGCCTCCATGTGGCTCGGGACTGTACCCAACTAAAATATGTTTGCACGACTCCTTTGAGCCGTGGTAGGGTAGTAATCAAAGCACAGTGGGAACTCATACGATACAAATGATGATCTCAGGTCGACAGACTAACTTGTACTCTTGACACCTGAGAACTGCTATCTGACAATAGGTATAATACCATCTAATATGTTCCCGGCGAGTCCGTCCAGTGTCCTCATAACCCAATAAGCACCTGTATACTATCTTAGGTGACTAACCGACATCAATGGCTTATGAGACCGGCCACCGCTCCTCGTCGGGGTCTCGAACAATATACACTAGTCTACTCCGGAGTATCGATGCCCAGTCTCGATACACCCTCGACCAGGGACACATTTAAGGATGTGCTTAGGCCACCCAGCTCCCACGTATATGATCACCATCATAATACTGGTAGTCAAGTAAGAATCCTATGGGCTTTATCAACTTGTAATAGTGATCTGTAATACCACATAATGCATGTACATGATGATAAAGGCAAACAA
The DNA here is from genome assembly GCA_030015575.1 of Agapanthus africanus. NCBI lineage: Eukaryota > Viridiplantae > Streptophyta > Magnoliopsida > Asparagales > Amaryllidaceae > Agapanthus > Agapanthus africanus. The sequence continues at coordinate 849,256,986 of CM057338.1, read as the reverse complement.
GATAGCATACTATCATTTTGAGTAAGATTGTTCTACCCGTATAGGTCCTCCCTCAATCATCACAATCGCGTGCCTGCGATTACAATAATTGACTTGAGGGCACTATATCCAACAATCCCACCTCAAAAGGGTGCGGCCATGACTCTTCCGGGGCTCCAAATAGAGCCTAACCTCAAGTAAAGTGCCATGGTGATACCCTAATACTGGACCATCCGATGGTAATGGAGATATTCTAACCTAAGATGATTACTTGAAGACATCGTGTCCGGCCTCAGAAGGGATCAGAGACACAAAAGACGCGTTGTGTCACGACCCGAAAGTGGCACGTGACCGGCACTTAAATCACGTGATATCAAAAGACGTCGACACGGTCCAAGTAAGCCGAAAACCCGGAATCTAAACCTTTTTACGAAAATATTGGAGGTGAGGTTTAAAATAGTCATTAGACGGAATCAGTTTAAAGAAAATATTTAAGTCTAAATAAGTATGTTTGAAAAGCATCTTATGACGTTTTAAAAATCGGCAGCACCTCCTTTGTGAATATTGAATAAAACCTAATACAAGCATAATAATATAAAAAAAACATCCCAACGGGAGCTAGCTTCCATGCCCAAATGGCGGAGAACCCACGCAGATAATATACGACGCCTAATGGAGAAGAAAAGAAAAGCGAAACAAGATCAACAAGCATAAAAGGTCGATTCCAATGAGTGCGGCGCCCACAAATACACAAACTCTAAGTCTCGCTTCTAAGTCCACAATATATAAGTTCTAAATCGATGGAGTTTTAACTAGATACAATAGAATATATAGATACAAGTGTGGGTACGATACAACAGTAGCCCACCTACCAAAGCAATCACCGAAAGAAAGTGTGTGCCGCCAGCCGCTGATGATCCGAGCGGTAAAACCTGTAAGAAACTGGGGCACAACGGGGGTAAGTTGCCAACTTAGTGAATAAAAGTATATCAAAAGGTAGAAATCGAAATGCACAACGATATCCTAAGTCATAAGTATAGTACCATCATATTCCGTACTAATATATATAAAATGCATATGTACTAAAATGCAATACTATCCATCACGTAAACCCAAAATATATCATCTCATATGTATATGACCTGTACCCAGGTATAAGCCTATATTGTATCCGAAAATATGTATGTAAAACCTCTTCTTAAAATAACCGCGGGATACGTATGTCACGGCATAAAAGCAGACGTAACAGTATGAAGTATAATAGGTATCTTATTTAAGATATACGTCTTGCTATTTAGTAAAGAGTTTTAAGAGGTTTATAGTTTTAAAAATCCCTATGTCATTCTAGACATATCAAAATAATAAGACTATAGCTCATTTAGAAACCCTTTTTATATATATCAATCGGTAAAATAGTATCAGGTACTATCCCCCGGATTAGTCCTGGTCGGCACTATAACGCATAAACTATAACGGCGTATCTCGAATGATCGCAAAACATCAATATATAGGTGTCCAGCATCGACACCCTAAATCCTCATATCTCCTATGACCATCACCGACACGCAAATTCATCAAATCTCTCGTGTCCATCACCGACACGCAAATCCAGATATCATCGACACTATCTCAACAGATCGGTTGCCACTCGATATCCTTAGCCCCGGTCAGTATCTTCTGGATACCCACCGTGCTCATATCTATTTCCGGTATCGAGTGTCCTCGCTAGGCTCCATGCCTCTATCGCGTCTTTCCCGCCCCTCGGTATCGACCGGGTCTACTATGTATCCGAATGTATATCCCCCCCACTTAGTCCAGATATGTAACTCGTCTGTAACCGTATAACCCCCTCCACTCGGTTCAGAATAAAATCGAATCACAAAACACAAAACGCATAGTGGACGTCAACTCATCGTATCCAGAAATATCAAGTAAAGAAGAAGAATAATTGCACATATCACTCTAATGATATTATATATATATATATATATATATATATATATATTTATATATATATATAGCAGCGTCCCATACTACTGATATATATCATCGAAAGTAAAAACATCAGAAAAACTCATAAGAATCGAATACGAATACCCATGGTACTGGTATTCAAAATTAAACAACAGGTAATAAAGGCATAATGCGTAAGTATAGTCAGGCATGAAAACCAACATAACAGTTCTACTGTGTTATGGAAATACTAATGATGTATAGTGTAGCATACGCGTTTGTGCTCGTGCAGCATTGCAATCATTAGTATTTGTGCAAGTGTTCTATAAGTGTTTAAAGCAGAAAGTAATTCTACCCATATCTGTAGCATATAATTACAACCAAATTTCCAGATACAGGGAATTCATAACATCTCGTATCGGCATTTACTTACACATCGCGTGGTATAGCGGTCCTACAGTGGCATGGCAGTACCAGTGAAGTGTAGTGTAACATATGCGTCTATGCTCGTGCAACATAGTACTCATTAGTAGTTGTGCTGTGTTCTATCAGTGTGTTTGTATAAAAGAGAACGTATATAATCGATAAGCATATCGTGTACTTATTAACGTAACTAATTGCTATGAGCTATACTGTTATCTTTGAAAATGGAACGAAACGTTATTTTGAAATAAGGAAGCTGCATTAAGTTAAAATAGATATTCGTTTTAGAAATAGCATCGCATCCTTGTCATTTATCATTTAAAATGGAAAACGAATCATTGGTTTTTAAAAGAGTATAGCTCACTCAAACATAATGTCCCAAGTCGGGATAACCCATGACTCCACGAGTCCAAATGACCCTTGGCCGTAATCAGCACACTCTCCACATCAACACAAGTATGGTATGATCTCTCGAACAATGTCCATCCAATATCATATCCATATCGCACGGATCTATCGTTACACACGTATGTCATTATAACCAAATATCACTTATAACCACATGTATAACCTACTAGATGCGAACTAACATCAATACGATTAGATAAGTTATCTAACATATCGTTAACAACTAACTAGATAGCATAACTATCCTAGTTAAATGGTTGCGGGGGTGCTATACGCCATCCACCCGACTTCCCCCGTAGATATAAATTTACTCACTCTTGTCGAGCTAGTCGAAGTCTACGTTGCTTTGTCCGTCCTTGTCGTCTCGGAAATCTCCATGATCGTACCTACAAGCGTAGTTATAACATATCGGCGTAAATATCTTATCAAAACCAAAACAATGAGCTAAGCACCCATAGGTTAGAACCTATAGCTTACTTACTCCAAAACGACCAGATACCCCTGATATTAACGTACGAACGTCAATACATCAGTTGCGGTACAGAAATATGAAAAACCGTATCGTAAATGTCGGAAAGATAGATAAAACAAAACTAGAACACTCGCAGATTTCTCTATATGTAATATGGGACAAAACAAACAATACAGTAGCTTAAATTATCAACAACCTAAGCTACTGACCAAAACCTAAAATACTTGTGCACAGAACGACCGGCGGCGACGGGAAATTGGGAGGAACCGTCGGGTGAACGAGGGAATTAGGGGCTCGGGCTTTAGGGTCCATCTCTTATTGGTCTCAGCATATCCTAGTATTGTTAGTTTTTCTAGTGGGTTATCCTAATAGTTCCAGATTCAAATTTAGCATTACAAATATCATAAAATTTCTACTTTCCTAATATTTGCACACTAAAACAGATATTAAACGGAATAAAACTTGCAAAGAATGTGAGATATACCTATAGGGATGGTGCACAAGAGAAAAGCAGCTCATGAATTGCATGGTGGATACTCCTACGGGTTGTAGTCGCTCTAGCTTGATGGTATGAGCAATAATGATAAAGGACCCCTCTCATTTCTCTCTTGATATGATGAATGCTTGAAGTTTTTGGTGTTGGAGCTTGAAGGAACTTATGGTTTCAGTTGAGAGTTCAAGGAATAACCTAAGGGTTGAATAAGGACATGGTGGGAAGTGTCATGGTCTTATGCAAAGCAAGCATGAGGTGCCAAGGGAGAAGGAGGAGGTGGAGTGAAGAGAGTGTGAGTGTGGTGTGGAGATTGTGAGGGTTTACTCTAGGCTAAACATATACCCACCATCATAAAAAAAAACAAATTTTTTTTAAATAAGTACCCTCATTTTAAAAACCAATACATTTTGCAAATAATTATGTCACGATCCAATTTAGGAACACGACTGGCACTTAAATCACGCAACGTCACTAGGCGTAACGTAATTCAAGTAAGCCGAAAACCCAGAAATCTAAACCAACAAAAGGATAGAGTGATAAAACATTAGTTGAAAACATTTAAAAATCTTAAGTTAAAAATCTTAAAACTTAAATTCATTTTCTTAAAAATTTTGGCAGCATCTCCTTTGTAAAAACTATCCCCAAACGGGTACAAAACATACAATATATAAAAGGCATCCCCAAACGGGAGCAACTCACGCCTAAAGGTGGAACACAACCACAACAGGTATATATACGACGCCGTAGCGAAGAAATAAGCAAATAAGAAGTGAAAACAGTATAATAAGAGGTAAAACAACATCGCAACATAAAATAAAAAGCCGGCTCACACGAGCACGACACCCAGAAGCACAAATAATACAATATCGATCCTCACAATCTTGTCTCTAAGTCAAATACATGTAAGTGGTAGATGGAGAGTACTAGATACAAAATAATATATACAATGGAATCATACGGATACCCGCAAAACCCACCTACACCAAAATCATGACCAACAGTAGCGGTATCCGCAGAAGGTAGATGCAATAAGGAGCCCTGCCGTGACTACACTGAGGGTCAAACCAGCAAAACACTGTGGCATAACGGGGGTGAGCTGCCAACTCATGAATAGTAAATAACATCGTACAGATAATCGCAAGCATGCACGAAAAGAGATAATCTGAAATATGCAATCTGATGGCATAAGTATAGCAGTATGGATATGCAACAAAATCATGATCAAGATACACAAGTAGGGTACAACAACTACATGAAACTGTGCATGTCATAATAAATCCTGAGTGTGGGATAAAACAAAATCCTCATCAATGAATCATCATCATAGAAATCCGGTGTCCATCAACAACACCCAAAATCCCAATATCTCAGGCGCCGTCACTCGGATCGGCCCTCATATCCATTTCATCTCATAACTCCGAACGGTATCCTCCAGATATCCGTCAAGTTTCCATACAATCACCGGTAGGTAGTACTCCCCCTGCCAGGCTCATTATCTACATCTCGAGCTTATTTCCTCGGGTACCTTACCGGGTCCACCATGTACCCACAGACGGTTCATCTAACTCCACGAATTGGATCTTGAAAACAAGCTCAAAACCGAGAAAACTCATGGTGAACGCCTCGAAATCATTTCACGAGAAACCGCATGTTTAAAACAATTTATAATTTCCTTTGAAATATATCCGCGGTTCTCAAATCCAAAAATTGCATGACAGCAGTATCTCAATGCATATATCCATGAAGTACGATGTATGCAAACATAGAACAGTAATGTGAGCATATCAAAGGAAAATCGCACTTTTAATTATATCAAGTTTCAAAAGGTATCTTGCGGTTTCCCAAATCCATGAGATCGAAATAAAAGATCATATGAGAATATATATATATATATATATATATATATATATTATAGCAATGTATGTATGTATGCATGTATGTATGTACGTATGATGCAATTCATAATGCGCAATAGAACAAGAATCAATATCTAACTTTTAATAATGATGAAAGTGGTACAATATATTTATCCATGACAATTTCTATAGTGAGCGTGTCATGGAAATTACCAACGGTGTGTGTGTAGCATACAATTCGGTGCTCGTGCAACATGAACCGTTAGTAATGGTGCAGTGTCTAATAATACTATGTCCATGTACAACAGGTAATAGGATGTGCAAAATGGTACTCATGAACAATCAATAAATATACGTATTAGCATATAGTTATATCACTGAATCTAGTCCTCGACGCATAACGCCATACAGGCGATTCCCCCGTAGATGTTAAATCTACTCACTGGACGATCTCGAGCTAGGTGAATCCGATCACCTCTTTCTCTTTCCTAGCAGCGTCCAAAGTCCCCGCAAATGATCCTAAAATCACACAAAACCATTGCAACATTTCATAAAATATAAAATATTATTTTTGGAATTTAATATTAAAATAATATATTTCCCGAAAACTGCCCGATTTGCGAAATTGGGGTTTTCGAAAAAGGGTATAAATATATACCAATAATTGTGAAATAAATGGAAACTAAAATGATTTATTCATTTAAAAATATATTTAAAGGATTTGGTATTTTTAAATTTATTATATGCAGTTTGGTTAAAACCCCGATTAATGCACTGCTAATCGCGATTAAGCCAAATCCATATTTCTACAGTTTTCATGGTTAGTGCACCATGACATGTCTCATTTGGTTATATGTTCATTTGTGTTGTTTTATGTTATGGTTTTATTATGGTGAGAAAAGAGGAAAAGAGAAATGATTGAGGAGAGAGAGGGGGGGACATAATGATGAGAGTGAGCAAGCTAGGAGAGAGAATGAGAGTGAGAAAGAGAGAGAGAGAGAGAGAGATGGCTGCCCATTCTTTTCCCCACCATTTTATTTCTCCTCCTTCATCCTCAAGCCTCTAATTCTACCCTCATGACCCATCTCCAATCTTTCATCAAAACCCTATACCCTTTTCACAAAAAATGATCACCTTCTCACCCTCATCACATTAGACCAAGAAAAGTTAGATTTTGACGACTTGGGACTTCTAGGGTTTTGCTTGGTGGCATTAAGGAGGTATAATCTCTACCAATTATTTTAGTTTTTAGTTTGTTATATTCTAGTTTAAATTTAGAATCGATTTAGTGTGGATATGTGAAATTTGGAAATTTCTAGAAGAGTTTAGGGTTGGAATTGAATCCAAAGATGAAATTGAGATTAGTAGAGACCATATAACCCCTCTAGAGTTAGTTTCATGGACTGAAACCTGAGATAGAACCCCAAACCCCAAACCTAGAAACCTCAATATCGGGAATTTGTGAAAATTATGAGGTTGTTTGGAGATCTGCTAACACCCGGGGAAACTAGGATTTATTTAGCAAACACAGAGAGTCATGCAGGCACCTAGGAAGCTACCACTGAAACCCTAGCCCCATACCCTAATTCCTAGCCATAAATTAATGCAATATGGCCGCAAATTGAGGCCTGGGTAGGTTGGTTTTGGCTCGTACTTAGTCTGTAGCTCCTATATTATCTATCTAGAGCAATCCAATATGCAAAATATCTTAGTTTGGCCTAGGGTGAAATCTGGAGTGGTTTTCCTATATTGTTGTTTTCGCGTTTTCCGTATTTTGAATGATAAGTGTTGATATTTGGATTTGTATTTGGTTGTTGGATGTTTGTACATCAACAACAAGGGTTGTTGATTGTTTTTGCACGCGTAGGCCATAGGTTCTAACCTATGAGCATGCCGTGTGCCGTATCGGTTTTTCGAACTCGATTTTAATAGCATTTACGATTGTGTTGATATTGTAGGTACCTTCGCGTGGATTCCGAGGTGACGGAGTGTGGCGTCATCGACTTCGGCAAGTAAAGATCAAGGTGAGTGGATCTATATCCACGGGGAAAGTCGGGTGGATGGCGTATAGCACCCCCGCAAGTTTTTGATGGAAACTGATTCCTAGTATATGGTTAAGGAAACCTTTAATAGAAAACTATAGATAGAATTAAAAGATAGTTAGAGAAACTATATTAGGAACTAAAAGATAGTTAGAAGTGATATGATACGTCTAATATGTGATGACGGGATTTGAGGATGATATTTGATGATATTGCCGTTTAGGGTACTATAGGACTAGATAGCCGACGTAGACGTGTCATCCGAACCATACCTATTTCCAAACTGAAGAATCGTATGCATATTTTAAACAAATACCTTGAGGGACGTTACAGATTTTCAAATGATTTCTTTTCCTTAAAAACTGTAATGACCCCAAAATCTTTATACATTTGTATTATCTCTCTTCAATAATATATCGTATTTATTTGTACTTGGTATTTTCCTTTTTCTATTAAATTTATTATTATTTTATTCCTCAATCTATTATGTATTTTTTTCTATGTACAATTTCTTTTTCTTATATTTAAGTTTTTAACTTCTCATTCTTATTTTTTTCCTTTCATAAATATTTAACCCAAATCCATTATTCTTATTCTCTACAGCCCATCTAAAAAGCCCATTTTCTTTTTAAGCAACATCATATATTTAATTATAATTAAATATATGCATGAACAACCTTATAACTCATTGGTTAAGTCCTTGTATTGTTATTCCATAAGTCACATGTTCAAATCCCCATTCTTACAATTATTTTTTATCATTTTTTATTCTTCTCATAACCTACAAATGAGACCTTTCATTTCTCTTTTAATTCTCATGTTGAATGCATATATTATTATACATAATTCACCATTACACCATCTTTATTGTCCTCCTCTATCTTTTCCTTCCTCACATTTTTCTATCTCTCACTTCTTCCTCTTCACCTAGAGTCCAAGAAGAGGATTATATAGAAGAAGTCTTCAAGAATGTCTCGCTACTAACGCGAGGCTATCGGCGGATAGACAAGCCCGATGACAATACCGGCTTGTGCATGTAAGTCCCTTCTCTCTTTCCTTCCCTCCATCTCTTTCGTTTTCTCTTTATATTTCTCTTATTTTATATTGCCATGAAAAATTTCCCTTGACATATCATAGTTCATAAATAATTAATTAAATGGATATATATATAAATAATGAACACACAAACATACACATATATAGTTTGTAAAGTCTTTTTCATTACTCTCAATTCACATGTTAACATTTCATAGTGACCAATTAGGAGTTCATGTTTGTTGTTTTATTTTAAATCACTTTATTTAAAGTTTGTAAAAATAAAAATGAAGTTACAAATAAATACCATGGTTTTCTCATTTCTCACATATGACATATCAATACCTTTAGTTTTAAAATAATTTTTATAAATTAATTTTTAATTCTAAAAATTTCATGAAATTTACATATGATAGAATATATTATTTTTTACACGCTGTAAAAATTTTAGATCGATCCGCATAACGGTTTAGGAATTACATTGTATTTATTCACTAATCATAAAACAGAAAACTGCAGTTATCGGTCAACTTCTAGGACATATAACTTGGTATAAGGGTATCCAAATTGAGCAAACTCAGGTGTTTTTGATATCTACATCTAATGATCTAGATTTTCTTTGTTTTATAGTTTTACTGAAAACCCATTTAAAATAAAGAAAACTGCGTTACAATATTAAGTGAGGGATCTGGACAGAATCTGTTCTGATTCGCACACTGTTTTTAAATTGGACATAACTCGAACACCCGATGTCCGTTTGTGACAAAATTTAGATGTGTAGATGCACCATTGATAGAACTATAATTTTATGTATATTATATTACTTAGGAATGCATGAAACAACCTGATATAGGCTTTGCAATAGAATATATAGTTGCTGTCCAGAAATCTGAATTTCTGTTTTAAACGCTGATATTAAAATGATCATAACTAGAGCTTCAGAAATCTAAATCATGTGAATCTTGGTGTTTTCGATAAGTAAATCGAAATACCTACAATTTTCTAATAATTTTCATAACCTGAAACCCGATAGAAATTAATTCAAACTGCGTTTTAAAAATATGTGACGGTGCCAAATAGATTCTGATCTGTTTTGCGCGACGATACGAAAACATATATATCTATCAAACCGGTAGTCGTATTTAGATGAAACTGGAACTCACACATGCAAAACATTTAGAGCCATATTTCTGTTTATATTCCGCATTCGTTCAACTTGATTAATTAGTCGTACATAATATTTCTTTATGTTTATGGTAGTTACTCGAATAATATACTTGACTCATTTCATGCTATTCGAACATGTATACATATTTATCTTGATCATTAAATTGTTGTATGTACATAAAGACGATAATTAAATACTTGAGTTGTATTTTGAAAACTATACAAAAGTATTTTTACATAAAACCCCCTCAAGTTTTATAAATTACCCTAAGGACCCTAGCAATTATAGGACTTCGATTTACATTTCTACGGTCTGACTCGGATTTGAGTCTGATCATAATCCGACTTGAATATGATTCAAGTACCATATAAATCTTCAATATTTCAATTCAAAATGAATCTATGAATACAATTATTAATTTATACAATTTGACCGAACCGAACCATGGATATATATTCCTTTTACATGATTCTCAGTATTACATTTACATGACTCTACGGTTATAACCGTTTCCTGATATCATGGTTTCGGTCAGTCAGTCAATCAATCATACAACCAACACAATTTACAAGATAACAATACAAACAAGATATCGTAGGGTTTAAGGGGTAGATTGGTACGGAAGGTGTTAAAGGTGGCACGAGGTGGTCAGATTTAACACACCTAACATGAATTCAGTTGCTGTTGTACCGTGGCATAAACGGTACCTTGTACTTTACGTGCCCTTAGTCTCTGGCATATAGAGACTCCCCTCGTATACACTGGCATTCTTCTGTACCAAGCTACAAACAACAGCGTTGACATAACATTACAACAATAGTTTACACTTTAAAATGTATCTTCTTATTCTGTCTTTCTACTTCCCTCTTACCTTTAGGACTTACCGAGCGACATGTTCGCCGACGACATTCTGTTTCTTTCTTCTTTGAATGTCGTCAGGTGATTTGGACCCGGCAGAGGTGGAGCCATCGCAAGAAGACTTGGAGCAGTTCACTGAAGATCCTGCACTGTAGTTTCATTGTACACTTTTTCTTTCTGTACTTTTCATTTTCTGTTATGCCACTGTTTAGGCATCTTTTTATTTCAGTTGTATTTCCTTTCATGTATTGTACAAAGAATGTTAATAAATAAAAGTTGCTGTTCTTTTACTTCTTGTCTCCTGTGTATTTATTTTTTTATATTGCTTAGATACGCTTAGCGTATGTACTTCTGAGTATATACGTAGCGGGCCTCGTCGCGTCTCCTTCGCCGTATACCGGGAAGCGGGGCGTGACAAAAACACCGTAGCCCCTACTTTCAAAATTACGATTCGCATCTTTCAAAAATTGTCTGTATGGTTCGGGTGTGTATGTTAGATTAGATACTTATGATTATAGTAAAGGTAGAATGTATATGTAAAATTGACCTTATGTGAGATATAAATACGATGAAAAGAGAATATGATTTGACATGTGATATGATGATATGTTGGTATACGGATGCGAGTCGATTGAGATGATTGATACCTTGCCGGTCCCCTGATACGAGATTGTTATGGATGTGACCTGAGACATAGGTATATAGATATATATATATATATATATATATATAGAATGTCATGAATCATGAGTGATTGCCGTACGAGACGTTAGGTCCGTACCCCTCATTGTCATATAGGATGATAGGATCCCCGATGGTTCAGTGCCGCCGTACGATAATTTCCCGTACGTGATGAGTTGGGCTCAATGATTGATCCATACCCTTGACTAGAGGATGTCGTACGATGGATTATTCCGTACGTGACGTTGTGAGGCTAGATGCCGATAGTTAGATTCACCGACTCGGTCTTGTAGACACGTATACCTTATAACTTTTAGCTGATGCTTTACCTTATGCTGCATTCATGTTATTCGCATTGCATTACTTATACCTGTGCTAGTACACCTGCACCATTATCGATGATGCGTATGTTACACGTATACAGATTTGCCGGCTCACACACATCATAATCGATAATTGGCAAGTCACTACACAGTAGGATTGTTGCATCATGATATGACTCCTTGCATAGTTTACTTGCTATAGTTACATATGCACCTTATACGATGTTGCATTTGACTTGGAGAATTTGGGGAACCGCAAGTTATATTTTAAAACTGGATTCATTTAAAAAGAGCAGTTTTCCCTCGACATGTTCACATCACTGTTTCATGTTGCATGATATATGGATATGCTTACATTTCTGATATATGTCACATACATCATGCTTTACGATATTACGCATTGAGATATGCTGTTTTCATGAGATTTCTGGATTTGAGAACCGTGGCTATTTCAAAAGAAAGCATGTATTGTTTTAAAAACCCGGTTTCTCTTGATATGATATTTCAGTGCGTCCACCATGCGTTTTCTCGGTTCTGAGACGTGTGACATATGAAAACCGATTCGAGGAGCTGGATGAGGCCAATTGCGGGTACATGGTGGACCCAGTATGGTACCCCGAGGCGAGAACGGATTGCTGTGCAGTAGACGGTGAGCCTGGCAGAGGGACTACTACCTACCGGTGATAGTATTTGGGCTTGGCGGATATCCGGAAGATACTGACCGGAGTCGAGAGATGATATGGGCCGATCTGGACTGACGGAGCCCATGGGCCGATCCGGACTGACGGAGCCCGAGATATGAGGATTTACGTGTCGATGCTGGACACGGGTTTCATGATGTTTTCGAGTGTCGATGCTGGACACCCAGGTTCCATGATTTTCATGTGTCGCGAGGGACACACGTTGATTTATATCCTCATACTTCCATGCATATGCTTTTATGATATTTACATGCATGATGTTGTTGTGTCATTGGTTGACACGTCGACAGGATCCACATGCATACATACATTGATGATATGGTTGGATGATATCCATATGCTGATTGACATTGATATTAGTGTTGGCACATATACAGATACGGTCACCCTGGATATCATAATATTACCTTCATGATATAGTTGACCTAAGAGTCATTGTTTATTCGATTTCTACTTGTAGATGTTTTTCTACTCACGAGTTGGCAACTCACCCCCGTTGTGTCACAGTTCTTACAGGTTGACCGCATGGATCAGTAGGGTATCGCTGGCACACAGTTGCTTTTGGGTGATTGCTTTGGTAGGTGGGACATTTGTATCGTACCCACTCTTGTATTTAAATTTCATATTGTATCTAGTCAACTCCATCAAATCAAACTAGTATTTATATAAGTCATGAGACTTAGCAAGACTTGTAGTTGTGAGACTTGAGCGATGGGTTTTATGTTCGCATTTGGGGTTGATGTCTTACTTATTTCTTTATCTTTTGTGGTGAACTTCGCCGTTGGGCGTCGTATACTTATATATACCGTCTTGCGTGGTTGTGATCCGCCGGTTGGCGAAGAGCTAGCTCTCGCTTGGGGATGCCATTATTCTTGTTATGTATTTGTCGTTTTGGATCAAAATATATAAAGGAGGTGCTGCCCAAATTTTTAAAAGACGAAACACGTTTTTAAACTAGTAAATTTCAGTTGCATTTTCATGTTCCTTTTCTATGCATTAAGAAAACTTGATTTCATTATACCTTTATTTTAAAACTTCACCTCCTTTATTTTCTTAAAAAGGTTTAGATTTCTGGGTTTCAGCTTACTTGAATTGTGTTACGCTTTTAGACGTTGCGTGATTTAAGTGCTGGTCACGAGCTAATATTTCCGGTCGTGACAACCATAGTAAGTGAAATTAGCAAACTTTCCGATAACACATGGAAATAAAGGCAACTAACGAATCAACTCTCACAAGCTACCAAGTGTTAGCTTAGCGGGCTAACGTGTGCAGCGACACCCTAAACCAAACCTATGGCTGCAAGCTACACGAAACACTTAAACAAAGTCGGATAATCCGTATCGCACGATATCGAAACGCTAGAATTAGTTAAATGGTTTCAGATTTTGCCTACAGACAATATAGGAAGAACAATGTGTACCAAATACCATACATAAGCTACAGAGAGTTACCCACAAAAAACCAACTCCTAAGTCTACTTAAAAACCGACGGCGCCGGGCCAAAAGTGATTCTCGCCGGGCGAACGATGAAGGGTGGGGTTCGGGTTTCAGGTGTGTTCTCAAGGCTCTATCATTAATCTACTGTATTATTAGATTTAATTAGAGATCATCCTAACAACTGCAGATCAACAGAGACACAAAACTTAATAAAAATACGATATTTAGCACTAAACTATAACTTTAAGGTATTTAAACTGAAACTAATTATCAAAACAACCTCCTTAGAGCCTAACAAAGTGTTAAAGATCACTACCTCACCAAAACTTGGGGAAAACCCTAGCTTTTCAAGCTCCAAGTCACCACAAGAGGGTTAAACATGATTTGTGAAGGTTTTAGTGAGGTTTGATGAAGGTTTAGGCTTAAGGTTTGTGGGAAAATATGGATCAAGTGATGAATTTGGTGAAGGAGGAGAAGAAGAAGAAAAATGAAGGAGTTGTGAGGGAATGAGAGGGTGAGGTGAAGAAATGAGAGAGTGGGAGGGTGAGAATGAGCCATGCTCTCTCTCTCTCTCTCTTTCTCTCTCTCTCTCTCTTCATTAATAACCTCCCATGCCTTGACTCCCATGCCATGCCTCTTTATTCAACTCCTCTCTTTCTTTTATTTTTTTCAAAACAAAACCCTTTAATAATTTAAAATAGATATAATTATATAAATGTAACATGAAATACAAATTGTTAAGTGTGTCATGGCTAGTAAAGCATGGTTAACACCTTCTTAACCCTAGATTAACATGCACATGTGTGTGCAAGAACAAAAATAATTAAATAAAATATTAATTAATTTTAATAAAATGTGTGAAAACAATTATTGGTTAAATTTTTATTAAAACCCCACATTATATCTCTTAATTAACTCTAATCGCATTCTAAGGTGTTACAATCTCCTCCTTAAAGAAATTCGGTCCCCGAATTTAAAAATCTTACTATGCGTTCTTTTGAAGAGAAGGGGGAATTTCTTCCACATCTTGCTCTCGGATTTCCATGTGATCTCTTCGCTATTCGGGCCACGCCAAAGAACTTTCACTGATGGTAAGACCTTTGACCGAAGTTTCTTCACCTGCCGATCCAATATAACTATCAGCTGCTCGGTGAAAGAAAGATCACGCTCCAACTAGATGGTCTGGTGCTGAATCAAGTGAGAAGGGCCATGAAGGTACTTGCAAAGTATCGATACATGAACTACGGGGTGAACATCCGGAAAACTGGACGGAAGTGTCAAACGATAGGCAACAATACCAACTCGCTCAAGGATCTCGAAAAGACCTACAAATCTGGGACTAAGCTTCCCTTTCTTTCCAATTCTCATCATGCTTTTAATCGGAGAAATCCGTAGGAATACATGGTCACCCAATGCGAACTCAAGTCTACGATGACGACGGTCGGCATAAGACTTCTGCTTGTACTGGGCTGCTCTTATCCTATCCTGAATCAACTAGATCTTCACCATAGTCTTTTGAACTAGCCGTGGTCCCAAAATCCTGCTCTCGCTAAGTTCGGTCAAACAGACTGGCGATCGACACTTTTTCCCATACAAGGCCTCAAAAGGCGCCATCTGAATCGTCTCCTGAAAGATGTTATTGTAGGAGAACTCTATCAACAGCAAGTGACGATTCCAACAGCCACCAAAATCAAGCATGCACGCACGAAGCATATCCTCAAGAGTCTGTATAGTCCGCTCTGACTGACCATCGGTCTGCGGATGGAAAGCGGTGCTAAAACTCAATCGGGTACCCAAAGCTTCCTGAAGTTTCTGCCAAAGACGACCAGTAAACTGGGTGCCTCTGTCGGATACAATGCATGTAGGAACGCCGTGCAAATGGACAATCTCATCAATGTACAACTGAGCATACTGAGCATATCCGAAATTAGTCTTCACTGGAAGGAAGTGAGCCACTTTCGTTAACCGATCAACAATCACCCAAATGGAGTCATACCTTCGACTGGACCTAGGTAGACCCACAACAAAATCCATGGAGATCTGCTCCCATTTCCACTCCGGAATGGGCAAATGCTGCAACTCTCCTTCCGGTCTTTAATGCTCAGCCTTGACCTGCTGTCAAGTTAGGCACCTTGAAATGAAGTCCGAAACATTTCTCTTCATCCCTTCCCACTAGTAGATATCTCTCGAATCACGATACATCTTGGTGGAACCTGGATGAACACTATATGCTAACTGATGTGCCTGCTCTAGGATCTCGCATCTCAACCCCTCGGAATCTGGCACATACAGACGAGTCCTAAAATGTAGTTGTAGGGTTAGCATAGCACCTTGTGAAGGTTTTGGAAAGCATCAATCATGCTACTTTAAAAATTTTGGGGTGCTAAACAAACCCTAACCAAGATCTTAATTAGAGACTTAGGGTTAAACATGCATGTAAACAACTTTACATCTAAGAGTTAGGGATTACAACCTTTGTAGTCCGTTCCTTCACTTCATAAGCTCCGTGTTGAGATCCCTTCGCTGCGATCATCAAGTACCCAGACTCTAGAGAGGCTCCATGAAGAGAAAGATGCAAGCCTGCTACCAATCTTCAACAACTAAGATGATCTACCTTGAAGAAACTCAAACCCAAGGTCTTGCTTCACTAATCAAGTATTAGCAAAGCAAACACCCTAATCT
This sequence comes from Agapanthus africanus, assembly GCA_030015575.1. NCBI lineage: Eukaryota > Viridiplantae > Streptophyta > Magnoliopsida > Asparagales > Amaryllidaceae > Agapanthus > Agapanthus africanus. The sequence goes on along the minus strand of CM057338.1, from coordinate 849,240,475 downwards.
AAGTGTCTAAAATAGATGAGGATAATGAAGTAGGAATTTAGCTCTCTTTTATTTTCTTTATCTCACAAAATCCATCACAAACCCAAAAGCTAGAATGCTTTTCAAGAGGAAGAAGAAGAAGAAATCTATTTGTGATGAATAGTGAAAAATCATTGTTGTGGTTACAAATCAACCATGGGTTAAGAATGAAGGCTTAACCCTTATAGAGAATCAACTAGGGTAAAGGGTTTGGGTTGGGTTAAGAAATATCTACACAAAATATCAAAGGTCAAAATCAAAGCTTCAAGAAGCTTCAAGAAGCTTCATGAAAGCTTCATCTAAGCTTAACCCTAGTCCAAACCCTAACAATGTTTAAACTCCACAAAACATGTTGCATTTGTAACCCTAACTTGCTACAATATTATATATCACATATATAATATATTTTGTAACAAAATAAAATAATACAATTAACATATATCATATATATATCAATGTATGATCCAAGTGAGAAAAAGAATCTTTAAGTGAGTTTATATTAGTTAATGTAATATAATATATCAAATATATAATTATACATTAAATTATCGAATCAACACTTGATCCGATAATCCGGCTATTTCACAAATAACCGAATAATATAATCTGTATCATTTCATCGAATCAACACTTGATGCGATGACCCGGCTATATCACATATACCCGGCCATATCACATATACCCGGCCGATATCACATATCGTGAGAATCTAATACGGTATCGCATACACGTATTATTCTCGGTCCCGCACATATCACATATGTGCTCCTACTCCGTTTTACCTGAGCCAGGAAACTTCTGTGTAGGACTCTAAAGAATCGTCAATACGCCGGTAGTAGGTGATGATCATATCAAACACCCACAAGCTGCAAGCGGTCAGCTAAACGTATCAGCCACCCTGGTATTGAGCAATCAGAAGATCAACAAGCAAGCCTGTACATTCTCCTGCGAATCCAATCAGTAACACTCCCGTACAGTCCGGTCTCTTCGTCTGATATGTCGCATATCCAGTCTAGGGGTGGTAAACGTCAGACCCCAGTAACCGATAATTCGTGTCGATATGAGGTCTATAACAGTTCGAGAAACTACTGATAACACTTACTAGTAAATCTCAGCAACCCTGGCCAGGGATTTCTAGTTATAGTCAATCGAACACAGCGCAACATCAACTCCCTATACCGGGAGAGACGAAACCCCTCCTATCGCTCATTGCCTCCATGTGATTCGGGACTATACCCAAAAGCCACCATTTTGCACGCCCTCTTGGACGTGGTATGATGGAAATCAAAGCACAGTGGGAATCACACAAGACTCTATGACGATCTCGGGTCTACAGACTAACCTGTACCAGTGTCACCAGAGAACTGCCATCTGACGTGAGGTATAATACCATCTGGGAGTTCTCGGCGAGTCCGTCCAGTGTATCTAGTCTCCACTGAGTACCCGTATACATTCTCTGATGTCAAACACCAATGGATATGGGATCATCCATCGCCCATCATATGAGTCAAGAAGCGCATACACTAGTCTACTCTGGAGTATCGATGCCCTGTCTCGGCACTCCCACGACTAAGAACATTTGAAGGATGTACTTAGCGACTACACTGTCCCCACTAGTATGATTTGCATTATAGTCCTGGTAGTCAAGTACTCATCCTAAGGGCTTTATCAACATGTAACATAGAGACAATCAGAGTACATGTTAAGATAAAGGGCAACCAGATATCATACTATCATGTCAAGCAAGAAAGTCCTCCCTATATATGTCCAAGCATCCACTATAATATACATCGTATGTACAGTAATGGCCTCTAGGGCGTATATATCACTAACAATCTCCCACTTGCACTAGGGCCATCTGTTGTGGTATCGCATACCCAACAATCAGCTGTGGTTGAAGTATCTTATACTCACCCATCCCATAAAAGTCTCTACTGGGAAATAGGTCTTTGTGAGTGGATCCGCGCTGTTGTCCTCTTTGTCTACTCTCCTAACCTCGATCTCCCTGGAGATCAACCATCTTCATGATCAGGTGATACTGCCTTAGAATATGTCTGGATCACTGATGTGACGGGGTTTCCTAAGCCTTAAGCCATAACTCCATTGTCACACAATGGTAGGAACGAAGTTCATCTCATGAACTTATATATGTCCAGACAGTTTCTTTGGTAGCATCCTTGGTAACGATATATCTTGCCTTTAATCGTCTAGTATGTCTCGGTATCTAGCTTGGAACTCTTCCAACATACCGTCCCTCCACTGAGGGTAAAGAAAATGCCTGTAACTGACATTCAGTCGTCCTCATCACTCTGGAACTTTTCCAGTGATTCTCCCCAGGATCGATTGATATCATCTCACTACAACTAGTCAAAATCCTAACATCCAATTAGATCTATCTCATAGATCCATAACCCAGGATTTAGGAGGTATCATGATCCTATATAGAGAATCCATGTGATAAGAGGAGATTGACCGAGCGTAGCATAGGAAACTCCTTTCCTATCATGAGTATGTCATCCACGTACAATACGAGGATCACCACCATACTCCCTACTACCCTTTTGTGTATACAAGGTTCATCTACCATTTTGATGAAGTCAAACTCTTTGACTACCACATCAAAACAGACGTTCCAACTCCGTGATGCTCGATTTATCCCATAAAACATCTTGCACACGTTTCCGCTACTCCCCCTGTCTACGAAGCCCTCTGGCTGTGTACTTATAGACGCTCTCTTCCAAATCACTATTTAGAAAAGCAGTCATGACACCCAACCGCCAAATATCGTAGTCATGGTATGTAGCAGTGGCAAGTAGGATCTGGATGGACTTAAGCATAGCTTTGAAAGTCTCAACTTTTCCATGTACACCAAGTAATCTTCTCAAAATATACCTGCCCCTGATGGGGATTTAACCCTTCAGATAAAGCAACCAAAGTCCATATTTTGTTGGTGTATAAGGATTCCATCTCAGATCGCTAAGCATCCAACCATTCTCACAGAGTCCCTACTCCTGATGGTCTGCTCGAAACTAGTTGGGTCATCATCTCATGAAGCAATCCTCGCTCCCACTGTCATAGAGAAACCGAAGTATCTCTCAGGTGGATGAGGAACTCTACCAGATCAGTGGAGAGGCTGAGGTTCATTGGAAACTATTGAATCCTCCGGTTCTACCATATCATCAGCTGCAGTTTGTTTTAGCTGGAACTACTTCCAGTTCTACCTTATGACCACTAATTTCTTCACAAGAAATTCCTTTTCCTAAAGGTGGTATGCTGAGAAAACACCTTTTATTCCTCAGTTTGGTAGATGATATTCCCTTGCGAATGCTTGGGATATTCAACAAACTTCCACAGAACTGACCTTGCCTCGAGCTTGTCCGGATTTTGTTTTTGACATAGGCCGGACAACCCCAAATCTTAACTTCCTTAAGAGATAGGCTCTTCCCATACCATATCACATATGGAGTGGTAGGTATCTGATTTGGTTGGAACCCTATTAAATAGGTATGAAACTTCTCAAGTGCATAACCCCAAAAGAAAATAGGCAACTCAGTAGTACTCATCATAGAGCACACCATATCACATAGGGTGCAATTGCTCCGCCCTGATACACCGACGTGTTGTGGTGTATACGGAGGAATAATGCTGAGAGAGAATCTCATTCTCCTTCCGTGCTCAAGTATTCTCCTCCTTGATCTCATCAAAGGTCATAATACTTATACCCGTTTTTGGTTCTCTACTTCTAACTTATATTCTGTGAATATCTCAAAAGGTCCGGACTTGTGTTTCAACAGGAACATATGTCTGAATCTTGAGAGATCATCAGTGAATATAATGAAGTACAAAGAACCGGTCCTGGCATATGTAGACAGGGGACTTTCATACATCAGTATGTATCAATCCCAAGAGTTCAGTAACTCTTTCTCTGTTTCCAATAAACGGAGCTATGGTCATCTTATCTTTGTAACATGACCGAAAAGTTTCACAAGATGTAAATTCAAACTGATTTAAATATGCATCTTTATGTAACTTTAGCTAGTCGGGTCGCATCAATATGACCTAGTCTACAATGCCTCAAGAAGGATTCGTTCATTTCTGAACTCTTCCTCTTGTGTGTGTTCTATACGTTAAGAACTGTGGTTTGATTTAGAACGTCTATGCTTTTAGATAACGTGCCTGAACCGATCAACTCTTGATATAGGAAATGTTCAAAACATTATCCAACAATACAAAATTATATCCTTCTTTACTAATATAGAGACTAATATGATGTTGTATATCAGGTTCGGTATCTAATAACATTCGTTCAGAATCAATGTATTCTGGTAATACAGGGTGATAACTGCCAACAGACTTGGCTGCAACACTTGCATCATTTCCAACTTTTGAAACCTATCACCCGTTCTCAGTTCTCTACCTATCTGTTGCCCATATAACAAATTACATTTGCGGGATCCTGATCTGGTATCTCATGCCCAGAACGTAAATGATACTGAGAAACAGTTCTCGGTAATGAACACACCCGAAGAAGATGCATCAACATGTACTTTCTTCATTTGGGCGGCATGGGAATTCTGGTAATCCCCTATTTCCTGCTCTGTCTTATAACAATTATAAGTTGGAGCGGGACCAACGTTCCCCAGCGCAGTATAACAAGCGGGTTCGGTCAATACATCCATATTATTATCTTGATTTAAGACGTGACATGGTCTCTACCTGGAGAGAGAGAAGAAAACACTCGGCGTATGCTCTTGCAAGATTAGATTGGTTATTAATATATCTAATCAGGATGTCTCCCACTGTTTTAGTCAAATCTTCCTTCAAACCCTAAAAAGAAAGACAAGCCGGGATTAATTACACCCTACAAGTTCGCCAATCTTTCAGCCAGGCCAGTGCTGGTACTTTGAGGGAGGTTCCCCATGCTTTCACACGGACCTAATTAAAATAAATCTCGTTTTCCCAGAGACATAAGCCCGTTGACACTTTTCTAGAAACCTACTTGATCGGCTAATTGTAATGTATAAAACTCTCCCAGGAGTAACTCTTACTCGCAGCGGGTATCGGGATCCAACTATCTCATAGAAGGTATGCAATCTCATTGCAAATTTCAACTCTTGAAATTCCCAATAATATTTTGCCCCTAACCTCCTATGACCTTGACAAAGGCCAACAAACCATAGGATGCCAGTCAAGTTCAACCCGTCATTTCCTGATTGAATTAAACCCACCCGCACGACCCTTAACAGAGGCCAACAAGGTCGCACGACTACCCTAACTCAATCACATCATATGCTTATACAGATAAGCAGTAATCAGCTACCGCACACTACGCCTTGATAAAGGCCAACAAACGCAGCACAAATACTAAATACTACTTATCTGAAATGACAGAGGGCTACGACAGGTTTTTAAGAAAACCCTTTGCGTAATGAACTTGATATCGTTGTAGAATCGAGTGATTTTAAATGGAATGTTTTTTAGGACTTTTTCTATTTTTGCTAAAGAGGTCACTCCCGGTGAAGGGATCTCGGCTCTTTCCTCATCGAATAAGGTGCAGGATATTTCACAAATATCACTATGCAAAGAAAAAACTATAAAAGCAATCAAAAGACAAACCGAGTTTGTAGCATCTGCTAGTTTCGCTAAAGTGGTCACTCCCGGTGAAGGGATCTTGGCTCTTTCTTTATTGAATATGGTGCTGGATATTCTACAAGGAATACCGCTATGCAAAGCAAAAACTAGAGCTACCTGTTTTTGAGACAAGTTTCTACAACATCTTTAGGTTTCTTTTAGTTTCATTAATCTCATTAATGAAGTCCCCTTTTTTATTATGCTTCCCAAGCATCACATTTGAAACGAAATCAACAATATACAATATATATCTCATATATATAATATAAACATTCGTCTCAGGCAGTAATATGATCTCATCACAGAACATTGCAGCAGAAGAACATATATGAAATATTGGATATATTAGGAGGTCCATGTTTTAATGCAAGCCTGTATAAAACACGGATTCCACGGTCGCGATAAATAGTCAAACCCACATCTCTAGACCCCTACAAGAGCGGCAAGCAACCCTACCAATTCTAGAGTTAGGAGACCCAGTCTCGACTCCTCGAGATGGTCTCCCACTGGACCCTAGAACCCGGTTACTTGTGCTCCCCGCCTTGGGTCTATCCTAATGCGGAAAAGTAAATAATATACAATAGTGACATCATCCTCAACCCGGAATTGCCCCAATAAAAGAATATTACATACAATTGAATTTTACATGAATGAAAATAAAAACCCTCATCTCACATAAAGCCCCCAGCTATTCAAAACACGACGATCCAATATAACATATCACAGCAACACATAACATCACATATCATCAACGTAAGTAAATATGCGTATCCCAGTTGTCGTTGACATATAGCACCGAAACCGGCGATACACCACATATTACACTTACAGTCGAAGAAAAGAAAGTGTAAAACTACAACAGTTGGAATCCGCAACCTCCTTAGACATCTCATGCCTAACCAAATGAATTCCTTAGACATAGCATGCCTAACAATTATAAACTCCGCATTTTAGTCTCAATATCGAAAACTCTTTTAAATATCAGGTCGGGCAATTCAACAAGATTCCCGACATCCTGATCGAATGCTCGTCGGAAACTTTAGTAGACGGACGCACCCCCCAATGCCGTCGACGAAGTGCACTAAGGTGGAACACCGCTGCCGCGAGCACCCGAACGGATGCTTTTGGTGTTGGGGTTCTCTTACAGTCACTTGGTCGGGGCTATGGGGCGTGGCTATCTATTAAGTTTACCCGGTCAGTATCCACGTACGCTACGATTGCAACGGACTTTTGATCGCATCAAAATCCCGTGGCAACCGATCAACTGAGACCAAAGTGCTAGATTTATAACATTCAAATTAGTTATCTTATAACTACTTGTGGATTACAAATATTGTATCACATTCCAGATAAATAGACAATGTTAAACTTTCCGATCGAATAAACAAACACCCAAGAATTCCCAAATAGCTCAACACTTGAGCGGAGTTCAAAAAGTCCCAGAACATGTCACAGCCGCTATAAACCAGCCGTAGAAGGGTCAAACCAACGCCTCCATGTGGCAACGCTAAACTACCACATACCATATGGTTCAGTGGCGGTTTTAACGGTCACATAATCGAGTTAAGATTACGTTCTTCTAGAGGGTCCACAGATTCGCTTGCATGATTTTCTGAAAGTTTTAAACTCAGGAAAAATCCAACACTTAAAAGTTTTCCGACAGGGGAAAAAGTGAGTTATTGATATCCGTTCGAACTTTTTAACATGTTCTAAATTACCCAAAAAACTAAACGATGTTAAACTTTCCGATCGAATCATCGAATTCTTATGATCTCCAGAAAACTCAACATTTGAGTAATATTAAAAATTTCCAGAAGCATAATTTAATACCTACGGAAAACCTCTTGAAGTACGATCCCTCAACCCACATTTTCTGCCACAGAACCGCCGCCAATAGCTTGGTTTGGCCGCGGTTCCGCGGTGGCTTGATGGATTTAGGGAGTCGTACTTCACAGATATCGATATAATCACCTGTTTATTTTTCTGAGTATTTTTAATATGGAAAAAACCAAATTTTTAAAAAATTTCCAGAGAGGGGGTCCAAAATCATATTTCAGGGTTCGATCGGACTTTTAACTTCGTCTACACATCGCCTAATGCTCTAGCTTGGCTCTGATACCACTGTAGGGTTAGCATAGCACCTTGTGAAGGTTTTGGCAAGCATCAATCATGCTACTTTAAAATTTTTGGGGTGCTAAACAAACCCTAACCAAGATCTTAACTAGAGACTTAGGGTTAAACATGCATGTAAACAACTTTACATCTAAGAGTTAGGGATTACAACCTTTGTAGTCCGTTCCTTCACTTCATAAGCTCCGTGTTGAGGTCCCTTCGCTGCGATCGTCAAGCACCCGGACTCTAGAGAGGCTCCATGAAGAGAAAGATGCAAGCTTGCTACCAATCTTCAACAACTAAGATGATCTACCTTGAAGAAATTCAAACCCAAGCTCTTGCTTCACTAATCAAGTATTAGCAAAGAAAACACCCTAATCTAAGTGTCTAGAATAGATGAGGATGATGAAGTAGGAATTTAGCTCTCTTTTATTTTCTTTATCTCACAAAATCCATCACAAACCCAAGGAAGAAGAAGAAGAAATCTATTTGTGATGAATAATGAAAAATCATTGTTATGGTTACAAATCAACCATGGGTTAAGAATGAAGGTTTAACCCTTGTAGAGAATCAACTAGGGTAAAGGGTTTGGGTTGGGTTAAGAAATATCTACACAAAATATCAAAGGTCAAAGTCAAAGTTTCAAGAAGCTTCAAGAAGTATCATGAAAGCTTCATCTAAGCTTAAGCCTAAACCAAACCCTAACCATATTTAAACTCCACAAAACATGTTGCATTTGTAACCCTAACTTGCTACAATATTATATATCACATATATAATATATTTTGTAACAAAGTAAAATAATACAATTAACATATATCATATATATATCAATGTATTATCCAAGTGAGAAAAAGAATCTTTAAGTGAGCTTATATTAGTTAATGTAATATAATATATCAAATATATAATTATACATTAAATTATCGAATCAACACTTGATCCGATAATCCGGCTATTTCACAAATAACCGACTAATATAATTTGTATCATTTCATCGAATCAACACTTGATGTGATGACCCGGCTATATCACATATACCCGGCCGATATCACATATCGCGAGAATCTAATACGGTATCGCATACACGTATTATTCTCGGTCCCGCACATATCACATATGTGCTCCTACTCCGTTTTGCCTGAGCCAGGAAACCTCTGTGTAGGACTCTAAAGAATCGTCAATACGCCGGTAGTAGATGATGATCATATCAAACACCCACAAGCTGCAAGCGGTCATCTAAATGTAACAGCCACCAAGGTATTGAGAAATCAGAATATTAACAAGCAAGCCTGTACATTCTCTTGCGAATCCAATCAGTAACACTCCCGTACAGTCCGGTCTCTTCGTCTGATATGTCGCATATCCAGTGTAGGGGTGGTAAACGTCAGACCCAGTAACCGATAAGTCGTGTCGATATGAGGTCTATAACAGTTCGAGAAACTACTGATAACACTTACCAGTAAATCTCAGCAACCCTGGCCAGGGATTTCCAGTTATAGCCAATCGAACACAGCGCAACATCAACTCCCTATATCGGGAGAGACGAAACCCCCCTATCGCTCATTGCCTCCATGTGATTCGGGACTGTACCCAAAAGTCACCGTTTTGCATGCCCTCTTGGACGTGTTATGATGGAAATCAAAGCACAGTGGGAATCACACAAGACTCTATGACGATTTCGGGTGTACAGACTAACCTGTACCAATGTCACTAGAGAACTGCCATCTGATGTGAGGTATAATACCATCTGGGAGTTCTCGGCGAGTCCGTCCAGTGTACCCAGTCTCCATCGAGCACCCGTATACCTTCTCTGATGTCAAACACCAATAGATATGGGATCATCCATCGCCCATCATATGGGTCAAGAAGCGCATTCGGTAGTCTACTTTTGAGTATCGATGCCCCGTCTCGGCACTCCCACGACTAGGAACATTTGAAGGATGTACTTAGAGACTACACTGTCCCCACTAGTATGATCCGCATCATAGACCTGGTAGTCAAGTACTCATCCTAAGGGCTTTATCAACATGTAACATAGAGAAAATCAGAGTACATGTTAAGATAAAGGGCAACCAGATAGCATACTATCATGTCGAGCAAGAAAGTCCTCCTTATATATGTCCAAGCATCCACTACAATCACTACTACAAATAAGGGTCGCCCCTACGGATTTATCCATAGGAGCAAACCACTGCCCCTACGGATATATCCATAGGAGAAAGAAAATACCCTGTAGGTACAAACGCCGTAGGTGCAAGTCGCAGCCTTGAACATGCCCCTACGGTCAAAAACTTACCCCTACGGAGTAATGTGTAGGTCCAGTTGTCCCTACGGATTAGACCGTAGGGCCAAAAAATTTATTTAATTTATGATTTTATTAAATAAATTAGGTGTCCCTACGGACTAATACGTAGGGCCAAGTATTTGCCCCTACAGATAAGTGCATAGGTATAAATCCGTAGGGACAAAATAACAGGTATCCTTATATTTTGTCCCTACGGATGCCTGTGTAGGGGCATTTGTTTGCCCCTATGGATATATCCGTAGGGGCAAGCGTAACCCCTAATACTGACATCATAGGGGCAAATTATCAGGTATGCTGATATTTTTCCCCTACGGATAAATCTATAGGTACATTGTTGGGCCCTACGGTTTAATCCGTAGGTACATATTATCAGGTTTTTTTTAAAAAAAGGGCTGCCTATTTTTTTCTCACCCTGTGCACAATAATATATACATCATATATAAAATTAATCATCGCGCAGAACATATATCGCAGTATTCATAATCATATCTCACGCATAATATACAAAAGAAATCAACAAGCAGAATATGATATCAATATAAACATGCAAACACCACCAATATCAATATCGTCCAAAATGTAGTACAATATGTATCATATAAATAAATACATGTTTAAAATATAAGAATCAAAAAGCTACCCTAGCTCGGTCCAGCTCCACCTCTGATAAACGCCAGAATCTGGCGCGCCTGCTCCTCGGATATATCCTGAGTCAATAAATCATGCAATGCGGAGCGAGCGGGAGTCTGAGCGGGCTGTGGAGCTGTAGGAGTGGTCTGCGCAGCCGCCGTCGAGGTAGTGGCTTGCGGAGCCGCGGCTGCGGGAGTCTGAGCGGGCAGTGGAGCTATAGGAGCTGTCTGCAGAACCGCAGCCGATATAGTGGCTTGCGGAGCCGCAGCCGAAGGAGATGCATGTGGAGGCTCGGCCGATGTACCCTGTCGCGTCTGGACCTACGTGTGTAATAAGCGAGTAAGAACTGTGTATTATTCGAATTCGTATCATTATGAAGTTATTTCAAAACCCCAATCTATGTATACTTAGAGACTTAGGCCTCGTTTGGATATCTAGTTTGGAAAACCGTAGTTTATTTTAATTAGATATGTATGTATGATTAATCAAAGCTAAGTCTATAACCAAATAAGCTCAGGCTATGTACTAATATTGGATATGTTGCTATCTATAATATGACATAATATTTTACTATTAAGTAGTATACATACCAGCATCTCCTTCAACTCCTGAACGGTCGCCTTCAAGCTCTCCAGTTCCTGCTGCAAACGTCGCTCACTGGAGACGGATGAAGTAACCGCCGGGGTAGAGTCCAACCTCATATGGGCCCTGCTAGGGCCCAGTCCCCGGCCTCTCTCCCAACCTCCGTGGTGCCCTCCGTGTGCGGCGTCTAGGACTGGGGTCAATAGCATCGGATCATTCTGTCCGGTAAAATCGATCCCCGATACCTCGACCTGCTCAACCACCCGCTCCTACACCCACATTAACCAGTAAAATATAAGTATATCATTTAAATTTGAACCTTTCAAAACTAAAATTTCAAATAGGGGTTGAATAAATATTAACACTTACGCAATACTCCTGGTGGGATCTGTCGAGGTGCCGTGGACGGCAAGATATGTGGACAGCACGCTCGGTGTACCATCTTGCGCTAGGGTCTGAGCTCTCTGCAATATTACAAAATAACTCTTAATATTAGATATATTAAAAAACAACTCTTAATATTGCATTATATCACAAAGGCCGGTCTATTGTAATTTACCGATAACTCCATGGCACGAGTAATATTCCTCGAGCCACCTGTATAAGTGGGGCGACCCCTCTTCGCCGACTTCCTTTTCTCTATATTTTGAGTAGCATGTTTCTGCACAACACATTCACATTTAGTTTTCTAATTAAGGAACACAAAAAAATAAATTATATACTAAACAATGAATTACATTTAAAATACATACCTGTTTGCGTTGAGAGTCGAAATATTCGCACAATAGAAGCCATGTCTCTACGTCGACTCTCGCAAAGGCCGGAGTAGATAGGAGGGCCACTCTCTCTGCCTCGGGTGTCGCCATCCACAGGGAGTAGCAGTCGGCCTTTAGCTCATTCCTGTTGTATCGGACCTTGGTCTGCATGTTCTTCATCAGGCCATTGTACGGAGCATGAAGATCGAGCACCCTCCCAGGGTGATCTGGGTCGGGTACAGGCTGAAAATCTTAATCCAACTGAAAATACAAAAAACACATTGTTATTAGATTGCAAGTGTTAATAATAAATATATTGGATAAATCAAATGAAAACATTGTTATTGATGAATACTTGTTTTTGGAATGTGAGAGGAATCGCTATGATATAGAAAAACAGAGAAGTTCAAATTTTCTGTATTATGGAGCCTATGGTGGACTTCTCAAAAGCAAAATATATTGCTCAATCTACAGGCTTTGCATAAATATGGGGGAATTTGTCTAATAAGATTTGGATTTTTGTTGAATCTACTGTTCAGGCTGATATTATGAAATCTTCAGATCAATGCCTTGCAATGAAAATTGTTCACAATAATACGTTTTGATGGAAAATTTTATATAACTGCTTGGGACATTATTCTTTTGATTTTCATGACCCTAACCCTAACCCTAACCCCAGCCCCAGCCCCAGCCCCAGCCCCAGCCGAACCCCAACCCTAACTCTAATCCCAACCCCATCCCCAACCGCAACCCTAGCCGAACCCCAACCCCAACCGCAACCCTAGCCGAACCCCAACCCCTAACCCCAACCCCTAACCCCAACCGATGCCTAACCCTAATCCTCATCGGTACCCAAACCCTGAACCCTAGCCCTAAAATAATCAAAAATTTCTTTAATTGAAGATTTAATTACTTACCTGTTCGGTGGAGGAGACAATCGACAATCGGCGACGAGGAAGAACGGCGACGAGATCGGGAACGAGATCCGGAACGAGATCGGCGACGAAAGAGAGAGAACAGCGACGAGATTGGCGACGCGGCGACGAGATTTAGGGATTTGGGAGTTGTAGGGTTCCTAGGCACCCTAATGAGGTCTCACAAGGCATCGATCATGCCAAATTAAAATTTTACGGTGCCGAGAAACCCTAAACTACGGATCGTTTGCTAGATGTCTAGGCGAAAAAGCTAACTAGTTAACAATTAACTAAGAGATACGGAAATACAACCTTTGTAGATCCGGTGCTCCACCTCCACGGCTCCGCAACGAGGTCCTCTCCGCTGTCCAAATCAAATCCGGGCTCTAGAGTCGGCTTCGTCGGAGAAAAAGGGAGCTAGGTCGTCGATGTCCATGCCGAAGATGATCTACGTCGAGGCATCGCTAGATCAAGCTCACAACTTCACCAAGTCAAGAAACTTGTGAAGTAAACACACTCTACTACTTGGCAAGAGGTAGAGGATGAAGAAATAGGAAGTGGGTAGACTTTAGTTTTGGATTTCTCACTCTTTTCCAACAATCACCATTGATGGAGCTTGGTTTTCTTCACTTGAAGAATGAAGAAGATGAAGAAGAATATTATGATAAGAAATTAGAATAATGAGAAAAGAAATTCATTCTTATCATAATTTAACCATAGTTAGGTGTAGAGAGTCAATCATGGTTATGTGGAATGGTTAAGTTAAGCATGAGACAAAAATGGTTACCTTTATTCAAACCTTCATGAAGATTCATGAACAAAACAAAACTAGCATCCATTTTCCCTTTTTTTGCTTTTCCCAAAATGAATAAACAAATAAATGAATAAATGAATAATCAAATAGTAAACCCTAACCATTCCATTAACCAAGGTTTAATTCTATACACTTAACTAAAAAGGCATGTATCATCAAACATGATACAAGCAAGTGCACAAAATCATATCGCATATGCAATGCGCACATGCGAGTGAGAAAATCCATTTAAAGTGAACCGATACTAGTTAATGTAAAGTAATACATCATATATATAATTATACATTAAATCATTAAATCAACACTTGATTCAATGATCCGGTCATGTCGTACACAACCGACTAGTATACAATGTATCGGCTTATCGAATCAACGCTTGAATCGATAACTAGGTTATATCGCATACAACCATTCGATACATTCATCGCGAGAATGGAATACGGTATCACATACACGCATTATTCTCGGTCCCGCACATATCTCATATGCGCTCCTATTTCGTTTCGCTTGAGCCAGGAAACCTCTGTGTAGGACTCTAAAGACTCGTCAATACGCCGGCAGCGGATGATGATCATATCAAACACCCACAAGCCGCAAGCGGTCTGCTAAACGTAACGGCCACCCGGGTATTGAGCGATCTGAAGATCGACGAGCAAGCCCGCTCACACTCCAGTGAATCCGACCAGTAACACTACCGTACAGTCCGGTCTGATCGTCTGATATGTCGCATATCTCGCCTAGGGGTGGTAAACGTCAGACCCCAATAGTTCGATAAGTCGTGTCGATATGAGGCTCATAACGGGTCGAGAAACTACTGGTAACACTTACCAGCAGTTCTCTGATCAGCCCTGGCCAGGGACTTCCTGTTATAGCCAATCGAACACAGCGCAACATCAACCCCCTATACCGGGAGAGACGAATCCCCTCCTATCGCTCATTGCCTCCATGTGACTCGGGACTGTACCCAAAAACCACCGTTTTGCACGCCCTCTTGGACGTGGTAAGATGGAAATCAAAGCACAGTGGGAACCACACAAGACTCTATGACGATCTCGGGTCAACAGACTACTCTGTACCAGTGTCACCAGAGAACTGCCATCTGACGTGAGGTATAATACCATCTGGGAGTTCTCGGCGAGTCCGTCCAGTGTACCCAGTCTCTACTGAGCACCTGTATATCATCTCTGATGTCAAACACCAATGGATATGGGATCATCCATCGCCCATCTGTATGGGTCGAGAAGGTATACGCTAGTCTACTCTGGTATATCGATGCCCCGTCTCGATACACCCTCGACTAGGGACTTTGAAGGATGTACTTATGGACTACCATGTCCCCACTAGTATGATCCGCATCATAGTCCAGGTAGTCAAGCACACATCCTAAGGGCTTTACCAACATGTAACAGAGAGACAATCAGTATACACGTTAAGGTAAAGTTCAACCAGATAGCATACTATCATGTCGAGCAAGAAAGTCCTCCCTATATACGTCCCAGCATCCACTACAATATACATCCTATGTACAGTAATGGCCTCTAGGGCATACATATAACTAACAATCTCCCACTTGCACTAGGGCCATCTGATAGCAGTGGTCGCAGTATCTCATACTCAACCATCCCATAAAAGTCTCTCTCTGGGAACAGGCCTTTGTGAGTGGATCCGCTGTGTTGTCCTCTGAGTCTACTCTCCTAACCTCGATCTCCCTGGAGATCAACCATCTCCATGATCAAGTGATACTGCCTTAGAATATGTCTGGATCACTGATGGGACGGACGTTCCTTGGCATAAGCCACAACTCCATTGTCACACAATGGGAGGAACAGAGTTCATCTCATAAACCAATATACACCCAAACAGCCTCTTTGGTAGCATCTTAAGTAGCGATGTATCCTGCCTTTATCGTCTAGTATGTCACGGTATCTAGCTTGGAACTCTTCCAACATACCGTCCCTTTACTGAGGGTAAAGACAATGCCTGCGACTGACACTCAGTCGTCATTATCACCCTGGAACCCTTCCAGTGATTCTCCCCAGGATCGGTTGATACCGTCTCACTACAACTAGTGAGAATCCTAACATCCAATTAGATCTATCTCATAGATCCAAAACCCAGGATTTAAGAGGTATCACTTTGATCCTTTATGGAGAATCATTGTGATAAGCGGAGATTGATCGAGCGTAGCATAGGAAACTCCTTCCCTATCAAGAGTATGTCATCCACGTACTCTACGAGGATCGTAACCATACTCCCTACTACCTTTTTGTTTATACAAGGTTCATATACCATTTTGATGATGTCAACTTCTTTGACTAATTCATCAAAATAGATGTTCCAACACCGCGATGCCTGCTTTATCCTATAAAGCATCTTGCACACGTTTCCGCTGCTCCCACTGTCTACGAAGCCCTCTGGCTGTGTACTTATAGACGCTTTCTTCCAAAACATCATTTAGAAAAGCAGTCATGACACCCAACCGCCAGATATCGTAGTCATGGTATGTAGCCGTGGCAAGTAGGATCTGGATGGACTTAAGCATAGATCCTTGAGAAGGTTTCATCATGATCCATATCTGGTCAATGACGCAAAACTTTACCAAGTCTAGCTTTGAAAGTCTCAACTTTTCCATGTACACCAAGTAATCTTCTCAAGATATACCTGCTCCTGATGGGGATTTAACCCTTCAGATATAGCAACTAAAGTCCATACTTTGTCGGTGTATAAGGATTCCATCTCAGATCACTAAGCATCCAGCCATTCTTATAGAGTCTTACTCCTGATGGCCAGCTCGAAGCTAGTTGGGTCATCATCTCATGATGCAATCCTCTCTCCCACTGTCATAGAGAAACCGAAGTAACTCTCAGGTGGGTGAGGAACCCTACTAGATCGGCGGAGAGGCTGAGGTTCGTTGGTAACTATTGAATCCTTTGGTTCTGTCAAATCTTCAGCTGCAGTTTTGTATAGCTGGAACATTTCCAGTTCTACATTACAGACCTTGCCTCGAGCTTGTCCAGATTTTGTTTTTAGACATAGGCCGGACAACCCCAAATCTTAACTGGCTTAAGACATGGGCTCTTCCCTTTCCATATCTCATATGGAGTGGTAGGCAACTGATTTGATTCGAACCTATTCAATAGGTATGCAGCTTCTCAAGTGCATAACTCCCAAAAAGGAAATAGGTAACTCAGTAATACTCATCATAGAGCACACCATATCATATAGGGTGTGATTGCTCCTCCCCGATATACCATCGTGCTATGGTGTATACAGAGGAGTAATGCTGAGAGAGAATCTCATTCTCCTTTAGAATGGTCCAGTATTTCCGTGCTCAAGTATTCTCCTCCTTGATCTCATCATAGGACATAATACTTATACCCGTATTTTGGTTCTCTACTTCTAACTTATATTCTGTGAATATCTCAAAAGGTTCGGACTTATGTTTCAACAGGAACATAGGACTGAATCTTGAGAGATTATCAAAGAATATAATGAAGTATAAAGAACCAGTCCTGGCATGTGTAGACAGGAGACCTTACATACATCATCATGTATCAGTCCCAAGAGTTTGCTAACTCTTTCTCTGCTTCCAGTAAACAGAGCTAGTGTCATTATATCTTTGTGACATGACTGGCAAGTTTCACAAGATGTAAATTCAAACTGATTTAAATATGCATCTAAATGTAACTTCAGCCAGTCGGGTCGCACTGATATGACCTAGTCTACAATGCCTCAAGAAGAATTCGTTCATTTCTGAACTCTTCTTCTTGTGTGTGTTCGGTATACTAGGAACTGTAGTTTGATTTAGAACGTTAATGCTTTTAGATAGCGTGCCTGAACCGATCAACTTTTGATATAGGAAATGTTCAAAACATTATCCATCAATACAAAATTATATCCTTTCTTTACTAATAAAGAGACTGATATGATTTTGTATATCAGGTTCGGTATCTAATAGCATTTGTTCAGAATCAATGTATTGGTAATACAGGGTGACAGTGACCAACAGACTTGGCTGCAACACTTGCCCCGTTTTCTGTCTCATGAAACTTATCACCCGTTCTCAGTTCTCTACCTTTCTGTAGCCCTATGTAACAGATTACATATCTGGGATCCTGATCTGGTATCACATACCCAGGACGTAAAGAATACTGAGAAACAGTTCTGTATAATGAACACACCCGAAGATGATGCATCAGTATGCACTGTCATCGTTTGGGTGGCACGGGAATACTGGTATTCCCCAACTTCCTGCTCTGTCTTATAACAATTATAAGTTGGAGCGGGACCAACGTTCCCCAGCTCAGTATAACAAGCGGGTTCGGTCAATAATCCGTTTTATTATCTTGATTAAGGCGTGATATGGTCGCTACCTGGAGAGAGAGAGAGAAGAAAACACTCAGCGTGCGCTCTTTCAAGAATAGATTGGTTATTATTTTTTCTAATCAGGATGGTTCCCACTGCTTTTTATCAAATCTTCCTTCAAACCCTAAAAGGAAAGACTAGCCGGGATTAATTACACAGTACAAGTTTGCCAATCTTTCAGCCAGGCCAGTGTCGGTACTTTGAGGGAGGTCCCCCGTGCTTTCGCACGAACCTAATTAATGTAAACCTCATTTTCCCAGAGGCGTAACCTCGTTAACACCTTTCTAGACACCTACTTGATCGGCTAATTGTAATGTATAAAACTCTCCCAGGAGTAACACTTACTCGCAGCGGGTATCGGGATCTAACTATCTCATAGAAGGTATGCAATCTCATTGCAAATTTCAACACTTGAAATTCCCGATAATATTTTGCCCCTAGCGTCCTATGACCTTGACGCAGGCCAACAAACCATAGTCCGCTAGTCAAGTTCAACCCGTCATTTCCTGATTGAATTAAACCCACCCGCACGACCCTTGACGCAGGCCAACAAAGTCGCACGACTACCCTAATCCAATCACATCATATGCTTATGCAGATAAGCACCAGTTAGCTACCGCACACTACGCCTTGACGCAGGCCAACAAACGTAGCACGAATACTAACTACTACTTATCTGAAATGACGGAGGGCTACGACAGGTTTTTCTGAAAACCTATTGCGTAATGAACTTGATATCGTTGTAGAATCAAATGAATTTTGAAATGGAGTGTTTTGAGGCTTTTCCAGTTTTGCTAAAGGAGTCACTCCCGGTGAAGGGATCGTCGGTCCTTTCCTCGTCGAATGAGGTGCGGGATATATCGTATATATCACTGTGCAAAGTAAAAACTCTTAAAAGCAATCAAAAGACAAACCGAGTGTGTAGCATCTGCCAGTTATTGCTAAAGGAGTCACTCCCGGTGAAGGGATCTCGGTCCTTTCCTCATCGAATAAGGCGCAGGATATATCACATATACCGCTATGCAAAGCAAGAACTGTAGCTACCTATTTTATTTTGAAATTCGATTCTGCAACATCTTAGGTTTCTTTTATTTCATTAATCATATTAATGAAGTCCCATCATTTAATTACCTAATCATCACAGATAAATACGACGTACACTTATGCCATCCGCATTCGCCTCGATGTCCCCTCGTGCACCGTTAGGTTAGGTAACTAACGGCAGAGCGGGGCAGGGCTAGCACGGGTGTAAAACATAAGTAACGTCTATATAATATATCATATATACTATATACTGTATCTATCACAGAACATCACATGATCATATCACAGATATCACAGCAGAAGAAACATATGAAACATTGGATATACTAGGACGTCCGTGTTTTCAATACGAGCCAGTATAAAACACGGATTCCACGGTCGTGATGAATAGCCAAACCCACACCCCTAGACCCCTACGAGAGCGGCAAGCAGCCCTACCAATTCCGGAGTTAGGAGACCCGGACTCGACTCCTCGAGTTGGTCTCCCACTGGACTCCAGAACCCGGTTACTTGTGCTCCCCTCCTTGGGTCTATCCTAGTGCGGAAAAGTAAATAATATACAAGAGGTGACAACTTCCGCAACCTGGAAGCGCCCCAATAAAAGAATATTACATACAAGTTTTTACATGAATGAAAATGAAAAACACTCATCTCACATAAAAACCCCCGGCTATTCAAACACGACGATCCAATATAACATATCCAGCAACACATAACATCACATGTCATCAACGTAAGTAAATATGCGCATCCCAATTGTCGTTGACATATAGCAACGAAACCGGCGATATCACATATTACACTTACGGTCACAGAAAAGAAAGTGTAAAACTACAACAGTTGGAATCCGCAACCACCTCAGACATCGCATGCCTGACCAAATGAATTTGTTAGACATCGCATGCCTAACAATTATAAACCCCGCATTTTAATCTCTTTATCGAAAACACTTTTCAATATCAAGTCGGGCAATTCAACAAGATTCCCGACATCCTGATCGAATGCTCGTTGCAAACTTCAGTAGACGGCCGCACCCCCGACGCCGTCGACGAAGTGCACCAAGGCGGAAGACCGCCACCGCGAGCACCCGAACGGATGCTTTCGGCGACGGGGTTCTCCTACAGTCACTTGGTCGGGGCTATGGAGTGAGGCTGTCTATTAAGTTTACCCGGCGAGTATCCGCGTACGCTACGTGATTGCGACGGACTTTTGATCACATCAAAATTCCGTGGCAACCGATCAAGGGAGACTAAACTGCTACGTTTATAATATTCATTCCGTTATCTCATAACATCTTGTGAATTCCAATTATTGTATCCCATTCCAGATAAACAGAAAATGTTAAACTTTCCGATCGAACAATCGAACACCCAAGTTTTCCCGATACAGATCAACACATGAAATAAGTCTAACAACATTCCGTTCGTGCCTCAGTACCAACGGTCCAGCCGTAGAAGGGTCAAGCCAACGCCTCACATGTGGCACGCCGTACTCCCCCAAACCCGAAGGTTCAAAGGGCAGTTCAAGACGGTCACATAATCGAGTTAAGGTTTGTTGTCTTCTAGAGGGTCCATCGCGTTACTTGCATTACTTAGAACGTCGTCAAACAACGGAAAAATCCAACACTTGGAAATTTCCCGACAGGGGAAAAGTTGGGTATTTATATCCGGTCGAACTTTTTAACATATTCTAAAAATTTATCCGGAAAGCCACACAGACAAAATTCGATAATCCGATCGAACATTCGAATCCCCAAAACAACCCAGAAAATTCAACTCTTGAATAAATTTTAAAAATTCCCAGAAAATCCAGAAGAATTTATCAGGTATTACTGTGCAAACAGTAAGGGATGACGTCATGATTGGGCCGCTGATCCGCCGCAGAAGCCATGCTTCTGCCGCGGATCCGCCGCGAAAATTACTGTTCACCAGAAACTTTTTGCACCGTAATTCTTATTTTTCCCTGCTGAATTTTTTAGCAATTTTTAATTTGGAAAAACTCACTGTTTTCAAAAAAGTACATAGAGCAAGATTGATTTGGTGTTTCGGGTTCGTTCGGACTTTAAATTCCGTCTGGACTTCGCCTAAGGCTCTAGCTAGGCTTTGATACCACTGTAGGGTTCCTAGGCACCCTAATGAGGTCTCACAAGGCATCGATCATGCCAAATTAAAATTTTACGGTGCCGAGAAACCCTAAACTACGGATCGTTTGCTAGATGTCTAGGCGAAAAAGCTAACTAGTTAACAATTAACTAAGAGATACGGAAATACAACCTTTGTAGATCCGGTGCTCCACCTCCACGGCTCCGCAACGAGGTCCTCTCCGCTGTCCAAATCAAATCCGGGCTCTAGAGTCGGCTTCGTCGGAGAAAAAGGGAGCTAGGTCGTCGATGTCCATGCCGAAGATGATCTACGTCGAGGCATCGCTAGATCAAGCTCACAACTTCACCAAGTCAAGAAACTTATGAAGTAAACACACTCTACTACTTGGAAAGAGGTAGAGGATGAAGAAATAGGAAGTGGGTAGACTTTAGTTTTGGATTTCTCACTCTTTTCCAACAATCACCATTGATGGAGCTTGGTTTTCTTCACTTGAAGAATGAAGAAGATGAAGAAGAATATTATGATAAGAAATTAGAATAATGAGAAAAGAAATTCATTCTTATCATAATTTAACCATAGTTAGGTGTAGAGAGTCAATCATGGTTATGTGGAATGGTTAAGTTAAGCATGAGACAAAAATGGTTACCTTTATTCAAACCTTCATGAAGATTCATGAACAAAACAAAACTAGCATCCATTTTCCCTTTTTTTGCTTTTCCCAAAATGAATAAACAAATAAATAAATAAATGAATAATCAAATAGTAAACCCTAACCATTCCATTAACCAAGGTTTAATTCTATACACTTAACTAAAAAGGCATGTATCATCAAACATGATACAAGCAAGTGCACAAAATCATATCGCATATGCAATGCGCACATGCGAGTGAGAAAATCCATTTAAAGTGAACCGATACTAGTTAATGTAAAGTAATACATCATATATATAATTATACATTACATCATTAAATCAACACTTGATTCAATGATCCGGTCATGTCGTACACAACCGACTAGTATACAATGTATCGGCTTATCGAATCAACGCTTGAATCGATAACTAGGTTATATCGCATACAACCATTCGATACATTCATCACGAGAATGGAATACGGTATCAAATACACGCATTATTCTCGGTCCCGCACATATCTCATATGCGCTCCTATTTCGTTTCGCTTGAGCCAGGAAACCTCTGTGTAGGACTCTAAAGACTCGTCAATACGCCGGCAGCGGATGATGATCATATCAAACACCCACAAGCCGCAAGCGGTCTGCTAAACGTAACGGCCACCCGGGTATTGAGCGATCTGAAGATCGACGAGCAAGCCCGCTCACACTCCAGTGAATCCGACCAGTAACACTACCGTACAGTCCGGTCTGATCGTCTGATATGTCGCATATCTCGCCTAGGGGTGGTAAACGTCAGACCCCAATAGTTCGATAAGTCGTGTCGATATGAGGCTCATAACGGGTCGAGAAACTACTGGTAACACTTACCAGCAGTTCTCTGATCAGCCCTGGCCAGGGACTTCCTGTTATAGCCAATCGAACACAGCGCAACATCAACCCCCTATACCGGGAGAGACGAATCCCCTCCTATCGCTCATTGCCTCCATGTGACTCGGGACTGTACCCAAAAACCACCGTTTTGCACGCCCTCTTGGACGTGGTAAGATGGAAATCAAAGCACAGTGGGAACCACACAAGACTCTATGACGATCTCGGGTCAACAGACTACTCTGTACCAGTGTCACCAGAGAACTGCCATCTGACGTGAGGTATAATACCATCTGGGAGTTCTCGGCGAGTCCGTCCAGTGTACCCAGTCTCTACTGAGCACCCGTATATCATCTCTGATGTCAAACACCAATGGATATGGGATCATCCATCGCCCATCTGTATGGGTCGAGAAGGTATACGCTAGTCTACTCTGGTATATCGATGCCCCGTCTCGATACACCCTCGACTAGGGACTTTGAAGGATGTACTTATGGACTACCATGTCCCCACTAGTATGATCCGCATCATAGTCCAGGTAGTCAAGCACACATCCTAAGGGCTTTACCAACATGTAACAGAGAGACAATCAGTATACACGTTAAGGTAAAGTTCAACCAGATAGCATACTATCATGTCGAGCAAGAAAGTCCTCCCTATATACGTCCCAGCATCCACTACAATATACATCCTATGTACAGTAATGGCCTCTAGGGCATACATATAACTAACAGGAGTTTCGCGCGCTCGAGCATGAGAGAGGAGATAATCAGTGTAGGGAAATTATGTGCCTTTTTTATTAAATCCATATTTAGATGCCCCTACGGATTAGTCCGTAAGTCCTTGGTTTGCGGCTCCGTAGGGGAAAACAACAAATTACGATTTAATATTTTTAAATTAAACGTCTGGGACTGTAGGGGCAACCGTCTGGCCCTACGGACTAATCCGTAGGGCCAAAATAAATCTGCCCCTACGGATTTCATTATTCGTAGAGGCAACCCCCTATTTCAGTAGTGAATATATATCGTATGTACAGTAATGGCCTTTAGGATATACATATCACTAACAGTAGCACACCTTGGTCATCAATCACAAACTCCGAATCTCTACCCTCCCGAACATGCTCCGAAATCTCAGACAAATGAGTATCGTCGGGATGTGCCTCACGGATATGATCAAGTAGAAGTGAACGGGCGCGGACATGAGCAAGCTGCCCTCCAGCGGAAGTGAACTCAAACTGCACTCTACTGTCGCACAAGATCTGCCAATTTGTAGAAGACTGTCTCTGAACTGCGCTCAAATGGAACAAGCTACTTTCGGGCCTATGACTCAAAACATCAGCTACCACATTCGCCTTACCCGTGTGATAAAAGATTTCACAATCATAATCCTTCACAAGCTCCATCCAACGGCGCTGCCTCAAATTCAGATCCCGCTGCTGGAAGATGTACTTCAAGCTCTTGTGGTCTGTGAAGATCTGACACGACTCTCCATACAAGTAGTGTCTCCAAATATTGAGCGCAAAGACCACCGCGGCCATCTCAAGATCATGAGTGGGATAGTTCTGCTCGTGCTTCTTCAACTGCCGAGAAGCATAAGCGATAAATCTATCATGCTGCATCAACACACCACCCAGCCCCACTCGAGAAGCATCATAATAAATGACATAGCCGCCTGATCTTGAAGGTAAAGATAGGACTGGTGCAGTCGTCAAACAAGTCTTCAACTGTTGGAAACTCTGCTCACATGCCTCGGTCCAAAGAAAATGAACTCTCTTCCGGGTCAGTCCGGTCAGTGATGCAGCGATACCCGAGAAATCCTGCACGAAATGACGGTAATAACCGGCTAAGCCCAATAAGCTGCGGACCTCTGTCACTGATACAGGTCTTGGCCAAACCTGTACGGCCTCGATCTTCTTCGGGTCTACTTGTATACCGTCTCCCGTAACCATATGACCCAAGAAGTCAACACTATCAAGCCAGAATACACACTTCGAGAATTTAGCAAATAGCTGGCTCTCTCTCAATGTCTGCAAGGTAATCCTCAAGTGCTGCTCATGCTCCTCTCGACTTCTGGAGTAAACCAGAATGTCATCAATAAATACAATAATGAACTGGTCGAGGAACAGCCTGAAAATCCGGTTCATCAAATCCATGAACGCTGCTGGGGCATTGGTGAGCCCGAACGACATCACCAAGAACTCATAATGCCCGTAGCACGTACGAAAAGCAGTCTTCGGAATTTCATCATTCCGAACCCACAACTGATGATAACCCGACCTCAAATCAACCTTCGAAAAATGTCCCGCACCCTGGATCTGATCAAACAAATCGTCAATGCGAGGTAATGGATACCTATTCCGCACCGTCACTCGATTCAATTAACAATAATTAATGCACAATCTCATACTGCCGTTCTTCTTCTTGACGAAAAGAACAGGAGCTCCCCAAGGCGAAACACTCAAATGAACAAGTCCCCTGTCAAGCAACTCTTGCAAATGATCTTTAAGCTCTTTAAGCTCCGCCAGGGCCATCCGATAAGGCGGTAGAAATAGGCCCCGTGCCGGGAATCAAATCGATGCAAAACTCGATATCGCGCTCTGCCGGCAATCCAGGTAACTCATAAGGAAATACATCGGGAAACTCTCTCACAATAGGAACCTGGTCTAATGAATCTGTTGTGGCTCCAGTATTACGAATAAAGACTAAGAATCCCAGACATTCTTTCCTCAAGAGCCGACTAGCGCAAAGGACAGAAATCAAACTGTGAGGGGCGGCACCACGGTCCCCCTGCACAACAAGAACTGACTCGCCCGGAAAACAAAATCTAACTGCCTTCTTATGGCAGTCCACAGACGCATAGCAAGTAGCTAACCAGTCCATGCCAAGGAGAATGTCAAAGTCCAACATATCAATGAGGATCAAATTGACGGATGAATCTTTATCTCCAATACGAATGGAACACGACTGAAACACATGTCGCACAACAAAAGACTCTCCAACGGGAGTAATCACAACAAGCGAATGATCTAACAAAGACGAATCTCGGCCCAACCTCGGTACGAAGTGTGTGTGAACACAAACGAATGCGTAGAAACCTGGTCAAACAAAAGCACGCATCGAAAGAAAACACTAAAAGAGTAACTGTCACGACTGCATTCGACACCTGTGCATCCTGAGGGGTCGACGCAAAAACCCAGGCCTGTCCTCTACCGGCAACCGGCTGTCCTCCGCCTCTGCCACCTCGTCCTCTCTGAAAAAGACCACCATGACCACGACCTCTCTGAGCATAGGTCTGGCGTGAAGCAACAACGGGCGTAAGAGGCAATGCTCTATGAGGTGGTGAAGGTGGTAAGGTAACATATGGAACTGCTGCCTCGCCCTGGCGTACCTCAGTACAATCTCTAATACGATGATACCGACTCCCACACTGGAAACATTCTAATAACGGCTGCTGACCCTGTGGGTAAGAGCAATATAACTGGCCCATAAAGAATCCACTGCGGCCTCTGTGAAACAGCCTCTGAGCTGATACATCGGCACGAAACCGCTTTGGTCCCGGAACAACCGTAGTAGGTGGAGCAACATCTGATCTCTGTGCTCGACTGATCTCTATCAAGAATCCGACCATCTGACGTAAGTCCTGAACACTGGCCTCTAGCCTAGCAATACGATCCGAAGAAGGTGGATCAATCTGCTCCTGAAGAATAGGCATACCGCCCTGGTCAGTCCTAGTCTTAGACGAGCCTGCCTTGGCCTCATCTCTGGCGGCAGCTCTCTGTGCCCTCGTAGTCTTTGGCAGCATAGTGGCTGGAATAAGAAAGCAGGATTCGATAAGAACATAGAAATCGAATCATAAGGATATATAGAATCAAGGAAGGAATTACAAGAAAATATGTCCTAAGGTTACTTAGACGGAGTACCGTGTCATAAGTATGCCGCAGAACATACACACGCTATGTCACTCTGCTTAAGCTACCTACTCCATAATACCAAGGATCATCCTACACTCCGAAAGCTAAAACCTAGCGCTTTGATACCAACTTTGTCACGACCCAATTTAGGAACGCGACCAGCACTTAAATCACGCAACGTCACTAGGCGTAACGTAATTCAAGTAAGCCGAAAACCCAGAAATCTAAACCAAGAAAAAGATAGAGCGATAAAACATTAGTTGAAAACATTTAAAAATCTTAAGTTAAAAATCTTAAAACTTAAATTCATTTTCTTAAAAATTTCGGCAGCATCTCCTTTGTAAAAACTATCCCCAAACGGGTACAAAACATAGAATATATAAAAGGCATCCCCAAACGGGAGCAACTTACGCCTAAAGGCGGAACACAACCACAACAGGTATATATACGACGCCGTAGCGAAGAAATAAGCAAATAAGAAGTGAAAACAGCATAATAAGAGGTAAAACAACATCTCAACATAAAATAAAAAGACGGCTCACATGAGCACGACACCAAGAAGCACAAATAATACAATATCGATCCTCACAATCTTGTCTCTAAGTCAAATACATGTAAGTGGTAGATGGAGAGTACTAGATACAAAATAAGCTATACAATGGAATCATACGGATACCCGCAAAACCCACCTACACCAAAATCATGACCAACAATAGCGGTATCCGCAGAAGTAGATGCAATAAGGAGCCATGCCGCGACTACACTGAGGGTCAAACCTGCAAAATACTATGGCACAATGGGGGTGAGTTTCCAACTCGTGAATAGTAAATAACATCATACAGATAATCACAAGCAAGCACGAAAAGCGATAATCTGAAATATGCAATCTGATGGCATAAGTATAGCGGTATGGATATGCAACAAAATCATGATCAAGGTACACTACTAGGATACAACAACTATATGAAACTGTGCATGTCATAATAAATCCTGAGTGTGGGATAAAACAAAATCCTCATTAATGAATCATCATCATAGAAATCCGTTGTCCATCAACAACACCCCAAATCCCAATATCTTAGGCGCCGTCATTCTGATCGGCCCTCATATCCATCTCATCTCATAACTCCGAACGGTATCCTCCAGTAGGTAGTACTCCCCCTACCAGGCTCATCGTCTACATCTCGAGCTTATTTCCCTGGGGTATTTTACCGGGTCCACCATGTACCCGTAGACGGTTCTTCCAACTTCTCGAATCGAGTCTCGAAAACAAGCTCAGAACCGAGAAAACTCATGGTGGATGCCTTGAAATCACATCACGAGAAACCTCGTTTTTAAAACAATTTATAATTTCCTTTGAAATATATCCGCGGTTCTCAAATCCAAAAATCGCATGAAAACAGTATCTCAATGCATACATCCATGAAGTACGATGTATGCAAACATAGAACAGTAATGTGAGTATATCAAGGGAAAACCGCACTTTTAATTATATTAAGTTTCAAAAGGTATCTTGCGGTTTCCCAAATCCACGAAATCGAAATAAAACATCATATGAGAGTATATATATTACTATAGCAATGTATGTATTAATGTGAGTATATCAAGGGAAAACTGCACTTTTAATTATATGAAGTTTCAAAAGGTATCTTGCGGTTTCCCAAATCCACGAAATCGAAATAAAACATCATATGAGAGTATATATATTACTATAGCAATGTATGTATGTATGCATGTATGTATGTACGTATGATGCAATTCATAATGCGCAATAGAATAAGAATCAATATCTAACTGTTAATAATGATGAAAGCGGTACAATATATTTATCCATGGCAATATCTATATTGAACGTGTCATGGCAATTACCAACGGTGTGTATGTGGCATACAATTCGGTGCTCGTGCAATATGAACCATTAGTAATGGTGCAGTGTCCAATAATACTATGTCCATGTACAATAGGTAATAGGATGTGCAAAATGGTACTCATGCACGATCAATAAATATATGTATAAGCATATGGTTATATCACTGAATCTATCCCTCGACACATAACGTCATACAGGCGATTCTCCCGTAAATGTTAAATCTACTTACCGGACGATCTCGAGCTAGGTGAATCCGATCACCTCTTTCTCGTTCCTAGCAGCGTCCGAAATCCCCGCAAATGATCCTTAAATCACACAAAACTATAGCCAGTAAATTAGCAAACTTTCCGATAACACACGGAAACAACGGAAACTAATGAATCGACTCCCACAAGCTACTAAGTGTTAGCTTAGCAGGTTAACGTGTGCAGCGAAACCCTAAACCAAACTTATGGCTGCAAGCTACACGAAACACTTAAACAAAGTCGGATAATCCGTATCACACGATATCGAAACGCTAGAATTAGCTAAACGGTTCCAGATTTTGCCTACCGACAATATAGGAAAAACAAAGTGTACCAAAGTCTACTAAAAAACCAACACCTATGTCTACTCAAAAATCGGCGGTGCCGTGCCAAAAGTGATTCTCGTCGGGCGAACGATGAAGGGTGGGGTTCGGGTTTCAGGTGTGTACTCAAGGTTCTATCATTAATCTACTGTATTATTAGATTTAATTAGAGATCATCCTAAAAATAGCAGATCAACAGAGACAGAAAAATTAATAAAAATACGATATTTAGCACTAAACTATAACTTTAAGGTATTTAAACTCAAACTAATTGTCAAAACAACCTCCTTAGAGCCTAACAAAGTGTTAAAGATCACTACTTCACCAAAACTTGGGAAAAACCCTAGCTTTCCAAGCTCCAAGTCACCGCAAGAGGGTTAAACATGATTTGTGGAAGTTTTAGTAAGGTTTGATGAAGATTTAAGCTTAAGGTTTGTAGGAAAATATGGATCAGGTAAAGAATTGGCTGAAGGAGGAGGAGAAGAAGAAAAATGAAGGAGTTGTGGGTTGTGAGGAAATGAGAGGGTGAGGTGAAGAAATGAGAGAGTGAGAGGGCGGGAATGAGAACGAGCCATGCTCTCTCCCCCCCCTCTCTTCATTAATTGCCTCCCATGCCTTGACTCTCATGCCATGCATCATTATTCAACTCCACTCTCTCTCTTTTATTTTTTCGAAAGAAAACCTTTTAATAATTTAAAATAGATATAATTATATAAATGTAACATGACATACAAATGGTTAAGTGTGCCATGACAAGTAAAGCATGGTTAACACCTTTTTAACCCTAGATTAACATGCACATGTGTGTGCAAGTACAAAAATAATTAAATAAAATATTGATTAATTATAATAAAATATGTGAAAACAATTATTGGTTAAATTTTTATTAAAACCCCGCATTATATCGCTTAATTAACTCTAATCGCATTCTAAGGTGTTACAAATTACCCTTTACATATAAATACGTTTATGTTACCACAAATCTAAACTCTTTGTTTTAAAAGAAATAAAATACTTATAATAATACTTAAATACCATAACCTTTTAATAAAATCTCATATCATATTAACATAATTTAAATATCATTTTTTATGATATCACAACTTTTTCTACATTTTTACCAAAATAATTACATTTTTGCGGATATAAATCCGATACCAAAATTCATATGCGATATCATTTTTGTAAACTCATTATACTCTTATTTTAAATTATAAATTAATATTTATAATTTTCCAAAATATTACAATATCCCTTCCTTAAAGAAATTCGGTCCCTGCATTTAAATTTAACCCTCATCTTAAAACATTTTTCTCAGTCAAATCAAATCAATTCCAATCAAATAGCCGGGGTCCAAATTTTAAAACATATAGTCCGCTCTAATTAACGAAACTCTAAAGTTCCACATGAGCTAAGACGTAATATAACGCAACTGTGCACATGGAAACTCAAAAAGATTTAAAACTCACATAACTGTAACTCTAGCGGATGCTATGAGAATTACACCAGTTATGATGGAAAATTCCAAATACAAAAACCATTATGTATATCAAGTACACGGTCATTGCCATAGTCGTAATGCAATATCTGTAGCACACGACTAAGCGAAAATATAGAAATCAAATCTATAATATATCTTATCAAGTGTAATACACGAAAACGAAATCAACCCTTACGGGTTGCACAAAATTTCAAATCACATGCCATAGGTGTGTATGAAAAAAAACAGCGCCAAGTGCAACAGGTATGCACGAAAACAATATCCACTGCATCAAATGTGCATGGAGCCAATATCAAGTGCATCTACTGTGCACAAAATCGACATCAAGTGCATCGGGGTGCACAAAATCGACAAAACGTGCAACTGGTGTGCATAAAATCATATCTAGTATGCCTAGAGTATATAAAAAATCTCAATTAAGTGCAACTGACGTGCACGAAAATATCAGTCTAGTGTATCTGGTGTGCATAACACTCCAATTGAGTGCAGTCACCATGCATGGAAATCTCAAACAAGTGCGCCTGGTGTGCACAAAACACCAATCAAGTGCAACTGATGTGCATGGAAATCTCAAACAAGTACACCTGGTGTGCACAAATCATTTGTATGACCCTCAAATCCTCAAAACACATAAGTCAAAATAACGGACGTTGAATTGTTCTTTCTTCAACGTCGAAAACGCAATATTCGAATCATCAAAACGCAAATAAAAAAAACAAATGACATCAAGGTACACCCTCTTCAATGTCGAAAGGTAACTATACACCCGGAACTGGCAGAGCAAGGATTACCACTTGCCTTCTGTGTTGGATATAGTGCCCTCAAAGTGAATTATTGGATCGCAGGTACGTGATTGCAATGATTGAGGAGGACCTATACCGGTAGCACAGTGTTACTCGAGATGATAGTATGCTATCTGGTTTGCCTTTATCAGTCGTGATTACACGTTGATAGAGACCTTAGGATCATGATTACACGTTGATAGAGACCTTAGGATCTTGCTTGACTACCAACAGTATGATGGCGATCATATACGTAAGAGTTGGGTGGTCTATAAGCTCATCCTTAAAAGTGGTCCCTAGTCATGGGAGTTTCGAGACAGGGCATCGATACTCCGGAGTAGACTAGTGTATGCAGTCGAGACCCCGACGAGGGGCGGTGGCCGGTCTCACAAGCCACTGGTGTCAGTTGGATCACCTAAGATGTATACAGGTGCTCATTGGGTTATGAGTACACCGGACAGGACTCGCCGGGAACCTACTAGTTGGTATTATACCTATCGTCAGATAGCAGTTACCTGGTGACATGTGTACAGGTTAGTTCATCGACCCGAGGTCGTTATTTGTCTCGTGTGAGTTTCCACTGTGCTTTGATTTCTACCCTATCACGGCTCAAAGGAGTCGTGCAAACAGGTATTTTTTGGGTACAGTCCCGAGCCACATGGAGGCAGGTGAGCGGATCGGTAGGGGATTCGTCTCTCCCGGTATTGGGGGTGAGATCATGCTGTGTCTAGGAAAGCCATTGAAAGGTTCCTAGGCACCCTATAGTGGTCTCACAAGGCTTCGAACATGCCATTTTACAAAAATTATAGTGCCGAGAAACCCTAATACGGATCGTCGGCTAGAATCCTATGCGAAAAAAAAATCTAGTTAACACTTAACTACTAGAATCTGGAAATTACAACCTTTGTAGATCCGGATATCCACCTCGACGGCTCCGCAACGAAAGCTCCTCGCTGTCCAAGTCGAACTCCGGGCTCTAGCGTCGGCTTCATCGGAGAATGAACGGGCTTGGTCATCGACGACGATGCCGAAGATGATCTACGTCGAGGCATCGCTAGATCAAGCTCCCACTTCACAAAGTGATGAAACTTGTGAAGAAAACACACTCTACTACTTGGCAAGAGGTAGAGGATGAAGAAATAGGAGGTGGGTTCTCTTTAGAATTGGATTTCTCACTCTCAAGCTCAAGTTGCCATTGATGGCCTCAAGGTTTCAAACTTGAAGATGAAGAAGAAGAAGAGCTAGAAATATGATAAGCCTCTTTAAAATAAAAAGAAAAAGGAATACTTATCATAATTCTTACTAGGGTTAAGTGTAGAGAATAGACCATGGTTAATGGATGGGTTAGGGTTAAGCATGATGACAAGAAAGGTTAAGAAGTCAAAGCTTCATGAAGCTTCAACTAAATGACAAAGAAAGCCACCATTCCATTTTATTTCCAAATAAATAAATGAACAAATAAATAAATGAATATGCAAAACCCTAATCAATACTTAACCATGGTTTTAATTCTTTACACTTAACTAAATAATCAAGTATCATCAAACATGATACAAGTATGTGCACGGAAATATATCACATATACAACATGCACATCAAGTGAGAAAATCCGTATAAAGTGAACCAATACTAGTTAATGCAAAGTAATATATCAAATATATAATTATACATTAAATCATTAAATCAACATTTGATTCAATGATCCGGTCATGTCGCACATAACCGACTAGTATTCAATGTATCGATTTATCGAATCAATGATTCGATAACTAGGTCATATCGAATATAACCAATCGAAACATTTATCGCGAGAATGAAATGCGGTATCACATACACGCATTATTCTCGGTCCTGCACATATCTCATATGCGCTCCTATTTCGTTTCGCTTGAGCCAGGAAACCTCTGTGTAGGACTCTAAAGACTCGTCAATACGCCGGTAGCAGATGATGATCATATCAAGCATCCACAAGCCGCAAGCGGTCTGCTAAACGTAACGGCCACTCGGGTATTGAGCGATCAGAAGATCGACGAGCTAGCCCGCTCACACTCCTGCGAATCCGACCAGTAACACTTAACGTACAGTCCGGTCATCTTCGTCTGATACGTCGCATATCAAGTCTAGGGGAGGTAAACGTCAGACCCCAATAACCCGATAAGTCGTGCCGATGTGAGGCTCATAACGGGTCGAGAAACTACTGGTAACACTTACCAGCAAATCTCTAATCAGCCCTGGCCAGGGACTTCCCTGCTACGGCCAATCGAGCACTGCGCAACATCAACCCCCAATACCGGGAGAGACGAAACCCCTCCTATCGCTCATTGCCTCCATGTGACTCGGGACTGTGCCCAAAGACCATCGTTTTGCACGCCCTCATGGACGTGGTAAGGTGGAGATCAAAGCACAGTGGGAATCACACAAGACTCTATGACGATCTCGGGTCTACAGACTAACCTGTACAAGTGTCACCTGAGAACTGCCATCTGACGTGAGGTATAATACCATCTGGGAGTTCTTGGCGAGTCCGTCCAGTGTACCCAGTCTCCACTGAGCACCCGTATACCATCTCTGATGTCAAACACCAATGGATATGGGATCATCCATCGCCCATCACATGGGTCGAGAAGCGTATACGCTAGTCTACACTGGTATATCGATGCCCCGTCTCGATACACCCACGACTAGGGACCTTGAAGGATGTACTTATGGACTACCATGTCCCCACTAGTATGATCTGCATCATAGTCCAGGTAGTCAAGTACAAATCCTAAGGGCTTTACCAACATGTAACTATAATACAGTATAAAGAGACTAGTGTACATGTTAAGATAAAGAGCAACCAGATAGCATACTATCATGTCGAGCAAGAAAGTCATCTCTATATATGTCCAAGCATCCAATATAATATACATCATCTGTACAATACTGGCCTCTAGGGCATACATACAACTAACAATCTCCCACTTGCACTAGGGCCAGCTGCTGTAGTATCGCATACCGAGCATCCCGAAGAGTCTCTCAAACTGTATCTGGGGAATGGCCTTCGTGAGTGGATCCGCAGTGTTGTCCTTCGTGTCAACCCTCCTGACCTCGATCTCCCGGCGATCAACTATCTCCCGGATCAGGTGATACCGCCTCAGAATATGCCTGGATCGCTGATGGGACCTGGGTTCCTTGGCCAAAGCCACTGCTCCATTGTTATCGCAATACAAAGGTATTGGATGCTCAATGGATGGAACCACACCAAGTTCAGTAATGAACTTCTTGATCCAGACAGCCTCTTTAGCAGCATCGTTGGCAGCGATGTATTCAGCCTCCATCGTCGAGTCTGCCACGGTTTCCTGCTTGGAACTCTTCCAGCTAACCGCCCCTCCGTAAATGGTAAAGAAAAAGCCCGACTGCGACTTAGAGTCGTCCTTATCACTCTGGAAGCTCGAATCGGTAAAGGACTCCACTTGGAGTTCTCCGTTACCATACACCAAGAACATATCTCTAGTCCTTCGCAAGTACTTGAGAATGCTCTTCACAGCTGTCCAGTGACTCTCTCCAGGATCAGCTTGATACCTGCTCACTATACTTAGTGAGTATGCTACATCGGGTCTGGTACATAGCATCGCATACTTGATAGAGCCTACTGCCGAAGCATAGGGTATCCCTTGCATGCGAGCTTTCTCCAAATCAGTCTTGGGAGACATCTCTTTGGAGAGAGTGACTCCAGAGATCGTGGGCAAGTTCCCACGCTTGGACTCTTCCATACTAAACCTCTTTAGTATGGTGTCAATGTACCTGGATTGGGACAATCCCAAAATCCGTTTGGATCTATCTCTATAGATCCTAATTCCCAATATGCAGGAGGCATCACCAAGATCTTTCATTGAGAATCTTTGTGATAAGAAGAGCTTGACCGCTTGCAGCATAGGAATATCATTTCCTATCAAGAGTATGTCGTCCACGTACAATACGAGAAAGACAACCTTACTCTCTGCCACCTTCTTGTAGATACAAGGTTCATCTGGATTTTTGACGAAATCAAACTCTTTGATAATGACATCAAAGCAGATGTTCCAACTCCGCGATGCTTGCTTTAATCCATAAA
The DNA here is from genome assembly GCA_030015575.1 of Agapanthus africanus. Lineage (NCBI taxonomy): Eukaryota > Viridiplantae > Streptophyta > Magnoliopsida > Asparagales > Amaryllidaceae > Agapanthus > Agapanthus africanus. The sequence goes on along the minus strand of CM057338.1, from coordinate 849,204,969 downwards.
TGGATTTAAGCAGCTTGCACACCTTTCCGCTGCTCCCACTGTCTACGAAGCCCTCTGGCTGAGTCATGTACACGCACTCTTCTAAATCACCATTTAAAAAGGCGGTCTTAACATCCATTTGCCAGATTTCGTAGTCATGAAAGGCAGCAATGGCAAGCATGATCCGGATGGATTTAAGCATAGCCACTGGAGAAAAGGTTTCGTCATAGTCCACACCTGGTCTTTGATGAAAACCCTTTGCTACAAGTCTAGCTTTGAAAGTCTCCACTTTCCCATCTACACCAAGTTTCTTCTTGAAGATCCACTTGCTCCCAATGGGTTTTACCCCTTCAGGAGCAACGTCCAAAGTCCATACTTTGTTGGTGTACATGGATTCCATCTCGGACCGCATAGCATCCAGCCATTTCACTGAGTCCCTACTCGTGATGGCCTGCTCGAAGCTAGTTGGGTCATCATCCTCCATGATGCAATCCTCGCTCCCACCATCCATGAGAAAACCGTAGTATCTCTCAGGTTGGCGAGGAACCCTACTAGATCGGCAGAGTGGCTGGGGTTCATCGGGAACTACGGAATCCTCTGGTTCAACCAAATCTTCTGTTGTAGTCTGTGTCGCTGGAACCTCTTCCAGTTCTACCTCAATGCCACTTATCTGTTTCATAAGAAAACCTTTTTCTAAGAAAGTGGCATGTCGAGAAACAAACACCTTTTGTTCCTCGGGGTGGTAGAAGATATACCCTTGTGAATTTTTGGGATATCCTACAAACTTACATAAGACAGATCTTGCCTCGAGTTTGTCCGGATTTTGTCTTTTGACATAGGCTGGACAACCCCATATCTTAATATAATTAAGATGTGGTCTCTTCCCTTTCCATATCTCATATGGAGTGGTAGGCACTGATTTGGTAGGAACTCTATTCAATAGGTCCATGGCTGTCTCAAGCGCATATCCCCAGAAGGAAATAGGTAACTCAGCTGTACTCATCATTGAGCGCACCATATCTAATAGGGTGCGGTTTCTCCATTCAGATACACCGTTGTGCTGTGGTGTATATGGAGGAGTCAGCTGAGAGAGAATCCCATTCTCTTTTAGGAAGTCCAGGAATTCATTGCTCAAGTATTCCCCTCCTCGATCAGATCGTAGGATTTTAATACTTTTTCTGGTTTGGTTCTCGACTTCTTGTTTATATTCTCTAAATTTCTCAAAAGCTTCTGATTTGTGTTTCATCAGGAACACATATCCGAATCTAGAGAGATCGTCAGTGAATGTAATGAAGTACGAAGAACCATCCCTGGCATGTGTAGACATGGGACCGCATACATCACTATGTATCAGTCCCAAGAGTTCGGTAACTCTTTCTCCGTGTCCCGTAAACGGAGCTTTGGTCATCTTGCCTTTGAGACATGACTGGCAAGTGTCATAGGATGAAAATTCAAACGGATTTAAATATCCATCCTTATGCAACTTAGCCAGTCGTGTCGCATTGATGTGACCCAGTCTACAATGCCACAAGAAGGATTCGTTCATTTCAGAACTCTTCCTCTTGTGTGTGTTTGTTATGCACAGAACTGTTGATTGGTTTAGAACATAAATGCCATTGCATAACGTGCCTGATCCAACCAACTTTTGGTTACGGAAAATGTTCATAACATTGTCCTGTAATACAAAATTATATCCCTCTTTACTTAATAAAGAAACCGATATAATGTTGCATATCAGGTTCGGCATGTAATAGCATTCGTTCAGAACCAATGTATTACCAGTTGGTAATACAAGGTGATATTCCCCGACAGTCTTGGCTGCAACAATTGCACCATTTCCTACTCTTATGTCTTTATCACCTTCTCCAAGTTCTCTACCTTTCCTAAGCCCATGTAACTGATTACATATATGGGATCCTGACCCGGTATCCAATACCCAGGACGTAGAGCAAATGGAGAAACAGTTCTCAGTAACGAACACACCCGAAGAAAATGCATCAACATGTACTTTCTTCAATCGGGTGGCATGGGAATCCTGGTATTCCCCTATATCCTGTTCATTCCTATAACTCTTATAGGAAAGAACGGAACCAACGTTCCCCAGCACAGTATAACATGCGGGTTCGGTCAATACATCCATATTATTATCTTGTTTAAGGCATGAAATGGTCGCTACCTGGAGAGAGAGAGAAGAAAACACTTTAGCGTAAGCTCGTGCAAGATCAGATTGGTTATTATCTTATCTAATCAGGATGGCTCCCACTGCTTTTTATCAAATCTTCCTTCAAACCATAAAAGGAAAGACTAGCCGGGATTAATTACACACTACAAGTTCACCAATCTTTCAGCCAGGCCAGTGTCGGTACTTTGAGGGAGGTCCCCCGTGCTTTCGCACGAACCTAATTAATGTAAACCTCGTTTTCCCAGAGGCGTAACCTCGTTAACACCTTTCTAGACACTTACTTGATCGGCTAATTGTAATGTGTAAAACTCTCCCAGGAGTAACTCTTACTCGCAGTGGGTATCGGGATCCAACTATCTCATAGAAGGTATGCAATCTCATTGCAAATTTCAACACTTGAAATTCCCGATAATCTTTTGCCCCTAGCGTGCTATGACCTTGACGCATGCCAAACAACCCATAGTCCGCTAGTCAAGTTCAACCCGTCATTTCCTGATTGAATTAAACCCACCCGCACGACCCTTGACGCATGCCAAACAACGCCGTGCGAATACCCTAATCCAATCTGCATCATATGCAAAAGCAGATAAATACTAGTTAGCTACCGTACACTACGCCTTGACGCATGCCAAACAACCGCAGCACGAATACTAAATAGTACTTATCTGAAATGACGGAGGGCTACGCAGGTTTTTCTGAAAACCTATTGCGTAATGAACTTGATATCGTTGTAGAATCAAATGAAGTTTTGAAATGGAGTGATTTTGAGGCTTTTCTAGTTTTGCTAAAGGAGTCACTCCCGGTGAAGGGATCTCGGTCCTTTCCTCGTCGAATGAGGTGCGGGATATATCATATATATCGCTGTGCAAAGCAAAAACCCAAAAGCAGTCAAAAGCAAACCGAATGTGTAGCATCTGCCAGTTACTGCTAAAGGAGTCACTCCCGGTGAAGGGATCTCGGTCCTTTCCTCATCGAATAAGGTGCGGGGTATATCATATATACCGCTATGCAAAGCAAGAACTGTAACTACCTGTTTTATTTAAAATCTGATTCTACAACATCTTAGGTTTCCTTCCTTTCATTAATCACATTAATGAAGTCCCATCATTAAAATACCTAAACATCACAGATAGATATGACGTACACTTATGCCATCCGCATTCGCCTCGATGTCCCCTCGTGCACCGTTAGGTTAGGTAACTAAAGACAGAGCAGGGCAGGGCTAGCACGGGTGTAAAACATAAGTAACGTCTATATAATATATCATATATATCATATACTATATCCATCACAGAGTCACAACACAGATATCGCAGCAGAATGAACATATGAAATATTGGATATACTAGGACGTCCGTGTTTTCAATACGAGCCAGTATAAAACACGGATTCCACGGTCGTGATGAATAGCCAATCCCACACCCCTAGACCCCTACGAGAGCGGCAAGCAACCCTGCCAATTCTAGGGTTAGGAGACCCGGACTCGACTCCTCGAGTTGGTCTCCCACTGGACCCCAGAACCCGGTTACTTGTGCTCCCCTCCTTGGGTCTATCCTAATGCGGAAAAGTAAATAATATACAAAGGGTGACAACTTCCGCTACCTGGAAGTGCCCAAAATAAAAGAATATTACATACAAGTTTTTACATGAATGAAAATGAAAAACACTCATCTCACATAAAAACCCCCGGCTATTCGAACACGACGATCCAATATAACATATCCAGCAACACATAACATCACATGTCATCAACGTAAGTAAGTATGCATACCCCAATTGTCGTTGACGTATAGCAACGAAACCGGCGATATGAACATACTACACTTACGGTCACAGAAAAGAAAGTGTAAAACTACAACAGTTGGAATCCGCAACTTCTTTAGACATTACATGCCTAATCAAATGAAATACTTAGACATCACATGCCTAATTATTATAAATCCCGCATTTTAGTCTCATTATCGAAAACTCTTTTCAATATCAAATGAAACTAAACCGCTAGATTTATATCATTCATTCAGTTATCACATAACTGTTTGTGAATTCCAATTATTGTATCCCATTCCAGATAAATAGAATATATTAAACTTTCCGATCGAACATTCGAACACCCAAGTTTTCCCGAAACCATCCAACACATGAAATAGGTTCAAAGACATTAGTTTCATGCCTCAGTACCAACGGTCCAGCCGTAGAAGGGTCAAGCCAACGCCTCACATGTGGCACGCCGTACTGCCCCAAACCCGAAGGTTCAAAGGGCAGTCCAAGACGGTCACATAATCGAGTTAAGGTTTGTTGTCTTCTAGAGGGACCATCGCGTTACTTGCACTACTCAGAACGTCCTTAAACCACACAATAATCCAACACTTGGATATTTTTGGCAGGGGAAAGATTGGGTATTTATATCCGGTCGAACTTTTTAACATATTCAAAAAATTATCCGGAAAACACATAGACAAAGTTCGATAATCCGATCGAATCGTTGATTCCCTACACAACCCCAGAATACTCAAACCTGGAGTCAAATTAAAATTCCCAGAAAACTCAGAACAATTAATCAGGAATTACTGTGCAAAAACCAAGGGCCGACGTCACTATTTAGCCGCGGAACCGCCGCAGAAGCCTAGCTTCTGCCGCGGTTCCGCCGCACTTTGCACTGTTCACAGGAAACGTTTTGCGCAGTAATTCTTAGATTTTATTGCTGAATTTTTAAAGCATTTTTAATCGACAAAAAACCTCAAATTTGAAAAATTTCCAGAGAGCTATTTTGGGGTTGGGTTTTCGGTTCGTCCGGGTTTCAAACTCCGTCTAGACTTCGCCTAAGGCTCTAGCTAGGCTCTGATACCAGTGAAAGGTTCCTAGGCACCCTATAGTGGTCTCACAAGGCATCGAACATGCCATTTTACAAAAATTATGGTGCCGAGAAACCCTAATACGGATCGTCGGCTAGAATCCTATGCGAAAAACAAATCTAGTTAACACTTAACTACTAGAATCTGGAAATTACAACCTTTGTAGATCCGGATATCCACCTCCACGGCTCCGCAACGAAATCTCCTCGCTGTCCAAGTCGAACTCCGGGCTCTAGCGTCGGCTTCATCGGAGAATGAACGGGCTTGGTCATCGACGACGATGCCGAAGATGATCTACGTCGAGGCATCGCTAGATCAAGCTCCCACTTCACAAAGTGATGAAACTTGTGAAGAAAACACACTCTACTACTTGGCAAGAGGTAGAGGATGAAGAAATAGGAGGTGGGTTCTCTTTAGAATTGGATTTCTCACTCTCAAGCTCAAGTTGCCATTGATGGCCTCAAGGTTTCAAACTTGAAGATGAAGAAGAAGAAGAGCTAGAAATATGATAAGCCTCTTTAAAATAAAAAGAAAAAGGAATACTTATCATAATTCTTACTAGGGTTAAGTGTAGAGAATAGACCATGGTTAATGGATGGGTTAGGGTTAAGCATGATGACAAGAAAGGTTAAGAAGTCAAAGCTTCATGAAGCTTCAACTAAATGACAAAGAAAGCCACCATTCCATTTTATTTCCAAATAAATAAATGAACAAATAAATAAATGAATATGCAAAACCCTAATCAATACTTAACCATGGTTTTAATTCTTTACACTTAACTAAATAATCAAGTATCATCAAACATGATACAAGTATGTGCACGAAAATATATTACATATACAACATGCACATCAAGTGAGAAAATCCGTATAAAGTGAACCAATACTAGTTAATGCAAAGTAATATATCAAATATATAATTATACATTAAATCATTAAATCAACATTTGATTCAATGATCCGGTCATGTCGCACATAACCGACTAGTATTCAATGTATCGATTTATCGAATCAATGATTTGATAACTAGGTCATATCGAATATAACCAATCGAAACATTTATCGCGAGAATGAAATGCGGTATCACATACACGCATTATTCTCGGTCCTTTACATATCTCATATGCGCTCCTATTTCGTTTCGCTTGAGCCAGGAAACCTCTGTGTAGGACTCTAAAGACTCGTCAATACGCCGGTAGCAGATGATGATCATATCAAGCATCCACAAGCCGCAAGCGGTCTGCTAAACGTAACGGCCACCCGGGTATTGAGCGATCAGAAGATCGACGAGCTAGCCCGCTCACACTCCTGCGAATCCGACCAGTAACACTTACCGTACAGTCCGGTCATCTTCGTCTGATACGTCGCATATCAAGTCTAGGGGTGGTAAACGTCAGACCCCAATAACCCGATAAGTCGTGCCGATGTGAGGCTCATAACGGGTCGAGAAACTACTGGTAACACTTACCAGCAAATCTCTAATCAGCCCTGGCCAGGGACTTCCCTGCTACAGCCAATCGAGCACTGCGCAACATCAACCCCCAATACCGGGAGAGACGAAACCCCTCCTATCGCTCATTGCCTCCATGTGACTCGGGACTGTGCCCAAAGACCACCGTTTTGCACGCCCTCATGGACGTGGTAAGGTGGAGATCAAAGCACAGTGGGAATCACACAAGACTCTATGACGATCTCAGGTCTACAGACTAACCTGTACAAGTGTCACCTGAGAACTGCCATCTGACGTGAGGTATAATACCATCTGGGAGTTCTCGGCGAGTCCGTCCAGTATACCCAGTCTCCACTGAGCACCCATATACCATCTCTGATGTCAAACACCAATGGATATGGGATCATCCATCGCCCATCACATGGGTCGAGAAGCGTATACGCTAGTCTACACTGGTATATCGATGCCCCGTCTCGATACACCCATGACTAGGGACCTTGAAGGATGTACTTATGGACTACCATGTCCCCACTAGTATGATCTGCATCATAGTCCAGGTAGTCAAGTACAAATCGTAAGGGCTTTACCAACATGTAACTATAATACAGTATAAAGAGACTAGTGTACATGTTAAGATAAAGAGCAACCAGATAGCATACTATCATGTCGAGCAAGAAAGTCATCTCTATATATGTCCAAGAATCCAATATAATATACATCATCTGTACAATACTGGCCTCTAGGGCATACATACAACTAACAGCCATTACACCAAGTCCTTGGCCAAGGCAGGTGAGAATTACTGGTAGATACTCCAGTAGTTTCTCAGGGTGTTTAGGGCTTGTCTCCGACATGACTTATACTGCTTTTGAGGGTCTGACGTTACCAGCCCCCCAGGCCCGATATGCGATACTCATAGACGAACGAACCGGACTGTATGTAAATTGTCACTGTTAGGCTCAGTAGGGTTTCAGGATGAGTTCGCTCATCGGCTACCCTTGAGGTCAGTACATGGGCAGCCGTTACGCACTGCTAGTGCCGCTGACGTGCTTGTGGTTAAACCCACTGTCAGGGTACTGACGAGTCATTAGAGTCCCCCATAGATAGTTTCCCAAGTTCGGGCGAAATGTTGTAGAGGCCGTATGGTTTTATGGCAGGGTTCGGAAAATGCACGTGCGTTTACGCACGTGTCATATTTCGGGCAGATAATACTGGTGGGCTTTGGTTTAATCCGGATCTGAGTATTATACTGTGTAGATATAATATCATTGTCTTAGTTGCATTTGTATTCGGTCGTAATACTAATGCGGGTATGTTTATACTGTTACGGGGTTGTCCTGAAATTCGTTTCGGGATCGCTTTTGGAATTTGCCAGTTTCCATTTTTCTATCACCCGCTTTAATATTCGGTTAAATGCGGATTTATCTTTTCTTGAGGTGAGTCATGAGTGTGGAAGGTTCTAGAAGATTCTAGAAGAGGTGACTAGGTTTCATGACTCATGGTTTGCATTAAATGTGAGATGAGGTGTTAAGTGAGGTGGCTTAGTTCATTTAATGTTTTGCAAGGTGTCATTTGTGAGTCATTCTTTGCTTTAATGATTCTTGTTCTTGCTAAGATCTTTTGTGAGAAGCTTTGTTTATGGTCACCATTCTTGCTCCTACACTCACCCCCCACCTCTATATGTAGCCGGCCCCTACCCCCTTGAAGAGAGAGAAAATATGGATTGGAAAAAATGAAATGATAGTTTTGGTTCATACATATTTCATAGCTCATTTTTCATCAAAGTTTAAAAGGCAACTTCATTAATCGTTCGTCCATGGTTTTGGACGAAGTGAGACAAAGTGTTCTACTCATTCTCTACATCAATCTTGGTCATCTCTTTTAGCAAACTTGATGATCGAGTTGCCTCGGGTCAGAGGCGGGAGCCCGTTTAAAGATCCGTTGACGTGGTGCCACCTGGACGAGGAGATCGGAGCAGCCGCAACGGAGCGTGGGATGATGGTTAAAGAATGAAGGACTCGGATCGTTCGGTATAACCTTTCTACCCTCTTTGTAGTTTGTTAGTTTAGCGTTAATGGCAGATCCGGGTTATAGTATGCGATAGCACAAGTTATAAAAAGTTTTTGTTCCGCATTTGGCGTCAGTTTGACGGCCAGGGCGCTACCGTAGACTTACATGGTATTAGAGCCACGCCATTAAGCTTTACTAACTTGTGCTAACGCATTTAAAAGATCGATCGAACGGATTTTCGAAAACCGCAGTTTCTATGTTAAAGTTTCTGTCGAATTTTTAAACAGGTGTAAAAATTATTTTGAGCATCTCAGAAAATTGTGCAGGCTTTTTTAAGAATACTGGTGAAATTTGGTCAACTGTTGACTCCAAAGCTCTGCGGAACCGCCGCACAAACCCTAGTTTGGCCACGGTTCCGCGGCCGTTTTAGAGCTACAGTGAACCATTTCTCTACAGTAGGTTCTACATTGAAAATTGTGGTTTCTGGAATATTTCTTTTGGGCCCAGATTTTGTTACTGTACAGAAGATGTACGTGGGGCCCACTTCGGGAAATTTTGTCGATCGAAATTTTAAACTTGTTAGTTTACAGTACTTACATTATATCTCCGACCGGGAATGTCATTTGAGCGGTAAATTGCGTCTAATTGCTATAGTCCTTTTAGACGGATTTGCGAACGTGACATTCGCGTTGATGTTCTGTGTTGTGCTGTGATGTTACGGATTTGTCATGGACGATAGCAGTGTACAATGGTAGTGCAGTTTGAGTTTATTTGTACATTTGATATTTCGAGGCGAGCGTCCAATATGTGGACTGCCGTCTCTGCCTGTTTGTATAATATTCTTTTGGGGCATGACCGGGCTGAGGTCGATGTACCCGTTGTACATATTTTTCATTTCCGTACTAGGTTTTACCCCGCGATGGAGTGCATGGATAGCCGGGTTCTGGAGGGCAACGGGTCCGCATCTCATGGCTTTGAGAGGCAGAGGGGCCTCACTCTAGAATTGGCAGACTATTCGCCGCACTCGTAGGGGGTACAGGTTGACCCAAGGAGGGGTGCTCATGTTACCGGATTCCGTGAAGTGCAGGGTAGTCCATTCACTTTGCTTTAGGGGGCTGCCTCGCTTCAGGTTTTGGCGGGTAACTTGCCGCACCCGTAGGGGTCTAAGTTTCATTTCACAGGCTATCCACACGACCAGGGGAACGTCGGGTTTCAGTAGCGGCTCTGTGAAACCTGGGGATCCCAGATTATCTGTATTGTTCTGTGTTGCTTATTACTTTTCTGTAAAGTTGCATTTATCACGCATGGAGCAATTATTGTATATTAGTATATATACTAGTAGATATTGTATATGTTTTACACCCGCGCTAGTTCAGTCCCCGCTCTGTCGTTAGTTAAGTAACCTAACGGGTGATGACGGGACCCAGTGACGAATGCGGATGGCATATACGTACATTTTATTTTTGTTCTTTTCTGGTGTGATTAATTGATGGGACTGTGTTGATTCTGATCAACGCAAAGGAAAACAAACCTGTTTGGATGTTGTTGGAACAGTTTTAAAAAGTGTTTTTACAAAAACGTTTTCTTTTGTTTTGCATAGTGGTATTCGGTTGGAATATCCTGCACCTCATTCGACGAGGCAAGGGCCGAGATCCCTTCGCCGGGAGTGACCCCTTGGGCAGAAGTTTACATCAGGGTAATAACTTCACTATAGTCAATTACAAGTTGCTTTGCATCGCGGTATTCAGTTGGAATATCCTGCAACTCATTCCATGAGGAAAGAGCCGAGATCCCTTCACCGGGAGTGACCTCTTTAGCAAAGGTTTTCGCCACTATATTTTTATAAAAAGCTATCAGGTTCCTTCAATGAGATCAAGTTCATTACGTTAAAGGTTTTTCGCCAAAAACCAGCCGTACCCTCCGTCATTTCATATGAATGGTCAGTAGTATTCAAGCTATGTTGGTCTGGCCCTTAGCCAGGACATAGTGATTGGTAGCTGTTGGGGTGTTCACATGTTGCATAGATAGATGCGTTGGTTTGGGACAGTCGTACAACCTTGTTGGCCCTTAGCCAAGGACGAGTACGGGTGGGTTCAAATTAACAAGAAAATGATGGGAAGAACTTGACATGCGACTTATGATGGGTTAGCCCTTAGTCACGATCATAAGAGCATGGGGTAAAAATCATATCGGGAGTTTCTAAAGAAACTGAAACTTGCCAGGCATGCGCATACCTTCTGCAGTGTGATAACATGAGTGGATTCCGTCACGTTATCATGCGATGAGGGTTGGATCCCGATTCCCACTGATGAGTTTGTTTACTCTTCGGGTGATCCCGATTGATTCTTCTTTCAGGTTTGGAGGAGAATTTGACAGTACAGTGGGAGGTTTCCTGATTTGATAAAGTGATAACCATTCTGATCTAGGTTAGAGTGCATGCAGAGTATTTCTTTTCTGTCTCTCTCTTTGGCAGCGACCATTGACCAACTCTAGACTATGAGTCAGTGACCAAGTTGACCAAACCTTCTTAAAATACTGGCTTTTGGATTGTCTAAGTTGCATAAGTCATTGCCGCTCCTTCTTTTACCCTTTGCATTTCTCAGAACACCTCGTATCACTACGAGTATCCACTTCCATTGGATAAATCCATCGTATGGTTATATACGAACTCGAAGGGACTTCTTCGAGGATGGATCCAGGTTCAGGAGAAATAGAATTGGTTTATTCAGCTGTCTTTTATTATCACCTTCTCTCAGGTTGCGAGGGCTCCTTGGTTTAGGAGAGTACACCTATTACGCTTATTGGATAGTCTTCTTCCAAACCATAGGCAGGTGCCGAAAGGTAGAGAATGAAGAAAACCAATTAGCCTAAGTAGGGTGTACAGAAGGTAATATGTAAAGACAAAATAAAGGGATTAGAAAGAGAGCAAAGTAAATTGCGACTGCTATCATTCACGACCAAACCGCGTAGTTCATCGCCACTCCTATTTCACCCTTTCTTTTTTCCCCAGTTCTGGAGAAATAGAATAAGGTATTATTCAGTTGCCTTTTATCATCACCTTCTCTCAAGTTGCTAGTACTCTTTGGTTTAGGAGGGTACACCTATTATACTTACTGGATAGTCTTCTTCCAAACCATAGGCTGGTGCCGAACGGTAGGGAAGGATGAAAACCATTTAGCCTAACGATGGTGTACAGAAGGTAACGACTAAAGACAAATAAAGGGATTTGGAGAGATGGCAATGAAATATACGGTTATAGTCATGAATTGGATTATGGAAGAGGCATTACTAGGAATAGCAGGATACCCCTACGAAATATTTTCATGTTTCAGTTTCACTGTGCATTGTTAAAAGAAAACTGATTTCCCGATTAGAAACTTGCTCCAGGGTATGTATTTACCAGGTATGATTCTCACATCTGTATGGTTTTACAGATGATGAGTGGGAGGAAGTTATTGGGAATTAGGTGATCATCCTCATTATATCGGAATTCGTTGTAATTGGTGATATTTGAGGAAGTCGCCTAGGTTATTGCCGGCAGGCATGTATTTGGTTTTGAGTATCCGTTGTTGTGAACCAATTTCAAAATGATATATCTGTACGTTTATTTTTATAAAGTGAGATATAACTTTTTGATATTATGTCGATGACATTTACCTACTGTAGGGATCCTAGGCACACCCATGAGGTTCTACAACTGATCAACCATGCCAAAATTAAATTTTTCCTTGTGCCAAAGAACCCTATACTAGATCGTTAACTAGAGGTAAGACGAAACAAGCAAGTAAACTACTTTAGCTACTAAGTGAAAGAGACTACAACCTTTGTAGATCCGGTCTTCCACTTCACTAGCTCCGTGTTGACGTCCCTCCGCTGCGATCATCGGGATCCTGGACTCTAGCATTGGTTTCATCGGAGAAATGATCGGGCTAGGTCGATGACTTCGATGCCGAAGATGATCTACGTCGAGGCAACTCAAACTCAAGCTCCATCTTCACTAAGTCATGAAACTTGTGAAGAAAACACCCTATACAACATGGAAAGTGGTGGAGGATGAAGAAATAGGAAGTAGGTTCACTTTGGATTTGGATTTCTCACTCTAAAACTCATGGCACCATTAGAGGTAGCAAGCTTTCTTCTTCTTGAAGAAGAAGAAGAAGAAGGAATAATGATGAGATAAAATAAAGAATGGAACTTATCCTTTTAATTATGGTACCATGGTTAAGTTAAGCCCTCATGCTTAACTTGTGTAGAGAATTAACCAAAGAATTGGGTTAAGGGTTGGGTAAACTAGCATCCTAATGAAATGACAAAAGAAATTGACTTTCTCAAAGTTTCTTCAAGCTTCATGAAGCTTGATAACTTTGACCAAAGTTTTTTTTCTTTTGTTATTTATTTGGAAATTAGTAAACCCTAATTTAACCTCAATTTTGTTTAAGTCTCATACACACAACTTGTATGTATCATCAAGCATGATACAAACATGTACACTTGCATATATCACATATAAACAATGTGCACATTCAAGTGAGAAAATCAATCTTAAATGAGCCAATATTAGTTAATGTAAAGTAATATATCTAATATATAATTATACATTAAATCATTAAATCAACACTTGATTTAATGATCCGGTCGTACTGCATATAACCGACTAATATCAAGTGTATCAATATATCGAATCAACATTTGATTCGGTAACCCGGCTATATCTTATATAACCGTCCAATGATAGAAATCGCGAGAATAGAATTCAGTATCACATACTGGTATTATTCTCGGTCCCGCACATATCTCATATGTGCTCCTATTTCGTTTCGCTTGAGCCAGGAAACCTCTGTGTAGGACCCTTAAGACTCGTCAATACGCCCGCAGCAGGTGATGATCATATCAAACACCCACAAGCCACAAGCGGTCTGCTAAACGTAACGGCCACCCGAGTATTGAGCGATCAGAAGATCAACGAGCAAGCCCGCTCACACTCCTATGAATCCAACCAGCAACACTTACCGTACAGTCCGGTCTGTTCGTCTGATATATCGCATATCTCGCCTAGGGGTGGTAAACGTCAGACCCCAGTAGCTTGATAAGTCATGCCGATGTAAGGTCCATAACAAGCATGAAACTACTGATAACTCTTACCAGTATATCACTGCAACCCTGGCCAGGGATTTTCAGTTATGGCCAGTCGAGCATAGCGCAACATCAACCCCCAATACCGGGAAAGACGAATCCCCTCCTATCGCTCATTGCCTCCATGTGAATCGGGACTGTACCCAAAAACCACCTGTTTGCAAGACTCAGTAGAGCCGTGGTAGGGTGGAAATCAAAGCACAGTAGGAGACGCACAAGACTCTATGACGATCTCGGATCAACAGACTAAGCTGTACCAGTGTCACCAGAGAACTGCCATCTGACGTGAGGTATAATACCATCTGGGAGTTCTCGGCGAGTCCGTTCAGTGTACCCAGTCTCCACTGAGCACCCGCATACCATCTCTGATGTCAAACACCAATGGATATGGGATCTTCCATCGCCCATCACATGGGTCGAGAAGATATACGCTAGTCTACTATGGAATATCGATGCCCCGTCTCGATATTCCCACGACTAGGAACATTGAAGGATGTACTCATAGACTACCCAGGCCCCACTAGTATGATCTACATCATAGTCCTGGAAGTCGAGCACACATCCTAAGGGCTTTATCAACATGTAATAGAGAGACAGTAAGTATACATGTTAAGATAAAGAGCAACCCGATAGCATACTATCATGTCGAGCAAGAAAGTCCTACCTATATATGTCCCAGCATCCACTACAATATACATCCAATGTACAGTAATGGACTCTAGGGCATACATATAACTAACAATCTCCCACTTTCACTAGGGCCATCTGTAGCAGTGGTTGTAGTATCTAATACCCAACTATTCCATATAAGTCTCTCTCTGGGAAAAAGCCTTTGTGAGTGGATCCGCCGTGTTGTCCTCTGAGTCTACTCTCCTAACCTCGATCACCCTGGAGATCAACTATCTCCACGATCAGGTGATGCTACCTCAGAATATGTCTGGGTCACTGATGGGACTGGGGTTCCTGGGACAAAACCACACTTCCATTGTCATACAATGGTAGGAACCTAGTTCATCTCATGAACCAATATACACCCAAACTTCCTCTTTGGTAGTATCTTTAATAGCGATGTTACCAGCCTTTATCGTCTAGTTTTCCACGGTATCTAGCTTGGAATTCTTCCAACATACCGTCCCTTCACTGAGGGTAAAGACAATGCCTGCGACCGACATTCAGTCGTCCTTATCAACCTGGAACTTTTCCAGTGATTCTCCCCAGGATCGATTGATACCATCTCACCATACCTAGTGAGAATCCTAACATCCATTTAGATCTATTTGATAGATCCAAATCCCAGGATTTAAGAGGTATCACCTTTATCCTATGTGGAGAATCCTTGTGATAAGAGGAGATTGACCGTGTGTAGTATAGGAAACTCCTTTTCCTATCAAGAGTATGTTGTCCTCGTACAATACGAGGATGACTACCTTACTCTCTACTACCTTTTTGTATGTACAAGGTTCATCTACCATTTTGATAAAGTCAAACTCTTTGACTACCATATCAAAACAGACGTTCCAACTTCGCGATGCCTGTTTTAATTTGTAAAGCAACTTGCACATGTTTCCGCTGCTCCCACTGTTTACGAAGCCCTCTGGCTGTGTTCTTATAGACGTTCTCTTCTAAATCATTATTTAGAAAAGTAGTCATGGCACCCAACCACCAGATATCGTAGTCATGGTATGTAGCAATGGCAAGTAGGATCCGGATGGACTTAAGCATAGCCACTGGAAAAGGTTTCATCATTATCCACGCCTGGTCAATGACGAAAACCCTTAACAAGTCTAGCTTTGAAAGTCTCAACTTTTCCATCTACACTAAGTAATCTTCTCAAGATATACTTGCTCCTGATGGGGATTTAACCCTTCAGATATAGCAACCAAAGTCCATACTTTGTTGGTGTACATGGATTCCATCTCAGATCGCTAAGCATCCAGCTATTCTTACAGAGTACCAACTCTCGATGGCCTGCTCGAAACTAGTTGGGTCATCATCTCATGATAAATTCCTCGCTCCCACTGTCATCGAGAAACCGAAGTATCTCTCAGGTGGATGAGGAACCCTGCTAGATCGGCGGAGAGGCTGAGGTTTATCGGAATCTATTGAATCCTTTGGTTCTACTAAATCATTAGCTACAGTTTGTATAGCTGGAACCATTCCAGTTCTACATAACAGACCTTGCCTCGAGCTTTTCAGGATTTTGCTTTTAGACATAGGCCGGACAACCCCAAATCTTAACTAACTTAAGAGATAGGCTCTTCCCATACCATATCTCATATGGAGTGGTAGGCACTGATTTGATTCGAACCCAATTCAATAGGTATGCAGCTTCTCAAGTGAATAACCCCTAAAAGGAAACAGGTAACTCAGTAATACTCATCATAGAGCACACCATATCCAATATGATGCGATTGCTCCGCCCCGATACGCTTACGTGCTGTAGTGTATACGGAGGAGTAATGCTGAGAGAGAATCTCATTCTCCTTTAGAATAGTCCAAGAATTCCATGCACAAGTATTCTCCTCCCTAATCTCATCATAGGACATAATACTTATACCTGTATTTTGGTTCTCTACTTCTAACTTATATTCTGTGAATATCTCAAAAGCTTCGGACTTATGTTTCAACAGAAGCATATGGTTGAATCTTGAGAGATCGTCAGAGAATGTAATGAAGTATAAAGAACCGATCCTGGCATGTGTAGACAGGGGACCTTACATACATCATCATGTATCTGTCCCAAGAGTTCACTAACTCTTTCTCTATTTCCAGTAAACAGAGCTATGGTCATATTATCTTTGTGACATGACTGGCAAGTTTCATAAGATGTAAATTCAAACTTATTTAAATATGCATCTAAAATGTAACTTAAGCTAGTCGGGTCACATTGATATGACCTAGTCTACAATACCTCAAGAAGGAATCGTTCATTTCTGAACTCTTCTTCTTGTGTGTGTTCTGTATACTAGGAACTGTAGTTTGATTTAGAACGTCAATGCTTTTAGATAACGTGTCTGAACCGATCAACTTTTGAAATAGGAAATGTTCAAAACATTATCGAACAATACAAAATTTTATCATTTCTTTACTAATAAAGAGACTGATATGATTTTTTATGTCAGGTTCGGTATCTAATAACATTTGTTCAGAATCAATGTATTTGTAATACAGGGTAACAGTGGCCAACAGACTTGGCTGCAACACTTGCACCGTTTTCTGTCTCATGAAACTTATCACCCGTTCTCAGTTGTCTACCTTTCTGTAGCCCATGTAACGGATTACATTTGTGGGATCCTGATCCGGTATCTAATACCTAGGATGTAGAGGACACTGAGAAACAGTTCTTTATAATGAACACACCCGAAGGAGATGCATCATATGCACTTTCTTCGTTTGGGCGGCATAGGAATTCTGGTATTCCCCTATTTCCTGCTCGGTCTTATAACAATTATAAGTTGGAGCGGGACCAACGTTCCCCAGCTCAGTATAACAAGCGGGTTTGGTCAATACTTCCATATTATTATCTTGATTAAGGCGTGATATGGTCGCTACCTGTTCATATCAGATTTTTGCATTTTTATACCGCCCAATTTTTATCACATTGCATATCGGTAGGTACTCTTGAGCCGTGTTTTCTAGTCAATTGCAGGATACAGGTTCTCGGCTCTAAACGGTGAAATTCATGGAAAAACACGAAAAATACGGGTTCCTGCCAACCACAGATAAAACACGGGTCTCCGCTCTTTATCCGTCTGTTGCCACACACCAGTTTAGGAGACAAAATGGCAAATCGATTGTCACCTTCATGCACAAGGCTCAATGGCAACACAAGTTCCAAGAAATCTACGCGGAGCTCAAGAAAATCTTGACAAAAAGTCCACCTTTCCCTCAACAGAAATTCTGGAAGAAATGTGGAAGTATTTTCAGAAAATACATGTACCAGACAAGAGGGGACAGCAGATCAGGGCAGTACAATAATGACCATACCTGACTCCACCATAGGGCCGCGGATCCGCGGCCAATAGGGGGTATAGGCCGCGGATCCGCGGCCGTACGGCTTCCTCAGCTCACGAAATTTGGGGGGTATTTGGGTCTTTTCATGTGTATTCTGATGGTTGCCCTAGATTTTCAGTTTTCAGCCTATAAATAGCCCAGAACTTTGTGAAGGGAAGGGTCCATATTCTTGTATTCTCATTTTCTAGGTTTAGTTGTTTTCTTCTTCCTCTTCTCATCTCTTCTCCATTAAAACTTGTAATGAGCTTGGTGAGTGAAGAATGGTGAATAAAGAAGATCATTTTATTATCATGCTTGTCTTGTTCTTTCTATAATTGTTGTAATTTTCATTTGTTAACTAGTTGTTGTTATTTCTTGTTGTTTCTTTCTTCTCTCTTTTTCTTTATCCTTAACACAACCATGATGCTTACGCTTGATCCTTGCCGAGGTGAGGTCGCAAATAGCTAGTTGTTATCCTCTAATCTCTTTCTTTCTATCTTCCTCTTTTGTTTTGTTTTATTTTTCCGTATCATGATGTGTGAGCAGTTTAATACTTGTTAGGGTAGGATAAGGGAAGTTTGAGAGAAGGAAATCTCTCTCACTCTTTCCTTGTCCAACAGCTTAATTCAACTCCCGTTAATTGAACCACAATCCGCTCCTTACGGCACCCTATCCTACATGATAGCGGTGATTCCGTAGTGAGACCGGTTGTGGTTGAATTAACCGGAGGTTATGGCTAAGAGCCAAGAACGGACGGACAAGCACCAAAAGGAAGAACTTATGTGTTGGAAAGCCTAGCTTATACTCGCAGGTTCCTTCCTAGTCGTGCTAATCCCCGTTGTTGCCGATTACCGTAACACCGATATTAAGAGGGGCAATGAAAGATGTGGGAGACTCCTAACTCAAACTAACCTAATCATAACCCTAACAAGCTCTCTTTACATATCATTTTACCACTTAATTAATCACAACAAAATCTGAACTCTCGGACTTAACTCGTTAAAGCACATAGAAAAAGACTCCCATCTCCCTGCGGACGACCCGTACTCAACCGGCTAGCTACGAGCGAAACCGTCTTGATTGCGGTATTTAACTAAAACTTGAACACGCAGAATCCCTAACAATCAAATGGCGCCGTTGCCGGGGAGACAGTAGTTTGTTTCCTTGTGTAATTTCGGGTTAACTTGTGAATATAACCGAAAAACAAAACAAAAAAATATACTTTGTAAAAGAAACCATCTTGTTATTCTTGATTAGTTTTTGTGCAAGTGTGCAGGAAAATACAAAGTCCGAGTTCAGTGGCCAAGACGTTGAAAATACGGAGTTCAAGTACAGTGCCAAAGACGTGGGAAGATAGACCCACACTTCACGGCTCCACCGCGACGAATCAAAACGAAGCAAACGGTCTACTGTAAGATTCTGGAGCAGTTCCAGTGAGCAACTAAAGATTCAGCAAATCCAGACAAGCAGAGAACAAGCACAGAAGCCCACACAAAAATTTTGAAGCTCCAATCCCACAACATAGCCGCGGAACCGCGGCATAAGGTGGTGTTTGGCCGCGGATCCGCGGCCATTTGGTGGCTTCAGAGCCCCAAAATCTCTCTGTAAGTCCCTGTTCTCCTCTCCACTCCTCTGAACTCCAATAAACTGTGTTTTCTGCAGATTTCTTTGCGCAAACTCTTCTCCCCCTTCTAATAAACTGTTCTTGTGCAGGATTCTTTGCGCCGCGCTAAAAATAAAAATTGTTTGCAGTTGATTTGTTACTGCTTTGCATTTCTTTAATACGGACTTAAGGGGCTTGAAACCAATCCAGATTGGGTGGGGATTTCATCACCCTTCCCAGGACCCCAAAAATCACAAAAGCATATGCATTGTCCATTGTAAATTAAAAAATACTAGACTTCAGCCCTAAGGACTTCGCGCTCATTAGGAGAAGATAAACCGTGTTCAGAACCTCGCTTAACGGTATATTGTTTACGGGGTGTCTAGGAAAGTGTTAACGGCGCAACCGCCAAAAGAGAAAGGGTTATTTAATTAAGGAACTTCGCGAAAGCGTTGGACAACCTCCCCTTATCTCTGCACTTACCTGGCCTCGTGATCAGTGTATTTTTAAGCCCGTTTCTCGACACTGTTTAACTTCGACAATCAAGTTCAGGAGCAGGTCTAGTAGACCTAGGTTACCCTAGATCTAGGTGTGATTGTGCATATCTTGTTTGTGATTACTTAAGCCGTATATCCGTACATATTTCTGTAAATCTCTTTCTAAAAACAAAACAAAAAAAAAAGAAAAAAATCAAAAACTTTTATATAAACTTGCCCTTTGTCGCCAAACCCATTTTTCACCCACCACCCATCACCTTTCTCCTTTGACGTTTTCTTACCCTCACCTTCTCCGCTTTGACTATACTAAACTCGTTTAGTGTATGTCCGCTTGGACTCGGGACACTAGCGCTCGTCTAGTCCGCGTTACGTTAGTCGCTACCGACTACGCGATCGACTCCGAAGTCGATACTCCGTCCACTCCTCTTTCACCCCTTCCTTTGCCGGCCAACTCCGACGTTGACCGGAATTCTGTTCATACA
The DNA here is from genome assembly GCA_030015575.1 of Agapanthus africanus. Taxonomy (NCBI): domain Eukaryota; kingdom Viridiplantae; phylum Streptophyta; class Magnoliopsida; order Asparagales; family Amaryllidaceae; genus Agapanthus; species Agapanthus africanus. The sequence goes on along the minus strand of CM057338.1, from coordinate 849,184,789 downwards.
TCTTCACCTTCACCTTCACCAACCTCTTCTTCCGCGATGTCGGGATTTAATCCGAACATCTCTTTGACCACCCCTGGATTGGCTCCACCTCCTACGGAGACCAATATCCCACCACCACCGCCTGTTGTAGCGCCACAGCGAATCGCGCTCCAGGATCGTTTCTATCCCACCCGTTCTGCACTTCCCACCTGCCTTTCTCTTCCTCCGGCCAATGGGGACAACTTTGAAATTAAGCCCCACTTCATCAACATGCTTCCACGTTTTCATGGGCTTGAATCTGAAGATGCCTATATCTTCATCAACAAATTTCAAAACGTCTGTGCCATGATGAAAACCACCCAGCTGTCGGACGATGCTATACGTCTACGGGTCATTCCGTTCACTTTATGCGATCTTGCTGAAAAATGGCTATATAGCACCGCTTCCCACTCAATCACCAGCTGGGACGAGTTTGTTAAAGCGTTCCTAAAAAAATTCTATCCGAATCATAAGACCGCAAGGATTCGAAATGAAATCAACCAATTCTCCCAGCTTCCTTCTGAACCCTTCTGGAAGTGCTTTGACCGGTACAAAGACCTTCTTGTTCAGTGTCCTCACCACGGTATAGAGAAATGGCAACTTTGCCAAACCTTATACGAGGGCCTGAACCCAGCAACGAAGCAGTTGTTGGAGACCATCTGTCAGGGCCACTTTCTATCGAAATCTGACGAGGAAGCGTGGCAGTTCTTTGACGACCTTGCGGAGCAAACGCTACAATGGGAGAGCACCAGACCGACTTCTTCTTCTTCTACCTCCACTTCTACCGGTCAGTCTAGGGTAGGAATCTACCAACTTGATGTCTCTATTGCGATGAAAGCTGAAATGGCTGCAATAACAAGAAAGCTTGAAGCGATAGAGAGCAAATTTTCTTCTCCTGCCCCTATTCTCCCCCTTCGTACCATCTGCGCTTGTTGTTCCGATCCTTCTCACTTGACCGAAGAGTGTCCTTACAATCCACCCTCGCAAGGACAGGATCAGGTTAATGCTGCCTTCCAGCAAAGACCGAGGAATGATCCATACTCTTCCACCTACAATCCCGGTTGGAGGAACCACCCCAATTTCGCCTGGAATCAGAATCAGAATCAATTCCAAGGCAACAATTTCCAAAGGGCCCCTCCACCGCAACAACAAGCGCAACAACAAACTCAACATCAATATCAGCAGCCTTTCCAACCCCAACCTTTTCAGAATCAGACGAACAACTTTGCACCCAACAATTCTTTTCCACCAAACAACTTTGTTCCGTCAAACAACGATAAGGTTTCCTCGCTCGAGCGAAGTCTGGAGGCGTTCGTTAAACAATCGACTCAATCCACCGCCAACATCCAGTCTTCCATTCAATCCTTAGTGCAACACACTGCCGCACATGGGCAAAGCATCAAGACCATCGAGGCCCAGATAGCACAACTTAACGCGGCCTTAAGCGAGCGAGAGAAGGGGAAGCTCCCGTCCCAGCCACTCCCAAATCCCGGTCACCCACATAATGCACATGTTGCTCTTGAACAACAGAACCATAATGTGAGTGCCGTGACCACACTAAGATCGGGAAGGATGCTGCAAAACAACATTGGCAAACGGATCAACGATGACACCCCGGCCGCTGCTTCTTCTTCTTCTTCTTCTTCGTCTTCTGAGCCTATTCTCCGTTCTTCACAAGGCTCTCCTTCCTCTTCTTCTGCTCTGAACGGACCCACTTCTCACTCCACGAAAACACCTGTTCTGGGATCCGTTCCAACTCCACAATCTCCTCCTCCAGCATTAGACTCAACCAATTTTCAAAATGTTCCATTTCCAAACCGGTTGAGGTCTAACAAACAAAATCCTCAAATGGAGAAGATTCTGGAGTTATTTAAGCAGGTTAACATTAACATTCCTCTTTTAGATGCTGTCCAACAAGTCCCGTCCTACGCGAAAATCTTAAAGGACTTGTGCACGAAAAAGAGGAAGTCTCAGGTACCCAAGAAAGTTTTCTTGGCTAGTGCTGTGAGTGATGCCCTTACCCAATCTTTACCACAAAAACGGAAGGACCCTGGCTGTCCTACAATTTCAATTACTATTGGGGATAATAACATCAATCGCGCACTATTAGATCTTGGTGCCAGTGTTAACCTGCTTCCGTATTCAGTATACGAGCAATTAGGCGTCGGAGAGCTGAAACCCACGCACTGCACTCTCCAAATGGCCGACCGATCGATCACCCATCCTAGGGGTGAGCTAGAGGGATGTGTTAATAAAATTCGGGGACTTCATATTCCCCGTTGACTTCATTGTATTAGATACACAGCCTGTAGCTAACCTCCGGAATCAAATTCCGGTGATACTCGGTCGCCCATTTCTCGCAACCTCAAATGCTGTGATCAATTGTCGCAATGGTTCGATGAACCTCTCTTTTGGAAATATGACGATTGAACTCAACATTTTTAGGTTGGGGAATCAGCCCGCCGAACCTAATGCTCATATACTGAATGTCTGCTCGATCCAGGAGATCACCCCAGAAGAGTGTGAATTCGAGGAGTTTCTGTTTGATCACGATAATCTTGACGCCACTAGTGCGTTTCTCTTCGAACCTGCTGCTGTTTCTGCGCCCGACAACGACTACGAGTGTTTCACGTTCTCGAACGATCTTAGCCGCGCACAACCCGAGTTTGAATCCTTCGACTTTCCGGATGAGTTACCTGAACCATCCAACTCGGTTGCCTACACTCGCTTTGAACCTTTGCTGGAGTCCTTTGAGTTCGAGACCTTTGCACCAATCTTGCCTTCCATCGTTTCACCTCCAACGCTCGAACTCAAGCCTTTGCCATCTCACCTTAAGTACGCTTACTTAGGTGAGAACGAGACCCTCCCTGTATCATCTCGGCTTCTCTAGCTCCCGAGCAAGAGAAAGCCCTTCTCGCGGTCTTGCACAGCAACAGGCAAGCTTTTGGCTGGTCCATGGCGGACATCAAAGGGATTAGTCCCCTGATCGTTGAGCATCACATTCATCTGATGGATGATGCCAAACCAGCCTGGGATCCACAAAGACGTCTCAATCCAGTCATGAAGGAGGCTGTGAAGAAGGAGATCGTAAAATGTCTCGATAGTGGTATCATTTACCCTATCTCTGATAGCCAGTGGGTTAGCCCCATTCATGTTGTCCCTAAGAAGTCGGGCATCACGGTCATAACCAACGAGGCGAACGAGTTAATCCCTACTCGCACCCAAACTGGGTGGCGAGTTTGCATTGATTACAGAAAACTCAACGCCGCAACGCGGAAAGTCCACTTTCTGCTACCTTTCATTGACCAGATGCTTGAACGATTGGCCGGACACGAGTACTACTGCTTTCTTGATGGCTACTCCGGCTATAATCAAATTCCCATCGCCGAAAAAGACCAGGACAAGACCACTTTCACTTGTCCTTTCGGCACGTTTGCATATCGACGCATGCCCTTTGGGTTATGCAATGCGCCCTCTACCTTCCAGCGGTGTATGATGGGTATCTTCTCAGACATGGTGGAAAAATTTCTGGAGATTTTCATGGATGACTTCTCCATCTTCGGTGACTCCTTCAATGAGTGTTTGCTGCATCTTGACGCTGTCCTTACCCGATGTAAGGACAAGAATCTCACTTTGAACTGGGAGAAATGCCACTTCATGGTGCGCGAAGGTATTGTCTTAGGACATATCATCTCAAAATGGCATAGAGGTTGACAAAGCAAAGATTGAGGTCATTTCCAATCTACCTCCTCCCCGATGCGTCAGAGATATCCGAGCCTTTCTTGGCCATGCCGGTTTCTATAGACGGTTCATCAAGGAGTTTAGCAAGATTGCTAGGCCCTTGACTCTTTTGCTGGCCAAGGACACGCCATTCGACTTCAACTCGAACTGTGTGACTGCATTCGAGTCATTGAAAAGCTCACTCACTTCTGCTCCCGTTCTTTCTTCACCTGACTGGACGCATCCATTCGAGATTATGTGCGATGCATCCGACTTTGCCATTGGTGCTGTCCTTGGACAACACATCAACAAGATGCCGCATGTAATCTATTATGCAAGCCGAACCCTGAACTACGCCCAACTCAACTATACAACAACTGAGAAGGAATTCTTAGCTGTTGTATTTACCTTAGAAAAGTTCAGGCCCTACCTCATCGGCTCTCCAGTCATTGTCTACACTAACCATTCTGCTCTGCGCCATCTTTTTGCGAAGAAAGATGCAAAATCTCGGTTAATACGTTGTATCCTCTTGCTTCAAGAGTTTGACCTTGTCATTAAGGACAAACGAGGATGTGAAAACGTAGTTGCCGACCATCTCTCACGACTTCCTTCTTCGCCTTCGCTTCCAATTCCAATCAACGACGTTTTCCCGGATGAACAGCTCTTGACAGTATCGTGCGAACCCTGGTTCGCAGATATTGTGAACTATTTGGCCACAGGATTACTACCGACTGAATGGTCAAGTCAGGACAGACTTCGCTTCTTATCCCAAGTAAAACACTTTTACTGGGACGAACCCTATCTGTTCAAGTACTGTCCCGACCAGATTATTCGTCGGTGTGTCCCTGATGAGGAATTCAAGAGTGTGCTGTCATTTTGCCACGATCAAGCGTGTGGCGGGCATTTTGGGCCCAGAAAGACAGCTGAGAAGATCTTGCAATGTGGTTTCTACTGGCCACAACTTTTCAAAGACGCTCATGACTATTGCAAGACTTGCTCCCGGTGCCAACACATGGGCCGGATATCCCGGAGGAACGAGATGCCGCTCCAACCGATCTTGGTTGTGGAGATTTTCGATGTTTGGGGGATAGATTTCATGGGGCCGTTTCCCAGCTCTTTCGGGAACTTGTACATCCTTCTAGCTGTTGATTACATCTCTAAATGGGTCGAGGCTGTGCCCAGCCGAACTAACGACAACAAGGTTGTCGTTAGGTTCCTTAAAGAAAACATTTTCTCTCGTTCTGGGCACCCCCGAGCGATCATTAGCGACAATGGAAGTCATTTCTGCAACAAAACCTTTGAGGCCTTGATGCGAAAATACTCCATTAATCATAAGCTCTCTATGCCCTACCACCCCCAAACCTGCGGGCAGGCCGAAGTTTCAAATCGGCAAATCAAGCAGATACTGGAGAAGACGGTTTCCAAGAACCGTAAGGATTGGTCGCTGAAACTCACTGATGCCCTTTGGGCCTTTCGAACCGCTTATAAGACCGACCTTGGCATGTCTCCCTATCGGCTTGTGTACGGAAAAGCCTGCCACCTACCTGTCGAAATAGAGCATCGCGCATTTTGGGCGATAAAGGAGCTAAATCTGTCTCTCGAGGATGCGGGCAGCCATCGGAAGCTGCAGTTGAACGAACTGAGCGAGCTTAGGGATGAGGCTTATGATAACGCGGTTGTCGTTAAGAACCGAACGAAGGTGTTTCACGATAAACACCTTTTGCGCAAAACCTTCGTACCTGGTCAGCAGGTACTGCTTTACGACACCCGACTTCATTTCCATCCAGGAAAGCTCAGATCTCGCTGGAAAGGCCCGTATTTTGTGCGGAATGTGTATCCGCAGGGCGCTGTGGATTTGGAAAATCCAAAGGACGGTTCGTTTTTCAAAGTGAACGGACACCGATGCAAACCGTACCTTAGCGCCGAACCAACAGAGGAGCTCCTGTTCTTACAGGAGCCGGTTTACCCTGCCTAATCTTCCTCTGCCTACCTCCAAACTTCGGTTATCCAGCCAAGAACAGTGGACACTGTTCCAAATAAGTTTGGGGGTATGTATAAACCATTTTGTATATAGTTGTGTATATTCTTTTTCTTTTTCTTTTTCTTTTTAAACAAAAACAAATTTGTGTATCGCTAACCAACAATTTTGACCCTACAAATGATCTCTTCATGCAACGACAGTGAGGACACTGTCCAGTTTAAGTTTGGGGGTACGCTCGGTACGCATTTCTTACCTTCGCATTCATATGTATATTTTGCATCTGCATATTAAAATCCATAAAATCCATAAAAATCTGAAAATTTTCTAAAAAATATAAAAACTTTTCTGTCAAGTTAGCTTATGGAAGAACTCTGATTCAACATTTCGACGGTTTTTGTTTGAAAAAATAGGAATAACTAAATCTTATGTTTAGATTTTGAAAACCTGAAAGATAACTCTCCTTTGAAGTTAACTATAGCTGATATACGTCTTTACATCACACTACACGTGTCGTGAGTTTTTGGAAATTAGATGACAAGTCTTTTTATGTCTAAAAACTTTTAAACAGATAAATGATTTTCTGAGGATCAAATAGGTTTGTTCTGAAATAAGTAATGTCAAGAATAGTTTATGAAGTAAAGCGAATATGAAGGAATATTATTGATGCCGTAATTGGAACTAAGTCTGAAAAAGAACCCATCTGAAACTTGATTGGAATGATTACACACCGAACCCACTAAACACGTCTTTTATCCAAAAAAAAAAAAATAATTGAACTGCCGGTTATATCTCCGTTCGTATTAAATCATCTGATTTTCACGCCAAACTGTCTTTTGTTTTTGGACCTAGGTAACTTGAGTAATTAAGTCCGCTGGGGTGTTTCTACACCTAATGCCCTAAAATCAACCGGTTTGGGTGCATTGGCCCAAAGCTCGCTAAGAAGCCTAGAAAGTCCAGATTAAAACAAAGTCAAGCAAGTGTTCTCTCCGAGTTAAAATTCCTAACGGTTCTTTGTGTGAGAATAATCTTGATAAAAGACAGGCTTTTATAAAAAATTTTAACGGAGATATGAAGGTTTTATTCTATGATAAAGACTATTGCACGTTCACAGAGGTGTGTATGAAATGAAAACAAGAAAAAGGTGGAGTGAAAAATACGACTTAGTTTCCTGTTAGGGAAGATAGAAATTCTGAAGTTGAAACTTTACTGGAAAACGAAACTTGAAAAATGCTTAACTCTTTATAAAACTTATGTGATCCTTTTAAAATTGTTATCTGGGCTTTATTGTGCGACATGATGACTTTAACCGATCCTTCTGGAACTTAACGACACTATTTGCACTGCACGTAAAGACATATAAAATCTATAGTTAAATAAGAAGCGAGGTGTGAAAAATAAAGGTTCGATAGTCTAGACTTAGGATTATAGAATTGTTATTTTCTGAAACAAAACTTTAGGGTTTGAATCTTAGTTATTTTACAAAACCAACTTGACCGGATTTTGTGGGTAGTATCCGCTGAAAACCCTCAGGAGACAACACTACTCCTACTAGGGACACCTAGAGGTTTAACGGCTTGTTGCACATGCTCAGTGCAATCGCGTTCCCTGCGAAAGTGAGGTTAGGAAATTTTTTGTGAATAAATTGGCTTTGCTCGGGACGAGCAAATGATAAGTTTGGGGGTATTTGTTCATATCAGATTTTTGCATTTTTATACCGCCTAATTTTTATCACATTGCATATCGGTAGGTACTCTTGAGCCGTGTTTGCTAGTCAATTGCAGGATACAGGTTCTCGGCTCTAAACGGTGAAATTCATGGAAAAACACGAAAAATCCGGGTTCCTGCTAACCACAGATAAAACACGGGTCTCCGCTCTTTATCCGTCTGTTGCCACACACCAGTTTAGGAGACAAAATGGCAAATCGATTGTCACCTTCATGCACAAGGCTCAATGGCAACACAAGTTCCAAGAAATCTACGCGGAGCTCAAGAAAATCTTGACAAAAAGTCCACCTTTCCCTCAACAGAAATTCTGGAAGAAATGTGGAAGTATTTTCATAAAATACATGTACCAGACAAGAGAGTACAGCAGATCAGGGCAGTACAAGAAAGACCATACCCTGACTCCACCATAGGACGGCGGATCCGCGGCCAATAGGCCGTATAGGCCGCGGATCCGCGGCCGTACGGCTTCCTCAGCTCACGAAATTTGGGGGGTATTTGATTCTTTTCATGTGTATTCTGATGGTTGCCCTATATTTTCAGTTTTCAGCCTATAAATAGCCCAGAACTTTGTGAAGGGAAGGGTCCATATTCTTGCATTCTCATTTTCTAGGTTTAGTTGTTTTCTTCTTCCTCTTCTCATCTCTTCTCCATTAAAACTTGTAATGAGCTTGGTGAGTGAAGAATGGTGAATAAAGAAGATCATTTTATTATCATGCTTGTCTTGTTCTTTCTATAATTGTTGTAATTTTCATTTGTTAACTATTTGTTGTTATTTCTTGTTGTTTCTTTCTTCTCTCTTTTTCTTTATCCTTAACACAACCATGATGCTTACGCTTGATCCTTGCCGTGGTGAGGTCGCAAATAGCTAGTTGTTATCCTCTAATCTCTTTCTTTCTATCTTCCTCTTTTGTTTTGTTTTATTTTTCCGTATCATGATGTGTGAGTAGTTTAATACTTGTTAGGGTAGGATAAGGGAAGTTTGAGAGAAGGAAATCTCTCTCACTCTTTCCTTGCCCAACAGCTTAATTCAACTCCCGTTAATTGAACCACAATCCGCTCCTTACAGCACCCTATCCTACATGATAGCGGTGATTCCGTAGTGAGACCGGTTGTGGTTGAATTAACCGGAGGTTATGGCTAAGAGCCAAGAACGGACGGACAAGCACCAAAAAGAAGAACTTATGTGTTGGAAAGCCTAGCTTATACTCGCAGGTTCCTTCCTAGTCGTGCTAATCCCCGTTGTTGCCGATTACCGTAACACCGATATTAAGAGGGGCAATGAAAGATGTGGGAGACTCCTAACTCAAACTAACCTAATCCTAACCCTAACAAGCTCTCTTTACATATCATTTTACCACTTAATTAATCACAACAAAATCTGAACTCTCGGACTTAACTCGTTAAAGCACAAAGAAAAAGACTCCCATCTCCCTGCGGACTACCCGTACTCAACCGGCTAGCTACAAGCGAAACCGTCTTGATTGCGGTATTTAACTAAAACTTGAACACGCAGAATCCCTAACAATCACTACCTGGAGAGAGAGAGAAGAAAACACTCTGCGTGCGCTCTTGCAAGATTAGATTGGTTATTTATATTTTATCTAATCAGGATGGCTCCCACTGTTTTTATCAAATCTTCCTTCAAAGCTTAAAAGGAAAGACTAGCCGGGATTAATTACACTCTACAAGTTCGCCAATCTTTCAGCCAGGCCAGTGTCGGTACTTTGAGGGAGGTTCCCCGTGCTTTCGCACGGACCTAATTACGATAAACCTCGTTTTCCCAGAGGCGTAACCCCGTTGACACCTTTCTAGACACCTACTTGATCGGCTAATTGCAAAGTGCAAAACTCTCCCAGGAGTAACAATTACTCGCAGTAGGTATCGGAATCCAACTATCATATAGAAGGCATGCAATCTCATTGCAAATCTCAACACATGAAACTCCCGATAAAGGTTTTTACCCCTAGCACTTATGACCTTAACTATGGTCAACAAATCATAAGCACTAGTCAAGTTCTACCCGTCATTTCGTGATTAATTAGACCCGCCCACATGGCCCTTAACTAAGGTCAACAAAGTCACGCGACTGTCCTAACTAATCGCATCATATGCGGTGTAGGAAGACATCACTTAGCTACCGTACACTGTGCCTTGACTATGGTCAACAAACACAGCACGAATACTAAGTACTCTACTTCCTAAAATGACGGAGGGTTGCGGATGGTTTTTAAGAAAACCTTTAACGCTTTGAACTTGATCTCGTTGCGGAATCAAATGGTTTTTAAATGGAGTGTTTTTTAGGCTTTTCTAGTTTTGCTAAAGGGGTCACTCCCGGTGAAGGGATCGTCGGCCCTTTCCTCATCGAATAAGGTGCAGGATATATCATATATACCGCTGTGCAAAGCAAAAACTATAGAATCAATCAAAAGACAAACCGAGGGTTGTAGCATCTGCCAATTATTGCTAAAGGGGTCATTCCCGATGAAGGGATCGTCGGCCCTTTCCTCATCGAATAAGGTGCAGGATGTTCTACAAGGAACACCGCGATGCAAAGCAAGAACTGTAGCTACCTGTTTTATTTTTGAAATTCTATTCCACAACATCTTTTAGGTTTATTTTCTTTCATTAATCTCATTAATGAATGTCCCATCATTTAAGTCTACCTAAACATCACAGATAAATATAACGTACGCTTATGCCATCCGCATTCGCCTCGATGTCTCGTCTGCACCGTTAGGTTAGGTAACTAACGCCAGAGCGAGGCAGGGCTAGCGTGGGTGTAAAACATAAGCAACGTCTATATAATATATCATATATACTATATACAATATCTATCTGAACAAATCACATGATCACATCACAGATAACGCAGCAGAAAATATCATATGAAATATTGGATATACTAGGATGTCCGTGTTTTATTTTGAGCTTGAATAAAACACGGATTCCACGGTCGTGATGAATAGCCAATCCCACACCCCTAGACCCCTACGAGAGCGGCAAGTAACCCTACCAATTCTAGGGTTAGGAGACCCGGACTCAACTCCTCGAGATGGTCTCCCACTGGACCCTAGAACTCGGTTACTTATGCTCCCCTCCTTGGGTCTATCCTAATGCGGAAAAGTAAATAATATACATCAACGGTGACATCTTCCGCAACCTGGAAGTGCCTCAATAAAAGAATATTACATACAAGTTTTTTACATGAATGAAAATGAAAAACACTCATCTCACATAAAAAAAACCCGGCTATTCAAACACGACGATCCAATATAACATATCCAGCAACACATAACAACACATGTCATCAACGTAAGTAAATATGCCCAACCCAATTGTCGTTGACATATAGCAACGAAACCGGCGATATGACATATTACACTTACGGTTGCAGAAAAGAAAGTGTAAAACTACAACAGTTGGAATCCGCAACTTGCATAGACATCGCATGCCTAATCAAATGAATTCCTTAGACATCGCATGCCTAACAATTATAAACCCCGCATTTTAGTCTCATTATCGAAAACTCTTTTCAATATCTAGTCGGGCAATTCAATAAGATTCCCGACATCCAGAACGAATGCTCGTCGCAAACTTTAGTAGACGGCCGCACCCCCGATACCGTCGACGAAGTGCACTAAGGCGGCTGCCGCGAGCACCCGAACGGATGCTTTCGGCGACGGGGTTCTCCTACAGTCACTTGGTCGGGGCTATGGGGCGTGGTTATCTATTAAGTTTACCGGCGAGTATCCGCGTACGCTACATGATTGCGACGGACTTTTGATCACATCAAAATTCCGTGGCAATCGATCAAGTGAGACTAGACTGCTATGTTTATAACATTCATTCAGTTATCTCATAACTGCTTGTGAATTCCAAATATTGTATCAAATTCCAGATAAATAGAAAATGTTAAACTTTCCGATCGAACAATCAAATACCCAAGTTTTCCCGAAACAGCTCAACACATGAAATAAGTTTAAAAACATTCACTTCATGCCACAGTACCAACGGTCCAGCCGTAGAAGGGTCAAGCCAACGCCTCACATGTGGCACGCCGTACTGCCCCAAACCCTAAGGTTCAAAGGGCGGTTCAAGACGGTCACATAATCGAGTTAAGGTTTGTTGTCTTCTAGAGGGTTCATCGCGTTACTTGCACTACTTAGAACGTTATTAAACTACGGAAAAATCCAACAATTGAAAATTTCCCGGCAGGGGAAAAAGTGGGTATTTATATCCGGTCGAACTATTCAACATGTTCTAAAATTATCCGGAAAAACACATAGACGATGTTAGACTTCCCGATCGAAACACCGAGTCCCCAATACAACCCAGAAAACTCATCTCTTGAGTAAAAGTTAAAAATTCACAGAAAACACAGCACTTATAGATAGGAATTTCTGTGCAAACAGAAATGAATATGGTGATGGTACGGCCGCGGAACCGCCGCACGAGCCATGCTCATGCCGCGGTTCAGCGGTGGTTTGGTCGTATTATGAGCACGTGCTGCACAGTAATCTCAAGAAAAGCCTGCTGATTTTTCTGGATATTTTTAATTCAAAAAAACCCCAGTTTTGAAAAATTGTACAGAGAAGGGTTTTCAATTAGGGTTTCGGGTTCGATCGGACTTCTAACATCGTCTACACTTTGCCTAAGGCTCTAGCTAGGCTCTGATACCACTGTAGGGATCCTAGGCACACCCATGAGGTTCTACAACTGATCAACCATGCCAAAATTAAATTTTTCCTTGTGCCAAAGAACCATATACTAGATCGTTAACTAGAGGTAAGGCGAAACAAGCAAGTAAACTACTTTAGTTACTAAGTGAAATAGACTACAACCTTTGTAGATCTGGTCCTCCACTTCTCTAGCTCCGTGTTGACGTCCCTCCGCTGCGATCATCGGGATCCTGGACTCTAGCGTTGGTTTCATCGGAGAAATGATCGGGCTAGGTCGATGACTTCGATGCCGAAGATGATCTACGTCGAGGCAACTCAAACTCAAGCTCCATCTTCACTAAATCATGAAACTTGTGAAGAAAACACCCTATACAACATGGAAAGTGGTAGAGGATGAAGAAATAGGAAGTGGGTTCACTTTGGATTTGGATTTCTCACTCTAAAACTCATGGCACCATTAGAGGTAGCAAGCTTTCTTCTTCTTGAAGAAGAAGAAGAAGAAGAAAGAATAATGATGAGATAAAATAAAGAATGAAACTTATCCTTTTAATTATGGTACCATGGTTAAGTTAAGCCCTCATGCTTAACTTGTGTAAAGAATTAACCAAAGAATTAGGTTAAGGGTTGGGTTAACTAGCATCCTAATGAAATGACAAAAGAAATTGACTTTCTCAAAGTTTCTTCAAGCTTCATGAAGCTTGATAACTTTGACCAAAGTTTTATTTCTTTTGTTATTTATTAGAAAATTAGTAAACCCTAATTTAACCTCAATTTGGTTTAAGTCTCATACACACAACTTGTATGTATCATCAAGCATGATACAAACATGTACACTTGCATATATCACATATAAACAATGTGCACATTCAAGTGAGAAAATCAATCTTAAATGAACCAATATTAGTTAATGTAAAGTAATATATCTAATATATAATTATACATTAAATCAACACTTGATTTAATGATCCGGTCATACTGCATATAACCGACTAATATCAAGTGTATCAATATATCGAATCAACATTTGATTCGGTAACCCGGCTATATCTTATATAACCGTCCGATGATAGAAATCGCGAGAATAGAATTCAGTATCACATACTGGTATTATTCTCGGTCCCGCACATATCTCATATGCGGTCCTATTTCGTTTCGCTTGAGCCAGGAAACCTCTGTGTAGGACTCTAAAGACTCGTCAATACGCCGGCAGCAGGTGATGATCATATCAAACACCAACAAGCTGCAAGCGGTCTACTAAACGTAACGGCCACCCGGGTATTGAGCGATCAGAAGATCAACGAGCAAGCTCGCTCACACTCCTGTGAATCCAACCAGCAACACTTACCGTACAGTCCGGTCTGTTCGTCTGATATGTCGCATATCTCGCCTAGGGGTGGTAAACGTCAGACCCCAGTAGCTTGATAAGTCATGCCGATGTAAGGTCCATAACAAGCGTGAAACTACTGATAACTCTTACCAGTGTATCACTGCAACCCTGGCCAGGGATTTCCAGTTATGGCCAGTCGAGCATAGCGCAACATCAACCCCCAATACCGGGAGAGACGAATCCCCTCCTATCGCTCATTGCCTCCATGTGAATCGGGACTGTACCCAAAAACCACCTGTTTGCACGACTCAGTAGAGCCGTGGTAGGGTGGAAATCAAAGCACAGTGGGAGACACACAAGACTCTATAACGATCCTGGGTCAACAGACTAAGCTATACCAATGTCACCAGAGAACTGCTATCTGACGTGAGGTATAATACCATCTGGGAGTTCTCGGCGAGTCCGTTCAGTGTACCCAGTCTCCACTGAGAACCCGCATACCATCTCTGATGTCAAACACCAATGGATATAGGATCATCCATCGCCCATCACATGGGTCGAGAAGATATACGCTAGTCTACTCTGGAATATCGATGCCCCGTCTCGATATTCCCACGACTAGGAACATTGAAGGATGTACTCATGGACTACCCAGGCCCCACTAGTATGATCTACATCATAGTCCTGGAAGTCGAGCACACATCCTAAGGGCTTTATCAACATGTAATAGAGAGACAGCAAGTATACATGTTAAGATAAAAAGCAACCAGATAGCATACTATCATGTCGAGCAAGAAAGTCCTACCTATATATGTCCCAGCATACACTACAATATACATCCAATGTACAGTAATGGCCTCTAGGGCATACATATAAGTAACACCTACATCAGTTGACAATTGGGTAAGGAGCATTGAACAACGTAGTAGTTCTTAACCATAAGTACAGTTTTCAACCTACGATGCACAGGTTTTGAGTTATTCAACTCAGCAGACTTATACAGAGTATTGTATGTTGTCCAGTGTCCATCAGGACAAAGGGGTTGGTCCTCGTACTATGTTCTGTTTACTTATGACTTCTCTAGTTTTTAGACAAGTGTTTCGTAGAAATACAAGGTCTATGTTTTGAGAAGTTGTGGGTATAGGAATAAAGTAGAGAACCAGATATCGCAAGTATCGGGATTCTTCAAAGAGATCGAAGATGTAGATTCTTGTGATTGGTATTCAAGTAATGGTTTCGAGAAACTTGTTTCTCTTTCAGGTTATTCATAATTGGATGGATTCCTAAGTTGAGTAATGCTGATTAGCCTCTTTCCATTAAGTTGATATGCACTGGAGACAGCTGCATGATTAGAATCTGGTTCCAATTAAATAAGTGCCAAAGTTTCTATATTGGATATAGAATGGTTCATATCTTAACGATGTTAAGGTACGGGGAGTTGTCCGGCTTATGCTTAAAACCAGACTCTGGATAACTCATGGCACGTTTCTGTAATGGCAGTTTGTGGGTTGACCTGGGCTATGTCGAGGGTTGACTTTCTACCATCTGGAAGATCAAGAGTGATATTGTTCTTGACTCGCCACAGTTTTAGTAAAATGGATTTTTTCAGAAAACAGTAGTGGGAGTGTGGTAGAACTGGAAGTGATTCCAGAACCGCAAATGATTACGGAAAATCTAATAGGACCTATAGATTCAATCAGGTTTGACATTCCAATAGCCACTCCGCAGATATGGTGGGTAACCTCAGACACCCGAGAGGTACTCCGGTAGCCTCAAGGACGGTAACAGGGAGGTTCTTATCTATCCAGACTTGACACTACTGTTGTTCCAGGCTATGAGACCCGGCAGGAGGATAAGTATAGCGTCGTTCTAAACTAGCTTTAGAAGTGCACGTATATATTATCCTGCCAGAGGGTAGTTGTAGTCAGTGGGAGCAGCGGAAGCATAGTGGGCAAGTAGCTTATGTCTATTTATAGACTTGAGTAGTAATAGCGGAGATAGATCATCTAATTTTGATGTGACAGTCATGGGTTTGACTTCATCAGAATAAGGGATGGATCTGTTAAGAAGTTAGTAGGGTGTGATATCCTGGTATTTGGATGACATACACAGAGTAGGAAGTAAAATTCCTATACTACGATCGGTTGTACTGTGGTCGTCACACAGTTGTTTCTCCAGACAGGATATGGATATAATATCAGACATTCTGGTTTCTAGATCTATGATTTTAGATCTAGATTCGGGTAGTTTCCCAATGTGGCTACTTTGACAGTTTTTAGAATAGATGACTCCTGGCATGGTGGTGTACCTGCAGGTGATGGAGTCACCCTCTCTAAAGGTGTCTTACAGACTAAAGGGGGGAGGGAAGTGCATGATTGGCAGATCCCTTGCTTAGACAATTGAGTCAATCGTGAGATGTCAAGTACCACACCAGATGTTGTTTTTGCACTAGATGCGATAAGTTTATATTAATCCAATCCTGGAGAAACATAAGGAAGCAGTTTTAGAACATAAGTGCATGTTCTACGGATTTGATGATGGCGGCCTCCTTCGGGAGACGGTTATCATTCCAAGCTTCAAAGGTGATATGAATGACAGAGTGATTGTCAGAGTTATAGTTTTCCCTCTGACGAAGGGGGCAGTATTATGGACAGGTGGTCCAAGAGGATACTGTGGGAGGCATGGGGCAGGATACTGATTAGGTTCAGTTGACGATACAGTCTAAGAAGTTTGGATTTGGAGTTCATTTATGAACTAGGTCCTATCAGATATCCAGACATATTCTAAGACAGGTATTACTCAATTCGTGAGATGGCTTTCTCCGCGAACTTGAGATTAAGAGAGACATAGAAAGAAACATCAGGGCGGATCCACTCACTGAGGCTATTTCTCGAACACAAGAGTTTTACAAACGGGCTTTGTAAAACTGATTAGTAGAGGAGTTGGGTGTTCAGTATCACACGGGCTGTGAGTATGCGACATCGCAATAATTATCCTTAAGTGCAAGTGGGAGATTGTTGGATATAGTGCTCTCAAAGTCATTTATTGGATCGCAGGTACGTGATTGCAATGATTGAGGAGGACCTATACCAGTAGCACAGTCTTACTCGAGATGATGTATGCTATCTGGTTTGCCTTTATCAGTCGTGTATAGGTTCAGGTGACTGATCATGATTACACGTTGATAGAGCCCTTAGGATCTTGCTTGACTACCAACAGTATGATTGCGATCATATACGTGAGAGTTGGGTGGTCTATAAGCTCATCCTTAAAAGTGGTCCCTAGTCGTGGGAGTTTCGAGACAGGGCATCGATACTCCGGAGTAGACTAGTGTATGCAGTCGAGACCCCGACGAGGGGCGGTGGCCGGTCTCACAAGCCACTGGTGTCAGTTGGATCACCTAAGATGTATACAGGTGCTCATTGGGTTATGAGTACACCGGACAGGACTCGCCGGGAACCTGCTAGTTGGTATTATACCTATCATCAGATAGCAGTTCCCTGGTGACATGCGTACAGGTTAGTTCATCGACTTGAGGTCGTCATTTGTCTCGTGTGAGTTCCCACTGTGCTTTGATTTCTACCCTACCACGGCTCAAAGGAGTCGTGTAAACAGGTATTTTTTGGGTACAGTCCCGAGCCACATGGAGGCAGGTGAGCGGATCGGCAGGGGATTCGTCTCTCCCGGTATTGGCGGTGAGATCGTGCTGTGTCTAGGAAAGCCATTACACCAAGTCCTTGGCCAAGGCAGGTGAGAATTACTGGTAGGTACTCCAGTAGTTTCTCAGGGTGTTCAGGGCTTGTCTCCGACACGACTTATACTGCTTTTGGGGGTCTGACGTTACCAGCCCCCAAGGCCCGATATGCGATACTCATAGACGAACGGACCGGAATGTATGTATATTGTCACTGTTAAGCTCAGTAGGGTTTCAGGATGAGTTCGCTCATCGGCTACCCTTGAGGTCAGTACATGGGCAGCCGTTACGCACTGCTAGTGCCGCCGACGTGCTTGTAGTTAAACCCACTGCCAGGGTACTGACGAGTCATTAGAGTCCCCCACAGATAGTTTCCCAAGTTTGGGCGAAACGTTGTAGAGGCCGTATGGTTTTATGGCAGGGTTCAGAAAATGCACGTGCGTTTACGCACGTGTCATATTTCGGGCAGATAATACTGGTGGGCTTTGGTTTAAGCCGGATCCGAGTATTATACTGTGTAGATATAATATCTTTGTCTCAGTTGCATTTGTATTCGGTCGTAATACAAATGCGAGTATGTTTATACTGTTACCCGGGTTGTCCTGAAATTCGTTTCGGGATCGCTTTTGGAAGTTGCCAGTTTCCATTTTTCTATCACCCGCTTTAACATTCGGTTAAATGCGGATTTATCTTTTCTTGAGGTGAGTCATGAGTGTGGAAGGTTCTAGAAGATTCTAGAAGAGGTGACTAGGTTTCATGACTCATGGTTTGCATTAAATGTGAGATGAGGTGTTAAGTGAGGTGGCTTAGTTCATTTAATGTTTTGCAAGGTGTCATTTGTGAGTCATTCTTTACTTTAATGATTCTTGTTCTTGCTAAGATCTTTTATGAGAAGCTTTGTTTATGGTCACCATTCTTGCTCCTACACTCACCCTCCACCTCTATATGTGGCCGGCCCCTACCCCCCTTGAAGAGAGAGAAAATATGGATTGGAAAAAATGAGATGATAATTTTGGTTCATACATATTTCATAGCTCATTTTTCATCAAAGTTTAAAAGGCAACTTCATTAACCGTTCGTCCATGGTTTTGGACGAAGTGAGACAAAGTGTTCTACTCATTCTCTACATCAATCTTGGTCGTCTCTTTTAGCAAACTTGATGACCGACTTGCCTCGGGTCAGAGACAGGAGTCCGTTTAAAGATCCGTTGACGTGTTGCCACCTGGACGAGGAGATCGGAGATCGACGAGATCGGAGCAGCCGCAACGGAGTGTGGGATGATGGTTAAAGAACGAAGGACTCGGATCGTTCTGTATAACCTTTCTACTCTCTTTGTAGTTTGTTAGTTTAGCGTTAATGGCAGATCCGGGTTATAGTATGCGATAGCGCCAGTTATAAAAGTTTTTATTCCGCATTTGGCGTCAGTTTGACGGCCGGGGCGCTACCGTAGACTTACATTCTGCCCACGGTCTAGCATTCTCTGTCTCTAAATTCTTGTTCTTTCTGCGGATCACTAACACCATGGCCTCTTTATACAATCGTCTGGTTAGGAGTAGCGAAGCAAACAGTCCAATGCCGATACTTCTCAAGACACTTTCTTGCCAAGTAGTCCAGTCTCTCGCAATGCCACATATCGACAACGGCGATTTCTAACCTCTACGTGAGCGCCACGCAACTGACCCTGGGTCCAATCTCAACCATTATAGAATCCTGGAAAGAACTCGTTATGTCTCCTACCGACCTCATCTATCCAATATGCTTGGAACTATCACTCCTTAATGAATCCACTTCTGTTTCGGAACTACTGCAATCTCATCAAGACTTTCCTCTAAAAGTGTGGTCGTGCATGCCTCTGCATATGCATCGAATCTCCAGTATCGACGGATAAAAACAACCGCGCATTGAGACTTCGCACATATCTCATACTCCATTACTCTTCAGTATTGATCAAATAAGGAGCGTATCACAATAGTTACGCGAATCGCAAGTCATACTCGGTTATGATCAAGCTCGGAGTCTTACAAAACTCGTAAATACGAATCTTGAAAGTATGTCTTAGCACCTCTACTAGGTTTATACAAGAATCAAGTATGCAATTTAAAAAATCTAAAGGTCTAAGCTATACTAACCTAGAATCGAACTAGAGAATTAGGGTTTTAGTGTAAACAAACAATTTCTACATTAAGTGAAAAGGGAATACAACCTTTGTAGACCGGTCCTTCACTTCTAAATCTCCAAGTAGTAGTCCCTAGAACTCTTCTTAGACTCCACTTGGTGAAAGGAACAAGCTTGCTTCGTATACTTCTAGGCCGAAGATGATCCACCTTGAAGTCTCTCTCACCCAAGCTCACTCTTCACTAATCAAAGTATTAGTGAAGCAAACAACCTATACTAAAGGGCTATGATAGTGTAGGTTGATGAAGTAGGAATTTTTCTCACTAATTTTTCTTCTTTTCTTTTCTCTTTCTCACCTTAAGAAAAATCAAGAGAGGATGTAGGAGATGAGAATGAACGTGGAATGAGAGAGAGAACCAGGTGGTGAAGTATAAGATGATGTATGGAAAATATTTATGAATAAAACAAAAAAAATGGGGTGAGTCATGGCTTCTCAAAACTTCCACATAATGACTCATTTCCATTTTCTTTAATTCAAAAAACAATCTATTTATCTACTCATCACATTAACTCATATGTGATTCTCATACATCCTAGTTCTATGTATCATCAACCATGATACAATAATCCATACATATAATTATATATCACACACACACACACACACACACACACATATATATATATATATTAATATGTATAAAGAGAAGAAAATCTTTAGTGATCTAAAATATTAGTTTATATATATATATATATATATCAATCAAATATATAAACATATATATATATCAAATATATAAACATATATCAAATTATTAAATCAACACTTGATTCAATAATCCGGCCATATCATATATAACCGACTAATATTTCATATATATCTATATCACATTATTGAATTAACACTTGATTCGATAATCCGGTTATATCACATATAACCGTCTAATATTCAATACAAGTTAATATATATATATATATATATATATATATATATATATATATATCAAATTATTAAATCAACACTTGATTCAATAATCTGACTATATCAAATATAATCTGGCTAATATCAAATATATATTAACAACATATACATATACCATTGAATCAATACTTGATTCAATAATCTAGTTATATGACATATAACCTGACTGATATCAAATATCGTGAGATTAAAATACGGTATCATATACTCGTATTTAATCAAGCTCCCGCACATATCACCATATGTGCCCTACTTCGTTTCTTTAGAGCTAAGAAACCTCTGTGTAGGACTTTAAAGACTCATCAATACGCCAACAGTATGTAATGACCACATCAGAAACCCATAAGCCATCAGCGGTACTAGCTGGACGTAACGGCTATCCAGGTATTGAACGAATAAAAGATCAACAAGCAAGCTTGTCCAAACTCCCGTAAAGCCTATAAGCAACACTTACCATACAGTCCGGTCTTTACGTCTGATATGTCGCATATCGAATCTGGGGTGGAATCGTCAGACCCCAGTAACTTGATAAGTCATGCCGATGTGTGGCCTATAATGTTTTGAGAAACTACTGATGACACTTACCAAAAAATCTTATCAACCCTGGCCAGGGACTTGCTGTTATAGCCAATCGAGTATAGCGCAACATCAACTCCCTATACCGGGAGAGGCGAAACCCCTCCTATCGCTCATTGCCTCCATGTAATTCAGGACAGTACCCAAAATCCACCTGTTTGCACGACTCCTTTGAGCCGTGGTTGAGAGGAAATCAAAGAACAGTGGGAACCACACAAGATTCTATGATGATCTCGGGTCTACAGACTAATCTGTACAGGTGTCACCAGAGAACTGCTATCTGATGATAGGTATGGTACCTTCTAGGAGTTCTCGGCTAGTCATGTTCAGTATACCCATTGTCTAATGAGCACCTGTGTACAATCTTTGATGTCAAACACCAATGGTTGTGGGATCAACCATCGCCCCATACAGGGTCAAGAAACGTCCACACTAGTCTACTCTGGAATATCGATGCCCTGTCGCGACACTCCCTCGACTAGGAACTGTTAAAGGATGTGCTTGTGGACTATACAAGCCCCACTAGTATGATCTACACCATAGTCCTGGTAGTCAAGCTTACATCCTAAGGGATTTATCAACATGTATCAGAGAGATGGTATAATAATACAAGTGTACATGTTAAGATAAAGAGCAACCGGATAGCATACTATCATGTCGAGCAAGAAAGTCCTCTATATATGTCTATGCATCCACTATATCATCCAATAATGGCCTCTAGGGCATACATATTCCTAACAAATCTGGCATCTCTGACACTCTGTGGAAGAATCTGGCTAAGCCCACCTTCGAGAACTCGTCCCAATTCGTCGGAGGAAAACTCATTACAGGGTCTTTCTCGAGCGACTCATATCAGGTCTGAGCAAGACCCATCAAAAGAAGCTAGTCAACTTCACTGATCTCGTATGAGAGCACCACAACGAATTAAATATCCGAGCCATCATACCCATGAATGACTACGAATCCTCTGGCCCATCTATACTCATAAACATCAGCGACTTTTAACTTCATGAACCCTGGAAGCAACACCTCGATAATCTTAGCAACAATTAGTACAACTGTCTGAATAGTAGGCAACACAACGATCTTCAGAGTAGGGTAAACATCATGCTTCCATGTCCGGCTGGTCTCCAGCAATGACCCGACCCTCTGGTGCGGATCCCGAAGAAAACACGCTTCAAAAATTAGAAATCCGATCATATAGGGATAAACAACATGTTCCTATATCACCGGAATACCACCCTGGTCTGTCCTCACCCCCGACAAGTCTGACCTGACCGTGTCTCTAACCATAACCCTTTCGGCTTGCGTAGACATGGTGACCGGAACAACCAACATGTCTCGATAAGGATAGATCAGCTGAACAAATAGAAGAAAGATCTCAAGATATATATCCTAAGGTAACTTAGGCGGAGTGTCGTATCGTAAATATGTCGCGGAACATATGTACGGTATGTCACTCTACTTAGTACTTACTCCATCAACCAAGGTCATCCTACGTAACGAAAGTTCGGGTCTGAGACCCCCAAAGTCAAACCTAAGTTCCGTAAAGTCAAGCCTAGGTAACGAAATTGTATACCTAAACTCCATATAGTCAAACCTATACTCGAACAAATGTTAAACTGAAACGCTCTGATACCAATTTTGTCACGACCCGAAAGTGGCACGTGACCAGCACTTAAATCACGTGATATCAAAAGAGTCGACGCGGTCCAAGTAAGCCGAAAACTCGGAATCTAAAACTTTTTACGAAAATATTGGAGGAGGTTTAAATTAGTCGTTAGATGGAATCAGTTTAAAGAAAACATTTAAGTCTAAATAAGCATGTTTGAAAAGTATCTTATGACGATTTAAAAATCGGCAGCACCTCCTTTGTAAATATTGAATAAAATCTAATACAAGCACAATAATATAAAAAAAAGCATCCCAACGGGAGCTAGCTTCCATGCCCAAACGACGGAGCAACCACACAGATAATATATGAGGTCTAATGGCGAATAAAAGAAAAGTGAAACAAGATCAACAAATATAAAAAGTTCGACTCCAATGAGTGCGACGCCCACAAATACACAAACTCTAAGCCTCGCTGGAGTTATAACTAGATACAATAGAATATATAGATACAAGCGTGAGTATGATACAACAGTAGCCCACCTACCAAAGCAATCACTGAAAAGAAGTGTATGCCGCCAGCTGCTGATGATCCGAGTGGTAAAACCTGCAAGAAAGTAGGGCACAACGGGGGTGAGTTGCCAACTCAGTGAATAAAAATATATCACGAGTTAGAAATCGAAATGCACAACGATATCCTAGGTCATAAGTATAGTACTATCATATTCCGTACTAATATATACAAAATGCATAGGTACTAAAATGCAATACTATCCATCACGTAAACCCAAATTATATCATCTCATATGTATATGACATGTACCCAGGTATAAGCCTATAATGTAGCCGAAAATATATATGTAAAACCTCTTCTTAAAATAGCCGCGGGATACGTATGTCACAGCATAAAAGCAGACGTAAAAGTATGAAGTTTAATAGATATCTTATTTAAGATATACGTCTTGCTGTTTAGTAAAGAGTTTTAAGAGATTTATAGTTTTAAGAATCCCTATGTCATTCTAGACATATAAAAATAATGAGACTATAGCTCATTTAGAAATCCTTTTTATATGTATCAATCGGTAAAATAGTATTCAGGTACTGTCCCCTGGATCAGTCCTGGTCGGCTACTATAATGCATAAACTATAACGGCGTATCTCGAATGATCGCAAAACATCAATATATGGGTGTCCAGCATCGACACCCTAAATCTTCATATCTCCTTTGTCTATCACCGACACGCAAAGTCATCAAATCTCTCGTGTCCATCACTGACACGCAAATCCAGATATCGTCGACACCATCTCAACAAATTGGTCGTCCCTCGATATCCCTAGCCCCGGTCAGTATCCCCTGGATATCCGCCGTGCTCATATCTATCTCCAGTATCGAGTATCCTCTCTAGGCTCCCAGCCTCTATCGCGGCTTTCCCGTCCCTCGGTCTCAACCGGGTCCACCATATATCCGACTGTATATCCCTCCCCCACTCAGTCCAGATATGTAACACATCCGTAACCGTATAGCCCCCCCACTCGGTTCGGAATAAAATTGAATCAGAAAAAACAAAACTCTTGGTGGACGTCAACTCATCGTATCCAGAAATATCAAGTGAAAAGAAGAATAATTGCACATATCACTCTGATGATAAATTATATATATAGTAGCGTCCCATACCACTGATATATATCATCGAAAGTAAAAACATCAGAAAAACTCATAAGAATCGAATACGAGTACCCATGGTACTGGTATTCGCAATTAAACAACAGGTAATAAAGGCACCATACGTAAGTATAGTCAGGCATGCAAACCAACATAACAGTTCTACTGTGTCATGGCAATACTAATGATATGTAGTGTATCATACGCGTCTCTGCTCGTACAGCATGGCAATCATTAGTATTTGTGCAAGTGTTCTATAAGTGTTTAAAGCAGAAATTAATTCTACCCATATCCGTAATATAATTACAACCAAATTTCCGGATACAGGGAATTCATAACGCCTCGTATCGAAATTTACATACACATCGCGTAGTATAGCGGTCCTACAGTGGCATGGCAGTACCAATGAGCTATAGTGTAACATATGCGTCTGTACTCGTGCAATATAGTACCCATTAATAGTTGTGCAGTGTTCTATCAGTGTGTTCGTATAAAAGAGAACGTATATAATCGATAAGTGTATCACATACTTATTAACGTAACTAATGGCTGTGAGCTATACCATTATCTTTAAAAATGGAACGAAACGTTATTTTGAAATAAGGAAGCTGCATTAAGTTAAAATAGATACTCGTTTTGGAATATAGCATCGCATCCTTGTCATTTATCATTTAAAATGGAAAATGAATCATTGGTTTTTAAAAGAGTATAGCTCACTCAAATATAACGTCCCAAGTCAGGATAACTCATGACTCCATGAGTTCAAATGACCCTTGGCCGTAATCGGCATACTCTCCACATCAACACAAGTACGGTATGATCCCTCATACAATGTCCATCCAATATCATTTCCATATCGTACAGATCTATCGTCATACATGTATGTCATCATAACCAAATATCACTTATAACCACAAGTATAACCTACTAGATGCGAACTAACATCAATACAATTATCTAAGTTATCTAATATATCGTTAACAACTAACTAGATAGCATAACTATCCTAGTTAAATGGTTGCAGGGGTGCTATACGGCATCCACCCGACTTCCCCCGCAGATATAAATCTACTCACTCTTGTCGAGCTAGTCGAAGTCCACGTTGCTTTGTCCGTCCTTGCCATCTCGGAAACCTCCGCGATCGTACCTACAATCGTAGTTATAACATATCGGCGTAAATATCATATCAAAACCGAAATAATGAGCTATGAACCCATAGGTTAGAACCTATAGCTTACTTACTCCAAAACGACCCAGATACCCCTGATATTAACGTACGGATGTCAATACATCAGCTGCGGTACAGAAATATGAAAATTCGTATCGTAAACGTCAGAAACATAGATAAAACAATACTAGAATACTCCTAGATTTCTCTATGTGAAATATGGGTCAAAACAAACAACACAATAGCTTAAATTATCACCAACCTAAGCTCTTGACCAAAACCCAAAATACTTGTACACAGAACGACAGGCGGCGACGGGAAATTAGGAGGAACCGCCGGGTGAACTAGGGAATTAGGGGCTCAGGTTTTAGGGTCCATCTCCTATTGGTCTCAGCATATCCTGGCATTGTTAGTTTTACTAGTGGGTTATCCTAATAGTTCCAGATTCAAATTTAGCATTACAAATATCACAAAATTTCCATTTTTCTGATATTTTCACACTAAAACAGATATAAAACAGAATAGAACTTGCAAAGAAGGTGAGATATACCTATAAGGATGGTGCACAAGGGAAAACCAGCTCATGAATTGCATGGTGGAAGCTCCTAGGGGTTGTAGTGGTTTTTGATTGATGGTATGAGCAATATTGATGATGGAACCCTCTCATTTCTCTCTTGATATGATGGATGTTTGAAGTTTTTGGTGTTGGAGCTTGAAGGTACTTATGGTTTCAGTTGAGAGTTCAAGGAATAACCTAAGGGTTGAATAAGGATAAGGTGGGAGGTGTCATGGTCTTATGAAAAGCAAGCATAAGGTGCCAAGGGAGAAGCAGGGGGTGGAGTGAGGAAAGTGTGAGTGTGGTGTGGAGATTGTGAGGGTTTACTCTAGACTAAACATATACCCATTATCATAAAAAAAATAAAAACAAATCTTTTTAAATAAGTGCCCTCATTTTAAAACCCAATACATTTTGCAAATAATTACCCCTTACATATAAATACATTTATATTACCACAAATCTAAACTCTTTATTTTAAAAGAAATAAAATACTTATCATAATACTTAAATACCATAACTTTTTAATAAAATCTCATATCATATTAAAATAATTTAAATATCATTTTTTATGATATCACAACTTTTTCTTCATTTTTACAAAAATAATTACAATTTTGCGGATATAAATCCGATACCAAAATTCATATGCGATATCATTTTTGTAAACTCATTATACTCATATTTTAAATTATAAATTAATATTTATAATTTCCCAAAATGTTACACGTGGCTACTCAAGCCGCAACCTAAGGGACTGCATGTCGAGAAAATATCGGTCAACGCGATAGTACGATGGACTTAACCTAGAACCACAAACCTAATAGACTCCTATATCGAAAAGGGGTTATCTATACTTCATGTTAGGATACACCCGCGAGATCCTCTCGACTCATAGGGAGAAATATCTTTATGAGACACTCTCGGCTTATAAAGTTGAAAAACCTTGGCAACAGATCCAAACCTATTTCCTAAGCCTTCGCTGCCCTGCGAACTGTCAATACTGACTACCGTATACTATCCATGGGCCACCTATGATAAATTGGTAGATCAAGACACCATAAAAAGGTGAAAAGTACATATCACGGGTTTCAAGACGTAGAATTGCGATGCCAATGTTTGGTCACTACCTTCTCAGATTCTGATAATAATGAGAGCAGTCGTGTACTTTGCACTACTTAACCCATGTCCATACCTATGTGGGCAAAGTAATAGGGGGCATTTGTTCACACCTGTTTAAGTGCGCACTTATATGTGCGCGCACTTGATAGAAAATTAATTTCGAAGGCATGCACACTTATATATGTGCACACTTGATGGAAGGATCCTTAACGCTTGCACTTGGCGGAAATTCTTAAATGCGATGTGCACGTGCAAAGCATGTGCGCACATACGAGGTGCGCACATGTCTAAACAAGCAATCAATAGAAGGACGGTTGTTGGATATGAAATATTCATTAGGCAACAATGAAAACATGTAATTAAAATAAACATTTCATTCCATGGAGAAAAGATCCCTAAATACGGGATCTAGACTATAAAGGTTAGTGAAACAGCATACAAAGTTTCCTAACTCTCTCTCAGCCCTCTCTACCATGTCAAAATGACGATTCTCTTGAAAAATCACTCCTTACCGATCAACTCAATGCTTGTTGGCAAAAGAAAACATGACAGCCCGCCGAGCCCGTATCTGACTCAGCAAGTGGATGCAGTGGTCCCTTAGAGGCTTCGTGATCAGACCGGCCTCCTAAAAGCGGCCAACTTTTTCCTCCGCTGCGTCGAGCATCACCAAAGTCATCTCCACCGGCTGAGGAGGAATGTCGTCGAGAATGGAGAGAAAGATCGTGTGAAACCAAATGGAACCGGCAGGAAGAGAAGATCCCCTACGGGCCATGAGCTCGTGCATCACCATGTCGTACTGAGCAATCGTAAGAACAGGATTCACTAGACGTACAGCGAAACGTGGAATAATCTCCCTAATGGGCACCTCCTATGGCTATCGAGGAGCAATGGGCGATTGCAAGCCATGGTTCTTTCACTATGAAAATAGTTCTTTCTCTGTGAAAGTGAAGGTGAAGATGAACACTTCTTCAAATTATAAAGAGAAGCATTCAAGTCTCGGCGCAAAAAATATTACACATGGCGTAAGTTGAAACGATTCCCAAGTCTGACCAAAAGAAAATGTAGGAAAAGAAGAAGATAACTCATAAAATCACGAGAAGATGAAACGAAACCCTCCCATGTATTTAACACGTAAGCGCTTGCATGTAAGGCATGTGAGTGCTGCATACAGATAAAATTAAAACCTATATAAAAGCACCATATATTAAATACGTACATATATATGGCAGTACTCACGTGCAAAGCACGTAAGCGGCGCCTGCGTGCAAAGCACGTGAACGCTAAGGCCATATAATATGGTGGCGCCCGCGTGCAGAGCGCGTGAGCGCTATAGGCCATATAATATGGCAACGTTTCACGTACAAGGCATGTGAGCACTATAGGCCATATATATGGTGTTCATATCAGAATATTGCATTATTATATCGCCCATTCTTAATCATATTATAAATAAATAGGTGCTTTTGATCCATATCTGCTAAATAGTTGCAGGTTATAGGTTCTTAGAACAATACAGTGAAATTCATGAAAAGACGTTACAAATGTGAGACTACGACCAATAATAAATGAATCCATATGATGCCGCCTAACAGTTCAAGGAACAAATGAAGATCAGTAAACAGTTCAATTGCACAAAGTATAAGGGCAGCACAAGATTCAAGACTTCAACGCGAAACTTACGGTAAAAGTCCACATAATTCTGCACTGTTGGAAATCTGAAAGAAAGTAGAAAAGATTCTAAGGAACCAAGTGAAGAAAACAAAAGGAAAAGGAAACTTGAAGCATCCCCAAAGAACTGAGTCCAAGACGCCACTATATGGCCGCGGAACAGCGGCCAAATAGGGCATTCCGCCGCGGTTCCGCGGCCGTGCAGTGCACATGTCGGTGCACGTGTCGGTGGGTGTCGGTGCTTTGACTCGGCTTTCTTAGGGTAGTTCTGTAAATTCAAATGTGGATCAGATGTAAAATCTAGGGTTTCTCCTATCTATAAATAGGAAAGCCTAAAGCCTAATTTGGCATGCCTCTTCTTAATTTCTTAGATTAAATTTTACTTCCATTATAATCGTCAAGAGGTCATCAATAAAAGTAAGTGTTTTTCATTTTATCTTGCATTCTTCTTAATTGAAATATATTTTTTTTCAATTTTTTATCTGTCTTTATTTATCTGCAAGTTAATTAGTTTATTAAAAAGAAAAAATTATAAAAATGAATTTCATCGTAACTTTCCTAATGAGTGAGTAATTCCTCACTTGTTAGGGTTAGGATAGGAAAGGCTTGAGAGATGGAAATCTCTCTCATTCCTTTCATTACTCGTATAAATTAATTAATTAGGACTCTATTTAAATTAACCACATACCCACACACCGCTCACTATGGCACCCTATCCTATGAGATAGCGGTGATTCCCTAGTTAGACCGGTTGTGGTTGATTTACATAGAGGTTAGGGCTAAGAGCCAAGCAAGGGCGGACAAGGACCAAAAGAAAGAAATTACGTTTCTTCCAAGCCATGCTAATCCCCTTTGTTGACTATTACCCTAACACCTATGTTCTTAACTAGGGCAAAGAAAGCAGTGAGTAGAATTCTTTTTCCAGACTAACCTAATCCTAATCCTAACAAGAATTTAAATCAAATTAATTTCAATCTTAGATTTTTAAATCAAAACCTACCAAAAATAGGACTTAACTCGTAAGAACTTAAAGAAAAAATACGTTTTTCCCATGGACCGACCCGTACTCAACCGGCTAGCTACCATGCGACACCGTTATTGATTGCGCTATATTCTTGATCTTGATTTTAAAAACACCTGTACGCAAAAGACAACCAATCAAATGGTGCCGTTACCGGGGAGACGATAGTCTCTTTCTTTGTGTAATTTCGGGTTAATAATAAATAATAAAAAAAATTATAAAAATTGAAAAATTTTAAAACCAAAAAAAATAAAAATAAATAAAAATAAAAATCATCTTGTTCTTTTTGAAAGGTTTTTGTGCAAGTATGCAGGCTTGGAGCAAATTCTGTTTCAGATCTGGAGCAAGCCCAGTGAACAAATCAAGAAATAGAGGATCTGAACAGACAGAGGAGAACCATAACAGCAAACAGAAAAATTTTGGAGATCCAAACCAACCAAACTACCGCGGAAACGCGGCATAAGAAGGAGTTTGACCGCGGTCAATTGCTGACGTCAGCACCCCAAAATTTCTCTGTGAGTATTTTTGTCTTCTCTCCTACCCTTGAGCTCCACTGAAATTTTTTCCTGCAGGGTTCTTTGCGCAAAATCTTTCTCCCTCTCCAATAAATTGTTTTTGTACAGGATTCTTTACGCCGCAAATAAAAATAAAAAATTTTGGCAAGTATTTTAGATTTTGTGTGTTAATTGCTTTGCATATTTAAAACGGAATTTAAGGGGCTACAACACCAATCCAGATTGGGTGGGGATTTCATTACCCTTCCTAAGACCCCAGAAATCATTAAAAGCATATGCATCACCCTTGAGCTAATTAAAAAATATCTAGACTCAGCCAATTAAGGACTGTCACGCTCATTAGGACAAAGGAAGGTTGTGGGCATTCAGTCGTTTATCTAAACCTGACTTTGTGGTGCCTAGGCTAGACAAGTGAGAAAGGTAATTTTAAAATGCCCGTCTCATGGTGATTCGTGAGCGGATCCCTCCTTTCTTCATTTGTGCTTACCTGACCACAATTGGCGGTGAAGATGCGATTTGAGGGATATCTCACAACTAGTCGCTTTGGAACAGTTAGGAGCAGTCTAGTTGACTTAGGAGACCCTAGCTCTAAGCTTGATTGTGCATGCTTAAATTGTGATTGTGCCGTAGTTCCGTATAAATTTTTGCAAAAACTCTTTCTAAAAAAACACTTTCAAAAATTTCAAGACTCTAAAAACAAACAATTTTTTTAAAAAAATAAAATAAAATAAAATAAAAAATAATAAAAATTGAAAAAAAAATACACATTCTTTTTCTTTCTCTCATCACATCATGGATACCCCACCTCGCAAAACTCTTGCCGAATTTTGGTACCCTCAACTAGACATTACTTCCTATGCTTTTTGTTTTGGTCGAATTTCGAACGACCCCTCCATGCCCAAAATTTCTTTGAAAGATCGAATAGACGCGTCTAGGACAACCAGTTGGACTCCGCAATCCACATTATATCAACCATTTCAACCTTCTATAGGGTTACTAGGCACTCTCACAAGGGTCTATGAGGCATCAACCATGTCCGATTTAAAATTTAGACGTGCCGAACAACCCTAACCAAGATCTTTAAACTAGAGATTAGGCGAAACAAAGCATGCTAAACATTTTTAACATCTAAGAGTTTGGGATTACAATCTTTGTAGTCCGGTCCTTCACTTCTAAATCTCCGTATTGTGGTCCCTTCGCTGCGATCATCGAGTATCTGGACTTTAGAGAGGCTCCACGAAGAGAATGATGCAAACTTCCTTCCGATCTTCGATAACTAAGATGATCTACCTTGAAGTTTCTTTAACACAAGCTCTCACTCACAAATGAAGTGAACACCCTAATCTAAATGGCTAGGATAGATTGGGATGATAAGGTAGGATTTATGCTCTCATTTATTTTCTTAATCTTACACAAAATCATCACTAATGAAAAAGCTAGTAAGCTTTTCCATTGAAAAAGAGAAGGAAGAAGAAAAACCATTTCTTTTGTGATGAATAATGAAAGTGTAGTGAGGTTAGAAATGCAACCATGTGTTAAGTATGATAACTTAACCCATGTAGAGAATGAACCATGGTGAAGGGTTGGGTTGGGTTAACAAATATCATAACAAAATATCTTTAGAAAATATTTTTGCAAAAACAAAACAAAAAGCTTCTAGAAGCTTCTAGAAAAATTAACCCAAATCAAACCTTAATCATGTTTAATCTCCACTAATCATGTTGCATTAATAATCCTAACATGTTAGAATATTATATATCATATATACAATATTTATTGTAACAAAATAAAATAATACAATTAACATATATCGTATATATATATTAATGTATTACCCGAGTGAGAAAAAGAATCTTTTAGTGAGCTTATATTAGTTAATGTAATTTAATATATCAAATATATAATTATAAATTAAATTATCGAATCAACACTTGATCCGATAATCCGGCTATTTCACAAATAACTGACTAATATAATCTGTATTACTTCATCGAATCAACACTTGATCCGATGACCCGGCTATATCACATATATCCGGCCGATATCTCATATCGCGAGAATCTAATACGGTATCACATACACATATTGTTCTCAGTCCCGCACATATCATATATGTGCTCCTACTCCGTTTTGCCTGAGCCAAGAAAACTCTGTGTAGGACTCTAAAGAATCGTCAATACGCCGGCAGTAGGTGATGATCATATCAAACACCCACAAGCTGCAAGCGGTCAGCTAAACGTAACAGCCACCCAGGTATTTAGCGATTAGAAGATCAACAAGCAAGCCTGTACTTTCTCCTGTGAATCCAACCAGTAACACTCCCGTACAGTCCGGTCTCTTCGTCTGATATGTCGCATATCTCGTCTAGGGGTGGTAAACGTCAGGCCCCAGTAGCTTGATAAATCGTGTCGATATGAGGTCCATAACAGTTCGAGAAACTACTGATAACACTTACCAGTAGATCTCAACAACCCTGGCCAGGGATTTCCAGTTATAGCCAATCGAACACAGCGCAACATCAACTCCCTATACCGGGAGAGACGAAACCCCTCCTATCGCTCATGGCCTCCATGTGATTCGGGACTGTACCCAAAAGCCACCTTTTTGCACGCCCTCTTGGACCTGGTATGATGGAAATCAAAGCACAGTGGGAATCACACAAGACTCTATGACGATCTCGGGTCTACAGACTACTCTGTACCAGTGTCGCCAGAGAACTGCCATCTGACGTGAGGTATAATACCATCTGGGAGTTCTCGGCGAGTCCGTCTAGTGTACCCAGTCTCTACTGAGCACCCGTATACCTTCTCTGATGTCAAACACCAATGGATATGGGATCATCCATCGCCCATCATATGGGTCAAGAAGCGCATACGCTAGTCTACTCTGGAGTATCGATGCCCTGTCTCGGTACTCCCATGACTAGGAATATTTGAGGGATGTACTTGGCGACTACTCTGTCCCCACTAGTATGATCCACATCATAGTCCTGGTAGTCAAGTACTCATCCTAAGGGCTTTATCAACATGTGATATAGAGACAATCAGAGTACATGTTAAGATAAAGAGTAACCAGATAGCGTACTATCATGTCGAGCAAGAAAGTCCTCCCTATATATGTCCAAGCATCCACTACAATATACAACGCATGTACAGTAATGGCTTCCAGGGCATACATATAACTAACAATCTCCCACTTGCACTAGGGCCATCTGTTGTGGTATCGCATACCCAACAATCAGCTGTGGTTGAAGTATCTCATACTCAACCATCCCATAAAAGTCTCTACTGGGAAAAAGGCCTTTGTGAGTGGATCCGCGATGTTGTCCTCTGTGTCTACTCTCCTAATCTCGATCTCCCTGGAGATCAACCATCTCCATGATTACGTGATACTGCCTAAGAATTATATCTGGATTTCTGATGGGACGGGGGTTCCTTGGCATAAGCCACAACTCTATTGTCACACAATGGTTGGAACGAAGTTCATCTCATGAACTATATATATCCAGACTGTCTCTTTGGTAGCATCCTTGGCAACGATGTATCTTGCCTTTAATTGTCTAGTAAGTCACAGTATCTAGCTTGGAACTCTTCCAACATACCGTCCCTCCACTGAGGGTAAAGACAATGCCTGCGACTGACATTCAGTCGTCCTTATCACCCTGGAACCTTTCCAGTGATTCTCCCCAGGATCGATTGATACCATCTCACTCCAACTAGTGAGAATCCTAACATCCAATTAGATCTATCTCATAGATCCATAACCCAGGATTTAGGAGGTATCACCTTGATCCTATATGGAGAATTTTTGTGATAAGAGGAGATTGACCGAGCGTAGCATATGAAACTCCTTCCCTATCAAGAGTATGTCATCCACGTACTCTACGAGGATCACCACCGTACTCCCTACTACCTTTTTGTATATATAAGGTTCATCTATCATTTTGATGAAGTTAAACTCTTTGACTACTACATCAAAACAGATGTTCCAACTCCGCGATGCCTGATAAAACATCTTGCACACGTTTCCGATGCTCCCACTATCTACGAAGCCCTCTGGCTATGTACTTATAGACGCTCTCTTCCAAATCAACATTTAGAAAAGTAGTCATGACACCCGACCGCCAGATATCGTAGTCATGGTATGTAGCCGTGGCAAGTAGGATCTGGATGGACTTAAGCATAGCTTTGAAAGTCTCAACTTTTCCATGTACACCAAGTAATCTTCTCAAGATATACTTGCTCCTGATGGGGATTTAACCCTTCAGATCGCTAAGCATTCAGCCATTCTCACAGAGTCCCACTCCTGATGGCCAGCTCGAAATAAGTTGGGTCATCATCTCATGATGCAATTCTCGCTCCCACTGTCATAGAGAAACCGAAGTATCTCTCAGGTGGGTGAGGAACCCTACTAGATCGGCGGAGAGGCTGAGATTCGTTAGAAACTATTGAATCCTTCGGTTCTACCTAATCATCAGCCGCAGTTTGTATAGCTGGAACTGTTTCCAGTTCTACCTCATGACCACTAATTTCTTCACAAGAAATTCCCTTTCACAAAGGTGGCATGTTGAGAAACAAAACATCTTTTGTTCCTCGGTTAGGTAGAAGTTATTCCCTTGCGAATGCTTGGGATATCCAACAAACTTCTACAGAACTGACTTTGCCTCGAGCTTGTCCGGATTATGCTTTTAGATATAGGCCGGACAACCCCAAATTTTAACATACTTAAGATATGGGCTCTTCCCATTCCATATCATATATGAACTGGTAGGCAACTGATTTGATTGGAACCCTATTCAATAGGTATGCAGTTTCTCAAGTGCATAACTCCCAAAAGGAAATAGGAAACTCAGTAGTACTCATCATAGAGCGCACCATATCACATAGGGTGTGATTGCTCCGCCCTGATACACCGAGGTGCTGTTGTGTATACGGAGGAGTAATGCTGAGAGAGAATCTCATTCTCCTTTAGAATAATCCAGAAATTCCGTGCTCAAGTATTCTCCTCCTTGATCTCATCAAAGGACATAATACTTATACCCATTTTTGGTTCTCTACTTCTAACTTATATTCATTGAATTTCTCAAAAGTTTCAGACTTGTGTTTCAACAAGAACATATGTCCGGATCTTGAGAGATAATCAGTGAATGTAATGATGTACAAAGAACCGATCCTGGCATATGTCAGGAGACCTTCATACATTAGCATGTATCAATCCCAAGAGTTCACTAACTCTTTCTCTGTTTCCAATAAACAGAGCTGTTGTCATCCTATCTCTGTGACATGACCGGCAAGTTTCAGAAGATGTAAATTCAAACTAATTTAAATATGCATCTATATGTAACTTCAGCTAGTCGGGTTGCATTGATATGACCTAGTCTACAATGCCTCAAGAAGGATTCGTTCATTTCTGAACTCTTCCTCTTGTGTGTGTTCTGTACGTTAAGAACTGTGGTTTGATTTAGAACGTCTATGCTTTTAGATAATGTGCCTGAACCGATCAACTCTTGATATAGAAAATGTTCAAAACATTATCCAACAATACAAAATTATTTCCTTTCTTTACTTATAAAGAGACTGATATGATGTTGTATATCAGGTTTGGTATCTAATAACATTCGTTCAGAATCAATGTATTCTGGTAATATAGGGTGATAACTACCAACAGACTTGGCTGCAACACTTGCACCGTTTCTATCTCATGAAATTTATCACCCATTCTCAGTTCTCTACCTATCCGTAGCCCATGCAACAAATTACATTTGCGGGATCCTGATCCGGTATCTTATACCCAGGACGTAAAGGATACTGAGAAACAGTTCTCGGTAATGAACACACCCGAAAATGATGCATCAGCATCCACTTTCTTCGTTTGGGTGGCACGAGAATTCTGGTAATCCCCTATTTCCTGCTCTGTCTTATAACAATTATAAGTTGGAGCGGGACCAATGTTCCCTAGCGCAATATAACAAGCGGGTTCGGTTAATACTTCCGTATTATTATTTTGATTAAGGCGTGACATAGTCGTAACCAGGAGAGAGAGAGAAGAAAACACTCAGCGTATGCTCTTGCAAGATTAGATTGGTTATCAATATATCTAATCAGGATGTCTCCCACTGTTTTAGTCAAATCTTCCTTCAAACCCTAAAAGGAAAGACTAGCCGGGATTAATTACACTCTATAAGTTCACCAATCTTTCAGCCAGGCCAGTGCCGGTACTTTGAGGGAGGTTCCCCGTGCTTTTGCACGGACCTAATTAAAATAAACCTCATTTTCCCAGGGGCGTAACCCCGTTGAAACCTTTCTAGACACCTACTTGATCGGCTAATTGTAATGTGTAAAACTCTCTCAGGAGTAACTCTTACTTGCAGCGGGTATCGGGATCCAACTATCTCATAGAAGGTATGAAATCTCATTGCAAATTTCAACACTTGAAATTCCCAATAATATTTTACCCCTAGTGACTTATGACCTTAACTATAGTCAACAAATCATAAGCACTATTCAAGTTCTACCCGTCATTTCTTGATTAAATAGACCCACCCACATGACCCTTAATTAAGATCAACAAAGTCATATAACTGTCCTAACTAATCGCATCATATGCTATATAGGAAGACATCACTTAGCTACCGTACACTGTGCCTTAACTAAGGTCAACAAACACAGCACGAATACTAAGTACTCTACTTCTTAAAATGACGGAGGGTTACGACAGGTTTTTACGAAAACCTTTTGCGTAATGAACTTGATATCGTTGTAGAATCGAATGATTTTAAATGGAATGTTTTTGAGGCCTTTTCTAGTTTTGCTAAAGAGGTCACTCCCGGTGAAGGGATCGTCGGCTCTTTTCTCATCGAATAAGGTGCAGAATATTTCACAAATACCACTATGCAAAGTAAAAACTATAGAAACAATCAAAAGACAAACCGAGTTTGTAGCATCTGCTAGTTTCGCTAAAGAGGTCACTCCCGGTGAAGTGATCTCGGCTCTTTCCTTATCGAATAAGGTGCTGGATGTTCTACAAGGAACACCGCTATGCAAAGCAAGAACTAGAGCTACCAGTTTTTAAACAAGTTTCTAAAACATCTTTAGGTTTCTTTTATTTCATTAATCTCATTAATGAAGTCCCATTTTAATTATGCTTCACAAGCATCACATTTGAAACGAAATCAGCAATATAACATATATCTCATATATGTAATATAAACATTCGTCTCAGGCAGTAATATGATCTTAGCACAGAACATTGCAGCAGAAGAACATATTTGAAATATTGGATATACTAGGACGTCCGTGTTTTAATACGAGCCTGTATAAAACACGGATTCCACGGTCGTGATGAATAGCCAAACCCACATCCCTAGACCCCTACGAGAGCGGCAAGTAACCCTGCCAGTTCTAGAGTTAGGAGATCCGGTCTCGACACCTCGAGATGGTCTCCCACTGTACCCTAGAACCCGGTTACTTATGCTCCCCGCCTTGGGTCTATCCTAATGCGGAAAAGTAAATAATATACAATGGTGACATCATCCTAAGCCCGGAAGTGCCCCAATAAAAGAATATTACATACAAATGAATATTACATGAATGAAAATGAAAAACTCTCATCTCACATAAAACCCCCGGCTATTCAAAACACGATCCAATATAACATATCACAGCAACACATAATATCTCATATCATCAACGTAAGTAAGTATGCATACACCGATTGTCGTTGATGTATAGCAACGAAAACCGGCGATACAACTACATACTACACTTACGGTCACAGAAAAGAAAGTGTAAAACTACAACAGTTGGAATCTGCAACCTCCTTAGACATCGCATGCTTAACCAAATGAATTCCTTAGACATCGCATGCCTAACAATTATAAACCCCGCAGTTTAGTCTCATTATCGAAAACTCTTTTCAATATCAAGTCGGGCAATTCAACAAGATTCTCGATATCTTGATCGAATGCTCGTCGGAAACTTTAGTAGACGGCCGCACCCCCGGATGCCGTCGACGAAGTGCACTAAGGCGAAACACCGCTGCCGCGAGCACCCGAACGGATGCTTTTGGCGATGGGGTTCTCCTACAGTCAATTGGTCAGGGCTATGGGGCGTGGCTATCTATTAAGTTTACCCGGCGAGTATCCACGTACGTTACGTGATTGCGACGGACTTTTGATCACATCAAAATCCCGTGGCAACCGATCAAATGAGACTAAACTGCTAGATTTATAACATTCAAATTAGTTATCTCATAACTACCTGTGGATTCCAAATATTGTATCACATTCCAGATAAATAGACAATGTTAAACTTTCCGATCGAATAAACAAACACCCAAGATTTCCCTAATGTTTCTCAACACTTGAAATTAGTTTAAAAACATCCATCACATGCCACAGTACCAATGGTCCAGCCGTAGAAGGGTCAAGCCAACGCCTCACATGTGGCAACGCCATACTGCCACAAACCCTAAGGTTTAGAGGCGGTTCAGACGGTCACATAATCGAGTTAAGGTTTGTTGTCTTCTAGAGGGTCCACCGCGTTACTTGCACGACTTAGAATGTTCTTAAACTACGGAAAAATCCAGCACTTGGAAATTTTCCGGCAGGGGAAAAAGTGAGTTATTGATATCCGTTCGAACTTTTTTAACACGTTCTAAAAATTACCCGGACAAACTAAACGAAGTTGAACTTTCTGATCGAATCAACGAGCTCCTAATACAACCCAGAAAACTCAACACTTGAGTAAAATAAAAAATTCCCAGAAACATGCCAGAATAGCTACGGATGTTACTGTATGAAATACTAACCATAATTCCTCTGTACGGCCGCGGAACCGCCGTGGATGGCATGGTCTTGCCGCGGTTCCGCGGCGCATTAAGTGAATTACGATGTCATTTTTCACAGTAATCCATATAATTCCCTATTGAATTTTTTGAGCATTTTTAATATGAAAAATGTCAACTTTTTGAAAAATTTCCAGAAACTAGGTTTTATCGGGTATTCGGAGTTCGATCGGACTTCAAACTTCGCCTAGACTTCGCCTAAAGCTCTAGCTTGTCTCTGATACCACTGTAGGGTTACTAGGCACTCTCACAAGGTTCTACGAGGCATCAACCATGCACGATTTAAAATTTAGACGTGCCGAACAACCCTAACCAAGATCTTTAAACTAGAGATTAGGCGAAACAAAGCATGTTAAACACTTAAACATCTAAGAGTTTGGGATTACAACCTTTGTAGTCCGGTCCTTCACTTCTAAAGCTCCGTATTGTGGTTCCTTCGCTGCGATCATCGAGTACCCGGACTCTAGAGAGGCTCCACGAAGAGAATGATGCAAACTTGCTTCCGATCTTCGATAACTAAGATGATCTACCTTGAAGTTTCTTTAACACAAGCTCTCACTCACAAATGAAGTGAACAACCTAATCTAAATGGCTAGGATAGATTAGGATGATGAAGTAGGATTTATGCTCTCATTTATTTTCTTAATCTCACTCAAAATCATCACTAATGAAAAAGCTAGTAAGCTTTTCCATTGAAAAAGAGAAGGAAGAAGAAGAACCATTTCTTTTTTGATGAATAATGAAAGTGTAGTGAGGTTAGAAATGCAACCATGGGTTAAGTATAATAACTTAACCCATGTAGAGAATGAACCATAGTGAAGGGTTGGGTTGGGTTAACAAATATTATAACAAAATATCTTTAGAAAATATCTTTGCAAAACAAAACAAAAAGCTTCTAGAAGTTTCTAGAAAAATTAACCCAAATCAAACCTTAATCATGTTTAATCTCCACTAATCATGTTGCATTAATAATCCTAACATATTACAATATTATATATCACATATACAATATTTATTGTAACAAAATAAAATAATACAATTAAGATATATCGTATATATATATCAATGTATTACCCGAGTGAGAAAAAGAATCATTTAGTGAGCTTATATTAGTTAATGTAATTTAATATATCAAAAATATAATTATACATTAAATTATCGAATCAACACTTGATCCGATAATCCGGCTATTTCACAAATAACTGACTAATATAATATGTATCAGTTCATCGAATCAACATTTGATCCGATGACCAGGCTATATCACATATATCCGGCCGATATCTCATATCGCGAGAATCTAATACGGTATCACATACACGTATTGTTCTCGGTCCCGCACATATCATATATGTGCTCCTACTCCGTTTTTCCTAAGCCAAGAAACCTCTGTGTAGGACTCTAAAGAATCGTCAATACGCCGGCAGTAGGTGATGATCATATCAAACACCCACAAGCAGCAAGCGGTCATCTAAATGTAACAGCCACCCAGGTATTGAGCGATCAGAAGATCAACAAGCAAGCCTGTACTTTCTCCCGTGAATCCAACCAGTAACACTCCTATACAGTCCGGTCTCTTCGTCTGATATGTCGCATATCTCGCCTAGGCGTGGTAAACGTCAGACCCCAGTAGCTTGATAAGTCGTGTCGATATGAGGTCCATAACAGTTCGAGAAACTACTGATAACACTTACCAGTAGATCTCAGCAACCCTGGCCAGGGATTTCCAGTTATAGCTAATCGAACACAGCGCAACATCAACTCCCTATACCGAGAGAGACGAAACCCCTCCTATCGCTCATTGCCTCCATGTGATTCGGGACTGTACCCAAAAGCCACCTTTTTGCACGCCCTCTTGGACGTGGTATGATGGAAATCAAAGCATAGTGGGAATCACACAAGTCTCTATGACGATCTCGGGTCTACAGACTACTCTGTACCAGTGTCACCAGAGAACTTCCATCTGACGTGAGGTATAATACCATCTGGGAGTTCTCGGCGAGTCTGTCCAGTGTACCCAGTCTCCACTGAGCACCCGTATACCTTCTCTGATGTCAAACACCAATGGATATGGGATCATCCATCGCCCATCATATGGGTCAAGAAGCGCATGCGCTAGTCTACTCTAGAGTATCGATGCCCTGTCTCGGTACTCCCACGACTAGGAACATTTGAAGTATGTACTTGGCGACTCCTCTGTCCCCACTAGTATGATTTGCATCATAGTCCTGGTAGTCAAGTACTCATTCTAAGGGCTTTATCAACATGTGACATAGAGATAATCAGAGTACATGTTAAGATAAAGAGTAACCAGATAGCGTACTATCATGTCGAGCAAAAAAGTCCACCCTATATATGTCCAAGCATCCACTACAATATACAACGCATGTACAGTAATGGCCTCTAGGGCATACATATAACTAACACCTTCACCACCTTCTTACGTTGATACTCCTTTTTCGAGTTCTGTTGTAACTCCGAAACCTATGTCTATTGCTGAACATATTGAACAATCTCGTAACCGATCTTTCACTTCTTTCACCACTGCGAATTCTTTGGATCAACAATTCCATTCACTTTCTTATCCAAATATTGATCCTACTTCTGTCCAACCATTCAATTCCTACCAGTCCTACCCAACTTTCGCACCTTCCCTAGACATAGCTTCTACACAGCCATTTGGGAGTTTCCAGTATCAAAACAATTTTGAATTTTTTACTGAAACTCCTTCACAACCCATGTCTAGTCTGGAACAGTCGTTGAAAGATTTTATGATAGCGTCAAACCAACAGATGATCGATTTGAATGCGTCCATGGCCGCCCTTATACAACCTAGTGACCCGGGAGCTAGTTTCCAACTAGCTCCAAATTTTCCAATGTATGATGAAGCGGTTGGACAGATTGAGAATTTGAGTGGAG
Source organism: Agapanthus africanus (assembly GCA_030015575.1). NCBI lineage: Eukaryota > Viridiplantae > Streptophyta > Magnoliopsida > Asparagales > Amaryllidaceae > Agapanthus > Agapanthus africanus. The sequence goes on along the minus strand of CM057338.1, from coordinate 849,142,885 downwards.
AGAGTGAGCTGTGCACCCTTCTAAATCCAACCTACCCATCCCTAATTGAATCTCACAACTCCGGTTTTGAATGTCTATCAAGTGTTCCAAATGATTCACCAGTTGAAAATAAAACGTTTAATGAGTTGTCCAACTTTGTAGTGTTTGATTTACCTGATTGTGAAGGGTCCCTTTCGAGTGAAACCATCACCAATCCCTTTGACCTCTACACCTCCACTTTAGAACCTGAATTGATTAATATCCATGCTTTTGATGAGGTGTCTGAAAAAATTGATTTTCACTTGGTTGAGGATATAGACGCTGGGAATATTTTGGATGATGAACCCACAGATTTGGATGAGATTCTCTCTCCAATTCATCATCTCGAGTCATTAACTGTTTTTCCCGAACTTCATATGCGTCTGGATTTTGATGATAATGACATGGATGTGATAACCTTTGAGGGGAATTATGAGGATAGTATTGAGGATAAACCAGTTTTGTTTGATGAGTCGGATTCTCCAATTCACCATGTCCCTTCCACTGACTGTGTACACCCTCCTGAACCTTTAACTGTTACCCTTTCTAAATCACTCCCCTTCATCCTTTCCATCATTCCGACAGCGCAATAAACCGTATCACTTTCATTTTTAATGTCTGGTTTACCAAGTTCGACGTACCCATGTTTTCTCACGAATCTTGAGGGATTTGACCTTATTTCTCGATGGGTAGATAGATTAGCACAATCGCTTTTTACACATCGGTCATCACAAGTTGTGCTAATTTATTCACTCGACAAGTTCGTACCACACTTCTTTCTCTCTTCCGCCATTCTTCTCCTAATATACCGAGACTGTATTCCACATTTCTTCCCATACGGTCTCGCGTATTCTCCATTTCTTTCCTATCCGCATTCTTTCACTAACCAACACACTACAGAGATAGAATATTTGAATGGTTGGTGCTCACTTTTGGCCTGTGTAAGGTCTTGTATAGATTGATATTGTTCTCTTTTTCCCCCTAGTCCTGAACTTCACTGCATAAACAATGGAAACACTATTTCAAATAAGTTTGGGGGCATGTACCACATGTAATTATAACATAAAAATAATATTAAAAAAAATTCAATTTTTTTGGGGGTATTTTTGTAAATTTTCAGTTATAATAAAAAATTATAAAATTTTTATTTACAAATAAATTCCTCTTTTTAAGAGGACCTTTTTGCAAATAACCAAAACACCCTCCTATAAATACAACCCGACTCCTCTTCTGATTTTACAGAACCCTAATCTCAATTCTCTCAAAACCCTAGCCGCAGCAGCTGAAAGATCAGGGAGATCTCTCCAGGGAGCCGCGTTTCCGCCGCCGTACCCCACTTCTGACTGCTGATCCGCCGCGCATTGGTGTCTGCTCGCTCTGAAATCTTCAGAGGAGGTTTGCTTTCTTCGATCCTCTCTGTTAAAATTTTTAGAAATATTTGTATTCTCTGTGATCTCTGTAATGGCACCAACTTTACAATTCGAGAGGGACTTTTCCCAAATCTTTGCACATACGATCTACGGAAGTTATTTCGGTGAAGAGATCAGAAGGCGAGGATGGAATTTCTTACTTTTTAACCATCCAAACTCCTTCGCTCTTCCAGATCTCGTCTCTCGATTTTATGAGTGCATGGAAGATGGATGCCTCGCTCAACACGGATATATTAGGCTGATTTGGAGGGATAGGGAAATCATAATCGATAGGGACTTCATCCATGAAGTCACATTAATTCCTAGACTACCTACCTATGACCAACCCCTCCAATTCGAGGATTACCTACCTTTGATGGGTAATGACTGTTCGTGGGAGCCACGTAAGGGCATCCAGGCTAGAACCCTCTTTGCGAACGTATTGACTGTGTGCCGTTGGGCATAAAATAACATTTTTGGTAGTTCGCACAATACGACATTTTTCACACCATCCCTTCATATCATGCACACCTTGATGACTAGGAACCCCAGCTATGATATGTGCACGGTATTACTTCATTCAATCGGTGCGGGGAAAAGAGCTGCCAATTACCCATGCCCTATGTTGGTGACACAACTGTGTCGCAATTTCCTCCCTGTGGAGGAATTTGAGTTTTATATGCATGAAGGTATCCCCATTAGACCTCTTCTCAAGGGCGTATCCACGTCCTATACCCGCTTAAATGATGTATGGTCGCGAACTGAACCGGCCGAGAATGTACCCGCCAAGACACCTAGCTCCAGCTCGACCGCGAGCGAAGAAGAGCTTACCCCTGCAGCACATGCATGTTTACTTAGGAAAGCCACTAGGGGGATAGACAGATTGATTGGGATGGTGACCAACCTGGATCACCGAGTGACGGAAATAGAGTATGGCATGACCACTCTGCTGGCGAGAGAGGAACATTCCCGTTCACGTTCGAGGGGACGGCGAGACCATGAGCAGTGAGGGCACTGCTTTTGATAAGTTTGGGGGTGGAGGTGGTTTGTAAATAGTTATCATTGCATTGCATATTTTTATTTTTGTACATATTTGTTTTTTTCTTTCTTTGCATATTTAATTCCGCATTGCATCTTTAAAAAAAAATATAAAAACTAAAAAAAATGAAAATAAAAAAAAGAAAAAATAAAATCAAATAAAAAATTGAAATTTTTTTAAAAATTATAAAAATTGAAAAATTCAATTTTGGCCATAATTGACTTAAGTTCGACATAACGGTTGAACAGTAGGGAATAAGTAGATCCTAAACTTAGTAAATTAAAAACCCTAAAAATAAACTTAAAGTTTAACCGTAGAAAGTATATGTCCTTATAGATTATTTAGAAATAGGTAAATTTTGAGTTCAGTTCTTACGCTAAGTCAAAATGAGGGAAGAGTATTGAAATTTTTATTGAAGTGTAAGTTTGGAAAATAATTCCGAACCTTAAGTTTAAATTCTGAAAATATATACCCTACAACTCGCACATACACGCACCTTGAAACTTGGGATAGTAGAGGATACCTTGAAATACTCTTGTCTAAAATCCTTAGTATGAAGGAAAATAAAATAAAAGTACAAGAGTGAATAAAGAGATATAAAAAATGAACACTGGTTTTGTAATTACTTAAGGCTTCATAAATAAAAAATTATAGCGAGGGTGCTTTATCACCTAATGCCTTAGACCAACTGGTTTGGGAGTCACTGCTAAAGCCTTAGGTATTACAAGACGATGAATTACTCTTTAATGCGCGAACATATTTTGTAATCGGTCGGTAGTACCTCAAGAAGTATTAACGGTCGCATGAAGGATGTGTGAACAATTTCATCTAAAATTCACCAACTAAAAGTACTTTGGACGATGGACAAGAGTATGATAGCTTGAATTGAATTTCCAAGTGTAAGGGTGATAATTACACACACGTAGGGGTATATGATTGGGGTTTGGATGAGAGATAGGAATGAAAGATAAGGCTTATACCTTCAGCGGAGATGATAAAAATTCCTAAGTTGAGATGGAACCTTAGAAGGAAAATTCAAAAGATGCTGAAAACTTAATAAATTTGCAAAACATATATGATCTTAAGTTAAATGAAAAGTGAGTGTGAAAAATATGGGTTGATAATTTCTAAGTTAAAGATAATAGAATTTCTTATTAGAACACCAAATTGAAGAGTGAAAGTCAACAGGCCAAATTGATCGGATTTTGTGGGTAGTATCGACTGAAAACCCTCAGGAGATAATACTCCTCCTACTAGGGACACCTAGAGGTTTAATGGCTTGTTGCACGAGCTCGGTGCAATCGCGATTCCCTACGAAAGTGAGGCTAGGATTTTTCGAGAATAAAAATAGCTTTGCTCGGGACGAGCTGTAACACCTGAGTTTAGGGTTAGTAGTAATTAAGTGTTAACGTGGTATTTTTGGTAAAAAGTTTACCAAAACGGGATTTTAATAATTTATCTGGTTTTATGGTTATTTTTGTAGAATTTTATCTCGACCACACACACTTGTGCACGTTAGCTAGGATTAAGACTAGGGTTGCCACATAATTGAGCTTGTGGGTTAATCATGTTTAAGTTAACCATGGTGGGTTAGGCCCTTGGTTAAGATAATTGAGTTGTTTTGAGCTAATTAGTTTAATTGAGGATGGTTGGCTTTGACCATGGGTGTTTAGGGAGTTTTAAGGTTGACTTGCTTGAGAGAGAGAGAGAGAGAGAGAGAGAGAGGGATGTGATGTCGTCATGATGGTTTAAGGTTAAGTCTCATCACCTCATTTCAAAACTTCTATCACCTCTCTCTCACTCACACAACAAAGATCAGCCTAGCCACCAAATCAGCAGCACTTCAGCCCAAATTTCATCAAATCAGCCACAACTACCAGCACCTATTGCTGCTACAGCAGCTGATGATTCACATCAGCCCAATCTCAGCTCATTTCTTCACACATCAGCACACCAACTGCTGCAACAGCAGCTGTTTCAGCCACCAAAACAACACCATCAGCCCAAAACATCAGCCATACATCATCATCTCAGCCCCTAACATCATTGCAAACAGCCCCAGCTTCAAAACCACACCCATAAACACACAATTATCTTCATTTAACCTTGCTACAAAAAAAAAGAACAGCCATAGCTTCAGCTCTTTCCAGCAGCAGCAGCATCAGCTGAAACAGCAACATTTTCAGCCCCAACACCACACCACACCGGCCCAACACAACACACACCAACTACCCAACATCAGCACCACAACACCAACACAACCCAAACAACAACAACTCAGAGTGAGCACCAAACTGAAGCAACAGCAGCAACTGTAAGCATCAGCCAGTTTCAGAACAGCAAGTGGCAGATCAACTCGTTCCAGTCAAGCTTTGCAGCGCCAGGGGCTGTAGCCACGATACACACTGCCTCCTTCTTCTCCTTCTCCGTGTTTGTGAGGTTCCTAGGGGGTATAATTCCTAGACTCTCTCCATGTTGCTTAGATTATGTGTTTGTTTAACTAGTTTAGTATTTTAATGGAGTTTTAGTGCTAGAATTATGTCGTGATGTTAGATCTAGTTACATTAGAGTGCTTGTAGCTTAATGAACCCTTTTTGGTGTTAATTAGTCTGTTTTAGCCTAGCAGTGTCGTTAAAATTAGATAGGTAGCCTTAAATTACTAAAATTATGGTTAACTAGCTTAGTTGGTGTTTATTGCATGCTTTAGTGGTAATTTTGGGTGAATTAAAAGAATTTTGGCTAGGTAGTGGATGTGATGGTTAGAGTAGCCCTATTAGGTGCTGTTGAGACCAGTTAACCTGAGATTTGCCCCAGATTTCTTAGATATACCCGATTTATCCGACTTGGCATAAATTGGCAGTTTTAGCGACTTTTAGCCTTTCTGAGATCTGCTTTTGACCCGATCCACTCAGGTAAAAATTATGAAGACTGTAGCATGGTGAGACTAGCAGGGACACATACATAGAGCACGGGGACCCACCTCCCCCTCTCGGCCGCCGGTTTAATCATTCTGGCCGCAAATTGCTGCCAGAGTAGGGGGTAGGGTGTGGGGATTTTGGGTATAGGGTCCTGCTGGGTAGTCTAGAGTGTTGGTACCTGCAACTTTTTTTTGTTGGGTCCAGAGGCAAAATCTGGAGCTAGTAGCGTGTTTTCGATGTTTTAAGTCTCGTGCGACACGCGTGTGATACGCGTGGTTCTGTGGCGCGGTGCACGACACAGCGCGTCGATATAGGTTCTCGAGGTTTGTGCGCGTCGCGTCGTGTCGTGTGCACGCGCGTTTAGTTTCACGCACGCGTATCCTTTTATCGATATATCGTGTTTTTGCCGGATTTTCCTGATATATGTGACTTTGTAAATTCTAGGTTCGCCGGCGGGGACTGCAAACGCAGCGGAGAAAGGAAAGCAGGTGGTCGGACACACCTAGCACGGATCACGGGTGAGTAGATTTAACATCTACGGGGGACGATCGTTTGGATGGCGCGAGTTGCCCGATAGATTTAGTAAACTTGAAAATAGTAAACTTGATAATTACTTGTGACATTAGAATAAGAATACTTGCAACATAATTGCTGCAGTTAGTATCTATATGTTGTTCCGTATACGCAAACCCATTTGTTGGACACATGCACCATTACCAGGTTTTTATATGCAGCACAAGCACCATTCATGCGGACACACACACCCTGGTAATTGCCATGTCACGACACTAGATAACTATAAATCTGAGATATGTTAACTGCTTAGACCTGTGCTATTGCAATAAATATTTAAAATGAAATCATAAAAATTGCTATTCTCGTGCATATGTATTATTATATCATTTATTCATGCCTGGTATAAATCATACATTGTACATTGATACCATAGGCATTCATTATCATTGGCATATGCATCCATGATGATTTCATGAGATTTATGATATTTCTGGATTTCGGTGGAAAGCCGCAAGATTTCAAACTTATAATCTTTTAAAATATAAAAGTTGCGATTTTCTAGTGATGTAAAGTGTCGTCCACCATGAGTTTGTTGTGGTTTTCGAGACCCGTTTCGAGGAGGTGGATGAACCGTCTCGGGTACATGGTGGGCCCGGTATGGTACCCCGGGGCAAGAAGATCGCAGGAGATGGCGTTGAGCCTGGCAGGGGATGGATTACCTACCGGTGACTTCATTTGGCACGGCTGATATCCAGAGGATACCGACCGTGGCCGCTGGATTGGGATATTGATATTTGATATGGATCAGCTGGACGGCTGAGGCCAGAGATACTTGACATGGATATATGAGATTTGAGACAGTTTTGAGGTGTCGTTGCTAGACACGGATTTTGTTGATTTTCATGGATTTTATTCTGATATTTGAAAGGAGTTTCCAGAACAAAGGAAGAATATTTATTGTACCTACATGATAAGATCTCGAGTTGACTCATATAGCATACATATATGATAGTATATTCATGTGGCATACATACCTGTTATTACATCCATGTGACATACATACTTGATAGTACACTGATGATGCATACATACCTGCTAGTACATATAGTCATACTTGTTCTAGGGATGCTAGAATACTTGTGTACATGCATGCGATAGCCTTTGTAGATGTTATTTATTACTCACGAGCTGGCAACTCACCCCCGTTGTGCCACAGCTTTTCTGCAGGTCCGTTCCGTCAGCACTGTAGCGGCGGACACTTTTGCTCATTTGGCCCTTTTTGCGTGGACTCGAGACTTTTGCTCATAGGTGGGTCGTTATCATTTTGTACCACCTTATTTATGTTCATTGTATCTAGAGTACTCCATCTGCTACTACTATTTCAGCTGTACCAGTCTTATTTGGATTACTGTATATTGACCTAGAGGTGAGGTTGTGAGACTTGTGGATTATATGTTATATTTGGGGTCGAGCTCACTTGAGCCGACATATTATATTGCCTGTGCTTTCATGCTTTTATTGCACATTGTAGTTTATATTGCGTGGGATTTGTGACCTCCTTGAGGCGAAGAGCTAGCTCCTGCTTGGGGATGCCATATTCATGTTATTCATTCATATTCCTGTTTTGTACCCGCTGGGGAACTATTTTACCAAGAAGATTTTGCCAGAAATTTGGGAAAAGGAAGTTGTTTTTCATAAAAAAGAGACTTGATATGATTTTATGAAACAAGTTCTTTAAGTAGAAATGGTTCTTCCTTCACTCTAATTCTTAATTGGGTTTTGTATTCTAGGCTTCGGCTTACTTATTTTACGGACGCCTTGAGACGTTTCGAACTTAAGTGCCGGTCACGTTCCGTACCTTGCGGGTCGTGACAAAGTTGGTATCAGAGCGATAGGTTTCACCTTTCCGAGTGTAGGATGACCCTTAGTAGATAGAGTAAGTGACTTAAGCAGGGTAGCATAGTGTACGTATGTCTGCGGCATACATGCGATATGGTGCTCTGCCTAAGTGGCTTTAGGATATACTTGCTTGAAATTCCTTCTTCAATTCCGTGTATCCTTCGATTCTATTGCACCGTTCTTATTGTCCTGTTTCCTGTACCAGTCACTATGCCGCAGAGGGCTACCAGAGCGCAGAGGGTTGCCGCCCGAGACGAGATTCGAGCTGGCTCGTCCGAGACTAAGACTGAGCAGGGTGGTATGCCTACGCCGCAGGGACAGATTGATCCACCTTCCCCAGGCCGTATGGATAGACTTGAGTCCGGTATGGAGGAGCTACGACAGATTATGGGGAGTATGCAGGAGCTACGTCAGATGGTAGGATCCTTAGTTGCGGTAGGTCGTGCACCAAGGCCGGAGGATGTACCTACTACATCCTAGACTACTATGATACCTGCTCCTACTACTACCACCGTGGCCATCCCGATTTCGCTACAGGAGTTCATGAGGCTGAGACCTCCAGTCTTCACGGGTACTGATGCAGCAGAGGACCCGCAGACGTTCCTTGACAGCTTGGCCAGGATCTGCCGTTCGCTGAGTTGTTCTGATGATCGCTGGGTAGAGCTTGCGAGTTTCCGACTTGAGGGCATTGCACAGATATGGTGGGAGTCAGTTTTGAGAGGTCGAGCTGCAGGTCTACCGCCCATGACCTAGACCGAGTTCACAGCAGTCTTTTTAGCCCGTTTCCTTCCGGAGAGCGTTCGTAATGCCAGAGCTCGTAGCTTTGAGGCCTTGATCAAGACACCAGGGATGACGGTGTCTGAGTATGACGTCCAGTTTACACAGTTGTCCCGATATGCTCCGTATCTGGTGGATACCGAAGCGAAGAGGGTGAAGAGGTTCATACAGGGACTGGATGCCCAGCTATTCCTTGCCATTGGCGCCCAGCACTTCGATACCTATTCAGTGGCTATGGATACAGCGTTACGGATGGAGGCGCGTATTTCAGCGACTTCGGCCATTCCCGGGCCGAAGAGGATTCGTACCGGCACGCCAGATCAGAGGCAGCATGCCAGATTCCTTCCGAGAGATAGGGCCGGCAGAGGGTTTGAACGAGGTCAGCTATATGGATCGTATACACAGGGACAGCAGTCGTCGCCAGGATACTTTAGGTGCGGGAGTCTGCACCATCGTATTAGGGATTGTCCAGTGAGACGACAGGGAGCGGCGACAGTTCCGCATGTGATTCTACCTCCATCACCGCCCCCTCCTCAGAGAGCTCTACTTCCTGCCACAGGCGATACTCCACGCCAGTTAGGTGCACCCAGAGGCCATGGATGCGGCGGACCGATCCAGAGAGGACGAGGAGGCAGAGGCCGAGGTCGGCCTGCTATTGGAGGAGGTCAGGCCTGAGTTTTTGCGTTGACACCCCAGGATGCGCAGGCATCCAATGCCGTCGTTACAGGTACCCTATCAGTATGCTCTGTTGATGCACACATGTTGTTTGATCCCGGATCCACGCACTCATACGTTTCCACACACTTCGTGCCGAGTTTGGGTAGAGAGTCTGGTTTGCTTGATCAGCCGCTTGTTGTGACCACTCCTGTAGGAGAGTCATTTGTTGCTAGGCACGTGTTCCAATCCTGTACCTTCCGTATTTGCGAGCGAGAGCTGCCTGTCGACTTGATCCTTCTAGGGATGTTGGACTTCGACGTTCTTTTGGGCATGGATTGGTTAGCCACATGCTATACGTCGGTGGACTGCCGCGAGAAGACAGTTAGATTTTGTTTTCCCGGCGAGTCGGTTTTTGTTGTGCAGGGGACCGTGGTGCCGCCCCTCACATATTGATTTCTTCTCTTCACGCTGATCAGCTGTTGAGGAAGGGATGTCGGGGATTTCTAGCCTATGTCTGCGATACTGGAGCTACAGATATTCCATTGGACCAGGTTCCAATTGTATGCGAGTTCCCCGATGTTTTCCCTGATGAGCTGCCAGGATTGCCGCCTGAGCGCGATGTCGAGTTCTGTATTGATTTGATTCCCGGCTCGGGGCCTATTTCTATACCGCCTTATTGGATGGCCCCGGCGGAGCTTAGAGAGTTGAAGGTTCAGCTGCAAGACTTGTTAGATAAGGGACTTATTCGACCCAGTGTTTCTCCTTGGGGTGCTCCGGTCCTGTTTGTCAAGAAGAAGGACGGAAGTTTGCGCTTATGTATCGACTACCGCCAGCTGAACAAGGTTACCATGCGGAACAAATACCCGTTGCCACGCATTGATGATTTGTTCGATCAGCTCCAGGGTGCGGGTTATTTTTCGAGGATCGACTTGCGATCAGGATACCATCAGCTGCGAGTCCGACAGGAGGATATACCGAAGACAGCTTTCCGTACACGCTATGGCCACTATGAGTTTCTGGTGATGTCGCTCGGACTCACCAACGCCCCCGCAGCATTTATGGATTTGATGAACCGTACATTCAGGCCGTATCTCGACTTGTTCATCATAGTGTTCATTGATGATATTTTGGTGTATTCCCGGAGCCGAGAGGAGCACGAGCAGCATTTGCGGATTACTTTGCAGACCTTGAGGGAGCACCGGCTTTTTGCAAAATTTTCCAAGTGTGCGTTCTGGTTGGACAGCGTTGGTTTCTTGGGCCACGTGATTACGACAGATGGCATATGTGTGGACCCGAAGAAAATTGAGGCTGTTCAGCAGTGGCCCAGACCGACATCGGTCACGGAGATCCGTAGTTTTCTAGGCCTGGCTGGCTACTACAGGCGATTCGTTCAGGATTTCTCCCGTATTGCTGCACGTTTGACCGGTTTGACCTGGAAAGGAGTTCCTTTCGTTTGGACGGAGGAGTGCGAGCACAGTTTTCAGCAGCTACGGACTTGTTTGACTACGGCACCGGTATTATCATTGCCTTCAGGATCAGGCGGATTCGTGGTTTATTGTGACGCTTCACGGGTGGGGTTAGGATGCGTATTGATGCAGCATGACAGGGTGATCGCGTATGCTTCGCGGCAATTGAAGAAACACGAACATAGCTACCCCACTCATGATTTGGAGATAGCTGCAGTGGTCTTTGCACTGAAGATATGGCGACATTACCTATACGGCGAGTCATGCCAGATATTCACTGACCACAAGAGCTTAAAATATATTTTTCAGCAGCGAGACCTGAACCTCAGACGGCATCGTTGGATGGAGCTGGTGAAAGACTATGACTGTGAGATCTAGTACCACCCAGGCAAGGTGAATGTAGTGGCGGATGCTTTGAGCAGGAGGCCCGAGGGTAGTCTATCCTGTTTGCGTGCAGTGAAGAGGCAGTCGTCAGCAGATTGGCAGACTTTATGCGACAGCCGAGTTGAGTTCGAGTTCACTCCGACAGGGGGACATCTTGCGCATGTTCGTGCACGTCCTTAGTTACTTGACCGCATTCGAGAGGCATAGCCCAGTGATGACCGTCTTTCAGAGATCATGGAGCAGATTAGGCAGGGCAGAGATTCCGAGTTCGTGATCGACGATCAGGGAGTACTACGATTTGGGACTCGATTGTGCGTACCAGATACAGACGGACTGCGACGTGAGATTCTTGAGGAGGCGCATAGATCTACATACAGCGTTCATCCAGGTTCCACCAAGATGTACCGCGATTTGTGAGATGTCTATTGGTGGGACGGGATGAAGAGGGATGTCACCGACTTCGTATCGAGATCCCTGACTTGTCAGCAAGTTAAGGCCGAGCACCAGAGGCCAGCAGGAGAGTTGCAGCCTTTGCCCATTCCGGAGTGGAAATGGGAGTAGATTTCGATGGACTTCGTTGTGGGTCTACCCAGGACCAGTCGAGGGTACGACTCCATTTGGGTGATCGTGGATCGATTGACGAAAGCGGATCACTTCCTGCCAGTGAAGACCACTTTCAGTTTTGCTCAGTATGCCCATATTTACATCGACGAGATCGTGCGGCTACATGGCGTACCGACTTGTATAGTATCAGATCGAGGCACCCAGTTTACCAGCCGACTATGGCAGAGACTTCAGGAGGCTTTGGGCATTCGTTTGGGCTTCAGCACAGCATTTCATCCGCAGACCGACGAACAGTCAGAGCGGACTATTCAGTCTCTCGAGGACATGCTCAGAGCGTGCGTTTTGGACTTTGGCGGTAGCTGAGATCGTCATTTACCTTTAGTGGTGTTCTCCTACAACAACAGCTTCCAGGATACTATCCAGATGGCACCTTTTGAGGCTTTATATGGGAGGATATGTAGATCGCCCGTCTGTTGGACCGAGCTGAGCGAGAGCAGTATTTTTGGGCCACAGATCGTGCAGGAGACGACCGAGAAAGTACAGTTGATTCGAGACCGGATGAGAGTAGCTCAGAGCAGGCAGAAATCGTATGCAGACAGGCGCCGTCGCAGACTAGAGTTCGCAGTTGGCGATCATATTTTTCTGAGGGTCTCTCCGATGAAGGGTGTGATGCGATTTGGGCGGAAGGGAAAGCTTAGCCCTAGATTCGTATGTCCCTTCGAGATCCTCGAGCGTGTTGGCGCAGTTGCATATCGTTTGGCTCTTCCACCCAGCTTTGCAGACGTTCACCCCGTCTTCCACGTGTCGATGCTACGGAGATATCTTCATGACCCTTCCCACACGATTCAGCATCAGACCATTCAGCTTGAGCCCGACCTTTCGTTCACCGTGTAGCCAGTTGAGATTTTGGATCGGCAGGTGAAGAAACATCGATCAAAGGTCCTGCCGTCTGTGAAGGTTCTTTGGTGCAGCCTGAACAGCGAGAAGATCACTTGGGAGGCCGAGGGAGAGATGCGGAAGAAATTCCCTCATCTTTTTGAAGGTACGCGTAGTTGCATATTTTTTTTTAAATTCGGGGACGAATTTTCTTAAGGGGGAAGACTGTAACACCTGAGTTTAGGGTTAGTAGTAATTAAGTGTTAACGTGGGATTTTTGGTAAAAAGTTTACCAAAACGGGATTCTAATAATTTATCTGGTTTTATGGTTATTTTTGTAGAATTTTATCTCGACCACACACACTTGTGCACGTTAGCTAGGATTAAGACTAGGGTTGCCACATAATTGAGCTTGTGGGTTAATCATGTTTAAGTTAAACATGGTTGGTTAGGCCCTTGGTTAAGATAATTGAGTTGTTTTGAGCTAATTAGTTTAATTGAGGATGGTTGGCTTTGACCATGGGTGTTTAGGGAGTTTTAAGGTTGACTTGCTTGAGAGAGAGAGAGAGAGAGAGAGAGAGAGAGAGGGATGTGATGTCGTCATGATGGTTTAAGGTTAAGTCTCATCACCTCATTTCAAAACTTCTATCACCTCTCTCTCACTCACACAACAAAGATCAGCCTAGCCACCAAATCAGCAGCACTTCAGCCCAAATTTCATCAAATCAGCCACAACTACCAGCACCTATTGCTGCTACAGCAGCTGATGATTCACATCAGCCCAATCTCAGCTCATTTCTTCACACATCAGCACACCAACTGCTGCAACAGCAGCTGTTTCAGCCACCAAAACAACACCATCAGCCCAAAACATCAGCCATACATCATCATCTCAGCCCCTAACATCATTGCAAACAGCCCCAGCTTCAAAACCACACCCACAAACACACAATTATCTTCATTTAACCTTGCTACAAAAAAAAAAGAACAGCCATAGCTTCAGCTCTTTCCAGCAGCAGCAGCATCAGCTGAAACAGCAACATTTTCAGCCCCAACACCACACCACACCGGCCCAACACAACACACACCAACTACCCAACATCAGCACCACAACACCAACACAACCCCAACAACAGCAACTCAGAGTGAGCACCAAACTGAAGCAACAGCAGCAACTGTAAGCATCAGCCAGTTTCAGAACAGCAAGTGGCAGATCAACTCGTTCCAGTCAAGCTTTGCAGCGCCAGGGGATGTAGCCACAGCACACACTCCCTCCTTCTTCTCCTTCTCCGTGTTTGTGAGGTTCCTAGGGGGTATAATTCCTAGACTCTTTCCATGTTGCTTAGATTATGTGTTTGTTTAACTAGTTTAGTATTTTAATGGAGTTTTAGTGCTAGAATTATGTCGTGATGTTAGATCTAGTTACATTAGAGTGCTTGTAGCTTAATGAACCCTTTTTGGTGTTAATTAGTCTGTTTTAGCCTAGTAGTGTCGTTAAAATTAGATAGGTAGCCTTAAATTACTAAAATTATGGTTATCTAGCTTAGTTGGTGTTTATTGCATGCTTTATTGGTAATTTTTGGTGAATTAAGAGAATTTTAGCTAGGTAGTGGATGTGATGGTTAGAGTAGCCCTATTAGGTGCTGTTGAGACCAGTTAACCTGAGATTTGCCCCAGATTTCTTAAATATACCCGATTTATCCGACTTGGCATAAATTGGCAGTTTTAGCGACTTTTAGCCTTTCTGAGATCTGCTTTTGACCCGATCCACTCAGGTAAAAATTGTGAAGACTGTAGCATGGTGAGACTAGCAGGGACACACACATAGAGCACGGAGACCCACCTCCCCCTCTCGGCCGCCGGTTTAATCATTCTGGCCGCAAATTGCGGCCAGAGTAGGGGGTAGGGTGTGGGGATTTTGGGTATAGGGTCTTACTGGGTAGTCTAGAGTGTTGGTACCTGCAACTTTTTTTTGTTGGGTCCAGAGGCAAAATCAGGAGCTAGTAGCGTGTTTTCGATGTTTTAAGTCTCGTGCGACACGCGTGTGAGACGCGTGGTTCTATGGCGCGCTGCGCGACACAGCGCGTCGGTATAGGTTCTGGTGGGTTTGTGCGCGTCGCGTCGTGTCGTGTGCACGCGCGTTTAGTTTCACGCACGGATATCCTTTTATCGATATATCGTGTTTTTGCAGGATTTTCCTGATATATGTGACTTTGTAAATTCTAGGTTCGCCGGCGGGGACTGCAAGCGCAGTGGAGAAAGGAAAGCGGGTGGTCGGACACACCTAGCACAGATCATGGGTGAGTAGATTTAATATCTACCGGGGACGATCGTTTGGATGGCGAGAGTTGCCCGATAGATTTAGTAAACTTGAAAATAGTAAACTTGATAATTACTTGTGACATTAGAATAAGAATACTTGCAAGATAATTGCTGCAGTTAGGATCTATATGTTGTTCCGTATACGCAAACCCATTTGTAGGACACATGCACCATTACAGGTTTTTATATGCAGCACAAGCACCATTCATGTGGACACACACACACTGGTAATTGCCATGTCATGACACTAGATAACTATAAATCTGAGACATGTTAACTGCTTAGACCTGTGCTATTGCAATAAATATTTAAAATGAAATCATAAAAATTGCTATTCTCGTGCATATGTATTATTATATCATTTGCTCATGCCTAGTATAAATCATACATTGTACATTGATACCATAGGCATTCATTATCATTGACATATACATCCATGATGATTTCATGAGATTTATGATATTTCAGGATTTCGGGGGAAAGCCACAAGATTTCAAACTTATAATCTTTTAAAATATAAAAGTTACGGTTTTCTAGTGATGTAAAGTGTCGTCCACCATGAGTTTGTTGTGGTTTTCGAGACCCGTTTCGAGGAGGTGGATGAACCGTCTCGGGTACATGGTGGGCCCGGTATGGTACCCCGGGGCAAGAAGATCGCAGGAGATGGCGTTGAGCCTGGCAGGGGATGGATTACCTACCGGTGACTTCATTTGGCACGGCGGATATCCAGAGGATACCGACCATGGCCGCTGGATTGGGATATTGATATTTGATATGGATTAGCTGGACGGCTGAGGCCAGAGATACTTGACATGGATATATGAGATTTGAGACAGTTTTGAGGTGTCGTTGCTAGACACGGATTTTGTTGATTTTCATGGATTTTATTCTGATATTTGAAAGGAGTTTCCAGAACAAAGGAAGAATATTTATTGTACCTACATGATGAGATCTCGAGTTGACTCATATAGCATACATATATGATAGTATATTCATGTGGCATACATACCTGTTATTACATCCATGTGACATACATACTTGATAGTACATTGATGATGCATACATACCTGCTAGTACATATAGTCATACTTGTTCTAGGGATGCTAGAATACTTGTGTACATGCATGCAATAGCCTTTGTAGATGTTATTTATTACTCACGAGCTGGCAACTCACCCCCGTTGTGCCACAGCTTTTCTGCAGGTCCGTTCCGTCAGCACTGTAGCGGCGGACACTTTTGCTCATTTGGCCCTTTTTTCCTGGACTCGAGAATTTTGCTCATAGGTGGGTCGTTATCATTTTGTACCACCTTATTTATGTTCATTGTATCTAGAGTACTCCATCTGCTACTACTATTTCAGCTGTACCTGTCTTATTTGGATTACTGTATATTGACCTAGAGGTGAGGTTGTGAGACTTGTGGATTATATGTTATATTTGGGGTCGAGCTCACTTGAGCCGACATATTATATTGCCTGTGCTTTCATGCTTTTATTGCACATTGTAGTTTATATTGCGTAGGATTTGTGACCGCCTTGAGGCGAAGAGCTAGCTCCCGCTTGGGGATGCCATATTCATGTTATTCATTCATATTCCTGTTTTGTACCCGCTGGGGAACTATTTTACCAAGAAGATTTTGCCAGAAATTTGGGAAAAGGAGGTTGTTTTTCATAAAAAAAAGAGACTTGATATGACTTTATGAAACAAGTGCTTTAAGTAGAAACGGTTCTTCCTTCACTCTAATTCTTAATTGGGTTTTGTATTCTGGGCTTCGGCTTACTTATTTTACGGACGCCTTGAGACGTTTCGAACTTAAGTGCCGGTCGCGTTCCGTACCTTGCGGGTCGTGACACGAGCAAAATATAAGTTTGGTGGTATTTGTTCATATCAGAATATTGCAATATTATATCGCCTATTCTTAATCATATTACAAATAAATCGGTGCTTTTGATCCATGTTTGCTAAATAGTTGCAGGTTATAGGTTCTCAGAACAATACAGTGAAATTCATGAAAAGACGTTACAAATGTGAGACTACGACCAATAATAAATGAATCCATATGATGCCGCCTAACAGTTCAGGGAACAAATGAAGATCAGTAAACAGTTCAATTGCACAAAACACAAGGGCAGCACAAGATTCAAGACTTCAACGCGAAACTTACAGTAAAAGTCTATATAATTCCGCACTGTTGGAAATCTGGAAGAAAGTAGAAAAGATTATGAGGATCCAAGTGAAGAAAACAGAAGGAAAAAGCAACTTGAAGCATCCCTAAAGAACTGAGTCCAAGACCCAACTATATGGCCGCGGAACCGCGTCCAAATAGGGCATTCCGCCGCGGTTCCGCGGCCGTGCAGTGCACGTGTCGGTGCATGTTTCGGTGCTTTGACCCGGCTTTCTTAGGGTAGTTCTGTAAATTCAAATGTGGATCCGATGTAAAACCTAGGGTTTCTCCTATCTATAAATAGGAAAGCCTAAACCCTAATTTGGCATGCCTCTTTTTAATTTCTTAGATTAAATTTTACTTCTATTGTAATCGTCAACAGGTCATAAATAAAAGTAAGTGTTTTTCATTTTATCTTGCATTCTTCTTAATTGAAATTTATTTTTTTGCAATTTTTTATCCGTCTTTATTTATCTGCAAGTTAGTTAGTTTATTAAAAAGAAAAAATTATAAAAATGAATTTCATCGTAACTTTCCTAATGAGTGAGTAATTCCTCATTTGTTAGGGTTAGGATAGGGAAGGCTTGAGAGATGGAAATCTCTCTCATTCCTTTCATTGCTCGTATAAATTAATTAATTAGGACTCTATTTAAATTAACCACACACCGTTCACTATGGCACCCTATCCTACGAGATAGCGGTGATTCCCTAGTTAGACCGGTTGTGGTTGATTTACATAGAGGTTAGGGCTAAGAGCTAAGAAAGGACGGACAAAGACTAAAAGGATGAAATTACGTTTCTTCCTAGTCGTGCTAATCCCCTTTGTTGACTATTACCCTAACACCTATATTCTTAACTAGGGCAAAGAAAGCAGTGAGTAGAATTCTTTTTCCAAACTAACCTAATCCAAACCCTAGCAAGAATTTAAATCAAATTAATTTCAATCTTAGATTTTAAAATCAAAACTTACCAAAAATAGGACTTAACTCGTAAGAACTTAAAGAAAAAACACGTTTTCCCTGTGGACCGACCCGTACTCAACCGGCTAGCTACCAAGCGACACCGTTATTGATTGCGGTATATTCTTGATCTTGATTTTAAAAACGCATGTACGCAAAAGAAAACCAATCATATGGCAACGCCTCACACACAATGTACGTGAGCGTCAATTTAAATAGAATTAAATTTTATATAGTGAAATATTTTCCTAATCTTTCTAAAATGAGAAAGATTTGCTCTGTTAAATAGATAACTCTTGGATTAAAAATCCAATGGTAATTAAAAATCACCGTTCGAATCAAAAGATAGAATTAAATTCTATACATGGAAAATATTTCCTTCAATCTTGTTAAAAACAAGAAAATATACTTTATTAAACCGAAAGCCTTGGATCTAAGATCCAACGGTGATTAAAAATCACCACTTGATTATGAAATCAAGTCGAGATCTCTTAAATAAATGATCCTATCAACTAATCAACAGTTTCTCATATCCTATATAAAGGACCCATGAGATTAAATCTAGGATATACACAATACCCCCTATGAGCTTCAGCGAAAAACAATCAACCCCATAAGGTGATAGAAGCTACAATCGAGAATTCAATTCTCTTTGAAGAACATCTTCTTCCTCCTCTCAAACCCTATGTAAAAAAAGAGATAAAAATATCGCATTTACCTATCATATGCATAAAAGGGTTTAACCTTCATAAGAACTTAGTTCTTCCTCTGAATCTAATATCCATAAGACAAGTCACTCATAAAAAAGAGAATTTAATTCTCATAGAGGGGTCTTAATCTTAATTTTAGATTCAGAGGAGAACTATTAGTGTTCTGTCCACCATCATCACAAAAGAAAAGGAGAAGAAAAGATGGAGTTTATACTCTAGGAACTTGTTCCTTAAAAATATGCCGAAGAACTGAGATTTTATATGAAAAGATAGGGTTTTTACCCTTTAGAACTTAGTTCCTATATAAAAAAAAGAACTTAGTTCTCGCATAAATGAGATCTGCAGAAAAGAAAAAAAATAGATAGATTTTGATTATCTCTGTTAAGAGTTTAACTCTTTTTTAATACCAGAGTTTAATTTCTGCATGCATATTGCAGCGCCTATGTGATATTCACGTAAGCGCCAGAGCCTTAGCGCCTCACGTAATATCCACATGAGCGCCATAGCCTTAGCTCCAGTGCATGATTGGATATTATATCCCTAGTCGAAACGATTAAGTGCTTAGTAATAATATGGCAACGCCCAAGCATGAGTGTCTCACGTGATAATCAAGTGAGCGGCAGAGCATGATCTGGATATTATATCCATAGTCCAAAATGACTAAGTGATTAACACTGATGGGTAATATAAAAGCCCAAGACTGAGCCTAAAATTGGCTAAGTCTCTGAAGTTTCAAACTTCCTTGAGCCCATATTGCTCATTGTGACCAAGCCCATATGCTCGCCCCTGTTAAATTGTGTAGGATATATATGCCCTAGAAGCCATTATTTGTAATGGGTGCTATGGATATGTATATATCAGCATATATATATGCCCTAGAAGCCATTATTTGTAATGGATAGTGTGTGTGTGTGTGTGTGTGTGTAGGACAATCTTGCTCAGAATGATAGTATGCTATCTGGTTTGACTTTATCTTAACATGTATATATGTTCTACTTGTTATTACATACTACTTATATATGTTGATAAAGCCCGCAGGATGTGCTTGACTACCAGCGTTGTGATGGCGGTCATACTTATGAGGGCTGGGTAGTCTATAAGCATATCCTTAAAAGTGTCCCCAGTCGTAGGAATATCGAGATAGGGCATCGATATTCCAGAGTAGACTGGTGTATACGTTTCTAGACCCCCAACGAGGGACGATGATTAGTCTCACAGCCATTGGTGTGTTTCACCTAAAATTATATACAGGTGCTCACTGTGGGTGGGTACACTGGATGGACTCGCTGAGAACTGCTAGATGGTATTATACCTAGTGTCAGATGGCGGTTCTCGTGTGGCATGTGTACAGGTAGTCTGTAGACCTAAGATCATCATTTGTCTCGTATGAGTTCCCACTGTACTTTGATTACTACCCTACCGTAGCTCAAAGGAGTCGTGCAAACAGGTTTTAGTTGGGTATAGTCCCGATCCACATGGAGGCAGTGAGTGATTGTTAGGGATTCGTCTCTCCCGGCATATGGAGTCGATGTCGCACTGTGTTTGGTTGGTCAACGCCATAAGCCCCTGGCTAGGGCAGTTAAGAAATACTAATAGTTAGATCAGTAATTTATTGAATAGTCTTGAGCCACACCAGCACGACTTATCAAGGTTAATAGGGGTCTAACGTTAACCGCCTCCTAGACCCGGTATGCGATACTCTCAGACGAATAGACCGGACTGTACGGATTTTGTTACGGTTAGGCTCAGTAGGGGTTCAGATGAGTTTGCTCGTCGGCATTCTTTTCGACAGGTACCTAGGTAGCCGTTACGTACAACTAGTGCCGCTGACGCGCTTGTGGTTAAACTCACTGCTAGCATACTGTCGATTCTTTAGAGTCCCACATAGAAGGTTTCTCTGGTTCAGGCGAAACAATGTGGAGGTCGTATGTTTATATGTGCAGGGTTCTGATTGATTGCGTGTACCAGTTGCGCGGAATTTAATCGGACAGTTTTTTTAATACTAGCGGGCTTAGGATTAAGCTGGTTCATTAAATCAGATATTGATTTAATGCTGGTATTATTTTTAGTGGTATTATTCTATCTCTTGGCTATTCGTATTTTGATATGAATACGGATATGTATATACGGTAGAAAGTATTTTGTATAAATACAAAATACCTTCTAGAAGGGGACACCTCATAATGTGTATTTTTCTATTTATTGATAAATAGAAAATGAGGTGTAAAGGAGGCATGGCATGAAGCATGGTTTGAACATTTATTGCAAACACTATTGAAGTATGGCCTGTTTTTAAAAGAAAAAGAAAAATCCTTGATATTATCTTATGTAGCCATTCTTCATGGTTGGGAGACTTTTTCTTTAGCTCATTTTCTTGAGTTGCCATTTCTCTTGCTCTTTTGCCTTCTCCTTTTCCTCAAATCCTACCATTCTCATGAGTTGAGAAACAAGAGTCTTGAGATAGAAAACTCACTACTAATCTTCTCCACTCATTCTTGACTAGCTAGATTAGCAAAATAGCTAGTTAAGTTACTTTTCTTTGAAAGTTGAAATTGAACCTAGGACTTTCGGGTGGATCATCTAGGATCTAGGAGACCGGCAACCAAGCTACACCGAGGACCCTAAAAGGAGCTTAAGAAAAGGAATCAAGACCCGAAGGACATGAATCCGATAGGTATAAGAGTCTAAAACAGTAGAATAATTACCTATGTAGTCTTGCCAGTTAGGGTTTTGTGGTAGATCTTGGGTTAAAATCTTGATTGCATGCTTCAAAATAGATTTTTTTGAAATTCCGCTTTTCTACAAACCTTGTAGAGCATGCAAACTTGACTTACATGGTATCAGAGACATCCCATAAACCTTAACTTGCTAGTTTGCACTAATTTAGAACTTCGACCGACAGAATTATCTGAATCGCATTCCAAAAACTTGCTTGCTGTTCGAATTTTAAAGTTGTTCAAAAAATGTTTTAAGTCATATTAAAATTATGTGAAGGCGACATTAGAGCCGGGAAAAAATTTTGAGCACCTGATCACGAAATTAGACCGCTAATCCGCCGCCAAATAGGTCATTTGGCCGTGGATCCGCGGCCTAATTATGGCTACGGTGCCCCAAATTTTTTCTAGGGTTCAAGTTCATGGAAATGTGATTTTTGGTATATTTGGTTTTTGCCCCGATTTGTTTGTGTACTGGTTTGTACGTGGGTGCAAATATGGAAAGTTTTAATCGATCGAAATTCTAAATTCTTTCTTTTCTGTATACTTGTTTCTGCGGCCGTGAATATCATTGCACGATATAATCCGACTAATTGCTATATGTACAATCAGATGGGTTTACGAATATGATATTTGCGTTGATGCTCTGTGCAGCACTGATGTTATGGATAGATTGTTATGGTGGATAGCCTATAGTGCAATGGTTGTAGTATAATATTGATTCATTTGTATATTCATTATTACGGGGTGAGCGTCCGACATGTTGACTGCCCTTTCCGCCCGTTTGTATATTCTTTTATTGGGGCATGGTCGGGTTGAGGTCGATATCACCGTTGTATATTTTTTTCTTTTTCTGTACTAGGATTACCCCGCGTTGGAGTGCTCGAGTAGACGAGTTCTAGAGGGCAACGGGGCCTCATCTTATAGCGTTGAGACCGGGGTGCCTTACTCTAGAATTGGCGGGTTACTCGCCGCACTCATAAGGGTATAGGATGACCCATGGTGGGGTGCTCAAGTTACCGGATTTCGTAAAGCGCTGGGTGGCCTATTCACTTTGTTGATTAGGGTTGCCTCACTTCCGGGATTGGCAGGTAATTTGCCGCGCTTGTAGGGGTCAAGTTTCTTCATTGCACAAGCTATCCACACGACCAGGAATGTCGAGTTTCATTTAGGGCTCAAATGAAACTCGGGGCTCCTAAATTATCCGATGTTCCTTTTTTATTAGTTTTTTTTTATGTTGTTTCTTATATCATGCCTGGGAAGAATGGTTATATACATGCGCACACACACACACACACACTAGTATATGTTGTATATGTTTTACATCCGTGCTAGTCCTGCGCCCGCTCTGCCGTTAGTTAAGTAACCTAATGGTGCATGACGGGGACCCGTGGCGAATGCGGATGGCATATATGTACATTTTATTTTCATTCTTTTCTAGTGTTATAGGAATTAATTGATGGGACCGCCTTAATCCTCATTAATGCAAGATATGAAACCTAAAAAGATGTTGTTGGAACATTTTGAAAACCCACTCGGTTCTTTTCAAAACACTCGTTTAAAATGCGGAGCTTGAACCACTCCTTTTTCAAAGCTATTGTTCCTTCAACGATATCAAGTTCATTACATTCAAGGTTTTCGCCAAAAACTAGCTGTAGCCCTCCGTCGTTTCAAATGAATAGCACATCGTATTCATGCTATGTTTGTTGGATTTCGTCAAGGCATAGTGAATGGTAGCGGTATGTTGCTTGTTTGTAGCATAGATAGATGCATCGGTTTAGGACAGTCGTACAGTCTTGTTGGCCTTCGTCAAGGACGAGTACGGGTGGGTCTAAATTAATTAGGACAACGACAGTAAGAACTTGACTTGCATCTTATGATTTGTTAGCCTTCATCAAGGTCATAAGAGCTTGGAGCAAAAACCATATCGGGAGTTTCAAACACAAAGGAAACTTGCAGATTTAGCATACCTTCTGGAGTGTGGTGACTAGAGTGCTTCCATCTAGGTCATCACACAATGATAGTTGGATCCCGATCCTACTGATTAGTAGGATTACTCTTGGGAGATACTTTTCACTTCACAATTAGCTAACATATTAGGTGTCTAGAAAGAGTTAACGGGGTTACACCTCTGCGGAAATGAGGTTTATTTTAATTAGGTCTGTGTGAGAGCATGGAGAACCTCCCTCGGAGTACCAACACCCACTTGGCTGAACGGTTAGCAAACTTGTAAAGTGTAAATGATCCCGACTAGTTCTCCTTTTAAGGTTTGATGGAGAATTCGAGAAAACAGTGGGAGCCATCCTGGATAGATAAGAAAATAAATCAATCTAATCTTGTAAGAGTGTACGCTGAGTATTTCTTTTCTCTCTCTCTCTGGCAGCAACCATGACGGGACTTAAACTACTACTCGAAAAAAATACACTGACTGGGCCAAACTATAAAAATTGGCTGAGGAACGTCAACATTGCGCTTACTTATGACAAGGCCCCACCAGTACTGCTCCCCATGTCCCAGGACCAAACTCCTCAATTGTGGACATTGAAGTTTGCAAAACGTGGGACCTGGATTGCGAGAAAGCTAAGTGCATCGTGCTGGCTTCCATGAATAATGAACTCCAGAAGCAGCACAAGAATATGGACAACAAATCCATTATTCTCTATTGCAAGGATTTGTATGGAGAGCACTCTCGTATCGCAAGGTATGAGACCTCAAGAAAATTATTCCAGATGATGTTAGCTTCCGGATCACCTGTAAAAGAGCGCGTCCTAAAGATGATCAGTCTCATTGAGGAACTCGCAAACCTGAGATGCGTGTTAGAGAACGAGTTATACATTAACTTGATTCTACAGTCCCTTCTCTCAATTCGTGCTGAAGTTTAACATGCACGGAATGGAAGATGATCTTCCAAAGCTCCTCAACATGTTAAGGGTAGCGGAGTGCTCCTTGAAGAAGGAGAAGACACCTGTTCTTATTGTTGGCGCATATTCCTCTTCTAAATCCAAAACGAAAGCTAAGAGAACGAAGAAGAAGACCACTACCAAGCTGAAAGGAGGTGCAAAAAGGTGCAAGGAACGAACAAATCGGGGAGAATAAAAGCGGAAAAAGATGAGTGCTACTACTGTCACAAGAAAGGGCACTGAAAGAAGGATTGCAAAGCTTTCAAAGCCAGGGGCAAGGACACGAAGCAAGATGATACTTCTGCTTCAGGTGTGTTTGTAATTGAAAACTATTTTTCAGTAAACTTTATGTCATGCCCCGCTTCCCAGTGTATGGGGAAGGAGACGTGGCGGGCCATGACGTATTTACTCAGAAGTAAACATGCTAAGCGTAAATAAGCAATATAATGAATAACACAAGATATGTAATATAAACAACAACTTTTTATTAATATCCATTCTTTACATACAACTAAAAGAAAAGTACAATGATAGAAAGCGATGCCTAAATAGTGGCATAAGAACTGAAAAGAAATAAGTACAAGGAAAAGCCTAGAATTCTGGTTCCTTTGTGAACTGCTCCAAATCGTCCTAGCTTTGCTCGGTCTCCTGAGAGTCGGGTCCTCCTGACGAGCATTCCAAAGAAAAAAGAGACAAGAATGTCACCAGCGAACTAGCGCTCGGTAAGTCCCAAAAGATAGAATGGAATAGACAAGTAAAGAGAATAGAACTGGTAAATTATCTGTTTGTTATGCTAACGTAGTTCTTTGTAGCTTGGTACAGAAAGTATCAGTGTATACGAGAGGAGTCCAACTTTTCCCGTAGACTATGGTAACCCGTAGTACAAGGCCCCGTCAATACCCATGGGACAACGACGCAAGATGTTTATTTAGGTGTCTTTTAGTGACCATCATCGTGCCACTTTTAACATATTCCGTACCAATCTACCCCGTTAAAACCCCGTAGTGTATATTGTATTGAATTAGGGTTATCAGACTTGCCGAGACCATGGTATAAGTTGTTCATGTAAACTGATTCAGGATCTGAACGGTAGTCATGTAGTCAAGTTCAAGATATAGCCATGGTTCGGTTAAGTCAAGTTATGTTGCGTGTTTGATATTGTTCCAATATTCAGGTTCAGTTCAAGTATACATGTTTGGTATATTGGATTCATGTTAGAATTGGATTCAGATTGATTTGGACTCAGACTAGAGTCAGACACTTAGAACAGAATATGGATCCTAAATTAGGTTTAGGAGTTATTGGTAACTGCTGCACATGAACGGCATGATTTTTGTCTTTTTCCACGACAATTACCATTGATAACACCGTTAAGTTTTTCTACCTTAAATAGGAAAGCACCAACTTTCTCCGGCTCCCTGAGGCTCAAGAAAATTGGTCCCGCTTAAACCTACATTTAATAGGGTTCTTAATGTAATTTTATATAACTTGAGGGGTTTTTATGAAAAATATTTTTAGTATACTTTCAAAATAAATCTCAAGTATTTATTTCTATTATTTAGGGTTTTCATGGATGTAAATTTTTAAAGAATGAAGTATATTAATGAAACTTGAATAGTTCAAGGTATTTTAGAGAAAATTTTGACTTGTATTGATTCTTGATGGTATTTTAGTGAAACATGTCATTCGTTTATTTTCTAGAAAACAAGGAATTTTATTATATATTAAAAATATATAATTTGATAATATTTATATAATTATTAAAAAATAAATTTTTATTATTAAACAGAAATCCTCGTTTTTCTTAAAAATTGTATTAAAATTCTATCGAGATCGTATGCTCCGTGAGGAGGTCTGCATCTCGCCCTACTAGTCCCGAGAATGTGCGATAATCTGAACCATCCAAACCGGGTTCCCCAAAATAGGTTGTAGAGGCACAATCGCAAAAAATTAAGTAACACAATTTAAAAAAATCCGGGTTTTTAATAGTTTAAGGTATTTTGATGAAAAGTAGTATTTTGTCACAAAAATATTGTTCAAGGGAATCGTGCTATGTCAAGATGTGTGTATGTGAGAGGTAGGTCATTACCTCGTGAGGTTTTCTAAAGGTATGCTAAGCAAAATAATTAAAAGATGCCGTATATAAACTTCATGGTATTTAAACATAAAAGCTTAATTAAAATTATTTAACATGGAGTTTTAGAGTGAAATTGGTTTCTAAACATTAGTTAAATAATTACGAGTAAGGTTTATACATGAGTACAAGTGATTCTTAAGAAGAATTGTGGTTTTCAAAGGTTTTAGAAAAAAATGTCGATATAACTCCACTTACCGACATATTTTGAAAAAGTGAAGTTTTATAGTAGAAAGAGAAGAAAAGATATGGGACTTACTTACTAAAAGAATAGAGGGGGGGTAGAGGAAGAGAAGGGTAACCTTCGTGTAGTCGTGGGGTCGCCGGAATCGTCTCGAATCTTTGCTGGAAATTAACCTTGGGCTAACTCTGGACTTAGAAATTTTTTAGAATTTTGGCTATAGATTTCAGAATGAAGAGGGGCTAGGGTATGGGGTTGTATTTATAGTGTGAAATTAGGGTTTTGGAATTGAAGAAAATATTAAAAACCATTAAAAATTGGATTTAAAGATAAATTTTAATTCTCTAGATAATTGCAGGAAAAATAAACAGAACAGGAGTAGTGGGGTAGGCCAAAGGGTTTAGTCGGCAAAACACGGAAGCGATTCCCCACGGGGGGACCGTCGGCTGCGGGCTTATAGCCGATCTCGCCGGCCACGTGGAGGAGATGGGGGTGGGATTGGTGCCACGTGTCCTTGGCTGTGTACTCAACATTTTACACATGTTTATTTTTTCTGTCTTTTCATTTTTACATGTATTACACGTGCAAACTTTTGGGCTTCCAAAAAGTTTAAAAGAAAAATCAGTAAAAAATACATGTGGCTAATGGGATTCGAACACAGGGGCTATGTAACAGCAGTGTAAGGCTTTACCAATGAGTTACAAGTGCTTCTTGCTTTTCTTAAACAAGAATAACTTTTAAATTGTGCTGAGGCTTGCAAACTCCTTTCTGTACTTTAAGAAGAAAAATTTTGTACAAAAAATTTAGGGTCGTTACATTCTACCCTCCTTATAAAAATTTCGTTCTCGAAATTTACAGAAGGAAGTTGTAATAGATTCAAGAAAATTTGATGACAGTGGTGGTGAAAAGAACTACTGAAAGTGCATGAAAAAAATATTTGAAAGAACGAAAGGATGCAAGGGTTTTGAAAAGGAGAAAGATTCCCATTGTTACCCTGACTTACAGCTTCGGCTTCTACGGTCGCAAAAGTGAAAGCCTGACGCTGGGGTACATTCCTCCTAGCTAGAGTCACATTCCACTGTCCTTAGGGCATGTTTCTCTGCCTTTGAGGCATGTTCCTTATTGCCTGGTGGAACTGATGAGAAGGCTATGCAGGAGGTCCACGTGGAGGTGGAGCAGGTAGGGTAAGAGAGGTGCAGGAGCATGAATAGTTGACCGCTGTGGAAAGGTGATGTATGCTGGAACTGGGTTGCATCTATGAGGACATGTTCTAATGTCGTGAGTGGATGCGCCACAAACTAAGCACAGGCCGTTTGCACGCCTGCAGTCCTTTACCAGGTGTCCATCCCTCTTGCAGAAGAAGCAAAAATCTGGACTTGGCCGGTTAAATGTTACTTATGGTCTCCTGGGTGCAAAAGTTGGTATGGAAGAGGCTCTTCCTGCCATCTGGGTGGCAGGATGCTTCACACCGGCAGTCTGAGGTCTACCCTTCTTCTTCACTACTACCTCATATCGTCGGGCAACCTTCAGAGCAAGATCATAGGTTGGGAAATCCCCTATAACTAATGCAGCTTGGATCTCTGGGTCCAACCTTTGCTGAAATCTTCTTGCCCGGATCTCAGCAGTCGGGATGAGGTGTGCAGCGAACCTGCTAAGCATGGTAAACTCGGCATTGTATTCATCCACTGATTTGTTCCACATTGAACATTGCTTCAAGTGGATGAACTGCTGTTCCATGTCGAAACGGGCAGTCTCGGGAAAGTATTTCGCGTCGAACATGTCGTGAAAAGTCTTCCATTCGATTGGCTGGGCAACATGGTTTTCTTCAGCCTTCCACCATACTCTAGCGTTATCTGTGAGTTGCAACTTCGCAACTCTCACCCAAGAAATCTCTGGCACATGTGCTGCTGTTAGGTCATCTTCAATGGACTGAGCCCATTCCTCTGCCTCTAGTAGGCTCTCTTTCCTAGAAAGTGCTTATGGTGCAATGCCCAGAATTGTTTCACTCCGGATGCCTCAACTTCTGGGCGGTGCAAGAGGATAGCAGTCTGCTACTGCTGACCCTCCAATATGCTCTTGATCGCCTCAAGCAATACCATCTGCTCATTGATAGGAGCTGCTACGATAGGTAGTGGTGGTAGAGGAGGTGGAGTGTTTCCATTCACGTTGGTGCTGGTGTTGTTCGGTGAATACATAACCTTAAGAGAAAAGGAAGGGTTATGATAGATTCAAGGAATTTAAAATGTAAAGAAGGTTTAGTTGCCGAATCTTATAATTCTTGTGATATATATTTCTTAGGACTTCATGCAGAACTGACCTGCATGGGCCGCCAACAAAAGCTTTCATGCCCCGCTTCCCAGTGTACGGGGAAGGAGACGTGGCGGGCCGCGACGTATTTACTCAGAAGTAAACACGCTAAGCTTAAATAAGCAATATAGTGAATAACACAAGAATAACAAGAGATGTAATATAAACAACAACTTTTTATTAATATCCATTCTTTACAAACAACTAAAAGAAAAGTATAATTATAGAAAGCAATGCCTAAACAGTAGCATATAAACTGAAAAGAAATAAGTACAAGTAAAAGCCTAGAAGTCTGGCTCCTCTGTGAACTGCTCCAAATCGTCCTGGCTGGGCTCAGTCTCTTGAGAGTCGGGTCCTCCTGACGAACATTCCAAAGAAAGAAGAGACGGGAATGTCGTCAGCGAACTAGCGCTCGGTAAGTCCCAAGAGATAGAATGGAATAAATAAGTAAAGAGAATAAAACATGTAAATTATCAGTTTGTTATGCTAACGTAGTTATTTGTAGCTTGGTAAAGAATGTATCAATGTATACGAGAGGAGTCCAACTTTTCCCATGGATTATGGTAACCCATAGTACAAGGCCTCGTCAATACCAACGGGACAACGTCACAGGATGTTCATGTAGGTGTCTTTTATTGACCATCATTGTGCCACTTTTATTAGTTGGTTAATGGTGCCCTCAAGGAAATTATCGTAGTTGTGGGAATGCAATTACTGAATTCGAGGAGGGCCAATACCAAGAACATTCTTACTCGAGATGATAGTATGCTATCTGGTTTGTCTTTATCTGTCATATGAATGCGTGATACTAGTTATCATGTGTCACAAATCAATGAGATAAAACCCATAGGATCTTTGCTTGACTACTGGGATTGTGATAAGGATCATACTAGTGGGGCCTGGTAGTTTATAAGCACATCCTTAAATGTCCCTAGTTGTAGGAGTATCGAGACAGCGCATCGACACTCCAGTTTAGACTAATGTATACGTTTCATGACCCTGTACGGGGCAATGGATGATACCATAGCCATTGGTGTTTGACACTGATGATTGTATACAGGTGCTCAGATGATGAGTTACACAGGACGGACTCGCCGAGAACTCCTGGATGGTATTATACCAATGTCAAATAGCAGTTCTCTGGTGACATGAGTACAGGGTAGTCCCTAGACCTGAAATCGCCACAGTGACTCGTGTGTGTTCCCACTATACTTTGATTACTAACATACCACGGCTCTGCTGTGTTGTGCAAATAGGTTTTAGTTGGGTACAGTCCCGAAGCACATGGGGGCAGTGAGCGGTCGAAGGAATTCGTCACTCCCGGTATTGGGAGTCGATATCGCAGTGTGCAGGACACGATTATAGCCAGCAGTCCGTAACCACGAAAGTAGAGACAAACTGGTAAGTATTACCAGTTGTATCTCTTTGGTTATGAGTCCTCTGTCAACACGACTTATCGGGTTATTGGGGGTCTGACAGATTCCACCCCCCAAACCCAGTATGCGATACTCTTTGACGAAGAGATCAGACTGTACGGTGACTATCACTTATAGACTTTGTTGGGTCCGGATGAGTTCTCTCATCGACCTGCCATTATCTTGCTCATACCTGGGTAGCCGTTACGTACATCTATTGCCACTGAAGAGCTTGTTGGTTAACCCGAAAGGGGTTGAATCTTAAAGTGTTTCAGATTCAATCGGATACGATCCTGTATAACCTACTGCCAGCGTATTGACAGGTCTTCAGAGTCCCGCAACGAAAGTGCCTGCTCGGGCAAAACGCGATGTGACGTACGTATAGGGATACGTACATGAGTTCGATAAAATATGTATATTGGATATACATGATCAATCAGACGACTGTTATACTAGCCTATTTCACAGCCGGAATACCAAGTCAAGTGTTGACTTGATAACCGTATTTATGATACGGTTTCTAGTATAGTGTATATGATACACACTTTCTACAGTATATGATACTGGGAAGATATTGAGGGCATTTCGTGTATGTGATACATGATGTCTACGTGTAAAGGATACATGTACGAATACTTATTTAATATATATATATATATATATATATATATTTGATATTGTTAGTTATATGTATGCCCTAGAGGCCATTACTGTACATGCGATGTATATTGTAGTGGATGCTTGGACATATATATGGAGGATTTTCTTGCTCGACATGATAGTATGCTATCTGGTTACACTTTATCTTAACATGTACACTTATTGTCTCTCTATTACATGTTGATAAAGCCCTTAGGATGAGTACTTGACTACCAGGATTATGATGCAGATCATACTAGTGGGGACAGGGTAGTCGGTAAGTACATCCTTGGATTGTTCCTAGTCGTGGGAGTATCGAGACAGGGCATCGATACTCCAAAGTAGACTAGCGTATGCGCTTCTCTACCCATATGATGAGCAATGGATGATCCTATATCCATTGGTGTTTGACATCAGAGAAGGTATATGGGTACTCAGTGGAGACTGGGTACACTGGATGGACTCACCGAGAACTCCTAGTTGGTATTATACCTATCTTCGGATAGCAGTTCTCTGGTGACACTTGTACAGGTTAGTCTGTAGACTCGAGATCGTCATAGAGTCTTGTGTGATTCTTACTGTGCTCTGATTTCCACCATACCACGGTCAAGAGATCGTGCAAAAAGGTAGTTTTTAAGTACAATCCCGAGTTGCATGGAGGCAATGAGCGATAGGAGGGGTTTCGTCTCTCTCGGTATTGCGAGTTGATGTTGTGCTATGCTCGATTGGATATAACAGGAAATCCCTGGTCAGGGTTGCTGAGATTTACCGGTAAGTGTTACCAGTAGTTTCTTGAACCGTTATGGACCTTGCATCGGCATGGCTTATCAGGCTATTGGGGTCTGACATTATACCAACCCCAAGCTATGATATACGACATATCAGACGAAGAGACCGGATTGTACGATAGTGTTACTGATTAGATTCGCAGGAGTGTGAGCAGGCTTACTTGTTGATCTTTTGATCGCTCAATACCCGGATGGCCGTTACGTTTAGCAGACCGCTTGCGGCTTGTGGGTGTTTGATATGATCATCACCTACTGCCGGCGTATTGACGAGTCTTTAAAGTCCTACACAGAGGTTTCCTGGTTCATGCGAAACGGAGTAGGAGCACATATGTGATATGTGCGGGACCGAGATTATTGCGTGTATGTGATACCGCATTCCATTCTCGCGATATGTGATATCGTTCGGTTATATTTGATATAGCCGGGTTATCAGATCAAGAGTTGATTCGATAAGTTGATTCATATGATATTGATCGGTTGTATATGATATAGCCGGATTATTAAATCAAGAGTTGATTTAATAATTTAATGTATAATTATATATTTGATATATTACATTACATTACCTAATATTAGCTCACTTAAGTAATTCTTTTTCTTACATTTGATACACTTTACATATATGTGATATATGTATTGTTTTCTTTTGACACATAAATATATATGTGATATATATTCATGTGTCATGCTAGGTTACATTTGCAATAAGGGTGTATGATACTTATACCATGCTAGGGTTTACGTTTGGGTTTTATTTATCATTAAGTAATTCACAAAACATTTTGAATTAGTCATGGATAAGCTTGTAGAAGCTTATGGATACATTGACTTATTCAACTTGTTTTGTCTAGCTTAAGATATTTGTTAACCCAACACTTAACCTTAGACTATGGTTTATTTTCTATATGAGTTAGGCATGATACTAATTCACCCATGGTTGCAATTCTAACCTCACTCTCTCATGAGTTCATTCTTGTTCTTCTTCATCAAAGAAAAAGCTCACTAGGTTTTTTCTAAGTGAAGAATTAGTGTGAGAAAAATAAAACTAAAGTGAGCCCACTTCCTACTTCATCATTCTCTACTATTAGCCATTTAGTTTAGGGTGTTTGCTTCACTAATCTCACCATTAGTGAAGAGATAGCTTGGGTTAGTGTCTTCTCGACGTAGATCATTTTCGGCCTCAAAGACTTCGATGCAAGCTTGTTTGTTTCTTTATGGGAGCCTTTCTAGAGTCCGGGAGTTCGTGATCACAGCGAAGGGACTACTACACGGAGCTATTGAAGTGAAGGACCGATCTACAAAAGTTGTATTCCCTAATTCACTTAGTTGTTAAGTTGTTAACATTACTTATCGTATGATTCTTTAGTTAGACATCCTATGTTTAGGGTTCCTTAGCATGGCAAAATTTTAATTTGGCATGGACGATACCTCCCGAAATCCTGCTGCCGTGCTAGGCAACCCTGCAGTGATATCAGAGCCTAGCTAGAGAAATACATGATATTTGTTAGATTACGAAACCGAAACGAATCCGTAACTTGCAACTCCATGACCTAGTTTCTGTCGAATTTCGTTTGGGCTCTAAAATTTTTTTAAACAACTGCAGAGTATTATATGTGATATAACATGAACATCACCAAAATTTGGAGCCATTTTACCTAAAAGTGGCCGGCCACAATGGTCTTAAAACCGAGCTCACCGGTGTTTCGTAGACTTTGGGCTTCAAATTTTGGTTGTGTTCCAGTCTCTGGGTTTTAGGGTTTCAGGTGTTGATTGTTTTTGCTAAATTTGCATGTGATACTTATTTTCTTGTCACGACCCGATGGAACATGACCGGCACTTAAACTACGAAACGTCTCGAGGCGTATGTAATCTAAGTAAGCTAAAACCCAGAAATCCAAAACAAGTAAAGCAGTAGAGTGAAGGAAAAACCAATTTTAAAGCAAGAAGTTTAACAACATAAGCCGAAGTATGCATTTTTAAAATGTCAAGTCTTTTCTGAAAATTTCGACAGAGTTTCCTTCGTAAATTCAGACCCCAAACGGGTACAAAACCTGGTAAAGCATGTATAATGAATAAAGGCATCCCCAAGCGGGAGCTAGCACTTCGTCAATTGACGGTCACAACCATGCAAGCAATATAATATACAACGCCGAAGGGCGAGGATCAAAACTCAAAAGAAGGCCCATATCCACCAGAAAATCATAATAATACAACGCGCGACTCTAAGGTCGAAAGAATATACACTGGTCATCTATCTCTAACAATATACAAGTATGGTTGATGGAGTTTTACTAGATACAACTGAAATAACAAATATACAATGGTGGTCCTGATGCAAAAGAACCCACCTACCAAAACAATCATCCGGAAGGAACAGTGTGCCAGCAAAGCCGCAACGAAACCTGTACAGCAAAACTAGCAAGGAATTATGGCACAACGGGGGTGAGTTGCCAACTGTGAGTAGAAAACATTTACGAGTAGAAATCGCATGTATGACGCTATCTTAGGTCATATCAAGTAATATCCTCAAATAAATATCCTGGTCCATCTATATATAAGTGTAATACTACATGCTCGTGTCAGTACCTCAGATAGCAACATATCAGATATATGATGTATGAATGCATGACGAATGGAAACAGAATACATCATGAAATCAACAGAGAAATCAGTGTCAAGTATCGACACAAAACATAAATATCAGTATCCCAATATCTCAAATCTTAAAATCTCAGTGTCTCGAATCCCAATATCTCAATATCTCAATATCTTGGGCTCCGTTAGTCCGGATCGGCCCATATTATCAAATCACACGACCACGGACGGTATCCTCCGGATATCCGCCGCGCCAGGTAAAATCACCAGTAGGTAGTGCTCCCCTGCCAGGCTCATCGTCTACAACTCGAGCTTATTGCCCCGGGGTACCTTACCGGGCCCACCATATACCCGAGATGGTTCATCCTCTCCTCGCAACGGGTCTCGAAAACCATCAGTAATCATGAAAACTCATGGTGGACGACTCATACATCATGAGAAAACCGCAACTTGCATTTTAAAAAAAGGAGGGAGAGAGAAGTTTATATATATTCTTGTGGTTTTCCCCCAAATCCAGAAATCTCATGGAAATCCGAAATCCAAGAATCAAGAGTAAATAAACAGTGAATATCGGCATAAAACCCTAAAATAGTGCATAACTAATGAGTATATGAATGCATCTGATATCATGCAAAGAGTGCAATAGTTAAACTAGAATATGAAAGCGATAACATATTGCAACTATCAACTAGCAAGCTATGTCAATGAATAGTATTTTCTAAAGTGTACGTGACATGGCAATTACCGATGATGATGTCTGTGAGCCGGCAAACAGGTGTACGTGGAACATACGCATCATTGGTAATGGTGCTGGTGTCCTGACAGCAGGGTTTCATGATAATTATAGATAACATATGTATAAATATGCAATGCGATGAAACATCATGAATATACAGAAAGTGATGTAGTAACAGCAACACTGAAAAATATACCTACCCAATATACGAGTCATACAGTTTGGTATTTAAAATGCTCATGATTCTCCACTTTTGAAAATGAGTATAACTCGAGCCCAGTCAAAAGGGTAAGCAAATCCACCTAAGTCTGAGTCGATCTATATACATATCTAGTTATCACGCCCCGCTTTCCAGAGTACGCTAAGATAGCTACGTGACATAGCCAACCATGCTACCTGTGGATAGGAAATATCCTTCCACAGTCATATTACGGTTGTAGAGATATCAAGAACAATCATAAACTATCTAACACATGTCCATAAGCCAGAATAAAACGAGTCAAGAATAAAATAATGCGGAAGCAAAAGATCCAATACAAGAATAAACTGGAATGTACGTCCCTTAATGTGGGCTCACATCAGGAATGAAAATACCGAAAGTAAAATAAACTAACTACCAACAAGTCCTCACTGCTCAGCCTGCTGACTGAAATACTCCTGCTCGGCCTGTAGCGAAGGTAAAGAATCTGGGCAATGCAAAACCCAGACATCAGTGCGTCATAAAATCAAGCAGTAATATAAACAGGGGTAGCAAGACATGCAGGTATGAGTATGAGCAAGAATATAACAAGAATATATGACAGTGAGTATGTCAGTATAAATGACATGCAGTGATATCTAAACTGTGCTACGGGGTTATCTATTCTAAGTCTTCGAAACCAAGTAATGTAATCCTCATCGTAACCCATCGGTGATTATTTCGTAACGCCCGGAAAAACGGCAAACAATAGGTATTCCGTAATGCCCGGAAAAACGGCAAACAATAGGATGGCCCTTTGAGTTACGTTCGGTTACATTCCTGATTTTCCCATACCCCCAAGTTATATATGTCAAGTCAGGTATTAATAAATCTGGAATTAATGCCAACACGGGATCAAACAGGTACAGGTTTGTCTGGCTAGACAACAGGAAATGTCCGTAGGGACAACATGTCAAGGTTGTTGGCATTAGTAACAAGATCAGGTTATTGGTAAAGCCATGGTACCTCAGGTCAAGTCAGATAGTATATAAATATCATGTCATGTTAAGAAGTGCACGATACCAAGTCAGGTCAAGTAGTAGGTGTATCAAGTCATGTCAGGGGTGCACAAAAATGTCACGTGGGTGCTCATAATCAAACTAAAATAAGCATGGGTATACAAAACAAGTATGGGGTACTAATGGAACAATAAAAATGGAACATTGTGATGTAGTATGCAAATAGGTATAAATTAAAATATATGAATGCACGGTTATCTATTTGAGTTAGGGTTATGGTTTCAATACTAATTAAATACACTTTATCAAATATGGAATGTTAAAATCTCATTATTACGTATTAAATGATTTAGGAATGCAATTGTATAATGGATGCAAACGGTGTCCGAAAGGTTATAAACAATTAAAAGAGTACTATGGGCTATACAAATAATCATTATGTGATTTAAATATGGACGTGGGTACCACGTATTGTAAACTAAAATGCAACATGATATGTTTCAAGTTCTAGGTCTAAAATGATATATGGAACATCAATAGGTTTAAATGGAACATGCGGCATTAGATTTAATCTACAGCTTTAGTATGCAATTAAATACGTATAAAAATAATATAAATAGCATGTAGCAAGTTTCACTTGCCTCGACAGATCAAGAAACGGGTATACGGAACGTTACACGTCGGCGGGAAGAACTCGCGACGCGCGTACGGTACACGGAACAAATCTAAACAACGTACAAGGGGATCACACGGGTCAAGTACGCTCGCTGGGTCGTCGGGATCGTCGACGGCACGGCCGGATTCCGGCGAACTAAAAGAACAATGAACATTTAAAAAAAAAGAAAATAAATAAAAGAAAGAAGAAAAGAAAGAAGAAGGAGGAAGAGGTGTGCTCGGCTCACCGCTGCGTCGATCTGGGACGATGGACGACAACGAGATCACTCCGGTGATCGTCGCAGTGAAGCGATGTGTAGGGCTCGGCCATTCTCGGGTGCGTGTGTAGGGGCTATGGAAGGAGAAGAGATGGAGGCGGAGGTGATGAGGGTGAGGAGGCGACGAGGTCGGGAAAGGCGTCGTCGGTGTTTTGTGCGACGGCGAGGTGGAGGCGGCGGCTAGGGTTTAATTATGGGTTCGTTTACAAAAAAAGAAAGGAGGAATAAAGAAATATATACAGAGAGGGAGAGAGAAAGAATTTATCGAGAGGAGAGAGAGAGATTCTGAGAGAGAGGGAGGAGAGAGAGAGAGAGTTGTGAGATGAGAGAGAGAGGAGAGAGAAGAGAGAGAGGGAGAGGTGAATAGGGAGGAGAGAGAAATTTGGATTTATGTGGAGGAGAGAGAAAGAAATAGCGGTGAGGGAGAGAGAGAGGAAGAGAGAGAAAGGAGAGAGGATGGTGGGGCCGGCGCAAAGGAATAGAAGCTGGGGATTGGTTAAAGAAAGATTTTAAAGAAAATTTTTAAAAAGATTTTATATTTTCAACTAAACTGATTTGTTCTGTTACGTGATTTTTAAAGGGAAATTTTAAATAAAACTTAATAAATTTTGAATTTAGGCGGATACAAAAATATTCCAAAACGCGCCCGGGACGGGTCCAAAAATTTAGATTTAAAATACGAAAATTAAATGCGACTTCCAAATTTTAAAATGAATGATTAGCTAACTAAAATGCATACCCCCAAGAACGGACGCACGTACGTGCGCGTAGCCATCCAAACATGTCCGTTTCACTGAACGAGACAAGAACAAGATGCATAGACACTACCACAGGGTTAGGGGTATCATGCAGGCTGTGAAATGCAATTTTAATTTATTTTACGTGATCTAAAATGTTATATGTAAAATATGCGATGCTAGATGAAATGCCAATATGCAGTTTATATTAGATGTACGTGTCTATGTAACAAGCCAGGGTAATCTATAAATATGAATTATCCAGTTCAAGCAAGCGGGTCGGGTCAAATGCAATGTAAAATGTAAACTACCATTCGCATCCAAATATGATAAATCAATAAAATACCACATATAATAAATACGGAACAAATATTGGTATAACTGAACTCGGTTGTTACATTATACCCAACTATAAAAAGAATTTCTTCCTCGAAATTCTAAGAACAAGAAAGGATAAACAATCAATCAAACTACAAGAATAGCTGTGGAAACTTCTGCCGGA
The DNA here is from genome assembly GCA_030015575.1 of Agapanthus africanus. Lineage (NCBI taxonomy): Eukaryota > Viridiplantae > Streptophyta > Magnoliopsida > Asparagales > Amaryllidaceae > Agapanthus > Agapanthus africanus. Next base: position 849,104,431 of record CM057338.1, on the reverse strand, counting down.
TTTCATTTTCTCGTTCCCAAGTCGATTCTCTATGTGAGCGATTTCCCCAAGAGACAAGCACAAGGGGGACAACCTTGTTCTTAAGAACCTTTTTCTCTTCGATCCACAATCGACATCGGTCGCTCCTCAAAAGTCAAATCTTCACATACAGTTAGCTCCGAATGATCCAGTACGTGTGTTTCATCGAACATATTTACGGAGTTGAGATACATGAAACACGTCATGAACATTCACCAAGGATTGCGGTAACGCCAATCGATACACCACTTCTCCAACACGCTCCAAAATCTCAAAAAGTCCAACGAATCGAGGACTAAGCTTTCCTCGACTTCCGAAATGAATCACCCCTATAGTGGGTGATATCTTCAAGAATAACAAATCACCAACGGCGAACTCTAGAGGTCTTCTCGATGTATCTACCCAACTCTTCTGTCGGTCTTATGCTGCTTTCATAAGATTCCGGATAGTGTTAACCTTCTCAACTGTTTGCACAACCAAATCTGGTCCCAACAATCTTCGTTCACCAACATCGTCCCAACAAACAGGTGAACGACACTTGCGACCATATAACGCTTCGAATGGAGCCATCTGAATAGTTTCCTGGAAACTGTTATTATAAGAAAACACTACTAAGTGCAAATGATCCTCCCATGAACCCTTGAAGTCTAACATGCAAGCTCTCAACATGTCTTCAAGAGTTTGGATCGTTCTCTCCGACTGGCCATCTGTCTGAGGATGATAAGCTGTGCTAAACTTCAATCGAGTCCCCAAACTTTCCTGTAACCTCCTCCAAAAGTGTGATAAGAAACGAGTGTCACGGTCAGACACGATGCTCACCGGTACTCCATGCAATCTTACAATCTCCTGCATATACGTTCTGCCAAAGTTTCTATTGATTGACCAACTCGAAAAGGGATGAAATGAGCTGCCTTGGTCAATCGATCAACAATCACCCAAACTTCATTGTTGCCTTTTGGACTCCGCGGTAGAGCCGTCACGAAATCCATGGTTATATGTTCCCACTTCCATTGAGGGATCGGAAGTGGTTGCAATAAACCAGCAACCCTTTGATATTCAGCCTTAACTTACTGACACACCAAGCACTTTGCCACAAAGCGGGCAATCTTTCGTTTCATGCCTTCCCACCAGAATTGCTGTCGTATATCTCGGTACATCTTCGTGCCTCCTGGATATACGGAGTATGCTAAATTGTGTGCCTCCTTCATAAGTTCTTCGCGAATATCTCCCTTGGCACACACAAACGGCTACCATATCGCAACGAACCATCTTCATGAATTAACAGGTCCGTTCGAAGTCCAGCTTCATCCTGTTATCGAAACTTTTGCAATCTAGGGTCCTGCAATTGCGCTGTTTTAATATTCTCGATCAACGATGACTGTACTTGCAGCAGCATCAACTGTCCCGAAGAATGCGGTAGCACAACCTCCAAATCGAATCTTCGAAAGTCTTCAATAAGTTTCTTCTGTGCAGTCAACGTCTGAATTGCTGGAAACCGACTAAGCGCATCCGACACAACATTAACTTTCCCCGGATGGTATTTGAGATCAAGATCGTAATCAGCCATCAGCTCCAACCATCTGCGCTACCTCATATTAAGCTCCTTCTGCGTGAACACATACTTTAAGCTTTTGTGATCGGTGAAAACCTCGACCCTTTCGCCTAATAAGTAGTGTCTCCAAATCTTCAAAGCGAAAATCACAGCTGCTAGCTCCAAGTCATGAGTTGGGTAATTCTTCTCATGGGTTTTCACTGTCTCGATGCGTATGCTATAACCTTCCCATGCTGCATCAAAACACATCCCAATCCTTTCCTAGATGCGTCGCTGTGAATTACCAATCCTCCGGAATTGTCTGGCACAGTCAGAATAGGAGCAGTTATCAATCTCTGCTTCAACGCCTCAAAAGCTGACGCACACTTCTCCGTCCACACAAAAGATACCTCCTTGCGCGTAAGCTTGGTCAATGGCTCCGTCAGACGAGCAACATTCTTCGGAATCGGCCAATCTCGAACTGCTGCAATCTTTTCGGGATCAACGGCGATTCTATCTCCGAACATGACATGTCCCAAAAACTTCACTTCTTGAAGCCAAAACTCGCACTTGCTCATCTTTGCATACAATTTTTCTTGCCTCAACGTCTGCAGTGCGATCTTCAAGTGTTCAGCATGCTCTTCAATACTCTTGGAGACCAGAATATCATCAATAAACACTATTATAAACTGGTCCAAGAATGGTGAAAAGATTCGGTTCATCAAGTCCATAAATATCGCCGGTGCATTCGTTACTCCAAAGGGCATCACTAAATACTCGTAATGTCCATACCGAGTTCGGAACGCCGTCTTGCAAATATTTTCTGTTTTAACTCAGACCTGATGATATCCGGATCGCAAATCCAGCTTCAAGAATACCCTTGCGCCACTAAGCTGCTCAAATAATTCGCCAATGCGAGGGATCGGGTACTTGTTCTTAATAGTCACCCGGTTTAATTCTCGATAATCGATGCACATCCTCCTTGTGCCATCTTTCTTCTTAACTAGAAGAATTGGAGCTCTCCAAGGTGAGTTACTGCTTCGAATCCAACCCTTCTCAAGTAATTCAGTAACCTGCTTCTTGACTTCTTCCAACTCCACTGGTGGCATTGGATAGTATGCTTTAGAAACTGGCGCTGCACCAGGAACAAGATCAATCGCGAACTCTACGTCTCGCTTCGGTGGTAAACCTGATATGTCTTCGAACACATCCATGAAATCTCGAACAATAGCTGGCGCTTCATCTCTACCAGCTTCCATTGACGATAGAACATTAGCTGTCGGCCTAGCCCTAAACTCGACTAGCCCGACAGAACTGCTTCCTCCAGTGAAGATAAACTCTGGATGTCCGGGAATCTGGAAAATTACTTTCTTTGCCCTACAATCGATGTGAGCGTGGAAAGTGCCGAGAAAATCCATTCCCAAGACGACTTCATAGCTGCCTGTATCAATCATCAAGAAATCTGCAAACAGCTCCCGTCCGCAAACAACAACTGCACAATCCTTACATTCTCTACTAGATATGATCTTCCCATTCCCAGTGTGTATGTTCCATAAACTAGACAGGGTTGTGCAAGAAATCGAGTGTGTAGTAATAAACTTGGACGACATAAAACAATGGGATGCACCAGAATCTAATAGTGCTAATGCGGGAAAACCATGAACAAGTAGAATACCTAAAACAACTTCTCCTGAAGCCTTAGCTTTCTCAGCCGTCAGGGTAAAAGCTCGAGCTTGATTGGGTCCCTGAGTTATCAGCTTCTGCTCCCGAAACTGTCTCTGCGGTGGCTTCTGAGTATCTTCCTTCAACCGTAGCTTCAACGGACAAGTATCAATGGTGTGATCAGCTGATCCGCAAATAAGACAAAGTCCAAGCCTCTTACGACAATCTCTTCGATAATGACCCGGTCGTTGGTAGTAATCGCACAACACCCTTCCTTTTTGCTCGGGCAAAACTGGCTTCTTCATTGGTAAAACGCTACGCCTGTCCACCGGAATACCTCTGCGTCCATGTGCTCGGTTCGGTGCAAATGCCGGCTTCCGTACTGTAACTGTTGGCTGCTGTGTACTCCCAGTCTTCATAGATAGGCTCTGATGTTCTCGGGCCGCTGTAAGTACTTGTGAGAAGGTGGTCAAACCTAGGGAGACAATCTGCCTCTGGATGTCCACATCCAAACTGCGCATGAACCTCCTTGCCCTATCAGCATCATTGGCAACCAAAGGTCCAGCGAATCTACTGAGCCGCGTCCACTCAGCTGCATGTACATCTAAAGGTGCGCCGTTCTGCCTCAAACTGATGAACTTTTCTTCCATTTCCTCCCGTGCAGTCCGCGGGAAGAACTTCTCTAAGAAACTCTTCAAAAAATCCGCCCAACTGATCGGCTTGGGCAAGCGGGTCTCTTCCACAAGCCACCATTCACGGGCATAATCCACCAACTGGATGCGTACCACATCCACCCTCTTATCCTCTGGGATCTGTGCCGCAACGAGTAAGTTCTCCGTGTCAACCAGCCACTGCTCCACTGGCAACGGCTCTTCCAGGCCAGTAAAGACAGACGGACCTAGTCTCCTGAAATCCGCCACGGTACCCACACGATCAACTGGTCTGGCCACAACATTGTTCACGGACTGCTGAACGGTCCGCAAACCTTCCTGAAAGGCTTCAGCTTGCTGCTGGTTCAGCTCGGTCTGTCGCTTTTGGTTCTCCAACATCCCACGTATTACTCCAAGCATAGCGGCTTCATCAACACGCCTCTGGTACGTTTTCAGATTCTTTCCTGCCATGTTCCTGAAATCAAAGCACCTAAAGGATTAGCATGATAACAGATTAAAAATATAGATCAAGGATATGAATCAAGGCTAGAACTCCAAGTTACTTAAATAGAGTACCGCATTGTAACCATGCCGCGGTATCATAGTTACAATCACATAACTCCACCAAAGTCGCTTAAGTTCTAGAGATAACCAAAAGGAAACCAGGTTTCGAGGCAATATGCAAAGGAGGTTTGCATATCGTAAAAGTAGGATCAGGAGGAAGTTAAGATTCAAAAATAGTAAGACAGTAAGGTGGCAGGACATGTTTCCTAATCACGAGTATTCTGATTCGTGTATTGGGTCCAATACCCAACTACAAAAGAATCAAACCCGATTAACCTAGATCCTATGGCTCTGATACCAAAAGAACCATGTCACGCCCCGCTTCCCAGAGTACGCTAAGATAGGCACGTGACATAGCCAACCATGCTACCTGTGGATAGGAAATATCCTTCCACGGTCACATTACGGCTGTAGAGATATCAAGAACAATCATAAACTATCTAACACATGTCCATAAGCCAGAATAAAACGAGTCAAGAATAAAATAATGCGGAAGCAAAAGATCCAATACAAGAATAAACTGGAATGTACGTCCCTTAATGCGGGCTCACATCAGGAATGAAAATACCGAAAGTAAAATAAACTAACTACTAACAAGTCCTCACTGCTCAGCCTGCTGAATGAAATACTCCTGCTCGGCCAGTAGCGAAGGTAAAGAATCTGGTCCATGCAAAACCCAGACGTCAGTGCGTCATAAAATCAAGCAATAATATAAACAGGGGTAGCAAGACATGTAGGTATGAGTATGAGCAAGAATATAACAAGAATATATGACAGTGAGTATGTCAGTATAAGTGACGTGCAGTGATATCTAAACTGTGCTACGGGGTTATCTATTCTAAGTCTTCGAAACCAAGTAATATAATCCTCATCGTAACCCATCGGTGATTATTCCGTAACGCCCGGAAAAACGGCAAACAATAGGTATTCCGTAACGCCCGGAAAAACGGCAAACAATAGGATGGCTCTTTGAGTTACGTTCGGTTACATTCCTGATTTCCCCATACCCCCAAGTTATATATGTCAAGTCAGGTATTAATAAATCTGGAATTAATGCCAACACAGGATCAAACAAGTACAGGTTTGTCTGGCTAGACAACAGGAAATGTCCGTAGGGACAACATGTCAAGGTTGTTGGCATTAGTAACAAGATCAAGTAACAGGTAAAGCCATGGTACCGCAGGTCAAGTCAGGTAGTAAATAGGTATCATGTCATGTTAAGAAGTGCACGGTACCAAGTCGGGTCAAGTAGTAGGTGTATCAAGTCATGTTAGGGGTGCACAAAAATTTCATGTGGGTGCTCATAATCAAACTAAAATAAGCATGGGTATACAAAACAAGTATGGGGTACTAATGGAACAATAAAAATGGAACATTATGATGTAGTATACAAATAGGTATAAATTAAAACATATGAATGCACGGTTATCTATTTGAGTTAAGGTTATAGTTTCAATACTAATTAAATACACTTTATCAAATATGGAATGTTAAAATCTCATTATTACGTATTAAATGATTTAGGAATGCAATTGTATAATGGATGCAAACGGTGTCCGAAAGGTTATAAACAATTAAAAGAGTACTATGGGCTATACAAATAATCATTATGTGATTTAAATATGGACGTGGGTACCATGTATTGTAAACTAAAATGCAACATGATATGTTTCAAGTTCTAGGTCTAAAATGATATATGGAACATCAATAGGTTTAAATGGAATATGCGGCTTTAGATTTAATCTACAGGTTTAGTATGCAATTAAATACGTATAAAAATAATATAAATAGCATGTAGCAAGTTTCACTTGCCTCGACAGATCAAGAAACGGGTATACGGAACGTTACACGTCGGCGGGAAAAGTCGCAACGCGCGCACGGTACACGGAACGAATCCAAATAACGTACAAGGGGATCACACGGGTCAGGTACGCTCGTTGGGTCGTCGGGATCGTCGACGGCACGGCCAGATTCCGGCGAACTAAAAGAACATTGAACATTTAAAAAAAAGAAAATAAATGAAAGGAAGAAGAAAAGAAAGAAGAAGGAGGAAGAGGTGTGCTCGGCTCACCGTTGCATCGATCTGGGACGATGGACGACGACGAGATCACTCCGGTGATCGTCACGGTGAAACGATGTGCAGCGCTCGGCCGTTCTCGGGTGCGTGTGTAGGGGCTATGGAAGGAGAAGAGATGGAGGCGGAGGTGATGAGGGTAAGGAGGCGACGAGGTCGGGAAAGGCGTCGTCGGTGTTTTGTGCGACGGCGAGGTGGAGGCGACGGCTAGGGTTTAATTATGGGTTCGTTTGAAAAAAAAGAAAGGAGGAAGAAAGAAATATATACAGAGAGGGAGAGAGAAAGAATTTAGCGAGAGGAGAGAGAGAGATTCTGAGAGAGGGGGAGGAGAGAGAGAGTTGCGAGATGAGAGAGGGGGAGGAGAGAGAGAGAGAGAGAAGAGAGAGATCGAGAGGTGAGAAAGAGGGAGAGGTGAATAGGGAGGAGAGAGAAATTTGGATTTATGTGGAGGAGAGAGAAAGAAATAGCGATGAGGGAGAGAGAGAGGAAGAGAGAGAAAGGAGAGTGGATGGTGGGGCCGGCGCAAAGGAATAGAAGCTGGGGATTGGTTAAAGAAAGATTTTAAAGAAAAATTTTAAAAAGATTTTATATTTTCAACTAAACTAATTTGTTCTGTTGCGAGATTTTTAAAGGGAAATTTTGAATAAAACTTAATAAATTTTAAACTTAGGCGGATACAAAAATATTCCAAAACACGTCCGGGACGGGTCCAAAATTTCAGATTTAAAATACCAAAATTAAATGCGACTTCCAAATTTTAAAATGAATGATTAGGTAACTAAAATGCATACCCCCAAGAACGGACACACGTACGTGCGCGTAGCCATCCAAACACGTCCGTTTCACTGAACGGGATAAGAACAAGATGCATGGATGCTACCATAGGGTTAGGGGTATCATGCAGGCTATGAAATGCAATTTTAATTTATTTTATGTGGTCTAAAATGTTATATGTAAAATATGCGATGTTAGATGAAATGCCAATATGCAGTTTACACTAGATGCACGTGTCTATGTAACAAGCCAGGGTAATATATAAATATGAATCAACCAGTTCAAGCAAGCGGGTCGGGTCGAATGTAATGTAAAATGTAAACTACCATTCGCATCCAAACAAGATAAATCAATAAAATACCACATATAATAAATACGGAACAAAAATTGGTATAACTGAACTCGGTTGTTACACTAGTAGTCGGTGATCTCGCCTCAATAGTATCACGTACGATACAATAAATAATATGACATCCTTGAGTCAAGAGTGCAGATCTATCCTCATAACTATATCTCGTACGGTAAATCTATCGTACGACATCCCAAATCTGGGTACGGTTCAAATATCACATTTGTCTCATTATTCATCTGGTATCCACATCATCACATATCGAGAGCAGGAGGTACTAATATAAGTCTAGTACACTACTAATATCATCAACAATATCATGATCTGGCTACTGATCTGAAGTTTCCTACAATCCGATGCCATCCACACATATTATCATATAGAAGTATACATCGCCTAAGCAATCCATTAAAAATATCATAAGCTATCTCATCTCATATCCCGATCATATGTCAACTATCATATATATATCATCATCCACATGGTATCGTCGTCCAACGATCCTCTATAACATCATGACATATCTCGGTCACATATTAAATACCTCACGACATCATGCCCGATCAGATCGACTTATTCCCAAGTATCATATAACATTCTCATCATCCAAGCATATGAATACTAATATATATATGTCCCCAATACGCACAAGGAAGTAAATTTATGCGAGTATGTGTACGTGCGTGTATGCAAATCTTTACTCTAGGGTTTCACGACTAAGAAATCGCCTAAAGTCCTTTCTTCAATTCTCGCTAAAACTAACCCCTAATCTTCTAAAGCTTTTCTTGCTAAGCTTCATATCATACACTAACATATAAAAGTATATATATCACATCCCATCATTTCTCACAACTTTGCGGGGGTGATATACGCCATCCACCCGACTTCCCCCATAGATATAATCTACTCACCTTGAGCTTCGCTTGCTGGAGTCGATGATGCTACGCTCATCCTCGTCATCTAGAAATCTACGTGGGGGTACCTACAACCAATACACAATCGCAAACGCGTATTAAAACCAAGTCGGAAAACCAAAACAACACACGTTTCTCCTATAGATCAAAACCTATAGCCCCGCGTGCAAAACACGACCAAAACCCTAGTCGTTGGCGTTCAAACACCACACGACGGAAACACAGTATCAAATACCAAAACCAAATTCATAGAAAGCCACAAAACGAATTCAGAAACTTAGAAAACATGCTCCAGATTTTACCCTAAGTCAAATTAGCCAATTCTGCATATATGGAGGGTCTATTTTTCTGATAAAGGAGCCACAGAACATAAACTGACCAATTTGCCCCTACTCTGGACGCAAATTGCGGCCAGAACGAATAAATTTGTGGCCTTAGCTTGGGGGTTGGGGCTTGGGTCTCTGTGGTAGCTTCCCAGCTGCCTGCACAACTCTCAGTCTTCGCTAAATAATTTTCCAGGTCTCCGAGTTACTCCAGATTCCAATATACTACCACAATTTCCACAATTTCCCGTATCGGCAGAATTTCAAAGTTTTAAATTGGGGTTAAGTCTCAGGTTTTGGGGCCAATATGGTATCTTGAAGGGGGTTTAAGGTCACTACTAACCTCAATTATACCCTAGGATTCAATTCAAACCTTAATCCTTCTCTAGAAATTTTCAAACCTCACTAATCAAAACCAATTTAACTCTAAACTACTATAAGGTGCTATTAGACTTTAAATTAAACTAGATGGAAGAATTTATACCTCACTTGGGCAACCTAAGAAAAACCTTAGCTTCCCAATGTTGTCAAAATCCTACTTTACATGGTCCATTGTGTAGAGGGTGAAGAGGGGATCACTTTTAATGAAAGGGGTTTAGGGTTTTGATGGAGATTTGGAGATGATTTCTTGGGGTGAAGGTTGAGGGAGATGAGGTTGAAGGAGGAGAAGAAAATGATGTAAAAATGGTGGAGGGAGTTGAATGTGGTAGCCCCCCCTCTCTCACTAATTACCTTTTTTGCCATTCCTATTTTCTTTTCTTTTCTCTTTTAAAAACAAATCACAGTAATACCCACAAAACAACACAAATGCAACAACATGTGACCAAATGCAACACGACATGGTGCACTAGCCATGAAAAACAGTAAAAACACGGATTTGGCCTAATCGCGATTAGCAGTGCACTAATCGTGTTTTCATTCAAACTGCATATAATAAATATTTAAAATGCCAAATTCTTGAAATATATTTTTAAATGAATAAAGCATTTTAATTCCTAATTATTTCATAATTATTGGTATATATTTATACCCTTTTTCGAAAACCCCAATTTCGAAAATCGGCAGTTTTCGGGAAAAATATTATTTTAATATTAAATGCCAAAAATAATATTTTATATTTTTATGAAATATTACAGGCTTCCCCCTTAAAGAAATTCGGTCCCCGAATTTAAATTAAACCCCTCAAATACTAAATCATTTCAGTAAAAAGTCCAAGTCGTCGGGGCTCCAAAATCATCAATACATAAAACGCATCATAGCGCAATGCACGCGCATGAACAATGAGCAGATAACTCCAAATTAAAACTCCGTCAAGCATCCCGCAATCATCAGAGTCATGGCGAAGACATCAATGTCAAAGCCCAAAACAAAACCAATCATGATATACATCAAAACCATACATGTAAACATCAGAAGGAAATGCATGCCAAACCTTTCATGTTGCAGTGCGATACGCGTATCGCGGCACAGTGGCGGACGCCTATTGTAAGAAAATAACTATATATATACTTATCCTTTGTTTAATATGTACCTCCCGCCGTTCTGAAATAATTTAGAAGGGTTTCCTTTATAAAAAATTTTGTGTCATCTCAGACACGTAGGTAAAAACTGAGACTATAGCTCCCTTTTTGGAAATCCCTTCGATAGCTATCAATGCATGCAAAACATATTCAGGTATTGTTCTATGACTAGTCCTTCTCAGTACGAAAACAAATATTAAATATCATAAAAACGTACTGCTCCATAAGAATCAATACCGAAATATGCATATGAATGCTACGTGCGTCTGGTGCACACGGAAATCAAAATCCATGAATGTGCACAGAATCAACATCTAAGTGCAACGGGTGTGCACGAAAGCATCTGTCCAGTGCAACAGGTGTGCACGACAACAATATCAGGCGCATCTGATATGCACAAAGAAGCCCGATTTAGTGCATCTGGTATGCACCAAAATCGTATCTCATATCATGCGCCCAACATGCGCGAAAATCCAAATCAGGTGCATCCATCATGCACAAATAAAATCTAAATCATGTGCATCCAACATGCACGAAATCATGAAATCCAATATCAAGCGCCGAACATGCGCAAAATCCAATCCAAGCACGTCAGTCCGTGAAAAATATCTAGTGCAGTAACATGCATGAAAACGAACATCAAGTGTAGACGCGCACAAAACACAAATCTGGTAACACAAATGCTCAAGACATATATCGGGTGCAACCAAGGTACGGAGTATATATTCGATGCAACCAATGCACAAAATACCTAGCTGGTGCAACAAATGCTCGAAATACGAATCTGGTACATCCAGTGCACGAAATGCCAAATACAGTGCATCCAGTGCACGAAATACAATATGGTGCAACAATGCACGGCGTAAAAACCTAGTGCAACAACTGCACAAAATACAAATCGGGTACAACAAGTGTACGGAAATGCATCAATAACTCAAATGTGTATAAAAAGCAACACTGAGTGTGCCAAGGTGTATAAAAACATATCTCAAGTGCAATAGCTATGCACAAAAAACGTAAATACCCAGTAGGTGCAACCATGGTGCACAAAAGCAAATATCATGAAATTCGATCATCAAAACTCAATCATGCAATAAATCACCCAAAATGCCGAAATCTAAAGTGACTGATACGTGATAGTCAACTCATGAAATCACCAATCGTAAATACTATCGTCGATATGTCCTTCATTCAAGGTCGAGAATGTGTCGGTGCATCCAATGCTAGCAGATAAAGATATATACTTGGCTCCGGATCATGACCTGTCGTCTGGTGCCCTTAGGCTCTCGTCTCTCACTGTGAATTGCTAAGTACATGGATCCCCGGCTCAACGGTCCAATATGGAAACGATAATGGAAGTAGTCCGCTCTGGCACGTCATCTAAAGATCTCTGGCCAACTCTTATGGTCACTCATAACATGTCTCGTCGACGATGCTGAACTCTGGCCTTCTGGACGTGTGCAATATGACTGATCCTGGGTCTAAGTCTTCTCGTATAGTATTTCCGGAAAGGTCCTGTCAAGGTCTCTCCCCAATCTCGTTTCTGCCGAACTGCCCGGAAGTCATCATCTTTACTATATCTATTTCTTGTTCTGGAACGGCTGCATACTCATCATGACTCCTCCTGGAAGATATACCCATAGTCAACGCCTCTGCTTGCGTATCAAATCTTTTATGTCAGCGGAGTGGAACGTCCTCTCGTCACGATCTCGTACGAACCTCTTACTCCACTTTCCTCCAATGTCGACTGATTCGGACTCGTCTCCTCATGGCTGTATGGACTGCGCTCCAACGGCTATACTCATATCTGGAGTCTCCCAAGCAATGTATCCCATCACATGATATCCGAATGATGTCGAACTTTTCGATCGATTCGTCAAGGCTCCATAATCCTTCAAGAGCTCAACATCTTGGGTACAGTTTAATAGTATCGAATATATGCCACAGCACCTATGGACCAACCGTAGAAGGGCAAACCCAAGCCTTACTAATGGCACCGCTGAATTGCCGCAAACCCTAAGGTTCACCGGCGTTTCATAGTCATTATGTTGAGTTAGGGTTTCATTCTTCTAGAGGGTCCGTAGAATTACTTGCATTGTTTTCCGAATACTTTAAACTTGGAAGATGGGTTCCTAACATTCGATCGCTTCTATCGACACTCAACGTACTTGCGTGAAGTCGTCTCTAGCTGGAATCAATCAATCTGATGACCTCGCATCGGGGTAGGCAATGAATCACATGTTCTAGTCTTTCATCTTTGGGGACTAGCAATCTTCTATCATATCTCGAAGTATACCTCGTGCGGCATTAGCTCCAGACATCTAGGGCGATATCTTCTCATTCACAGCAGCAACTGGCTCATTCGTCCGCACGCTGAACAGTGCCTAAATCATCAAAATACGGTGCATTAACGGTCATCATATTCTGGCTGGCCTCTATCAGTGGCCCAATCCTCTGGTGCTGATCTACACGTCCGAGAAATCTCGTAACAGTGATCCATCAACGTTAATGGCGCAAAAACGCAATTAAATGATACGTCTATGCAATCGTATGTCCCTGGAACCATGCCCTGGTCAGTCCTCGTCTGTGACGAGCTCGTGCTGACCGCAACTCTAACCGTAGCTCTCTGTGCCCGTTCAACCGTGGTAACAAAACCATAAACTGGTACTGATGAGGCTAGATTATGGGAAAGAATATAATACTGTGCAAGGAAATGTACATCCTAAGGCTTCTTAAGTGGAGTATCATATCGTAAGTATGCTGCAGAACATACACACGGTACATCACTCTGCTTGAGTCACCTACTCCATCAACCAAGGGTCATCCTACACTCAGGAGGTAAAACCTAACGCTCTGATACCAACTTTGTCACGACCCGAAAAGTACGGAACATGACCGGCACTTAAACTACGAAACGTCTCGAGGTGTACGTAATCTAAGTAAGCCAAAACCCAAAAATCCAAAACAAGTAAAGCAATAGAGTGAAGGAAAAACCAATTTTAAAGCAAGAAGTTTAACAACATAAGCCGAAATATGCATTTTTAAAATGTCAAATCTTTTCTGAAAATTTCGGCAGAGTTTCCTTTGTAAATTCAGACCCCAAACGGGTACAAAACCTGGTAAAGCATATATAATTAATAAAGGCATCCCCAAGCGGGACCTAGCTCTTCGTCAATTGACGGTCACAACCATGCAAGCAATATAAAATACAACGCCGAAGGCCGAGGATGAAAACTCAAAAGAAAGCCCATATCCACCAGAAAACCATAATAATACAGCGCGCAACTCTAAGGTCGAAAGAATATACACTGGTCATCCATCTCTAATAATATACAAGTCTGGTTAATGGAGTTTTACTAGATACAACTGAAATAACAAATATACAATGGTGGTCCTGATGCAAAAGAACCCACCTACCAAAGTAATCACCTGGAAGGAACAGTATGGCAGCAAAACCGCAACGAAACCTGTACGGCAAAACCTGCAAGGAACTGTGGCACAACGGGGGTGAGTTGCCAACTCATGAGTAGAAAACATCTACGAGTAGAAATTGTATGTATGACGCTATCCTAGGTCATATCAAGTAATATCCTCAAATAAATATCCTGGTCCATCTATGTATAAGTGTAATTCTACATGCTCGTGTCAGTACCTCAGATAGCAACATATCAGATATATGATGTATGAATGCATGACGAATGGAAACAGAATACATCATGAAATCAGCAGAGAAATCAGTGTCAAGTATCGACACAAAACATAAATATCAGTATCTCAATATCCCAATATCTCAAATCTCAAAATCTCAGTGTCTCGAATCCCAATATCTCAATATCTCAATATCTTGGGCTCCGTTAGTCCGGATCGGCCCATATCATCAAATCACACGACCACGGACGGTATCCTCCGGATATCCGCCGCGCCAGGCAAAATCACCGGTAGGTAGTGCTCCCCTGCCAGGCTCATCGTCTACAACTCAAGCTTATTGCCCGGGGGTACCTTACCGGGCCCACCATGTACCCGAGATGGTTCATCCTCTCCTCGAAACGGGTCTTGAAAACCAACAGCAATCACGAAAACTCATGGTGGACGACTCATACATCATGATAAAACCGCAACTTGCATTTTAAAAAAAGGGAGGGAGAGAGAAGTTTATATATATTCTTGCGGTTTTCCCCCAAATCCAGAAATCTCATGGAAATCCAAAACCCAAGAATCCAGAGTAAATAAACAGTGAATATCGGCATAAAACCCCAAAATACTGCATAACCAATGAGTATATGAATGCATCTGATATCATGCAATGAGCGCAATAGTTAAACTAGCATATGAAAGCGATAACATATTACAACTATCAACTAGCAAGCTATGTCAATGAATAGTATTGTCTAAAGTGTATGTGACATGGCAATTACCGATGATGATGTGTGTGAGCCGGCAAGTAGGTGTACGTGGAACATACGCATCATCGGTAATGGTGCTGGTGTCCTGACAACAGGGTTTCATGATAATTACAAATAACATATGTATAAGCATGCAATGCAATGAAACATCATGAATATACAGAAAGTGATGTAGTAACAGCAACAATGAAAAATATACTACCCAATATATGAGTCATACAGTTTGCTATTTAAAATACTCACGATTCTCCACTTTTGAAAATGAGTATGACTCGAGCCCAGTTAAAAGGGTAAGGAAATCCACCTAAGTCTGAGTCGATCTATATACATATCTAGTAGTTGGTAATCTCACCTCAATAGTACCACGTACGATATAATAAACAATATGACATCCTCGAGTCAAGAGTGCAGATCTATCCTCATAACTATATCTCGTACGGTAAATCTATCGTACGGCATCCCAAATCTGGGTACGGTTCAAATATCATATTTATCTCATTATTCATCTGGTATCCACATCATCACATATCGAAAGCAGGGGGTACTGATCTAAGTCTAGTACACTACTAATATCATCAACAATATCATGATCTGGCCACTGATCTGAAGTCTCCTACAATCCGATGTCATCCACACATATTATCATATAGAAGTATATATCGCCCAAGCGATCCATTATAAATATCATAAGCTATCTCATCTCATATCTCGATCATATGTCAACTATCATATATATATCATCATCCACATGGTATCATCGTCCAACGATCCGCTATAACATCAAGACATATCTCGGTCACATATTAAATACCTCACGGCATCATGCCCGATCAGATCGACTCATTCCTAAGTATCATATAACATTCTCATCATCCAAGCATATGAATACCAATATATATATGTCCCTAATACTCATAAGGAAGTAAATGTATGCGAGTATGTGTACGTGCGTGTATGCAAATCTTTACCCTACGGTTTCACGACTAAGAAATCGCCTAAAGTCTTTTCTTCAATTCTCACTAACACTAACCCCTAATCTCCTAAAGCTTTTCATGCTAAGGTTCATATCACACACTGACATATAAAAGTATATATATCACATCCCATCATTTCTCATAACTTTGCGGGGGTGCTATACGCCATCCTCCCGATTTCCCACGTAGATATAATCTACTCACCTTGAGCTTCGCTTGCTGGAGTCGATGATGCCACGCTCATCCTCGTCGTCTCAAAATCTACGTGGGGTACCTATAACCAATACACAATTGCAAACGCATATTAAAACCAATTCGGAAAACCAAAACAGCACACGTTTCGCCTATAGATCAAAACCTATATCCTCGCGTGCAAAACACGACCAAAACCCTAGTCGTTGGCGTTCAAACGCCACACGACGGAAACACAATATCAAATACCAAAACCATATTCATTGAAAGCCGAAACACGAATTTAGAAACTTAGAAAAAATGCTCCAGATTTTACGCTAAGTCAAATTAGCCAATTCTGCATATATGGAGGGTCTATTTTACTTATAAAGGAGCCATAGAACAAAAACTGACCAATTTGCCCCTACTCTGGCCGCAGATTGCGGCCAGAACGAATAAATTTGCGGCCTTAGCTTGGGGGTCGGGGCTCGGGTCTCTGTGGTAGCTTCCTAGATGCCTGCACAACTCTCAATCTTCGCTAAATAATTTTCTAGGTCCCCGAGTCACTCCAGATTCCAATATACTACCACAATTTCCACAATTTCCCGTATCGGCAGAATTTCAAAGTTTTAAATTGGGGTTAAGTCTCGGGTTTTGGGTCCAATATGGTATCTTGAAGGGGGTTTAAGGTCACTACTAACCTCAATTATACCCTAGGATTCAATTCAAACGTTAATCTTTCTCTAGAAATTTTCTAACCTCACTAATCAAAACCAATTTAACTCTAAACTACTATAAGGTGTTATTAGACTTTAAATTAAACTAGATGGAAGAATTTATACCTCACTTGGGCAACCCAAGAAAAACCCTAACTCCCCAATGTTGTCAAAATCCTACTTTGCTTGGTCCATTGTGTAGAGGGTGAAGAGGGGATCACTTTTAATGAAAGGGGTTTAGGGTTTTGGTGGAGATTTGGAGATGATTTCTTGGGGTAAAGGTGGAGGAAGTTGTGGTTGAAGGAGGAGATGAAAATGATGTAAAAATGGTAGAGGGAGATGAATGTGGCAGCCCCCCTCTCTCTCCCCTCTCTTATTCTCACCCACTCTCTCATTAATTACCCTTTTTGCTATTCCTCTTTTCTTTTCTTTTCTCTTTTAAAAACAAATCACAATAATACCCATAAAACAACACAAATGCAACAACATGTGACCAAATGCAACACGTCATGGTGCACTAGCCATGAAAAACTGTAAAAACACGGATTTGGTCTAATCGCGATTAGCAGTGCACTAATCGTGTTTTCATTCAAACTGCATATAATAAATCTTAAAAATGCCAAATCCTTGAAATTTATTTTTAAATGAATAAATCATTTTAATTCCTAATTATATCACAATTATTGGTATATATTTATACCCTTTTTCGAAAACCCCAATTTCGGAAATCGGCAGTTTTCGGGAAAAATATTATTTTAATATTAAATTCCAAAAATAATATTTTATATTTTTCTGAAATGTTACAGTCTTCCCCATTAAAGAAATTCGGTCTCCGAATTTAAATTAAACCCTTCAAATACTAAATCATCTCAGTAAAAAGTCCAAGTCGTCGGGGCTTCGAAATCATCAATACATAAAACGCATCATAGCGCAATGCACGCGCATGAACAATGAGCAGATAACTCCAAATCAAAACTCCGTCAAGCATCCCGCAATCATCAGAGTCATGGCGAAGACATCAATGTCAAAGCCCAAAACAAAACCAATCATGATATACATCAAAACCATATATGTAAACATCAAAACTATACATGTAAACATCAAAAGGAAATGCATGCCAAACCTTTCATATTGCTGTGCGATGAACGTATCGCGGCACAATGGCGGACGTCTATTGTAAGAAAATAACTATATATATACTTATCCTTTGTTTAATATGTACCTCCCGCCGTTCTGAAATAATTTAGAAGGGTTTCCTTTATAAAAAATTTTGTGTCATCTCAGACACATAGGTAAATAATGAGACTATAGCTCCCTTTTTGGAAATCCCTTCGATAGCTATCAATGCATGCAAAACATATTCAGATACTGTCCTCTGACTAGTCCTTCTCAGTACAAAAACAAATATTAAATATCATAAAAACATACTGCTCCATAAGAATCAATCCCGAAATATGCATATGAATACTACGTGCGTCTGGTGCGCACGGAAATAAAAATCCATGATTGTGCCATACATATGCACAGAATCAACATCTAAGTGCAACGGGTGTGCACGAAAGCATCTGTCCAGTGCAACGGGTGTGCACGACAACAATATCAGGTGCATCTGATATGCATAAAGAAGCTCGATTTAGTGCATCTGGTATGGACCAAAATCGTATCTCATATCATGCGCCCAACATGAGCGAAAATCCAAATCAGGTGCATCCATCATGCACGAATAAAATCTAAATCATGTGCATCCTATATGCACGAAATCACGAAATCCAAAATCCAGCGCCGAACATGCGCAAAATCCAATCCAAGCGTGTAAGTCCGTGAAAAATATCTAGTGCAGTAACATGCATGAAAACGAACATTAAGTGCAGACGCGCACAAAACAAAAATCTGGTAACACAAATGCTCAATACATATATCGGGTGCAACCAAGGTACGGAGTATATGTCCGATGCAACCAATGCACAAAATACCAAGCTGGTGCAACAAATGCTCGAAATACGAATCCGGTGCATCCAGTGCACGAAATGCCAAATACAGTGCATCTAGTGCACGAAATACAATATGGTGCAACAATGCACAGCGTAAAAACCTAGTGCAACAACTGCACAAAATATAAATCGGGTACAACAAGTGTACGAAAATGCATCAATAACTCAAATGCGTATAAAAAGAAACACCGAACGTGCCAAGGTGTATAAAAATATATCTCAAGTGCAATAACTATGCACAAAAAACGTAAATACCTAGTAGGTGCAACCATGGTGCACAAAAGCAAATATCATGAAATTTGGTCATCAAAACTCAATCATGCAATAAATCACCCAAAATGCCGAAATCTAAAGTGACTGATACGTGATAGTCAACTCACGAAATCACCGATCGTAAATACTATCGTCGATATGTCCTTCATTCAAGGTCGAGAAGGTGTCGATGCATCCAATGCTAGCAGAGCAAGATATATACTTGCCTCCTGATCATGGCCTGTCGTCTGGTTCCCATAGGCTCTCGTCTCTCACTGTGAATTGCTAAGTACATAGCTCCCCGGCTCAACGGTCCAATATGGAAACGATAATGGAAGTAATCCGCTCTGGCACGTCCTTTAAAGATCTCTGGCCAACTCTTATGATCACTCATAACATGTCTCATCGACGATGCTGAACTCTGGCCTTCTGGGCGTGTGCAATATGACTGATCCTGGGTCCAAGTCTTCTCGTATAGTATTTCCAGAAAGGTCCTATCAAGGTCTCTCCCCAATCTCGTTTCTGCCGAACTGCCCGGAAGTCATCATCTTTACTATATCTATTTCTTGTTCTGGAACGGCTGCATACTCATCATGACTCCTCCTGGAAGATATACCCATAGTCAACGCCTCTGCTTGCGTATCAAATCTTTTATGTCAGCGGAGTGGAACGTCCTCTCGTCACGATCTCGTACGAACCTCTTACTCCACTTTCCTCCAATGTCGACTGATTCGGACTCGTCTCCTTATGGCTGCATGGACTGCGCTCCAATGGCTATACTCATATCTGGAGTCTCCCAAGTAATGTATCCCATCACATGATATTCGAATGATGTCGAACTTTTCGATCGATTCGTCAAGGCTCCATAATCCCCCAAGAGTTCAACATCTTGGGTACAGTTTAATAGTATCGAATATATGCCACAGCACCTATGGACCAACCGTAGAAGGGCAAACCCAAGCCTCACTAATGGCACCGCTGAACTGCCGCAAACCCTAATGTTCACCGGCATTCCATGGTCATTATGTCGAGTTAGGTTTTTATTCTTCTAGAGGGTCCGTAGAATTACTTGCATTGTTTTCCGAATACTTTAAACTTGGAAAATTGGTTCCTGACATTCGATCGCCTCTATCGATACTCAACGTACCTACGTGAAGTCGTCTCTAGCTGGAATCAATCAATCTGATGATCTCGCATCAGGATAGGCAATGAATCACATGTTCTAGTCTTTCATCTCTGGTGACTAGCAATCTTCTATCATATCTCGAAATATAACTCGTGCGGCATTAGCTCCAAACATCTGGGGCGATATCTCCTCATTCGCAGCAACAACTGGCTCATTCGTCCGCACGCTGAATAGTGCTAAATCATCAAAATACGGTGTATTAACGGTCATCACATTCTGGATGGCCTCTATCAGTGGCCCAATCCTCTGGTGCTGATCTACACGTCCTAGAAATCTCGTAACAGCGATTCATCAACGCTAATGGCGCAAAAACACAAATAAATGATACGTCTATGCAATCGTATGTCCCTGGAATCACGCCCTGGTCAGTCTTCGTACGTGACGAGCTCGTGCTGACCGCAACTCTAGCCGTAGCTCTCTGTGCCCGTACGACCGTGGTAACAAAACCATAAACTGGTATTGATGAGGATAGATCATAGGAATGAATATAATACTGTGCAAGGAAATGTACATCCTAAGGTTTCTTAAGCGGAGTATCGTATCGTAAGTATGCCGCGGAACATACACACGGTACGTCACTCTGCTTGAGTCACCTACTCCATCAACCAAGGGTTACCCTACACTCAGGAGGTAAAACCTAACGCTCTGATACCAACTTTGTCTCGACCCGAAAAGTACGGAACATGACCGGCACTTAAACTGCGAAACGTCTCGAGGCGTACGTAATCTAAGTAAGCCAAAACCCAGAAATCCAAAACAAATAAAGCAGTAGAGTGAAGGAAAAACCAATTTTAAAGCAAGAAGTTTAATAACATAAGCCGAAGTATGCATTTTAAAATGTCAAGTCTTTTCTGAAAATTTCGGCAGAGTTTCCATTGTAAATTCAGACCCCAAACGGGTACAAAACCTGGTAAAGCTTGTATAATGAATAAAGGCATCTCCAAGCGGGAGCTAGCTCTTCGTCAATTGACGGTCACAACCACAGAAGCAATATAATATACTACGCCGAAGGACAAGGATCAAAACTCAAAAGAAAGCCCATATCCACCAGAAAACCATAATAATACAGCGCACGACTCTAAGGTCGAAAGAATATACACTGGTCATCTATCTCTAACAATATACAAGTCTGGTTGATGGAGTTTTACTAGATACAACTGAAATAAAAAATATATAATGGTGGTCCTGATGCAAAAGAACCCACCTACCAAAGCAATCACCCGGAAGGAACAGTATGCCAGCAAAACCGCAACGAAAGCTGTACGGCAAAACCTGCAAGGAACTGTGGCACAACGGGGGTGAGTTGCCAACTCGTGAGTAGAAAACATCTATGAGTAGAAATCGCATGTATGACGCTATCCTAGGTTATATCAAATAATATCCTCAAATAAATATCCTGGTCCATCTATGTATAAGTGTAATACTACATGCTCGTGTCAGTACCTAAGATAGCAACATATCAGATATATGATGTATGAATGCATGACGAATGGAAACAGAATAGATCATGAAATCAATAGAGAAATCAGTGTCAAGTATCGACACAAAACATAAATCTCAGTATCTCAATATCCCAATATCTCAAATCTCAAAATCTCAATGTCTCGAATCCTAATATCTCTATGTCTCAATATCTAGGGCTCCGTCAGTCTGGATCGGCCCATATCATCAAATCACACGACCACGGACGGTATCCTCCGGATATCCACCGCGCCAGGTAAAATCACCGGTAGGTAGTGCTCTCCTGCCACGCTCATCGTCTACAACTCGAGCTTATTGCCCCGGGGTACCTTACCGGGCCCACCATGTACCCAAGACGGTTCATCCTCTCCTCGCAACGGGTCTCGAAAACCAACAGCAATCATGAAAACTCATGATGGATGACTAATACATCATGAGAAAACCGCAACTTGCATTTTAAAAAAAGGGAGGGAGGGAGAAGTTTATATATTTTCTTGCGGTTTTCCCTCAAATTCAGAAATCTCATGGAAATCCGAAATCCAAGAATTAAGAGTAAATAAACAGTGAATATCGGCATAAAACTCCAAAATACTGGATAACCAATGAGTATATGAATGCATCTGATATCATGCAATAAGTGCAATAGTTAAACTAGCATATGAAAGGGATAACATATTGCAACTATCAACTAGCAAGTTATGTCAATGAATAGTATTTTCTAAAATGTACGTGACATGGAAATTACCGATGATGATGTGTGTGAGCCGGCAAGCAGGTGTACGTGGAACATACGCATCATCGGTAATGGTGCTGGTGTCCTGACAGCAAGGTTTCATGATAATTACAGACAACATATGTATAAGCATGTAATACGATGAAACATCATGAATATACAGAAAGTAATGTAGTAACAGCAACACTGAAAAATATACCCACCCAATATACGAGTCATACAGTTTGGTATTTAAAATACTCACGATTCTCCACTTTTGAAAATGAGTATGACTCGAGCCCAGTCAAAAGGGTAAGGGAATCCACCTAAGTTTGAGTCAATCTATATACATATCTAGTAGTCGGTGATCTCGCCTCAATATTATCACGTACGAAACAATAAATAATATGACATCCTCGAGTCAAGAGTGCAGGGGGTACTGATCTAAGTCTAGTACACTACTAATATCATCAACAATATCATGATCTAGCTACTGATCTAAAGTCTCCTACAATCCGATGTCATCCACACATATTATCATATAGAAGTATACATCACCCAAGCGATCCATTATAAATATCATAAGCTATCTCATCTCACATCTCGATCATATGTCAACTATCATATATATAACATCATCCACATGGTATCGTCGTCGAACGATCCGCTATAATATCATGACATATCTCGGTCACATATTAAATACCTCACGGCATCATGCCCGATCAGATCGACTCATTCCCAAGTATCATATAACATTCTCATCATCCAAGCATATGAATACGAATATATATATATGTCCCCAATATGCACAAGGAAGTAAATGTATGCGAGTATGTGTACGTGCGTGTATGCAAATCTTTACTCTAGGGTTTCACGACTAAGAAATCGCCTAAAGTCCTTTCTTCAATTCTCGCTAAAACTAACCCCTAATATCCTAAAGCTTTTCTTGCTAAGGTTCATATCATACACTAACATATAAAAGTATATATATCACATCCCATCATTTCTCACAACTTTGCGGGGGTGCTATACGCCATCTACCCGACTTCCCCCGTAAATATAATCTACTCACCTTGAGCTTCGCTTGGGGTTCAGGGCTTGGGTCTCTGTGGTAGCTTCCTAGGTGCCTACACAACTCTCAGTCTTCGCTAAATAATTTTCCAGGTCCCCGAGTCACTCCAGATTCCAATATACTACCACAATTTCCACAATTTCCCGTATCGGCAGAATTTCAAAGTTTTAAATTGGGGTTAAGTCTCGGGTTTTGGGTCCAATATGGTATCTTGAAGGGGGTTTAGGGTCACTACTAACCTCAATTATACCCTAGGATTCAATTCAAACCTTAATCTTTCTCTAGAAATTTTCTAACCTCACTAATCAAAACCAATTTAACTCTAAACTACTATAAGGTGCTATTAGACTTTAAATTAAACTAGATGGAAGAATTTATACCTCACTTGGGCAACCCAAGAAAAACCCTAACTCCCCAATGTTATCAAAATCCTACTTTGCTTGGTCCATTGTGTAGAGGGTGAAGAGAGGATCACTTTTAATGAAAGGGGTTTAGGGTTTTGGTGGAGATTTGGAGATGATTTCTTGGGGTAAAGGTGGAGGAAGTTGTGGTTGAAGGAGGAGATGAAAATGATGTAAAAATGGTAGAGGGAGATGAATGTGGCAGCCCCCCTCTCTCTCCCCTCTCTTATTCTCACTCACTCTCTTACTAATTACCCTTTTTGCCATTCCTCTTTTCTTTTCTTTTCTCTTTAAAATCAAATCACAATAATACCCACAAAACAACACAAATGCAATAACATGTGACCAAATGCAACACGACCTGGTGCACCAGCCATGAAAAACTGTAAAAACACGGGTTTGGCCTAATCGCGATTAGCAGTACACTAATCGTGTTTTCATTCAAACTGCATATAATAAATCTTAAAAATGCCAAATCCTTGAAATATATTTTTTAATGAATAAATCATTTTAATTACTAATTATTTCATAATTATCGGTATATATTTATACCTTTTTTCGAAAACCGCAATTTCACAAATCGGCAGTTTTCGTGAAAAATATTATTTTAATATTAAATTCCAAAAATAATATTTATATTTTTCTGAAATGTTACATTTCTGCATAGGCAACTCGGACTGTTTCGTATTCGTAATTCTATTGTTTGTTTCGGGTTATTTATACGATGTTAAAAAGTTTGAACGGATATCAATAACCCAATTTTTCCCCGCTGGAAATTTTTCAAGAGTTGGATTTTTCCGAGTTTAAAATTTTCAAAAAATCTTGCAAGCGATTCTGTGGACCCTCTAGAAGAACGAAACTTTAACTCGATTATATGACCGTCAGAACCGCTATTAAACTCTTGGGTTTGTAGTAGTTCAGCGGTGACACATGTGAGGCATTGGTTGACCCTTCTACGGCTGGTTCATAGGAGCTGTGGCAGTTTCTGGGTACTTTTTGAACTCCGCTCAAGTGTTGAGCTTGTCGGGAAATTTTAGGTGCTTGATTATTCGATCGAAAAGTTTAACTTCGTCTAGCTATCTGTGATTGTGATACAATATTTGGAATCCACAAATTGTTATGAGATAACTAGTTTGAATTTTATAAATCTAGCAGTTTAGTCTCATTTGATCGGTTGCCACGGGATTTTGATGTTGATCAAAAGTCCGTCGCAATTAAGTAGTGTACGCGGATACTCTCCGGGTAACCTTACTAGATAGCCATGCCTCATAGCCCCGACCAGGTAACTGTAGGAGAACCTTGTCGCCAAAAGCATCCGTTCGGGTGCTCGCGGCAGCGGTGTTCCGCCTTGGTGCACTTCGTCGACGGCATCGGGGGGTACGGCCGTCTACTAAAGTTTCCGACGAGCATTCGATCAGGTTATCGGGAATCTTATTGAATTACCCGACAAGTTACTGGAAAGTGTTTTCAATATCGAGACTAAAATGCGGGATTTATAATTGTTAGGCATGTGATGTCTAAGGAATTCATTTGGTTAGGCATAAAATCCAAAGTATATGATACATTGGGTTTATGATGTATAAGGAGGTTGCGGATTCCAACTGTTGTAGTTTTTCATTTTCTTTTCTGCGACCGTAAGTGTAATATGTGGTGTATCGCCGGTTTCAGTGCTATATGTCAACGACAACTGGGATACGCATATTTACTTACGTTGATGACATGTGATATTATGTGTTGCTGTGATATGTTTTATTGGATCGTCGTGTTCTGAATAGCCAGGTTTTTTTATATGAGATGAGAATTTTTCATTTTCATTCATGTAAAAACTTGTATGTAATATTCTTTTATTGGGGCACTTCGGGGTTAAGGATGATGTCACCATTGATGTATATTATTTACTTTTCCGCATTAGGATAGACCCAAGGTGGGGAGCATAAGTAACTAGGTTCTAGGGTTCAGTGGGAGACCATCTCGAGGAGTCGAGACCGGGTCTCCTAACTCTAGAATTGGTAGGGTTGCTTGCCGCTCTCATAGGGGTCTAGGGATGTGGGTTTGGCTATTCATCGCGACCGTGGAATCCGTGTTTTATACTGGCTTAATTTAAGACACGGAAATCCTAGTATATCCAATATTTCATATGTTATCTTCTGCTGCTCTGTGATGTGATCACTGTGAAATGTTTAGACGAATGCCTATATTATATATATGATATATAATTAATATTGCTGCTTTCGTTTCATATGTGATGCTTAGGAAGCATAATAAATGGGACTTCATTAATGAGATTAATGAAATAAAAGAAATCTAAAAGATGTGGTAGAAACTTGTTTAAAAACAGGTAGCTCTAGTTCTTGCTTTGCATAGAGATATTCCTTGTAGAATATCCAGCACTTTATTCGATAAGGAAAGAGCCGAGATCCCTTCACCGGGAGTGACCTCTTTAGCGAAACTAGCAGATACTACAAACTCGGTTTATCTTTTGATTGCTTCTATATTTTTTGCTTTGCATAGTGGTATTTGTGAAATATCCTGCACCTCATTCGATGAGGAAAGAGGCGAGATCCCTTCACTCGGAGTGACCTCTTTAGAAAAAATAGTAAAACCCTAAAAAACACTCCTTTTTCAAAATCACTCGATTCTACAATGATATCAAGTTTATTACGCAAAGGGTTTTCTTAAAACCTATCGTAGCCCTGCGTCATTTCTGATAAGTAGTATTTAGTATTCGTGCTGCATTTGTTGGCTTTCGTCAAGGCGTAGTGTGCGGTAGCTGATTAGTGTTTATATGCTTAAGCATATGATGTGATTAGATTAGGGTAGTCGTACGGCTTTGTTGGCTTTCATCAAGGGTCGTGCGGGTGGGTTTAATTCAATCTGGAAATTACGGGTTGAACTTGACTAGTGGACTATGATTTGTTGGCTTTCGTCAAGGTCATAGGACGCGAGGGGTAAAATATTATCGGAAATTTCAAGTGTTGAAATTTGCAATGATATTGCGTACCTTCTATGAGATAGTTGGATCCCGATACCCACTACGAGTAAGAGTTACTCCTGTGAGAGTTTTACACATTACAATTAGCCGATCAAGTAGGTGTCTAGAAAGGTTTTAACGGGGTTAGGCCTCTGGGAAAATGAGCTTTATTTTAATTAGGTCCGTGCGAAAGCACGGGGAACCTCCCACAAACTACCGACACTGGCCTGGCCGAAAGATTGGCGAACTTGTAGGGTGTAATTAATCCCGGCTAGTCTTACCTTTTAGGGTTTGAAGGAAGATTTGATTAAAACAGTGGGAGCTATCCTGATTAAATAAATTAATAACCAATCTCATCTTACAAGAGCGCACGCAGAGTGTTTTCTTCTCTCTCTCTCTCATGATAGCGACCATGTCACGACTTAATCAAGATAATAATATAGATGCATTGACCGAACCTGCTTATTATACTGAACTAGGGAACGTTGGTTCCGCTGTATTTTATAATTGTTATAAGTCCGAGCAAGAAATAGGGGAATATCCGGATTCCCATGGCACCCAATCGAAGAAAAAGCATGTCGATACATATTCTTCGGGTGTGTTCGTTGCCAAGAACTGTTTCTCAGTATCCTCCACATCCTAGGTATGAGATACCGGATAAGGATACCACATATGTAAGAGTTACATGGGCTACAGAAAGGTAGAGAACTGAGAAAGAGTGATATGTCTCTAAGTGTTAGAGAATGGTGCAAGTGTTGCAGCCAAGCCTGTTGGCAGATATCACCTTGTATTAATACATTGATTTTGAACAAATGTTATTACATACCGAACCTGATATACAACATTACATCGGTTTCTTTAATGAGTTAAAGAAGGATATAATTTTGTATTGGAGGATAATGCTGTGAACATTTTCCTGAATCAAGAGTTGATTGGATCAGGCACGTTATAAAATAGCATATTCGTTCTAAATCAAACCACAGTTCAAAGTATATAGAACACACACAAGAGGAGTAGTTAAGAAATGAATGAATCTTTCTTGTGGCATTGTAGACTAGGTCATATCAATGCGACACGACCAACTAAATTACATAAGGATGAATATGAGAATCTGTTCAAATTTTAATCTTATGATAATTGCCAGTCTTGTCTCCAAGATAAAATGACCAATACTCCGTTTACAGGAAACAGAGAAAGAGTTACTGAACTTTTGGGACGGATACATGATGATGTATAGGGTCCGATGTCTATAAATTCCAAGGCTGGTTCTTTGTACTTCATTACATTCATCGACTATCTCTCAAGATTCAGACATGTGTTCCTGTTGAAACACGAGTCTGAAACTTTTAAGAAATTCAAGGAATATAAGCTTGAAGTTAAGAACCAGACGGGTAGAAGTATTAAAGTACTTCGATGTGATCGAGAAGTAGAATACTTGCGCATGGAGTTTCTGGAGTTTCTAAAAGGAGAATGTGATTCTCTCTCAGCTTACTCCTTCGAGTACACCAAAGTATAACGGTGTATCGGGGTGGAGGTATCTCACCCTATGAGATATGGCATGCTCTACGATGAGTACTGCTGAGTTACCTATTTTCTTTTGGGTGTTATGCACTTGAGAAGCTGCATACCTATTGAATGGGGTTCCATCCAAATCAGGGCCTACCACTACATATGAGATATGGAATGGGAAGAGATCATGTCTTAAACGAGTTAAGATATGGGGTTGTCCGTCCTATATTGAAAGGAAGAATCCGGACAAGCTCGAGGCAAGGTCAGTTCTGTAAGTTTGTTAGGATATCCCAAACATTTGCGAGGGAATATCTTCTACCACTCTGAGGAGCAAAAGGTGTTTTGTTTCTCAGCATGCCACCTTTTTAGAAAAGGTATTTCTTGTGAAGAAATTTGTGGTCATGAGGTAGAGCTGGAAGGTATTCCAGTTAGACAAACTAACAGCTGATGATTTGGTGAAACCAAAAGATTCATTAGTCTCCAACGAGCCTTAGCCTCACCGCGAATCTGGTAGGATTCTTCATCCACTTGAGAGATACTACGGTCTTCTCGGTGTCAGTGGGAGCGAGAATTGCATCATGAGATGATGGCCCAACTAGGTTCAGGCAGGCCATCACAAGTGGAGACTTTGTGAAATGGCTGGATGCTATGCGATCAAAGATAGAATCCATGTACACTAACAAAGTATGACTTTGCATGTTGCACCCGAAGGGGTAAAACCCATTGGGAGCAAATGGATTTTGAGAAGATTCTTGGTGTAGATGGAAAAGTTGAGACTTTCAAAGCTATGCTTAAGTCTATCAGGATTATAGCAAGTATCGCGGAGATGGAACATCTGTTTTGATGTGACAGTCAAAAAGTTTGACTTCATCAAGATGGTAGATAAACCTTGTATATACAAGAAGGCTGTAGAGAGTGAGGTTGTCTTACACGTATTGTACGTAGATGACATACTCTTGATAGAAAAGTGTTTCCTATGCTGCACTCGGTCAAGCTCCTCTTATCACGAGGATTCTCAATAGAAGATCTAGATGATACCTACTACATCTTGTGGATTATGATCTATGGTGATAGATCTAAGTGGATGTTGAGAGTGTCCCAAATCCAGGTATATTAACACCATACTAAAGGGGTTTAGTATAGAGGATTCTAAGTGTGGTGGTTCGCCCACTTACTCAGAAATCACTCTCTCAAAAAAGAAGTCTTCCAAGACTAATTTAGAGAGAGCTCGCGTACAAGGGATACCCTATGCTTCGGCAGTAGGCTCTATTGCGTGTGCGATGTTATGTACTAGACCAGATATAGATGACTCACTAGGTGTAGTGATCAGGAATCAATCGGATCTTGGGAGAATCACTGGACAGCTGTGGAGGACATTCTTAAGTACTTGAGAAGCACTAAAAGAAAGTTCTTGGTTCTAGCTTTCAGAGTGATAAGTTCGACTGAGAGTCAGTCACATGCATTGTCTTTACCCTCAATGCAGGGTCAGTATGTTGGAAGAGTTCCAAGCTAGATACCAAGGCATACTAAACGATGAAGGCTGAATACATTGCTACAAACGATACTACCAAAGTGGCTGTTTGGAAATTTCTTGTTCATGAGATGAACTAGGTTCCTACCATTGAGCATCTAATAACTGTTATTGTGACAACAATGAAGTTGTGGTTTTGGCCTAGGAACACCAGTCCCATCAGCGTTCCAGACATATTCTGAGGCAAGTATCACCTGATCAGGGAGATGATTGATCTCCAAGGGATCGAGGTTAGGAGAGTTAACACGAAGGATAACACAGCGGATCCACTCACAAAGGCCTTACCCCTAGAAAGACTTCTATGGGATGGTTGAGTATGGGATACTACAACCACTGCTATATTGTTGGGTATTGGATACTACAACAGATAGCCTTAGTGCAAGTGGAAGATTGTTAGTTATATGTATGCCCTAGAGGCCATTACTGTACATGCGATATATATTGTAGTGGATGCATGGACATATATAGGGAGGACTTTCTTGCTCGACATGATAGTATGCTATCTGGTTGCACTTTATCTTAATATATACACTTATTGTCTCTTTATTACATGTTGATAAAGCCCTAAGGTTGAGTACTTAACTACCAGGATTATGATGCAGATCATACTAGTAGGGATAGGGTAGTCGGTAAGTACATCCTTATATTGTTCCTAGTCGTGGGAGTATCGAGACAGGGCATCGATACTCCAGAGTAGACTAGCGTATGCACTTCTCGACCCATATGATGGGCGATGGATGATCCCATATCCATTGGTGTTTGACATCAGAGAAAGTATACGGGTGCTCAGTGGAGACTGGGTATACTGGACGGACTCGCCGAGAACTCCTAGATGGTATTATACCTATCGTCGAATTGCAGTTCTCTGGTGACACTGGTACATGTTAGTCTGTAGACCCGAGATCGTCATAGAGTCTTGTGCGATACCTACTGTGCTTTGATTTCCACCATACCACGGTCAAAAGATCGTGCAAAAAGGTGGTTTTTGGGTACAATCCCGAGTCACATGGAGGCAATAAGCAATAGGAGTAGTTTCGTCTCTCCCGGTATTGCGAGTTGATGTTGCGTTATACTCGATTGGCCATAACAGGAAATCCCTGGCCAGGGTTGCTGAGATTTACCGGTAAGTGTTACCAATAGTTTCTCGAACTGTTATGGGCCTTGCATCGGCATGGCTTATCAGACTATTGGGGTCTGGCGTTATACTAACCCCAGGCTATGATATGCGACATATCAGACGAAGAGACCGGACTGTACGGAAGTGTTACTGATTGGATTCGCAGGAGTGTGAGCAGGCTTGCTTGTTGATCTTTTGATCGCTCAATACCCTAGTGGCCGTTACGTTTAGCAGACCGCTTGCGGCTTGTGGATGTTTGATATGATCATCAACTACTGCCGGCGTATTAACGAGTCTTTAAAGTCCTACACAGAGGTTTCCTGGTTCATGCGAAACGGAGTAGGAGCATATATATGTTATGTGCGGGACCGAGATTATTGCGTGTATGTGATACCACATTCCATTCTCGCGATATGTGATATCGTTCGGTTATATTTGATATAGCCGTATTATCGGATCAAGAGTTGATTCGATAAGTTGATTCATATGATATTGGTCAGTTGTATATGATATAGTCGAATTATTAAATCAAGAGTTGATTTAATAATTTAATGTATAATTATATATTTGATATATTACATTACATTAACTAATATTAGCTCACTTAAGTAATTCTTTTTCTTACATTTGATACACTTTACATATATGTGATATATGTATTGTTTTCTTTTGACACATAAATATATATGTGATATATATTCATGTGTCATGTTAGGTTACATTTGCAACAAGGGTGTATGAGACTTATACCATGCTAAGGTTTACGTTTGGGTTTTATTTATCATTAAGTAATTCACAAAACATTATGAATTAGTCATGGATAAGCTTGTAGAAGCTTATGGATACATTGACTTATTCAACTTGCTTTGTCTAGCTTAAGATATTTGTTAACCCAACACTTAACCTTAGACTATGGATTATTCTCTATATGAGTTAGGCATGACACTAATTCACCCATGGTTGCAATTCTAACCTCACTCTCTCATGAGTTCATTCTTCTTCTTCATCATCAAAGAAAAAGCTCAGTAGGTTTTTTCTAAGTGAAGAATTAGTGTGAGAAAAATAAAACTAAAATGAGCCCACTTCCTACTTCATCATCCTTTACTATTAGCCGTTTAGTTTAGGGTGTTTGCTTCACTAATCTCACCATTAGTGAAGAGATAGCTTGGGTTAGTGTCTCCTCGACATAGATCATCTTCGGCTTCGAAGATTTCGATGCAAGCTTGTTTGTTTCTTAATAGGAGCCTTTCTAGAGTCCGGGAGTTCGTGATAGCAGCGAAGGGACTACTACACGGAGCTATTGCAGTGAAGGGCCGGTCTACAAAAGTTGTATTCGCTCATTCACTTAGTTGTTAAGTTGTTAACATTACTTATCGTATGATTCTCTAGTTAAACATCCTATGTTTAGGGTTCCTTAGCATGGCAAAATTTTAATTTGGCATGGACGATGCCTCCCGAAACCCTGCTGCCGTGCTAGGTAACCCTGCCATGGTATCAGAGCCTAGCTAGAGAAATACATGATGTTTGTTAGATTACGAAACCGAAACGAATCTATAACTTGCAACTCCATGACCTAGTTTCTGTCGAATTTCTTTTGGGCTCTAAAACTTTTTTAAACAACTGCAGAGTGTTATATGTGATATAACATGAACATCACCAAAATTTGGAGCCATTTTACCTAAAAGTGGCCGGCCACAATGGTCTTAAAACCGAGCTCACCGGGTGTTTCGTGGACTTTGGGCTTCAAATTTTGGTTGTGTTCCAGTCTCTGGGTTTTAGGGTTTCAGGTGTTGATTGTTTTTGCTAAATTTGAATGTAATGCTAATTTTCTTGTCACGACCCGAAAATTACGGAACATGACCGGCACTTAAACTACGAAACGTCTCGAGGCGTACGTAATCTAAGTAAGCCAAAACCAAGATATCCAAAACAAGTAAAGCAGTAGAGTGAAGGAAAAACCAATTTTAAAGCAAGAAGTTTAACAACATAAGCCGAAGTATGCATTTTTAAAATGTCAAGTCTTTTCTAAAAATTTTGGCAGAGTTTCCTTTGTAAATTCAAACCCCAAACAGGTACGAAACCTGGTAAAGCAAGTATAATGAATAAAGGCATCCCCAAGCGGGAACTAGCTCTTCGTCAATTGACGGTCACAACCACGCAAGCAATATAATATACAACGCCGAAGGGCGGGGATCAAAACTCAAAAGAAAGCCCATATCCACCAGAAAACCATAATAATACAGCACGCGACTCTAAGGTCGAAAGAATATACACTGGTCATCTATCTCTAACAATATACAAGTCTGGTTGATGGAGTTTTACTAGATACAACTGAAATAACAAATATACAATGGTGGTCCTGATGCAAAAGAACGCACCTACCAAAGCAATCACCCAGAAGGAACAGTGTGCCAACAAAGCCGCAACGAAACCTGTAAGGCAAAACCTGCAAGTAACTGTGGCACAACGGGGGTGAGTTGCCAACTCATGAGTAGAAAACATCTACGAGTAGAAATCGCATGTATGACGCTATCCTAGGTCATATCAAGTAATATCCTCAAATAAATATCCTGGTCCATCTATGTATAAGTGTAATACTACATGCTCGTGTCAGTACCTCCGATAGCAACATATCAGATATATGATGTATGAATGCATGACAAATGGAAACAGAATACATCATGAAATCAACAGAGAAATCAGTGTCAAGCATCGACACAAAACATAAATCTCAGTATCTCAATATCCCAATATCTCAAATCTCAAAATCTCAGTGTCTCGAATCCCAATATCTCAATATCTCAATATTTAGGGCTCTGTCAGTCCGGATAGGCCCGTATCATCAAATCACATGACCACGGACGGTATCCTCCGGATATCCGCCGCACCAGGTAAAATCGCCGGTAGGTAGTGCTCCCCTGCCAGGATAATCGTATACAACTCGAGCTTATTGCCCCGGGGTACCTTACCGGGCCCACTATGTACCCGAGACGGTTCATCCTCTCCTCGCAACGGGTCTCAAAAACCAACAGCAATCATGAAAACTCATGGTGGATGACTCATACATCATGAGAAAACCGCAACTTGCATTTTAAAAAAAGGGAGGGAGAGAGAAGTTTATATATATTCTTGCGGTTTTCCCCCAAATCCAGAAATCTCATGGAAATCCGAAATCCAAGAATCAAGAGTAAATAAACAGTGAATATCGGCATAAAACCCTAAAATACTGCATAACCAATGAGTATATGAATGCATCTGATATCATGCAATGAGTGCAATAGTTAAACTAGCATATGAAAGCGATAACAAATTGCTGTAAGTCCACGTTGCCCACCCCGGTACTTACGGGGAGGCGGAAAACGGAATAAAAATCAAATTTTTATCAACTTAGGCAACATGGACTAGACAAAGAAGGATCTTTGCTAAACAAAAACAAGCTAAAGCTAACTAGAAACTAGCTAAGTGTTAGAAAGGTTATACCTAGGGCTTTATCTCCTTCTCTCCTTGCTCCTTGGAGTAGTGGAAAGAGGTCACCTTTGTCTTCTTCTCACGTCGAAGAAAGATCCACCCGAAAGCCTCAACCTTTGGCTTCAACTCCAAGCTAGAAGTAACTAGGGTGCAAGAAGTGCTAATCCTTAAACCCTAGATGAGAGTAGAGATTATCAAGAAGGGGTTTTTCTCAAGCTCAAGTGTTTCTCAACACATAAGAGGGGAGAGCTTGAGGGAGAGGAAGAACAAGAGAGAGAAAGTGAATAATAGAATGAGAGAAAATATGAAGCATTCTCTCTTATATGTGTGAATTATTGTAATTAGATAATTAGCTAGATAATTGTCATGGTTAATCAAGACATGACCATTATCATTTCATTTTTAATGCAATTTGCAAGGATCAAAGAGCATCTTCCAAATGAAATGATGATGGTCAAAGTGTCAACCTAGGTCAACAAGTCAAGGAGGTTAAATGGTCAACAACCATAACCATGCACAATTATTTAAACTAATATCAATTAACAATAATACACACATAAGCATTAGGGTTAATAAAATGACAATAGTCATTAACCTTAATCAAAGTCCTCTCCCTCTGTCTCAAGCAACTGTGCATACGCACCCGTATTCATGATCCGAGGAACACGAATACAAAGAGATAAAACCAATCCCAAATCATATACTAGGATCCGGCTTAAACCAAAGCCCGTTAGTATAAGCTGTCCGGACAGCAAACGTGCACAAGTGCACGGATGTGAACGAACCCTGTCGCAAAACTATGCGACCTCTACTCATTTTGCCTAAAGGCGAATAGCTCTCTGTGTGGGACTCTAAAGACTCGACACTACGCTGGCAGTGGGTTTAACCACAGACCGCAAGCGGCACTAGCTGTACGTAACGGTCCCCAGGTAGATGTCGATAAGAAGACTGACGAGGTGAACCCCATCTGAACTCCTACTGAGCCTGTATGTGACAATCTCCATACAGTCCGGTCTGTTCGTCTGATACATCGCATGGCGGGCCTAGGGGGGCGGTGAACGTCAGTCCCCTAATAGCGGTACAAGTCGTGTCGGAGTGTAGCCCAGAACACCCTGAGATAACACTGGAAACCTACCAGTATATCTCGCTTGCCCTGGCCAGGGACTACTCGTGTAATGGCTCTCCTGGACACAGCGCGATGTCAACCCCCAATACCGGGAGAGAAGAATCCTGTCTAACCGTCACTGCCTCCAAGCGCTTCGGGACTGCACCCAAAAATTACCTGTTTGCACGACTCCTTTGAGCCATGGTAGGGTAGCAATCAAAGTGCAGTGGGAACATACTCGAGGCGAAGTGACAGTGTCAAGTCAGCGGACTAAGCTGTACTCATGTCACCTGGGAACTGATAACTGACGATAGGTATAATACCAACCAACAGTTCCCGACGAGTCCTGTCCAGTGTACTCGTAACCTAACGAGCACCCGCATACTATCTCAAGTACGACGTACTGATGGCTGTGGGACAGACCGTCTCCCACGCTGGGATGAGAAGCGCATACGCTAGTCTACTCCAGAGTATCGATGCCCTGTCTCGATAGTCCAACGACTAGGGACCTGTATAAGTATGTGCTTATAGATCACCCAGCTCCCACGAGTGTGAGTGCCATCACAACGCTGGTAATCAAGCAAAGATCCTAAGGGCTCTACTAATATGTATATCAGCGATATGCTAAAAGAAACACATGCACATATTAAAGCAGAGACAAACCAAGTAGCATACTACCATTTCGAGCAAGATTGTATATACAACTGTGAATATCCCAAGCTTCTATCAAGTAATATACAAACTAGTATGATACAGTAATGGCCTCTAGGGCATATACACTAACAATCTCCCACTTGCACTAAGGCCATGTACTGGCGTATCGAAGACCTATCATCTCGATCATCCGCTCGAACTGAGTCTGGGGCAAGGCCTTGGTGAATGGATCTGCTGTGTTATCTTCTGAAGCAACCCTCCGAATCTCGATCTCCTGGCGATCCACGATCTCCCTGATCAGGTGATACCACCTCAAGATGTGTCTGGATTTCTGATGGGACCTGGGTTCCTTCGCTAAAGCTATAGCTCCGTTGTTATCGCAATACAGAGGTATTGGGTCAACAATGGACGGAACCACCTGAAGTTCTCTCAAGAACTTTCTCATCCAGACAGCTTCTTTTGCGGCATCAGATGCAGCGATGTATTCCGCTTCCATAGTCGAGTCAGCAACGGTTTCCTGTTTGGAGCTCTTCCAACACACCGCCCCTCCATTGAGGGTAAAGACAAAACCCGACATGGACTTGGAATCATCCTTGTCACTCTGGAAGCTGGAGTCAGCAAAGGCCTCAATCTGGAGGTCTTTTCCGCCATACACCAAGAACATCTCCTTAGTCCTTCTCTGGTACTTAAGAATGTTCTTTACTGCTATCCAATGTTTCTCCCCAGGGTTTGACTGACACCTGCTTACCACACTCAGTGCATAAGCCACATCCGGTCTGGCACACAACATTGCATACATTATAGAGCCTACCGCAGAAGCGTAGGGTATAATAGACATGCGATCCCTCTCCAAATCAGTCTTGGGAGACATCTCTTTGGAGAGGGTGATCCCGTGACAAGCCGGTAGATTACCGTGCTTGGAATCTTCCATACTGAATCTCTTCAGTATGGTGTCGATGTACCTGGACTGCGAAAGTCCTAATATCCTCTTGGATCTGTCATGGTAGATCCGGATACCCAGAATGTATGAGGCATCACCCAGGTCTTTCATGGAGAACCTGTGTGACAAGAACCCCTTGACAGATTGTAGCATAGGAATATCATTTCCTATTAAGAGAATGTCATCCACGTATAAAACGAGGAATACTACAGTTCTCGCTACAAATCTACAATAGATGCATGGTTCATCTGGATTTTTGATAAAGCCAAATTCTTTGACCGTCTCATCAAAACAGATGTTCCAACTCCGCGATGCCTGCTTTAGTCCATAAATGGACTTAAGCAACTTGCGCACCTTTCCGCTGCTCCCACTCTGAATGAAACCCTCTGGCTGGTCCATATAGACACACTCCTCTAAATGTCCATTTAGAAAAGCTGTCTTTACGTCCATCTGCCAAATCTCATAATCGTGGAAGGCAGCAATGGCAAGAAGGATCCGAATGGATTTTAGCATAGCTATTGGAGAAAAGGTTTCGTCATAGTCCAAACCAGGTCGCTGACGAAAACCCTTTGCTACCAGTCTAGCTTTATAGGTCTCAACCTGTCCATCTACACCAATCTTCCTTTTGAAGATCCACTTGCATCCTACGGGTTTTACCCTATCTGGAGCAATGTCCAACGTCCATACTTTGTTGGTGTACATGGACTCCATTTCGGTCCGCATTGCATCCAGCCATTTTACCGAGTCGACGCTCTGAATGGCTTGCTGGAAGCTAGTAGGCTCATCAAAGTCTATGATGCAATCCTCTCTATCCCCGTCAATGAGAAAACCGTAGTATCTCTCGGGCAGATAAGACTGCCTACTACTCCTGCGGAGTGGCGTGGGAATGTCCTGATCTTTCGAACCCTCTGGTTCTACTAAGCTTTCAGTAATAGCTCGTGGTTCTAGAATTTCTTCCAGTTCTATTGTGCTCCCACTTAATTCTTTTTCTATGAATTGGTGTTCTAGAAAGTGAGCATGGCGAGAAACAAACACCTTTTGTTCCTCTTCGCAATAGAAGAAATATCCCTTGGAGTTCTTTGGATATCCCACAAACTTGCACTGTACTGAGCGTGCCTTGAGCTTGTCCGCATGCTGCTTTTTTACAAAAGCTGGACATCCCCATGTCTTAATGTGATTAAGATAGGGTCTCTTCCCACACCACATCTGATATGGTGTAGTAGGCACAGTCTTAGTTGGAACTCGGTTCAAAAGGTATGCAGCTGATTCTAGCGCATATCCCCAGAACGATCGCGGCAACTCAGCATTACTCATCATGGACCGTACCATATCCAATAGGGTTCGGTTCCGTCTCTCCGATACACCGTTATGTTGCGGAGTGTATGGAGGAGTAAGCTGAGAGAGAATTCCATTCTCTTTTAAGTAACCCAGGAACTTGGCACTCAAGTATTCACCACCTCGATCAGATCTCAGTGCCTTGATACTTTTGCCTGTATGTTTTTCTACTTCATTCTTATATTCCTGGAATTTTTCAAAAGCCTCGGATTTATGTTTCATTAAGAAGACATAACCGTACCTTGAAAAGTCATCCGTAAAAGTAATGAAGTAAGAATAACCGCTTCGTGCATGTGTAGAAATTGGACCGCACACGTCGCTGTGTACGAGTCCCAAGAGCTTGCTCGCTCTTACTCCGTGTCCAGTTAACGGAGTCTTTGTTATCTTTCCCTTGAGACAGGATTGACAAGTTGCATACGATTGATATTTGAACGGATCCAAATATCCTTCTGTATGTAACTTAGTCAACCTTCTCTCATTGATGTGACCCAGTCTACAATGCCATAAGAAAGTTTTATTGATTTCTGGAGACTTTCTTTTGTGTGTATTCTGTACATTGAAAATCTGTGGCTGGTTTAATACGTATATACCGTTGTTCAATGTACCTGACCCAATCAAAACTTGATTAAGGT
The DNA here is from genome assembly GCA_030015575.1 of Agapanthus africanus. NCBI lineage: Eukaryota > Viridiplantae > Streptophyta > Magnoliopsida > Asparagales > Amaryllidaceae > Agapanthus > Agapanthus africanus. Next base: position 849,065,448 of record CM057338.1, on the reverse strand, counting down.
GAATGTTCACTACATTACTTACAAATGCAAATTCATAAACTTCTTTAGATAATAAAGATACAGAAATGATATTACAGGTTGCATTTGGTACATAATAACAACTACGTAAAACCAAAAAGTGTCCATCCGACAATCCCAGGTGATAGTCCCCCACGGCCTCAGCATCCATGCTAGCACCATTTGCAACTCTGAGGGTCATGTCACCTGCCTTCAAAACTCTACGCTTTCTCAACGCCTGCAAAGAATTACAGATATGAGATCCTGATCCGGTATCCAATACCCAGGATGTAGAGTTTATTGATAGACAGTTTTCAATAACATACACACCTGAAGCTGAAGCTGCAACTCGCTTCAAATCCTGTGTTCTGGCCTTCCAAGCCTTGCAATCCTGTTTCCAGTGACCACTTTTGTGACAATAGAAGCATTCTTCCTTCCCCACCAGCTTTCCCGCTATCTTTGTTGCTTTTCCTTTTCCCTTCGTATCCACTTTACCGACACCGCCTCTTGGTTTGGCGGGGGCTTTCTTCTTCTTACCCTTGGCTTTCGCCCTGGATCTAGAAGAGGAAGATCCTCCTACAAACAAAGTGGATGTCTCCCTACCCTTCTGTAGGGTGCCCTCAGCACTCCTCAACATGTTCAGAAGTTTGGAAAGTTCAACCTCCTTTCCTTGCATGTTGAAGTTAAGGATAAACTGGGCGTAAGTGGAAGGAAGGGACTGGAGAATCAAATCAGTATAGAGTTCATTCTCCAATGTGGTCCCAAGGTCCGCGAGCTCCTCTATGTAGCCAATCATCTTAAGCACGTATTCCGCTACCGATGATCCGACGGCCAACCTTGCCGAAAACAACTTCTTCGACACTTCGTATCTTGCGATACGAGACTGCTCTCCATACAGTTCTTTTGTATGAAGAAATATGGACTCTAGGTCCATATTCTCGTGCCTCCTCTGATGTTCGTTGTCCATCGAGGCTAGTACGAGGCATCTGGCCTTCGCGCAATCTATTTCCCAGGTCTTGTAGATTTCCCTATCTACGACACTGGTTTTGGGACCTGGGACAGGGGGAGCTTTGGTGGTAAGGACATACCCCAACTTGTCGTAAGTGATTGCCATCTTGACATTCCTGAGCCAATCTTTGTAGTTTGGCCCTGTCAATATGTTTTTATCTAGTAATAACTTAAGTCCGGTCATGTTGAATGGTCGCTGCAACTAGGAGAGAGAAAAGAAACACTTTAGCATGATGCTCTTGCAAGTTTAGAGTGGTTTTTAGTTTGTCTAAACTGGATAGCTCCCACTGTCTCTCGAATCCCTTCTCAAACCGTAAAGAAAGGATTAGTCAGGATCAATCTCACCGCACAATACTTGCTTAACCGTTCAGCCAGGCCAGTGTCGGTACTTCGAGGGAGGTTTTCCAACGCTTTCGCGAAGTTCCTTAATTAAGTAATCTCTTTTCCCTGTGGGCGTAGCTCCGCTAACACCTTTCTAGACACCTACTAAGTTTATAGCATTGATCGTTAAGTGAGAGTTTTCCCGAGGAGTAGCATATACTCACAGTAGGATCGGGATCCAAATATCATCGCGTGATAAAACCGAAGGAATCCTACCAGAATTATCACACTCCAAATGGTATGCAGCGCAAGCAAGTTTCAGTACTTATGAAACTCCTGATGTGGATTTCTGCCCCATGCTCTTATGACCTTGACTTTGGCCAAAATATCATAAGTCACATGTCAAGTTCTACCCGTCATTCTCCTGGTTAATTTGGACCCACCCGTACCTACCCTTGACTTTGGCCAAAATGGCAACACGACTGTCCCAAACCAACGCATCTATCTATGCTGCACATGAATACCCAATAGCTACCAATCATTATGCCTTGACTTTGGCCAAAATACATAGCTTGAATACTTTTTGACCATTCATGTGGAATGACGGAGGGCTACGAATGGTTTTGGCGAAACCGTGAACGTAGTGAACTTGATATAATCGATGGAACGAGATAGCTTTTAAAAGGAGTGGTTCAAGCTCCGCGTTTAAAAGTTTAGTTTTGAAAAGAACCGAGTGGTTTTCAAAGTATTCCAATCGACTTTTACTTGGTTTATTTTCTTGCATTAGTTCTTTTAATGCGTCCCATCATTTAATCCTACCATTGCAGAAAACAACCAAAATATGACGTATGCTTATGCCATTCGCATTCGCCACGGGGCCCCGTCATCACCCGTTAGGTTACTTAACTGACGACAGAGCGGGGGCTGGGCTAGCGCGGCTGTAAAACATAAGCAACGCCTAAATAGTTATCATATATAAATATATAGCAATGATAGACATTACAGATCACAGATGAATACATTGGGTATACTAGGAATCCGCAATCCGTTCGAGCCTGCAACGAAAAGCGGATTACACGATCGCGATGAATAGCCAATACCCCACCCAAGACCCCTACGGGTGCGGCAAACTACCCGCCAAGTACCCGAAGCGAAACAACTTCCCTCACCACCGTGAGTAGGCCACTCGGCACTTCGAGATACCCGGTAGTTTGTGCACCCCCTCCATGGGTCTATCCTAAGAGCAAAAACAGTAAAAAGAATTATACAATGACGGCTACAACCCCGACCCGGTTGTGCGGCCATACAAATAATATTATTACATCAATTTACATATTACAATGAATGAAAGAAAAAGCAACACTCATCTCACATCCACCCCGGCTATTCATCCGCGACAATCCAACCCATTCATATACACATACCATCATCAATCACAGATCACAGATATGTATAACCCCGACTAATCGACATATAGCGATTAGCCGACGTTCAATACATATAAACATCACAGATATAACCTTTTAGTCAAAGTGTATTGAAGTTCGGAAAAAATACGGATTTATAGGCCCCCAAAAACAAATTTCTATTCTGGAAAACCTGGGCACATATAAACCATCTTAAAAATCCTAAAACCAAGCCAGAAATACACTGCAGCAAACTCGACCAAGTGAAGAGCCAAGACGGCCGCGGTTGCGCGGCAATAGCTTGCTATTGCCACGGAACCGCGGCTCTTTGGTCGAATCACTGGATCGTTTTTGGTGGCTTTCTTCACAAAACCCTGAGATGATTTATGGAGTATAATTTATTTTGTTTTGAACAGAAAAAAAATTAACAGAAACTTAGGGTTTTGAAAACTCGGTTTTTCGATTTTTCCGATTCGAACTTCGATACACTCTACTACCTAGCTAGTTTATGTTTAGTTAGGCTCTGATACCACTGTAAGTCCACGTTGCCCACCCGGTACTTACGGGGAGGCGGAAAACGGAATAAAAATCAAATTTTTATCAACTTAGGCAACATGGACTAGACAAAGAAGGATCTTTGCTAAACAAAAACAAGCTAAAGCTAACTAGAAACTAGCTAAGTGTTAGAAAGGTTATACCTAGGGCTTTATGTCCTTCTCTCCTTGCTCCTTGGAGTAGTGGAAAGAGGTCACCTTTGTCATCTTCTCACGTCGAAGAAAGATCCACCCGAAAGCCTCAACCTTTGGCTTCAACTCCAAGTTAGAAGTAACTAGGGTGCAAGAAGTGCTAATCCTTAAACCCTAGATGAGAGTAGAGATTATCAAGAAGGGGTTTTTCTCAAGCTCAAGTGTTTCTCAACACATGAGAGGGGAGAGCTTGAGGGAGAGGAAGAACAAGAGAGAGAAAGTGAATAATAGAATGAGAGAAAATATGAAGCATTCTCTCATATATGTGTGAATTATTGTAATTAGATAATTAGCTAGATAATTGTCATGGTTAATCAAGACATGACCATTATCATTTCATTTTTAATGCAATTTGCAAGGATCAAAGAGCATCTTCCAAATGAAATGATGATGGTCAAAGTGTCAACCTAGGTCAACAAGTCAAGGAGGTCAAATGGTCAACAACCATAACCATGCACAATTATTTAAACTAATATCAATTAACAATAATACACACATAAGCATTAGGGTTAATAAAATGATAATAGTCATTAACCCTAATCAAAGTCCTCTTCCTCTGTCTCAAGCAACTGTGCATACGCACCCGTATTCGTGATCCGAGGAACACGAATACAAAGAGATAAAATCAATCCCAAATCATATACTAGGATCCGGCTTAAACCAAAGCCCGCTAGTATAAGCTGTCCGGACAGCAAACGTGCACAAGTGCACGGATGTGAACGAACCCTGTCGCAAAACTATGCGACCTCTACTCATTTTGCCTAAAGGCGAATAGCTCTCTGTGTGGGACTCTAAAAACTCGACACTACGCTGGCAGTGGGTTTAACCACAGACCGCAAGCGGCACTAGCTGTACATAACGGTCCCCAGGTAGATGTCAATAAGAAGACTGACGAGGTGAACCCCATCTGAACTCCTACTGCGCCTGTATGTGACAGTCTCCGTACAGTCCGGTCTGTTCGTCTGATACATCGCATGGCGGGCCTAGGGGGGCGGTGAACGTCAGTCCCGTAATAGCGGTACAAGTCGTGTCGGAGTGTAGCCCAGAACACCCTGAGATAACACTGGAAACCTACCAGTATATCTCGCTTGCCCTGGCTAGGGACTACTCGTGTAATGGCTCTCCTGGACACAGCGCGATGTCAACCCCCAATACCGGGAGAGACGAATCCTGTCTAACCGTCACTGCCTCCAAGCGCTTCGGGACTGCACCCAAAAACTACCTGTTTGCACGACTCCTTTGAGCCGTGGTAGGGTAGCAATCAAAGTGCAGTGGGAAAACACTCGAGGCGAAGTGACAGTGTCAAGTCAGCGGACTAAGCTGTACTCATGTCACATGGGAACTGATAACTGACGATAGGTATAATACCAACCAACAGTTCCCGACGAGTCCTGTCCAGTGTACTCGTAACCTAACGAGCACCCGCATACTATCTCAAGTACGACGTACTGATGGCTGTGGGACAGACCGTCTCCCACGCTGGGATGAGAAGCGCATACGCTAGTCTACTCCGGAGTATCGATGCCCTGTCTCGATAGTCCAACGACTAGGGACCTGTATAAGGATGTGCTTATAGATCACCCAGCTCCCACGAGTGTGAGCGCCATCACAACGCTGGTAATCAGGCAAAGATCCTAAGGGCTCTACTAATATGTATATCAGCGATATGCTAAAAGAAACACATGCACATATTAAAGCAGAGACAAACCAAGTAGCATACTACCATTTCGAGCAAGATTGTATATACAACTGTGAATATCCCAAGCTTCCATCAAGTAATATACAAACTAGTATGATACAGTAATGGCCTCTAGGGCATATACACTAACAATTGCAACTATCAACTAGCAAGCTATGTCAATGAATAGTATTTTCTAAAGTGTACGTGATATGGCAATTACCGATGATGATGTGTGTGAGCCGGAAAGCAGGTGTACGTGGAACATACGCATCATCGGTAATGGTACTGGTGTCCTGACAACAGGGTTTCATGATAATTACAGATAACATATGTATAAGCATGCAATGCGATGAAACATCATGAATATACAGAAAGTGATGTAGTAACAGCAACACTGAAAAATATACCTACCCAATATACGAGTCATACAGTTTGGTATTTAAAATACTCATGATTCTCCACTTTTGAAAATGAGTATGACTCGAGCCCAGTGAAAAGGGTAAGAGAATCCACCTAAGTCTGAGTCAATCTATATACATATCTAGTAGTCGGTGATCTCGCCTCAATAGTATCACGTACGATACAATAAATAATATGACATCGTCGAATCAAGAATGCGGATCTATCTTCATAACTATATCTCGTACGGTAAATCTATCGTACGGCATCCCAAATCTAGGTACGGTTCAAATATCACATTTATCTCATTATTCATCTGGTATCCACATCATCACATATCGAGAGCAGGGGGTACTGATCTAAGTTTAGTACACTACTAATATCATCAATAATATCATGATCTGGCTGCTGATCTAAAGTCTCCTACAATCCGATGTCATCCACACATATTATCATATAGAAGTATACATCGTCCAAGCGATCCATTATAAATATCATAAGCTATCTCATCTCATATCTCGATCATCTGTCAACTATCATATATATATCATCATCCACATGGTATCGTCGTCCAACGATCTGCTATAACATCATGACATATCTCGGTCACATATTAAATACCTCACGGCATCATGCCCGATCATATCGACCCATTCCCAAGTATCATATAACATTCTCATCATCCAAGCATATAAATACCAATATATATATATGTCCCCAATACGCACAAGGAAGTAAATTTATGCGAGTATGTGTACGTGCGTGTATGCAAATCTTTACTCTATGGTTTCATGACTAAGAAATTGCCTAAAGTCCTTTCTTCAATTCTTGCTAACACTAACCCCTAATCTCCTAAAGCTTTTCTTGCTAAGGTTCATATCACACACTAACATATAAAAGTATATATATCACATCCCATCATTTCTCACAACTTTGCGGGGGTGCTATACGCCATCCACCCGATTTCCCCCGTAGATATAATCGACTCACCTTGAGCTTCGCTTGCTGGAGTCGATGATGCCACGCTCATCCACGTCGTCTAGAAGTCTACGTGGGGTATCAACAACCAATACACAATCGCAAACGCATATTAAAACCATATCGGAACACCAAAACAGCACATGTTTCGCCTATAGATCAAAACCTATAGCCTCGCGTGCAAAACATGACCAAAACCCTAGTTGTTGGCGTTCAAATGCCACACGACGGAAACACAATATCAAATACCAAAACCATATTCATTGAAAGCTTAAAACAAATTCAGAAACTTAAAAAACATGCTCCAGATTTTACGCTAAGTCAAATTAGCCAATTCTGCATATATGGAGGGTCTATTTTACTGATAAAGGAGCCACAGAACAAAAACTGACCAATTTGCCCCTACTCTGGCCGCAGATTGCGGCCAGAACGAATAAATTTGCGGCCTTAGCTTGGGGGTCAGGGCTCGGGTCTCTGTGGTAGCTTCCTAGGTGCCTGCACAACTCTCAGTCTTCGCTAAATAATTTTCCAAGTCCCCGAGTCACTCAAGATTCCAATATACTACCAAAATTTCCACAATTTCCCGTATCGGCAGAATTTCAAAGTTTTAAATTGGGGTTAAGTCTCAGGTTTTGGGTCCAATATGGTATCTTGAAGGGGGTTTAAGGTCACTACTAACTTCAATTATACCCTAGGATTCAATTCAAACCTTAATCCTTCTCTAGAAATTTTCTAACCTCACTAATCAAAACCAATTTAACTCTAAACTAGTATAAGGTGCTATTAGACTTTAAATTAAACTAGATGGAAGAATTTATACCTCACTTGGGCAACCCTAGAAAAACCCTTGCTCCCCAATGTTGTCAAAATCCTACTTTGCTTGGTCCATTGTGTAGAGGGTGAAGAGGGGATCACTTTTAATGAAAGGGGTTTAGGGTTTTGATGAAGATTTGGAAATGATTTCTTGGGGTGAAGGTGAAGGAAGATGAGATTGAACGAGGAGAAGAAAATGATGTAAAAATGGTAGAGGGAGATGAATGTGGCAGCCCCCTCTCTCTTTCCCCTCTCTTATTCCCACCCACTCTCTCACTAATTACCATTTTTGCTATTCCTCTTTTCTTTTCTTTTCTCTTTAAAAACAAATCATAATAATACCCACAAAACAACACAAATGCAATAACATCTGACCAAATGCAACACGACATGGTGCACTAGCCATGAAAAACTGTAAAAACACGGATTTGGCCTAATCACGATTAGCAGTGTACTAATCGTGTTTTCGTTCAAACTGCATATAATAAATCTTAAAAATGCCAAATCCTTGAAATATATTTTTTAATGAATAAATCATTTTAATTACTAATTATTTCACAATTATTGGTATATATTTATACTCTTTTTCGAAAACCCCAATTTCGCAAATCGGCAGTTTTTGGGAAAAATATTATTTTAATATTAAATTCCAAAAATAATATTTTATATTTTTCTGAAATGTTACATTTCTGCATAGGCAACTCGGACTGTTTCGTATTCGTAATTCTAATATTTGTTTCGGGTTATTTATACGATGTTAAAAAGTTTGAACGGATATCAATAACCCAATTTTTCCCCGCTGGAAATTTTTCAAGAGTTGGATTTTTCCGAGTTTAAAATTTTCAAAAAATCTTGCAAGCGATTCTGTAGACCCTCTAGAAGAACGAAACCTTAACTCGATTATGTGACCGTCGGAATGGCCATTAAACCCTTGGGTTTGTGGTAGTTCAACGGTGACACATGTGAAGCATTGGTTAACCCTTCTACGGCTGGTTCATAGGAGCTGTGGCAGTTTCTGGGTACTTTTTGAACTCCGCTCAAGTGTTGAGCTTGTCGGAAAATTTTAGGTGCTTGATTATTTGATCGAAAAGTTTAACTTCGTCTAGCTATATGTGATTGTAATACAATATTTGGAATCCACAAATTATTATGAGATAACTAGTTTGAATTTTATAAATCTAGCAGTTTAGTCTCATTTGATCGGTTGCCACGGGATTTTGATGTTGATCAAAAGTCCGTCGCAATTACGTAGTGTACACGGATACTCTCTGGGTAACCTTACTAGATAGCCACGCCCCATAGCCCCGGCCAGGTGACTGTCGGAGAACCCCGTAGCGAAAAGCATCTGTTCGGGTGCTCGCGGCAGCGGTGTTCCTCCATAGTGCACTTCATCGATGACATCGGGGGGTACGGCCGTCTACTCCGACGAGCATTCGATCAGCTTATCGGGAATCTTTATGAATTACCCGATAGGTTATTGGAAAGTGTTTTCAATATCGAGACTAAAATGGGGGGTATATAATTGTTAGGCATGTGATGTCTAAGGAATTCATTTGGTTAAGCATGAAATCCAAAGTATGTGATACATTGTGTTTATGATGTCTAAGGAGATTACGGATTCCAACTGTTGTAGTTTTTCACTTTCTTTTCTGCGACCGTAAGTGTAATATGTGGTGTATTGCCGGTTTCGGTGCTATATGTCAACGACAACTAGGATACGCATATTTACTTACGTTGATGGCATGTGATGTTATGTGTTGCTGTGATATGTTTTATTGGATCGTCGTGTTCTGAATAGCCGGGTTTTTTTTTATGTGAGATGAGAATTTTTCATTTTCATTCATGTAAAAGCTTGTATGTAATATTCTTTTATTGAGGCACTTCCGGGTTGAGGATGATGTCACCTTTGATGTATATTATTTACTTTTCCGCATTAGGATAGACCCAAGGTGGGGAGCACAAGTAACCGGGTTCTAGGGTTCAGTGGGAGACCATCTCGAGGAGTCGAGACCGGCTCTCCTAACTCTAGAATTGGTAGGGTTGCTTGCCGCTCTCGTAGGGGTCTAGGGATGTGGGTTTGGATATTCATCGCGACCGTGGAATCCATGTTTTATACTGGCTTAATTTAAGACACGGAAATCTTAGTATATCCAATATTTCATATGTTATCTTCTGCTGCTCTGTGATGTGATCACTATGAAATGTTCAGAAGAATGCCTATATTATATATATGAGATATAATTAATATTGCTGCTTTCGTTTCATATGTGATGCTTGATCGCACGCTTTTGGCGTGTCGGATGTTCAAAGAATTAAAGTATAACCGCGATCAGGACGGTGTCGCTTTGCAGCTAGCCGGTTGAGCACGGGTCGGTCCACAGGGAGATGGTGTTATCTTACCTTCTTGTCTTAGACGAGTCAATAAAGAATCTGTATGTTTGTTTGATCTAACCTATGTGTTTATTTGCAGGTATAAAGTTGTTAAGAAGAAAATACGAGATTGTAAGCTAAAAGAAATCCGTACTCGAAACCTTTGAGCCGAGTCTTGACCAATTGAAGCTCGAGCAATCGGCAACAACGTGGATTAGGGGATTTAAGCGCGGTATTCGTGGAATCCGGCTTATTTACCCTTGTCCTTCCGTTCTTGTCTCTTGCTTTCGCCTCCGGCCAAACCGAACGCAACCGGTCGCGGTTAGGAACCACCGTTACCTTGTCAGGGTACGGTGCCTAACGGAGCGCTTGCGTATGGTTTGGGCGGAGTTCAATGGAAAATAACGGGAAAAGGAAAAGAGCAAAGAAATGTTAACTTACAATATCATATGGATTCTTAACAACAACAATAATTACAACATTCACAAAATGAACAAAAGAGAACAAAAAGAAAAGAACAAAGAAAAGAAAAGATTACAAGTATTAAGTGCATGAAATAAATTGCAAGTAATTAAAGACAAGGTAATAAAAAGCAAGAAATAAAAAGCGATAAAAAAACAAGGAACTAGAACTCAAGCCAAGCATGTGATCAATAGCCAACCCTTAAACTTGCAAGCTCAATCAAGAGGTTGCAAGATCAAGAGAAGGGTAGAGAACGCATGTGAAGTGAAGAACTGGTCCTGTGAGAAAATACGACCCTTGAGATCAATAACTAACCCTTAACCATTCAAGCTCAATGAAGAGGTTGAATGATCAAGAGAAAGCAAGAATCTCAAGGGGGAGCGAAACTAACAAGAAAGATAAAAAAACCCTCATCTTCATTAATCTTCCACTCAAAAAGCTCTCACTACAATTTTAATGGAGAAAGAATGAAGAAGAAGAAGAAGAAGAACAAAACTACACAAAAAAGAGGCTAAAGAAAAGCTCCCTTGGTTTAGCTCAGATCTGCTGTATTTATAGGCTGGAGAATGGAATTCTAGGGCAACCAGCAGAGCACATGGGAAGTACCCAAACTACCCCCAAAAGACGACAACCAGAAGAGCAAGTACGGCCGCGTTTCCGCGGCCAATACCCCCTATTGGCCGCGGAAACGCGGCTACCTAGTAGAGTTGGGCAGTGGGTTTTCTGGTGGTTTCCTGGTTTCCTGTTTCCTCGTGTTTGCCAACTTTAAACTGCGCAAAAGTCTTCAGAATATCTCCAGATTTCCAAGTCCAAGATTGCATTATCTTTGTTTACTTTTGACTTTATCTCCCTCGAGCTCCGCGCACCCATTGATTCTTGTGCAGCCCCCTCGTGCTCTGTGCTTGTCCCAGACACGAATGACTACTGTCACATGTCTTGTATCGGGAACCGGTACTCGGCACTGGACGGATATGGATGACCGGAACCCGGCTTTTATCTGCTGTCGACAGATGTTCTGCTTTTAGCGTAACTGTGGAGATTTTATCCTGATTTGCAATATTTGTACTGGAAACCTGTATTCTGTAAACATGTAACAAACACGGATTAAAGGCACCTACCTATAAACACACGAGCGTAAGAATGGGCGGTATAAAATGCAATATTCTGTGATGAACAATGCTTAGGAAGTATAATAAATGGGACTTCATTAATGAGATTAATGAAATAAAAGAAACCTAAAAGATGTGGTAGAAACTTGTTTAAAAACAGGTAGCTCTAGTTCTTGCTTTGCATAGCGATATTCTTTGTAGAATATCCAGCACCTTATTCGATAAGAAAAGAGCCGAGATCCCTTCACCGGGAGTGACCTCTTTAGCGAAACTAGCAGATACTACAAACTCGGTTTGTCTTTTGATTGCTTCTATAGTTTTTGCTTTGCATAGTGGTATTTGTGATATATCCTGCACCTCATTCGATGAGGAAAGAGCCGAGATCCCTTCACCAGGAGTGACCTCTTTAGCAAAACTAGTAAAACCCTAAAAAACACTCCTTTTTCAAAATCACTCGATTTTACAACGATATCAAGTTTATTACGCAAAGGGTTTTCTTAAAAACCTATCGTAGCCCTCCGTCATTTCAGATAAGTAGTATTTAGTATTCGTGCTGCGTTTGTTGGCTTTCGTCAAGGCGTAGTGTGCGGTAGCTGATTTGTGCTTATCTGCTTAAGCATATGGTGTGATTGGATTAGGGTAGTCGTACGCCTTTGTTGGCTTTCATCAAGGGTCGTGCGGGTGGGTTTAATTCAATCGGGAAATTACGGGTTGAACTTGACTAGTGGACTATGGTTTGTTGGCTTCCATCAAGATCATAGGACGCGAGGGGTAAAATATTATCGAGAATTTCAAGTGTTGAAATTTGAAATTATATTGCGTACCTTCTATGAGATAGTTAGATCCCGATACCTACTGCGAGTAAGAGTTACTCCTGGGAGAGTTTTACACACTACAATTAGCCGATCAAGTAGGTGTCTAGAAAGGTTTTAACGGGGTTACGCCCCTGGCAAAACGGGCTTTATTTTAATTAGGTCCGTGCGAAAGCACGGGGAACCTCCCACAAAGTACCGACACTGGCCAGACCGTAAGATTGGCGAACTTGTAGGGTGTAATTAATCCTGGCTAGTCTTACCTTTTAGGGTTTGAAAGAAGATTTGACTAAAACAGTGGGAGCCATCCTTATTAGATAAATTAATAACCAATCTCATCTTACAAGAGCGCACACAGAGTGTTTTCTTCTCTCTCTCTCCTGGTAGCGACCATGTCACGTCTTAATCAAGATAATAATATGGATGCATTGACCGAACCTGCTTAATATATTGAACTAGGGAACGTTGGTTCCGCTCTATCTTTTAATTGTTATTCCGAGTAGGAAATAGGGGAATATCCGGATTCCCATGGCACCCAATCAAAGAAAAAGCATGTTGATGCATATTCTTCGGGTGTGTTCGTTGCCAAGAACTGTTTCTCAGTATCCTCCACGTCCTAAGTATGAGATACCGGATAAGGATACCACATATGTAAGAGTTATATGGGCTACAGAAAGGTAGAGAACTGAGAAAGGGTGATATGTCTCTAAGTGTTAGAGAATGGTGCAAGTGTTGCAGCCAAGCCTGTTGGCAGATATCACCTTGTATTAATACATTGATTTTGAACAAATGTTATTACATACCGAACCTGATATACAACATTACATCGGTTTCTTTAATGAGTTAAAGAAGAATATAATTTTGTATTGGAGGATAATGCTATGAACATTTTCCTCAATCAAGAGTTGATTGGATCAGGCACGTTATAAAATAGCATATTCGTTCTAAATCAAACCACAGTTCAAAGTATATAGAACACAAACAAGAGGAGTAGTTAAGAAATGAACGAATCATTCTTGTGGCATTGTAGACTAGGTCATATCAATACGACACGACCAACTAAGTTACATAAGGATGAATATGAGAATCTGTTTGAATTTTCATCTTATGATACTTGCCAGTCTTGTCTCCAAGATAAAATGACCAATACTCCGTTTACAAGAAACAGAGAAAGAGTTACTGAACTCTTGGGACGGATACATGATGATGTATAGGGTCCGATGTCTACAAATTCCAAGGCTGGTTCTTTATACTTCATAACATTCGTCGACTATCTCTCAAGATTCAGACATGTGTTCCTGTTGAAACACGAGTCTGAAACTTTTGAGAAATTCAAGGAATATAAGCATGAAGTTAAGAACCAGACGGGTAGAAGTATTAAAGTCCTTCGATGTGATCGAGAAGTAGAATACTTGCGCATGGAGTTTCTAAAAGGAGAATGTGATTCTCTCTCAGCTTACTCCTTCGAGTACACCAAAGCACAACGGTGTATCGGGGCGGAGGTATCGCATCCTATGAGATATGGCACACTCTACGATGAGTACTGCTGAGTTACCTATATTCTTTTGGGTGTTATACACTTGAGAAGCTGCATACCTATTGAATGGGGTTCCATCCAAATCATGGCCTACCACTACATATGAGATATGGAATGGGAAGAGACCATGTCTTAAACGAGTTAAGATATGGGGTTATCCGGTCTATGTTGAAAGGCAGAATCCGGACAAGCTCGAGGCAAGATCAGTTCTGTAAGTTTGTTAGGATATCCCAAACATTTGCGAGGGAATATCTTCTACCACTCTGAGGAGCAAAAGGTGTTTTGTTTCTCAGCATGCCACCTTTTTAGAAAAGGTATTTCTTGTGAAGAAATTTGTGGTCATGAGGTAGAATTGGAAGGTGTTCCAGTTAGACAAACTAACAGCTGATGATTTGGTGAAACCAAAAGATTCAATAGTCTCCAATGAGCCTTAGCCTCTCCGCGAATTTGGTAGGATTCTTCATCCACTTGAGAGATACTACAGTCTTCTCGGTGACAGTGGGAGCGAGAATTCCATTATGAGATGATGGCCCAACTAGGTTCAGGCAGGCAATCACAAGTGGAGACTTTGTGAAATGGTTGGATGCTATGCGATCAAAGATGGAATCCATGTACACTAACAAAGTATGACTTTGCATATTGCACCTGAAGGGGTAAAACCCATTGGGAGCAAATGGATCTTAAGAAGATTTTTGGTGTAGATGGAAAAGTTGAGACTTTCAAAGCTATGCTTAAGTCCATCAGGATTAGAGCAAGTATCGCAGAGATGGAACATCTGTTTTGATATGACAGTCAAAGAGTTTGACTTCATCAAAATGGTAGATGAACGTTGTATATACAAGAAGGCTGTAGAAAGTGAGGTTGTCTTACACGTATTGTACGTAGATGACATACTCTTGATAGAAAAGTGCTTCCTATGCTGCACTCGGTCAAGCTCCTCTTATCACGAGGATTCTCAATAGAAGATCTAGATGATACCTACTATATCTTGTGGATTATGATCTATGGTGATAGATCTAAGTGGATGTTGGGAGTGTCCCAAATCCAGGTACATTAACACCATACTGAAGGGGTTTAGTATGGAGGATTCTAAGTGTGGTGGTTCGCCCACTTACTCAGGAATCACTCTCTCCAAAAAGAAGTCTTCCAAGACTGATTTAAAGAGAGCTCACGTACAAAAGATACCCTATGCTTCGGCAGTAGGCTCTATCACATGTGCGATATTATGTACCAGACCAGATATAGATGACTCACTAGGTGTAGTGATCAGGAAACAATCGGATTTTGGGAGAATCACTGGATAGCTATGGAGGACATTCTTAAGTACTTGAGAAGCACTAAAAGAAAGTTCTTGGTTCTAGCTTTCAGAGTGATAAGTTCGACTGAGAGTCAGTCACAGGCATTTTCTTTACCCTCAATGCATGGACGGTATGTTGGAAGAGTTCCAAGCTAGATACCAAGGCATACTAAACGATGAAGGCTTAATATATTGCTGCCAACGATACTACCAAAGTGGCTGTCTGGACATTTCTTGTTCATGAGATGAACAAGGTACCTACCATTGAGCATCCAATAACTGTTATTATGACAACAATGAAGTTGTGGATTTGGCCTAGGAACACCGGTCCCATCAGCGTTCCAGACATATTCTGAGGCAAGTATCACCTGATCAGGGAGATGGTTGATCTCCAAGGGATCGAGGTTAGGAGAGTTAACATGAAGGATAACACAACGGATCCAATCACAAAGGCCTTACCCCTAGAGAAACTTCTATGGGATGGTTGAGTATGGGATACTATAACCACTGCTATATTGTTAGGTATTGGATACTACAACAGATGGCCTTAGTGCAAGTGGGAGATTGTTAGTTATATGTATGCCCTAGAGGCCATTACTATACATGCGATGTATATTGTAGTGGATGCATGGATATATATAGGGGGGACTTTCTTACTCGACATGATAGTATGCTATCTGGTTGCACTTTATCTTAATATATACACTTATTGTCTCTCTATTACATGTTGATAAAGCCCTAAGGTTGAGTACTTGACTATCAGGATTATGATGCAGATCATACTAGTGGGGATAGGGTAGTCGGTAAGTACATCCTTAGATTGTAAGGATTGTTCCTAGTCGTGGGAGTATCGAGACAGGGCATCAATACTCCATAGTAGACTAGCGTATGTGTTTCTCGACCCATATGATGGGCGATGGATGATCCCATATCCATTGGTGTTTGACATCAGAGAAGGTATACGGGTGCTAAGTGGAGACTGGGTATTCTGGACGGACTCTCCGAGAACTCTTAGATGGTATTATACCTATCTTCGGATAGCAGTTCTCTGGTGACACTGGTACAGCTTCGTCTGTAGACCCGAGATCGTCATAGAGTCTTGTGCGATTCCCACTGTGCTTTGATTTCCACCATACCACGGTCAAGAGATCGTGCAAAAAGGTGGTTTTTGGGTACAGTCCCGAGTCACATGGAAGCAATAAACAATAGGAGGAGTTTCGTCTCTCCCGGTATTGGGAGTTGATGTTGCGCTATGCTCGATTGGCCATAACAAGAAATCCCTGGCCAGGGTTGCTGAGATTTACCGGTAAGTGTTACCAGTAGTTTCTCGAACCGTTATGGAACTTGCATCGGCATGACTTATCAGGCTATTGGGGTCTGACGTTATACCACCCCCAGGCTGTGATATGCGACATATCAGACGAAGAGATCAGACTGTACGGTAGTGTTACTGATTGGATTCGCAGGAGTGTGAGCAGGCTTGCTTGTTGATATTTTGATCGCTCAATACCCAGGTGGCCGTTACGTTTAGCAGACCGCTTGCGGCTTATGGGTGTTTGATATGATCATCACCTACTGCCGGCGTATTGATGAGTCTTTAGATTTCTACATAGAGGTTTCCTGGTTTATGCGAAACGGAGTAGAAGCACATATGTGATATGTGCGGGACCGAGATTAATGCATGTATGTGATACCGCATTCCATTCTCACGATATATGATATCGGTCGGTTATATATGATATAACCGGGTTATCGGATCAAGAGTTGATTCGATAAGTTGATTCATATGATATTGGTCGGTTGTATATGATATAGCCGGATTATTAAATCAAGAGTTGATTTAATAATTTAATGTATAATTATATATTTGATATATTACATTACATTAACTAATATTAGCTCACTTAAGTAATTCTTTTTCTCACATTTGATATACTTTACATATATGTGATATATGTATTGTTTTCTTTTGACACATAAATATATATGTGATATATATTCATGTGTCATGCTAGGTTACATTTGCAACAAGGGTGTATGAGACTTATACCATGCTAGGGTTTACGTTTGGGATTTATTTATCATTAAGTAATTCACAAATCATTTTGAATTAGTCTTGGATAAGATTGTAGAAGCTTATGGATACATTGACTTATTCAACTTGTTTTATGTAGCTTAAGATATTTGTTAACCCAATACTTAACCTTAGACTATGGTTTATTCTCTATATGAGTTAGGCATGACACTAATTCACCCATGGTTGCAATTCTAACCTCACTCTCTCATGAGTTCATTCTTTTTCTTCTTTATCAAAGAAAAAGCTCACTAGGTTTTTTCTAAATGAAGAATTAGTGTGAGAAAAATAAAACTAAAGTGAGCCCACTTCCTACTTCATCATTCTCTACTATTAGCCATTTAATTTAGGGTGTTTGCTTCACTAATCTCACCATTAGTGAAGAGATAGCTTGGGTTAGTGTCTTCTCGACGTAGATCATCTTCGGCCTCGAAGACTTCGATGCAAGCTTGTTTGTTTTTTCATGAGAGCCTTTCTAGAATCCGAGAGTTCGTGATCGCAGCGAAGGGACTACTACACGGAGCTATTGAAGTTAAGGACCGGTCTACAAAGGTTGTATTCTCTTATTCACTTAGTTGTTAAGTTGTTAACATTACTTATCGTATGATTCTCTAGTTAAACATCCTATGTTTAGGGTTCCTTAGCATGGCAAAATTTTAATTTGGTATGGACGATGCCTCTCGAAACCTTGCTGCCGTGCTAGGCAACCCTGCAGATATATATATTAAATCCCACCATTATTAATAGAATAAATAAATATACAAATATATATATATATATATATATGTGTGTGTGTGTGTATGTATGTGTGTAAATGTGTGTGTGTGTGTATGTTATGTATGTATATAATATTTTATATTTAATATATTAAATTTGGTGGTGGGGCACACCCTCTCTCTTGTGTGTTGACACACACATGAAAGAGAGTGGGAGGGTGAGTATATGTCATGGTTGAATACATGACATGGGTGGAAAATTTACATAAGAGATTATTCATTTTTCTTTTTCACATGCTATCAAAAATCATCTTCTTCTTTGCTCTCTAGGTTAATGGCAAAAGTTGCCATGGTGAGGGAGTGCAAAAAGTAGAGGGTACTCATTATTCCCATCGCCTTTCTCCATGCATAGAAAACCTCTGGAGGAAGTTCCTCCGACCGGCAACGGAGTTGGAGCTCAGGCAGCTCGCTTTCAACACGGATCATCTACGGCGAGGCAGTCGGCGTGCAGACGCATTCGAGAGCTCACGGAGTCTAGACGGGGTCTTCCGGGAGCAGCCGGACATTCTACAAAGGTTGTAGCACCTCTGAACTCTTTCATTATGCTCTTTATATTAGCTAGAAACTAGTGTTTGGACGATTTTGGCATATGGTCGATCGCGCTCCAACGAAATTTTTGTTTTCTGTCTATCCCCGCTTCTGCTGCACACACGCGCGGAGCGCGCCCCATACTAACATGGTATCAGAGCCAACCAAGCACTAGGACTAGCATAAGCGATGTTTTAGTTTCGATCAACAAGTTTCCGATTTCGACTTCCGAGTTTAAGCCTTTCTCTGTCCGAATTTAAAAAGTGTTTTTATAAATTTTTTAAACAGTTGAAGAATGTTGTGTTTGATGTGAAAATGGCATGGAAGAAAACTGGGGAATTTTCACCTCAATTTGGCCGGCCTCACCGGTTCCTCACCGGCCACTTTGTTGTCAAATGCCCCCAATTTTCTCTCGGGGCTTAAACTTGTAGAAATAAGATTTTTGGTATTGTTTGTTTTTTCGCAATATTGAGATTTGATCTCGTATTGCACTGGAAACCTATCGATCAAAACTGTAACTTCGTAGCATTTCCGTATTCATGATGTTAAAGTGTTTAAATCAATTGATACGATGATACATAATTATTGATATGTATTTGTGATGTTCTATGTTAAGATTGTTTGGTGTGGATTGGATCATCGCGAAATGAATAGTCCTGTGCGTATTTGGATGTTGCGTTGTCATATGTTTCTTTTCATTCATGTTGAAAATGTATATTCATTTATTTAGGACGAGCGGTCGACTTGTGGACGTCGTTTCTGCTTATTGTATTATTATTTGTCGAGACTCGATCAGGTTGCGATCGATGATACCGTTGTATTAATACAGGTATTAGGATTACCCCATGAAGAAGCGCACTGATAGCCGGATTCTAGATTGCAGCGGGTGGCCATCTCAAGGAGCTGAGACCGGGCCGCTCGGTTCTAGGATTGGCGGGTTGCTTGCCGCGCTTGTAGGGGGTTAGGATAGACCCACGGAGGAGTGCACTTGTCATCGGACTTCAAAAAGTGCTGGGTGGCCCCATCATGGTGTTGATGCCGGGTTGCCTCGTTTCTCGAGTTAGAAGATGACTTGCCGCACTCGTAGGGGTCTGCTTTTGGCTACGCATGGGCTGTTCACGCGACCAAGGTATTTCATACTTCGTTTATGGCTCGAACGAAACACGGGATTCCTAGATGATCCGACCATTCCAAACTCTGTGATGTTGTTTTTCCTCATGAT
This sequence comes from Agapanthus africanus, assembly GCA_030015575.1. Lineage (NCBI taxonomy): Eukaryota > Viridiplantae > Streptophyta > Magnoliopsida > Asparagales > Amaryllidaceae > Agapanthus > Agapanthus africanus. Next base: position 849,045,912 of record CM057338.1, on the reverse strand, counting down.
GTAATGTGATTATTTGCGTGTGATGGTATATTTATATATATGATATATATATATTAATGCTATATACGTTTTGCATCCGCGCTAGCCCTGCCCCCGCTCTGCCGTTAGTTAAGTAACCTAACGGTGCATGATGGGGCCCCGTGGCGAATGCGGATAGCGTATATGTGCATTATATTTTTCCTTTTCATACTTTTCTGTAATGTTTGTATAAGAAGGATATTGCTAGATAATTAAATTATCCAAATGATGGGATTGTATTAATTGCATTAATGAAATGTAAAATAAACCTATACATTGTAGGAACCAACTTTTTATAAAGAGGAAATTTTAGTTGATTCTTTTGCTCTGCATTGTGGCGTTCAGTTAGGAATGTCCTGCACCTCATTCGATGAGGAAAGAGCCTTGATCCCATCACTGGGAGTTCGCTCTTGGGCAAAAGTTTGTGTTACTAAAATTGTTTTTGTAGCCGTATTCTTTTGCTTTGCGTCGTGCTATTCGATTATGAATATCCCGCACCTCATTCGATGAGGAAAAGATTCTAGATCCCTTCATGGAAAGTTCACTCTTAAGCAAAGGTCTACGCGACTATGAACTTTCAAAAACCACTCGGTTTCTATGATGAGATCAAGTTCATTACGTTGATGGTTTTCTTCAAAACCAGTCGTAGCCCTCTATCATTTCAGGAAGTAGAGTACTTAGTACTCGTGCTACGTTATTGACCTTCGTCAAGGCGTAGTGTGCGGTAGCTATGTGATGTCTTCCTGCTTTCATATGATGCGATTAGTTAGGACAGTCATATAGCCTTGTTGACTTTCATCAAGAGCTCATGCAGGTGGGTATAAATTAATTACGACATGACGGGTAGAACTTGACTAGTGGCTTATGATTTGTTGACCTTCGTCAAGGTCATAAGTTGTTAAGGGTAAAAACCGATATCGGGAGTTTCAAGTGTTGAAACTTGCAATGTGATTGCATACCTTCTATTGAGTAGGGTGACTTATTGACCTTCGTCAAGGTTACCACACCATGATAGTTTAGGTCCCGATTCCTATTGTGGGTAATAGTTACACCCGAGAAATTTTCAATATAAAATCCCGGCTTGTTCTCCTTTTAGGGTTTGAAGGAAAATTTGATAGAACAGTGGGAGCCATCCTGATTAGATAAATATACCAATCTAATCTAAGTTAGAGTGCACGCCGATTGTTTCTTTTCTCTTTCTCTAGCAGCGACCCTGGACTCACCTTAAACTAAAACACATTAACCAAGTTGACCGACCTTTCTTCCAAATCAACAGCTTTGGAATGTCTAGATTGCCCTAATCCATGACATAGTCACATATGTCCTTGCATATCCTACTCCACCTTCTGCTAACTCCAGAACCCTCTGTATTTGGTACAAAGATCCATATTGTTTGAAAGGTCATCGTATATTTAGATACGAACTTGATGAAACTGTTTCAGTCTGAGAATGACCATTGGTTCTGGATTAGTGTAACAACCCCAATTTTCCTATACAAAATTTTTTCAAATATTTTTTCAAAAATCCACAAAGGGGTATTTTAGCATGAGCACAAGATATAGGTAATTATTTTGTTTTTAATTACAAGCTACAAGAATATAATAACTCTATTTTTAGTGTACAAGAATTTACTTTAAATTTAATGTATACTAGGAGTATTTATTCTTGCTGCTATCAGTTTAAGTAATTAAAAACCACAATAATTACAAGAAGGAGCTTGTAGCTCACTGGTAATACCTTGCACTGCTGAACCAAGCCACCAAAGTTCGAATCCCATACCCCACATTATTTTTAATATTGATTTTTTTTAAAACCTTTAGAATACCAAGAGTTTACACGTGCATATCTCACAAAAACCCCACTACACCCAAAGATGTAACACTTGCAGAGGGTAGATGAACCGTCGGGAGAGATCCAGGTCACCGGACTCGGTCGGGAATCGGCCAACTCGGCCTTGACTCGGCCGACTCAGTGATCCGACCGAGTCACGGCCGAGTCACCCACGATTCGGCCGATTCCGGCGAGGGTCACAACATGAAAGTTGTGTCTTTTGGTATTCCCTACGTACCTGCAAAGTTTCAGCCTCATACCACTTCCATAGCTCTTTAAAACCCCCAATTACTCCACTTTTAATACATTTTTATTACATTTTATCATATTTTTATTTTTAACTTTTCATCTACCCTAACCCTAGCCTAACCCTATAAATACCAACCCTACACACTACCCTCTCACCCTCCAAAATCTTGAGCCACTCTCTCAAAAGTTTCCACACGAAGTGTGCTTTGAAACCGAGTTCACGGCGAAGCCCTGACGGAATTCCGGCGACGTGTTTTGGAGCAACCGGCGACGTAACCACCCTCGGCCTTCCTCCCTAGTTCTCTTTACTCTTTAGAAGAGTTTAAACCCGTAAGTCCCATCTCTTCTATCTCTCTTTTCTTTTAATAGAAAATACGACTTTTTGGAACCCGACGGAAATCGGAACAAACCGATTTCCGATTCGTTTTTCTACAAATTTCCACTTGTCACCTAATACATAATACCCAAACCTATCTATGATGACTATTAATCACCTAGAAACCAATTCAAATAAAGTTTCTCACATGAAATGATAGCTTTCTTGTAAAACCGTATTCTTTTCATAAAAATACCATAAAGTTTGTTTTTATTGTTCTAAATAAATCCCTCACTCCTAAATATGTTTATCTTGATCACTAAACTTGTAGAAATCAATTTGAATGAATTTTCACACATGAAATGATAACGTTTTCAAATACCGTATTCTTGCGCTTTAATACCTTCAAGTTTAATATATCTTGTTTAACCTCTAAACTTCACAATACCTTAAAATAAGTCACGAGGTAATGACCTACCTCTACACACACACAAATATAACCCTAATTGATATATGTCAAAATATAGAATACGAAATTACAGGACTTTTCACTAAAATACCATAATCTTTATTGAAAGCTTTAAGTTGTAAACATCTCTAAATAAAATCTTTTATAAAATGAAAGCACGATTGGTCATGGACATCGATCGTTTATCTAAATTGACTTTGTGGTGTCTAGGCTAGGCAAGTGGGCTTGGGTAACTTTAAAAGGCCCGTCTCACGATTCGTGAGCGGATCCCTCCCTCCTCACTTGTACTTACCTGGCCACAATTGGCGGTGAAGAGGCGATTTGAGACTTCTAATGACTTGTCGTTTAGACCCTTAGAAATAGGATAGTTGGCTTAGGAAACCCTAGAAACTAAAATACAGAAAACTATACTCTTTTGCAAATAAATACCTTATATTTATAAAACCGTTTTTCTAAATGAATGGTATTTATTAAACCTAAGCAAAGCACCGCTACAACCCACCTTTGGGGAACCCGTTAGGGATAGTACGGTTCATCGTGCACCCGCGGGCTAGTAGTGCGAGATTCAGACCTCCGCAAGGAGCATTCGGTCTCGAAAGGTTTAAAATACGACACTTAAGGAAAATAAGATTTTGGAAAATAAAATATTTATTTAAAATTATTCTTGTATTAAAATATATTTAATTATAATTTAGACACCTATTTTATTATAATATAAAGTTTCCACTTTTTCTAAAATTACAAGTTTAAAAGTTACATTAAAATACCCTGAAATTCAAATAAATCAATTAATACTTTTATTAGGATATATTCACTAGAATAAAATAAATAAAATTCACACTTATTATAACTATAAAGACGAATAATAAATACTTGAGGTATTTTGAAAAATATACAATAATACTTTTTACATAAAACCCCCTCAAGTTTTATAATTTACAATAAGGACCCTAACAACTATAGAACTTCAAATTCTCTTTCTTTTAGTCTGACTCGGGTTAGCGTCTGACTATTTCTGACTTGAATATGATTCAAGTCAATCCATATTCTTTATATTTTAACTCAAGATGAATACATGAATCCCAGAATCCAGTTAACAATCTACTTGACTGAACCGAACCATGGATATTCCTTTTACATGTTTCCCAGTATTCCATTTACATGACTCTATGGTTATAGCCGTTTCCTGATATCATGGTTTCGGTCAGTCAGTTAATCACTCATACAATCAACACAATTTTACAAGATAACAATACAAATAAGATATCGCGGGGTTTAAGGGGTAGACTGGTACGGAATATGTTAAAGGTGGCACGAGGTGGTCACTTAAGACGTAATTACATCCATGCCGTTGTTCCGTGGTATTATCGACGGAGCCTTGTACTACAGGTTACCAAAGTCCCCGGTGTAAGTGGGACTCCCCTCGTATACACTGGCATCTTCTGTACCAGGCTACAAACAACAGCGTTAATACAACATTACAATATTATAATACAACATTAAAAGCTACACTCTCCCTCTCTTACTCTCTGTCTATTTCTCTCTTATCTTTGGGACTTACCGAGCGACCTGTTCGCTGACGACATTCTGTTTCTCTCTTCTTTGAATGTCGTCAGGTGATTTGGACCCGGCAGAGATTGAGCCATCGCAAGAAGACTTGGAGCAGTTTACTGAAGACCCTGCACTGTAGTTTCATTGTACACTTTTCCTTTCTGTACTTTTCATTTCCTGTTATGCCACTGTTTAGGCATCTTTTATTTCAGTTGTATTTCCTTTCATGTATTGTACAAAGAATGTTAATAAATAAAAGTTGCTGTTCTTTTTATACTCTTGTCTCTTGTGTAATATTTTATATTGCTTAGCTACGCTTAGCGTATGTACTTCTGAGTACATACGTAGCGGACCTCGTCGCGTCCACTTCGCCGTACACTGGGAAGCGGGGCGTGACAATTAGATGAATTGTTCTTTTGTCTATCCCTCCTACCTTATCTCAAGCTCAAGAGCTCCTTACATATAAGGAGTGTATACCAGTTACTCTTATTGGATAGTCTTATTCCAATCCCGAAGCTGGTGCTAAAAGAATGGAAATGGGAAAACCAACTAGCATAAGTTTGGTATACAAGAAGGTAAAATGGAAAGACATCAAAAGGGGTTGAAGTGAGAAAAGGAAATTGCGACTACTGTCATGAGCCTGGGCAATGAAAAAGGCAATACTTTGAATGCCCGACTAACCCCACTGAAACATTTTTGATGTTTCAGATTTCCCGTGCATCTATGTTTTGAGAAACTATTTCTCAATAAACTCTAACACCTGGGTATAAATGTTAGTGTATATGCCCTAGAGGCCATTACTGTATCATACTAGTCTGTATATTACTTGATGGAAGCTTGGGATATTCACCTTGTATAAACAATCTTGCTCAATATAGTAGTATGCTACTTGGTTTGTTTCTACTTCAATGTGTACTTGTGTTTATTTCAGTATATCACTTATACGCATTAGTGGAGCCCTTAGGATCTTTGCTTGATTACCAGCGTTGTGATGGCAGTCACACTAGTGGGGGCTGGGTAATCTATAGGCACATCCTTATACAGGTCCCTAGTCGTAGGACTATCGAGACAGGGCATCGATACTCCGGAGTAGACTAGCGTATGCGCTTCTCATCCCAGTGTGGGAGATGGTCTGTCCCACAGCCATCAGTACGTCGTACTGGAGATAGTATACGGGTGCTCGTTGGGTTACGAGTACACTGGACAGGACTCGTCGGGAACTGACAGGTTGGTATTATACCTATCGTCAGTTATCAGTTCCCAGGTGACATGAGTACAGCTTAGTCCGCTGACTTGACACTGACACTTCGCCTCGAGTGTGTTCCCACTGCACTTTGATCACTACCCTACCACGGCTCAAAGGAGTCGTGCAAACAGGTGGTGGTTGGGTGCAGTCCCGAAGCACTTGGAGGCAGTGACGGTTAGACAGGATTCGTCTCTCCCGGTATTGGGGGTTGACATCGCGCTGTGTCTAGGAGAGCCATTACACGAGTAGTCCCTGGCCAGGGCAAGCGAGATATACTGGTAGGTTTCCAGTGTTATCTCAGGGTGTTTTGGGCTTCACTCCGACACGACTTGTACCGCTATTGGGGGACTGACGTTTTACCGCCCCCTAGGCCCGCCATGCGATGTATCAGACGAACAGACCGGACTGTACGGAGAATGTCACATTCAGACTCAGTAGGAGTTCAGATGGGGTTTCACCTCGTCAGCCTTCTTGTCGGCATCTACCTGGGGACCGTTACGCACAGCTAGTGCCGCTTGCGGTCTGTGGTTAAACCCACTGCCAGCGTAGTGTCGAGTCTTTAGAGTCCCACACAGAGGGTATTCGCCTCTGGGCAAAACAGAGTAGAGGTCGCATGGTTTTGCGACAGGGTTCGTTCTCATCCGCGCACTTATGCACGTTTGGAGTCCGGACGGATTACACTGGCAGGCTCTGGTTTGAGCCAGATACTGGTATATGTTTTTGGGGTTGCTTTTATATCTTGGTATTCTTGTTTTTCGGAACGAGAATGCAGGTGTGTATGCACAGTTGCTTGAGGCGGAGAATGAGGTTTTTCATTAGGGTTTCGGAACGGGTGCGTATGCACAGTTGACAGTCTTCATTTTCCAAACCCTAATGGATTTATATATTATCTATTAATAATAGTAATTAAATGAGAATTATGTTATGGTTGTTTTTTGTTGACTTGTTGACCTTGGTTGACTTGTTGACCATTGACCACTTTCATGCCTTGAAAGTCTTCCTTGATTCATGCTTACACTTCATTTAAAGAGGCATGATAGTGGTCATTCCAAAATTACCATCAACTATTCTTATTTCAATTATTATCATTTAGATAATTCATTTCTTTTGCAATATGGTTGCAAGAAAGAAATAATTGAGCTCATTCTATCATAACCTCTCTCTCTCCTCATTTCATCTTCTTCTTCCTCTTGAAAAGAGAAACCTTCTCATGTGTTGAGAATCATTCTCTTTAGAAAGAAAAGCAAACCCTAATCTCTCTCTACTCATTCTAGGATGAAGGTTTAGCAAGCCGGAAACCCTAGTTCACTCAAAGATCGAGGAAGAGCCCAAAGTCGAACCTTCGAGGTGGATCCATCTTCGACGGGAGAAGGCGACGTAAAGAGAACCATCAACCTCTACAAGGTTTGAAGAAGAAGGAGTTCAAGTTTAGGTATAACCATCTTCCATAGTAGCTAACTCTCTTTAGCTAGAATACTAGTTTTAGTTTAGACAACGATCCCGACCATGTTTAGTCCATGTTGCCTCTTGCGATAAAAATTCGTTTTTTATACCGTTTCCGCCTCCCCGTAAGCACCGGGGGTCGCAATATGGACTTACAGTGGTATCAGAGCCTAACTAAACTTAAACTAGCTTGGTAGTGAAGTGTAACGAAGTTCGGAACCGAAAAATCGCAAAACCGGAAAATCAAAACCCTAACTTTCTGTTGAAATTTTTTCTGCTCAAAATGAAAAACTTTATACTTGTAAATTCGTCTCAGGATTTTCTAAGAACACACAAGAAAAACGATAGCATGTTTCCTCCAAGCCGCCGCCCTTCCGCGGCCTCACCTACTCATATGGCCGCGGAACCGCCGCAGGTTGTAGTCATCTTTGCATCGTTTTTCGTGCAGTGTTCTTCTGTGTTGGTTTTGGGATTTTTCAGATATATTATATGTACCCAGATTTTCCAGAACTGAAATTCACTTTTGGGGTCCTATAATTCCGTATTTTTTTTTTCCGAACTTCACTGCACTTTGGCTATGTTGGTTATATCTGTGATGTTTGCATGTATTGAACGTCGGCTAATCGCTATAAGTCGATTAGTCGGGGTTATACATGATCTGTAATGTGCTGGAATGTGTATATGAATGTGTTGGACTGTCGCGGGTGAATAGCCGGGGTGGATGTGAGATGAGCTTTTGTTTTTCTTTCATTCATTGTAAATGTAAATTGATGTAATTATATTATTTGTTTGGCCGCACAACCGGGTCGGGGTTGTAGCCGTCATTGTATAATTCTTTTTACTGTTTTTTGCTCCTAGGATAGACCCATGGTGGGGTGCACAAACTACCGGGATCTTGGCGGGTAGTTTGCCGCATCCGTAGGGGTCTTGGGTGGGGTATTTGCTATTCACCGCGACCGTGTTATCCGCTTTTCGTTTCAGGCTCGAAAGAAATGCGGATTGCTAGTATATCCAATGTATTCATCTGTGATCTGTAATGTCTATCATTGCTTTCTATTTAGGCGTTGCTTATGTTTTACAGCCGCGCTAGCCCAGCCCCCGCTCTGTCGTTAGTTAAGTAACCTAACGAGTGATGACGGGACCCCGTGGCGAATGCGAATGGCATAAGCGTACGTCATATTTTGGTTGTTTTCTGCAATGGTAGGAATTAAATGATGGGACGCATTAAAAGAACTAATGCAAGATAATAAACCAAGTTTAAGTCGATGGAACACTTTCGAAAAACCACTCGGTTCTTTTCAAAACTAACTTTTAAATGCGGAGCTTGAGCCACTCCTTCTAAAAGCTATCTCGTTCCATCGATTATATCAAGTTCACTACGTTCACGGTTTTACCAAAACCATTCGTAGCCCTCCGTCGTTTCACATAAATAGTCAATAGTATTCAAGCTGTGTTTGTTGGCCAAAGTCAAGGCATAGTGATTGGTAGCTATTGGATATTCATGTGCAGCATAGATAGATGCGTTGATTTGGAACAGTCGTACTGCCTTGTTGGCCAAAGTCAAGGGTATGTACGGGTGGATTCAAATTAACCTGGAGAACGACGGGAAGAACTTGACATGTGACTTATGATTTGTTGGCCAAAGTCAAGGTCATAAGAGCATGGGGCAAAAATCCACATCGGGAGTTTCATAAGTACTGAAACTTGCTAGATTTGCATACCATTTGGAGTGTGATGATTATGGTAGGATTCCTTCATTTTCGTCACGCGATGATATTTGGATCCCGATCCTACTGTGAGTATATGCTACTCCTCGGGAAATTTCTCACTAAACGATCAATGCTATAAACCTAGTAGGTGCCTAGAAAGGTGTTAGCGGGGCTACGCCCCCAGGGAAAAGAGGTTTTTAAATTAAGGAACTTCGCGAAAGCGTTGGAAAACCTCCCTCGAAGTACCGACACTGGCCTGGCTGAACGGTTAAGCAAGTATTGTACGGTGGGATTGATCCCGGCTAATTCTTCCTTTGTGGTTTGAGGAGGGATTCGAGAGACAGTGGGAGCCATCCTGTTTAGACAAATTAAAAACCATTCTAAACTTGCAAGAGCATCGTGCTAAGTGTTTCTTCTCTCCCCCTGCAGCGACCAAATCGAAATGACTGGACTTAAGTTACTTCTAGATAAAAATATATTGACAGGGCCAAACTACAAAGATTGGCTCAGGAATGTCAAATTGGCAATCTCTTACGACAAGCTGGGGTATCTTCTTACCACCAAAGCTCCCCCCGTCCCAGGTCCCACCTCCAGCGTCGCGGATAAGGAAATCCGTAAGACTTGGGAGATAGACAGCGCGAAGGCCAGATGCTTCGTACTTGCCTCAATGGACAACGACCATCAGAGGAGGCACGAGAATATGGATTTGGAATCCATATTTCTTCATACAAAAGAACTGTATGGAGAGCAGTCTCGTTTCGCAAGATACGAAGTGTCGAAGAAGTTATTTTCAACTAAGTTGGCCGTCGGATCATCGGTAGCGGACCACGTGCTTAAGATGATTGGCTACACTGAGGAGCTCGCGGAACTTGGGACCACGTTGGATAGTGAACTCTACACGGATATAATTCTCCAGTCCCTTCCATCCACTTACGCCCAGTTCATACTGAATTTCAACTTGCAAGAAAAGGAAGTTGAACTTTCAGAACTCCTCAACCTGCTGAGGAGCGCAGAGGGCACCCTACAGAAGGGTAGGGATACATCCACTTTGTTTGTAGGAGGATCTTCTTCTTCTAGGTCCAAGGCGAAAGCCAAGGGAAAGAAGAGGAAAGCCCCCGCCAAACCAAGGGGCGGTGTTAGTAAAGTGGGTGCGAAGGGAAAGGAAAAGGCAACAAAGATAGCGGGGAAGCTTGTTGGTAAAGAGGAATGCTTCTATTGTCACAAGAGTGGACACTGGAAGAAAGATTGCAGGGCTTGGAAAGCCAGGACACAGGAACTGAAGCAGGTTGCGGCTTCAGCTTCAGGTGTGTATGTTATTGAAAACTGTCTTTCTATAAACTCTACTTCCTGGGTATTGGATACCGGATCAGGATCTCATATCTGTAATTCTTTGCAGGCGTTGAGAAACCGTAGGTTTTTGAAGGAAGGTGACATGACCCTCAGAGTTGCGAACGGAGCTAGCATGGATGCTAAAGCCGTGGGGGACTATCACCTAGGAATGTCAGATGGACATATTTTGGTTTTGCGTAATTGCTTTTTTGTACCCAACGCAACTTGTAATATCATTTCTGTATCTTTGATTTCTAAAGAAGGTTATGAATTTGCGTTTGTAAGTAATGTTGTAAACATTCACCTTAATCAAGTTCTGATTGGGTCAGGTACACTGAGCAATGGTATATACGTATTAAACCAACCACAGATTTTCAATGTCCAGAATACACACAAAAGAAAGTCACCAGATATTAATCAGACTTTCTTATGGCATTGTAGACTGGGTCACATCAATGAGAGAAGGTTGACTAAGTTACATACAGAAGGATATTTGGATCCGTTCGAATATTAATCGTATGCCACTTGTCAATCCTGTCTCAAAGGAAAGATGACAAAGACTCCGTTCACTGGACACGGAGTAAGAGCGAGCGAGCTCTTGGGACTCGTACACAGCGACGTGTGCGGTCCAATGTCTACACATGCGCGAAGCGGTTATCCTTACTTCATTACTTTTACGGATGATTTTTCAAGATACGGTTATGTCTTCTTAATGAAACATAAGTCCGAAGCTTTTGAAAAATTCCAGGAATTTAAGAATGAAGTAGAAAAACAGACCGGCAAAAGTATCAAGATTCTAAGATCGGATCGAGGTGGAGAATACTTAAGTGCCGAGTTCCTGAATTATTTAAAAGAGAATGGGATTCTCTCTCAGCTTACTCCTCCATACACCCCGCAACATAACGGTGTATCGGAGAGACGGAACCGGACCCTATTGGATATGGTTCGGTCCATGATGAGTAACGCTGAGTTACCGCGATCATTCTGGGGGTATGCACTAGAATCAGCTGCGTACCTTTTGAACCGAGTTCCTACTAAGACTGTGCCTACTACACCATATGAGATGTGGTGTGGGAAGAGACCCCATCTCAGTCACATCAAGACTTGGGGATGTCCAGCTTTTGTTAAAAAGCAGCATGCGGACAAGCTCGAGGCGCGTTCAGTACAGTGTAAGTTCGTGGGATATCCAAAGAACTCCAAGGGATATTTCTTCTACTGTGAAGAGGAACAAAAAGTCCTTATTTCTCGTCATGCCTACTTCTTGGAAACTGAGTTTTTGGAAAACCAGATAAGTGGGAGCACAGTAGAACTGGAAGAAATTCCAGAACCACGGACTATTATTGAAAGCTTAGTGGAACCAGAAGGTTCAAATGAACAGGACATTCCTATGCCGCTCCGCAGAAGTAGTAGGCAGTCTCATCCGCCCGAGAGATACTACGGTTTTCTCATAGACGGGGATAGAGAGGATTGCATCATAGACTATGATGAGCCTACTAGCTTCCAGCAGGCCGTTCAGAGCATTGACTCGGTAAAATGGCTGGATGCAATGCGGACCGAAATGGAGTCCATGTACACCAACAAAGTATGGACGTTGGACATTGCTCCAGACGGGGTAAAACCCGTAGGATGCAAGTGGATCTTCAAAAGGAAGATTGGTGTAGATGGACAGGTTGAGACCTATAAAGCTAGACTTGTAGCAAAGGGTTTCCGTCAAAGACCTGGCTTGGACTACGACGAAACCTTTTCTCCAGTAGCTATGCTGAAATCCATTCGGATCCTTCTTGCCATTGCTGCCTTCCACGATTATGAGATTTGGCAGATGGACGTAAAAACCGCTTTTCTAAATGGAAATTTAGAGGAGTGTGTCTATATGGATCAGCCAGAGGGTTTCATTCAGAGTGGGAGCAGCGGAAAGGTGTGCAAGTTGCTTAAGTCCATCTATGGACTAAAGCAGGCATCGCGGAGTTGGAACATCTGTTTTGATGAGACGGTCAAGGAATTTGACTTTATCAAAAATCCAGATGAACCATGCATCTATAGTAGATTTATAGCGAGAACTGTGGTATTCCTTGTTTTATACGTGGATGACATTCTCTTAATAGGAAATGACATTCCTATGCTACAATCTGTCAAGGGTTTCTTGTCACACAGGTTCTCCATGAAAGACCTGGGTGATGCCTCTTACATCCTGGGGATCCGGATCCATCGTGATAGATCCAAGAGGATATTAGGACTTTCACAGTCCAGGTACATCGACACCGTACTGAAAAGATTCAGTATGGAAGATTCCAAGCGCGGTAACTTACCGGCTTGTCACGGGATCACCCTCTCTAAAGAGATGTCTCCCAAGACTGATTTGGAGAGGGATCGCATGTCTATTATACCCTACGCTTCTGCGGTAGGCTCTATAATGTATGCGATGTTGTGTACCAGACCGGATGTAGCTTATGCACTGAGTGTAGTAAGCCGGTATCAGTCAAACCCAGGGGAGAAACATTGGATAGCGGTAAAGAACATTCTCAAGTACCTGAGGAGGACTAAGGAGATGTTCTTGGTGTATGGCGGAAAAGACCTCCAGATTGAGGCCTTTGCTGACTCCAGCTTCCAGAGTGACAAGGATGATTCCAAGTCCATGTCGGGTTTTGTCTTTACCCTCAATGGAGGGGCGGTGTGTTGGAAGAGTTCCAAACAGGAAACCGTTGCAGACTCGACTATGGAAGCAGAATACATCGCTGCATCTGATGCCGCAAAAGAAGCTGTCTGGATAAGGAAGTTCTTAAAAGAACTTCAGGTGGTTCCGTCCATTGTTGACCCAGTACCTCTGTATTGCGACAACAACGGGGCTATAGCTTTAGCAAAGGAACCCAGGTCCCATCAGAGATCCAGGCACATCTTGAGGCGGTATCACCTGATCAGGGAGATCGTGGATCGCAAGGAGATCGAGGTTCGGAGGGTTGCTTCAGAAGAGAACACTGCAGATCCATTCACCAAGGCCCTACCCCAGACTCAGTTCGAGCGGCTGATCGAGATGATAGGTCTTCGATACGCCAGTACATGGCCTTAGTGCAAGTGGGAGATTGTTAGTGTATATGCCCTAGAGGCCATTACTGTATCATACTAGTCTGTATATTACTTGATGGAAGCTTGGGATATTCATCTTGTATAAACAATCTTGCTCAATATAGTAGTATGCTACTTGGTTTGTTTCTACTTCAATGTGTACTTGTGTTTATTTCAGTATATCACTTATACGCATTAGTGGAGCCCTTAGGATCTTTGCTTGATTACCAGCGTTGTGATGGCAGTCACACTAGTGGGGGCTGGGTAATCTATAGGCACATCCTTATACAGGTCCCTAGTCGTAGGACTATCGAGACAGGGCATCGATACTCCGGAGTAGACTAGCGTATGCGCTTCTCATCCCAGTGTGGGAGATGGTCTGTCCCACAGTCATCAGTACGTCGTACTGGAGATAGTATACGGGTGCTCGTTGGGTTACGAGTACACTGGACAGGACTCGTCGGGAACTGACAGGTTGGTATTATACCTATCGTCAGTTATCAGTTCCCAGGTGACATGAGTACAGCTTAGTCCGCTGACTTGACACTGACACTTCGCCTCGAGTGTGTTCCCACTGCACTTTGATCACTACCCTACCACGGCTCAAAGGAGTCGTGCAAACAGGTGGTGGTTGGGTGCAGTCCCGAAGCACTTGGAGGCAGTGACGGTTAGACAGGATTCGTCTCTCCCGGTATTGGGGGTTGACATCGCGCTGTGTCTAGGAGAGCCATTACACGAGTAGTCCCTGGCCAGGGCAAGCGAGATATACTGGTAGGTTTCCAGTGTTATCTCAGGGTGTTTTGGGCTTCACTCCGACACGACTTGTACCGCTATTGGGGGACTGACGTTTTACCGCCCCCTAGGCCCGCCATGCGATGTATCAGACGAACAGACCGGACTGTACGGAGAATGTCACATTCAGACTCAGTAGGAGTTCAGATGGGGTTTCACCTCGTCAGCCTTCTTGTCGGCATCTACCTGGGGACCGTTACGCACAGCTAGTGCCGCTTGCGGTCTGTGGTTAAACCCACTGCCAGCGTAGTGTCGAGTCTTTAGAGTCCCACACAGAGGGTATTCGCCTCTGGGCAAAACAGAGTAGAGGTCGCATGGTTTTGCGACAGGGTTCGTTCTCATCCGCGCACTTATGCACGTTTGGAGTCCGGACGGATTACACTGGCAGGCTCTGGTTTGAGCCAGATACTGGTATATGTTTTTGGGGTTGCTTTTATATCTTGGTATTCTTGTTTTTCGGAACGAGAATGCAGGTGTGTATGCACAGTTGCTTGAGGCGGAGAATGAGGTTTTTCATTAGGGTTTCGGAACGGGTGCGTATGCACAGTTGACAGTCTTCATTTTCCAAACCCTAATGGATTTATATATTATCTATTAATAATAGTAATTAAATGAGAATTATGTTATGGTTGTTTTTTGTTGACTTGTTGACCTTGGTTGACTTGTTGACCATTGACCACTTTCATGCCTTGAAAGTCTTCCTTGATTCATGCTTACACTTCATTTAAAGAGGCATGATAGTGGTCATTCCAAAATTACCATCAACTATTCTTATTTCAATTATTATCATTTAGATAATTCATTTCTTTTGCAATATGGTTGCAAGAAAGAAATAATTGAGCTCATTCTATCATAACCTCTCTCTCTCCTCATTTCATCTTCTTCTTCCTCTTGAAAAGAGAAACCTTCTCATGTGTTGAGAATCATTCTCTTTAGAAAGAAAAGCAAACCCTAATCTCTCTCTACTCATTCTAGGATGAAGGTTTAGCAAGCCGGAAACCCTAGTTCACTCAAAGATCGAGGAAGAGCCCAAAGTCGAACCTTCGAGGTGGATCCATCTTCGACGGGAGAAGGCGACGTAAAGAGAACCATCAACCTCTACAAGGTTTGAAGAAGAAGGAGTTCAAGTTTAGGTATAACCATCTTCCATAGTAGCTAACTCTCTTTAGCTAGAATACTAGTTTTAGTTTAGACAACGATCCCGACCATGTTTAGTCCATGTTGCCTCTTGCGATAAAAATTCGTTTTTTATACCGTTTCCGCCTCCCCGTAAGCACCGGGGGTCGCAATATGGACTTACAATAAAGACACCGGATTAGAATCTCATATCTATAGGGCGTTATAGATGCTGAGAAGGAGCAGAAAATTGAGAATGGATGATATTTTCCTCAATGTCGGTTTTCGGAGCAATTGTTGCTATTGAGGAAAATCATCAGGTTTTAACTAAACAGCAAACCTTTTGGTCTCTTTTAACCAAAAGAATGTTTTTTCAATTAACAACACACGGAAAATGAGTTAGTGAACTCTAGAGACTTATACATATTGATGTATGTTGTCCAATGTCCATACGGACAAGGGGTTGGTTCTATGTATTCCATATCGAGAATGTATTCTCTCTCAAATTGCTCATCAGCGAGTGCGCTCCATGATGAGTAATATTGAGTTGCCTTCTTCAATTTTAGGGATGCATTAGAAATAAATGCATGTCAATTGATACTAGTTCCACCTAAACTAGTGCCTCTTTTCTATATGTGATATAGAACAATGTTCATCTTAATATTGTTAAGATATGGGGTTATCTGGTTTATGTTTAAAACCATAATCCGGATAAACTCGAGACACGTTTCAGATATAACAGTCTGTGGGTTATTCCAAGATTTTACGAGGGATAGCTTCTACCATTTTTCCAAGTTCAGAAGTGTTTTGTTCTTGACTCGCCACATCCTTGGTTAAGAAATTTCTTGCAAAAGAAATTAGTGGGAGTATGGTAGAACTGGAAATGGTTCTAGAACCACAAACAGTTACCGAAAGTTTAGTAGAACTTGATGATCCAATTGACCCTGACAGACCATAGCTACTCCGCAGATCTAGTAGGTGATCTCAGCCACCCGAGTGATACTTCGGTTTTCTCATAGACGGTGACTAGAAAGCTTGTATCATATGATGATAACCCTACTAGTTATCAGCATGCCATAGGAAGTGGTGACTTCCGACTGATGGCTGAATACCAAGTTATCCATGTTGGACTCCATGCACTACAACAAATTATAGACTTTGTTGTGTGCTCCAGAAAGGAGTAAAACCCATAAGGAGTAAGCAGACCTTTCAAGATCAGTACAAATGGAAATGTGTTAACCTAATAAGGCCAGACTTGTTGTTAACATCTATTCATCAAATATCCAATGTGGATTGTGGTGATACTGTTGCTTCAAAGTCTGTGCTGAAGTCCATACGGATAAAATTAGCCATTGTTGTTTTCATGACTATGATATCTGGCATGAGTATGATTATAACGTCTTTTCTAAATTAGATTTAGAAGTGTACGTGTATATGACTCTACCAGAGGATTGTCTTAGTCAGTAGGAGCAGCGGAAAGTGTGCAAATTGTTTAAGTCTATTTGTAGACAAAAGCAGGCATAGCGAAGGCGGATCATCTATTTTTTGATGCAACGGTCAAAGTGTTTGACTTCATCAAAATAAGAAATGAACCAGGTATTTGTAAGAAAGCTGTAGGGAGTACTGTCTGATTCTGCATACTGATGTGGATAACATAATCTTGATGGGAAGTGATATTCCTATACTACGATTCTGTCAAACGTTGGTAGTCACTTTTGTTTCTCTTTTTGTGGATTATACATATGTCAATGATTCTGGTGACCAAGTCTATAGAGTTAGACCTGGTAGGGGTTTTGGGATTATCCCAATTTAGGTATAATGATACCATTCTAAAGAATGGAGGACTCCTAATGAGGTAATGTACCCGCAGATAATGGGGTCACTCTCTCTAAAATGATGTCTTTCGGGACTGACGAATATAGAGACTCGCATGAATGACATTCGACATGCTTCGGCAATGAGGTCAATCATGCAATGTTATATACCGGACTAGATATTGCTTTTACACTTGGTGTAGTAAGCAGACATTAATCCAATCCTGGAGAAACATAGGAAGAAGTGAAGAATATATGAGATGTTCTAGGTGTATGGTAATGACAGATTCTCCTTCCGAGAGGTAATTACCGAGTCCAACTTCCGTAGTGACAAGGATGACAGAGTGTCTGTCGTGAGTCACTAGTTTACCCTCTTATGTGGAGCAGTGTATTGGAATAATTCCAATCGTGATACTGGGATAGTCAAGGCGCTAGATGTTGATTATGAATCAACAGAGGATACATCCTAAATATTTGTTTGGATAAATATGTTCATATGTGAACTAGGTCCTATCAACTATCCAAACAATATTCTATGGTAAGTATCGCTCATTTCGGGAGATAGTTGATCTCTGCAAAGTTGAGATTCAGAGAGATATATAATTAGAAACATATTAGTGGATCCAATCACTGAGGCTATTTCTCGAACATAGTTTGTAAAACTGTTAGTATATGTCACGTCCCGAAAGTACGGAACATGACTAGCCCTTAAACTACGAACATCTCGAGGCGTACGTAATCTAAGTAAGCCAAAAAAAACCCAGCAATCCAAACCAAGAAAAGATAGTAGAGTGAAGGAAGACCATTTTAAATCAAATAGTTTGCAACATATGCCGAGATGTGCATTTTAAAATCACAAATGTTTTCTAAAAATTTCGGCAGAGTTTCCTTTGTAAAAACTGACCCCAAACGGGTACAAAACCTGATAAAGCATATATATAATGAAAAATGCATCCCTAAGCGGGAGCTAGCTCTTCGTCAATCGACGGTCACAACCACAAAAGCAATATAATATACAACGCCAAAAGGCGAGGATCACAACGGAAAAGGAAACTCAAACAGCATGAAATCCATAGAAATACAACGCGCGACTCTAAGGTCGAATGAATAAACAACACCGGTCTCTATCTAAAAAAATAAATACAAGTTTGGTTGATGGAACTTCTAGATACAACAAAATGATAATATACAAAGTATAATGATGGGTACGATACAATAAACCCACCTACTAGCAAATCACCCGAAAATGGAAGTAGTGCCAGCAAAACCGTAATGAAACCTGTACGGCAAACCTGCAAGAAACTGTGGCACAACGGGGGTGAGTTGCCAACTCGTGAGTAGAAAAACATCTACGAACAGAAATCGCATGAACAACGCAATCCTAGGCCATATGATCATAATATATCCTCAAATATATAACCAGCAGCCTATAACAATGGCTAGGGTAAATATCTAACCCAAGTGTAATCTCATGTGCCCGTGTCAGTGCCTCAGGTAGCAATATATCATATGGACGATGTATGATTGCATGAAAACAGAATACATGTACTAAAGAAACTGCTTTCATAATTTAGCGAGATTTCCTTTGTATTTTTAAAATGAGGTATCATAATGAAATCAGCATAAACAGTGTCTAGTATCGACACAAAACATAAATCACAATGTCTCAAAATCTCAGGCTCCGGCTATCCGGACTGGCCTGTATCATCAAATCTCAGTAACTCAATATCGCGAAATCTCAATATCTCAATCTCAATATCTAGGGCACCATCAGTCCAGACCGGCCCCTACCATCCATCTCAAGACCACGACGGTATCCTCCGGATATCCGACGCGTCGGGTAAAATCACCGGTCGGTAGTGCTACCCTGCCAGGCTCAACGCTATCATCTGCCATCCTCTTGCCCCGAGGTACCGCACCGGGTCCACCATGTACCCGAAATGGTTCCTCCACTACTCGAACTCGGGTCTCGAAATCCATCAGCAAACTCATGGTGGACGACTCATACATCATGGAAAAACCGCACTTTTTATTTAAAAAGAGAGAAACGAAGTTTATATAAGTTTTGCGGTTTTCCCCCAAATCCAGAAAATCTCATGGAAATCCGAATCCAAATCCTCAATAGCATGTAAACAGTGAATATAGGCATAAAAATCCATGAATGCGGCGTAACAATGAATAACAGTATGCATGAAGTGACAAATAACAACTACAATGTCTAAACTGGCATATAAGTCAAGTACACTAATGTCATGTCTAAAACATTAGCTAACAACTATGTCAATAAAACAGTATTTTCTAAAGTGTTCGTGACATGGCAATTACCGATGAAGATGTGTGTGAGCCGGCAAGTAAGTGTACGTGGTACATACGCATCATCGGTAATGGTGCTGGTGTCCTAACAGCATGATATCAATAATGGAATATGCAGTACAATAAGTATGCGATGCGGAGCGAACATCAATAATGTGTGGGAGCAGAGTACTAGACACAACGATAACTATAACTCAAACAATGGTGCCTTTTAAGAATAACACGAATCGCGGTGTTTTGAAAATGAGGGCTACGATGTTTTTAAGAAAAGATACGTCTTTTGAAATATCCGTAGAATACCTTGACCTGTCCTTTAAAATACCCGCTATTCGTTAGCTTTTGAAATAGGTATGAGTCGAATCTAGTCTACCAACTACACTAAACTATAGGGCTAAGCTAACTGGCTAACTGAAGGTAAGGAAACCACCTAACATCTGAGTCGATACATACATACATACATACATACATACATATATATATATATATAAGTCGGTGATCCCGCCTCGATAATATCACATTATCTATAATCAATTATTCCCAAGTCAAGAGTGCGGATCAAATATCAATATAGCTCGTACGTAAATCCATCGTACGGCATCCTAAATCTGGATACGGGTCAATATCACATTCATCACTTTATTCATCTGATATCCTCTTTATCCAAGATCACAATCCAGGATACTGACCTACGTCTAGTACATTACTAATATCATCAATATAATCATGATCTGACCACTGATCGATAGTCTCGTACAAACCGATATCATCAGCACATATCATATCTCATAACACGATCACATGTCGATTACTTCATTATTATCACTATTCACATGGTATCGTCGTCCAAAGATCCTCTATGACATCATGACGTATCTCAAATACGAATCCTGCTATATCACCGATCTCACGGTCTCAAATCAATCTCATCGACTCACCTCAAATCCCAAATACTATCCTCAAATCCAGTATGTGAACACATAGTCCCATACCCATGTAAACACATAAATATATTCCTACATAAGCACAAATGAAGGAAGGATGTATGCAAGTATGGGTGTGCGTGTGTATGTGTGGTGCAACCACTACTCTAGGGTTTCGCAACACTAAACTAATCCAAACACACCAATTATCCATCTTTATCGTCAATAAACTCAACAATATATAATCAATATATATGTGTGTATACGTATTCGTATACATCACCACGAACTGCGGGGGTGCTATACGCCATCCACCCGACTTCTCCCCGTAGATATAAATCTACTCACCTGTATCCTGTGTATCGGTGTCGATGTCGCCTTCATCTTCTGCATCGTCTCGGATCGCCGTGGAGGTACCTACATATCACACGTATCGCATCGCCTTAAAACCAAATCGAAACTTAAAACGACACGCGAAAACCAACACGATACGCTAAAAGGCCTATAGGTTAGAACCTATGGTTAGCCTTCGCAAAACAACCCGAAATCACTCGATATAGACGTACAAACGTCACACGATCGAGATAACGCACAAATATCAAAATCTGGAAATCGAAATACGCAAAACCAAAACTCATTTCAAAGCAGCAACACAAGAAAATGATCCTAAATTTCGTCTCAGGCCAAATAAAGGCAAGCAAACAAGTCTAGAGTGATGTATAGGGTGTATGTGACCTACAGTAGAAACCCGGACCCATCCTCTCACCAAGTGGCCGAGCCCCTCTTCAGGCAAAACCGGCCTGGCCAGCCCAGGGTAATCCAATAGGGTTCGTCTCGCTACAGTGGGTTCCTATGGTCTCAAATGGGTCCCTGGAGTTGTTTAATTTTCCAGCAAAACTCCCAGCACATTCCAGATTTTCTTGCACACTAAAACATCTCACAAACCGACACGGAAGTCCCGTAATTCCGTATTTTTTGGTTTAACATCACTAACAGGATTCTAAGGTCACCACAAGCCTCAATTTCACTTTACAACTCAATTCAACTCCTAACCCTAACTTGAAATTTCAAAAGTCCATCAAACGACACCATCTCGACATGAAACTAGTATGGATGCAATAAGAATTGAAATACTATGCTAGGGGTGCAGAAATTACCTTCTTTGGCAACTCAAGAATTTTCTTGAGTTGCTCAAAGTCCTCAAGATGCACTCTTTCTTAGTCCAATGCGATCCTCTCGAGCTTGTGAGCAAGTTTTGTGAAGTCGAAATGGGGTTTCAGGGTCGTTTCCATGGTGGATCTAAGCTTGAAGAGGGAGGAGGAAGAAGAGGGAGGGGCTGCAGCAGCAAGGGAAGGAGAGGAGAGAGAATGAGAAGGGGAAAATGATGGGGGGTGGTTTAAAAAAAGAAGGGTTGACCCATTCCTCTCTCTCTCCTAATCATTCCAACCTTTTTCTTTTCTTTTCCTTTTTCTTTATTCCTTATCACTCAAAAGTAACCCTAGGCAACCAACTACCCACAACATGTAAGAAAATGTAACAAGTGTGGAAAAATAACAATGTGCATGTTTTTGCTCAAAAAGGCTAAAAACCCGATTAGCGATTTTTAATCGCGATTAGCACTAAATTAGCATATAACTAACCATAAAAACTTAAAAATGACATAATTCCATAAAATACATTATTTTAGAATTTTCCATAATTTTTCCCATTTATCGGTATTTAATTATAAATTTAATATTAAAATAATCAATAAAATAATATTAAATTATAAAAAATCCTAAAAATAATATTTTATTATTTTGAAATGTTACAGTATAGATGTTAGGTATGCATTGGCACATGGGATGTGTGCATGCGATACCGCAATTATTGGCCTTGAGTGCAAGTACGAGTTTGTTGGATATTGGTGCCCTTAAGGAAATTATCGTAGTTGTAGAAATGCAATTACTGAATTCGATGAGGGCCAATACCAAGAACATTCTTACTCGAGATGATAGTATGCTATCTGTTTTGTCTTTATCTGTCATATGAATGTGCGATACTAGTTATCACGTATCGCAAATCCATAAGATAAAACCCATAGGATCTTTACTTGACTACTAGGATTGTGATAAGGATCATACTAGTGGGGCCTGGTAGTTTATAAGCACATCCTTAAATGTCTCTAGTTATAGGAGTATCGAGACAGGGCATCGGCACTCCAGTTTAGACTAGTGTATACGTTTCATGACCCTGTACAGGGCAATGGCTGATCCCATATCCATTGGTGTTTGACACTGATGATTGTATACAGGTGCTCAGATGATGAGTTACACAAGACGGGCTCGCCGAGAACTCCTGGATGGTATTATACCAATGTCAGATAGCAGTTCTCTGGTGACATGAGTACAGAGTAGTCCCTAGACCTGAAATCGCCACAATGTCTCGTGTGTGTTCCCACTATACTTTGATTACTAACATACCACGGCTCTGCTGAGTTGTGCAAATAGATTTTAGTTGGGTACAGTCCCGAAGCACATGGAGGCAGTGAGCGGTCGAAAGAATTCGTCACTCCTGGTATTGGGAGTCGATATCGCACTGTGCAGGACACGACTATAGCCAGCAGTCCGTGGCCACGGCAGTAGAGATAAATTGGTAAGTGTTACCAGTTGTATCTCTTCGGTTA
Source organism: Agapanthus africanus (assembly GCA_030015575.1). Classification (NCBI taxonomy): domain Eukaryota; kingdom Viridiplantae; phylum Streptophyta; class Magnoliopsida; order Asparagales; family Amaryllidaceae; genus Agapanthus; species Agapanthus africanus. The sequence continues at coordinate 849,023,072 of CM057338.1, read as the reverse complement.
TGAGTCCTCTGTCAACATGACTTATCCGGTTATTGGGTGTCTGACAGATTCCACTCCCCAGACCCGGTATGCGATACTCTTTGACGAAGAGACCAAACTGTACGGTGACTGCCACTTATAGACTTTGTTGGGTCCGGATGAGTTCTCTCGTCGACCTGCCTTTATCTTGCTCATACCTGGATAGCCGTTATGTACATCTAGTGCCATTGAAGAGCTTGTTGGTTAACCCGAAAGGGGTTGAATCTTAAAGTGTTTCAGATTCAATCGGATACGATCCTGTATAACCTACTGCCACCGTATTGACAGGTCTTTAGAGTCCCGCAACGAAAGTGCCTGCTCGGGCAAAACGCGATGTGATGTACGTATAGGGATATGTACATGAGTTCGCTAAAACATGTATATTGGATATACGTATTCAATCGGACGACTTCTATACTAGTCGGTTTCACAGCCGGAATACCAAGTCAAGTGTTGACTTGATAACCGTATTTATGATACGGTTTCTAGTATAGTGTATATGATACACACTTTCTACAGTATATGATACTGGGAAGATATTGATGGCATTTTGTGTATGTGATACATGATATGTACGTGTAAAGGATACATGTACTAATACTTATTATATATATATATATTAAATCCCACCATTATTAATTTATTATAAATAAATATAGAAATATATATATGTGTGTGTATGTGTGTAAATGTATGTATATATATATCTTTATAAATATATATGTTATGTATGTATATATTATTTTATATTTAATATATTAAATTTGGTGGTGGGGCCCACCCTCTCTCTTGTGTGTTGACACACACATGAAAGAGAGAGGGGGGTGAGTATATGTCATGGTTAAATACATGACATGGGTGGTAAATTTACACAAGAGATTATTCATTTTTCTTTTTCACATGCCATCAAAAATCATCTTCTTCTTCCTCTCTTGAAGAGCTCATGTTCTCTAGGTTAATGGCAAAAGTTGCCATGGTGAGGGAGTGCAAAAAGTAGAGAGTACTCATTATTCGCATCGCCTTCCTCCATGCATAGTAAGCCTCTGGTGGAAGTTCCACCGACCGGCAACGGAGTTGGAGCTCGGGCAGCCCGCTTTCAACGCGGATCATCTACGATGAGACAGTCGGTGTGCAGACGCGTTCGGGAGCTCACGAAGTCTAGACGGGGTCTTCCGGGAGCAGCTGAACACGCTACAAAGGTTGTAGCACCTCTGAACTCTTTCATTATGCTCTTTATATTAGCTAGAAACTAGTGTTTGGACGATTTTGGCGTATGGTCGATCGCGCTCCAACGAAATTTTTGTTTTCCGTCCGTCCCCGCTTCCGCTGCGCACATGCGCGGAGCGTGCCCCATACTAACATTAACACATTCCGTATCAATCTACCCCGTTAAAACCCCATAGTGTATATTGTATTGAATAAGGGTTTTCAGACTTGCCGAGACTATGGTATAAGTTGTTCATGTAAACTTATTTCGGATGTAAACGGTAGTCATGTAGTCAAGTTCAAGATATAGCCCTGGTTCGGTCAAGTCAAGTTATGTTGCATGTTTGATATTATTCCAGTATTCAGGTTCAGTTCAAGTATACATGTTTGGTATATTGGATTCATGTTAGAATTGGATTCATGTGAATTGGATTCAGATTGATTTGGACTCAGACTTGAGTCAGACACTTAGAACAGAATTTGGTTTCAGAATTAGGTTTAGGATTTATCGGTAACTGCTGCACATGGATGACAGGATTTGTGTCTTTTTTCAAGACAATTACCATTGATAACACAGTTAAGTTTTTCTACCTTAAATAGGCAAGCACCCACTTTCTCCGGCTCCCTGAGGCTCAAGAGAATTGGTCCCGCTTAAACCTACATTTACTAGGGTCCTTAATGTAATTTTATATAACTTGAGGGGTTTTATGAAAAATATTTTTAGTTTACTTTCAAAATAAATCTCAAGTATTTATTTATGTTATTTAAGGTTTTCACGGATGTAAATTTTTAAATAATGAAGTATATTAGTGAAACTTGAATAGTTCAAGGTGTTTTAGTGTAAACTTTGACTTGTATTGATTCTTGATGGTATTTTAGTGAAACATGTCATTCGTTTATTTTCTAGAAAACATGGAATTTTATTATATATTAAAAATATATAATTTGATAATATCTATATAATTATTAAAAAATAAATTTTTATTATTAAATAGAAATCCTCATTTTTCTTTAAAATTGTATTAAAATTCCATCGAGGTCGTATGCTCCGTGAGAAGGTCAGCATCTCACCCTATTAGTCATGAGGATGTGCGATAATCCGTACCATCCAAACCGGGTTCCCTAAAATGGGTTGTAGAGGCACAATCGCAAAAAATTAAGTAACACAATTTAAAGAAATCTGGGTTTTTAATAGTTTAAGGTATTTTGATGAAAAGTAGTATTTTGCCACAAAAATATTGTTCAAGGGAATCGTGCTATGTCAAGATGTGTGTATGTGAGAGGTAGGCCATTACCTCATGAGGTTTTCTAAAGGTATGCTAAGAAAAATAATTAAAAGATGTCGTATGTAAACTTCATGGTCTTTAAACGTAAAAGCTTAATTAAAGTTATTTAACATGGAGTTTTAGAGTGAAATTGGTTTCTAAGCATTAGTTAAATGATTACAAGTAAGGTATATACATGAGTACAAGTGATTCTTAAGAAGAATTGTAGTTTTCAAAGGTTTTAGAAACAAATATCGGTATAACTCCACTTACCGACATGTTTGAAAAAGAGAAGTTTTATAGTAGAAAGAGAAGAAGAGATATGGAACTTACTTGCTAAAAGAATAGAGGGGAGGTAGAGGAAGAGAAGGGTAGCATTCGTATAGTCGCAGGGTCGCCGGAATCGTCTCGAATTATCGCCGGAAATTGACCTTGGGCTAACTCCACCTGTACTCTTCTTAGACTTAGAAATTTTTGAGAATTTTGGCTATAGATTTCAGAATGAAGAGGGGCTAGGGTATAGGATTGTATTTATAGTATGAAATTAGGGTTTTGGAATTGAAGAAAGAATTAAAAAGCATTAAGAATTGGATTTAAAGCTAAATTTTAATTCTCTGGATAATTGCAGGAAAAATAAGCAGAACAGGAGTAGTGAGGTAAGCCAAGGGGTTTAGTGGGCAAAACACGGAGGCCATTCCCCATGGGGGGACCGTCGGCGCCGGGCTTATAGCCGATCTCGCCAGCCACGTGGAGGAGATCGGGGTGGGATTGGTGCCACGTGTTCTCGGCTGTGTACTCAACATTTTATATATGTTTATTTTTTTTGTCTTTTCATTTTTACGCGTTTTGCACGTGTAAACTTTTTGGCTTCCAAAAATTTTAAAAGAAAAATCAGTAAAAAATACATGTGGCTGATGGGATTCGAACACAGGGGCTATGTCACAGCAGTGCAAGGCTTTACCAATGAGCTACAAGTGCTTCTTGCTGTTCTTAAACAAGAATAATTTTTAAATTGTGCTCAGGCTTGCAAACTCCTTTCTATACTTTAAGAAGAAAAATTTTGTACAGAAAATTCAGGGTCGTTACATTCTACATCATGGGTACTCGATACCAATTCTGGTTCTCACATCTGTAATTCTTTGCAGGCGTTGAGAAACCGTAGAGTACTGAAGGCAGGTGATATGACCCTCAGGGTTGGCAACGGTGCATACGTGGATGCTGTTGCGGTAGGGGATTTTCACCTGGGATTGACAAGTGGACACATTTTGGTGTTGTACAGCTGTTTTTGTATACCCAGTATACTATGTAATATTATATCGGTATCTTTGTTATCTATTGAAGGATATAATTTTGCACTTGAAAGAAATGTCATGAACATTCACCTAAATCAAGAACTGATTGGGTCTAGCACACTGGATAACGGTATATACATACTCAATCAATATCAAGTTTTCAACATCCGAAACACACTCAAAAGAAAGGCTCCAGATTCAAACCAATTCTTCTTATGGTATTGTAGACTTGGTCATATTAATGAAATAAGGTTGACTAAGTTATATAAAGATGGATATTTGGATCCGTTAGAATATGTATCATATGCAACTTGTCAATCATGTATCAAAGAAAAGATGACCAAATCTCCGTTCATAGGACCCGGATAAAGTGCCATTGAGCTCTTAGGGCTCATATACAGCGATATATGTGGTCCGATATCTACACATGCACGAAGTGGTCACTCCCACTTCATCACTTTTACTGATGATTTCTCAAGGTATGGATATGTATTCTTAATGAAACATAAATCCGATGCCTTTGAGAAATTCAAGGAGTATAAGAATGAAGTGGAAAAATGAACATGTAAAAGTATCAAGATACTTCGATCTGATCGGGATGGAGAATACTTAAGTACCTATTTCCTGGAATACTTGAAAGAGAATGGATTTCTCTCTCAGCTTACTCCTCCATATACACTACAGCATGATAGTGTATCAGAGAGAAAGAATCGCATGCTGCTTGATATGGTACGTTCCATGATGAGTAGTGTTGAGTTGCCACTTTCTTTCTTGGGGTTTGCGGTAGAATCAGCTGCATACCTGTTGAATAGGGTTCCAACTAAGTCTGTGCCTACCAACCCATATGAGATGTGGAGTGGGAAGAGACCATGTCTTAAGTATTTTAAGATATGGGGGTGTCCATCAAAAAGCAAAATCCAGACAAGCTCGAGGCACAATCGGTTTTATGCAAGTTTGTGGAATACCCCAAAAATTCACGGGGATATCTTGTCTACCATACTGAAACAAAAGGTGTTTTTCGCTACCCACATAATCCTTTTAGAGAGCAAATTTCTTGCAAAAAAAATTAGTAGGAGCACGGTAGAACTGGAAGAAATTCTAGAACCCCAAACTACTGCTGAGGACTTAGTAGAACCTCAGGTTTCAATAGAACCCGTGAACCGACGTCGCTCTGCAGATCTAGTAGGCATTCTCATCCGTCTGAGAGATACTATGGGTTTCTCGTAGTCATGGATCGAGAGGATTTCATTATCAATGATGATGAGCTTACTAATTTTCAGCAGGCTATCATGAGTAAAGACTCACTGAAGTAGCTGGATGCTATGAGATTCGAAATGGAATCCATGTACACCAACAAAGTATGAACTTTGGAAGTTGCTCCTCCTGGGATAAAACCCGTTGGATGCAAATGGATCTTTAAGAAGAAGATTGGTACAGATGGACAAGTGGAAACCTATAAAGCTAGACTTGTTGTAAAAGGTTTTCGTCAATGACCAGTATTGGACTATGATGAAACCTTTTCTCCATTTGCTATGCTTAAATCCATTCGGATCCTTCTTGTCATTGCTGCCTTCCATGACTATGACATCTGGCAGATGGACGTGAAAACAACTTTTCTAAATGCAAATTTAGAAGAGAGTGTTTACATGGATCAGCCAAAGGGTTTTTTAGACAGTGGGAGTAGCGGAAAGGTGTGCAGGTTTCTTAAATCCATTTATGGATTAAAGCAAGTATCGCGGAGTTGGAACATCTGCTTTGATGAGACGGTCAAAGAATTTGACTTTATCAAAAATGCAGATGAACCATGTATTTATAGGAAGATTGTAGGAGGAGCAGTAGTCTTTCTCGTAGTGTATGTAGATGACATACTCCTAATAGGGAATGACATCCCTATGCTACAATCAGTCAAGCTCTTCTTATCACAGAAATTCTCCATGAAAGATTTAGATGATACCTCATATATTCTAGGGATTAAGATCTATCGTGATAGGTCTAAAAGAATGTTGGGACTTTCACAATCCAGGTACATTGACACCATACTGAAGGGGTTTAGTATGGAAGATTCCAAGCATGGTAATCTACCCGCTTGTCACGGAATCATCCTCTCCAAAGAGATGTCTCTAAAGACCGATGAAGAGAGGGCTCGCATGAGCATTATACCATACGCTTCGGCGGTAGGATCTATAATGTATGCAATGTTATGTACCAGACCAGACGTAGCTTACGCACTTAGTGTGGTAAGTAGGTATCAGTCAAACCCGGGAGAGAAGAATTAGATAGCAGTTAAGAACATTCTCAAGTACCTGAGAAGGACTAAGGATATGTTCTTGGTGTACGGTAATGGGGACCTCCAGATCGAGGCTTTTACCGACTAAAACTTCTAAAGTGACAAGGATGACTCTAAATCCGTCTCGGGTTATGTGTTTACCCTCAATGGAGGGGCGGTGTGTTGGAAGAGTTCTAAACACGACACCGTCGCAGACTCAACGATGGAAGTTGAGTATATAGCTGCTAACGATACCGCAAAAGAGGCAGTCTGGATGAGGAAGTTCATTTCTGAACTTCAGGTGGTTCCGTCCATTGTTAATCCAATACCCCTGTATGGCGATAACAATGGGGCTATAGCTTTAGCAAAGGAACCAAGATCCTATCAGAAATCTAGACATATCTTGAGGCAGTATCACCTGATCAGGGAGATAGTGGATCGCAAGGAGATCGAGATTTGGAGAGTGGACATAAAAGACAACACAGCGGATCCATTCACGAAGGCCTTACCTCAAGCACAGTTCGAGCGGCTGTTCGAGATGTTGGGGATGCGTTATGCAAATAACTGGCCCTAGTGAAAGTTGGAGATTGTAGGATATATATGCCCTAGAGGCTATTATTTGTAATGGATACGATGGATATGTATATATCAGCATATATATATGCCCTAGAGGCCATTATTTGTAATGGATTGTATGGATACGTATATATATAGGACAATCTTGCTCAAAATGATAGTATGCTATCTGGTTTGACTTTATCTTAACATGTACGTATGTTATAGTTGTTATTACGTACTACTTATACATGTTGATAAAGCAGGTAGGATGTGCTTGACTACCAGCATTGTGATGGCGGGTATACTGAAAGGACTCGCCGAGAACTGCTGGATGGTATTACACCTAGCGTCAGATGGCAGTTCTCGTGTGGTATGTGTACAGGTAGTCTGTAGATATAAGATCGTCATTTGTCTCGTGTGACTTCCTAATGTGCTTTGATTACTACCCTACCACGGCTTAAAGGAGTCATGCAAACAGGTTTTAGTTAGGTACCGTCCCGATCCACATAGAGGCAGTAGGTGATTGTTAGGGATTCATCTCTCTCGTTATAAGAAGTCGATATTGCACTGTGTTTGGTTGGTCAACGCCATAAGTTTTTGGCTAGGGCAGTTGAGAATTACTAATAGTTAGATCGGTAATTTCTCGGATGGTCTTGAGCCACACCAGCACAACTTATCAAGGTTAGTAGGGGTCTGACGTTAACCGCCCTCTAAACCCGGTATGCGATACTCTCAGACGAAAAGACCGGACTGTACAGATATTGTCATGGTTTGGCTCGGTAGGGGTTCAGATGAGTTTGCTCGTCGGCCTTCTTTTCGACAGGTACCTGAGTAGCCATTATGTACAGCTAGTACCGCTGACGCGCTTGTGGTTAAACCCACTGCCAGCATACTGTCGAGTGTTTAGAGTCCCACACAGAAGGTTTCTCTGGTTCAGGAGAAACGATGTGGATGTCATATGTTTATACGTGCAGGGTTCCGATTGATTGCGTATACCAGCTGCGCGGAATTTAATCGGACGGTTTTTTAATACTAGAAGGCTTAGGATTAAGCCGGTTCATTAAACCAGATATTGATTTAATATTAATATTATTTTTAGTGGTATTATTCTATCTCTTAGGTATTCGTATTTTGATATGAATACGGATATGCATATACGATAGAAAATATTTTGTATTTATACAAAATAGCTTCTAGAAGGAGATACCTCATAATGTGTATTTTTCTATTTATTGATAAATAGAAAATGAGGTGTAAAGGAGGCATGGCATGAAACGTGGTTTGGACATTTATTGCAAACACTATTGGAGTATGGCTTGTTTTTAAAAGAAAAAGAAAAATCCTTGATATTATCTTATATAGCCATTCTTCATGGTTGAGAGATTTTTTTCCTTAGCTCATTTTCTTAAGTTGCCATTTCTCTTGTTCTTTTGCCTTCTCCTCTTCCTCAAACCCTACCATTCTCATGAGTTGGCAAACAAGGGTCTTGATATTGAAAACTCACCACTAATCTTCTCCACTCATTCTTGACTAGCTAGATTAGTAAACTAGCTAATTAAGTTACTTTCCTTTGAAAGTTGAAGCTTGAATCTAGGACCTTCGGTTGGATCATCTAGGAGCCAGAAGACCGGCAACCAAACTACACCGAAGACCCCAAAAGGAGCATAAGAAGAAGAATCAAGACCCGAAGGACACGAATCCGATAGATATAAGATTCTAACACAGTAGAATAATTACCTATGTAGTCTTGCTAGTTAGGGTTTTGTGGTAGCTCTTGGGTTAAAGTCTTGATTGCATGCTTCAAAATAGATTTTTTTTAAATTCCGCTTCTCTACAAACCTAGTAGAGCATGCAAACTTGACTTACAAATTGATCTTAATTTAAAATAACATTAATGATCCTTAACCGTGCTTCTAAGTTGATCTTAATCTTATATAAGACTAACGTATCTTTATCCCATATGTTCATATATTTAAGTCGATCTTCATCTAAAACAAGTTTAACGGTCCTTAAATAAAATAAAATATCCTCTGAACCGATGGAAGATATTACCTAAGTTCATATAAAATACGGGTTTGGACCAATCCGCGCCTTACGGGCGATGACATAAACTAGTCTCTGTATACAATCTAGGAGTAACCCTAAATAAAAAATATAACACGACATGAAGTGATCTGTCTGGAGCAGGTGAAAATTGTTACCGCAACGCGATAGCGTAATTAACTGCAGTGGATTGCTCCTGCAAGGAAGAGCATCCCCACAATAAAAAAAAACCTCAAAGAGGGGGAATCTAATATGTCACGCTACATCGGTCGTATCTGTCCAAACATCCGATATAGGGTGTCATAAATCAACTTGGCATATTCAGAGAGGTAGACGAATATGTTCCAAATAGTATATGCCCCTAAATTTAGGCTAGACGCCTCCGCATCTCAGTCCAATATTCGGCGGTAAACAGTACTTCTTAGGTGGTAATTCAACATCTACTTGTGAGGTTATGGTGTGTGCTTGAATCTTGGGTATAAAAATTCAAGGAGAGATAGAGACCATTGTATTCTGTTCAGGTTTGATCTCTATCCATATAAAGAGATTGGTTTTAGTGAAAAATCTTCACGGCGGTGAGATAGTTATGGAGGACAAGACTAGGCAAAGTTGCTGAACCTAGATAAATTCCCATTGTTTGTTTATTCTTAGCTTGCATTTTTGTTTTTAATTAGCTCTGTGATAATTACTTTTATTTATCTCTGTATTTGATATATTATTAGTATGAACATCATTCTAACTAAAAATGCTTGTGTGAGGTATTATTTTTAAATGGTTTCCTTCACCCTATTCACCCTCCCTCTAGTGTTATTTTTCACAATCCCGAAGTACATGGAGGCAGTGAGCAGTCAAGGGGATTCATCACTCCCGGTATAGGGATTCAATATCACGCTATGCAAGACATGGCTATAACCAAAAGTCTGTGGCCACGGAAGATGAGATAAACTGATAAGCGTTATTAGTTGTATATCTGATGGTTATGAGTCCTTTGTCTGCATGACTTATCAAGTTATTAGGAGTCTGATGGTTTCCACCCCACAGACCTGGTATGCAATACTCTTTGACAAAGAGACCGGACTGTATGGCGACTGTCACTGATAGGCTCTGATTGCGTTCGGACGAGTTTGCTTGTCGACCTTTCTTTAATCAATACCTAGGTAGCCATTACATACAACTAGTGCCGCTGACGTGCTTGTACGTTGACGGATATGATTCTAACCTACTGCCAGCGTATTTATTGAGTTTTTAGAGTCCTACGCAGATATTTTTCCCGCTCAGGCAAAACGATGTAGTGTGCGCGTATGGCGATATGTACGGGAGTTCGATTAAATACGTGTATTGGATACATATATGTTAATCGGACGTTTTTAATACTAGCTAGTTTAGGTTTAAACCAGATTATTAAATTAAGTGTTGATTTAATAATATTATATATATTGATATATATATATATATATTCTAATATTATGTTCACATTATATGTTCTTTCTGATTAGTATTTGTATACGTATTTCGCAATCGATACAAATACGACTTTGTGTATTTGATACATATTCTAGATGTTTGTATTTATTTTTACAAATGAATTAAACATCTAGAAGGGGATAGCTCATTTCTAATTTTGAGTAAAAGAAAATGTGGCATACAAGAATAATGCAAAGGGGCATGGCTTAGATTTCAAAATTGGAAATTATTTTCTAAAATGAATGATGCCTTCTCACTCTAGGATTATTCTTACATGTCTTCCATGAGTTTAAGGACCCCACAGTCCGTGGAATGTTTGGTTGTCGGGACCCATCACCTCTCTGAAGACGTTGAAGGATTACAACGACAAATATCAGAGGAGTAAAGAGATGTACCCTTAAACCAATATTGGTTGGGAGATCTGTAGTCCAATTTGGGACTAAGATCAAAGATTTACGAGCATATGGGCTCAATTAATCATCAAAGATTTATGAGCATATGGGCTCAATTAATCTGAATTAGGGATCTGTGGCCAACTTGGGCTCGGCTCATTCAGTTAAAATGTTAAACATTTAACAATGTTGAGTATTGGTTTGGGTTTCTGAAAATTGTTTTTGTCTTTTATTGAGTATTGAGCACTTATTATAGCTCTGGGGCTTTATTTATAGAACAATTTATTTTCACTTAGCACCCACGTAAGGAGCACGTGGCGCGCTTAGCGCTGTGCACCAGTCAATGAGCGCAGAGTGTTTCTGTTAAGTAGCGCACACGTGAGGAGCACGTGGCGCGCTTGGCGATAAGCGCCAGTCAATGAGCGCAGGGCGATTCTGTTTAAGTAGCGCACACGTGAGGAGCATGTGGCATGCTTGGCGTTGAGCGCCAGTCAATGAGCGCAGAGCGTTTCTGTTTAAGTAGTGCACACGTGAGGAGCACGTGGCGCGCTTGGTGTTGAGCGCCAGTCAATGAGCGCAGAGCGTTTCTGTTAAGTTTGGAGCGCTAAGGCTCTACAGCGCTGTGCGCTGAGGCGCTCCTTTTAATTGGAGCGCTAAGGCTCTTTTTAGGCAGTTTTGCGCTCTGAGAATTAAATTTTCTCTTATACGAGACTTTGTCTCATGGATCTAAGAACAAAGTTCTTATTTTATAGGAGATATTTCAATCTCTTATGTTTTTGGTGAAAGACTTTGCCTTTGTGGATCTGTGATCCTAAGAGAATTGAATTATTCTCCCCCCTTTTTATAATGAGATGTTATGATCTCTTTTGTGAAAGACAATTTATCTTAAAGATCTATGATCTAGCATAAGAACTAAGTTCTTTTTCTGATGAGATGCTTTGATCTCTTTATTTTACCTTGAAGAAATTCTTCTTCTGCTGAGAGCTTGCTCTTCTCTCTGAAATTTCTCAAAGTTTAGGGGGGGGTCCTCTATATCAGACTTGAAGTCTTGGGGCCTTTATATAGGGTAGGCTGATTTATTGGATCAGTTGAAGAGATCTTTTCTCTAATTGATTTTGGGATTTCCCCACCTTTGGATCTTTGATCCTAGGGCTTCTGTTTTACAGAAGGAAATCTTATTGTTCTTAACAAGATTGGGAAATCATTTCCCATACAGAATTTATTCTGTACTTTGGTGATTTTTAATTACCATTGCATCATTGATCCAACGGTGCTCTGATTTTCAGAGCACAATCTTTCCTATTTGGAAAGATTCTGAGGAATGTTTCCTTAACAGAATTTTATTCTGGTCAATTGATGATTTTTAATCATGTTCGTTAGATCTTTGATCCAAGGGCCGAGAACATTTTGTTCTATCACTAGCGCTCACGTGCTTTGCACGTGGTGGGCTGCTTAGAGTACAACGCTCTTAGCGCTAGCGCTCATGTGCTTTGCACGTGGTGCGCTGCTTAGAGTGACGTGCTTTGCACATGGTGCGCTGCTTAGAGTGCAGCACTCTTAGCGCCAGCGCTCACGTGCTTTCCACGTGGTGCACTGCTTAGAGTGCAGCACCCTTAGCGCTAGCACTCACTTGCTTTGCACGTGGTGCACTGTTTAGAATGCAGCGCTCTTAGCGCTAGCGCTCATGTGCTTTGCACGTGAGCGCTGCTTCAGAGTCTTTTGACTCTCAGTGCTGGCGCTATTATGAAACGCTGCTTCATTTCAAATTTCAAAATTTGAACAGAGCTTTGCTCTGATTGAGGAAACGCCGTCATTGTCCTGGATTAAATTAGACCCACCCGCATAAACCCTTGATAGAGACCAAAGTGGCTATGCGACTGTCCTAATTAATCACATCCTAAAATGCTACAGATAAGTAACATTTAGCTACCGCTCACTATGCCTTGATAGAGACCAACGTACATAGCACGAATACTAATTGCTACTTATCTGAAATGACGGAGGGCTAGAACTGGGTTTTTGGCGAAAATCCCTTTAACGTAATGAAATTGATATCGTTGAAGGAACCTGAGCAGTTTTGAAAAGGAGTGGTTTAAGCTCCGCTTTTGAAAACTTCTGGTTTTAAAGAAAACCGAGTAATCTACGGTATAAACTTTTGCTCAAGAGATCACTTCCCGCGGAGGAATCTTGGCTCTTGCCTCTTGGAATGAGGTGCTGGATATTCACAACCGAATACCACTATGCAAAGCGAAAGAATATAACTATAGTTTTTCAAAATTTATTCCAACATCTTTTTAGGTTTCTTTTCTTGCATTAATCAAAATTAATGCGGTCCCATCATTTAACCTATCATATCAGAAAAGAACGAAAATATAATGTACGTATATGCCACCCGCATTCGCTAATGGGCCCCGTCGTCACCCGTTAGGTTACTTAACTAACAACAGAGCGAAGGCTGGACTAGCGCAGGTGTAAAACATATACAATATCTACTAGTATATATATAAATATATATAACATTCATCCCAGGCATGATATAATCAACATCATAAAATCTCAGCAAGCAACACAGAATGGTGGATAATCTTGGAGTCTCGGGTTTCATTTGAGCCGCAAATAAAACCCGGCATTCCCGGTCGTGTCGATAACCTGTGCAATGAAACCTGGACCCCTACAAGCACGGCAAGTTACCCGCCAATCCCAGAAGTGAGGCAACCCCAATCAACAAAATGAATGGGCCACCTAGCACTCCACGCGATCCGATAACTTGAGCGCCCCTCCGTGGATCATCCTATACCCCCTACAAGTGCGGCGAATAGACTGCCAATTCTAGAATGAAGCCCCCTCCGTCTCAACACCATGAGATGCGAGCTTGTTGCCTTATAGAACCCGGTTATTCATGCACTCCACCGCAGGGTAATCCTGGTACAGAAAATGAAAATAATATGTACAATAGTGACATCGACCTCAACCCAGTCGTGCCCAAAACAAATAATATACAACATGGCAGCGACGGCAGTCCACATGTCGAACGCTCGCCCCGCAAATACAAATGTATAAATGAATCTCAACTGTACTACTATCATTGCACCACAAGCTATTCACCATGACAATCCAACCACAATATCAGCACAATCACATAACATCAACGTGAATGTCATGTTCGCAAACTTGTCTAAAAGAACATATAGCAGTTATACGGGTTATACTGATCAAATGACATTCACGATCGCAGATGCTAATCTAAGTACTGATAAAAACCACGTATTGTAAAATTTCGATCGACTAAACTTTTCCGAATAGGCCCCAAGTGCTAAACCAGTACTCAAACAAATCTGGGCAAGAATCCAAGAAACCACAATTCAAAACATTAGAGCTCCAGAAGAAATTTCATGCACAGATGGATTATTAAGACCACGGAACCGCCGCAAATACGCTTATTCTGCCGCGGTTCCGCGGCCATCTAATTGGATGAAGTGTTCAAATTTTTTCTGGACCCTTAAAAATGCCTGCACAAATTTTTGATACACTGAAAATGATTTTTCGACCACTTTAAAAAATCGGCAGAAATCGTGAAATGGACTTGTGGTTTTGGAAAACTTCGGTCGATTGATATCCTAAACACGTCAAAACTAGCTAGTATAAGTTTTATGGGGTGGCTCTGATACCATGAAAGGTTATGCTAACGCCCTGGCCATCATCCGTGGCCGATTGCGAAACAAAATTTTTTCTTATGATGTAAACTTGGCGCTAGAATAATCCTTAACCGGATCTACCATAAAACTAACTAGCATCTGAAGAAGCTATCTACTATGAAAGGAGTATATACCAAGAGGCTCAAGTCATTCGGGTCTTCACTCCTCTCTTTTAGCATGCTCCTAGTGGCCTCCATGATCAAGCTTGATCGATAGCTTCCTCGCATCAAAGATGATCCACCCGAGAGTGTCTACTTTGAGATCCTACCTTTAAATCAAGGTAACTAGGTTACTTAGTTTGCTAATCTAAATAGCCTAGATGATGTAGAGCGCGATGATGAATTGTTTTGTCTCAAGAACTCTAGGTTTCTCAACACATGAGACTATTAGGGTTTGAGGTAGAAGAAGAGAAGCTTGGAAGAGATGAGAGTGTTGTAGAGAGCAACCCAAGAAAACTCAAGTGAAGAATGGCCAACTCTTGTGACTAATAAAGCAAGCATGCCAAAGATAATAATAAAAAATTATCTTCACCACAAAATATCTAGATATTTTCTACAAAATATCTAGATGACACCTTGCCTCAATAGTAACCCATGACTCACCAAGTGAGTCAACAAGTAGCCATACTTCACTTAATAAAAGTCAACACCTCATACCTCCACCTCATTAACCATTTAACTAAATGGTTAAAACAAATAATGAGATTTCTTCTTCTAGAAGCACTCTTGTAACAAATTACAAGAATACCCCTCATCGTATATACATACCTGTATTCGTATTCCGAAAAATACGAATACAAAAGAGACAAAAATAATCCAACAATATAATATTAGGATTCGGCTTAAACCAAAGACCGCTAGTATTATCCGTCCGAACATCATACATGCATAAGTACACGTATGTGATCGAACCCTGCCGTAAAACCATACGGCATCTACATCGTTTCGCCTGAAGCAGGAACTTTAAAGAGTCGACAGTAAACCAGCAGTGCGTTACTGGATAAATCCATAACCACAAGCACGTCAGCGGCACCAGCTGTACGTAACGGCTACCCGGGTACCTGTCGAAAAGGAAAGCTGACGAGCAAACTCATTCGGATCCCTACTGAGCCTATCCGTGACAATATCCGTACAGTCCGGTCTCTTCGTCTAAGAGTATCGCATACCGGATCTAAGGGATGGACCCCAATAATCCGATAATTCATGCTGATGCGGCTCAGGACCAATCCGGGAAACTACTGATCAACCTATCAGTAAATCCCAACTGCCTTGGCCAAGGTCTTATGGTCCTGACCAATCGAACACAGTGCGATATCAACTCCTAATACCTGGAGAGACGAATCCCTGACAATCACTCACTGCTTTAATATGGCTCGGGACTGTATCCAACTAAAACCTGTTTGCATGAATCAGTAGAGCCGTAGTAAGGTAGTGATCAAAGCACAGTGGGAACTCACACAAAACAAATGACGATCTCAGGTCTAAAGACTAACCTATACACATGTCACAAGAGAACCGCTATCTGATAATAGGTATAATACCATCTAGAGGTTCTCAGTGAGTCCTTCTAATGTACTCACCCCCAGTGAGCATCCGTATACAATCTTAGGTGATTACACAAATGGTTGTGGGACTAACCATCGCCCCTCGTCGGGGTATAGAAACATACATGCAAGTCTACTATGGAGTATCGATGCCCGATCTCGATACCCCTGCGACATAGGACATTTAAGAATATGCTTATAGACTACCCAGCTCCCACAGGTATGATCACCATCACAACGCAGGTAGTCAAGCAAGATCGTACGGGCTTTATCAACATGTAACCGCAATATGTAATAACGTGTATAAAATATGCCATGTTAAGATAAAGTCAAACCATAATAGTAAACTACTATATCAAGTCTTTATCAATATGTGCAAGCTGGATAAAGCATCAATAAAAACAAATACACATATCCTGATAAAGACAACTGAAATAATATACTATATAACTGAGCAAGTGTTAGGAATATGTATACCCTAGAGGCCATTATTGTACATGTGATATATATTATAGTGGATGCTTGGACATATATATAGAAGACTTTCTTACTCGACATGATAGTATGCTATCAGGTTACCTTTATCTTAACATGTAGACTGGTATTTATACTGTCTGTCTCTTACATGTTGATAAAGCCCTTAGGATATGTACTTGGCTACCAGGACTATGATGAGATCATACTAGTAGGGCCAGGGTGGTCCAAAAGTACATCCTTTAATCAGTTCCTAGTCGAGGGAATATCGAGACTAGGGCATCGATATTCCAGAGTAGATTAGTGTGTACGTTTCTTGTCCCTTAAAGGGCGATGGTTGATCCCACAACCATTGGTGTGTGAAATCAAAGATTGTACACATGTGCTCATTGGAGAATGGGTACACCGAACTGGACTCGCCGAAGACTCCTATGTGGTAGTATACCTATCGTCAGATAACAGTCCTCTGGTGACACTCGTACAGGTTAGCCTGTAGACCCGAGATCGTCATAGAGTCTTGTGTGGCTCCTACTGTGCTTTGATGTCCTCCTTATCACGCTCAAAGGATACGTGCAAATAGGTGGATTTTGGGTACAGTCCCGAGTCGCATGGAGGCAATGAGCGATAGGAGTGATTTCGTCTCTCCCGGTATTGGGGATTGATGTTGTGCTATGCTCGATTGGCTATAACTGGAAGTCCCTGGCCAGGGCCGGTACCGAGATTTAATAGTAAGTGTTATCAGTAGTTTCTCAAACCTTTATAGGCCAGACATCGGCATAACTTATCACGTTACTGGGGTCTGACGTTTACCATCCCTAGACATGATATGCGACATATCAGACGAAGAGACCCAACTGTACGGTAGTGTTACTGATAGGCTTCATGGATACTATGGACAAGCTTGCTTGTTGATCTTCATATCGTTCAATAACCGGGTAGCCGTTACGTCCAATTAGTACCGCTGACGGCTTATAGGCGACTGATGTGATCATCATCTACTGCTGGCGTATTGATGAGTCTTTAGAGTCCCATACAGAAGTTCCTTGGTTCAAGCGAAACGAAGTAGGACACATATGTGATATGTATGTGAGCCTGATTAAATACGAGTATGTGATACCGTATTGTAATCTGGAAATTATCTGTTATCGGTTCGGTTATATATGATATAACCAGATTGTCGAATCAAGTGTTGATTTGATAATGTGATATACAGATAAATGATATTAGTCGGTCATATGTAATATAACCGTATTATTAAATCAAGTGTTGATTTAATAATGTGATATACATTATATGTGATATAATTATATCTTAACTAATATCATTAGCTCACTAATTATTCTTCATTATATATATATTAATATATATTAATATATATATATATATATAATGAAGCATGGCTTGATTTTATATTTTTGAGAAAAATAGAAATGAGGTGTAAATTGAGAGCATGGTTGCAAGTATGGAAGTTATATTTGTTTATTCATCTTGACTCACTATTCAAGTATGATTGTAATTTTATATTGCAAAATTCCATGCTTGAATGAGTGGGGGTCAAGAGTTGCCATTCATTCTTTGCTCATTCTCAACACTTAGTCATTTTTCCTTAGTTGCTCCCATGGTTGCTCTCTAGCTTTTTCATCTTCCTCATTGGCATTATTCAAGCTTCAAACCTCACATGAGATGTGAATCATGAAGCTTGAACACAAACATGTGAGCTTTAACATCCCCTAGTTCACCATCCTATACTTGACTAGCGATCGAGTGTAGCGTGTTTACTACGCTAAAGAGTTTAGCGTAGAGGTAGCTTGAGGTGGATGGACTTCGCATGGATCATCTTTGGCACGAAGGTCATTGGGGGAAGCTTTTCCAAAGCCTCAAGTGGAGCCTAGTGGAGTCGCGGGACTATTACACGGAGCATGTGAAGTGAAGGACTCGATCTACGTTGGTATAACCTCCTTTCACTTTCTCTAGTTGTTCACATCATCAAACCATAACCCTAATATTCTAGCAAAGATCTTGTTTAGTCTAGATTAGCACTACTAAAAATTAAAATTGGGCATGCTTGATGCCACAAGAACCTCATGGTGGTTCTAAGGTCGACTTTCAGCAAGATCGTCCTGTACATACATATCCCCAGCATCCACATGTATACATATACAATAATGGCATCTAGGGCATACATATCCAACAATGAAAAACGAGTGTCCATTGATGGTAAAAGAAAATTTCTGCCGAGATTTACTGGTAAGTGCTATCAGTAGTTTCTCGAACCGTTATAAGCCAGACATCAGCATGACATATCACGTTACTGGAGTCTGACGTTTACCACCCCTAAACATGATATGCGACATATCGGACGAAGAGACCGGACTATACGGTAGTGTTACTGATAGGCTTCATGGAGACTAAGGACAAGCTTGCTTGTTGATCTTCATATCGCTCAATACCCGGGTAGTTGTTACGTCCAGCTAGTACCGCTGACGGCTTGTAGGTGACTGATGTGATCATCACCTACTGCTGGCGTATTGACGAGTCTTTAGAGTCCGACACAGAAGTTTCCTGGTTCAAGCGAAATGAAGTAGGACACATATGTGATATATGTGTAGGCCTGATTAAATACGTGTATGTGATATCGTATTGTAATCTAGCAGTTATCGGTTCGGTTATATATG
This sequence comes from Agapanthus africanus, assembly GCA_030015575.1. Classification (NCBI taxonomy): domain Eukaryota; kingdom Viridiplantae; phylum Streptophyta; class Magnoliopsida; order Asparagales; family Amaryllidaceae; genus Agapanthus; species Agapanthus africanus. The sequence goes on along the minus strand of CM057338.1, from coordinate 849,004,181 downwards.
ATATAACCAGATTGTCGAATCAAGTGTTTATTTGATAATGTGATATACAGATAAATGATATTAGTCGATCATATGTGATATAACCGGATTATTAAATCAAGTGTTGATTTGATATACATTATATGTGATATAATTATATCTTAACTAATATCATTAGCTCACTAATTATTCTTCATTATATATATATATTAATATATATATATATATATATATATAATAATGAAGCATGGATTGATTTTATATTTTTGAGAAAAATAGAAATGAGGTGTAAATTGAAAGTATGGTTGCAAGCATGGGAGTTATATTTGTTTATTTATCTTGACTCACTATTCAAGCATGGTTGCAATTTTATATTGCAAAATTCCATGCTTGAATTGTAGGGTTGCTAGGCACGCGTACAAGGGTCTATGAGGTATCAACCATGCCCGATTAAAATTTTAGTCATGCCGAACAACCCGAAGCCGGATCTTTAAACAAAGGTTTAGGCGAAAACGAGCATGTTAAACTCTTTAACACTAAGTGAGAGGGATTACAACCTTTGTAGATCCGGTCCTTCATTTCTTAAGCTCCGTGTTGAGGTCCCTTTGCTGCGATCATCGTGTTCTGGACTCTCGAGAGGCTTCACGAAGAGAATGATGCAGCCTTGCTTCCGATCTTCGATAACATAGATGATCTACTTTGAAGTTTCGTTAACACAAGCTATCACTCATGAAATGATGTGAACACCCTCATCTAAATGGCAAGGATAGATGAGGATGATGAAGTAGGATTTTTGCTCTCATTTATAATCTTTTTCTCACTCACTTTCATCACAAAAGAAAGCTTTTTCAAGAAAAAACTCAAGGAAGAAGAAGATGAATGAAGATTATAACTTAATCCTTTTGTGATGAACAATGAATTATTGTAGTGGTTACAAATCTAACCAAGGGTTAAGCATGAAAGAGTTAACCCTTGTAGAGAGTTAACTAGAGTTAATGGTTTGGATTGGGTTAACATAATATCTCACAAAATATCAAGCAACCACAAATTCAAAACTTCATGAAGCTTCATGGAAGCTTCATGCAAAAGCTAACCCTAATCCAAACCCTAACCAAGTTTAAACCCTAAACCATTGTTAAATTTGTAACCCTAACATGTTACAATATTATATATCACATATACAATATATTTTGTAACAATAGAAAATAATACAATTAACATATATCGCATATATATCAATGTATTATCCCGTGAGAAAATGAATCTTTTAGTGAGCTAATATTAGTTAATGTAATTTAATATATCATATATATTATTATACATTAAATTATCGCATCAATACTTGATCCGATAATCCGGCTATATCGCATATAACCGACTAATACGATGACCCGGCTATATCAAATATACCCGACCGATATCTCATATCGCGAGAATCCAATACGGTATCACATACCGCATTATCCTCGGTCCCGCACATATCACATATGTGCTCCTACTCCGTTTTGCCTGAGCCAAGAAACCTCTGTATAGGACTCTAAAGAATCGTCAATACGCCGGCAGTAGGTGATGATCATATCAAACATCCACAAGATACAAGCGGTCAGCTAAACGTAACAGCTGTTAGTGTATATGCCCTAGAGGCCATTACTGTATCATACTAGTTTGTATATTACTTAATGGAGGCTTGGGATATTCACCTTGTATAAACAATCTTGCTCAATATAGTAGTATGCTACTTGGTTTGTTTCTACTTCAATGTGTACATGTGTTTATTTTGCGATATCACCTATACGCATTAGTGGAGCCCTTAGGATCTTTGCTTGATTACCAGCGTTGTGATGGCAGTCACACTAGTGGGGGCTGGGTAATCTGTAAGCACATCCTTATACAGGTCCCTAGTCGCAGGACTATCGAGACAGGGCATCGATACTCCGGAGTAGACTAGCGTATGCGCTTCTCATCCCAGTATGGGAGATGGTCTGTCCCACAGCCATCAGTACGTCGTACTGGAGATAGTATACGGGTGCTCGTTGGGTTACGGGTACACTGACAGGTTGGTATTATACCTATCTTCAGTTATCAGTTCCCAGGTGACATGAGTACAGCTTAGTCCGCTGACTTGACACTGGCACTTCGCCTCGAGTGTGTTCCCACTGTGCTTTGACTACTACCCTACCACGGCTCAAAGGAGTCGTGCAAACAGGTGGTAGTTGGGTGCAGTCCCGAAGCACTTGGAGGCAGTGCCGGTTAGACAGGATTCATCTCTCCCGGTATTGGGGGTTGACATCGCGCTGTGTCTAGGAGAGCCATTACACGAGTAGTCCCTGGCCAGGGCAAGCGAGATATACTGGTAGGCTTCCAGTGTTATCTCAGGGTGTTTTGGGCTTCACTCCGACATGACTTGTACCGCTATTTGGGGACTGACGTTTTACCGCTCCCTAGGCCCGACATGCGATGTATCAGACGAACAGACCGGACTGTACGGAGAATGTCACATTCAGACTCAGTAGGAGTTCAAATGGGGTTCACCTCGTCAGCCTTCTTGTCGGCATCTACCTGGGGACCGTTACGCACAGCTAGTGCCGCTTGCGGTCTGTGGTTAAACCCACTGCCAGCGTAGTGTCGAGTCTTTAGAGTCCCACACAGAGGGTATTCGCCTCTGGGCAAAACAGAGTAGAGGTCGCATGGTTTTGCGACAGGGTTTGTTCTCATCCGCGCACTTGTGCACGTTTGGAGTCCGGACGGATATTACTGGCTGGCTCTGGTTTGAGTCAGATACCGGTATATGTTTTGGGGTTGCTTTTATCTCTTGGTATTCATGTTCCTCGGAACAAGAATGCGGGTGTGTATGCACAGTTGATTGAGACGGAGGAAGAGGTTTTTCATTAGGGTTTCGGAACGGGTGCGTATGCACAGTTGACAGTCGTCTTTTTCCAAACCCTAATGGATTTGTGTTATATCAATTAATAATATTAATAAAATGAAATTGTGTCATGGTTGGTTTTTTTTTGTTGACTTGTTGACCATGGTTGACTTGTTGACCATGGTTGAAGTTTTGACCATCATCATTACAAAAGAAAGATGCTCTTTGATTCTAGCAAATTCATTTAATGTTTGAAATGATAATGGTCATTCCTAAACTTTCCATCAACCTTTTCATTTTCATTATTATTATTAATTTGATAATTCTTTTGCTTTTTGTTATGGTTGCAAAAAGAAAAGAGCTCATTCTATCATTTAGCTTCTCTCTCCTCACTTCATCTTCTTCTTCCTCTAGCCAAAGGAGAATCCTTCTCATGTGTTGAGAATCCCTCTCCTTAAAACAAAAGCACCCCTTAGACACTCTCTACTCACTCTAGGATCAAGGGTTTAGCAAGCCGGAGATTCTAGTTCACTCAAAGTTCGAGAAAGAGCCCGAAGGTTGAACCCTCAGGTGGATCCATCTTCGACGGAAGAAGGCAACGAGAAGAGAACCATCAACCTCTACAAGGTTTCAAGAAGAAGGAGTTCAAGTTTAGGTATAACCATCTTTCCGAGTAGCTAACTCTCCTTAGCAAGTTTGCTAGTTTTAGTTTAGGAAAAGATCCCGACTTTGTTAGTCCATGTTGCCCCTTGCGCTAAAAATTTGATTTTTATACCGTTTCCGCCTCCCCGTAAGAACCGGGGGTCGCAACGTGGACTTACATTGGTATCAGAGCCTAACTAAACTTAAACTAGCTTGGTAGTGAAGTGTAACGAAGTTCGGAACCGAAAAAATCCAAAAACCAAACTTTTGCAAAACCCTAGTTTCTGTTAATTTTTTTCCTGGTCAAAACAAGATTTGTTATACACCTAAATTCGGCTCAGGGTTTTGTGTGAACACTCAAGAAAAACGATCCACTAATTTGTTCAAACTGCCGCGGATCCGCGGCCTCACCTATTCTTAGAGCCGTGGATCCGCCGCCGTTTAGAGTCTTCTGGTGATCGGGTTTCGTGCAGTGTGTCTCTGTGTTGGTTTTGGGATTTTTAAAATATGTTATATGTGCCCAGATTTTCCAGAGCAGAAATTTACTTTTGGGGTCCTATAATTCCGTTTTTTTTTTTCCGAACTTCACTGCACTTTGACTATGATGGTTATATCTGTGATGTTTGCATGTATTGAACGTCGGCTAATCGCTATAAGTCGATTAGTCGGGGTTATACATCTCTGTGATCTGTGTTAGATATTGGAATGTGTATATGAATGTGTTGGACTGTCGCGGGTGAATAGCCGGGGTGGATGTGAGATGAGCTTTGTTTTTTCTTTCATTCATTTGTAAATGTAAATTGATGTAATAATATTATTTGTATGGCCGCACAACCGGGTCGGGGTTGTAGCCGTCATTGTATAATTCTTTTTACTGTTTTTGCTCCTAGGATAGACCCATGGAGGGGTGCATAAACTACCGGGTACTTGGCGGGTAGTTTGCCGCACCCGTAGGGGTCTTGGGTGGGGTATTTGCTATTCACCGCGACCGTGTAATCCGCTTTTCGTTGCAGGCTCGAACGGATTGTGGATTGCTAGTATATCCAATGTATTCATCTGTGATCTGTAATGTCTATCATTGCTTTATATTTAGGCGTTGCTTATGTTTTACAGCCGCGCTAGCCCAGCACCCGCTCTGTCGTTAGTTAAGTAACCTAACGAGTGATGACGGGACCCCGTGGCGAATGCGAATGGCATAAGCGTACGTCATATTTTGGTTGTTTTCTGCAATGGTAGGATTAAATGATGGGACGCATTAAAAGAACTAATGCAAGAATATCACGCATTAAAAGAACTAATGCAAGATAATAAACCAAGTTAAAGTCGTTGGAACACTTTCGAAAAAAACCACTCGGTTCTTTTCAAAACTATCTTTTAAATGCGGAGCTTGAGCCACTCCTTCTAAAAGCTATCTCGTTCCATCGATTATATCAAGTTCACTACGTTCACGGTTTCGCCAAAACCATCCGTAGCCCTCCGTCGTTTCATATGAATATTTAACAGTATTCAAGCTGTGTTTGTTGGCCTTAGTCAAGGCACCGTGTTTGGTAGCTGGTAGGTATTCATATGTTGCATAGATAGAATGCGTTGGTTTGGGACAGTCGTATTGCCTTGTTGGCCATAGTCAAGGGTATATACGGGTGGGTTCAAATTAACCTGGATAACGACGGGAAGAACTTGACATGTGACTTATGATTTGTTGGCCTTAGTCAAGGTCATAAGAGCATGGGGCAAAAAAAATCCACATCGGGAGTTTCATAAGTACTGAAACTTGCTAGATTTGCATACCATTTGGAGTGTGATGATTCTGGTAGGATTCCTTCAGTTTCGTCACGCGATGATATTTGGATCCCGATCCTACTGTGAGTATATGCTACTCCTCGGGAAATTTCTCACTAAACGATCAATGCTATAAACCTAGTAGGTGCCTAGAAAGGTGTTAGCGGGGCTACGCCCCCAGGGAAAAGAGGTTCTTAAATTAAGGAACTTCGCGAAAGCGTTGGAAAACCTCCCTCGAAGTACCGACACTGGCCTGGCTGAGCGGTTAAGCAAGTATTGTGCGGTGGGATTGATCCCGGCTAATTCTTCCTTTGTGGTTTGAGGAGGGATTCGAGAGACAGTGGGAGCCATCCTGTTTAGATAAATTAAAAACCATTCTAAACTTGCAAGAGCATCGTGCTAAAGTGTTTCTTCTCTCCCCCCTGCAGCGACCAAATTCGAAATGACTGGACTTAAGTTACTTCTAGATAAAAACATACTGACATGGCCAAACTATAAAGATTGGCTCAGGAATGTCAAATTGGCAATCGCTTACGACAAGCTGGGGTATCTTCTTACCACCAAAGCTCCCCCCGTCCCAGGTCCCACCTCCAGCGTCGCGGATAAGGAAATCCGTAAGACTTGGGAGATTGATTGCGCGAAGGCCAGGTGCCTCGTGCTTGCCTCTATGGACAACGAACATCAGAGGAGGCATGAGAATATGGACCTTGAGTCCATATTTCTCCATACAAAAGAACTGTATGGAGAGCAGTCTCGTATCGCAAGATACGAAGTGTCGAAGAAGTTATTTTCGACAAAGTTGGCCGTCGGATCATCGGTAGCGGACCACGTGCTTAAGATGATTGGCTACACTGAGGAGCTCGCAGAACTTGGGACCACGTTGGACAGTGAACTCTATACGGATTTAATTCTCCAGTCCCTTCCATCCACTTACGCCCAGTTTATACTGAACTTCAACTTACAAGAAAAGGAAGTTGAACTTTCAGAACTCCTCAACCTGCTGAGGAGCGCAGAGGGCACCCTACAGAAGGGTAGGGAAACACCCGCTTTGTTTGTAGGAGGATCTTCTTCCTCTAGGTCCAAGGCGAAAGCCAAGGGAAAGAGGAAGAAAGCCCCCGCCAAACCAAGAGGCGGTGTTGGTAAAGTGGGTACGAAGGGAAAGGAAAAGGCAACAAAGATTGCGGGGAAGCTTGTTGGAAAGGAAGAGTGCTTCTATTGTCATAAGAGTGGACACTGGAAGAAAGATTGCAGGGCTTGGAAGGCCAGGACACAGGAACTGAAGCAGGTTGCGGCTTCAGCTTCAGGTGTGTATGTTATTGAAAACTGTCTTTCTATAAACTCTACTTCCTGGGTATTGGATACCGGATCAGGATCTCATATCTGTAATTCTTTGCAGGCGTTGAGAAACCGTAGGTTTTTGAAGGAAGGTGACATGACCCTCAGAGTTGCGAACGGAGCTAGCATGGATGCTAAAGCCGTGGGGGACTAGCACCTAGGAATGTCAGATGGGCATGTTTTGGTTTTGCGTAATTGCTTTTTTGTACCCAACGCAACTTGTAATATCATTTCTGTATCTTTGGTTTCTAAAGAAGGTTATGAATTTGCGTTTGTAAGTAATGTTGTAAACATTCACCTTAATCAAGTTCTGATTGGGTCAGGTACATTGAGCAATGGTATATACGTATTAAACCAACCACAGATTTTCAATGTCCAGAATACACACAAAAGAAAGTCTCCAGATTTCAATCAGGCTTTCTTATGGCATTGTAGACTGGGTCACATCAATGAGACACGGTTGACTAAGTTACATAAAGAAGGATACTTGGATCCGTTCGAGTATCAGTCTTATGCCACTTGTGAATCTTGTCTCATGGGAAAGATGACAAAGACTCCGTTCACTGGACACGGAGAAAGAGCGAGCGAGCTCTTGGGACTCATACACAGTGACGTGTGTGGTCCAATGTCTACACATGCGCGAAGCGGTTATTCATACTTCATTACTTTCACAGACGATTTCTCTAGGTATGGACATGTCTTCTTAATGAAGCACAAATCCGAGGCCTTTGAGAAATTTCGGGATTACAAGAATGAAGTTGAAAAACAAACAGGCAAAAGTATCAAGATCCTAAGATCGGATCGAGGTGGTGAATACTTGAGTGCCGAGTTCCTGGACTATTTAAAAGAGAATGGTATTCTCTCTCAGCGTACTCCTCCATACACTCCGCAACATAACGGTGTATCAGAAAGGAGGAATCGAACCCTATTGGATATGGTTCGTTCCATGATGAGTAAGGCTGAGTTACCGCGATCTTTCTGGGGATATGCACTAGAAACAGCCGCACATCTCTTAAACCAAGTTCCTACTAAGACAGTGCCTACCACACCATATCAGATGTGGAGTGGGAAGAAACCCTGTCTTAAATCCTTTAAGACATGGGGATGTCCGGCTTTTGTTAAAAAGCAGCATGCGGACAAGCTCGAGGCACGCTCAGTACAGTGCAAGTTTGTGGGATACCCAAAGAACTCCAAGGGGTATCTATTCTATTACGCAGAGGAGCAAAAAGTCCTTGTTTCTCGTCATGCCCACTTCTTGGAAACTGAGTTTTTAGAAAATCAGATAAGTGGGAGCGCAGTAGAACTGGATGAAATTCCAGAACCTCAGACTATTACTGAAAGCTTAGTGGAACCAGAAGGTTCAAAAGAACAGGACATTCCTATGCCGCTCCGCAGAAGTAGTAGGCAGTCTCATCCGCCCGAGAGATACTACGGTTTTCTCATAGACGGGGATAGAGAGGATTGCATCATAGACTATGATGAGCCTACTAGCTTCCAGCAGGCCGTTCAGAGCGTTGACTCGGTAAAATGGCTGGATGCAATGCGTACCGAAATGGAGTCCATGTACACCAACAAAGTATGGACGTTGGACATTGCTCCAGACGGGGTAAAACCCGTAGGATGCAAGTGGATCTTCAAAAGGAAGATTGGTGTAGATGGACAGGTTGAGACCTATAAAGCTAGACTTGTAGCAAAGGGTTTCCGTCAAAGACCTGGCTTGGACTATGACGAAACCTTTTCTCCAGTGGCTATGCTGAAATCCATTCGGATCCTTCTTGCCATTGCTGCCTTCCACGATTATGAGATTTGGCAGATGGACGTAAAAACCGCTTTTCTAAATGGAAATTTAGAGGAGTGTGTCTATATGGATCAGCCAGAGGGTTTTCATTCAGAGTGGGAGCAGCGGAAAGGTGTGCAAGTTGCTTAAGTCCATCTATGGACTAAAGCAGGCATCGCGGAGTTGGAACATCTGTTTTGATGAGACGGTCAAGGAATTTGACTTTATCAAAAATCCAGATGAACCATGCATCTATAGTAGATTTGTAGCGAGAACTGTAGTATTCCTCGTTTTATACGTGGATGACATTCTCTTAATAGGAAATGACATTCCTATGCTACAATCTGTCAAGGGGTTCTTGTCACACAGGTTCTCCATGAAAGACCTGGGTGATGCCTCATACATCCTGGGGATCCGGATCCATCGTGATAGATCCAAGAGGATATTAGGACTTTCTCAGTCCAGGTACATCGACACCATAGTGAAAAGATTCAGTATGGAAGATTCCAAGCGCGGTAACCTACCGGCTTGTCACGGGATCACCCTCTCTAAAGAGATGTCTCCCAAGACTGATTTGGAGAAGGATCGCATGTCTATTATACCCTACACTTCTGCGGTAGGCTCTATAATGTATGCGATGTTGTGTACCAGACCGGATGTAGCTTATGCACTGAGTGTGGTAAGCCGGTATCAGTCAAACCCTGGGGAGAAACACTGGATAGCAGTAAAGAACATTCTCAAGTACCTGAGAAGGACTAAGGAGATGTTCTTGGTGTATGGCGGAAAAGATCTCCAGATCGAGGCCTTTGCTGACTCCAGCTTCCAGAGTGACAAGGATGATTCTAAGTCCATGTCGGGTTTTGTCTTTACCCTCAATGGAGGGGCGGTGTGTTGGAAGAGTTCCAAACAGGAAACCGTTGCAGACTCGACTATGGAAGCGGAATACATCGCTGCATCTGATGCCGCAAAAGAAGCTGTCTGGATGAGGAAGTTCTTGAAAGAACTTCAGGTGGTTCCGTCCATTGTTGACCCAATACCTCTGTATTGCGACAACAACGGGGCTATAGCTTTAGCGAAGGAACCCAGGTCCCATCAGAGATCCAGGCACATCTTGAGGCGGTATCACCTGATCAGGGAGATCGTGGATCGCAAGGAGATCGAGGTTCGGAGGGTTGCTTCAGAAGAAAACACTGCAGATCCATTCACCAAGGCCCTACCCCAGACTCAGTTCTAGCGGCTGATCGAGATGATAAGTCTTCGATACGCCAGTACATGGCCTTAGTGCAAGTGGGAGATTGTTAGTGTATATGCCCTAGAGGCCATTACTGTATCATACTAGTTTGTATATTACTTAATGGAGGCTTGGGATATTCACCTTGTATAAACAATCTTGCTCAATATAGTAGTATGCTACTTGGTTTGTTTCTACTTCAATGTGTACATGTGTTTATTTTGCGATATCACCTATACGCATTAGTGGAGCCCTTAGGATCTTTGCTTGATTACCAGCGTTGTGATGGCAGTCATACTAGTGGGGGCTGGGTAATCTGTAAGCACATCCTTATACAGGTCCCTAGTCGCAGGACTATCGAGACAGGGCATCGATACTCCGGAGTAGACTAGCGTATGTGCTTCTCATCCCAGTATGGGAGATGGTCTGTCCCACAGCCATCAGTACGTCGTACTGGAGATAGTATACGGGTGCTCGTTGGGTTACGGGTACACTGGACAGGACTCGTCGGGAACTGACAGGTTGGTATTATACCTATCGTCAGTTATCAGTTCCCAGGTGACATGAGTACAGCTTAGTCCGCTGACTTGACACTGGCACTTCGCCTCGAGTGTGTTCCCACTGTGCTTTGACTACTACCCTACCACGGCTCAAAGGAGTCATGCAAACAGGTGGTAGTTGGGTGCAGTCCCGAAGCACTTGGAGGCAGTGCCGGTTAGACAGGATTCGTCACTCCCGGTATTGGGGGTTGACATCGCGCTGTGTCTAGGAGAGCCATTACACGAGTAGTCCCTGGCCAGGGCAAGCGAGATATACTGGTAGGCTTCCAGTGTTATCTCAGGGTGTTTTGGGCTTCACTCCGACACGACTTGTACCGCTATTTGGGGACTGACGTTTTACCGCCCCCTAGGCCCGACATGCGATGTATCAGACGAACAGACCGGACTGTACGAAGAATGTCACATTCAGACTCAGTAGGAGTTCAGATGGGGTTCACCTCGTCAGCCTTCTTGTCGGCATCTACCTGGGGACCGTTACGCATAGCTAGTGCCGCTTGCGGTCTGTGGTTAAACCCACTGCCAGCGTAGTGTCGAGTCTTTAGAGTCCCACACAGAGGGTATTCGCCTCTGGGCAAAACAGAGTAGAGGTCGCATGGTTTTGCGACAGGGTTTGTTCTCATCCGCGCACTTGTGCACGTTTGGAGTCCGGACGGATATTACTGGCTGGCTCTGGTTTGAGTCAGATACCGGTATATGTTTTGGGGTTGCTTTTATCTCTTGGTATTCATGTTCCTCGGAACAAGAATGCGGGTGTGTATGCACAGTTGATTGAAGCGGAGGAAGAGGTTTTTCATTAGGGTTTCGGAACGGGTGCGTATGCGCAGTTGACAGTCGTCTTTTTCCAAACCCTAATGGATTTGTGTTATATCAATTAATAATATTAATAAAATGAAATTGTGTCATGGTTGGTTTTTTTTGTTGACTTGTTGACCATGGTTGACTTGTTGACCATGGTTGAAGTTTTGACCATCATCATTACAAAAGAAAGATGCTCTTTGATTCTAGCAAATTCATTTAATGTTTGAAATGATAATGGTCATTCCTAAACTTTCCATCAACCTTTTCATTTTCATTATTATTATTAATTTGATAATTCTTTTGCTTTTTGTTATGGTTGCAAAAAGAAAAGAGCTCATTCTATCATTTAGCTTCTCTCTCCTCACTTCATCTTCTTCTTCCTCTAGCCAAAGGAGAATCCTTCTCATGTGTTGAGAATCCCTCTCCTTAAAACAAAAGCACCCCTTAGACACTCTCTACTCACTCTAGGATCAAGGGTTTAGCAAGCCGGAGATTCTAGTTCACTCAAAGTTCAAGAAAGAGCCCGAAGGTTGAACCCTCAGGTGGATCCATCTTCGACGGAAGAAGGCGACGAGAAGAGAACCATCAACCTCTACAAGGTTTCAAGAAGAAGGAGTTCAAGTTTAGGTATAACCATCTTTCCGAGTAGCTAACTCTCCTTAGCAAGTTTGCTAGTTTTAATTTAGGAAAAGATCCCGACTTTGTTAGTCCATGTTGCCCCTTGCGCTAAAAATTTGATTTTTATACTGTTTCCGCCTCCCTGTAAGAACCGGGGGTCGCAACGTGGACTTACAACAGCCACCCAGGTATTGAGCGCTCAGAAGATCTACAAGCAAGCCTGTACATTCTCATGTGAATCCAATCAGTAACACTCCCGTACAGTCCGGTCTCGTCGTCTGATATGTCGCATATCTCGCCTAGGGGTGGTAAACGTCATACCCCAGTAGCTTGATAAGTCGTGTCGATATGAGGTCTATAACAGTTCGAGAAACTACTGATAACACTTACCAGTAAATCTCAGCAATCCTGGCTAGGGATTTCCGGTTATAGCCAATCGAACACAGCGCAACATCAACTCCCTATACCGGGGGAGACGAATCCCCTCCTATCGCTCATTGCCTCCATGTGATTCGGGACTGTATCCAAAAGGCACCTTTTTGCACGCCCTCTTGGACGTGGTATGATGGAAATCAAAGCACAGTGGGAATCACACAAGTCTCTATGACGATCTCGGGTCAATAGACTACTCTGTACCAGTGTCATCGGAGAACTACCATCTGACGTAAGGTATAATACCATCTGGGAGTTCTCGGCGAGTCCGTCCAGTGTACCCAGTCTCCACTGAACACCCGTAAACCATCCTTGATGTCAAACACCGATGGATATGGGATCATCCATCACCCATCATATGGGTCAAGATGCGTATACGCTAGTCTACTCTGGTGCATTGATGCCCTGTCTCGATACACCCATGACTAAGGACCTTGAAGGATGTACTTATGGACTACCATGTCCCCACTAGTATTATCCGCATCATAGTCCAGGTAGTCAAGTACACATCCTAAGGGCTTTACCAAGATGTAGCAGAGAGACAATCAGTGTACACGTTAAGGTAAAGAGTAACCAGATAGCATACTATCATGTCGAGCAAGAAAGTCCTCCCTATATATGTCCAAGTATCCACTACAATATATATCACATGTATAGTAATGGCCTCTAGGGCATACATATAACTAACAATCTCCCACTTGCACTAGGTCCATCTGTTGTGGTATCACATACCCAACAATTAGCTGTGGTTGAAGTATCTCATACTCAACCATCCTATAAGAGTCTCTACTGGGAAAAAGGCCTTTGTGAGTGGATCCGCATTGTTGTCCTCTGTGTCTACTCTCCTAACCTCGATCTCCCAGGAGATCATCCATCTCCATGATGAGGTGATACTGCCTAAGAATTATATCTGGATTTCTGATGGGACGGGGGTTCCTTGGCATAAGCCACAACTCCATTGTCACACAATGGTAGGAACGAAGTTCATCTCATGAACTTATATATCCAGACTGCCTCTTTGGTAGCATCTTTGGTAACGATGTATCTTGCCTTTAATCGTCTAGTAAGTCACGATATCTAGCTTGGAACTCTTCCAACATACCGTCCCTCCACTGAGAGTAAAGACAATGTCTGCGACTGACATTCAGTCGTCCTTATCACTCTGGAACCTTTCCAGTGTTTCTCCCCAGGATCGATTGATACCATCTCACTACAACTAGTGAGAATCCTAACATCCAATTAGATCTATCTCACAGATCCAAAACCCAGGATTTAGGAGGTATCACTTTGATCTTATATGGAGAATCCTTGTGATAAGCGGAGATTGACCGAGCGTAGCATAGGAAACTCTTCCCTATCAAGAGTATGTTATCCACGTACTCTACAAGGATCACCACCATACTCCCTACTACCTTTTTGTATATACAAGGTTCATCTACCATTTTGATGAAGTCAAACTCTCTGACTACCACATCAAAACAGATGTTCCAACTCCGCGATACCTGTTTTATCACATAAAACATCTTACACACGTTTCCGCTGCTCCCATTGTCTACGAAGCCCTCTGGCTGTGTACTTATAGACCCTCTTTTCTAAAACATCATTTAGAAAATCAGTCATGACACCCAACCGCCAGATATCGTAGTCATGGTATGTAGCCGTGGTAAGTAGGATCTGGATGGACTTAAGCATAGTTTGAAAGTCTCAACTTTTCCATGTACACCAAGTAATCTTCTCAAGATATACTTGCTCCTGATAGGGATTTAACCCTTCAGATAAAGCAACCAAAGTCCATACTTTGTTGGTGTATAAGGATTCCATCTCAGATCGATAAGCATCCAGCCATTCTTACAGAGTCCCACTCCTGATGGCCAGCTCGAAACTAGTTGGGTCATCATCTCATGATGCAATCCTCGCTCCCACTGTCATAGAGAAACCAAAGTATCTCTCAGGTGGGTGAGGAACCCTACTAGATCGGCGGAGAGGCTGAGGTTCGTTGGAAACTATTGAATGCTTTGGTTCTACCAAATCATCTGTTGTAGTTTGTATAGCTGGAACATTTCCAGTTCTACCTCATGACCACTAATTTCTTCTCAAGAAATTCCCTTTCACAATGGTGGCATGCTGAGAAACAAAACATCTTTGTTCCTCGGTTTGGTAGAAGATATTCCCTTGCGAATGCTTGGGATATCCAACAAACTTCCACATATCTAACTTTGCCTTGAGCTTGTCCGGATTTTGCTTTTTAAACATAGGTCGGACAACCCCAAATCTTAACAAACTTAAGATATGGGCTCTTCCCTTTCCATATCATATATGAAGTGGTAGGCAACTGATTTGATTCGAACCATATTCAATAGGTATGCAGCTTCTCAAGTGCATAACTCCCAAAAGGAAATAGGAAACTCAGTAGTACTCATCATGGAGCACACCATATCTCATAGGGTGCTATTGCTCCGCCCCGATATACCATCATGCTATGGTGTATACGGAGGAGTAATGCTGAGAGAGAGAATCTCATTCTCCATTAGAATAGTCCAGAAATTCCGTGCTCAAGTATTCTCCTCCCTGATCTCATCAAAGGACATAATACTTATACCCGTTTTTGGTTCTCTACTTCTAACTTACATTCTGTGAATATCTCAAAAGGTTCGGACTTGTGTTTCAACAGGAACATATGTCTGAATCTTGAGAGATCATCAGAGAATGTAATGAAGTACAAAGAACCGGTCTTGGCATGTGTAGACAGGAGACTTTCATACATTAGCATGTATCAATCCCAAGAGTTCACTAACTCTTTCTCTGTTTCCAATAAACAGAGCTGTGGTCATCTTATCTTTGTGACATGACTGGCAAGTTTCACAAGATGTAAATTCAAACAAATTTAAATATGCATCTAAATGTAACTTTGCTAGTCGGGTCGCATTGATATGACCTAATCTACAATGCCTCAAGAAGGATCAGTTCATTTCTGAACTCTTCCTCTTGTGTGTATTCTGTATACTAAGAACTGTAGTTTGATTTAGAACGTCAATGCTTTTAGATAACGTGCCTGAACCGATCAACTTTTGATATACGAAATGTTCAAAACATTATCCAACAATAAAAAATTATATCCATTCTTTACTAATAAAGAGACTGATATGATGTTGTACATCAGGTTCGGTATCTAATAACATTTGTTCAGAATCAATGTATTCTGGTAATACAGGGTGATAGTGACCAACAGACTTGGCTGCAACACTTGCACCGTTTCTATCTCATGAAACGTATCACCCATTCTCAGTTCTCTACCTATCTGTAGCCCATGTAACAGATTACATATACGGGATCCTGATCCGGTATCATATACCCAGGACGTAAAGGATACTGAGAAACAGTTTTCTGTAATGAACACACCCGAAGAAGATGCATCAGCATGCACTTTCTTCGTTTGGGCGGCACGGGAAATCTGGTATTCCCCAATTTCTTGCTCTGTCTTATAACAATTATAAGTTGGAGCGGGACCAACGTTCCCCAGCTCAGTATAACAAGCGGGTTCGGTCAATATATCCGAATTATTATCTTGATTAAGGCGTGATATGGTCGCTACCTCGAGAGAGAGAGAAGAAAACACTCAGCGTATGCTCTTGCAAGATTAGATTGGTTATCTAATATATCTAATCAGGATGTCTCCCACTGTTTCAATCAAATCTTCCTTCAAACCCTAAAAGGAAAGACTAGCCGGGATTAATTACACGCTACAAGTTCGCCAATCTTTCAGCCAGGCCAGTGTCGGTACTTTGAGGGAGGTCCCCCGTACTTTTGCACGAATCTAATTAAAGTAAACCTCATTTTCCCAGAGGCATAACCCCGTTAACACCTTTCTAGACACCTACTTGATCGGCTAATTGTAATGTGTAAAACTCTCCCAGGAGTAACTCTTACTCGCAGTGGGTATCGGGATCCAACTATCTCATAGAAGGTATGCAATCTCATTGCAAATTTCAACACTTGAAATTCCCGATAATTCTTTTACCCCTAGCGTGCTATTACCTTGACGCATGCCAAACAACCCATAGTCCGCTAGTCAAGTTCAACCCGTGCATTTCCTGATTGAATTAAACCCACCCGCACGACCCTTGACGCATGCCAAACAACGTCGTACGAGTACCCTAATCCAATCGCATCATATGCTAGCAGATAAGCACTAGTTAGCTACCGTACACTACGCCTTGACGCATGCCAAACTACCGCAGCACGAATACTAAGTAGTACTTATCTGAAATGACGGAGGGCTACGCAGGTTTTTAAGAAAACCATGAGCGTAATGAACTTGATATCGTTGTAGAATCGAGTAATTTTAAATGGAGTGTTTTTTAGGCTTTTCTAGTTTTGCTAAAGGGGTCGCTCCCGGTGAAGGGATCGTCGGCCCTTTCCTCATCGAATAAGGTGCAGGATATTTCACAAATATCACTATACAAAGCAAGAACTATAGAAGCAATCAAAAGACAGACCGAGTTTGTAGCATCTGCTAGTTTCACTAAAGAGGTCACTCCCGGTGAAGGGATCTCGGCTCTTTCCTTATCGAATAAGGTGCTGGATGTTCTACAATGAACACCGCTATGCAAAGCAAGAACTAGAGCTACCAGTTTTAAATAAGTTTCTACAACATCTTTAGGTTTCTTTTATTTCATTAATCTCATTAATGAAGTCCCATTTTATTATGCTTCACAAGCATCTCTTTTGAAACGAAATCTGCAATATAACATATATCTCATATATATAATATAAACATTCGTCTCAGGCAGTAATATGATCTCATCACAGAACATTGCAGTAGAAGAACATATATGAAATATTGGATATACTAGGACGTCTGTGTTTTAATACGAGCCTGTATAAAACACGGATTCTATGGTCACGATGAATAGCCAAACCCACATCCCTAGACCCCTACGAGAGCGGCAAGCAACACTGCCAATTCTAGGGTTAGGAGACCCGGTCTCGACTCCTCGAGATGGTCTCCCACTAGACCCTAGAACCCGGTTACTTGTGCTCCCCGCCTTGGGTCTACCTAATGCGGAAAAGTAAATAATATACAATGGTGACATCATCCTCAGCCCGGAAGTGCCTCAATAAAAGAATATTACATACAAATGAATTTTACATGAATGAAAAAGAAAAACACTCATCTCACATAAAACCCCCGGCTATTCAGAACGCGACGATCCAATATAACATATCACAGCAACACATAATATCTCATATCATCAACGTAAGCAAGTATGCGTATCCCGATTGTCGTTGATGTATAGCAACGAAGCCGGCGATACACCACATACTATGCTTACGGTCACAGAAAAGAAAGTGTAAACTACAACAGTTGGAATCCGAAACCTCCTTAGACATCACATGCCTAACCAATTGAATTTCTTAGACATCGCATGCCTAACAATTATAAACCCCGCATTTTAGTCTATTTATCGAAAACACTTTTCAATATCAAGTCGGGCAATTCAACAAGATTCCCGACAACCTGATCGAATGCTCGCCGCAAACTTTAGTAGACAGCCGCACCCCCAGATGTTGTCGACGAAGTGCACTAAGGCGGAACACCGCTGCCGCGAGCACCCGAACGGATGCTTTTGGCGACGGGGTTCTCCTACAGTCACTTGGTCGGGGCTATGGGGCGTGGCTGTCTATTAAGTTTACCCGGCGAGTATCCGCGTACGCTACGTGATTGCGACGGACTTTTGATCACATCAAAATTCCGTGGCAACCGATCAATTGAGACTGAAGTGCTAGATTTATAACATTCAAATTAGTTATCTCATAACTACCTGTGGATTCCAAATATTGTATCGCATTCCAGATAAATAGACAATATTAAACTTTCCGATCGAATAATCAAACACCCAAGATTTCCCCAATATATCTCAACACTTGAAATCAGTTTAAAAACATCCATCACATGCCACAGTACCAATGGTCCAGCCGTAGAAGGGTCAAGCCAACGCCTCACATGTGGCACACCGTACTGCCACAAACCCTAAGATTTAGAGGCAGTTCAAGACGGTCACATAATCGAGTTAAGGTTTGTTGTCTTCTAGAGGGTCCACCGCGTTACTTGCATGACTTAGAACGTTCTTAAACTCGAGAAAAAATCCAACTTTTGAAAAAAATTCCGACAGGGGAAAAAGTGAGTTATTGATATCCGGTCGAACTTTTTAACAGTTTCTAAAAATTATCCGGAAAAAAATAAACGAAGTTAAATTATTCGATCGAATCAATGAGTCCCCAATACAACCTTAGAAAACTCAACACTTGAGTGGAATTAAAAAATTCCCAGAAAAAATTGCCAAGAAAGGACCTAAGAATAAATATATGAAATATGAGGGACTAAGTCCAAATTTTGGCCGCGGAACTGCCGCTAAACCCTTGGTTTGGCCGCGGTTCCGCGGTCAAATAATTGACTTAGTGGACCGTACTTCACATTAATTCTTAGTTTTTCCTGCTTGTTTTTCTGAGCATTTTTAATTCATAAAAAATCACATTTTTGAAAAATGTACAGAGAGGGGTAAACATCGGGGTTTCCGGGTTCGATCGGACTTTAAACTTCGTCTAGACTTTGCCTAAAGCTCTAGCTTGGCTCTGATACCACTGTAGGGTTGCTAGGCACGCACATAAAGGTCTACAAGGCATCAACCATGCCCGATTAAAATTTTAGCCGTGCCGAACAACCCGAAGACAGATCTTTAAACAAAGGTTTAGGCGAAAACGAGCATGTTAAACTCTTTAACACTAAGTGAGAGGGATTACAATCTTTGTAGATCCGGTCCTTCACTTCTTAAGCTCCGTGTTGAGGTCCCTTCACTGCGATCATCGTGTTCTGGACTCTCGAGAGGCTTCACGAAGAGAATGATGCAACCTTGCTTCCGATCTTCGATAACATAGATGATCTACTTTGAAGTTTCGTTAACACAAGCTATCACTCATGAAATGATGTGAACACCCTCATCTAAATGGCAAGGATAGATGAGGATGATGAAGTAGGATTTTTGCTCTCATTTATAATCTTTTTCTCACTCACTTTCATCACAAAAGAAAGCTTTTTCAAGAAAAAAACTCAAGGAAGAAGAAGATGAATGAAGATTATAACTTAATCCTTTTGTGATGAACAATGAATTATTATAGTGGTTACAAATCTAACCAAGGGTTAAACATGAAAGAGTTAACCCTTGTAGAGAGTTAACTAGAGTTAATGGCTTGGATTGGGTTAACATAATATCTCACAAAATATCAAGCAACTAGAAAGTCAAAGCTTCATGAAGCTTCATGGTAGCTTCATGCAAAAGCTAACCCTAATCCAAACCCTAACCAAGTTTAAACCCTAAACCATTGTTAAATTTGTAAGCCTAACATGTTACAATAATATATATCACATATACAATATATTTTGTAACAATAGAAAATAATACAATTAACATATGTCGCATATATATCAATGTATTATCCCGTGAGAAAACGAATCTTTTAGTGAGCTAATATTAGTTAATGTAATTTAATATATCATATATATTATTATACATTAAATTATCGAATCAACACTTGATCCGATAATCCGGCTATATCGCATATAACCGACTAATATGATGACCCGGCTATATCACATATACCCGGCCGATATCTCATATCGCGAGAATCCAATATGGTATCACATACCGCATTATCCTCGGTCCCGCACATATCACATATGTGCTCCTACTCCGTTTTGCCTGAGCCAAGAAACCTCTTTGTAGGACTCTAAAGAATCGTCAATACGCCGGCAGTAGGTGATGATCATATCAAACACCCACAAGCTGCAAGCGGTCAGCTAAACGTAACAGCCACCCAGGTATTGAGCGCTCAGAAGATCAACAAGCAAGCCTGTACATTCTCCTGTGAATCCAATCAGTAACACTCCCGTACAGTCCGGTCTCGTCGTCTGATATGTCGCATATCTCGCCTAGGGGTGGTAAACGTCAGACCCCAGTAGCTTGATAAGTCGTGTCGATATGAGGTCTATAACAGTTCGAGAAACTACTGATAACACTTACCAGTAAATCTCAGCAATATTGGCCAGGGATTTCCGGTTATAGCCAATCGAACACAGCGCAACATCAACTCCCTATACCGGGAGAGACGAATCCCCTCCCATCGCTCATTGCCTCCATGTGATTCGGGACTGTACCCAAAAGCCACCATTTTGCATGCCCTCTTGGACGTGGTATGATGGAAATTAAAGCACAGTGGGAATCACACAAGACTCTATGACGATCTCGGGTCAACAGACTACTCTGTACCAGTGTCACCGGAGAACTGTCATCTGACGTAAGGTATAATACCAACTGGGAGTTCTCGGCGAGTCCGTCCAGTGTACCCAGTCTCCACTGAGCACCCGTACACCATCCTTGATGTCAAACACCGATGGATATGGGATCATCCATCACCCATCATATGGGTCAAGATGCGTATACGCTAGTCTACTCTGGTGCATCGATGCCCTGTCTCGATACACCCACGACTAGGGACCTTGAAGGATGTACTGATGGACTACCATGTCCCCACTAGTATGATACGCATCATAGTCTAGGTAGTCAAGTACACATCCTAAGGGCTTTACCAAGATGTAACAGAGAGACAATCAGTGTACACGTTAAGATAAAGAGTAACCAGATAGCATACTATCATGTCGAGCAAGAAAGTCCTCCCTATATATGTCCAAGCATCCACTACAATATATATCACATGTATAGTAATGGCCTCTAGGGCATACATATAACTAACATGAATGAGTGGGGATCAAGATTTACCATTCATTCTTTGCTCATTCTCAATACTTAGCCATTTTTCCTTAGTTGCTCCCATGGTTGCTCTCTAGATTTTTAATCTTCCTCATTGCCATTATTCAAGCTTCAACCCTCACATGAGTTGTGAATCATGAAGCTTGAACACAAACATGTGAGCTTTAACATCCCCTACTTCACCATCGTATACTTGACTAGCGATCGAGTGTGGCATGTTTACTACGCTAAAGAGTTTAGTGTAGAGGTAGCTTGAGGTGGAGGGACTTCGCGTGGATCATCTTCGGCATGAAGATCATCGGAGCAAGCCCGTCCAAAGCCTCAAGTGGAGCCTAGTGGAGTCGCGGGACTACTATAAAGAGCATGTGAAGTGAAAGACTCGATCTACGTTGGTATAACCTCCTTTCACTTTCTTTAGTTGTTCACATCATCAAACCATAACCCTAATATTCTAGCAAAGATCTTGTTTAGTCTACTTAGCACTACTAAAAATTAAAATTGGGCATGCTTGATACCACAAGAACCTCATGGTGGTGCTAGGGTCGACTTTCATGGTATCAGAGCCAAGCTAGAATATTAGGATAGCTTGTAGCGACGTTAGAAATCCACCGTTTTTGTCGCGCAAAAACTGCCGATAAAAACAGTTTCCAAAATGATGTTTTGAGTTGTTTGCACACCCCGCGGGCTCTTGGTTTGAAACGAGAAGCCGCAAGGTGAAGCGTGCATACCTTGGGGAATCCTCGGGGGGACCGAATGGCTGGGCCCACTCCCCAAGACCACCACAAGGTGGTCTTGGCAGTGGGGACCTGAAACTGCCCCACCTAAGGAAGTTTCGGGTCTGCCTCATCCCCTGGCCACCTCGTGGTGGCCTCGGGGGTAGGGTGTCCCTTCTAGGCCCCTCCTTCGATAGTTAATTTTGGGATCTTCGCCCCCGCAAAGATTCGGATAGGTTTCGAGTTCATTTCAACTCTCGGATTGGCTTAAAACGATCGGTTTTAGAACTTTAGCTCACTGGATTTTTCATGTCTTGGAAAAATTGGTCTAGTTTGCTAATTGCGTGCGGAATTCTAATGTCGCAGTTACTTTACAAGTTTTGTGATGTGTGATACAATTATTAGAATCCGGATTAATTAGTTTTATGAAAACTAGTTAGTATATTATAAACCTAGCCGTTTAGGCTCACAATTGCGTGTTGTACGCGATCACTAAGTCGGGAATCTTGTTGAATTATCCGACAACCAATTGAAAAGTGTTTTCAATTTGAGACTAAAATACAAGTTTTATAAGTTAGGCATGAAATCCGGAATATGAGATATTCCGGGTTTATGATGTCTAAGAATATTGCGGATTCTAATTATTGGAGTTTTCTGTTTTCTTTTCTGCGACCGTAAGTGTAATATGTGGGGTATCCTAATGTCGTTGTTATATGTCAACAAGTTTTAGGGATATGCATATTTGCTTACGTTGATGATATGTGATATCATGTGTTGTTGTTGATATGATTTATTAGATCATCGTGAAAGAATACCCGAGGGTTTTTATGTGAGATGATGGTTTTTATTTTCATTCATGTATAATCTGTAAGTAATATTCTTTTATTGGGGCACTTCCGGGTTGAGGATGATGTTACCATTGTTGTATATTATTTACTTTTCCGCATTAGGATAGACCCAAGACGGGGAGCACAAGTAACCGGGTTCTAGAGTCCAGTGGGAGACCATCTCAAGGAGTTAAGACCGGGTCTCCTAACTCTAGAATTTGCAGGGTTTCTTGCCGCTCTCGTAGGGGTCTAGGGATGTGGTTTTGGCTATTCATCACGACCGTGGAATCCGTTTTTTTACATTACTAGCTAAATTTAAAACACGGACATCCTAGTATATCCAATATTTCATATCTTGACTTCTGCTGCTGATATTCTGTGATGTTGATCATATAACTGCGTGAGACGAATGTACTATTATATATATGATATATAATAAACATTGCTTATGTTTTGCACCTGCGCTAGTCCAGCCCTCGTTCTGCCGGTAGTTAAGTAACTTAACGGTGCATGACGGGTCCCCGTGGCGAATGTGGATGGCATAAGCGTATGTTCTATTTTCATTTCATTTTTCTGTAATGTTTAGGAAACATTAATTGATGGGACTTCATTAATGAGATTAATGAAAAGAAATAAACCAAAAGATGTTGTAGAATCAAAATTTTCAAAAAGGGTGGCTCTAGTTTTTGCTTTGCATAGTGGTATTCCTTTATGAATATCCAGCACCTCATTCGATGAGGAAAGAGCCGAGATCCCTTCACCATGAGTGACCTCTTTAGCAAAACTAGCAAATACTACAACCTACTCGGTTTTGTCTTTTGATTGCTTCTCTAGTTCTTGCATTGCATAGTGGTATTCATGAATATCCACTACCTCATTCGATGAGGAAAGAGTCGAGATCCCTTCACCGGGAGTGACCTCTTTAGCGTAGCTAGAAAAAGCCACAAAAACACTCCTTTTCTAAATCAGTAGATTCCACAACGATATCAAGTTCATTACTCTCAGGATTTTCTTAAAAACCTGCGTAGCCCTCCATCATTTAAGATAAGTACTATTTAGTATCTGTGCTGCGTTTGTTGACCATAGCCAAGGCGTAGTGTGCGGTAGCTAATTAGTGCTTGTCTACAGCATGGGATGCGATTGGATTTGGGTAGTCGTGTAGCTTGTTGACCTTAGCCAAGGGTCGCACGGGTGGGTTTGATTCAATCAAGAAATGACGGGTTGAAGTTGTCTAGCACTTATGATTTGTTTCCCATAGCCAAGGTCATAAATTACTAGGGGTAAAAACAGATATTGGGAATTTCAAGTGTTGAAATTTGCAATGAGATCGCATACCTTCTATATGATAGTTAGATTCCGATACCCACTGCGAGTAAGAGTTACTCCTGGGAGAATTTTACACTTTACAATTAGCTAATCAAGTAGGTGTCTAGAAAGGTGTCAATGGGGTTATGCCTCTAGGGAAACGAGGTTTATTTTAATTAGGTTCGTGCGAAAGCATGGGGAAGCTCCTTCAGAGTACCGATACCTACCTGGCCGAACGATTGGCAAACCTGTAGGATGTAATTAATCCTGGCTAATCTTACCTTTTAGGGTTTGAAAGAAGATTTGATAAAAACAGTGGGAGCCATCCTGATTAGATAAAATAACCAATCTAATCTTGCAAAGAGCGCATGCAAAGTGATTATCCTTCTCTCTCTCCTGATAGCGACCAATGAAATGCCTTAATCAAGATAATAATATGGATGTATTGACCGAACCTACATATTATACTGGGCTGGGTTCCGCTCTACCTTATGATTGTCATATTTCTGAGCAAGGAATAAGGAAATATTCGGATTCCCACGCCACCCAAACGAAGAAAAAGCATGTTGATGCATTATCTTCGGGTATGTTCGTAACCAAGAACTATTTCTCAGTTACCTCTACGTCCTGGGTATTGGATACCGGATCAGGATCCTATATATGTAATTTGTTACATGGGCTAAATACAGGTAGAAAACTGTAACATTTTGAAATATTTAGATAATAATTTAATTTAATTAATTAATCAAAAATGTTAAATTAAAAATTTATTGAAACAAAATGGGTCATTTTCATTAGTAGTGTGTGAAACTAATTAATTTGAAATGTTAGTTTGTAACATTAGTGATTTACAAGGGTTTTAATGAAAAATTTAGCTTCATTTGTAGTATGATATAGTGTGAGGGGTTTTATGGGAAGTGTAATTAATTTTGGAAATTTGAAATTTGTGAGGGTTTATGTGTAAAAGGTAAAGGTCATGGTTAAGTTTAACTCACACTCATGGTATAACCTAACCTAGATGACACTTCAAACATATACCTCCTCCTTGCATGAAAACCCCACCATCTTCCATGCTACACCTCCTACTTGTATGGAACTACCACATCCTTTCTAAATAACACCTCCTCCTACAACCCCTCACTCGTTCTCCTTATCTTTTAAAATTTTTCAGTTCATATATCTTCTTGAATTAGGTTATTAGCTTAAAGAGAAAAAAAGGGAATCCTAGAACAACAAAGAAAAAGAAAAAGAGAAGAGAAGAGCTAAGTGCTAAGGATTTTCACCACCACCATCTAGCTAGGATCTTTGAGCTTGTGCATCTTGGAGGAAGTCTTTTCAGTGATCTTTCTGTAGGTGTAATTTCAACCCTGCAACTTAAGTCCAGTACTGTTTTATTTTAGAAATCGGATATCGGAAATATCGTATTTTTACAAGTTTAGGCTCTGTTTTGAATCTGCTATAGTTTAGATGAAAATTAACATAATCAAACAGTGCCTTCATCTTATAATTTGTACCTAGAATAAACCCTAGGAATACGAACCCATTCCATCGGATTTTGGCCGGCGTCATTCATTGGAATTCCGAGTTCGCAGTATTGTTGAGGGAGATAGGTGTTGGGGTTTTTAGGGTAGCTCTCTGTATATGTATTAGGATATTTGGTATTGCTAGTTTAAGTTATTTTATCAGTATGTTAAATCTGGAAGCTAATATCTGAAATGGGGTTAAAATTCTAAAATACAACACGGATGTTTCGTGACACGTCTCTGTTTTCTGTTACGATCAGCAAAAGGTTAAAATCCAGTTAGTACAAGTATTGGATAGTTTACAATAGTCGTACGTAGTATATTTAATACGTAAAACTTGTAGTTCATGTTTTCGTCGTATCGAAATTTAGCAGTTTCTTATACAAAGTTAATTTCGATGTTAGATTTGAGTATGGAAACCACGGAGGCCGTAAGAAAAGGAAAGAGATTGGTGATATCTGAGTAAATTCGACGTATTTCGGTGAGTAGACTAAACATCTACCGGGGAATTTTGTGTGGATGGCGTAATACGCCCGTAGAATTAAGTTTAGTGATAATTGTTCTTTGTGCATAAATTTGAATTAGTAACTCTACCATATGCATTCATATATATATAAGTCATCATGATTAACAAGTTGTTAGGACACTGCACAAATTATCGACGAGTCATGTTGCACGCGCATATATCTACATGTTACACTACACCTCGTCGATATTGACATGTCACATATACACTTAATAATTGCTATATTACATGTGATTCACTTCATACCATTAGTATCATTAATAGAAATTGTTTAGCATTGCTTTAGTATTGACACTTCAAGTTTCCTCTCAAATTGTTATAAAGTATGGTGCAAAGTGTATTGGATTTGAGGATTTCCCATTTTGAGTTTTATGCACTATTAATTATATTCAATGATCTTCATATTGAAGTGATATGTCTACCATGAGATGTTGTTTTTACGATTTTGTTTTTCTCCGAACCGAGTGGGGGGGCTATACGGTTGCGGATTTTTACGTAATCTAGACTGAGTGGGGGGGCTATACAGTCGGATTCATGGTGGACCCGGTCGAGACCGAGGGGCAGGAAAGCCGCATTTTGAGGCGGGGAGCCTAGCGAGGATACTCGATACCGGGGACAGTTATGAAACACGATGGATATCTTGGTGATACCGACCGGTGTTATTGGATGACAGGATCGTTCGGGGAATGATGCCTGATGGAAACAGAAGATTTGTGTCGATATTGGACACGGAAAAAAATGAACCTTATTTGGAAATAATTGATGAGATTTCAGTTTTGATTTATGTATTTAGTAGTTCATGTTCATACTTCCACATGTTATCATGCATTATATTCATCCTTATTGATATTAGCTCTAGTTCGTCATACTTACATTATCAGCCGATATATGTTAGTTTTATTCACTGAGTTGGCAACTCACCCCCGTTGTGCCTTAGTTCCTTGCAGGAGTCGTGTGGATGCATAGCAGCAGTGCGGATCCACTCGTCAGCTTTTATCGCTCTTTTGTTAGGTGGGTTACGTATGTAGTAATCTCCTATTTTGGATATATGTATTTTGGATCTAGTATTACTCCATCAGACCCTGTATATTGACTTAGAATGAAACATGGTGTATATGTTCTAAAATTCGACTGAGTGATATCGTTAGTTATGTTAACTAATGGTTTCTTAAATTTTGCATGAAATTCTTCACCTTGAGTGTTGTATTATTATTGCGTATGGATTTCCGCCGTTTGGCATTGTTTTGCTCCCAACTAGGGATGCAACTTAATTACACAATCTATAATAGCGTTCTGTTAATAATTAAAAAGGAGGCACTGTCGAAACTTTAAAATCAGTTGTTTACATTTCAATTATAAAAAAAAAATTAACCATTCGGCATGCTACTGCATTCTTGTTCCTTAAACACTGAAATTTTCAATATTTCCGCAAAAAGGGTTTTGATCTTGGTTTTCTGGCTTACTCAGATTATGTCGTCATCTTTAGATGTCATACAATCTAAGTGCCGGTCACGGACCAAAATTAGGTCGTGACAAAATTGGTATCAGAGCTTAGGATTAACCTTACGGAACCGAGTAGTGAATTGGAGTTAGTAGACTTAAAATTTCGTTATATAGGATGACCTTTTGTTTGATGGAGTAGGTGATTTAGGATGAGTAGAGTACCGTACATATGTTCCGCGGCATATTTACACTACGATACTCAGCCTAAATAACCTTAGGATGTATATCTTGCTTAATCCTTCCATTGACTTCCGATATTGCTGCTCTTATTCATACACCTTATCAACTCTCGTTCTTGTTCCAGTTGTTATGGCTACGCGAGCTAGGCGCCGTAGCCAGGGACACAGCTAGGGCGAATCCGCCTGTGACTGCGACTGACGCACTGGACATTCCGGCGGTATATGAGCCTGTTGATCCTCCTCCTCCAGACAGACTGACTAGGATAGAGGAGGGCATATTGGGCCTACAGCTAATGGTGGGACAGTTGACGGAGGCCACCCATGTTCAGAGGCATGATCAGACACCGACGATGGTAGAGCCTGATGAACAGCCTATGCAGACTGTCGCACTGGTAGACCCGAGGGTGATGGAGGTATCACTTCTGGAGTTTATGAGGCTGAGACCTCCGGTGTTTACAGGGACCGATGCAACAGAGGATCCTCAGTCCTTTCTTGATAGGATGGCTAGGATTGGCATGTCATTGCGATGTTCTGATATGAGGTCATTGGAGCTGACCAGTTTTTGATTAGAGGGACTTTCCCAGACATGGTGCGAGTTGATGGAGAGAGGGCGAGCTGCAGGTCTTCCTCCGATGTCATGGACAGAATTTTCTGACATCTTCCTTACCAAATTTCTTCCACAGAGCATGAGGGACATTAGAGCTAGCAGTTTTGAAGCGTTGCGGAAAACTGCGAGTATGTCGGTGGCAGAATATGATTTACAGTTCACCCAGTTGTCATGCTATGCTCCGTACTTAGTTCCCACGGAGGAGCACCGGGTGAAGAGATTTGTGAGGAGCCTGAATACCCAGCTATTTCTTGCTATAGGATCCCAACATTTTGATACTTATGCGCAAGCCATGGACGCAACTATGCGAGTGGAAGAGCATCTGAATGGGACAGTGATTGTTCCGGAGCCAAAGAGGACCAGACCTATTGAGTCTGTTACCAGGCAGCTTGGTAGAGGAAGAGGCAGACACACTCCAGGCCGCGATTTTGGTCAAGGTTGGACTCAGGGCCAGTTGTTCGGTTCGTACCCCATGGAGCAAAGGCCTCCATTTACATGTTATAGTTGCGGACTTCCAGGGCATTTGGCTAGAGAGTGTAAACGCCATGGAGGGACTGTTGTTCCGCAAACTGCTTTAACCCCTCCACCTTCTACTTCGATGGCATTACTTCCTCCACCAATTGGAACTATGTGCCAGGCTGTTGCACCACGAGGTCGGTGTTTTTCAGGACGTTTTCAGAGAGGACGAGGAGATCGAGGGAGAGGACGACAGGATGCGGGTAGGGGTCAGGCTTGGGTTTTTTCCTTGACTCCACAGGATGCCCAGGCATTCAATGAGGTTGTGATAGGTACTCTTTGAGTATATTCCTTAGATGCACATATTTTATTTGATCCCGGTTCTACGCATTCTTACGTATCTGCACACTTTGCACTTTCTCTGGGGAAAGAGTCGTCACTGTTAGAGTTACCACTAGTTGTGATTACTCCTATGGGAGATTCTTTTGTAGCTCGACACGTATTCAGGTCATGTTCAGTACGTATTGGTGATAGGGATTCATTAGTCGATTTGATTCTCCTGAATATGCTAGATTTTAATATACTACTTGGTATGGATTGGCTGGCCGCTTGTCATGCTTATGTAGATTGTCGGGGGAAAGCGGTCAAATTCTGTTTTCCAGGCGAACCGATTTTTGTTGTGCAGGGAGACTGTAGTATAATTCCTGCCAACATGATTTCTGCTCTTTGTGCGGGACGGCTCTTGAAGAAGGGTTGTCGTGGGTTTTTAGCGTTTATCCAGGACGTAGGAGCCGCTGAAGTCCCGTTGGACCAGGTTCCGATCGTACGAGAATTTCCGGATGTGTTTCCTGCTGAATTACCAGGATTGCCGCTTGATCGCGATATCGAATTTTGCATTGACTTGATTCCGGGTGCGGGGCCTATTTCTATACCACCTTATCGGATGGCCCCGACAGAGCTGAAGGAGCTCAAGAGTCAGTTGCAAGTGTTGTTGGATAGGGGGCTCGTTCGTCCGAGTGTATCGCCGTGGGGAGCTCCTGTTTTGTTCGTAAAGAAGAAAGACGGCGGCATGAAATTGTGCATCGACTACAGGCAGCTAAATTGAGTTACTGTGCAAAATAGGTATCCACTACCTCGAATCGATGACTTATTCGATCAGCTGCTGGGAGCTGGCTATTTCTCGAAGATTATTGTGGTCAGGATATCACTAATTGAGAGTTTGGAAGGATGACATTCCGAAGACTTCTCTTCGCACACGATACGGGCATTACGAGTTCTTGGTGATGTCGTTCGGACTCACCAATGCCCCAGCAGCTTTCATGGATATGATGAACCGCATTTTCAGGCCATTTCTTGATCAGTTCATTATTTTATTCATTGATGATATCCTTGTTTATTCCCGGAGCCGGGAGGAGCACGAGCAGCACTTGTGTATCACATTGCAGACCTTGAGGGAGCATCAGCTGTTCTCTAAATTCTCCATGTGTGCTTTCTGGCTGGATAGTGTGGATTTCTTAGGTCACGTAGTTACGCGAGATAGTATACGTGTGGATCCAAAGAAGATCGAGGCAGTGCAGCACTGGCCTAGACCTGTATCAGTTATGGAGATTCGCAGCTTCTTGGGTTTGACCGGTTACTACCGACGTTTTGAGCAGGATTTTTCTCGGATCGCTGCACCGCTGACCGGGTTGACCAGGAAGAAAGTTCCATTTCTTTGGACAGATGTATGTGAGCAGAGTTTCCAACAGTTGAAGACTCGCTTGACGACTGCACCAGTCTTATCTTTACCTTCTGGGTCAGGTGGTTTTGTTGTTTATTGTGACGCCTCTCGAGTGGGTTTAGGCTGTGTGTTGATGCAGCACGGCAGGGTCCTCGCTTATGCTTCTCGGCGGCTGAAGAGGCACGAGCAGAACTATCCCACTCATGACTTAGAGATGACTGCTGTGGTTTTCGCACTTAAGATTTGGAGGCATTACTTATACGGTGAGTAGTGCCAGATATTTACAGACCACAAGAGCTTAAAGTATATTTATCAGCAGCGGGATCTGAATTTGAAGCAGCGTCGATGGATGGAACTCGTGAAGGATTATGATTGCGAGATTCTTTACCATTCGGGCAAAGCGAATATTGTAGCTGATGCTTTGAGTCGGAGGCCTGGAGGTAGCTTATCTCATTTGTGCACTATGCAGAGATAGTCTTCTGCAGACTGAAAGATTCTATGTGATAGCCGTGTACAGTTTGAGTTCACATCGACAGGAGGGCAGTTAGCTCATATTCGCACCCATCCTCAGCTATTGGATCGCATCCAAAAGACACAGCCCACAGATGCTCGTTTGTCGGAGATCATAGAGAAGGTTAGACAGTGTAGAGTTTCTGAGTTCGTGATCGATGACCGTGGAGTGTTACGATTTGGGACTCGTCTTTGTGTGTCGGATTCAGAGAGACTGAGACGTGATATCTTACAGGAGGCCCATCGGTCTACATATAGTGTTCATCCTGGTTCCACCAAGATATATCATGACTTGAAAGATGTCTATTGGTGGGAAGGAATGAAGAGAGATGTCGCGGAGTTCGTTTCGAGATGCTTGACTTATCAGCAAGTTAAGGCCGAGCACCAGAGGCCGGCAGGAGAGTTACAGCCTTTGCCCATTCTGGAGTGGAAATAGGAGTAGATTTTCATGGATTTCGTTGTGAGTCTGCCCAGGACTAGCAGAGGGTATGATTCTATCTGGGTGATTGTGGATCGATTGACGAAGACAGCTCACTTTCTTCCGGTGAAGACGACTTATGGATACGCGTGGTATGCTTAGATCTATATTGACGAGATTGTGCGATTGCATGAAGTTCCGACTTGCATTGTGTCCGATAGAGGCACACAGTTCACCAGCCGGTTGTGGTAGAAACTTCATGAGGCTCTAGGTACCCGATTAAGTTTTAGTACAGCTTTCCACCCGCAGACTGACGGTCAGTCAAAGCGGACTATACAGACTCTTAAGGATATGCTTCGAGCCTGCAGTCTTGATTTCGGTGGCAGTTGGGATCATCACTTGCCTTTGATAGAATTCTCTTACAACAACAGTTTTCAGGAGACGATCCAGATGGCACCTTTCGAAGCTTTGTATGGGAGAAAGTGTCGATCACCCGTTTGCTGGACAGAACTCGGCGATAGTAGCATTTTGGGACCGCAGATAGTACAGGAAACTACAGAAAAGATCCAGTGATACAGGACAGAATGAGAGCGGCCCAAAGTAGACAGAAATCATATGCTGATCGACGCCGTCAAAGACTCGAGTTTGATGTGGGAGATCATGTGTTCCTTCGTGTATCTCCGATGAAGGGTGTAATGCGTTTCGGGAAAAAGGGGTAGCTCAGTCCCAGTTATGTCGAACCCTATGAGATTCTGGAGAGGGTGGGTGCTGTAACTTATCGTTTAGCACTTCCACCGAGTTTTCCTGATGTGCATCCGGTGTTCCACGTGTCTATGCTTCGCAAGTATCTTCACGATCTCTCTCACGAGATCCAGCATCAGACTTTACAGCTTGAGCGTGATTTATCCTATACAGCGCAGCCGGTAGCTGTTCTAGACCGGCAGGCAAAGAAATTGAGATCAAGGGTACTTCCATTTGTAAAGGCTCTTTGGCGAGGACCAAATAGCGAGAAGGTCACTTGGGAGGCTGAGGATGCGATGCGGAAGAAATTCCCACACTTTTTGAAGGTACGTGTAGTTAAGTTTTAAATTCGGGGACCGAATTTTCTTAAGGAGGGAATATTGTAACATTTTGAAATATTTAGATAATAAATTAATTTAATTAATTAATCAAAAATATTAAATTAAAAATCTATTGAAACAAAATGGGATATTTTCATTAGTAGTGTGTGAAACTGAAATTTTAGTTTGTAACATTAGTGTGTGAGGGGTTTTATGGGAAGTGTAATTAATTTTGGAAATTTGAAATTTGTGAGGGTTTATGTGTAAAAGGTTAAATGTCATGGTTAAGCTTAAATCACACTCATGGTATAACCTAACCTAGGTGACACTTCATACATACACCTCCTCCTTGCATGAAAACCCAACCATCTTCCATGCTACACCTCCTACTTGCATGGAACTACCACATCCTTTCTAGATGACACCTCCTCCTACAACCCCTCACTCATTCTCCTTATCTTTTAAAATTGTTCAGTTCATATATCTTCTTGAATTAGGTTATTAGCTTAAAGAGAAAAAAAGGGAATCCTAGAACAACAAAGAAAAAAAAAATTGAAGAGAAGAGCTAAGTGCTAAGGATTTTCACCACCACCATCTAGCTAGGATCTTTGAGCTTGTGCATCTTGGAGGAAGTCTTTTCAGTGATCTTTCTGTAGGTATAATTTCAACCCTGCAACTTAAGTTCAGTACTGTTTTATTTTAGAAATCGGATATTGGAAATATCGTATTTTTACAAGTTTAGGCTCTGTTTTGAATCTGCTATAGTTTAGATGAAAATTAACACAATCAAACAGTGCCTTCATCTTATAATTTGTACCTAGAATAAACCCTAGGAATACGAACCCATTCCACCGGATTTTGGCCGGCAACATTCATTGGAATTCCAAGCTCGCCGGGTTATTTAGGGAGATAGGTGTTGGGATTTTTAGGGTAGATCTCTGGATATGTATTAGGATATTTGGTATTGCTAGTTTAAGTTATTTTATCAGTATGTTAAATCTGGAAGCTAATATCTGAAATGGGGTTAAAATTATAAAATACGACACGGATGTTTCGTGACACGTCTCTGTTTTCTGTTACGATCAGCGAAAGGTTAAAATCCAGTTAGTATAAGTATTGGATAGTTTACAATAGTCGTACGTAGTATATTTAATACGTAAAACTTATAGTTCATGTTTTCGTCGTATCGGAATTTAGCCGTTTCTTATACAAAGTTAATTTCGATGTTAGATTTGAGTACGGAAACCTCGGAGGCCTCAAGAAAAGGAAAGGGATTGGTGATATCTGAGTAGATTCGACGTATTCCAGTGAGTAGACTAAACATTTACCGAGGGATTTTGTGTGGATGGCGTAATACGCCCGTAGAATTAAGTTTAGTGATAATTGTTCTTTGTACATAAATTTAAATTTAGTAACTCTACCATATGCATTCATATATATATATATAAGTCATCATGATTAACAAGTTGTTAGGACACAGCACAAATTATCGACGAGTCATGTTGCACGCGCACATATCTACATGTTACACTACACCTCGTCGATATTGACATGTCACATATACATTTAATAATTGCTATATTACATGTGATTCACTTCATACCATTAGTATCATTAATAGAAATTGTTTAGCATTGCTTTAGTATAGACACTTCAAGTTTCCTCTGAAATTGTTATAAAGTATGGTGCAAAGTGTATTGGATTTGAGGATTTCCCGTTTTGAGTTTTATGCACTATTAATTATATTCGATGATCTTCATATTGAGGTGATATGTCCACCATGATTTGTTTTTATGATTTGGTTTTTCTCTGAAACCGAGTGTAGGGGCTATACGGTTGCGGATTTTTATGTAATCTAGACTGAGTGGGGGGCTATACAATCGGATTCATGGTGGACCCGGTCGAGACCGAGGGGCAGGAAATCCGCATTTTGAGGCGGGGAGACAAGCGAGGATACTCGATACCGGAGACAGTTATGAAACACGGCGGATATCTTGGTGATATCGACCGGTGTTATTGGATGACAGGATCGTTCGGGGAACGATGCCTGATGGAAACAGAAGATTTGTGTCGATGTTGGACACGGAAAAATAAATGAACCTTATTTGGAAATAATTGATGAGATTTCAGTTTTGATTTATATATTTAGTAGTTCATGTTCATACTTCCACATGTTATCATGCATTATGTTCATCCTTGTTAATATTAACTCTAGTTCGTCATACTTACATTATGAGCCGATATATGTTAGTTTTATTCACTAAGTTGGCAACTCACCCCCGTTGTGCGTTAGTTCATTGCAGGAGTCGTGTGGACGCTAGCAGCAGTGCAGATCCACTCGTCAGCTTTTATCGCTCTTTTGTTAGGTGGGTTACGTATGTAGTAACCTCCTATTTTGAATATATGTATTTTGGATCTAGTATTACTCCATCAGACCCTATATATTGACTTAGAACAAAACATGGCGTATATGTTCTCAAATTCGACTGAGTGATATCGTTAGTTATATTAACTTATGCTTTCTTAAATTTTGCATGAAATTCTTCACCTTGAGTGTTGTATTATTATTGCGTATGGATTTCCGCCGTTTGGCATTGTTTTGCTCCCAATTAAGGATGCAACTTAATTACACAACCTATAATGGATTTCTATTAATAATTAAAAAGGAGGCACTGTCAAAACTTTAAAATCATTTGTTTACATTTCAATTATAAAAAAATATTTAACCATTCGGCATGCTACTTCATTCTTGTTATTCAAACACTGAAATTTTCTAAATTTCCGCAAAAAGGGTTTTGATCTTTGTTTTCTGGCTTACTCAGATTGTGTCGTCATCTTTAGATGTCATACAATCTATGTGCCGGTCACGGACCAAAATTGGGTCATGACAAAAACTGGGATAGGGTGATATGTCTCTAAGTAGCAGAGAATGGTGCAATTGTTACAGCCAAAGCAGTTGGCAGATATCACCTGTTGTTACCAATTGGTAATACATTGATTCTTAGCGACTGTTATTTCGTACCAATAAATATTGTGAATATTTTCCTAAATCAAGTGTTGATTGGGTAAGGTACGTTGTATAACAGTGTACACGTTCTGAATCAAACTACAGTTCTAAACGTACCGAACACACATGTTCTCCGCCGAAAGACGCGACCAGGACGTCGAGACGTCAGGGACTGAACTTCGAGGGCAGAAGCTATTTGGTGCTATAAAGTCTCGTTTTGGAAAGGTAAATCTGCCGTTAAGCATGAATTTTTTGGCGACGTCTATCGGCGCGTCCACCTCTCCGAAGATGCCAAGTTGATTTATGACACTATATATCGAAGGTTTAAACGGATGCGGCCGATGTAGCAGACTTCGTCAGATTACCCCTCATTTGAGAGGTTTTTGATTGTGGGGACGCTCTTCCCCGTAAGCACAAGCCCCTGCAGTTAATTACGCTACCGCATCGCGGTAGCCACTTTCTCCTTCTTCAGATAGTCACTTCGTGTCGTGTGTGATTGTTTTGTTTTTGGTTGCCCGTGGATTGTATACGGAGACTAATTTATGTTGTCGCTCGTAGGGCTGGATTAGTCCAAATCTATATTTTCTTAGATTTAGGTTTAGGTTGGATTTAAGGATCGTTAATCTCATTTGAGACTAAGATCCTTAAAAATTTGTTAAGGATACGTTAGTCTAATTTCAGACTAAGATCTACTTAACAGGATCGTTTAGATCCAATAAAAGAGCATTTGAGCTCTATTGTTTTAGTTTAGGGACATTGCGGTCCATAGTTTAAGGACATTACGGTCCAAGGTTAAGGACATCATAGTCCATAGGCTTAAGGACCCCAAAGTCCGAGGTTAAGGACATCATAGTCCATGGGCTTAAGGACCCCACAGTCCGAGGTTAAGGACACCATGGTCCATGGGCTTAA
This sequence comes from Agapanthus africanus, assembly GCA_030015575.1. NCBI lineage: Eukaryota > Viridiplantae > Streptophyta > Magnoliopsida > Asparagales > Amaryllidaceae > Agapanthus > Agapanthus africanus. The sequence continues at coordinate 848,968,072 of CM057338.1, read as the reverse complement.
GGACCCCACAGTCCGAGGTTAAGGACACCATGGTCCATGGGTTTAAGGACCCCACAGTCCGTAAAGTTTAAGGACATCATAGTCCATGAGTTTAAGGACCCCACAGTCCGTGGAATGTCTGGTTGTTGGGACCCATCACATCTACGAAGACGTTGAAGGATTACAACGACAAATATCAGAGGAGTGAAGAGATGTACCCTTGAACCAATATTGGTTGGGAGATCTGTAGTTGGATTGATTTAAGGATCGTTAATCTCGTTTGAGACTAAGATCAACTTAAATTTTTGTTAAGGATACGTTAGTCTAATTTTTAGACTAAGATCTACTTAACAGAATTATTTAGATCCAACAAAAGAGCATTTGGGCTCTGTTGTTTAGTTTAGGGACATTGCAGTCCAAGTTCAGATGCAAACATGGGTTTGGAAACGCACCAAATAGTTATTGGTCATCGGGACCCACCACCTCTCTGAAGACGTTGAAGAATTACAACGACATGTATCAGAGGTGTGAAAAGATGTACCCACGAACCAAAGTTAATTATAAGGGCTCTGGGAATTATTTTGAATGTCATATGAGATGACCAATTTTGGAAGACAAAAGTGTGTTTGAGGTTCAGTCAAAAGAAAGGGGTACTGCCTCTGGAAAACTTGGCTAGTTCAAGCTAAGATTGGCTTGGATATAGTGTTAAACACTAGAGTAAACTCAGTTGTCACGTGCTCCCACGTGATGCGCTCAGAATAGTGTTAAACACTAGGGATGCGGCGCCCAAAATAGTGTTAAACACTAAAAACAAAGCGCTCACGTGGGGTCATGTGAGACGCTTGAGTGTTGGGCCCAAACTTCCTTTATTTTGTTCTCAGAATATGCAAGTAAGTGTTAAACACTTGGCCTTTATAACCATCACGTGTGGGCACGTGATGGGTATCCATGATTTGGATATTGAAGTGTTTGTTAGGGGTCACGTGGGGGCACGTGAGGGTGCCCAAAGTCTGTTCTTCCTTTGCTTTGTTCTCTCTATTTTGAGGAATTTATCCAAGGGTCACGTGGGAGCACGTGACCCAATTTCATTCATTCTCTTTTGATCACTGAGGAGGGGAGTCACGTGGATACACGTGATCAGGTTGGATACTGATTTCTTTTACGTGCATGGGGAGTTAGATCTCTTGTTTAAGAATTAAATTCTTTTGTAGGGTTAAACCCTAATTTTATTTAGAGGAATTAAATTCCTATGCATTTGGAAGAATTAAATTCTTTAAACTCAATTCTCCCTCTAAGTTTTGGATCTGCGTGGCAGAATCTCCCCGATGAGAATTAAATTCTCAACTTATGGGATGATCTGCTTCTGCAGATCTTCAACCATGAAGAAGAACTAAGTTCTTATATTAAGGGTTAAACCCTATTTTTGCTGGAAAAATTAAATTCCCATGTGCTTTTGTGGGAGAATAAAATCCTCTAAACTTAGATCCTCCCTTAGGTTTTAGATCTGTATGGCAGAATCATCCCGATGAGAATTAAATTCTCAACTTGTGGGGAGATCTGCTTCTGCAGATCTTCAACAAAAGAAAGAACTAAGTTCTTATTCAGAAGAGTTAAACTCTTAATTTGAGAATTAAATTCTCTTTTGTTTTATGGGGGCTTATAGAATGATCTCTTTTCCTCTCTTACCTAGGGTTTCTTTTTTTTTATGAAGAGATCTTCTTTTCTCTCTGGAGAATTAAATTCTCTTCTTTTTTCTCTCTGTTATTGTATATCTCTCCTTTTTCTTCTTGGCTCCTATTTATAGGAGAAAGAAAAGAATCAGTTTGTTTAGTCAATTTTTTATTGAAAGATTTTATTGATTTTATAACCAACATGGTCTTTTTGATCACTCGGTGAATTTTATTCACCATTGGATTTTTAATCCAAAAGATATTTTATTTGTTGTTCCTGACAAATTTTAGGGAAATATCTCCTTGTATAGAATCTTTCTATAAATTGGTGATCTTTAATCACCACTGGATTTTTAATCTAATGGTGCTCCACTTTACAGAGCGCAATCTTTTTGTTTGGAAAGATCTAGGGAAATATTAGAGTTTTTGATTTTCCTTAATTAGAATTTAATTCTATTAGTTCAGAAGGTTTAAAAGCCTATCACGTGTTGGCACGTGACGCTACTGATTGACCATTTAATTAGAATTTAATTCTATTAGTTCAGAGATCTTAGGAACCCATCACGTGTTGGCACGTGACCCCCTGTCACGTGTGGGCACGTGATACCCCATTTAGGGTTTTTTCCTTTAACTCAAAGAGTTTTTAAGACCCCATCACGTGGTGGCACGTGACCCACGGATTAAGCATTTAACTAGAATTTAATTCTGTTATTTTAAAGAACTCGGGAACTTATCACGTGTCAGCACGTGATCCTTGGTCACGTGTGGGCACGTGATTCCCCATTGGGGTTTTTTCTTGCTGTTTTATTATACCTTTTAATTTCTTTCAGTGGGTTTAAAGGCCCATTACGTGTGGGCTCGTGACTCCTTTTGATTATGATTCAATTATTATCATTTCAGAGTTCTCAGGAAATCATCACGTGTCGGCACGTGACCCCCGATTACGTGTGAGCACGTGATCCCCTATTTCTTGTATTTTATGAGGGAACAAATGCCCCCACAGCGTTGTTCTCACGTATTTGCACGTGAGAGCAACGCTGTAACTTTTGTGGCCGTTAGATCGGCCTAGGGAACAGGGAAGGTGAACCGTTTCCCATCATGTCCTATAAATGCAAGGGTCTCTTCAGCAGCGCCTTCACTCCTTCGTCTTCTCCCTTTTTTATGTTTACATGCATTCTTTATTAAGCTCTGTCACGCTGTTGTTGGTGCTCATGTGTTTGGCGCATGAGGCACTGCTTGATGGGTCATTTCGTCTCCTTGCACAGATTTCAACGAGTCACCTCTTTTCATTTCTAACGCTCTCCTCTTTTTCCGGTCCTTAGGAATAGTTCCACCATGCACAATATTTTCTGTGCATAGCATTGAATGCTCCCCTTTATAAACCAAAGTCGTGCCTTTCTTTCTCTCTTCAAATAAAAACCCATTTAGACCTTAAGGTGATCATCTTTGAGAAACCGATCAAGTGTTATGGCTTGCAACCGCCCTACGCTCGTCGGCAACCATAGGAGGTACCCATCGAGGAGATGATTCCTCGTTTTGCTGCGCGGCTAGTGGATTCTCTTCTTATCGATGCCGAATGCGACGCGGTGATGTACGAACTCCTAATTCGTAGGGGTTCCCCCTTTCCTATGGGTTCCATTTGGCTGCAGATGATCTTTTTGCCCGTACTTTCCGATATTCCTCCTCATCCGGCAGAGATGACCCTGGAAACTCTCAATACGGCGGATGACAAGATCAAGTGTTTCTATGAGGCACGCTTGATTACTCGGGCTCTAAAGGATTGCTCGATCCATCTACTGGGTCAGATAAGAGCCCGGCGGGCTGTCATGTCGGCTTTTGCTGATGAGCATGGCGCTAATCGATGGGGAGCAACTCCTCGCGAAAATCGTCGTTTCGACGTGTTGGAGAAGGCAGAGTGGGAACTGGAGAATTTTGTATTTTGCTTTGTTAACCCTTGTATCTCTGATCCCGTGTTTGGTGATCTCTTTCCCATAGAGTAGTATCAATGTATTTCTCTTATCATTAATCGTTGAATACTTTCTGTTGAATTTTTTCTTTTCGTCATATATTCGTACGTGCATCCCGCCTGAGTACATGAGCGTTATACTTGACCCCTGGGAATTTCCTTTAGGTGCGAACATCGTCGTTGTGTTGTCCATAAATCAGCGCGTTCTAGATACCATAGGCATATAGTCACAAATGCATGCTTAAAGGGATACCTACCGAAGACTCTCCTTGTTGCCAGAAATCGAAAGTAGATTATGCGTGTTTTGAATCAAGGATTGGAATCGAGTGGAGATCTGCCCACACGGGTTTGAATGCATCTGGCTTCCTTCCGACATCTTAAACCTGAGATCAAGTCTGCATGGATGTATCGAATGGTTCATGACCAATTACTAAGACCACTCATGCATATGAAATCTGGCGAGTGCTTCAAGAAGCTATCAGAGAGGTGGTAGCTATTGATAAAGCCGTCGTTTTTACTCGCGAGATGGTTGAAGCTCACAAAGTTACCGAAAAGGAGTTTGAAAGTCGGCTCGCCTCGTACCAGGCCCAACAGTCTCAAGCGGAGGCCTGTCTTATTGCAATAACAAAATATGAGTCCGAGACCCGGCGGAAGAAGGATGAACTGACGACTCTATTAAATCGTCCGTCATCTTGAAAAATTGTATATTTTTCCTTCTTCTTTTGTACATACTCCTGAAAGAGAGTATTTTTTTTATTCTTTCATAGATTGTAACATGTATTCATTTTGATTCATGAATAAAAGACATATTTTTCTTCATGGTGGTGTGTCCCTTTTAGTAAATGCATTTTGTGGATAATCTATTTTGATCTCCTTGTAGTACAGTAATGGCTTAGGAGTCAGGTTCAAATCTGCCTCCTAAAGCTTTCCAACTTTATGAGCCATGAGGGTCTCATAAAGACTTTTCTCCCTACGAGTCGAGAGGATCTCGTAGGTGTATTTTCTCCTTAAGAATCATGAGGATTCCTAAGTGTATTTTCTCTTGAGAGTCGTGAGGATCTCACGAAAGAGTTTTCTCTCTTACGAGTCGAGAGGACCTGTAAGTGATTGATGAGTTGACTTGCTCCCGAATCAAAGAATTGCTTTGATGGGGAAGTCGAGTGTTGACTTTATCCGCATTTCACGGGTCAGGGGGTTGACTTTATCTGCATTTCACGGAATCAGGGATTGACATTATCCGCATTTCACGGTGTCAGGGGTTGACGTTATCCGCATTTCATGAGTCGGGGGTTGACCTTATCCGTATTTCACGGGGTCAGGGGGTTGACTTTATCCGCATTTCACGGAGTCGGGGGTTGACGTTATCCGCATTTCACGGGGTCGGGGGTTGACCTTATCCGCATTTCACGGGGTCAGGGGGTTGACCTTATCCGCATTTCACGGGGTCAGGGGTTGACTTTATCCGCATTTCACGGGGTCGGGGGGTTGACCTTATCCGCATTTCACGGGGTCGGGGGGTTATTTTTATCCGCATTTCACGGAGTCAGGGGTTGACTTTATCCGCATTTCACGGAGGCAGGGGTTGCTCTGGTCGTTTCCCACGGGGTCATGATTGACTTTAACCGTGATCTACGGGGCCAGGATTTGCTCTGGGTATTTCCCACGGGGTCGGGATTGACATTATCCGTGTTCTACGGAACCAGGATTTGCTCTGGGCGTTTCCCATGGGGTCAGGATTGACATTAGCCATGTTCTACGGGACCAGGATTTGCTCTAGGCGTTTCCCACGGGGTCAGGATTGACATTAGCCATATTCTACGGGACCAGGAGGTGCTCTGGGCGTTTCCCACGGGGTCAGGATTGACATTAACCGTGTTCTACGGGACCAGGAGGTGCTCTGGACGTTTCCCACGAGCTCAAGATTGACATTAGCCGTGTTCTACGGGACCAGGATGTGCTCTCTCGGTTGTCTGTGAACCGTCAAGGTTTGGAACAGGGACTTTACCAATGGCTCCAAGGTTGATTGTCGCGTCCGAATCCTGCTGGAATGAGGAGGAACGTTGTTGTGGGTCTCTAGGCTGTAGATGTGGTCGTCAAGACTTGGAACTAGGGACTTTGCCATTGCTCCGCTTGATTGTCGCGTCCAAATCCTGTTGGAATGAGGAGGAACGCTATTGTGGGTCTCTAGGCCGTAGATGCGGCCGTAGATGCGGCCGTAGAGACTTGGCTCTAGAGACTTTGCCATGGCTCCGCTTGATTGTCGTGTCCAAATCCTGTTGGAATGAGGAGGAACGCTGTTGTGGGTCTCTAGGCTGTAGATGCGGCCGTCAAGACTCGGCTCTCTTTCTGATGGAGCCTGGTGGGAAGGTATGGTTCCCTCTCTGTTTTTGCCCCTGGATTGTATACAGGGATCGATGTGATCTCACCTGTAGGAAAAAAAGTTTCATTTCATATATTTTATTTCCTTCCGCGATGTTCTATCTTTTCAGCATTTTTATATCGCGAAAGTCGCGATTGCCGAATCATTTCGGCTATTTTTCGCGGTGCCTAATCATTTCGGCTATTTTTTTTCTTTTTACTCGCTGCTTTTTTACTGCGAGTTGCCCAATCATTTCAGCTGTTTTGTATGCATATATTTTACTTGCTGATTTCGTTGCAAGTTACCCCATCATTTCGACTATTTCATATGCATTTTTGACTCGCTGATTTTTTATTGCGAGTATGGGACTTGGGATCTGATACCGATTTAGGCATCAGCAACGCTACAATTGGGATATTGCTAGGAGCGAATCATCATTTTCCTTTGTTGGTTCAAACAAAGGTGGCTTAGAAAACAGAGTTAGGATCCTGTCGACTAAGGCTTTTTGATTTCATGAGCCGTAAGGGTCTCATAAAAGTATTTCTCTCTACGAGTCATGAGGATCTCGTAAGTGCATTTTCTCCTTAAGAATCGTGAGGATTCCTAAGTGTATAGTCTTTTATAAGTCGTAAGGATTTTACAAGAGTGTTTTCTCCTTATAAGTCGAGAGGACTTACAAGGGTCGTTCACCGTGTGAGCATATCCCCAGTCTCTGATGGGACTTTGTTAGGGAAATGTTTATTTGTGCCCGTGGATTGTATACAAGAGTCAATATTGAACCGCTTATAGGGCAGCATTGGAGATTGTGATGGCTTAAGAACAGGTTCAAATCCCTGTAGCTTAAGGCTTTTGAATCTTATGAGCCGTGGGGGTCTCATAAGAGGGTTCTCCTTACGAGTCGTGAGGATCTCGCAAATGTAATTTCTCCTTAGGAATCGTGGGGATCCCTAAGTGTGTTTCTCCTTTATGAGTCGTAAGGATCTCGCACAGGTGGTTTCTCCTTACAGGGTTGAGAGGACCTTGCAAGTGTCTTTTAACGGGATTGCGCCCTTTCGGGTTTTCATAAAACTCGCCGGTATTCCTGCTGTTTTTACTCACGAAGCCCTTTCGGGTTTTCATCCGTGCCTATTTCGCTTATGGAAGTACCTTTTTTTTGTGTCAGCCTTGGGATGCTGCGGTCCATAGTAGTTTATAGACGTCTCGGTCAATAGCTAGTTTTAGGATATTGTGGTCCATTATTAGTTTAGGGACGTTTCGGTCCGTAGCTAGTTTCAGGACATTACGGTCCGTTGTTAGTTTAAGGACATTTCGGTCCGTTTGCCGGCTACTACTTATAGAGTTTGGGCTTAGGAAGATAGCGAGCGGACATAAGCGTCGTCATCTATCACTACCTTGGGCCGTAATTCGTCAGGCGTAGTATTTCTTCAAGAAACGGCCGTTTATTAGCCTGAAGGGCCTTTCGCCATGCATATCTATGAGCAAGTAAGCCCCACCCTGGTAAACTTTGTCTATAATGTACGGGCCTTCATAGTTCGGCTCGAATTTCCCTTGTTTGGCACAATTGGGGATCATAGGTCTTTTGACCACTAGCACGAGTTCGCCTTGGCGGAATGTTCTCGGCCTAGTCAATCTTTCGTATGAGCGCGTCATCTTTGCTTTATAAGCCTCCAGGTTTTGTTGCGCCATGAGCCGGGTTTCATCAAGGGCGTCGAGCTCCTCAAGCCGAAGGTGAGCATTTTCTTCGTCTGTTAGCTCGTAGTGAACCGCCACTCATAGAGAGGGTAACTCTATCTCGAGGGGGAGTACCGCTTCTGTGCCGAATACCAATACATACGGCATTGTGTTTGTGGCCGTTTTGAACGTAGTTCAATATGCCCAGAGAGATTCATGCAGTCTCTCGTGCCAGTCCTTCTTATTTCAAGACACCGTCTTTTTCACGATCTTCGTCAAGGTCTTGTTGAAAGCCTCAGCTAGACCGTTAGCTCGGGGATTATAGACTGAAGAGTATCTCCAGTTTATGTTATGTTGTTGTGCGAAGCGGCTGATCTTGTGGCTTCTATAGGCTGGCCCGTTAACGGAGATAATCCGTCGCGGAGTGCCGAACCGTAAATGACGTGTGTCTTAAAGAAATGGAGGATATTCTCCGTCTTCACTTCTCTTAGCGGTATTGCTTCCGCCCACTTAGAGAAATAATCAGTTGTCGCCAATATGAACCGATGTCCTCTGGATGATGCCGGTTCGATGGGCCCGATTATGTTAGTTCCCCACATTTCGAATGGCCAGCTAGCTATCGTTGGGTGTAGCAGATTTGGATGCTGATGGATAAAGTCCCCGTGAATCTAGCGCGAGTGGCACTGCTTCACGTATTCGAGGCAGTCTTGGATCATCATGGGTGATTGAAATGATTTTCCGATTGTGTAGAATGAAATGGTAAAGAAATCACAATCAAAAATTATTTGACCGCAATCAACTACGGTGTCGGATGTAGATTGTAAGTGAGTGCGGATCGTCCACAGGGAAAGTGAGTTCCGTTCAATTTCCGAATTAGATGAGTTGAAAATTTAATGAAAAGAAAAGAAAACAATTCATGATTTGCATTTAAAGATCAAGAAATAAGAAAAATCTAGATCTAGAAAAGACATTAAAAGCAAGAATTGAGATGTGTGATAATTTCCAACCAACAATCAAGATTAGAAGTATGGCTCGTAGGAGTAGATCGGATCTATAGATGTGATGAGATCTAAAGATTACTAATTCTTATCCATTAATGAATTGATACTAGATCGATGCAAAATTCATCGAGGTTTAAGGATCTTTGCTAGAAAATTAGGGATTCCGCAACTCATCCTTTGTCCTTTCGATGGATCGCATTCAAATTCTAGCTTCTAGTTAATCAAATGTTTAATAGTTGTTCCCTAGTTTCGAGTGAACACGATCAAGAAAGCATCATCTCGAAACTAGGTTATTAATCATTTGATTAACTAGAATTTTCAAACATTATAGGATTTAAGAATTGTAGAAATATCTAAATCATCATCATCTAAAGATCGTCACAACTCCTACACGAGCGGAGATTACTCAAACATCATGATCACAAACACAATCACAAATTGAATTCTAATCATTATGCTTAAATTAAAAGATAAGCAAGATATAGAAAATTCACCTTTATTTATCGAAAAATTTCGTTACAACTCTCTTGAATTTACAAAAGGAAGGAACTAGATCGTCGATTTCGGCTTCGCTCGGCTCCTTGAGTCGCGGATCGGCGTGGATCTCTTGCTCCGTTGGAAATCCGGCGTCGCTTGCTAAAGGATGAAGGCTCTCTTGCTCAAATTGATCTCGGGATCTTGATCTTGATTTTGAATTGGAGATGGGAATTGAATTTGAGGCACAAGCTTTTGTCACTAAACTTGTGGGTTGAAGATGGTGATAATTCTTGAACAATTTCCCCTTTAGATCTAGGCTCCTTTTTATAGACGTTTCAAATCTTAGATCTAGAATTGAAATTTGAATTCCCCCCACAAGTTAGTTATCAAATAATTTAAATTTCCCTCCAAAAAGTTAGTTAAGCTTTAAATTTTGAATTTCCCTCCAAGAGTTTGTTGAGCCGAGCCTTCTAGAGATGCCACGTGGAGCTTCTGGGGTCTTCTGGAAGCTTTGGCCGTTATAATTAAGCATGTGATGAAATTTGACACAGTGATCTCTTTAATTGACCGCGGATCCGCCGCGCCAAGGGGGCTTGGGCCGCGGATCAGCGGCCCTTTGGTGGCCTTGCTGCTTGTATTTTCTTCTGTGGGCTTGGGATATCATATGGGCCTTATCCTGATGTGTTGAATTTTATTTGGCCTTCTGAATTACTACCAGATCTTCAGCCTTTGAGTTGGCGCATCTTTTATCAGATCTTTTCCCAATTTTGAGCTCTGCTTCCATGATTTCCTGCATTAGACCCCAGACAAGAGTTGCGCTATACAAGAATGATGCGATGCCATGATAAACACACAATTTCCATAAAAAGTGCCGGTTTTAGTCTACAGTACAAGTAATCCAGTATTTTACATGTGTTTTGTAAATATGTGTGATATGAATACCGGATACCTTTACTTGACTGCAAAAGGTAGGGAAATTGCCGTGTTAGAAATGCAGTATTTTCGACTGATCAAATTCCCCCAAACTTATTTTCGATCGTCTCGATCGAACTGTTTTGTTAAAAAGAGAAGGAGAAAATAAAGAAAGAGAAAAGCACACTTTCGTAGGCAACACGATTGCACTGAGCACGTGCAACAAGCCTTTAAACCTCTAGGTGTCCCTAGTAGGAGGAGTGTTGTCTCCTGAGGGTTTTCAGCGGATTGCACCCACAAAATCCAATAATAAAAGGAAGATCATGAATATTACATTTAAATAAAAGAATTGTAAAAGAAAAGCCTTGAAAATTAGGGTTTCCAACTAAGCTAGCTTTTCGGTTGTCATGAGCCCTATCTTAATGGTCATGAAAAGATGTTAGAAATCACGCCCTCCCTCAATAAAACATCGTCTTATTCTTCATTCCTATCTTTCTTCCAAACATCGATCATATCACCCTGCGTGTGTGTAAAGACCATCCCTACACCCGGAGAATTCAATTCAAGCTATCATACTCTTACCCATCAGCCTCAGTATTTTTTTAATTTTGATGACCTCACACACTTTCATGCGACCGTTAATACTTCTTGAGGTACTAACCGACCGATTACTCATGTGCTTGCTTATTTGGTGTATTTTCCTCGTCTTGCACCACCTTAGGTATAGCAGTGACTCCCAGACCAGTTGGCCTTAGGGCACTAGGTGAAGAGGCACCCTCGCTATATATTTTTTTATTGCCCTCGGTGATAACAAAAACCAGTGTTCATTTTTCTCACCACTTTCTTCATTTTTTTTCCTTCATACATCGGCTTTAAGACAAGAGCATTTCAAGGTATCCTCTACTATCCCGGGCTTTAAGACGTGTGTAAGTGTGAATAGCAGGGTATCAACGTTCAAAATGTTTGGCTTTCCAGAATAGAAACTATTTTTCAGACTTATTTTTATCCTCAGATTAGTGACTTCCTTCATCTTACTAACCCTTGGGACAACGGCTCATAACTACTTATTACTAGTTCGTATAAGAAAACTTCTAATTTTCTTAGTTTTCTTAAATTTTTCTAATCTCATGGATGTAATTGTTCACTATCTAATCTTTTATTATCATAAATATTAAATATTTTTATATTTTGAAAATTTTTAAGTTTTTATATTTTGAATTTTTTTTTTGAATTTTTATGGATTTTGAAAATTTTTAAATTTTTATTGGTTTTTTATGGGTTTTGAAAAATTATTTACAAAAAAAAAAAAAAAAAAAATCTTTACACAAAAATTTTTATGGGTTTTGAAAATTTTTAAATTTTTATGGTTTTTAAAGAAATGTTTTGTGCTTATGCAAATGATATGCACATGATGCAAAACTAAGCACAAAGCTCTCCCAAACTTGTTTTCAACAGTGTCCTCACTGTTGTCATCCGCTATATCTACAAAAACCTGTAAGCCTGGGAGGAATTTATTAGTGGGGGCAAAATATATAAGTGAAGATCCTCCCCCAAACTTATTTTTGACTCGCAATTTTTGTAAAAATTTTCATTTCAAGAGCGAGAAAAATTATTTCCCCCCCAAACTTGAGTTATGCAATGTTAAGCTTTTGAAAATCACATGAGGGGGTCAAGAAACATTGGTCGATGCCAAGCTTTGCAAAGACCGAAGATCAACACCAACCATTCGAAGATTTTATCAATGCAGTGCTCGGGTTGGTGGAAGAAGAAGTGGGGAAAGGGTAAGGGGTGGAAGAGAGTGTGTGTGCGTCTCATTTTGGAGAGACGAAGCAGTGAATGTGATGGATTACTCGCATTCTTTTTACAGTCCAAAAGAAGGGGTGGAGGTTCAATTTCATTGATTGGGACATGATTCATCTCAACACCCGTGTTATTCAGAAATGCGAGTTCATCAGCGAAGATCTCCTCAAAAGTTTCATCAATACCCCGAAGAATAATGTCATCACAAAGTGCGGGGTGATCTTCAGACTCTAAAAGCAGTTCATAATCGGTGTCAGTTGTTGACCCAGACATCTCGGTGGAAGAGTCCGTATGTGTATGATACATAGTTGGGTCAAACAACAACGTATGAAAAGAGTCAAGATCGGTATCAGGAGGATCATCAAATTCGCTGCTGTCGACATCCATTAAGTCGACAGAACAGACATGAGCAGTAGGTTCGGAGGGTACACTTCCAATCTTGTAAATGTTCAGCTCTATTGACCTATTCCCAAAGGATAAGGTCATAGAACCATTTCGACAGTTGATTATTGCATTGGAAGTGGCCAAAAAGGGGCGACCTAAAATCACCGGAATTTGATTCCGGGGGTTCGCTACAGGCTGTGTATCAAGTACAATAAAATCTACAGGGAATACAAATTCCCCGATTTTTATTAACACATCCTCCAGTTCACCCCTAGGTTTGGTGATTGATCGGTCAGCCATCTGGAGAGTGCAATGGGCTGGTTTCAACTCTCCGATCCCTAGTTGCTCATAGACTGAGAAAGGAAGCAGGTTAACACTGGCGCCAAGGTCTAAAAGAGCACGATTGATGTGTTTATCCCCAATAGAAATCGATATCGTAGGACATCCTGGGTCCTTACGTTTCTTTGGTAGCGGAGGGATAAAAGCAGTGCTAATGCTATTAGACATGAAGACCTTCTTTGGCACTTGAGTCTTCCTCTTCCTAGTGCACAAGTCCTTAAGAATTTTCGCATAAGCGGGGACTTGTTGAATGGCATCTAGGAGAGGGATGTTGATGTTAACTTGCTTGAACATGTCCATAATCTTCTCCATATGTGGACTCGATGTGTTAGCCCTTAACCGGTTCGGATAAGGTGCTTTAGCAATAAGCGCTGGGTCCATCATAGGAGAAGGAAGTGTGTGTGGCCCCGATCCCAAAATAGAAGTGGGGATCGTCTGTGGAGGAGTAAAAGAGGTGGGCTGAGGTGTTGAGCCTAGAGGGAAATGGAGAATAGGCTCGTGAGAAGGCGGTAGGGTAGAAGAACAAGAATCAGAAGCAGAAGTGTGTGTTTGAGGAAAGGTCTCAGCCGGGGTGTTGATAGGATTCTCAATATCATCAACTTCTTCCCCAACATGGTTATCCAGCACTCTCCCAGATCTCAACGTGGTGATTGCATTCACATGATGTGAATAGCCAGGATTGGGTACAGGTTGAGCTGGGAGTTTCCCTTTCTCTCTTGCACTCATTTCGGCCTTAAGTCGTGCAATCTCAGCTTCCATTGTTTTGATACTCTCAGCTTGGGACGCCGAGTTTTTCTTTATCTCACCAACGGAAGACTTAACCTCGGCCGACACTTCCATGAAATTTGACATGAGTGATTTCATGGTTTGAGCGAATTGAGAGAACTCGTCAGAACAGGTCGACTGCATAGGATTAGAAGGTGCAGGAGTGTTGACCTGGTTTTGGAAATTTGGGGAATGGTAGGGGTGCTGGGTGAGCTGAAGTGGTTGCTGTTGTGGTGGAGGGACCCGTTGGAATTGATTCGGGTTTGGAACCGTGTTTTGGGATTGGTTCCAGGCAAAATTCGGGTGATTCCTCCAACCCTGATTGTATGTGGAAGAAAAAGGGTCATTTCCAGGTCTTTGAAATGCGGCATTGGTATGCTCAAGACCTCGAAATTGAGAGTTTAATGGATATTCTTCCGTCAAGTGAGAAGGATCAGAACAGCACCCACAAACGGTTTTGGGGAGCGACATTGGGTTTAGGGAGGCTGCTAGGAATTTGTGTTCCATAGCGTCGAGCTTCTTTTGCATTGCTGCCATCTCAGCTCGGACACCTATGGACACGTCTATTTGGTGTATGCCACCCCTACTCGATGGCTGGGTTCCAGTCTCCCACTGAAGTGACTTTTCAGCGAACTCTTCTAAAAATTTCCATGCTTCCCCATCATCCTTAGTCATAAAGGTGCCTTGACACATGTTTTCAAGGTTTTGTTTAGTGGTAGGGTTACTGCCCTCATATATGATTCGGCAAAGTTCCCATTTCGGGATGCCGTGATGTGGGCATTGAAGCAAAAGATCCTTGAATCGGTCAAAGTATTTTGAAAATGGTTCAGCCGGAAGCTGGGAGAATTGATAGAGTTCGCTACGGATTCGAGCTGTCTTTTGCATAGGGTAGAATTTCTTAAGGAATGTCGCAACGAATTCTTCCCAATTCGTGATGGAATGTGCGGTGGTGTTATACAGCCACTTCTCGGCTATATCGCACAAGGTAAATGGAAGAAGTCGTAGACGCATGGCATCCACAGAAAGTTGTGATGTACCCATCATTGCGCATACGTTTTCAAATTTGGTAATAAAAACGTACGCGTCTTCAATCTTGAGACCGTGGAATTTGGGTAGAAGGTTGATGTACTGGGGCTTAATCTCAAAGTTATCCCCGTTGGCTGGTGGAATGGATAAGCAGGTCGAGAGAGGACCTCGCAAAGGGTAACACCTCTCTTGGAGAGAGATGCGGGGTGGAATCTGCGCACCAACGGACGGCGGCAGAGTAGCGGTAAAGAGGTTTGATGGAGACTGATCCATCGGTGTGGGAGTGGTGGGGGGTAAAAGAAAGGTAAATGGAGAAATACCGACTTCGGAGTCGATCGAGGGGAAGCGGACAAGTCGGGCACTAGAATCCCGTGTCCAGCCTATCTTGCACTAAAAGGGGTTAGTACAAGTGGCAGCGTGATTTATAATTAGGGGAAATGAAGTGAGTGTGGTGTTTGTTTTGAAAAAATGATACGGATTTTGAAAATATGATGCAACAAGCAATACCCTAAAAATCTATGGTCACCTAGGTCCAATCTCTAGACCGCTCCTAACTGCCAGAAGACAAGACGCAGGATAGAATCCTCCACTGCCTCTTTGTCCCTCCTGTGGCCAGGTAAGTGGGAGGTTCTCCACTACGTAAGTAGTAGGCCTAATTAAGTAACCACTAGCCTTCGACACACTTTCCTAGGCACCACAAGAGAAACGCGGATAAGCAATGAATTACCCATGGCCTTCTTCTGTCCTAAGTGAGCGCGACGGTCCTTAGAGTCATCTCTAGATATTTTTTAATTAATGAGGGTAATGCGGATGCAGGTTTGTGATTTTTGGGGCCTAGGAAGGGTAATGAACTCCCCACCTAATCTGGATTTGGCCGTGCCCCTTAATTTCCGTATTAGTTATGCAAACAACCACAAAATCAAAAACAAGCACACTTTATTTTGCTTTTTGCGCGCTGCGAATATTTGCAAAGAAACCTGCAACAAATTGTTAATTGGAGCAGATTTTAGGAAGGAGATAAGAAAGTTCGAAATTACCTGCAAAAGATTTTACAGAGAGCTCCTTGAACTGCCGCGGAACCGCCGCCTTAGGTAGGTATTTGCCGCGGAATCGCGGTGGGGGGAAGAGATCACTCTACCAAATTTCTCCAGAGAGCTCCTGATCACTTCCTTGGTCCTCTGGAATTCTCCAAATAATTTTCCAATTTCTCAGTAAGTTCCAGATCTCCTTGCAATTAACCACAACAACACGTATTAGTGTTTGCGCGAGTTTTGATCTTTAAAATTTTTAGATGGAATAAACTATTCAACTCAAATTTCAAAAAATGAACAAATAGCACACGATCCCCGGCAACGGCGCCATTTTGATTGAAATGATTTTCCGATTGTGTAGAATGAAATGGTAAAGAAATCACAATCAAAAATTATTTGACCGCAATCAACTACGGTGTCGGATGTAGATTGTAAGTGAGTGCGGATCGTCCACAGGGAAAGTGAGTTCCGTTCAATTTCCGAATTAGATGAGTTGAAAATTTAATGAAAAGAAAAGAAAACAATTCATGATTTGCATTTAAAGATCAAGAAATAAGAAAAATCTAGATCTAGAAAAGACATTAAAAGCAAGAATTGAGATGTGTGATAATTTCCAACCAACAATCAAGATTAGAAGTATGGCTCGTAGGAGTAGATCGGATCTATAGATGTGATGAGATCTAAAGATTACTAATTCTTATCCATTAATGAATTGATACTAGATCGATGCAAAATTTATCGAGGTTTAAGGATCTTTGCTAGAAAATTAGGGATTCCGCAACTCATCCTTTGTCCTTTCGATGGATCGCATTCAAATTCTAGCTTCTAGTTAATCAAATGATTAATAGTTGTTCCCTAGTTTCGAGTGAACACGATCAAGAAAGCATCATCTCGAAACTAGGTTATTAATCATTTGATTAACTAGAATTTTCAAACATTATAGGATTTAAGAATTGTAGAAATATCTAAATCATCATCATCTAAAGATCGTCACAACTCCTACACGAGCGGAGATTACTCAAACATCATGATCACAAACACAATCACAAATTGAATTCTAATCATTATGCTTGAATTAAAAGATAAGCAAGATATAGAAAATTCACCTTTATTTATCGACAAATTTCGTTACAACTCTCTTGAATTTACAAAAGGAAGGAACTAGATCGTCGATTTCGGCTTCGCTCGGCTCCTTGAGTCGCGGATCGGCGTGGATCTCTTGCTCCGTTGGAAATCCGGCGTCGCTTGCTAAAGGTTGAAGGCTCTCTTGCTCAAATTGATCTCGGGATCTTGATCTTGATCTTGATTTTGAATTGGAGATGGGAATTGAATTTGAGGCACAAGCTTTTGTCACTAAACTTGTGGGTTGAAGATGGTGATAATTCTTGAACAATTTTCCCTCTAGATCTAGGCTCCTTTTTATAGACTTTTCAAATCTTAGATCTAGAATTGAAATTTGAATTCCCCCCACAAGTTAGTTATCAAATAATTTAAATTTCCCTCCAAAAAGTTAGTTAAGCTTTAAATTTTGAATTTCCCTCCAAGAGTTTGTTGAGCCGAGCCTTCTAGAGATGCCACGTGGAGCTTCTGGGGTCTTCTGGAAGCTTTGGCCGTTATAATTAAGCATGTGATGAAATTTGACACAGTGATCTCTTTAATTGGCCGCGGATCCGCCGCGCCAAGGGGGCTTGGGCCGCGGATCCGCGGCCCTTTGGTGGCCTTGCTGCTTGTATTTTCTTCTGTGGGCTTGGGATATCATATGGGCCTTATCCTGATGTGTTGAATTTTATTTGGCCTTCTGAATTACTACCAGATCTTCAGCCTTTGAGTTGGCGCATCTTTTATCAGAACTTTTCCCAATTTTGAGCTCTGCTTCCGTGATTTCCTGCATTAGACCCCAGACAAGAGTTGCGCTATACAAGAATGATGCGATGCCATGATAAACACACAATTTCCCTAAAAAGTGCCGGTTTTAGTCTACAGTACAAGTAATCCAGTATTTTACATGTGTTTTGTAAATATGTGTGATATGAATACCGGATACCTTTACTTGACTGCAAAAGGTAGGGAAATTGCCGTGTTAGAAATGCAGTATTTTCGACTGATCAATGGGCCAATAGTACCACATCCTTTTAATCTTTAGCTTCATCTCCGGCCCGGTTTGGTGAGAACCACCGAGTCCGTCGTTGGTTTCTTGGACGACTCTCCTTTCCTCTTCAGGTCCCAAGCATCTTAGCCACAGAGAATCAAATGATCTCTTATACAGAGTATTATTGACGAAGGCAAAAGATAGAGCTCG
Organism: Agapanthus africanus; assembly: GCA_030015575.1. Lineage (NCBI taxonomy): Eukaryota > Viridiplantae > Streptophyta > Magnoliopsida > Asparagales > Amaryllidaceae > Agapanthus > Agapanthus africanus. Next base: position 848,950,393 of record CM057338.1, on the reverse strand, counting down.
TTTAATAAGCTGATGTCTTGAGGACGCATCTTCAGGCGTTCGACGGGATTTGAAGTAGTCTATAAAGAGTTCTCTCCAATCTTTAGCCTTTTCATGGTCTTTTATTTGTAGGGCCGTTGGCTCGGTCGCTCCTTTTTCTTCGGACAAATCTGGAGATATTTCTGCCGGTGTAAGAACCCGACGGCTTTGCACAACGATCTTCACGTCATCGAGGTTCTCGTTGGCCAATTCTTTAGCGAGCTTGGCTAATGCATCCTCCTTGCTATTTTCCGCACGCGGTATGCTTTCCAGGGCATAGGCAAGGATTTGAGTCAGCAATTGTTGCACTTTCTCACCGTACTTTACCAACTCTGGTTTGCACGTTTGATAGTCGTCATTTACTTGACTAACAACCAGCTGAGAGTCTCCGTATATGAGGAGGTTTTCGATTCCCATGTCGATAGCGATCTCAAGACCTGCTATCAAAGCTTCATATTCGGCTTCATTGTTCGTCCTCGGGTCTGTTAAGGAGAAGGCAAAGCGCATTATCCCTCCTTGTGGAGTCACGAAGATTAGGCCCACCCCGGATTTGATTATAGGGGTGCTTTGTTTGCGCGTTTTCATGGAAGATGCTCCATCGAAATAGAGTTCCCACCGGGTATCATTTTCTCTTCTCTCCCCAACGATCGTGTCAAACGCCTGCTTGTCAGGCAATTCGCAGTTCAAAGGAGAATCGACAGGTATCGGATACTCAGCGAGGAAGTCGGCGATAGCCTGGCCTTTTACCGCCTTGAGGGGACAATAAGTTATCGATAACTCCATCATGAGCAGGGCCCATTTAGCGAGTCGTACTGTTAGTATGGCTTTTGACATCAAGTATTTGAGAGGATCCACTTTTGATATGAGGTTGACCTCATGTGCCAAAGCATAGTGTCTGAGCTTCGTTATCGCGAAGATTAACGCCAGGCAGTGTTTTTCGATGGAGGAGTAGTTGCTTTCTGCCCCCAGGAGAACTCGACTCAAATAGTAGAGCGCTCTCTTCTTCCCTTGGTCGTTCTCTTGTGCCCACAGCGAGCCTAAAGAACCTTCGAGGGCTGTTGTGTACAGGACGACAGGTTTTCCTTTAACGGGAGCGGCCAGCACTGGCGGATTCTGCAGGTATTGCTTGATTCGTCCAGTGCGCTTTGGCATTTGCAATCCCAGACGAACGGGGTTCCCTTTTTCATTAGATGACTGTAAGGACGGCACTTGCTGGAGAGATTGGCAATGAATCGCCGGACATATGCGAGTTTTCCTTGGAGAGACCACAGCTGCTTGAGAGTTCTTGGCGGAGGCATTTCCATAATCGCCTTGATCTTTGATGGGTCTATCTCGATGCCTCGGTGTCGTACGATGAATCCTAGGAATTTGCCCGAGGAAACTCCGAACGCACATTTGAGAGGGTTCATCTTCAAGTTGTATTTCCGAAGGCGCTGAAACACAGTCTTTAGATGCTCTAAATGTTCCTCGTATGATTTGCTTTTAACTACGAGGTCGTCAATATAGCATTCGACGATTTCATGTATGAGGTCATCGAAAATCTTCGTCATGGCTCTCTGATAGGTGGCACCGGTGTTCTTTAGACCGAAAGGCATCACCTTGTAGCAGAATATGCCTAAAGGGGTCCGGAAAGCGGTATGCTTCTGGTCCTCGGGATGCATTTTTATTTGATTGTATCCTGATGAGTCGTCCATAAAGGAGAAAACTTCGTGAGTGGACGTATTATCTATCATCAGCTCAGTGACCGGTACTAGAAAGTCGTCCTTCAGGCAAGCTTTGTTGAGATCCAGAAAGTCCACACATATGCGCACCGTCCCATTTTTCTTCATCACTGGGACGATGTTGGCAATCCAGTCAGGGTATTGAACTTCTTGGATGAAGCCGGAGTCGATTAGCTTCTTGACCTCGGCGTTGATGCTTATCTCAAGCTCGAGCCGCATTCTTCTCGGTGCTTGTTTGATCGGCTTGACGTCCGGAGATATCGCCAATTTGTGGACGGCTATTTCTGGATCTAATCCGGACATCTCGGAATAGTTCCATGCGAAACAGTCTTTTTATTGCATGAGCACGTCTTTTAGCGTAGCCATCTTTTCTTCAGACAGCAACTCGCTGACGAACGTAGGCCGCGGGTCGTTTGCCATCCCCAAGTCAATTTTTCTAAGGTTATCTGCAGTAGTATGTATCCCATCTTCTAGCTCTCTTGGCGCCAGTGGAAACTCTGAGATCACTTCGTCATCATCGTTTTCGAAGCACCAGGGGAGGTCAGCCATACCCTTGGGCACTAGAGCTTTATTGGGCCTCCTGTTGTGAAAAGCCTCTTTGGTTTTGGGAGGAACCGCTGTATCAGGATCCGTCTTGGGGTAACTCCCCTTCACCGACTTCCACACTTTATATATAGATGAGGAAAGTTGTCTCAGAGAGAAAACTGATTTCTGCTCTCGTGGGATCTCCATGGGCTACGGAGACTTCTTCAATATTGCGGTAGGAGAACTTTGTCTGACCCTTCACAACAATTTGAAGCTCTTCCCAATTGGAACAACAACATTCACCACTGGGGTTGAAACAGGACCATACGGAGAACTGCCCCCAGCTCATTTTGTATGACGCTGATATCGACGTCGACCATTTCTTACGGCCGGGATTTGATTAGCTTCAGGATTTTGCCGAGCCTGCCCCCTGTTTCCTTTGAGAACTTGAATATTCTGCCCCCTTCATCGACCTTGGTCCTTGGCATGTGCCAATTGTTTGAGAACTGATTCCGTCCGCTGCTGCTTGGGGAGCCCGCTTGTAGAAAACAGACTTTCTCTGGGCTTCCTCCATCAGCGTTGAGGTACCGAGGGTGGGAGGTGGGAGCATCGACCTAAAGAGAAGCCCGTTGATTTCTTGAAGAGCCGGATTGCAGAGATTTGAGCCTGCAGGTGGCCCGTACTTGACTCCACCAGATATGACAGAGCATGTGTTGCTAAGGTGGGAACAAACGCCATTCTTCATAGAGACACAGCGCCGACTTCGGTATCCACTCCCCTAAGGGCAACCACAAACATACACACCGCGATTATCTGATCATGGGAAAAACACGACATATGAAGTGTGGAGTGGAAAGAGGAAAAGGTCCCACCGGGCGTGCAAGAATCTATTCTCCGCCGATAGACGCGACCGGGATGTCGGGACGTAAGGGCCTGAACTTGGAGGGCAGATGCTATTTAGTGCTATCCGTCCACCTCTCCGAAGATGCCAAGTTGATTTATGACACCATATATTGAAGGTTTAAACGGATGCGGCCGATGTAGCAGACTTCTTCAGATTCCCCCTCATTTGAGGGGTTTTTGATTATGGGGATGCTTTTCCCTGTAGGTGCAAGCCCCTGCAGTTAATTACGCTACCGCATCGCGGTAACCACTTTCTCTTTCTCCAGATGGTCACTTCATGTCGTGTTTGTTTGTTTTGTTTTTGCTTGCCCGTGGATTGTATACGGAGACTAATTTATGTTATCGCCCGTAGGGCGTGGATTAGTCCAAATCCGTATTTTCTTAGATTTGGGTTTGGGTTGGGTTTAAGGATCGTTAATCTCATTTGAGACTAAGATCAACTTAAATGTTTGTTAAGGATACGTTAGTCTAATTTCAGACTAAGATCTACTTAACAGGATCGTTTAGATCCAACAAAAGAGCATTTGGACTCTATAGTTTTAGTTTAGGGACATTGCGGTCCATAGTTTAAGGACATTACGGTCTAAGGTTAAGGACATCATAGTCCATGGGCGTAATGACCCCACAGTCTGAGGTTAAGGACACCATGGTCCATGGGTTTAAGGACCCCACAGTCCGTAAAATTTAAGGACATCATAGTCCATGAGTTTAAGGACCCCACAGTCCGTGGAATGTCTGGTTGTCGGGACCCATCACCTCTTTGAAAACGTTGAAGGATTAGAACGATAAATATCAGAGGAGTGAAGAGATGTACCCTTGAACCAATATTGGTTGGGAGATCTGTAGTTGGATTGATTTAAGGATCATTAATCTCGTTTGAGACGAAGATCAACTTAAACTTTTGTTAAGAATACGTTAGTCTAATTTTTAGACTAAGATCTACTTAACAGGATCATTTAGATCTAACAAAAGAGCATTTGGGCTCTGTTGCTTAGTTTAGGGACATTGCAGTCCAAGTTCAGATGCAAACATGGGTTTGGAAATGCACCAAATAGTTATTGGTCATCGGGACCCACCACTTCTCTGAAGATGTTGAAGAATTACAACAACATGTATCAGAGGTATGAAGAGATGTACCCTTGAACCAAAGTTAATTGAAAGGCTCTGGGAATTATTTTGAATGTCATATGAGATGACTAACTTTGGAAGACAAAAGTGTGTTTGAGGTTCAGTCAAAAGAAAGGGGTACTGCCTCTGGAAAACTTGGCTAGTTCAAGCTAAGATTGGCTTTGATATAGTGTTAAAGACTATAGTAAACTCATCTATCACGTGCTCCCACGTGATGCGCTCAGAATAGTGTTAAACACTAGGGATGTGGCGCTTAAAATAGTGTTAAACACTAAAAACAAAGCGCTCACGTGGGATCACGTGAGACGCTTGAGTGTTGGGCCCAAACTTCCTTTATTTTGTTCTCAGAATATGCAAGTAAGTGTTAAACACTTGGCCTTTATCGACATCACGTGTGGGCACATGATGGGTATCCATGATTTGGATATTGAAGTGTTTGTTAAGGGTCATGTAGGGGCACGTTAGGGTGCCCAAAGTCTGTTCTGCCTTTGCTCTGTTCTCTTTATTGTTAGGAATTTATCCAAGCGTCACGTGGGAGCACGTGACCCAATTTCATTCGTTCTCTTTTGATCACTGAGAAGGGGAGTCACGTGGTCACACGTGATCAGGTTGGATACTGATTTCTTTTACGTACATGGAGAGTTAGATCCCTTGTTTAAGAATTAAATTCTTTTGTAGGGTTAAACCATAATTTTATTTAGAGAAATTAAATTACTATGTATTTGGAAGAATTAAATTCTTTAAACTCAATTCTCCCTCTAAGTTTTGGATCTGCGTGGCAGAATCTTCCCGATGAGAATTAAATTCTCAACTTATGGGGAGATCTGCTTCTGCAGATCTTCAACCATGAAGAAGAACTAAGTTCTTATATTAAGGGTTAAACCCTATCTTTGTTGGAGGAATTAAATTCCCATGTGCTTTTGTGGGAGAATAAAATTCTCTGAACTTAGGTCATCCCTTAGGTTTTAGATCTGCATGGCAGAATCCCCCCGATGAGAATTAAATTCTCAACTTGTGGGGAGATCTGCTTCTGCAGATCTTCAACCAAAGGAAGAACTAAGTTCTTATTCAGAAGAGTTAAACTCTTAGTTTGAAAATTAAATTCTCTTTTGTTTTATGGGAGCTTATAGAATGATCTCCTTCCCTCTCTTACCTAAGGTTTCTTTCTTCTTTTTTTTTGAAGAGATCTTCTTTTCTCTCTGGAGAATTAAATTCCCCTCTTTTTTCTCTCTGTTGTTGTATATCTCTCCTTTTTCTTCTTGGCTCCTATTTATAGGAAAAAGAAAAGAATCAGTTTGTTTAGTCAATCATTCTTTGAAAGATTTTATTGATTTTATAACCAACATGATCTTTTAGATCACTCGGTGAATTTTACTCACCATTGGATTTTTAATCCAAAAGATATTTTATTTGTTGTTCCTGGCAAATTTTAGGGAAATATCTCCTTGTATAGAATCTTTCTATAAATTGGTGATCTTTAATCACCACTGGATTTTTAATCCAACGGTGCTCCACTTTACAGAGCGCAATCTTTTTGTTTGGAAAGATCTAAGGAAATATTAGGCTTTTTGATTTCCCTTAATTAGAATTTAATTCTATTAGTTCAGAAGGTTTAAGAGCCTATCACATGTTGGCACGTGACCACTCTGATTGACCATTTAATTAGAATTTAATTTTATTAGTTCAGAGATCTTAGGAACTCATCACGTGTTGGCACGTGACCCCCTGTCACGTATGAGCACGTGATGCCCCATTTAGGGTTTTCTTTCCTTTAACTCAGAGAGTTTTAAGACCCCATCACGTGGTGGCACGTAACCCACGGATTAAACATTTAACCAGAATTTAATTCTGTTATTTTAAAGAACTCGGGAACTTATCACGTGTCAGCACGTGACCCTTGGTCACGTGTGGGCACGTGATGCCCTATTGAGGTTTTTTCTTGCTGTTTTATTATACCTTTTAATTCCTTTCAGTGGGTTTAAAGGCCCATCACATGTGGGCACGTGACTTCTTTTGATTAGGATTCAATTCTTATCATTTCAGAGTCCTCAGGAAACCATCACGTGTCGGCACGTGACTCCCGATCACGTGTGGGCACGTGATCCCCCATTTCTTGTATTTTATGAGGGAACAACACACAAGAGGAACAGTTCAGAAATGAACGAAGTCTTCTTATGGCATTGTAGACTGGTTCATATCGATGAAACAAGACTAGCTAAAGTTCCATAAGGATGCATATTTGAATTTGTTCGAATTTACATCTTATGAAACTTGCCAGTCATGTCTTAAAGACTAGGTGACCAAATCTCCGTTTACTGGAAACGGAGAAAGAGCTACTGAACTCTTGGACAGATACATGGTGATGTATGCGGTCCTATGTCTACATATGCCAGGGATGGTTCTGCGTACTATATTATATTCACCGATGTTCTCTCAAGATACAGACATGTGTTCTTGTTGAAACACAAAACTGGATCTTTTGAGAATTTCAAGGAATATAAGTACGAAGAAGAGAACCAAATGGGTAAAGGTATTCAGATCCTTCGATATGATTGGGGAGAAGAATACTAGAGCACGGAATTCCGAGACTATTTAAAAGAGAATGAGATTCTCTCTCAGTTTACTCCTCCGTATAAACCACAGCACAATGGCATATCGGGGTGGAGGAATCGCACCCTATGAGATATGGTGCGCATTATGATGAGTACTGCTGAGTTGCCTATTTCCTTTCAGGGACATGCACTTGAGAAGATGCATACCTATTGAATAGAGTTCCGATCAAATCCGTTGCCTACCACTCTATATGAAATATGGAATGGAAAGAGACCATCTCTTAAACGATTTAAGATATGGGTTGTCCGGCCTATATTGAAAAGCAATATCCGGACAAGCTCGAGGCAAGGTCAGTACTATGCTAGTTTGTAGGATATCCCAACCATTCGCGAGGGTATATCTTCTACCACACCGAGGAACAAAAGATATTTTGTTTCTCGACATGCCACCTTTTTAGAAAAGGAATTTCTTGTGGAAGAAATTAGTGGCGATGAGGTAGAACTGGAAGTGGTTCCAGCAAATACAAACTATAACTGACGATTTGTTGGAACCGGAGAATTCAATAGTCCCCGACAAACCGCAGCCACTCCACAGATCTATTTGGGTTCCTCATCCACTTGAAAGATACTATGATTTTCTCGTAGATAGTGGGAGCGAGGATTGCAACATATAGATGATGACCCAACTAGTTTCGAGCAGGCCAACACAAGTGGAGACTATGTGAAATGGATGGATGCTATGCGATCTGAGATGGAATCCATATACACCAACAAAGTACTGACTTTGGATTTTGCTCCTGAAGCGGTAAAACCCATCGGGAGCAAGAGTATCTTTGAGAAAGATAATTTGGTGTAGATGGAAAAGTTGAGACTTTCAAAGCTAGACTTGTTACTAAGCTTAAGTCCATCATGATCCTACTTGCCATTGCTGCATACCGTGACTACGATATCTGACAGACTGCACGTCAAAACCGCTTTTCTAAATGGTGATTTAGAAGAGAGCATGTATATGACACTGCCAAAGGGCTTCGTAGACAGTGGGAGCAGCGGAAGCATGTGCAAGCTGCTTAAATCCATCTACGGGTTAAAGCAGGCATTGCGGAGATGGAACATCTGTTTTAATGAACCTGTCAAAGAGTTTGACTTCATCAAAAAGATAGACGAACCATGTATAAATAAGAAGGTTGTAGAGAGTATGGTTGTCTTCATCGTATTGTACGCGGATGACATACTCTTGATAGGAAAGGGTGTTCCTATGCTACACTCGGTCAAGCACCTCTTATCACACAGGTTCTCCATGAAAGATCTAACTGATGCCTCCTACATCCTAGGGATATAGATCTATAAAGATAGATCTAAATGGATTTGGGATTGTTCCGATCTAGGTACATAGACACCATGCTAAAAGGGTTTAGTATGGATGATTCTAAGCGTGGTCATGTACCCGTTTGTTCAGGAATCACTCTCTCTAAAGAGATGTCTTTCGAGACTGATTTGGAGAGGGCTCGCATACAAGAGATACCCTATACTTTGGCAGAAGGGTCAATCATGTATGCGATGTTATGTACTAGACCAGATGTAGCTTACTCACTAGGTGTAGTGAATAAGTATTAAAAGATCTTTGGGAAAACCACTGGACAGCTGAAGAACATTCTTAAGTTCTTGAGAAGGACTAAAGAGATGTTCTTGGTGTATGGTAACGGTTAACTCCAGATGGATTCCTTTACCGATTTGAGCTTCCAGAGTGATAAGGACGACTGAATGTCAGTCTCGGGTTTTGTCTTCACCCTCAGTGGAGGGACGGTATGTTGGAAGGGTTCCAAGCTATATATCATAGCAGACTCGTTGATAGAGGCTAATTACATCGCTACCAACGATGCTGCCAAAGAGGTTGTCTGGATGAATAGAGTTCATGAGATGAACTAGGTTCCTACCATTGGGCATCCATTACCTGTGTATTGTGATGACAATGGAGTTGTGGCTTTGACCTAGGAACCCCGGTCCCGTCAGTGATTCAGACACATTCTTAGACAGTATCACCTGATCAGGGAGATAGTTGATCTCCGAGAGACTGAGGTTAGGAGAGTTGACACAGAGGATAATACAGCGGATCCACTCACCGAGGCCATCCCTCAGATGCTATTCGAGAGACTTTTGGTACGTTGGGTATGAGATACTACAACAACTGGCCTTAGTGCAAGTGGGAGATTGTTAGGAATATGTATGCCCTAGAGGCAATTATTGTACATGTGATGTATATTATAGTGGATGCTTGGACATATATATAGAGGACTTTCTTGCTCGGCATGATAGTATGCTATCAGGTTACCTTTATCTTAACATGTAGACTGGTATTTATATTGTCTGTCTCTTACATGTTGATAAAGCCCTTAAGATATGTACTTGACTACCAGGACTATGATGAGATCATACTAGTGGGGCCAGGGTGGTCCAAAAGTACATCCTTTAATCAGTTCCTAGTCGATGGAATATCGAGACTAGGGCATCGATATTCCATAGTAGACTAGTGTGTACGTTTCTTGTCCCTTAGAGGGTGATAGTTAATCCCACAACCATTGGTGTGATATCAAAAATTGTACACAGGTGCTCATTGGAGAATGGGTACACCGAACTGGACTCGCCGAGGACTCCTATGTAGTAGTATACCTATCGACAGATAGCAGTCCTCTGGTGACACTAGTACAGGTTAGTCTGTAGACCCAAGATCGTCATAGAGTCTTGTGCAGCTCCCACTGTGCTTTGATGTCCTCCCTACCATGCTCAAAGGAGACGTGCAAACAGGTGGATTTTGGGTACAGCCCCGAGTCGCATGGAGGCAATGAGCGATAGGAGGAGTTTCGTCTCTCCCGGTATTGGGGTTTGATGTTGTGCTATGCTCGATTGGCTATAACTGGAAGTCCCTGGCCAGGGCTGCTACCGAGATTTACTGGTAAGTGTTATCGGTAGTTTCTCGAACCGTTATAGGCCAGACATCGGCATAACTTATCACGTTACTGGGGTCTGACGTTTACCACCCCTAGACATATCAGATGAAGAGACCCGACTGTACGGTAGTGTTACTGATAGGCTACATGAAGACTATGGACAAGCTTGCTTGTTGATCTTCATATCGCTCAATACCCGGGTAGCCGTTACGTCCAGTTAGTACCGCTGACAGCTTGTAGGTGACTGATGTGATCGGCACCTACTACTGGCGTATTGACGAGTCTTTAGAGTCCCATACAGAAGTTCCCTGGTTCAAGCGAAACGAAGTAGGACACATATGTAATATGTGTGTGGGCCTGATTAAATACGTGTATGTGATACCGTATTGTAATCTGGCAGTTATTTGTTATCGGTTCGGTTATATGTGATATAACCAGATTGTCGAATCAAGTGTTGATTTGATAATGTGATATACAGATAAATGATATTAGTCGGTCATATGTGATATAACCGGATTATTAAATCAAGTGTTGATTTAATAATGTGATATACATTATATGTGATATAATTATATCTTAACTAATATCATTAGCTCACTAATTATTCTTCATTATATATTTATTAATATATATGATATATATATATATATAAAATAATGAAGCATGGCTTGATTTTATGTTTTTGAGAAAAATAAAAATGAGATGTAAATTGAGAGCATGGTTGCAAGCATGGGAGTTATATTTGTTTATTCATCTTGACTCACTATTCAAGCATGGTTGCAATTTTATATTGCAAAATTCCATGCTTGAATGAGTGCGGGTCAAGAGTTGCCAGTCATTTTTTGCTCATTCTCAACACTTAGCCATTTTTCCTTAGTTGCTCCCATGGTTTCTCTCTAGCTTTTTCATCTTCCTCATTGGCATTATTCAAGCTTCAAATCTCACATGAGATGTGAATCATGAAGCTTGAACACAAACATGTGAGCTTTAACATCCCCTACTTCATCATCCTACACTTGACTAGCGATCAAGTATAGCGTGTTTACTACGCTAAAGAGTTTAGTATAGAGGTAGCTTGAGATGGAGGGACTTCGCGTGGATCATCTTCGGCATGAAGGTCATCGGAGAATGCTTGTCCAAATCCTCAAATGGAGCCTAGTGGAGTCGCGGAACTACTACACAGAGCATGTGAAGTGAAGGACTCGATCTACGTTGGTATAACCTCGTTTCTCTTTCTCTAGTTGTTCACATCATCAAACCATAACCCTAATATTCTAGCAAAGATCTTGTTTAGAATAGATTAGCACTACTAAAAATTAAAATTGGGCATGCTTGATGCCACAAGAACCTCATGGTGGTGCTAGGGTCGACTTTCAGCAAGATCGTCATGTATATACATATCCCCAGCATCCACATGTATACATATACAATAATGGCCTCTAGGGCATACATATCCAACAATGAAAAACGTGTGTCCATTGTTGGTAAAAGAAAAGTACAACAAGAATTGCAAGAAAAATGCTCTCAAGTCTAGCACTTGGTCAGATTCAGTTGCAGGTGAAAGTGAGTCAAAACTTGACACACCAATATGTGCTTTATGGAAAAAGAGGTAGAACGCGAATTCTCTTACGATGACTTACAAGAAATTATCTCCGAATATGATGAAGCCTTTAGTAGATTAATGGAAAAATATAAAGAAAAGAAAAGGGAGTTAAAAATTGTTTCTGAGAAAAATAAGTTGTTAGAAGCAAATGTCTCTCTTAACCATGATAATGTTGATACTTCATTTAAATATGATATGGATATTTTATCGAATGATTTTTTTGCTATTAAAAATGCTCATAATGATCTTGCAGTAGTACCTGATAAGTTAGTTGTTGATCATGACAAGCTTATTAGCACTCATAACACTTTTGTGCACATGCATGATTTGTTTAGTAGTATACATGATAAACTTAAAGTTTTTTTTTGATGAGTTAGTTGTTGAGGATAACTCTTTGAGATCTAAAGTTGATGATCTTAAATCGGTGTTAGCTAATTTTACCAAAGGTGAGAATAATTTAGATCTCTTACTAGGAAAGGCTCAAGGAATTCAAAATAGAAAGGATATCGGCTATGAAGGTGTTAATGCTACTACCTCTACTAGAAAACATGCACATATTACTCGGAAAAATTCTTCTCATATTTCCTATCCTATGCTTATATGTATGCACCTAGTAGAAATAATTCTTATGATAGAAGATCTAATGACTCCCCTCATATTGATGCTCCTTATTCTTTTATGCATATTGATCACAAACACAAGCATAGACCCATGCAGAAAACTCAAATGCATAAAACACATTTTACTCCTACCATATGTAATTATTGTAATAAATATGGGAACATATCTCACAATTGTAATGCTAGAAAAAATACTTATTATCATTCTCTTTCTAAAGTTAACTTTGCAAGACCCAAAAAGATTTGGGTACCAAAAACCGTTATTATTTCCTTGTATACCCCAAAAAGATTTGGGTACCAAAAATCGTTATTATTTCCTTGTCTACATGAACACAACAAGGAAAGACATGAAGAACGGTTGTACCTCGATAAATGTTGCTCAAAATATATGACTGAAAACATTAAGCTATCTGCAACCCTATCGAGAGAAGATTGCGGTACCGTAACCTTTGGGGACAATCGCAAAGGTAGAATTATCGGTAAAGATACCGTCAAATTTGGTAAGACTATCATAGAAAATATTCATCATGTTGTCGGCTTAAAACATAACTTACTTAGTGTTGGTCAGCTTTGTAATAAGGGATATAATGTTTCTTTTAATAAACATATGTGCATGATTAACGATAAGGAAAGTGGTCATTGTTTATTTTCAGCACATAGATTTAACGATGTTTATATTATTCGGACTAACGAATTTTGTAGTCAAAAGCTTAAATATCTAAATGTTATGGAAGAAGATTCCTAGCCTTGGTATCGAAGATTAGGGCATACTTCCATAGGACATATCTTGGATATATCTAAGAAAGAGCTTGTAAGATGACTTCCTCAAGTCAAATCTTTTAAAGATAAAATGTGCGAACCTTGTCAAAAAGGCAAACAGGTAAAAAGTTCTTTCAAGCTAAAGAATCAGGTATCAACCACACATCCTTTACAGTTGCTACACTTAGACCTTTTTGGACCTACTCAAACTGCAAGTTTGAATGGAAAGAAATATGCTTTTGTTATTGTAAATGATTATTCCTGATTTACTTGGATCTATTTCTTAGCACACAAAAATGAAGCTTTAAATATTTTTAAAACTTTTTCAAAACTTGTTCAAAATGAAAAGGTTTTTCATATTTTAAAAATTCGAAGTGATCATGGTGGTGAATTTGAAAACAATGGGTTCGAAAATTTTTATTCAGAAAATGGTTTTAAACACGAATTTTCTTATGCTAGAACTCCGCAACAGAATGGTGTTGTCGAGAGGAAAAATAGATCCATACAGGAAATGGCAAGAATAATGATCAATGAATATTCTTTGCCACATTATTTTTGGACTGAAGCTGCTAATACTGCTTGTTATATTATTAATAGAGTTATTATTCGTAAATTTGAAAATAAAACTCCTTATGAATTATATTTTGAGAAGAAACCAACTATTGGATTCTTCAAAGTTTTTGGATGCAAGTGTTTTATTCTCAATACCAAGGACTCCTTAGGAAAATTTGATGCTAAATGTGAAATTGGAATTTTTCTTGGTTTCTCTGTTACTAACAAAGCGTATCGTATCTATAACACAAGAACTTTAGCAGTAGAAGAGTCTATACATGTAAAATTTGATGAATCTAACCAATCTTGTGAGAAAGATATTGTGAATGAAGATGCAGATAATATACAATCAAAAGAGATAGATAGCGCAAACGAAAAAAGCGAGAAAAATGATCAAATTAACTAAGAAAATGAAACATCTCAATTTTTGCCAAAATACTGGAAGTTCGATCCAAATCATCCAAAGGAATTAATCATTGGCGACGTATCAAAGAGAGTTTCCACCCGGTCTAATTCTATTACTCATTTAGATAATATTTCTCCGAATCTGCCCGGAGCGAGCCCCCCTTAGAGGCAAGTTTTTGTTTCTCATGTTGAATCAAAATCTTTTAGTGAGGCTAAAATGCATGATGATTGGATTATCGCTATACAAGATGAACTTAACCAATTTGAAAGGAATCGAGTTTGGAAACTAATTCCTAAACCCGTAAATAGAACTATCATTGGAACCAAATAGGTTTTTAGGAATAAGTTAGATGAATCCGGTAATATTGTTCGTAACAAATCCCGTTTAGTGGATCAAGATTATAATCAACAAAAAGGAATCGATTTTTAAGAATCCTTCGTACCGGTAGCTAGACTCGAAACCATTCGAATTCTTTTAGCCTATGTTTGTTTTAAAGAATTTAAACTTTATCAAATGAATGTTAAAAGTACCTTTTTAAATGGTTTTATTGAGGAAGAAGTTTTTATCAAACAACCCCCTTGTTTTGAAAATCCAACTCTTCCTGATTACGTTTTTAAACTTGATAAAGCTTTATATGGTTTAAAACAAGCACCGAGGGTATGGTATGATAGATTAAGTTCATTTCCTATAAATAACGGCTTTGTCAAAGGTCTATTTATACAAAAATTGGATAACGATATTCTAATTGTACAAATTTATGTGGATGATATTATTTTTGGTTCTACTAATGCCAAAATAAATGATGATTTTTCTAAGTTAATGCAGAACGAGTTTGAAATGAGCATGGTGGGAGAATTAAACTACTTTCTTGGGTTTCAAATCAAACAATTAAAAGAAGGGATATTCATTAGTCAAGCAAAATATGCTAAAGAACTCGTCAAAAGGTTTGAATTGGAAAACTCTAAAGAATGCAGCACACCAATGGCAATCACTACCAAACCCAACAAAGATGAAAATGGTAAATCGATAAATGTTAAAACATATAAAGATATGATTGAAAGTTTGTTATACATTACTGCAAGTAGGCCCGATATTATGCACTATGTATGTCTTTGTGCAAGATTTCAATCTAACCCTAAAAAAGTCATTTGATTGGTGTTAAGCGCATAATTAGATATCTTAAGGGTACACAAAATCTAGACTTGTGGTCTCCTAAAGATGGTTGCTTTGATCTAACAAGTTATTCAAATGCAGACTATACAGGGAGTCAAGTTGATAGACGAAGGACGAGCAGGACATATCAATTTTTAGGACATTGCCTAGTGTCGTGGTCATCTAAAAGCAGAACTCCATAGATCTATCAACCGCTGAAGCGGAAGATGTTGCAACCGGAGTATGTTGCGCTCAGGTATTATGGATGAAAATACATTACTAGACTATAATCTTAAAATTGATCATATTCCTATCATGTGTGACAATTGTTGGAGATTCATGTTGTCGTGCTTTTGAAAAGGATATGGTCAATATCGGATATGTCGGGTTTTTTATAAATAGTAGTGCACGACGTGATTCTCGAGTTATAAGAATACCGCAAGTGCACGGTGCGTTGATGCAAGCTGGCAAGTACGGGTCGATCCACAGAGAGTCGATATCACGACATTCTTTTGAGTTAGAAAACAATGGTTTTAAGTTTGAAGTTGTCACATTTTTATACAAAAGATTCAATGTACGGATAAAATGATATGTACGGAAACTTAAGCTAAGGTTTGGTAAATTGAAATACGGTGTTACCCCTAACTCTCAATTTTGATTCAATGTCCATTTCAAGTTTCTAACTGACTTAAAAAGTATGCCGCATCTAACCCGATAACAAGTATCGTTTTAGGATATGATATCAACATAGGTACAAAAGAAACTAAAATTTTAAAGTTTTTAGATGAAATAAGCATGAAATGAGCTAAGTGAAGTTAGCAAGTATAGAACATATGCTTGTATGGTCACATGTTATATCTAGCTAGTGTACTATACTAGCTAAATTTGATACTCCTTTCAACTTCTATTCTTAATATAACAACAATAATATGTAGAGAAGAAATGTGATATATATTAAAGGTTGATTTGCAACCATTCAAAACAATATATACTATCAATCAAGATATAATAACATTGCATATATTAAGAAAAGAAGTGCAAAAATGTTAAGAATCAAGAAGGAGGGGTTGGAAGGCAAGCCATTTAATAACCTACCTCACCATAGACTAAGTGCAAAACTACTCACACATCATGTAATAAGAACACAAATGAATAAATATAAAAGAGAATGCAAGAAAGGAAAATAGAGAAAAGATATAAGAACCAAAACTTGAACTCAAAGAAGCTTTTATTGAAATGGTATCCAAGTACAAGTAAAATGAGTTCAACTACCAAAATCTAATTTTGCAAGCTCAAAGATAGAGGTTGCAAGACCATAGGAAGGCAAAGAACTCAATCTAATCCAAAGAACTATAAAATTTTATCAAAATAATTACAAGTAGTGAAAATGTGTCTCTTCTTTTCACAAACAGATCTGCTGTTTATAGACTTTGAAGAAACAGAAGTAGCATATACCGATGAACTAACAAAACCACCAGGGGCCCACCAAACTTGTACAAACCAACTTGGCAATGATATGGCCACAATTTAAGGCCATAAGGAATAAATCTGCGGCCATTTCGTGGAGACTGGGACCCACCTTTGGCCTGTAGTTATCTAGTCACTTGATCATCTCTCTGTATTTGCAATTTGTTGTAATTTGCACATGGGTAAATTCTAAGGTGATGAACAGAGAAGACACTTGATCAAGTTGTAATGGTTCATATCACATCAACACTTTTTACTTACTCATTGCCATGCCCACTTGTGCACCCACTTGCAAAAAGCACCATGATTGCCCACTTATGCACTTGGTCAAGTCCATGTTCACACTTGTTCACATATGGTCATGTTGGACCAAATCAAAATTTCTTTTTGTAGACACTTTTTATTTGTTGCAAAGTCTTTTAATCTTGATATGTATTCTGTCACGTTTGCAGTTCCGGCTAAAACCATCATTTCTGTGCATGTTGTGTACCATTTCCAGTGTTTTTGCTTGCGTACCTGTAATCTATAGTAATGAGCAGACACAGATTAAACAGCACTATTTATTGAAAAAATAATAAAAAAAATGGGTGGTATTAAAATGTAATAAATCGGGCCGAACAAATACCCCCAAACTTAGTTTTTTGCTCGTCTTGAGCAAACCAAAAATACCTAGCCTCACTTTCGCAGGAAACTCGATTGCACTGAGCCCGTGCAACAAGCCGTTAAATCTCTAGGTATCCCTAGTAGGAGGAGTTTTGTCTCCTGAGGGTTTTCAGCGGATTACACCCACAAAATCCCGTCAAGCCAGCTTTCGTAGGTTAAATGTTGTTTCCAATACTAAGGTGTAGTATCAAAGTTTAGAAATTCTACTATCCTGAGTCAAAAACATCAAACCTTCTGTTTCACTTCTCGCTTTTTTTAACTAAGATCCTATACGTCTTTTTGTGCTTTGTGCGAATAGCGTCATTATGTTTCAAGAAATTTTGATTTAGAGTTTATGTCAAAGATGGAAAAAAAAATTCTAAAGGATCACACCAGTTATTTAAGACTTAAATATTTCTTAAAGATTCGTTCTCCAGTTTGGTTCCAAATCAGAGTTTCTATTATCTTCAACAGAGGACTAAGTTTTATTCTTCACTCCACCTATTACCTGATTTTGTATCATACACACCCTCGTGAACGTGCAAATAGTCTTTTATCTGTATAACTCTGTTTAAACGCTATTTTTATAGTAAAACTTGTCTTAATCCAAGATCATTCTCACACAAAGAACCGTGAGAAATTTTAACTCGGAGAGAACACTTGTTTGACTTTGTTTTAAAACGGACTTTCTAGGTTTCTTAGCGAGCTTTGGGTCAATGCACCCAAACCAGATGGTTTTAGGACATTAGGTATAAAAAATGTTAGGTTTACCTAACACCCTATGAGAGGTTTGGAAGCATCACATGTCACAAAGATCAAATTTTTATGGTGCTAAGTAAGCATACAAAGGATCTATCCTAGAAAATTAGGGTTTCATAACATTACAAGTGACAAAGGCTAGGCTTTTAAGAGTACAACCTTTGTAGCTCCCTACGCTGGACTCCTTGGCCACTTGAGGGTTGGAGAAGGGTTCACTTGAAGTCTCCTAGTGTCCACGACGATCCACCCGAAGCTCCTTCGTCCAAGCTATCGACTTTACTTTTCCATGAGAAGAAATGAAGATAACACTCTAAACAAGTGGGCTAAACTTGTGTAGAATGATGTTGTGGTGGCTATTCTCACTTCAAAAACCAATCTTGTTAAGTGTTTTGCTTACTACAAAAGTCTAGAGAGCAAAAGAGAAAGGAAGAAGAAGATGATGGCTTTTCTTTGAACAAGAGTGAAAAAGATAACTCTTGAAAAGAAATATGAAAATATATGTATATATATTTTCTTATTCTCATCTCAAACCATGGTTAGATGATAAAGATATTATTTAATTTGAGTTTAAAACACAAAGAGAAGGTTAACCCATGGTTAGAAGTAGGTGAGCATGGTTAGGTTTAAGGAAGAGTGTAGAAACTAACCATGAATTATCCTTTTCTTCTTTTCTTTTGTTTTAACAAAAAATTAAATAATAATCCATATATTTAAATCATGTGTGAGTCTTATATTGCCACCATTTTCAATGTGTAATCAACCATGAAGGATGATGTATGTATGTATGTATGCACATCCATATGTGCATGAATCTAAAAAGAAAGAAAGCATACATGCATGCATACATCCATCATATACAAGAAAAGATTTCAAGTGAGAAAACTAATGGTTAAATGATAAATCAACACTTGATTTATCAATCCGGCCATATCACATACGACCTCACCAAAAGCAAGCCGCCCGATCAATATACGATATCCTATACGGGCATTTTAATCGGGTCCATGCGCATATCGCATACGTGCACCACAACGTTTCGCCTGGACTAGGTAACTCCTTTTTGGGACTCTAAGACTCGTCAATACGCCGGTAGTGGGTGATGATCATATCAAGCACCCCCAAGCCGTAAGCGGTCAGCTAAACGTAACGGCCACCCGGGTATTGAGCGATCAGAAGAAAACAAGCGAACCTGCTACAACTCCCATCGAGCCAACCGGCAACACTACCGTACAGTCCGGTCTCTTCGTCAGATATGCTGCATATCGAGCCTAGGGATGGTCACGTCGACCCTAATAACTCAATAAGTCGTGCCGGTGAATGGTCTATAACAGATCGAGAAACTACTGTAAATCTCAGCAGCCCTGGCCAGGGACTTACTGATATAACCAGTCGGGCACAGCACAGCTCCCAATACCGGGAGAGACGAAACCCCTCCTATCGCTCATCGCCTTCGTGTGTCTCGGGACTGTACCCAACGGCCACCTGTTTGCACGACTCAGTAGAGCCGTGGTATGGTGGCAATCAAAGTACAGTGGAAGAACACACAAGACTCTATGACGATCTCGGGTCTACAGACTAACCTGTACCAGTGTCACCTGAGAACTGCTATCCGACGATAGATATAATTCAATATAGGAGTTCTCGGTGAGTCCGTCCAGTGTACCCAGTCACCACTGAGCACCCGTATATGATCTTGATGTCAAACATCGATGAATGTGGGAACATTCATCGCCCATCGTATGGGTCTAGTATCATATACGCTAGTATACTCTGGTATATCAATGCCCCGTCTCGATATACCTACGACTAGGGACTTTCCAGGATATGCTTATAGACTACAGATGTCCCACTAGTATGATCTCCATCATAATCACAGTAGTCAAGCCGATATCCTCAGGGCTTTATCAGCATGTATGAATGAATAAAAGCATGATCAAATCAACATGTCAGATAAAGAAGAACCAGATAGCATATTATCATGTCGAGCAAGAATGTATACCGAATACATAAACATGTACAAATACATCCACTATCATATAATGGCCTCTAGGGCATACATATATCCAACAATCTCCCACTTGCACTAAGGCCAGTTATTGGCGTATCTCATACCCAACATCTCAAAAAGTCGCTCATGCTGCGGCTGAGGGAGGGCCTTGGTAAATGGATCCACGGCGTTATTCTTTGTGTCTACTCTCCTAATCTCGATCTCGCGGCGATCTACAATCTCCCGGATCAAATGAAAACGCCTCAGGATGTGTCTGGACCGCTGATGGGATCTAGGCTCCTTGGCTAACGCCATAGCCCCATTATTATCACAATACAAAGGTATTGGATCAATAATGGTTGGAACTACTCCTAGCTCCGAGACGAACTTCTTCATCCAGACGGCTTCCTTGGCGGCATCATTCGCAGCAATGTACTCAGCTTCCATCGTAGAGTCTGCAACGGTATCCTGTTTGGAACTCTTCCAACTTACCGCCCCTCCATTGAGGGTAAATACAAACCCAGAGATAGATTTGCTGTCGTCCTTATCGCTCTGGAAGCTCGAATCGGTAAAGGCCTCCATTTGGAGATCTCCATTACCATACACCAAGAACAATTCTTTAGTCCTTCGTAAGTACTTAAGAATGTTCTTCACAGCTGTCCAGTGATTCTTCCCTGGGTTGGATTGATACCTGCTTACAACACTAAGTGCATAAGCTACATCTGGGCATGTACATAACATCGCATACATTATAGATCCTACTGCCGAAGCATAGGGTTTAACACTCATGCGAGCTCTCTCTTCATCGGTCTTTGGGCAAGAATCCTTAGAGAGAGTGGCCCCATGGCAAGCGGGTAAGGCACCTCGCTTGGAGTCTTCCATACTAAACCTTTTTAGGATGGTGTTAATGTACCTGGTTTGGGACAATCCCAATAACCTTTTGGATCTATCCCTATAGATCCTTATGCCCAGAATGTATGTGGCATCACCCAGGTCCTTCATGGAGAACCTTAGTGATAACAAAGATTTGACCGACTGCAGCATAGGAATATCATTTCCTATCAGAAGAATGTCATCCACGTACAATACGAGGAATGTGACAGCTCTCCCTACAGCCTTCTTATAAACACAAGGTTCATCTGGATTTTTGATGAAATCAAACTCTTTGATGACATCATCGAAACAGATGTTCCAACTCCGTGATGCCTGCTTTAACCCATATATGGATTTAAGCAATTTACATGCTTTCCCGCTGCTCCCACTGTCAATGAAGCCCTCTGGCTGATCCATATAAACGCATTCTTCTAAATTTCCATTTAGAAATGCGGTTTTAACGTCCATCTGCCAGACTTCATAGTCGTAGTGAGCAGCAATAGCAACTAGGATCCGAATGGATTTAAGCATAGCTACGGGAGAAAAAGTCTCGTCATAATCCAAACTTAGTCTTTGACGAAAACCCTTCGCCACAAGTCTTGCCTTATAGGTCCCCACCTGCCCATCTACACCAATCTTTCTTTTAAAGATCTATTTGCACCCCACAGGTTTTACCCTAGGGGGTACAACGTCCAAAGTCCATACTTTGTTGGTGTACATAGACTCCATTTCGGATCTCATGGCATCCAGCCACTTCACAGAGTCTCCACTCGTGATAGCTTGCTGAAAACTGGTAAGATCATCATCATCCATGATGCAGTCTTCTCCATCACCATCAATGAGGAAACCGTAGTATCTCTCCGGTGGACGAGAATTCCTACTAGACCTACGGAGTGGCCGAGGTTCCTCATTTTCTATTGCAACAGCCGGTTCAACCAAATCGTCATTTGTAGTTTGTGTCTCTAGAACGTCTTCTAGATCCACCACCTTGCCATCATCTTTATCTGTGAAAAACTCTTTTTCCAAGAATGTGGCATGTTGAGAAACAAACACCTTTTGTTCCTCTTTGTGGTAGAATAGATATCCATAAGAATTCTTTAGATATCCCACAAAGTTACACATGACTGACTGTGTCTCGAGTTTGTCCGGATTCTGCTTTTTAACATAGGCTGGGCAACCCCAAATCTTAATTCTCTTAAGAGATGGTCTCTTCCCATGCCATATCTCATATGGCGTGGTAGACACGGTTTTGGTCGGAACCCTGTTTAGTAGAAACGCTGCAGTCTCCAATGCATGCCCCCAAAACGAGACGGGTAACTCAGCATCACTCATCATGGAACGGACCATATCTAATAGGGTCTGATTCCGTCATTCTGACACACCGTTGTGCTGTGGTGTGTAAGGAGGAGTGAGCTGAGAGAGAATCCCATTCTCTTTTAGGAAGTTTGCAAATTCTGTACTGAGATACTCACCACCTCGATCTGATCGAAGCATCTTGATACTCAAGCCGGTTTGTTTTTCTACTTCTTGTTTATATTCAATGAATTTCTCGAAAGCTTCGGACTTATGCTTTAATAAAAATACATGACCGAATCTTGAGAAATCGTCAGTGAATGTAATGAAGTAAGAAAAACCGCCTCTAGCCTGTGTAGACATTGGCCCGCATACATCACTATGTATGAGGCCTAGGAGCTCAGTAGCTCTTTCTCCGTGTCCGGTAAACAGAGTTTTGGTCATTTTACCCTTGATACAAGACTGGCAAGTAGCATAAGATTTATATTCAAAAGAGTTTAAATATCCATCTTTGTGTAACTTGTTTAGTCTTGTTTCGTTAATATGACCAAGTCTACAGTGCCAAAGAAAAGCTTCATTTAATTCTGAAAGTTTTCTTTTATTAGTGTGTTGTATACTGAAAACTGTGTGTTGATTTAGGACATATATTCCGTTATTAAGCGTACCATACCCAACCAACATTTGATTCAGGTGAATGTTCATAACATTGTTTTGCAATACAAAATTATATCCTTCATTGTCTAACAAAGAAACGGATATTATATTACAAAGCATACTTGGTACAAAATAACATGGATTCAAAACCAAAATACATCCAGATGGCAACCCCAAGTGATACTCTTCCATTGCGACTGTATGTACATTGGAACCATTTCCAACGCGGAGAGTATGGTCACCTGTCTTCAAAACTTTGCTATTTCTCAACCCGTGCATAGAATTGCAAATGTGAGAACCTGAACCGGTATCCAATACCCAGGAAGCAGAGTTTATTGAAAAACAGTTTTCTGTCACAAACGCACCTGAAGCAGAAGCATCCCCATGCTTCTTCTTGAGATTTAAGTACTCCGTGCAGTTGCGCTTCCAATGTCCTGTCTTGTGGCAATGAAAACATTCGCCTTTCCCCGAGTCTCCAGCTTTGGACTTTTCCTTTCCTTTCACCTTTTTAACTCCACCCTTAGGATTGGTAGGCTTCTTCTTTTTCTTTCTCTTGGCCTTAGCTTTCGGGCGAGAAGAGGAAGACTGTCCAACAGTCATAACGGGAGTTTTTGCTGATTTCATATTGCTCTCTGCACTCCTTAACATATTAAGGAGTTCAGGGAGTTCCTTCTCCATGCCGTGCATGTTGAAGTTCACTATGAATTGAGCAAAGGTGGAGGGGAGGGACTGTAGAATAATATCCGTATATTGTTCATTGTCCATCGTCCATCCAAGGTCCTCAAGCTCTTCTATAAGAGCTATCATCTTCCGAACATGGTCTCCTACTGGTGTGCCAGGGGCCATTCGCATCTGAAACAGTTTCTTTGATGCTTCATATCGTAATACGCGGGATTGCTCTCCATACAACTCCTTTGTATGGAGCAATATACCGTGAATGTCCATATCCTCGTGCTGCTTTTGATGTGTGTTATCCATCGATGCAAGCGCGAGGCATTTGGCCGTGCCACAGTCAGCGTCCCATGTCTTGCGGACTTCAATGTCCGCAACTGAGGATTTTGGACCTGAGACGGGCGGGGCTGAAGCCGTGAGGACATATGATACTTTATCATAAGTCAAGGCTATTTTCAGATTCCTAGCCAGTCTTTATAATTGGTCCCATTCAGTTTGTTTTTATCTAATAGAAGCTTGAGTCCAGTCATGGGTATCTGCCATTAAGAGAGAGAAAAGAATACACTCAGCGAAAGCTCTTGCATAGATCAGATTGGTTATTATCTTGTCTAATCGATGTTTCCCACTGCTTTTATCGAGTTTTTCTTTCAAACCTTAAAAAGAAAAACTAGCCAGGATTAATTACAGTCTACAACTTCGCTAACCGTTCAGCCAGGCCAGTGTCGGTACTTGAGGGAGGTTCCCCGTGCTTTCGCACGGACCTAATTAGAGTAAACCTCGTTTTCCCAGAGGCGGAGCCCCGTTAACACCTTTCTAGACACCTAATGAGTTAGCTAATTGTAAACTGTAAAACTCTCCCAGGAGCAACTATTGCCCACAGTGGGATCGGGATCCAACCATCACATAGAAGGTATGCAATCTCATTGCAAATTTCAACTATTGAAATTCCCGATGTGGTTTTTACCCCTAGCACTCGTGACCTTGGCTAAAATCAACAAATCATGAGTACTAGTCAAGCTCAACCCGTCATTTCTTGATTAATTAGACCCGTTCAAATGACCTTTGGCTAAGGTCAACAAAGTCATATGCCCGTCCTAATTAATCTGCATCATATGCATTTGTAGGAAGACATCACTTAGCTACCGTACACTATGCCTTGGCTAAGGTCAACAAACGTAGCACGAATACTAAGTACTCTACTTCCTAAAATGACGGAGGGTTGCGGATGATTTTTAAGAAAATCTTTAACGATGAACTTGATATCGTCGTAGAATCAAATGGTTTTCAGAAGGAGTGGCTTGAGCTCCGCAGTTTTGAAATGTAGCTTTTTCATAAATAGCCGAGTGGTTTTTAAATCCGATTCTACAACATCTTTTTAGGTTTATTTTCTTTACATTAATCACATTAATGTAACCCCATCATTTAAGTCCTTAAGCCAATCACAGAAAAGAAACGAAAATAACACGTACGCTTATGCCATCCGCATTCGCCGCAATGTTCCGTTATGCACCGTTAGGTTACTTAACTAACGGCATACCGGGACGGGACTAGCGCGGGTGTAAAACATAAGCAACGTCTACTATATATCACATATATAATATATCAATCGTCTCAGATATCACAGAACACAGGCAGCAGAAACATAGATATAATGTGGGATATACTAGGACGTCCATATTTAGTATTTAGCCAAAATAGAAAATACGGATTCCACAGTCGTGATGAATAGCCAAGCCCACACCCTGGACCCCTACGAGAGCGGCAAGCGACCCTACCAATTCTGGAGTTTAGGAGACCCGGTCTCGACTCCTCGAGATGGCCTCCCACTGAACCCCAGAACCCGGTCACTTGTGCTCCCCTCCTTGGGTCCATCCTAATGCGGAAAAGTAAATAATATACAACACTGGTGGCATCAACCTCAACCCGGAAGTGCCCCAAATAAAAGAATATTACATTACATTTGAATTTACATGAATGAAAATATAAAACTCTCATCTCACATAAAACCCCCCGGCTATTCAATCGCGACAATCCTGCACATCATATCTCAGCAACACATAATATCTCATATCATCAACGTAAGTAAGTATGCATACACCAATTTTCGTCGTCGTATAGAAACGACAATCGGCAATACCACTACATACTACACTTACGGTCACAGAAAAGAAAGTGTAAAACTGCAATATCTGGAATCCACATTCTCTTTAGACATCGTAAATGCGAAATATCACATACTTCGTATTTCGTGTCTAGTAATATGAATTCCACACATTGCATCACATTCCAGATGAATAGACAGTATTAAAGTTTTCGAACGAACGATCAAATACCCAAAATTCTCTAAAGCTCAACACTTGAGCGGAGTTCAAAAACCCAGAGTATGACACAGTAGTAGCGGTC
The DNA here is from genome assembly GCA_030015575.1 of Agapanthus africanus. Taxonomy (NCBI): domain Eukaryota; kingdom Viridiplantae; phylum Streptophyta; class Magnoliopsida; order Asparagales; family Amaryllidaceae; genus Agapanthus; species Agapanthus africanus. The sequence goes on along the minus strand of CM057338.1, from coordinate 848,924,759 downwards.
CAGCCGTAAAAGGGTCAAACCAACGCCTCACATGTGGCACGCCATACTGCCCCAAACCCTAAGGTTCAAAGGGCAGTTCAAGACAGTCACATAATCGAGTTAAGGTTTGTTGTCTTCTAGAGGGTCCACCATAAAACTTGCACGTATCTCTAAAAGATTTAAACCCCGTGAAAAGTGAGCAAATGAGACTCGTTCGAACACTTCAATACTTTCTTATTTACCCGGAAAAGCAACGAAATGAAAATTCCGATCGAATCGTCGAGTCCAAAACCATCTCCAGAATATTCAGTACTATATTCATATTAAACATACCCAAAAATGTACACAAGCAGGTAGGAGAGAAACCATGCAAAAACGAGCCAGTGAGTCAGCTATACGGCCGCGAAACCACGGCCTAAGCAAGCTATTGCCACGGTTCCGCGACGCAATTTTCTGTTCACTACTTCATTTTTCAGGGTTAGTCTTAGATTTTCCTGCTGTATTTTTTAAGTATTTTTAATTCTGAAAAACAACAGATTTTAAAAAATGTCCAGAGAAGGTCCTGAAATACCGTATTTTGATCCGATCGGGATTTTTACTTCGTAAAAGTTTCGCCTAATGTTCTAGGTCGGCTCTGATACCAATGTTAGGTTTACCTAGCACCCTATGAGAGGTTTGGAAGCATCACATGTCACAAAGATCAAATTTTTATGGTGCTAAGTAAGCATACAAAGGATCTATCCTAGAAAATTAGGGTTTCATAACTTTACAAGTGACAAAGGCTAGGGTTTTGAGAGTACAACCTTTGTATCTCCCTACGCTGGACTCCTTGGCCACTTGAGGGTTGGAGGAGGGTTCACTTGAAGTCTCCTAGTGTCCACGACGATCCACCCGAAGCTCCTTCGTCCAAGCTATCGACTTCACTTTTCTATGAGAAGAAATGAAGATAACACTCTAAACAAGTGGGCTAAACTTGTGTAGAATGATGTTGTGGTGGCTATTCTCACTTCAAAAACCAATCTTGTTAAGTGTTTTGCTCACTACAAAAGTCTAGAGAGCAAAAGAGAAAGGAAGAAGAAGATGATGGCTTATCTTTGAACAAGAGTGAAAAAGATAACTCTTGAAAAGAAAAATGAAAATATATGTATATATATTTTCTTATTCTCATCTCAAACCATGGTTAGATGATAAAGATATTATTTAATTTGAGTTTAAAACACAAAGAGAAGGTTAACCCATGGTTATAAGTAGGTGAGCATGGTTAGGTTTAAGGAAGAGTGTAGAAACTAACCATGAATTATCCTTTTCTTCTTTTCTTTTGTTTTAACAAAAAATTAAATAATAATCCATATATTTAAATCATGGTGTGAGTCTTATATTGCCACCATTTTCAATGTGTAATCAACCATGAAGGATGATGTACGTATATATGTATGTATGCACATCCATATGTGCATGAATCTAAAAAGAAAGAAAGCATACATGCATGCATACATACATCATATACAAGAAAAGATTTCAAGTGAGAAAACTAATGGTTAAATGATAAATCAACACTTGATTTATCAATCTGGCCATATCACATACGACCTCACCAAAAGCAAGCGGCCCGATCAATATACGATATCCTATACGCGCATTTTAATCGGGTCCATGTACATATCGCATACGCGCACCACAACGTTTCGCCTAAACTAGGTAACTCCTTTGTGGGACTCTAAGACTCGTCAATACGCCGGCAGTGGGTGATGATCATATCAAGCACCCCAAGCCGCAAGCGGTCAGCTAAACGTAACGGCCACCCGGGTATTGAGCGATCAGAAGAAAACAAGCGAACCTGCTACAACTCCCAACGAGCCAACCGGCAACACTACCGTACAGTCCGGTCTCTTCGTCAGATATGCTGCATATCGATTCTATGGATGGTCACGTCGACCCCAATAACTCAATAAGTCGTGCCGGTGAATTGTCTATAACAGATCGAGAAACTACTGATAACACTTATCAGTAAATCTCAGCTGCCCTGGCCAGGGACTTACTGATATAACCAGTCGGGCACAGCACAGCATCAACTCCCAATACCGGGAGAGACGAAACCCCTCCTATCGCTCATCGCCTTCGTGTGTCTCGGGATTGTACCCAACGGCCACCTGTTTGCACGACTCAGTAGAGCCGTGGTAGGGTGGCAATCAAAGTACAGTAGGAGAACACACAAGACTCTATGACGATCTCGGGTCTACAGACTAACCTGTACCAGTGTCACCTGAGAACTGCTATCTGACGATAGATATAATTCCATATAGGAGTTCTCGGTGAGTCCGTCCAGTGTACCCAGTCACCACTGAGCACCTGTATATGATCTTGATGTCAAACATCGATGAATGTGGGAACATTCATCGCCCATCGTATGGGTCTAGTATCATATACGCTAGTCTACTCTGGTATATCAATGCCCCGTCTCGATATACCTACGACTAGGGACTTTCCAGGATATGCTTATAGACTACAGATGTCCCACTAGTATGATCTCCATCATAATCACAGTAGTCAAGCCGATATCCTCAGGGCTTTATCAGCATGTATGAATGAATAAAAGCATGATCAAATCAACATGTCAGATAAAGAAGAACCAGATAGCATACTATCATGTCGAGCAAGAATGTATACCGAATACATATACATGTACAAATATATCCACTATCATATAATGGCCTCTAGGGCATACATATATCCAACAAAAACACCCCGGCGGACTTAATTTCCCAAGTCACCTAGGCCCTAAAATAAAAAGACTTATTTTATACGTGAAATTCTCAAAGAAATGGGAACAGAGATACAATTGATTTTTCTTTTCATTTCTCTTTTATAAATCAAAAGACGTGTTTTGTGTAGGTATGGGTGTGTAATCACTCAAGGATCAAGATGGGTTATTTTTCAAACTTGGTCTCTGTTATAGCATCAATAATACCCTTTCATCTTCACCTTGTTTTATGAACTATTCTTGATATTACTTATTTTCAAAAAAACTTGTTTGATCCTAAAACGGTTTATTAATTTTTTAAAAGTTTTGCTGACATGTCACAAACTCGTTCTCTCGTTTCACAAAACTTACGACACGTGTATGGTGATGTGAAAAGACATATATAATTTATAGTTAATTTCAAAGAAGGGTTATCGTTTCAGGTTTTCAATTTCTAAAATAGGGTCTTGTTATTTCAAACTCATCAAACATGAACCGTTGATATATCAAAACAAGGTTTTCCTACTAGCTAACTTGACGACAAAGTTTTTATGTTTTTAAAAAAATTTCATATTTTTATGGTTTTTGGATTGTTGTATATACAAAAAAAGAGAAAATTTTAACACTAATTTTATTTTCATTTTTTTAGAACAATAAGAAAAATGCAGTACAGAAGCAAATATGTAATGCAAACTATATGAAAATAAAGGAAAAAGTACATGAATGAAAGTGCTAAAAATGCAGGAAACGTGCAAATGCAACTATATGCTATATACATGAACCAACTTATCCTTTCACCCCTAACCTTGAACTAGGCAATGCCCTCATTACCTTCTTGATTTCCCTTTTCCTTTCCTACTGCCACTCGCTTCTTCCTATGCTGCTTGCTGAGCCGCTTCAATTCTGTCCAACTACTCCTGCATCTTTTGTTGTTTATTCAGCATGTGGCAGATGCTCTGAAATGTCAAGCGCTGCAAATCTTTCTCGTTATCTGGTTCAGGCTCATGAAGAAGTGCCACTATCAAATCTTCTGGACCGGGATGCTCGCTTGGGTCCTCCCTTTTCCAATTCTTTTGTTCATAATGGCGGCATGTATATCCTTGTGAAATCCGCTCTAGCTCAACTGGCCAATGTGCGTACAAGGCCGCATATCCATCGAACTCTTCCCTCGCCATGTAGTACTTGGAAATGAGGGTTACTAGGACTGGCACTTGGGTTTCTTCTAATCCACCCCTCCATGATCGTGCTAAAAAATTGTGTCACAACACAAAAGTGGTGATCTTTTTCCATTAAACAATGAACGATGTGTCCTACTCCAGCCGGGAAAGAGGAAACATGGCTTTTACCCCTGATGTTGCGGTTTGCCCATCGGCAAACTGCAAGTATGTTCCTATACATCTGCAAGGGGTTCAACCCCTTATCCTTCAACCCTACAAATTCCCCCAATAGAGATCGATAAATAGCCAATTCACGCGCCGTTGATTCCAGGCCTCATCGGAATGTTGGTTACCCTCGAGATTGTTTCTGGTTGAAAAATTCTGCATCTTCCTCGAGAGAAAAACTCAACATATTCTGACCCATGCTCGTCATTTCTCAAAGCCTCATAAAAATCCTCAACTAATTCTCTTATCGCAAAGAGATCATCACTGTTATAGATCAGGAAATCCCACCCCCCTGACGAATCTCATCGTAAAAATACTGCCCGTAGGTTTTATCGGAGAAAATTTCAAAAAAGTTCTTTTCACACTCAAAAGCTACCATATTCAGATTTGAAAGATTTTGCATATAAATCAGACCAGAGAAGGATAAGATCTTACAGTGCAAAAAATCTCGTCGCCAGAGGGGATGATCAGGCTGCAATTTGCGGCCTAGGCGAATTTTACGGCGGCTGAGTCTTGAAGTTGGGGGCGGATCTTGGGTGTGAAGGTTGGAAAGGAGGATAGGGTTGTGATGTTTGGGGAAAAACAAAAATAGGGTCTCGGGTTGGGTTGGGGATGCTTTTAAAGGTAGTTTTCAAAAAAAAACCCACAAAAAGAATTTTAAAACAAAGCAAATAATTACAAAAAGACTCAAAAGAGGCAAAATTTGTATATACAAGATGTGGGGATGTGATTTAATCGAGGTAACTTGGCTCATGCAAAAACATGAGCTCCCCTGTTTCCATAGGCAGTTCTAAGAATGGCTTCAGACGTTGGCCATTAACCTTGAAAGAGTTGCCAGAGTGCTGATCTTCAATGTTGACTGCACCATGCGGAAAAATGGTGCGCACAAGAAATTGACCAGTCCAACGTGACTTTAATTTCCCTGGAAATAGATGAAGTCTGGAGTCGTAAAGTAAAACCTTTTGGCCCACGATGAAAGTTTTTCGGAGAATCGCCTTATTGTGAAAGACTTTCGTCTTTTCCTTGTAAATTTGCGTATCTCGTCGAGCTTGTTTAATTGAAGTTTTCATGCCTCGCCGGCTTTTTCAAGGTCGACATTGAGCTGTTTAATTACCCAGAATGTGAGGTGTTTCAATTCAACAGGCAGATGACACGCTTTTCCGAAGATGAGTCGGCATGGAGACATACCTAAATTTTTTTTGAAGGCGGTGCGAAATGCCCAAAGCGCATCATTTAACTTCAACGACCAATCCTTGCGGTTTTGGCTGACAGCCTTTTCCCGAATCTGTTTAATCTGTCTATTGGAGATTTCAACCTGGCCGCAAGTTTGAGGACGGTAGGGCGTTGACAATTTGTGGCTAATAGAGTATTTCTTCATTAACGATTCAAAAGATCGGTTGAAAAAATACGTTCCATTATCGCTGATGATGGTGCAAGGTGTGCCAAACCGAGAAAAGATGTTCTCTTTTAAGAATTTTACGACAGCCTTGTTATCATTGGTTTGACAAGGAACTGCCTCCACCCATTTGGACACATAGTCCACAGCTAACAAAATGTACAAATTCTCGAAAGAGTTTGGGAACGGCCCTATGAAATCGATACCCCAGACATCAAAAATCTCTACAATCAGAATGGAATTTAGGGCCATCTGATTTCGTTTTCCAATTTTTCCCATGTGTTGATATCGGTTATAGGTTTTGCAATATTTGAAAGCATTCTTAAAAAGCGTCGGCCGGTAAAAGCCGCTTTGCAAAACCTTTTCAGCCATCTTTCTGGGTCCAAAATGGCCCCCACAAGCTTGGTCATGACAGAAAGATAAAACACTTCTCATTTCAAAGTTGGAAACACATCTTCTGATGATCTGATCATGACAGTACTTGAACAGGTATGGTTCATCCCAATAAAAGAATTTGACTTGGAAGAGAAATTTTGACTTGCCCCGATTTGACCAAAAATAAGGTGTTTCTCCGGTGACAAGATAGTTTACAATATCAGCGAACCAGGGTTCGACTGATACGGAGAGATGTTGATCATCTGGGAATTGTTCGTTGATTGGAATTTCCTCAATTAGTGCATTTGTTAAGCGAGACAAATGATCGGCAACAACATTGTCGGTTCCCTTCTTATCCTTGATGGTCAAGTCAAATTCTTGAAGAAGGAGAATCCAACGTATCAATCTGGTTTTGGCATCTTTTTTTGCAAAGAGGTGCCTAAGTGCAGAATGATCAGTGTAAATCGTGACATGGATCCCGATCAAGTATGGACAGAATTTTTCAAGTGCATAAACGACAGCTAAGAATTCCTTTTTAGTGGTGGTGTAATTCAGCTGTGCGTCATTCAACGTCCTGCTCGCATAATAGATAACGTGCGGCTTCTTTTCAAATCGCTGTTCTAAGACAGCGCCTATCGCAAAGTCAGAAGTATTGCACATCAGCTCAAAAGGTTCATTCCAGTCTGGTGCATTTAAGATCGGAGCGGAAGTGAGTTCCGATTTCAGAAGTTTGAACTCAGTAAGGCACTCAGAATTGAACTCAAAGGGAATATCCTTAGCCAGTAAAGAAGTTAAAGGTCTAGCCAATTTGCTAAAATCCTTGATCAAACGCCTGTAAAAACCGGCATGGCCTAAGAATGCCCTGATGTCACGGACAGTCCGTGGAGGTAGGAGGCTTGAAATGACGTCGATTTTTGATTTATCGACTTCGATGCCATTTTCAGAAATGATATGACCTAACACAATGCCGTGTTTGACATGAAATGGCACTTCTCCCAATTGAGTGTGGGATGTTTTTCTTTGCATCGTATCATTACAAGTTCAAGATACCTCAGACACTCAAAAAATGAATCTCCAAAGGCGGAGAAATCATCCATGAACACTTCTAAGAATCGTTCTACCATGTTGGAAAATATGCTCATCATACACCGCTAAAATGTTACAGGTGCATTGCACAGCCTAAAGGGCATGCGATGGTAGGCGAATGTATCAAAAGGACAAGTGAAAGTCGTCTTGTCCTGATTCTCTGGATCGATCGGGATTTGATTGTAGCCGGAATATCCATTAAGGAAACAATAGTAGGCATGGATGGCTAGGCATTCAAGCATTTGATCAATGAAGGGCAGCGGAAAATGATCCTTGCGAGTTGCTGCATTGAGCTTTCTGTAATCAATATTAACTCTCCAACCCGGCTGTGTGCGGGTTAGGATTAGCTCGTTTGCTTCATTAGTGATCACCGTGATACCCGATTTTTTTGATACAACATGAATGGGGCTTACCCATTTTCTATCAGATATGGGATAAATGATCTTATTGTCAAGACACTTCATCATTTCATTCCGCAACGCTTCTTTCATAACCAGGTTAAGCCTGCGTTGAGGGTCCTTGAAGGGTTTGGAATTATCAGTCATGTGGATTCTGTGCTGACAAATAGCGGGGCTGATTCTTTTGATATTAGCCATCGATCAACCAATTGCTTCCATGTTCTTTCTCAGAACATTCATGAGTTCCAACTCTTTCTCAGGCGCAAGGTCAGTTGCGATTATAACTGGAAGCGTTTCGTTATCGCCCAAGTATGCATACTTGAGGTTTTCAGGAAGAACTTTGAGGTCAAGTCTGGGTGGCTCCTCCACTGATTGTCGCACTTCGGGGGTTGGTTCATTACGAAGTGGTTCAAATTAGGGCCCCAAATGTGCGTAGGAAGCCTGTTCAGGACCTAGCTTCTCAAGCAAAGAAATTCCTCAAACAACAGTTCTTTAAAAGTTTCTTCAAGACACTCATTTTTTAAGTCAAATGTCTCCTCCTCAGACATATCATGTACAGCGTTGACTTCATATGTGTCATCGTGTCTTTCGCTCGCTTGGTTTCCTAGCGTGAAGATGTTGAGGTCAATCATCATAATTCTAAACGAGAGTTTCATGGATCCATTAAGACAATTGATCAACGCATTGGACGCGGCTAGGAAAGGCCGCCCCAATATGACTGGAATCTAACCGCTAGGATTGGCGACGGGTTCAGCCTCCAATACGATGAAATCAATAGGGAATATGAATTCCTCGACCTTAATCAGAATGTCATTGATCTCTCCCCTCAGTACCTTCGTGGATCGGTCTGCTAATTGCAGAGTCACTTTGGTCGGCTTTAATTCTCCCAAACCCAGTTGTTCGTAAACTGAGTAAGGGAGAAGGTTCACGCTTACCCCCAAGTCTAATAAGGCTCGATTGATTTTTTTGTCCCCGATAGTGTAAGAAATAGTAGGATAACCAGGGTCCTTATATTTTACCGGAATGGATTTAGACAAGACGTCGCTTAGAGTGGCCTAATAAGACTGTTTTGGGCACATTCGTGCGTCGTTTCTGCGTGCACAAATCCTTAAGGAATTTTGCATACGTCGAGACTTGTTGGACCATGTCCAACAAAGGAATGTTGACTTCACAGCGTTTGAAGACTTCTAACACCTTTTCCATACTTGCAGAAGGATTCTTTGATTTTAACCTATTGGGATAGGGAGACTTGGGCTCAAACATTTGGTTCGAAGAAGTTGCAGATGGAAGAGGTGTAGAAGGCGTGAGCGTTCTAGCTGGAACAGCTGGATGAATTTGTTGCAATAGATCTGGTTGTTTTGATGGATATGCAGCTGACGACGAAGAAGAAGGTGAAGGTGAAGAGGAAGACAGTAAATAAGATGAAAAAGTAGACGGACCGGAAGAAGGAACAAGTGATGAGACATGTGCCGGTAGATTGACAACCGTATATTTGAATGAGTCGATAAGTTTGACAACCTTGTTGTCAATCGTGCGTCCTGATCTTAGGACGGTGACGACATTCGCATTCTCAATGTTGTTCTTTTGAATGATATGAGCGTTGTGGTTTCTCTGTTCTCTCGGATTTGTCACCGGTTGGGATGGGAATGTTCCCTTTTCACGGTCATTCACTGCAGCAGCTAGTTGACTGATTTGAATTTCTAGTCTGGCTATCGCTTATGTGTTAGCGCTATGCAACTGACCAGATATTTGCATAAAAGTAGCCAGACTAGACGTTGTCTGCGCAAAGGTTTTAATCAAAGCTTCCAACCCCTTTTCAATGGATGATACCCTCTTGTAGTCTTGGACGAACCCAGGGAGTGTAAAGGTTGGGTTGGGCTGATTCGGCTGTTGGGGCTGGTTTTTGGAGTATCCCACTTTCTGGTTTTGAAAATTCAAATTTTGAAACTGTTATAAAGGCGGGTTTGAATTGTTGTTTTGAAAAGGTTCCTGATTTCAAGCGAAATTGGGATGATTCTTCCGACCAGGATTGTACGTTTGTGAGAAAGGGTCATTCCTGAGACGCTAGTTCTGATACAGCGCATTAACGGTTTCGTGTCCCTGAGACTCGACGAGAAACGGACATTCATCCGCTATGTAGTTAGGATGCTGACAATTAGCACACATGGATTGAGAAACTTGGTTGACTGGTAATGGTGAATTTTTTCCCTCTAAAGCTTCCATTCGCCGTACAAGAGCGGTAATTTTTGCTTCGGCCTCTATAGAGGTGTTAACTATGTGTGCACCGCCTCTAGTCACAGATGATGGTTTCTCACTCATACTCTCCCACTGAATGGTTTTATCAGCCAGTTCTTCTAAAAAGTTCCATACGTCTTTAGCACCATAACTCAAAAATATGCACTAACCCATGGATTCTAATATCATGCGTGAACTGGAGTCTAAACCCTCGTAGACAATCTGAAAAAGCCTCCATTGTTATAACCCGTGGTGGGGACATTTGATTAAAGATGTCCTTGAATCTTTCCAAGCATTTCCAATAAATTTCACTCTCTATTTGTTTGAAATTGTGAATTTCATTTCGAATCCGCACCGTATAGGGTAAAATTTCTGTAGAAATACTTTCACAAAGTCATCCCATTTCGTAATCGATCGAGCTGGCAAACTATTTAACCAACTCTTCGCATTGTCTTCAAGCGCAAAAGGAATGAACTTGAGCTTAACGACGTCGTCACTTACTCCGTGGATTTTCATCATACCACATACTCCCTCAAATTCACTGATTAGAAGGTAAGCATCCTCAGACTCGAGTCCGTGGAATTTTGGGAGTAGCGGTATGAATTGTGGTTTAATTTCATAGTTGTTTGCTACGATGGTGGGCAATACTATGCACGAAGGTAGGGATGAACGATGTGGGCAGTATCTGTCTTGCAACGCTGCTTCTTGCTACTCTATGATTCTTTATTTCGTCATCGTCGGTGATGTGAGAGAAGAAGAAGGTGAAGGTGAACGAAGAGTAGAATCGTACGGCTCCGATAAAGCAGAAGGTAAGAATGTCTCGAACAGTTCCGAGGAATCTGAAGGTACAGAAGAGTCGGAAGATACAGTTACGAACCGGACTAATCGAGATTTTGAATCTCTAGTCCAAACTGACATGCACTATCCGAATGTGGTTAGAGAAAGACTAAGGAAATGGAAGAAATTGTTGTTTACAAATCCTAATTTTTGTGTTTATATATATATATATATATATATATATATATATATATGTATGTATGTATGTATGTATGTATGTATGCATGTATGTATGTATGAATTCACAAACGAGAAAAATCACACAAAAAGGCACAGCAAAAACATAAACATGACACACTTCACACACCTAAACAATCTAGGGTTTACCTAGGTCAACTAGACCTGCTCAAAAAACTTGATTTGTGAAGTAAAAGTGTATCGCAAAATGAGCCCAAGATAGACTGATCAAGAAGCCAGGTCAGTGCAGAGAGGAAGGGAGATTGTCCAACGCTTTCGCGAGGTTCCTTAATTAAAATAATCTTCTCTCTTTCAGCGGTTGCGCCTTTTACACTTTTCTAGACACTTTTTGAACAATGTAACAATGGGCGGTGTTCGAAATACAATCAACTTTTTCCTATTGAGCGCGAAGTCTTTAGAGGCTGAAAGTCTAATTTCTTATAATATTAATTAGGGTGTGAAAAATACTCGTTTTTTGTGGTTTGTGGGCCACGGAGAAGGGTGATGAAATCCCTTACCGTATCTTATTGGGGTTCTTTGCCCTTAAGTCCGTATTAAATTTATGCAATGCGCAAACAATAAAAGTTGTTCAAATCATCAATCAATCATTTTTTAAGTTATAAGTGGCGCGCTGCAAAAAATACGGTTAGTTTTCTTTGGCACTTGTGCGGCGGAGTTTTCAAAAGAAATCCTGTAGAAAATTGAAATATTGGAGTGTCAGATTTGAGATGAAGTGTTTTTAGAAAAGTACGCACCTTAAATTCTTGGGTTGAGAAATCCCCGTTGACTTGATCCGTAATTGCTTAAGTGTTCATTTGCCCAGGTCGAACTACCCGGATCTTTGGCACTTTAATTTTTTAACGCCTTGTTCTTGAATTTTGCTCCTAGCTCCGCACGATCGTAGTCCGTAATTCCGTCGAAATCTGAAAATGTCGGAAAATATGATATTTAGTGCACAATACGATATTTATGGCCAAAGTGTTGTAAACACCTAATTATGAAATTTTGCATATAATAATGGATCAATAACAGAAAAATAGAGAAAACACAAAAGAATTGGGGCAAACTATTACAATCAGGCCGCAAATTGCGGCCAAAATAGTTAAATTTGCGGCCAAGTTGTGGTGGTTTGGCTCCAGTTGCTTGGTGTGTTCTCCTAGTTCTATTAGTGTCACCTTTTTATATGCAAAATATTTTAATAACATTCATATCAACAGTAGAGCAAAAAAACAGAGAGCAAAAAGTCGTACTATTTGTGTTGTTTTTGGTGTTTTTTAGATTTTTGTTTGTTTTTCTAAAAGTATATACAGAGATAACTCAAAATAAACTTCATGATGTTGCCACTCCCTGGCAACGGCACCGAAAACTTGTTAGAGATTCATGATGTCGTGCTTTTGAAAAGGATATGGTCAATATCGGATATGCCGGTTTTTTATAAAAAGTAGTGCACAACGTGATTCTCGAGTTATAAAAATACCGCAAGTGCACAGTGTGTTGATGCAAGCCAGCAAGTACGGGTCGATCCACAGGGAGTGGATATCACGACATTCTTTTGAGTTAGAAAACAATGGTTTTGAGTTTGAAGATGTCACGTTTTTATACAAAAGAAACAATGTACTGATAAAGTGATATGTACGGAAACTTAAGCTAAGCTTTGGTAAATTGAAATACGGCATTACCCCCAACTCTCAATCTTGATACAATGTCCATTTCTAATTTCTAATTGACTTAAAAAGCATGCCGCATCTAACCCGATAACAAGTATCGTTTTAGGATACGATATCAACATAGGTACAAAAGAAACTAAAAATTTAAAGTTTTTATATGAAATGAGCATGAAATGAGCTAAGTGAAGTTAAGTATAGAACATATGCTTGTATGGCCACATGTTCTATCTAGCTAGTATACTATACTTAGCTAAATTTGATACTCCTTTCAACTTCCATTCTTAATATAACAACAATAATATGTAGAGAAGGAATAGGATATATGTTAAACGTTGATTTGCAACCATTCAAAACAATATATACTATCAAGCAAAACATAATAACATTGCATATATTAAGAAAAGAAGTGCAAAAATGTTAAGAATCAAGAAGGAGTGGTTGGAAGGTAAGCCATTCAACAACCTACCTCACAATAGCCTAAGTGCAAAACTACTCACACATAATGTAATAAGAACACAAATGAATAAATATAAAAGAGAATGCAAGAAAGAAAAATAGAGAAAAGATACAAGAACCAAAACTTGAACTCAAAGAAGCTTTTATTGAAATGGTATCCAAGTACAAGCAAAATGAGTTCAACTACCAAAATCTAATCTTGCAAGCTCAAAAATAGAGCTTGCAAGACCAGAGGAAGGCAAAGAACTCAATCTAATCCAAAGAACTATAAAATTTTATCAAAATAATTATAAGTAGGGAAAATGTGTCTCTTCTCTTCACAAACTAATATGCTATTTATAGACTTTGAAGAAACAGAAGTAGCATATACTAATGAACTGACAAAACCACCAGGGGCCCACCAAACTTGTACGAACCAACTTAGCAATGATATGGCCACCTTTGGTCTGTATTCATCTAGTCACTTGATCATCTCTCTGTAGTTGCAATTTGTTGTAATGTGTACATGGGTGAATTCTAAGGTGATGAACAGAGAAGACACTTGATCAAGTTGCAATGGTTCATATCACATCAACACTTTTTACTTACTCATTGCCATGCACACTTGTGCATCCACTTGCAAAAAGCACCATGATGGTGTTTGCTCATTTGTGCACTTGGTCAATGTTTCCCTCCGAAAGACGGCGACGACGTTAGGACGTCTAACCTGAGATTCGGGGCAGATGCTATATGGTTTTATCCGTCTACCTCTCCGAAGATGCCAAGTTGATTTATGGCACCGTGTACTGGAGGTTTAGACGGATGCGGCCGATGTCCCAGACTTCGTCAGATTCCCCCTCGCTTGAGGGGTTTTTGATTGTGGGGACGCTCTTCCCTGCAAGCGCAAGCCCCTGCAGTTAATTACGCTACCGCATCGCGGTAACAACTTTCTCCTTCTCCAGAATTTCACTTCGTGTCATGGGTGTTTGTTTTGTTTGTGGTTGCCCGTGGATTGTATACGGAGACTGAGTAATGCCGTCGCCTGTAGGACGTGGATTAGTCCAAATCCGTATTTACTTAGATTTGGGTTTGGTGTTTTTAGTTTAAGGATACGTTAGCCGCATTGAGGCTAAGATCAACTTAAACGTTCGTTAAGGATACGTTAGTCCGGTTTGAGACTAAGATCGACTTAACGTGGTGATCCATTTAATATATGGCCATCGGGACACGTCACCTCTCTGACGTCGCTGAGGAATTACAACGACAGGTGTCAGAGGAGTTCGGAGATGTACCCTTGAACCGAAGTTGATTAGGGAATATGTAGTCTGTTTGAATGTTTAAGGATACGTTAGCCGTGTTTGGGGCTAAGATCAACTTAAACGGGATCGTTTAGATCCGACAAAAGAGCGTCTGGGGCTCTATTGTTCTAGTTTAAGGACGTAGTGGTCCATGTTCCAGTTTAGGGACGTGGTGGTCCATCGCCAGTTTAAGGACGTGGTGGTCCATCATTAGTTTAAGGACGTTTCGGACCAATATTAGTTTAAGGACGTTTCGGTCCGACATTAGTTTAAGGACGTTTCGGTCCACTATTAGTTTAGGGACGTTTCGGTCCACGAGTTTAAGGACCCCGCAGTCCATATTAATGTGTGGTCGTCGGGACCCTTCACCTCTCTGACGTCGTTGAAGGATTACAACGATCGGTGTCAGAGGAGTTCGGAGATGTACCCTTGAACCGGAGATAAATTGATTTAGTAGAGCAATTTTGCTCAGTCAATTTAATTTGAGGACTTACGGCCATGATTGGGCTAAGTCCAGTTGAAAAATGTTCCACACTTTTATTTGTTTTTTGGCCTGTACTAGGGCTTGGCCCATTTTTAAATAATGCATTGCATTATTTTCGATTTTGGGTTGGGCTATGCCCATAAAGGATGCAGAGCATCAATTTGTTTTAGGCTCTGCCCATTTATTAATGATGCAGAGCAACAATTTTACTTGGGCTCTGCCCTTTTTATTGCTTTGCAATTTATTTTGGCCTGTTAGGTCTTTTTGACTTGGGCCTGGCCCTTTAGCAAAAGAAATGCATTGCATTCTTAGGCGCTTTGCGCCAATCAAAGAGCGCAAGCGCTTGTGGTGACGACACGTGTCACGCAAGCGCAGTGCGCTGCGCTTGCACTGCTGACACGTAGCACACTCTGGTGAGTTGCGCCAATTACAGAAAGCAAAGCTCTATCTTAAAGCGCATAGCGCAAGTAGTTCAGATGCTGACACGTGGCGCTCTCTCAAGAGCGCAACAGCGCAGTTTGCAAGTGCAAGGCACTATAAATTTGAGAATCTTTTAGATTCAAGAACCAAAGGTTCATAACAGAAGTGCAAAGTACTGTTTGCTTTCTTGATCTAATTTAGATCAAAGAAAACAAATTTCTCTTGTTTCAGGAACCAGAGGTTCATAAAAAAGTGCAAAGCACTGTTTTTATTTTTTATTTTTATTAAAGATCATTGATCTTGTTTTTGGATCAATGATCTATCAGAAGAAATTCTTCTATCTAAAAGGTCTTTTACCTTTCTTTTTTGGAATTTCCTCAGAGTTCTCTCTGTTTAATTTCTCAAAAAATGTTGATGCCTTTGAATTGAGGTCTAGGGTCCTTTTTATAGTGCCCATAAATTACTTAAATTTGTTAAAGAGATCTTTCTCTGAGTGATTTGGGGAATTTTCCCCACCGTTGGATCTTTGATCCAAGGGCTTCTGTTTTACAGAAGAAAATCTTCTTGTTTCAACAAGAACAGAAAGATTTCTTTAAAATCTTAATTCTGTTTGGCGCAAATGCCCCAGCTCGTGACACGTGTCAAGCAGCGCACAGCGCAGCGCAACTGCGCTAGCGCATCTGTGCTGACACGTGTCGCGCAGCGCACAGCGCAGCGCAACTGCGCTAGCGCAACCGCGCTGACACGTGTCGCGCAGCGCAAGCGCAAGGCGCAGCGCCACCGCGCTAGCGCCACCGCGCTGACACGTGTTGCGCAGCGCAGTGCCTGCGCAACTGAAGCGTTACTTCCTTTTTTTTTTAAAGCTTTGCTCTGATTGGGCGCGCCTTCTTAGGCGCTGTGCTTTCTGTGCTAACGTGTCTGATTTTGACACGTGGCGCTCTGCGCGCAGCGCAGGGGATCTGAAGCGTTACTTCATTTATTTTAACTTTAATTCTCACTTTAATTTTCAAGACAGAGCTTTGCTCTGATTGGAGGAAAACAGAAGCATTGCTTCTTTTCCCACCTTGGAATTTGAACAGAGCTTTCCTCTGATTGGGGTAAACAAATGCCCCCCCACCGTTGTGCTTACGTGGCTCCAAACGCAAGCGCAACGGTGGTAGGATTCCAACCGTTGCTGCAACTTTTGGAAGTTGAAAGGGCACTTGATGCCTATAAATAGGACCTTTGGTCCTACACAGATGATTATCATCTTTAAGATTTTTATTTTCAAAAACTTCAGAGCTTTTCTCTTGCCTTCGAGAACTCCTTGAGTTAGATTTTCTTTTAACAGAAACTATTTAAGTAAGAATTAGTCTTGACTTAAATCAATTTTAATTAATAGAGCTTTGCTCTCATAGATCTTTGATCTAAAGAAAACCCTTTTGGGGTTTCACCAAATAGAGCCTTGCTCTTAGGAATTTGTTTCTGGGTTTCTTAACCCATGAACAGAACCTTGCATCTTTGGCAAAACACAGATCTCTTTGATCTAAAAAAAGATGAACTCTTAAGAGTTTGGATACTGAAAATTAAAAAATGGAGTTTTGTATTTAATGGATTATATCATCAATAGTAATGATCTCAGAGTTCTCGGGGGATTTCTTTAAATTTCCTTTATTATTGAATTTGATAGGCGTCACCCCTATTCGTAGAGCATTGCTCTTGAGGAGTTTTAACTTTCTGTGTCCCTCCTTTTTTTATCGCTAATCTTCCATTGAGGTTTCCTTCAAGCGTTATGGCGGTGCGTCTATACAGTCTGCATGAATTCATCACCTACGAGAATATCCATGTACAGGGCCGCCAACAAGACCAGGAGTTTACGGATGCCCAGTGTGCGGAAGTCATGGGTCGTTTGAACGCACGTGTTGGTTAGCTGCTCTCCCGCCGCTCTGCTCTCCTGAAAGTTGTGCTGGGAACGATTTGGAGAGCACTCCCGGGGTTCCACAAGGCCTTACCGCTCAATGCGCTGGATGATACCGAAGACAAGGTGCATTCAGTGTACCTGTCGGGGCTGATCTCGAAGAAACGGCGGGATAGCCTCATCGACATCCTGCATCAAATTTTCCACCAGACGACGATAGTCGCTGCTTATCGAAGGCTGGGGGGGCTTGCCGAGGATCTTGACACACAAGAGCGCGAGAGGCTGCGCACAAGAATAATCAGAAAGGCCAGAAGAACTCTGGATAGCCTTACTTTTGAATTCCTCAATCCGTGCCTTGGATCTGAGGTTATTCCATTGTAGAATCTATTTCTCATTTACTGCTTTCATGATTGTAAGGATTTTTGGCAATATAAATGAAATTTTTTTATCCCAACTTGTCTTATTTCTCATACTGAGTCTTTTGCACATGCGTGAATGAGTGTGTCTCGAATGCTTGATTAAACGCCAATCAGGTGTTCTTTCTGTCGATTTCTTCTTTCTTTTATTATCAGCATGTTGACTTGATAATCATAATTGGCAGATAACTTAGTTTCTTCCAAAAGATAGCGATGGCTTAGGCCGCAGGTTCAGATCTGCCGCCTAAGACCTTTCAACTCTATGAGCCGTGAGGGTCTCATAGAGACTTTTTTCCTTACGGATCGAGAGGATCTCGTAGGTGGATTTTCTCCTTAGGAATCGTGAGGATTCCTAAGTGTATTTTCTCTTATAAGTCGTAAGGATTTTATAAGAGAATTTTCCCCCTTACAAATCGAGAGAATCCGTAAGTGGTTGGTGAGTTGACTTGTTTCTAAGTCGAAGTATAGCTCCGCCGGGGAGGTCGTCGGTTGACTTGTTTCCGAGGCGGAGGTCGCTGATTGACTTGTTCCCGGGTCGGAGGTCGTTGTTGACTTGTTTTCGAGTCGGAAGTCGTTGTTTACTTGTTTCCAAGTCGGAGGTCTTTGATTGACTTGTTTCCGAGGCGGAGGTTGCTGATAACTTGTTTCCGAGACGTAGGTCTTTGATTGATTTGTTTCCGAGTCGGAGGTCGTTATTGACTTGTTTCCGAGTCGGAAGTCGTTGTTGACTTGTTTCCGAGTCGGAGGTTGTTGTTGACTTGTTTCCGAGACGGAGGTCTTTGATTGACTTGTTTCCTGGTCGGAGGTTGCTGATAACTTGTTTCCGAGGCGGAGGTCTTTGATTGATTTTTTTCCGGGTCGGAGGTCGTTGTTGACTTGTTTTCGAGTCGGAAGTCGTTGTTGACTTGTTTCCGAGTCGGAGGTCGTTGTTCACTTGTTTCCGAGATGGAGGTCTTTGATTGACTTGTTTCCGGGTCGGAGGTCGTTGTTGACTTGTTTCCGAGATGGAGGTCGTTGTTGACCTGTTTCCGGGTCGGAGGTCGTTGTTGACTTGTTTCCGAGACGGAGGTCTTTGATTGACTTGTTTCCGGGTCGGAGGTCGTTGTTGACTTGTTTCCGAGACGGAGGTCTTTGATTGACTTGTTTCCGTGTCGGAGGTCGTTGTTGACTTGTTTCCGAGATGGAGATCGTTGTTGACTTGTTTCCGGGTCGGAGGTCGTTGTTGACTTGTTTCCGAGACGGAGGTCTTTGATTGACTTGTTTCTGAGTCAGAGGTCGTTGTTGACTTGTTTCCGAGACGGAGGTCTTTGATTGACTTGTTTCCGGGTCGGAGGTCGTTGTTGACTTGTTTCCGGGTCGGAGGTCTTTGATTGACTTGTTTCCGGGTCGGAGGTCGTTGTTGACTTGTTTCCGAGACGGAGGTCTTTGATTGACTTGTTTTCGGGTCGGAGGTCGTTGTTGACTTGTTTCCGGGTCAGAGGTCGTTGTTGACTTGTTTCCGAGACGGAGGTCGTTGTTGACTTGTTTCCGGGTCGGAGGTCGTTGTTGACTTGTTTCCGGGTCGGAGGTCGTTGTTGACTTGTTTCCGAGACGGAGGTCTTTGATTGACTTTAGGTATTCTGTGAACCGTAGAGTCTTGGAACTGGAGACTTTGCCGTGGCTCCGATTAGTGATGTCACGTCCGTGTCCTGCTCGAATGAGGGGGAAAGCCGCTGTTGGTCTCCAGGCTGTTGGTGAATCGTCGAGATTTAGCTTAGCTTTATGGCGGAGCCTGTTGGGAAGGTGTGGTTACCTCTTTGTTTGTGCCCTTGGATTGTATACAGGGATCGATGTGATCTTAACTCTAGGGCAAAAGGTTTCATATATTTCTTTTTATTGTTTTATTTCCGCGATGCCCTATCATTTCAGCTTTTATATCGCGAAGGTCGCGATTGCCCAATCATTTCGGCTATTTTTCGCGGTGCCCAATCATTTCGGCTGTTTATTTTTATTTTTACTCTCTGTTTTTTATTGCGAGTTGCCCAATCATTTCGGCTGTTTATTTTTATTTTTACTCGCTGCTTTTTATTGCGAGTTGCCCAATCATTTCGACTGTTTATTTTTATTTTTACTCGCTGCTTTTTATTGCGAGTTGCCCAATCATTTCGGCTATTTTGTATGCATACGTTTTTACTTGCTGCGTTTTATTGCAAGTTGCCCCATCATTTCGGCTATTTCGTATTCATGTGCGGCCTACTGGCTTTTCGCTGTAAGCCTGGAATTAGATACCGATTTCGGCATCAGCACCGCTACAACTGGGATATTGTCAGGAGCGAATCATCATTTGCCTCTGTCGATGTCGAGCAAAGGTGGCTTAGCGAACAGGGTTAGGGTCCTGTCGACTAAGGCTTTTAACTTCATGAGCCGTAAGGGTCTCACAAAGGTATTTCTCCCTACAAGTCGTGAGAATCTTGTAGGTGTATTTTCTCCTTAGGAATCGTGAGGATCCCTAAGTGTATGTTCCTCTGTAAGTTGTAAGGATCCTACAAAAGAGTTTTCTCCTTATAAGCCGAGAGGACTTATAAGGGTAGTTTATCATGCGTACATATCCCTAGTCACGGATGGGACTTGGTTAGGGAAATGTTTATTCGCGCCCGTTGATTGTATACAAGGGTCAGTATGAGCCGCTTGTAGGGCAGTATCGGAGGTTGTGGGGGTTGCTTAAGCATAGGTTTAGGTCTCTGTAACTTAAGACTTTCAAATCTTATGAGCCGTGAGGGTCCCATAAGAGAGTTCTCCTTACGAACCGTGAGGATCTCGCAAATGTATTTTCTCCTTAGGAATCGTGGGGATTCCTAAGTGTGTTTCTCCCTTGTGAGTCGTAAGGATCTCACGTGGATGGTTTCTCCTTACAAGGTCGAGAGGACCCTATAAGTGTCTTTTAACGAGGTTGTGCCCTTTCGGGTTTTCACAAACGCTCGCCGGTAGTCCTGCTGTTTTTACTCACGGAGCCCGTTCGGGTTTTCATCCGTGCCTGTTTTGCTTAGGGACATACCGTTTTTTTTTTAACGAGGTCGCGCCCTTTCGGGTTTTCACGAACACTCGCTGGTAGCCCTGCTGTTTTTACTCACGGGGCCCTTTCGGGTTTTCATCCGTGCCCTTTTTGCTTATGGACATACCATTTTTTTTTATATTCTTTTTTTTTAAACGAGGTCGCGCCCTTTCGGGTTTTCACGAACACTCGCCGGTAGCCTGCTGTTTTTACTCACGGAGCCCTTTCGGGTTTTCATCCGTGCCCTTTTTGCTTATGGACATACCGTTTTTTTTTATATTCTTTTTTTCTTCTTCTTCTTCTTTTTTAACGAGGTCGTGCCCTTTCGGGTTTTCACGAACACTCGCCGGTAGTCCTGCTGTTTTTACGCACGGAGCCCTTTCGGGTTTTCATCCGTGCCCATTTTGCTCATGGACATACCGTTTTTTTTTGTCAGCCTGAGGATGTTGCTGCAGTAGTTTAGAGACGTTTCGGTCGTTTGCAAGTTTTAGGACATTGTGGTCCACCGTTAGTTTAAGGACGTTGCGGTCCGCCGTTAGTTTAAGGACCTTGCGGTCCGCCGTTAGTTTAAGGACGTTGCGGTCCGCCGCCGCCGTATTCGAGGCGAATCTCTAGTTTACTGACTTTTCGGTCAATGGGGCTTTCTCTATGACTGTACATGATGCCCCTGGCATATCCATCTTTCTCGGAGCATGCGGTTGTGGCGGGCCCACCTTCCAGTTTTCGGACAGCACGAGTTTGCCCTGTCGGTACTGGTCTTCAATCCAATTTTTGAAAACGAAGCAGTCCTCGATCGGATGACTTACTGCTCGATGGTAGGGGCAGTAATTAGGATCATTGACATCTCCCGGCTGTAGCGGACGTTTCGGATTCAGCAGATTGACGAATCCGTTGCGTACTGTCAGTTCAAACAGTTTCCTCGTTTCATCTTGGGGAAACGAGTAAGGACGTCCCAGTCTTTCTTCGAGTGATGGGCGTGGGCATATGTTGTTTTGGCGAACAACCGATTTTGAGTTGCTCGGCTGTTGTTGAGTATTGGCGACGAAGGTCATTTTTCCTTTTCCTTTATCCCTTTTGTTCGCTCCGTCGTTTGCGGGTCCGTGATTCTTTCCGGGTAGTACGCCCTTGCACGGATGAATGTTCTCATGACTCTTCAATTCTTCAGAGACGGATCCCTTGAAGAGAGGGTTGAAGGCTGTTTCTTCATCGGGGTCGTTCCTGTGGCAATTGCCGGCGACTCTTTTATACTCATCTGTCGTATTTTCCCGCCGTCTACGAGCTTCCCGCTTTGTTCTGTTGATGTAATGCCTATGAGTGACATACCCTTGCCACCAACACTTAAAGGAGTCACAGTCTTCGGTAGCATATGCGATCTTCTGATGATATAGGCAATAATTAGGATACGTCTCTATTCCACCGAGAGTGTTTTCTTCAGAGGGTGGTAGCTTCATTCCCAATGATAGGGCTTTGGCGAACCTTTTCCTCGTCTTGAATTTGTTTTTATCGGCAACGGATGTCTTTTGATTTGATGGGAGTGCCTCGACTCTTTCGTCTAGTCGGCGGTGTTTGGCTCCTTCCAGTATGGCCATCTCACGCTCTTGATTGGCTTTTACTTTCAGACGATTCTCATTCAGGAAAGCATTGATCATCTCATCTGACGGTCGCAGAATTTCTGGTTCAGGGTCCGTCCCTAGCTTCCCAGCGCAAGGAATTTCCTCGTCGTCTGTAAACGAATGGGAAATCGTATGACAGCTCGCCATTCTTCAGATTCATCCGACGAGCTGTCTCCCTCATCTTCTTCTTGAAAGGCGTGGTTGAGGAACTCTTAGAGTGTAATGGGAGTCTGCGCTTTCTGGTTGTATTCCTCCAGCGCGTCAATTTGTTTTTGTAAGTCCGTGCGCTCGTCGCCAGGCTTCACGGGCTTCTTGGATTTCTTCTTCTTCTTCTTCGAATATTTTGACGGCTGGTTGTGAGTGCTTGGGCCACTATTATCGATCTTTTGAGTTGGACGCGGCTTCAACATTCCCTCAATGATCTGAGGTTCCAATGGGTTCTTCCACCTAATCGCTGGGTATGCTTGATGATCGTTCAGCATCCTCTTTGTTTTAGGTGACAGCACAACCTCCCATGAGGTTTCTTCGACGAGAGAGCACGTTGCCCCCGGCATGTTCATCCTCTTAGAGGCGTGAGGTTGCGGCGGATTCACCTTCCACCTATCGGATAGCGCGAACTTGCCCTGTTGGTACTGGTCTTCGAGCCAATTTTTGAAGACGTAGCAATCTTCGATCGGATGACCCGGTACTCGGTGATAGGGGCAGTAGTTGGGATCGTTGACATCATTTGGTTGCGATGGACATTTTGGATCCGGCAGATTTATGAGTCGGTTACGCAACGCCAGCTCGAATAATCTTCGCGCCTTATCTCGGGGAAACGAGTAAGGACGTCCTAGTCTCTCCCCAAGGGGTACCTGCGAACGCATATTATTCTGACGAACAACCGGCTTCGAGTTACTCGGCTGTTGTTGAGTATTAGCGACAACAATCGCTTTTCCCTTCCCTTTTTCATTTTGGGAGTTCAGCTTTGGAAGAGGGGGTCTAAGGCCCATCTGATCCATTTGCGCTAGCTTGTCAATCAAGGCCTGGAAGGTAGTCGGCTTGAAGAACATCATAAATTACGAGATGGTTGCTTGCGGATCAAGGGTTCCCACAAACATACCCACTGCAGGAGCTTCTTCAATGCGCTGCTCGCACTTTGACCATAAGTTCCGCCACCGTATAGTATATTGAACCCATGTCTCGCCTGGCCTTACTCTGGCATTAATCAGTGCCGTCATCGGGGTGCGTTCACTGGCGCTTGCAAAACGCTGGGTAAACAACGGCTCCATCTCCGTGAAGGTCTTGATAGAGTCGTTAGGGAGCTCAAAGTACCACTCGAACGCTATGTCTAATAAGCTTCCAACGAACTTGTGAAGCAATAGTTTATCATCGCCACCAGTGTTGCCGCAGAGTGTCCTGAACTGGGCAACATGCTGGTGGGGATTGCCAGTCCCCTTATACACATGAAATTTGGGTATCGTGTAACCTGGCAGGTACTTGATCTGCTCGTACCAGCCGGGATACGGTCGCCCCGTTTTTACCACCTGACCCGCTGCTTCAGTCGCTTGATGAACCCGGATCTGCTGAGCTATATATTCGTCCAGGTCGGCTTTGGAGATTGCCTCCTCCTTGGCTGTTGACAGAGCCGGAGGAGGATTCGACGTTTCTCCCCTATCATCTTCAAGGGTGATCGGGGGATCTTCAGCAAGTGGATCCTGTTGAATCATCATGCCTACCATGTCCTGGAACAGGAAGGCCATTTTCTTTATGCTGGCTGCCTGTTCCGCAGCTTCTTTATCCTTCTTCTCCAGTATGCGACGAAGGAATTCGGCGTCAGTTTCTTGTTTCTGACGTTCATCCGAGAACGTTTCAGGGGTTTCTTTTGGCCCAGTGAGTGCGGCCATCACGGTCATCATCTCCTGGAGCTTTTGCTGTTTCTCCTGAGCCTTGGTCACTGACCGTGTAAGCGGTCTATGACCCGTGGATGCGCGGCTATCCTCCTTTCCCGATGCCATATAAACTGTATGAACTATCATGCCCTCGGACTTAGGGCGTTTAGGCTCACCACCTTTGGCATTTGCCGCAGGCGCGGGGGTTTTCTCCGGCCTTCTTCTTTTGTGGGCCGTTGAAGTGGAGGAGGCCGTTGCAGTGGGCACCCTGGTGATTGTTGTCCTCTGCTGTTTAATAGGACGGTCCTTTTCTTTTTGCACTTTCGCCTTCTTCTGTTGACGAGAATAACCTGGGTCAATCACGGAGTCTTGAACCCTCCGCCAAACCTTGTATATTTTTTAGGACAGCCGTTGAGGGGGCTGTTCTTGCTGTGTTTCCGGAACTCTCTCCACGGGCGGAGGAGATCTTTTCAATGTAGCGGTTGGAGAGTTCTTACGTACCCTCCTCAGCAGTTCAAAGCTGTTCCCAGTTGGAACAACAGCGTTGACTTCCACCTCTGGAGCCGGTGAAGTTAGCCCTGAGGGGGAGTTGCCCCCTTCCTTCCTCACTCGTCGCCAATGGCGACGTCGAGCATGACGAGCCGTTGGGACTGGCTCGGAGATGGAGACAGCCTCTTTTTTCCCCCTATCTGAATGAGGCGCCGCTGGTGTTAACCTCTCAAAGACTGAGGTTGTCCTTTGAGGGATGATATTCAACCTATCGAAGACAGATCCTCGAGCAGGGGCAAGAGCAGGAATAGTCAGTCTTGAAAAGACTGACTCTTTGACAGGAGAAGCCGCCTTGATGACTTCCGGAGCAGCGGCTATTGCCTTCCTTGGGACAACCACCTTGGGATTCACAGGCTTCTTGGTGGGCCCCTCGGAGTTTTGATCCAGCTTCGCAAAGACAGAGGCTGTTGGCTTGGTAATGGACGACCTGTTGACAGGGGCCTTCATAACAGTGAGCCGGTCGAAGACCGACTTCTTGTTCACTTCCGGTGTAGGCATTGGCATAGAGAAGCTTGAAGGCGGGATCATGGTCCCGAAAAACAGGCCAGTGGTGGCCTGGGTCACCTGTTCAACCGGCAAAGCGAGGAAGGAGGCCGCTTGGAGCCCATATGCTACACCTCTAGGTGAGGTGGAGCGTCCATTGCAGTGGCACTTCGAGCAGTTCATACAGTTAGAGGTCATTGATGCTTGAGTTCTACGCCAGGCAAAAGACCAAATCTTAGTAACTTGAAATCCGAAGGCAACTATTAACAAACCGCGATTCGTTCGCGAATACGACACACGAAGTGTGGAGTGGAAAGAGGAAAAGATCCCACCCGGCGTGCCAGAATCTGTTTCCCTCCGAAAGACGGCGACGACGTTAGGACGTCTAGCTTGAGATTCGGGGCAGATGCTATATGGTTTTATCCGTCTACCTCTCCGAAGATGCCAAGTTGATTTATGGCACCGTGTATTGGATGTTTAGACGGATGCGGCCGATGTAGCAGACTTCGTCAGATTCCCCCTCGCTTGAGGGGGTTTTGATTGTGGGGACGCTCTTCCCTGCAGGCGCAAGCCCCTGCAGTTAATTACGCTACCGCATCGTGGTAACAACTTTCTCCTTCTCTAGAATTTCACTTCGTGTCATGGGTGTTTGTTTTGTTTGTGGTTGCCCGTGGATTGTATACGGAGACTGAGTAATGCCGTCGCCCGTAGGACGTGGATTAGTCCAAATCCGTATTTACTTAGATTTAGGTTTGGTGTTTTTAGTTTAAGGATACGTTAGCCACATTGAGGCTAAGATCAACTTAAACGTTCGTTAAGGATACGTTAGTCCGGTTTGAGACTAAGATCGACTTAACATGGTGATCCATTTAATATATGGCCATCGGGACTCGTCACCTCTCTGACGTCGCTAAGGAATTACAACGACAGGTGTCAGAGGAGTTCGGAGATGTACCCTTGAACCGAAGTTGATTAGGGAATATGTAGTCTGTTTGAATGTTTAAGGATACGTTATCCGTGTTTGGGGATAAGATCAACTTAAACGGGATTGTTTAGATCCGACAAAAGAGCGTCTGGGGGCTCTATTGTTCTAGTTTAAGGACGTAGTGGTCCATGTTCCAGTTTAGGGACGTGGTGGTCCATCGCCAGTTTAAAGACGTGGTGGTCCATCATTAGTGTAAAACGTTTCGGTCAAATATTAGTTTAAGTACGTTTCGGTCCAATATTAGTTTAAGGACGTTTCGGTCCACGAGTTTAAGGACCCCGCAGTCCATATTAATGTATGGTCATCGGGACCCTTCACCTCTCTGACGTCGTTGAAGGATTACAACGATCGGTGTCAGAGGAGTTCGGAGATGTACCCTTGAACCGGAGATAAATTGATTTAGGAGAGCAATTTTGCTCAGTCAATTTAATTTGAGGACTTACGGCCATGATTGGACTAAGTCCAGTTGAAAAATGTTCCACACTTTTATTTGTTTTTTGGCCTGTACTAGGGCTTGGCCCATTTTTAAATAATGCATTGCATTATTTTCGATTTTGGGTTGCGCTCTGCCCATAAAGGATGCAGAGCATCAATTTGTTTTGGGCTCTGCCCATTTATTAATGATGCAGAGCATCAATTTTACTTGGGCTCTGCCCTTTTTATTGCTTTGCAATTTATTTTGGCCTGTTAGGTCTTTTTGACTTAGGACTGGCCCTTTAGCAAAAGAAATGCATTGCATTCTTAGGCGCTTTGCACCAATCAAAGAGCGCAAGCGCTTGTGGTGACGACACGTGTCATGCAAGCGCAGTGCGCTGCGCTTGCGCTGCTGACACGTGGCGCACTCTGGTGAGTTGCGCCAATTACAGAGAGCAAAGCTCTATCTTAAAGCGCATAGCGCAAGTAGTTCAGATGCTGACACGTGGCGCTCTCCCAAGAGCGCAACAGCGCAGTTTGCAAGTGCAAGGCACTATAAATTTGAGAATCTTTTAGATTCAAGAACCAAAGGTTCATAACAGAAATGCAAAGCACTGTTTGCTTTCTTGATCTAATTTAGATCAAAGAAAACAAATTTCTCTTGTTTTAGGAACCAGAGGTTCATAAAAAAGTGCAAAGCACTGTTTTTATTTTGTTTTTTATTAAAGATCGTTGATCTTGTTTTTGGATCAATGATCTGTCAGAAGAAATTCTTCTATCTAAAAGGTCTTTTACCTTTCTTTTTTGGAATTTTCTCAGAGTTCTCTCTGTTTAATTTCTCAAAGAATGTTGATGCCTTTGAATTGAGGTCTAGGGTCCTTTTTATAGTGCCCATAAATTAGTTAAATTTGTTAAAGAGATCTTTCTCTGAGTGATTTGGGGAATTTTCCCCACCGTTGGATTTTTGATCCAAGAGCTTCTGTTTTACAGAAGAAAATATTCTTATTTTACTAAGAACAGAAAGATTTCTTTAAAATCTTAATTCTGTATAGCGCAAATGCCCCAGCGCGTGACACGTGTCAAGCAGCGCACAGCGCAGCGCAACTGCGCTAGCGCATCCGCGCTGACACGTGTCGCGCAGCGCAAGGCGCAGCGCAAGGCGCAGCGCAAGGCGCAGCGCAACTGCGCTAGCGCATCCGCGCTGACACGTGTCGCGCAGCGCAGTGCCTGCATAACTGAAGCGTTTCTTTTTTTTTTTAGAGCTTTGCTCTGATTGGGCGCGCCTTCTTGGGCGCTGTGCTCCCTGACGTGTCTGATTTTGACACGTGGCGCTCTGCGCGCAGCGCAGGGGATCTGAAGCGTTGCTTCATTTATTTTAACTTTAATTCTCACTTTAATTTTCAAGACAGAGCTTTGCTCTAATTGGAAGAAAACAGAAGCATTGCTTCTTTTTCCACCTTGGAATTTGAACAGAGCTTTACTCTGATTGGGGTAAACAATCAAGTCCATGCTCACACTTATTCACATATGGTCATGTTGGACCAAATAAAAAGTTCTTTTTGTAGATACTTTTTATTTGTTGCAAACTCTTTTAATCTTGATCTATATTCTGTCCCGTTTGCAGTTCCGGCTAAAACCGTCATTTCTGTGCATGTTGTGTACCGTTTCCAGTGTTTTTGCTTGCGTACCTGTAATCTGTACTAATGAGCAGACACGAATTAAATATCACTGTTTATTAACAAAATGATAAAAAAAAATGTGTGGTATTAAAATGTAATAAATCGTGCTGAACAACAATATAAATACCGTCCGCATGACTAAGCATGCCGATCAACACAGTAGAACTAAGCACATAAATATCGGATATCATTTTATTCGTGAGCATTTCTCATCCGGTGATATTATTCTTGAATATGTTTCTAGTAAGTTTCAACTTACTGACATTTTCACAAAACCGCTTGATTTACAAAGATTTAAGTTTATTCATCGTGAGTTAAACATTTATGACATTTAATTTATTTTCATGACTGAAATTTTCTGTTTTAAATGATGTTTTTGATTTTTTTCAGCGTTTTTAGAAAACTATTATTTCTGAAAATGGTCAGATGACCGGTCGACCGAAAAAAATTCATTCATCTCTGGATGTCAGTTTTCCAAAACGGTCGACTGATCAGTCGACCGCACGAGCTCGGTCTTCTATAATTGGGGCTTTCTAAATATAAATTCATATCTTCAAAACTTTTATTTCTCGAAATTTCTTTCTTAAAAAAAAATATCATCAAATTTCCTCACAATTTTCTCAAATCTCCTCAAATATCTTTGCATATTTTCTAGATTTTGGATATCAAGGTTAGTATTTTTGGGTTTCTTGTTCCTTTTGTAGTTTCTCTCTCATCTTTCCAAGCTCATCCATACCACCAAAAACAAAAGTTGCTGTACCCAATAAGCAAAAGAAACAAATCGACTTTGATGATGATCTCTTCCGATCTAAGCAAGCACAAGAAGATTTTCTTACAGAGTTCCATGAAAAACCCATTCGATGTGGCTGGTACATCAACTTCCAGGATCTCGAACGATTTCCAAATGTCATCCACTGCTTTTGAAATCAACAATGGGTAAATTTTCTATCCCTAAAAATTCCCACATACCCTCTCTTGGTTAAGTATTTCTATGCAAATCTAAATGTTGAGGAAGATGGCACATTAACTAGTTATGTTTGTGGAAAAGAAATTGAGCTTCACCTGACCTTTGTTAGCAAAATTCTCGGAGTGCCTCATGGAGGATTTAACCCATATGGAGTATCATTAACCGAGTTTTCTTTTGATAAATATGAGTCTAACATAAAGCATGCTAGAGATATGATATATGCTGTAAACGATCATCATGATAGTGATAAGTTTAATACTTTTTGTAATGATAGGCGAGTCATAACAAGGGTATTAATTCATAATGTGTTCCCTAAGAAAGGGGAAAAATATGCAACTCGTAATGAGGCTAAAACAATTACTTTCATGATTTTAGATTATATTCTCGTAAACTTTCCAGAATTATTCATCTCCACTATTATAGATACCTATCAAAAGAAGAATAAGGCTTTGGTTTATGGATGTGCTTTAACTGAGATTTTCAAGTATTTTAGGATTGAGGTGGAAAAATATGAACCACCAGTCGAGGGAGATTTTAATACGGAAACTTTGTCATTGATGGGTCTTTAAGAAAGCACACGGAAACATCGACAAAGTGATAGCCCACATGTTTCGTCTCCTCTACCTCCACAAAACCCAAGATAAGCTCCTCCTTCATATTTCGACGGGTCAGTGCAATTCTGGGAAAAGTTAGACGAACGATTCATTAGCCTCAATCTCGCAAATAACGAACACCATCAGTAACTTGCCAAGTAGTATCATACCTTGGATGAGCAGCGACAGCGAATTATGGAGGAAGTTCTTGAGAATAGTAGAAGGATGGAAGAATATTTCCATGGCAGCAGTGGTAGCTATTAGTTGGTTTTTCGGTTGGTTGATTCTCTTGGTGGTTATAATAGGTAATATTTTCTATGTTGCTTTTATACTTTTAGATTTTTGTATGCTTTTTGGAATTTCGTATGCTTTTTTTGGACTTGTTAAACTCTGCTCCTATGATCATTTTTAACTATGACTTGTTAAAAATCTAGTTTATGCATATTATTCGTTGTTGGTTTTTACCTATGATCATTGTTTTTTTCGGATATATGTCTAACATTATATTTGTGGTACCTCTTTTTGATTATAACAAAAAGGGGGAAGATAGAGACTCATTGATTCAGGGGGAGACTGTTGGCTATAGTGTCCTCAAGGCAATTATTGAATCGCAGGCACGCGATTGCGATGATTGAGGAAGGACCTATACGGATAGAACAGTCTTACTCAAAATAATAGTATACTCTCTGGTTTGTCTTTATCATCATGTACATGCATTATGTGGTATTACAGATCACTATTACATGTTGATCGAGCCCATAGGATTCTTGCTTGACTACCAGCATTATGATGGCGATCTTATACGTGAGAGCTGGGTGGTCTATAAGCACATCCTTAAATGTCCCTAGTCGTGGAAGTATCGAGACTAGGTATTGATACTCCAGAGTAGACTAGTGTGTACTTATCGAGACCCCGACGAGGGGCGGTGGCCAGGTCTCACAAGCCATTGGTGTTAGTTTGTTCACCTAAGATAGTATACAGGTGCTCATTATGTTATGAGTACACTGGACGGACTCGCCGCGAATCTGCTAGTTGGTAGTATATCTATTGTCAGATAGCAGTTCCCAGGTGACATAAGTGCAGGTTAGTCTGTTGACCTGAGATCGTTATTTGTCTCGTGTGAGTTCACACTGTGCTTTGATTACTACCCTATCACGGTTCAAAGGAGTCGTGCAAACAGGTTTTAGTTAGGTATAGTCCCGAGCCACATGGAGGCAGTGAGCGAATCGTCGGGGATTCATCTCTCCCGGTATTGGGGGTTGAGGTCGCGTTGTGCATGGGTGGCCATCACCAAAAATCCTTGGCCAAGATAGTCAAGAATTACTGATTTTGATCAATAGTTTCTCAGTTGGTGATGGGCTTCATACTGACACGAAATGTCGTGTTATTAGGGGTCTGACTTTATCCACCCCCTAGAGTCGATATGATATACTCTTAGATGAACAGACCGGACTGGACGGATATTATCACGGACAGGCTTAGTAGAGGTTCGGATGAGTTTGCTCCCCGGCCTCCCTTTTGCTCAATACCTGGGTAGCCGTTACGTACAGCTAGTGCCGCTGACGTGCATATGGTTAAACCCACTGCCATCGTATTGACGAGTCTTTAAAGTCCCATACAGAGGGTTTCCCTGCTTCGGACGAAACGATGTAGAGGCCGTATGGTTTTACGGCAGGGTTCGATCATATACGTGCACTTGTGCACGTATCAGGATTCGGACGGATAATACTAGTGGCTTTGGTTTAAGCCGGATTCTAGTATTATATTGTTGGATTATTTTCGTCTCTTTGTATTCGTATTTTTCGGAATACGGATGCGAGTATGTATATACGGATGAGGGGTAATCTTGTAATTTATTACAAGGTGCTTCTAGAAGATACCACCTCATTTAGTTTTAACCATTTAGGATTAAATGGTTAATGAGGTGGAAAGAATGAGGTGTTTATTGCATTTATTGTGGCATAGTTTTATAGTGACTCATGGTTACTATTCAAGCATGCTTGGTTATTTGTTTGTTGTGAGATATTTTAAAGTATTGAGATATTTTGTTGACTTGAGATATTTATTTGGATACTTCATTATTGCTCACAACACAAGACTTAGCCATTTTTCTTGAGTTGCCTCTCACTCTCATTCTCAAGCTTCTTCTTCTACCTCCACCCTTCAAGTCTCATGTGTTGAGAAAGCTAGGGTGTTTGGAGACAAATTAATCCATCACTACACTCTACATCCTCCGGGC
The DNA here is from genome assembly GCA_030015575.1 of Agapanthus africanus. Classification (NCBI taxonomy): domain Eukaryota; kingdom Viridiplantae; phylum Streptophyta; class Magnoliopsida; order Asparagales; family Amaryllidaceae; genus Agapanthus; species Agapanthus africanus. The sequence continues at coordinate 848,893,113 of CM057338.1, read as the reverse complement.
TATCTAGTTTAGTAAACTAGGTACCCTAGTTACCTCGGCTATTGAGGTAGGAGCTCGGAATACAAATCTTCAGGTGAATCATCTTCGATGGAGGGAGACCAGAGATCAAGCTAGATCATGGTGGCCTCTAGGAGCTTGGGAAGGTGGTTGAAGACCAAAGGACACGAATCGATTCGGTATAACCATTCTTAACTCCTATATATTTAGTTTGCTAGTTTAGGGTTCATGGTAGATCCGGATAGAGGGTTGTGTTTGTGCCAGTTTTGAAAAATTTTATTCCGCAATTGGCCACGGTTTGATGGCTAGGGCGCTTGCATAACCCAAAATGGTATCAGAGCCAACCCATAAACCCTATACTAGCAGTTTAAACGTTGTTTTAAATAACGAAACCGAAATAACTCCGAAACAATACGACGAATATTCCAGTTTCTGTCGATCTTGAATTGGTCTTCAAAAATTATTTAAACAATTGCAGAAGACTACCCTTGTGACTACAAGAACACACACCAAAAACGAGACCCACACTCTTTTGTACGGCCGGAGAGATCGGACTTTTGACCGGCGTCGCCGGTTTTGTGGAGGGCTTGGGCCTTAGGGTTTTGGATGTGTTCTAGTCTCTGGAATATTGATTATATGGTATTGTTTTTTCCCCAGATTTCATATTGTGTTATCATTTGTTTGGAGGCAATCCGGAGTATTTCGAAGTCGTTATTTTTTAACACTGTTTAAAAGTTTTCAGTACATACATTACTATATGCGACCATGAATGTCATTACAGCAGTACAACTCGTTCAATTGTTATATATCTTTTAGACGGGTTTACAAACATGACATTCACGTTGATGTTATGTGTTGTCGTGTGGTTGTGGTTGGATCGCCGTGGTGGATAGCCAGTGGTGCAATGATAGTGGTACAGTTCAGATTCATTTGTACATTTGATATTGCGGGGCGAGCGTCCGACATGTGGACTGCTGTCTCTGCCAGTTTGTATATTATTTGTTTGGGGCACGACCGGGTTGAGGTCGATGTCACCCTTGTACATATTTATTTTCTTTTTTGTATTAGGATTACCCCGCGGTGGAGTGCACGAATAGCCGGGTTCTAGAAGACAACGGGTCCGCATCTCATAGAGTTGAGACGGAGGGGACCTTACTTTAGAATTGGTGGGCTATTCGCCGCACTCGTAGGGGGTATAGGTTGACCCACGGAGGGGTGCTCAAGTTACCGGATTCCGTGAAATACTGGGTGGCCCATTCACGTTGTTGATTGGGGTTGCCTCGCTTCTAGGATTGGCGGGTAACTTGCTGCACTCATAGGGGTCTTGGTTTTCATCGCACAGGCTATCCACACGATAGAGAACGTCGGGTCTCATTTGCGGCTCAAGTGAAACCCGAGACTCCAAGATTATCCACCACTCTATATTGTTGGCTGAGATTCTGTGATATTGCTTGTATCATGTCTGGGAAGAATGTTATATATATTTATATATATACTAGTAGATGTTGTATATGTTTTGCACCCACGCTAGTCTAGCCCCTGCTTTGCCGTTATTTAAGTAACCTAACGGGTGATGACGGGGCCCATTGGCGAATGCAGATGGCATATACGTGCATTTTATTTTCGTTCTTTTCTGGTGTGATATGTTTAATTGATGGGACTGCGTTGATTCTGATTAATGCAAGGAAAACAAACCTATATGATGTTGTTGGAGCCAAGTTTTTTAAAAACTGACATTACAGACGTTTTCTTTTGCTTTGCACAGTGGTGTTCAATTGGGAATATCCTGCACCTCATTCGACGAGGCAAGAGCCGAGATCCCTTCATCGGGAGTGAGCTCTTGAGCAAAAGTTTGTGTCAGGGTAATAACATCACTATAGTCGATTCTTTTGCTTTGCATCGTGGTATTCAGTTTGGAATATCCCGCACCTCATTCGATGAGGAAAGAGTCGAGATCTCTTCACCGGAAGTAACCTCTTTAGCAAAAGTTTTTGCCACTACAAATTTGTAAAACCACTTGGATTCCTTCAATGATATCAAGTTCATTATGTTACTGGTTTTTCGCCAAAAACCAGTCGTAGGCCTCCGTCATTTCGGATTGGTAGTGCTTAGTATTCGTGCTACGCATTTCGATCTTTAGTCGAGGCGTAGTGTTCGGTGGCTACGTAATGCTTTTCCGTTGCATGATAATGTGATTGGTTAGGATAGTTGTGCGATCATTTTGATCTTTAGTCAAGGCTCGTACGGGTGGATCTAATGCAATCAAAATAACGATGGGTAGAACTTGATTAGGACCTTTTGACATTTTGATCTTTAGTCAAGGTCACTTGGGTCCTAGGGGTAAAAACCACATCGGGAGTTTCAAACATACAGGAAACTTGTCAGGCATGCGCATACCTTTTGAAGTGTGGTGACTTGAGTGGCTTCCATTAAGTTATCATGCGATGATAGTTGGATCCCGATTCCCACTGATGAGTAGGATTACTCCTCGGGTGATTTTTGATGATCCCGACTAATTCTCTTTTTAGGGTTTGGAGGAGAATTCGAGGAAACAGTGGGAGACATCCTGATTAGATAAAGTGATTAACCATTCTGATCTAGGTTAAAGTGCACGCTAAGTGTTTATTTTCTCTCTCTCTCTTTAGCAGCGACCATGGCCCGAACCTAGACTAAAACTCTTGAACCAAGTTAAACCGAACCTTCTTAAAAACACTTTGGCTTTTGGATTGTCACGGAGTTGCATATATCATTGCCGCTCCTACATCACCTTTGCTTTTCTCCAGAACACTTCGTATCACTACGAAAATCCATATAGCTTGGATATTCCATCGTATAGTTACATACGAACTCGAAGGAATTTGTTCTAGTTCGAGGATGGATTATGGTTCTGAACAAATTGAATAGGATTATTCGGTTGTCTTTTCCCTTTACTTTCTCTCAGGTTGCGAGAGCTCCTAGGATTAGGAGAGTACACATATTGCGCTTATTGGATAGTCTACTTTCAAACCATAGGCAGGTGCCGAAAGGTAGGGAAGGAAGAAAACCAATTAGCCTAAGTGTAGTGTACAGAAGGTTATAAGTAAAGACAAATAAAGGGATTAGAAAGAGGGCGAAGAAAATTGCTACTGCTATCATTCACGACAAAACCGTGTATACCCCTGCTAGTCATACATCCACTTTGGATTTCTCCAGAATACTTCATATCACTATGAAGATCCATAATGCTTGGATATACCATCGTATAGTTACATACAAACTCGAAGGAACTTATTCCAGTTCGAGGATGGATTCTGGTTCTGGAGAAATAGAATAGGATTATTCAGTTGTTTTTTCTCTTCACCTTCTCTCAGGTTGCAAGGGCTCCTGATATTAGGAGAGTACACCTATTGGGGTTATTGGACAGTCTTCTTCCAAACCTGGCTGGTGCCGAAGGATAGGGAAGAAAGAAAATCAATTAGCCTAAGTGCGGTGTACAGAAGGTAATAAGTAAAAACAAATAAAGGGATTGGAGAGATGGCAAGGAAATATACGGTTACAGTCATGAATCAAGATAGTGGAAGAGCCATTACTAGGAATACCCGGATACCCCTTCGGAACATTTTTCATATTTCAGATTTTCTATGCGATGTTAAGTGAAAACTGTTTTCCCAATTGGATTCTAACTCCAGGGTATGTATTTACCAGGTTTGATTCTCACATCTGTATGACGTTACAGATGGTGAGTGGGAGTGAGATATTGGGAACTAGGTGATTAGATCCTCTGTATATGAATTCTTTGTAATTGGTGATATTTAAGGAAATCACCTGGGTTTTGCCTGACGACAAATATTTGGTTTTGAATATCCGATGTTATGCACCAATTTCAAACTGATATATATGTACGTTTATTTTATAAAGTGAGATATAACTTTTTGAAATTATTTCTATCACATTTACCTATATCAGTTGATGATTAGGTAAGGTGAATTCAACAGCGGTGTAATTCTTCTTAACCATAGTACAGTTTTCAAGCTACAACGCACAGGGTCTGAGTTATTGAACTCAGGGGACTTATACAAAGTATTGTATGTTGTCCGGTGTCCGTAAGGATAAAGGGGTTGGTACTCATACTATATTCTGTTTACTCATGACTTCTCCGGTTCTAGACAAGTATTTCGTAGAAATACAAGGTCCGGATTTTGAGAAGTTATAGGTATAAGAATGAAGTAGAGAACCATATGTTGCAAGACAAAGGGTTGGTACTCATACTATATTCTCTTTACTTTTGACTTCTCTAGTTTTAGACAAGTATTTCGTTGAAATACAGGGTCCAAGTTTTGAGAAGTTATAGGTATAAGAATAAAATAAAGAACCATTTGTTGGAAGTATCAGGATTCTTCGAGGTAGTCGAAGATGTAGATACTTGTGCTAAGTATTCCGTTGTATTTAATGGTTTTGAGAACTTGCTTCTCTTTCAGGTTACTCATATGTGGATGCACTCCTAGATGAGTAATGCTGCTTGGCCTCCTTCCATTTGGTTGATATGCACTGGAAACAGCTGCATGATTTTTGAATCTGGTTCCAATTAAATTTGTGCTTTTGTTTCTATATTCGATATATAGAATTGATTCATATCTTAATGATGTTAAGATATATGGAGTTTTCTGGCTGATGCTTAAAACCAGAATCTGGATAAACTCTAGGCACGTTTCAGTAATTGCAGTTTGTGGGTTATCCCGGGCTTCGACGAGGGTTAACTTTCTACCATCAGGAAGATCAATAGTTATATTGTTCTTGACTGTCCATAGTTTTAGTAAAATGGATTCTTTTCAGAAAACATTAGTGGGAGTATGGTAGAACTAGAAGTGATTCCAGAACCACAAACGATTACTGAAAATTTATTTGAACCTAAAGATTCAATTGGATTCGACATTCCATTAGCCACTCCGCAGATTTGGTGGGTAACCTCAGACACCTGAGAGGTACTTCGATCTTCTCAGAGATGGTGACGGGAAGGTTCTTGTTTACCCAGACTTGCCATTGTTGCTATTCTAGACTATGAGACCTGGCAGGAGGATGAGTATAACGTCATTCTAAATTAGTTTTAGAAAGTGCACGTGTATATGACTCTGCCAGAAGGTTGTTGTAGTCAGTGGGAACAGCGGAAGCTTAGTGGGCAAGTAGCTTATGTCTATTTATAGACTAAAGCAAGTATAGCGGAAATAGATTATCTATTTTTGATGTGACAGTCATAGGTTTTGACTTCATCAGAATAGGAGATGGATCTGGTAAGAAGGTAGTAGAGAGTGATGTCCAGGTATTTGAATGACATGCACTTGATAGGGAGGGATCTTCCTATACTGTGATCGGTTGTATACTGTGGTTGTCACAAGGTATTTCTCCACATGGAATATGGATAAAATATCAGGGATTCTGGTTACTAGATCTATGGTTTTAGATCTAGATTTGGAAAGTGTCCCAATTTGGATACTTTGACATTATTCTAAAGGTGTTTTAGAATGGAAGACTCCTGGCGTGGTGGTGTACCTGCAAATGATGGAGTCATCCTCTCTAAAGAGATATCTTACAGACTGATGGGGAGAGGGGGTTGCATGATAGGCATATCACTTGCTTAGGCAATTGAGTCAATCATGAGATGTCAAGTACCACACCATATATTGCTTTCGCACTGGCTGTAATAAGCATATATATTAATCCAATCGTGGAGAAACGTTGGGAAGCAGTTATGAACATAAGTGGATGTTCTTAGGATATGGTAACGGCAGCCTCTTTCGGGAGACGGTTATCATTTCAAGCTTCCAAGGTGACCTGGATGACAAAGTGGCTGTCAGAGTTATAGTGTTCCCTCTTTTGAGGGACAGTATGTTGGACAGGTGATCCAAGCGGATACTATGGAAGGCATAGCGTAGGATATTGATTAAATTCAGTGAATGATACAATCTAAAAAGTTTATTGGATTTGAAGTTCATTTATGAACTGAGTCCTATCAGATATCCAGACAAATTCTAAGACAGGCATTACTCATTTAGGGATATAGTCTTTCTCCGTGAAGTTGAGATATTGAGAGATATAGAAAGAAATATTGGAGCGGATGCACTCATTGAGGCTATTTCTCGAGCACAATAGTTTCACAAACGAGCTTTGCGAAACTGATTAGTAGGGAAGTTGGGTGTTCGGTATCATACGAGCTGTGAGTATGCGATACCGCAATAATTAGTCTTAAGTACAAGTGGGAGATTGTTGACTATAATGCCCTCAAGGCAATTATTGAATCGCAGGCACGCGATTGCGATGATTGAGGGAGGGCCTATACGGATAGAATAGTCTTACTCAAAATGATAGTATGCTATCTGGTTTTTCTTTATCATCATGTACATGCATTATGTGGTATTACAGATCACTATTATCTGTTGATAGAGCCCATAGAATTCTTGCTTGACTACCAGCATTATGATGGCGATCATATACGTAGGAGCTGGGTGGTCTATAAGCACATCCTTAAATGTCCCTAGTCGTGGGAGTATCGAGACTGAGTATTGATACTCCAGAGTAGACTAGTGTATACTTATCGAGACCCCGACAAGGGGCGGTGGCCAGGTCTCATAATCCATTGGTGTTAGTTTGTTCACCTAAGATAGTATACAGGTGCTCATTGTGTTATGAGTACACTGGACGGACTCGCCGGGAACCTGCTAGTTGGTAGTATATCTATTTTCAGATAGCAGTTCCCAGGTGACTGTTGAGTTTACCTAGCACCTCATGAAGGGTTCGGAAGCATCACATGTACCAAAGATTAAATTTTTAGGGTGCTATGTAAGCATACAAAGAATCATTCCTAGAAAAATTAGGGTTTCAAAAACAACACTTCATCACAAGTAGGTTAAGCTAGGGTTTTGAGAGTACAACCTTTGTAGCTCCCTACGCTAGACTCCTCGGCTACTTGGGGTTTGGAAAAGGTCCACTTGAACTCCTCTAGGTCCACGATGATCCACCCGGAGTCCGCTTTGTCCAAGCTTGCAACTTCACCTGATCAAGAGAAAGAAATGAAGCTAACACTCTAAACAAGTGGGCAAGACTTGTGTAGAATGATGTTGTGGTGGCTTTTCTCACTTCAAAATCCTAACTTGGTGAGTTTTTTGCTCACTAGAAAAATCTAGAGAGCAAAGGAAGAAGGAGGAAGTAGATGATGGCCTTTTAGAACAAGAGAGAAAGATCATCCCATTTGAAAAATAGAAAATATATGAATATATATTTTCCACTTCTCATCTCAAACCATGGTTAAACAATAAAGATATTATTGAACTTGAGTTAAAACATAAAAGGAAAGTTAATCCATGGTTAAATGGTGGGTGAGCATGGTTAGGTCAAAGAAGAGTGTAGAAAGAAACCATGAATTATCCTTTCCTTTTTCTATTTGTTTTAAAACAAATGCAATAATAATACATATATATAAAACCATGGTGTGAGTCTTATATTGCCACCATTTTCTATGTATATACAACCATGAAGGATGATGTATGTATGTATGTATGTGTACATGCACATCCATACATGCATGCATACATCCAAAAATACAAGAAAGGATTTCTAGTGAGAAACTAATGGTTAAATAATAAATCAACTCTTGATTTATCAATCCGGCCATATCACATACGACCCAACCAAAAGCACGCTGCCCGATTAATATACAGTATCTTATACGCGCATTTTAACCGGGTCCATGCGCATATCGCATACGCGCACCACAACGTTTCTCCTGGACTAGGTAACTCCTTTGTGGGACTCTAAGACTCGTCAATACGCCGGCAGTGGGTGATGATCATATCAAGCACCCCCAAGCTGCAAGCGGTCAGCTAAACGTAACGGCCACCCGGGTATTGAGCGATCAGAAAAAAACAAGCGAACTTGCTACAACTCCCGTCGAGCCAACCGGCAACACTACCCATGCAGTCCGGTCTCCTCGTCTGATATGTCGCATATCAAGTCTAGGGGTGGTAAACGTCAGACCCCAATAACCGATAAGTCGTGCCGATGTGAGGCCCATAACGGGTCGAGAAACTACTGGTAACACTTACCAGTAAATCTCTAAAATAGCCTTGGCCAGGGACTTCCCTGTTACGGCCAATCGAGCACGGCGCAACATCAACCCCCAATACCGGGAGAGACGAAACCCCTCCTATCGCTCATTGCCTCCATGTGATTCGGGACTGTACCCAATAACCACCGTTTTGCACGCCCTCATGGACGTGGTAAGGTGGAAATCAAAGCACAGTGGGGATCACATAAGACTCTATGACGATCTCGGGTCTACAGACTAACCTGCACAAGTGTCACCTGAGAACTGCAATCTGACGTGAGGTATAATACCATCTGGGAGTTCTTGGCGAGTCCGTCCAGTGTACCCAGTCTCCACTGAGCACCCGTATACCATCTCTGATGTCAAACACCAATGGATATGGGATCATCCATCGCCCATCTCATGGGTCGAGAAGCGTATACGCTAGTCTACACTGGTATATCGATGCCCCATCTCGATACACCCACGACTAGGGACCTTGAAGGATGTACTTATGGACTACCATGTCCCCACTAGTATGATCCACATCATAGTCCAGGTAGTCAAGTACACATCCTAAGGGCTTTACCAACATGTAACTATAAGACAGTATAAAGAGACAAGTATACATGTTAAGATAAAGAGCAACCAGATAGCATACTATCATATCGAGCAAGAAAGTCATCTCTATATATATGTCCAAGCATCCAATATAATATACATCATCTGTACAATACTGGCATCTAGGGCATACATACAACTAACAATCTCCCACTTGCACTAGGGCCAGCTGCTGTAGTATCGCATACCGAGCATCCCGAAGAGTCTCTCAAACTGTATCTGGGGAATGGCCTTCGTGAGTGGATCCGCTGTGTTATTCTTCGTGTCAACCCTCCTGACCTCGATCTCCCGGCGATCAACTATCTCCCGGATCAGGTGATACCGCCTCAGAATATGCATGGATCGCTGATGGGACCTTGGTTCCTTGGCCAAAGCCACCGCTCCATTGTTATCGTAATACAAAGGTATTGGATTCTCAATGGATGGAACCACTCCAAGTTCAGTAGTGAACTTCTTGATCCAGATAGCCTCTTTGGCAGCATCGTTGGTAGCGATGTATTCAGCCTCCATCGTCAAGTCTGCCACGGTTTCCTGCTTGGAACTCTTCCAGCTAACCGCCCCTCCGTAAAGGGTAAAGACAAATCCCGACTGCGACTTAGAGTCGTCCTTATCACTCTGGAAGCTCGAATCGGTAAAGGACTCCACTTGGAGTTCTCCGTTACCATACACCAAGAGCATCTCTTTAGTCCTTTGTAAGTACTTGAGAATGCTCTTCACAGCTGTCCAGTGACTCTCTCCAGGATCAGCTTGATACCTGCTCACTATACTTAGTGAGTATGCTACATCGGGTCTGGTACATAGCATCGCGTACATGATAGAGCCTACAGCCGAAGCATAGGGTATCCCTTGCATGCGAGCTCTCTCCAAATCAGTCTTGGGAGACATCTCTTTGGAGAGAGTGAGCCCTGAGATCGTGGGTAAAAACCCACGTTTGGACTCTTCCATACTAAACCTCTTTAGTATGGTGTCAATGTACCTGGATTGGGACAATCCCAATATCCGTTTGGATCTATCTCTATAGATCTTAATTCCCAATATGCAGGAGGCATCACCAAGATCTTTCATTGAGAATCTTTGTGATAAGAAGAGCTTGACCAATTGCAGCATAGGAATGTCATTTCCTATCAAGAGTATGTCGTCCATGTACAATACGAGGAAGACAACCTTACTCTCTGCCACCTTCTTATAGATACAAGGTTCATCTACGTTTTTGACGAAATCAAACTCTTTGATAACGACGTCAAAGCAGATGTTCCAACTCCGCGATGCTTGCTTTAATCCATAAATGGATTTAAGCAGCTTGCACACCTTCCCGCTGCTCCCACTATCTACGAAGCCCTCTGGCTGAGTCATGTACACGCACTCTTCTAAATCACCGTTTAGAAAGGCGGTCTTAACATCCATTTTCTAGATTTCGTAGTCATGATATGCAGCAATGGCAAGCATGATCCGGATGGATTTAAGCATAGCCACTGGAGAAAAGGTTTCGTCATAGTCCACACCTGGTCTTTGACGAAAACCCTTTGCAACAAGTCTAGCTTTGAAAGTCTCCACTTTCCCATCTATACCAAGTTTTTTCTTGAAGATCCACTTGCTCCCAATGGGTTTTACCCCTTCAGGAGAAACTTCCAAAGTCCATACTTTTTTGGTGTACATGGATTCCATTTCGGACCGCATAGCATCCAGCCATTTCACTGAGTCCCTACTCGTGATGGCCTGCTCGAAGCTAGTTGGGTCATCATCAACCATGATGCAATCCTCGCTCCTACCATCAATGAGAAAACCGTAGTATCTCTCAGGTGGATGAGAAACCCTGCTAGATCGGCGGAGCGGCTGGGGTTCGTCAGGTACTACTGAATCCTCTGGTTCTACTAAGTCTTCTGTTATAGTTTGTGTCGCTGGAACCTCTTCCAGTTCTACCTCAATGCCACTAATCTGTTTCATAAGAAAACCTTTTTCTAAGAAAGTGGCATGTCGAGAAACAAACACCTTTTGTTCCTCGGAGTGGTAGAAGATATACCCTCGTGAATGTTTGGGATATCCAACAAACTTACATAGAACAAACCTTGCCTCGAGTTTGTACGATTTTTGTCTTTTGACATAGGCCGGGCAACCCCATATCTTAATAAAATTAAGATATGGTCTCTTCCCCTCCCATATCTCATATGGGGTGGTAGGCACAGATTTGGTAGGAACCATATTTAGTAGGTATGCTGCTGTCTCCAGTGCATATCCGCAGAAGGAAATAGGTAACTCAGCTGTGCTCATCATAGAGCGAACCATATCTAATAGGGTGCGGTTCCTCCATTCTGATACACCGTTGTGCTGTGGTGTATATGGAGGAGTCAGCTGAGAGAGAATCCCATTCTCTTTTAGGAAGTCCAGGAATTCAATGCTCAAGTATTCACCTCCTCGATCAGATCGTAGGATTTTAATACTTTTGCCCGTTTGGTTCTCTACTTCGTGCTTATATTCTCTGAATTTCTCAAAAGCTTCAGACTTGTGTTTCATTAGGAACACATATCCGAATCTTGAGAGATCGTCAGTGAATGTAATGAAGTAGGAAGAACCATCCCTGGCATGTGTAGACATGGGACCGCATACATCGCTATGCACCAGTCCCAAGAGTTCCGTAACTCTTTCTCCGTGTCCTGTAAATGGAGTTTTGGTCATCTTGCCTTTGAGACATGAATGGCAAGTATCATAAGATGATAATTCGAACGAATTCAAATATCCATCTTTATGTAACTTAGCCAGTCGTGTCGCATTGATATGACCAAGTCTACAATACCACAAGAAGGATTCGTTCATTTCTGAACTTTTCCTCTTGTGTGTGTTTTGTATATTGAAGACTGCATTTTGATTTAGAATGAATATGCCATTATGTAACGAGCCTGATGCAATCAACTTTTGATCTAGGAATATGTTCATAACATTATCCTTTACTACAAAATTATATCCTTCTTTACTTAATAAAGAAACTGATATAATGTTGCACATCATGTTCGGTATATAATAGCACTCATTTAGAATCAGTGTATTACCACTTGGTAATACTAGGTGATATTCGCCAACTGCTTTGGCTGCAATATTTGCCCCATTCCCTACTTGAACGGAATGATCACCTTTTCCCAGTTCTCTACCTTTCCGTAGCCCATGTAACAATTTACATATGTGGGATCCTGATCCGTTATCTAATACCCAGGACGTAGGGTGAACTGAGAAACAGTTCTTAATAACTAACACACCTGAAGAAGATGCATCAACATGCATGTTCTTTTGGGCGGCTTGAGAATCCAGATATTCTCCTATTCCCTGTTCAGTCTTATAACTCTTATAAGAAAGAACGGGTCCAACGTTCCCCTGCTCAGTATAATAAGCGGGTTCAGTCAATACATCCATATTATTATCTTGATTATGGCCTGACATGGTCGCTACCTGGAGAGAGAGAGAAGAAAACACTTTAACGTATGCTCTTGCAAGATTAGATTGGTTATTATCTTATCTAATCAGGATGGCTCCCACTGTTTTTATCAAATCTTCCTTCAAACCCTAAAAGGAAAGACTAGCCGGGATTAATTACACCCTACAATTTCGCCAATCTTTCAGCCAGGCCAGTGTCGGTACTTTGAGGGAGGTTCCCCGTGCTTTCGCACGGACCTAATTAAAGTAAACCTCGTTTTCCCAGAGATGTAACCCCGTTGACACCTTTCTAGACACCTACTTGATCGGCTAATTGTCCTGTGTAAAACTCTCCCAGGAGTAACAATTGTAAGTCCACGTTGCCCACCCCGGTGCTTGCGGGAAGGCGGAAAACGGAATAAAAATCGGATTTTTATCACTTTAGGCAACATGGACTAGACAAAGAAGGATCTTTGCTAAACAAAAACAAGTTAAAGCTAACTAGAAACTAGCTAAAGGGTAGAATGGTTATACCTAGGGCTTTATGTCCTTCTCTCCTTGCTCCTTGGAGTAGTAGAAAGGGATCACCTTTGTCGTCTTCTTGAGTCGAAGAAGGATCCACCCGAAAGCCTCAACCTTTGGCTTCAACTTCAAGCTAGAAGTAACTAGGGTGCTAGAAGTGCTAGTCCTAAAACCCTAGATGAGAGTAAAGATTATCAAGAAGAGGTTTTTCTCAAGCTCAAGTGTTTCTCAACACATGAGAGGGGAGAGCTTGAGGGAGAGGAAGAACAAGAGAGAGAAAGTTAATGATAGAATGAGAGAATAAAATAACCATTCTCATATATATGTGTGAATTATTATAAATTTATAATTAGCTAGATAATTGTCATGGTTAATCAAGACATGACCATTATCATTTCATATTTAATGCTAATTGCAAGGATCAAAGAACATCTTTTATATGGAATGATGATGGTCAACATGTCAACTAAGGTCAACAAGTCAAGATAGTCAAATGGTCAACAACCATAACCATGCACAATTATATTAAACTAATATCAATTAACCATAATACACACATAAGCATTAGGGTTAATAAAATGACAATGGTCATTAACCCTAATCAAAGTCCTCTCCCTCTGTCTCAAGCAACTGTGCATACGCACCCGTATTCGTGATCCGAGGAACACGAATACAAAGAGATAAAACCAATCCCAAATCATATACTAGGATCCGGCTTAAACTAAAGCCCGCTAGTATAAGCTGTCCGGACAGCAAACGTGCACAAGTGCGCGGATATGAACGAACCCTGTCGCAAAACCATGCGACATCTACTCATTTTGCCTAAAGACGAATAGCTCTCTGTGTGGGACGCTAAAGACTCGACACTACGCTGGCAGTGGGTTTAACCACAGACCGCAAGCGGCACTAGCTGTACGTAACGGTCCCCAGGTAGATGCCGATAAGAAGACTGACGAGGTGAACCCCATCTGAACTCCTACTGAGCCTGTATGTGACAGTCTCCGTACAGTCCGGTCTGTTCGTCTGATACATCACATGGCGGGCCCAGGGGGCGGTAAATGTCAGTCCCCTAATAGCGGTACAAGTCGTGTCGGAGTGTAGCCCAGAACACCCTGAGATAACACTGGAAACCTACCAGTATATCTCGCTTTCCCTGGCCAGGGACTACTCATGTAATGGCTCTCCTAGACACAGCACGATGTCAACCCCCAATACCGGGAGAGACGAATCCTGTCTAACCGTCACTGTCTCCAAGTGCTTCGGGACTGCACCCAACTACTACCTGTTTGCACGACTCCTTTGAGCCGTGGTAGGGTAGTAATCAAAGTACAGTGGGAACACACTCGAGGCGAAATGACAGTGTCAAGTCAGTGGACTAAGCTGTACTCATGTCACCTGGGAACTGATAACTGACGATAGGTATAATACCAACCAACAGTTCCCGACGAGTCCTGTCCAGTGTACTCGTAACCTAACGAGCACCCGCATACTATCTCAAGTACGACGTACTGACGGCTGTGGGACAGACCGTCTCCCACGCTGGGATGAGAAGCGCATACGCTAGTCTACTCCGGAGTATCGATGCCCTGTCTCGATAGTCCATCGACTAGGGACCTGTAGAAGGATGTGCTTATGGATTACCCATCCCCCACGAGTGTGAGCGCCATCACAATGCTGGTAATCAAGCAAAGATCCTAAGGGCTCTACTAATATGTATATAAGCGATATGCTAAAAGAAACACATGCACATATTAAAGCAGAGACAAACCAGGTAGCATACTACCATTTCGAGCAAGATTGTATATACAACTGTGAATATCCCAAGCTTCCATCAAGTAATATACAAACTAGTATGATACAGTAATGGCCTCTAGGGCATATACACTAACAATCTTCCACTTGCACTAAGGCCATGTACTGGCGTATCGAAGACCTATCATCTCGATCAGCCGCTCGAACTGAGTCTGGGGCAAGGCCTTGGTGAATGGATCTGCAGTGTTATCTTCTGAAGCAACCCTCCGAACCTCGATCTCCTGGCAATCCACGATCTCCCTGATCAGGTGATACCGCCTTAAGATGTGTCTGGATTTCTGATGGGACATGGGTTCCTTCGCTAAAGCTATAGCCCCGTTGTTGTCGCAATACAGAGGTATTGGGTCAACAATGGACGGAACCACCTGAAGTTCTTTCAAGAACTTCCTCATCCAGACAGCTTCTTTTGCGGCATCAGATACAGCGATGTATTCCGCTTCCATAGTCGAGTCAGCAACGGTTTCCTGTTTGGAGCTCTTCCAACACACCGCCCCTCCATTGAGGGTAAAGACAAAACCCGACATGGACTTGGAATCATCCTTGTCACTCTGGAAGCTGGAGTCGGCAAAGGCCTCAATCTGGAGGTCTTTTCCGCCATACACCAAGAATATCTCCTTAGTCCTTCTCAAGTACTTGAGAATGTTCTTTACCGCTATCCAATGTTTCTCCCCAGGGTTTGACTGATACCTGCTTACCACACTCAGTGCATAAGCCACATCTGGTCTGGTACACAACATCGCATACATTATAGAGCCTACCGCAGAAGCGTAGGGTATAATAGACATGCGATCCCTTTCCAAATCAGTCTTGGGAGACATCTCTTTGGAGAGGGTGATCCTGTGACAAGCCGGTAGATTACCGCGCTTGGAATCTTCCATACTGAATCTTTTCAGTATGGTGTCGATGTACCTGGATTGTGAAAGTCCTAATATCCTCTTGGATCTATCACGGTAGATCCGGATACCCAGAATGTATGAGGCATCACCTAGGTCTTTCATGGAGAACCTGTGTGACAAGAACCCCTTGACAGATTGTAGCATAGGAATGTCATTTCCTATTAAGAGAATGTCATCCACGTATAAAACGAGGAATACTACAGTTCTCGCTACAAATCTACAATAGATACATGGTTCATCTGGATTTTTGATAAAGCCAAATTCCTTGACCGTCTCATCAAAACAGATGTTCCAACTCCGCGATGCCTGCTTCAGTCCATAAATGGACTTAAGCAACTTGCACACCTTTCCGCTGCTCCCACTCTGAATGAAACCCTCTGGCTGTTCCATATAGACACACTCCTCTAAATGTCCATTTAGAAAAGCGGTCTTTACGTCCATCTGCCAAATTTCATAATCGTGGAAGGCAGCAATGGCAAGAAGGATCTGAATGGATTTCAGCATAGCTACTGGAGAAAAGGTTTCATCATAGTCCAAACCAGGTCGCTGACGAAAACCCTTTGCAACCAGTCTAGCTTTATAGGTCTCAACCTGTCCATCTACACCAATCTTCCTTTTGAAGATCCACTTGCATCCTACGGGTTTTACCCCATCTGGAGCAATGTCCAACGTCCATACTTTGTTGGTGTACATGGACTCCATTTCGGTCCGCATTGCATCTAGCCATTTTACCGAGTCGATGCTCTGAATGGCTTGCTGGAAGCTAGTAGGTTCATCACAATCTATGATGCAATCCTCTCTATCCCCGTCAATGAGAAAACCGTAGTATCTCTCGGGTGGATGAGACTGCCTACTACTCCTGCGGAGTAGCGTGGGAATGTCCTGATCTTTCGAACCGTCTGGTTCTACTAAGCTTTCAGTAATAGCTTATGGTTCTGGAATTTCTTCCACTTCTATTGCGCTCCCACTTATTTCTTTTTCTAAGAACTGATGTTCCAGAAAATGGGCATTACGAGAAACAAGGACTTTTTGTTCCTCTGCGTAATAGAAAAGATACCCCCTGGAGTTCTTTGGGTATCCCACAAACTTGCACAGTACTGAGCGTGCCTCTAGTTTGTCCGCATGCTGCTTTTTGACATAAGCTGGACATCCCCAAATCTTCAAGTATTGAAGATAGGGTTTCTTCCCACTCCATAACTCATATGGTGTGGTAGGCACAGTCTTAGTGGGAACTCGGTTCAAAAGGTATGCAGCTATTTCTAGTGCATATCCCCAGAACGATCGCGGCAACTCAGCGTTACTCATCATGGACCGTACCATATCCAATAGGGTTCGGTTCCGTCTCTCCGATACACCGTTATGTTGCGGAGTGTATGGAGGAGTAAGCTGAGAGAGAATTCCATTCTCTTTTAAGTAACCCAGGAACTCGGCACTTAAGTATTCACCACCTCGATCAGATCTCAGTGCCTTGATACTTTTGCCTGTTTGCTTTTCTACTTCATTCTTGTATTCCTGGAATTTTTCAAAAGCCTCGGATTTATGTTTCATTAAGAATACATAACCGTACCTTGAAAAGTCATCCGTAAAAGTAATGAAGTAAGAATAACCGCTTCGTGCATGTATAGACATTGGACCGCACACGTCGCTGTGTACGAGTCCCAAGAGCTCGCTCGCTCTTACTCCGTGTCCAGTGAACGGAGTCTTTGTCATCTTTCCTTTGAGACAGGATTGACAAGTTGCATACGATTGATATTCGAACGGATCCAAATATCCTTCTGCATGTAACTTAGTCAACCTTCTCTCATTGATGTGACCCAGTCTACAATGCCATAAGAAAGTTTTATTGATTTCTGGAGACTTTCTTTTGTGTGTATTCTGGATATTGAAAATCTGTGGTTGGTTTAATACGTATATACCGTTGTTCAATGTACCTGACCCAATCAAAACTTGATTAAGGTGAATGTTCACTACATTACTTACAAATGCAAATTCATAACCTTCTTTAGATAATAAAGATACATAAATGATATTACAGGTTGCATTTGGTACATAATAACAACTACGCAAAACCAAAAAGTGTCCATCTGACAGTCCCAGGTGATAGTCCCCCACGGCCTCAGCATCCATGCTAGCACCATTTGCAACTCTGAGGGTCATGTCACCTGCCTTCAAAACTCTACGCTTTCTCAACGCCTGCAAAGAATTACAGATATGAGATCCTGATCCGGTATCCAATACCCAGAATGTAGAGTTTATTGATAGACAGTTTTCAATAACATACACACCTGAAGCTGAAGCCGCAACTCGCTTCAAATACTGTGTTCTGGCCTTCCAAGCCTTGCAATCCTATTTCCAGTGACCACTTTTATGACAGTAGAAGCATTCTTCCTTCCCCACCAGCTTACCCGCTACCTTTGTTGCTTTTCCTTTTCCCTTCGTATCCACTTTACTGACACCGCCTCTTGGTTTGGCGGGGGCTTTCTTCTTCTTACCCTTGGCTTTCGCCCTGGATCTAGAAGAGGAAGATCCTCCTACAAACAAAGTGGATGTCTCCCTACTTTTCTGTAGGGTGCCCTCTGCACTCCTCAGCATGTTGAGGAGCTCTGAAAGTTCAACTTCCTTTTCCTGTAAGTTGAAGTTCAGGATGAACTGGACGTAAGTGGAAGGAAGGGACTGGAGAATCAAGTCCGTATAGAGCTCATTCTCTAACGTGGTCCCAAGTTCTGCGAGCTCCTCTATGTAGCCAATCATCTTAAGCACGTGTTCCGCTACCGATGATCCGATGGCCAACCTTGCCGAAAATAACTTCTTCAACGCTTCGTATCTGGCGATACGAGACTGCTCTCCATACAGTTCTTTTGTATGAAGAAATATGGACTCTAGGTCCATATTCTCGTGCCTCCTCTGATGTTCGTTGTCCATCGAGGCAAGTACGAGGCATTTGGCCTTCGCGCAATCTATTTCCCAGGTCTTATAGATTTCCCTATCTACGACACTAGTTTTGGGACCTGGGACAGGGAGAGCTTTGGTGGTAAGGAGATACCCCAGCTTGTCGTAAGTGATTGCCATCTTGACATTCCTGAGCCAATCTTTGTAGTTCGGCCCTGTCAGTATGTTTTTATCTAGTAATAACTTATGTCCGGTCATGTTGAATGGTCGCTGCAATTAGGAGAGAGAAAAGAAACACTTTAGCATGATGCTCTTGCAAGTTTAGAGTGGTTTTTAGTTTGTCTAAACAGGATGGCTCCCACTGTCTCTCGAATCCCTTCTCAAACCGTAAAGAAAGGATTAGTCAGGATCAATCTCACCGTACAATTCTTGCTTAACCATTCAGCCAGGCCAGTGTCGGTACTTCGAGGGAGGTTTTCCAACGCTTTCGCGAAGTTCCTTAATTAAGTAACCTCTTTTCCCTGTGGACGTAGCCCCGCTAATACCTTTCTAGACACCTACTAGGTTTATAGCATTGATCGTTAAGTGAGAGTTTTCCCGAGGAGTAGCATATACTCACAGTAGGATCGGGATCCAAATATCATCGCGTGATAAAACCGAAGGAATCCTACTAGAATCATCACACTCCAAATGGTATGCAGCGCTAGCAAGTTTCAGTACTTATGAAACTCCCGATGTGGACTTTTTGCCCCATGCTCTTATGACCTTGGCGTGAGGTCAAAATGTCATAAGTCACATGTCAAGTTCTTCCCATCATTATCCCGGTTAATTTGAACCCACCCGTACCTACCCTTGACATAGGCCAAAATGGCAGTACGACTGTCTCAAACCAACGCATTCTATCTATGCAACAGATAAATATCCGGCAGCTACCAATCACTATGCCTTGGCGTGAGGTCAAAATACATAGCTTGAATACTACCGAATATTTAACTGAAATGATGGAGGGCTACGAATGGTTTTAGCGAAACCGTGAACGTAGTGAACTTGATATAATCGATGGAACGAGATAGCTTTTAAAAGGAGTGGTTCAAGCTCCGCGTTTAAAAGTTTAGTTTTGAAAAGAACCGAGTGGTTTTCAAAGTGTTCCAATCGACTTTTACTTGGTTTATTTTCTTGCATTAGTTCTTTTAATGCGTCCCATCATTTAATCCTACCATTGCAGAAAACAACCAAAATATGACGTACGCTTATGCCATTCGCATTCGCCACGGGGCCCCGTCATCACCCGTTAGGTTACTTAACTAACGACAGAGCGGGGGCTGGGCTAGCGCGGCTGTAAAACATAAGCAACGCCTAAATAGTTATAATATATAAATATATAGCAATGATAGACATTACAGATCACAGATGAATACATTGGATATACTAGGAATCCGCAATCCGTTCGAGCCTGCAACGAAAAGCGGATTACACAGTCGCGGTGAATAGCCAATACCCCATCCAAGACCCCTACGGGTGCGGCAAACTACCCGCCAAGTACCCGAAGCGAAGCAACCTCCCTCACCACCGTGAGTAGGCCACTCGGCACTTCGAGATACCCGGTAGTTTGTGCACCCCCTCCATGGGTCTATCCTAGGAGCAAAAACAGTAAAAAGAATTATACAATGA
The DNA here is from genome assembly GCA_030015575.1 of Agapanthus africanus. Classification (NCBI taxonomy): domain Eukaryota; kingdom Viridiplantae; phylum Streptophyta; class Magnoliopsida; order Asparagales; family Amaryllidaceae; genus Agapanthus; species Agapanthus africanus. The sequence continues at coordinate 848,873,247 of CM057338.1, read as the reverse complement.
CGGCTACAACCCCGACCCGGTTGCGCGGCCATACAAATAATATTACATCAATTTACATGTTACAATGAATGAAAGAAAAAGAAACACTCATCTCACATCCACCCCGGCTATTCACCCGCGACAATCCAATGCATTCATATACACATACCATCATCAAACACAGATCACAGATATGTATAACCCCCACTAATCGACATATAGCGATTAGCCGACGTTGAATACATATAAACATCACAGATATAACCCTTTAGTCAAAGTGTATTGAAGTTCGATCAAAAATACGGATTTATAGGCCCCCAAAAACAAATTTCTTTTCTGGAAAATCTGAGCACATATAAACCATCTTAAAAATCCCAAAACCATGCCAGAAGAACACTGCACCAAACTCGACCCAGAGCCGAGCCAAAACGGCCGCGGTTGCGCGGCGATAGCTTGCTATTGCCGCGGAACCGCGGCTCTTTGAGCGTGTCTCTGGATCGTTTTTTGTGGCTTTCTTCACAAAACCCTGAGATGATTTTTGACGTACGATTTATTTTATTTTGAGCAGGAAAAATTTTAACAGAAACTTGGGTTTTTGTAAACTCAGTTTTGCGATTTTTTCCGATTGAACTTCCATACACTTTACTACCTAGCTAGTTTATGTTTAGTTAGTCTCTGATACCACTGTAAGTCCACGTTGCCCACCCCGGTGCTTGCGGGGAGGCGGAAAACGGAATAAAAATCGGATTTTTATCACTTTAGGCAACATGGACTAGACAAAGAAGGATCTTTGCTAAACAAAAACAAGCTAAAGCTAACTAGAAACTAGCTAAAGGGTAGAATGGTTATACCTAGGACTTTATGTCCTTCTCTCCTTGCTCGTTGGAGTAGTAGAAAGGGATCACCTTTGTCGTCTTCTTGAGTCGAAGAAGGATCCACCCGAAAGCCTCAACCTTTGGCTTCAACTTCAAGCTAGAAGTAACTAGGGTGCAAGAAGTGCTAGTCCTAAAACCCTAGATGAGAGTAAAGATTATCAAGAAGAGGTTTTTCTCAAGCTCAAGTGTTTCTCAACACATGAGAGGGGAGAGCTTGAGGGAGAGGAAGAACAAGAGAGAGAAAGTGAATATAGAATGAGAGAATAAAACAACCATTCTCATATATATGTGTGAATTATTATAAATTGATAATTAGCTAGATAATTGTAATGGTTAATCAAGACATGAACATTATCATTTCATATTTAATGCTAATTGCAAGGATCAAAGAGCATCTTTTATATGGAATGATGATGGTCAACATGTCAACTAAGGTCAACAAGTCAAGATAGTCAAATGGTCAACAACCATAACCATGCACAATTATATTAAACTAATATCAATTAACCATAATACACACATAAGCATTAGGGTTAATAAAATGACAATGGTCATTAACCCTAATCAAAGTCCTCTCCCTCTGTCTCAAGCAACTGTGTATACGCACCCGTATTCGTGATCCGAGGAACACGAATACAAAGAGATAAAACCAATCCCAAATCATATACTAGGATCCGGCTTAAACTAAAGCCCGCTAGTATAAGCTGTCCGGACAGCAAACGTGCACAAGTGCGCGGATGTGAACGAACCCTGTCGCAAAACCATGCGACATCTACTCATTTTGCCTAAAGGCGAATAGCTCTCTGTGTGGGACTCTAAAAACTCGACACTACGCTGGCAGTGGGTTTAACCACAGACCGCAAGCGGCACTAGCTGTACGTAACGGTCCCTAGGTAGATGCCGATAAGAAGACTGACGAGGTGAACCCCATCTGAACTCTCACTGAGCCTGTATGTGACAGTCTCCGTACAGTCCGGTCTGTTCGTCTGATACATCGCATGGCGGGCCTAGTGGGGCGGTAAACGTCAGTCCCCTAATAGCGGTACAAGTCGTGTCGGAGTGTAGCCCAGAACACCCTGAGATAACACTGGAAACCTACCAGTATATCTCGCTTGCCCTGGCCAGGGACTACTCGTGTAATGGCTCTCCTAGACACAGCGCGATGTCAACCCCCAATACTGGGAGAGACGAATCCTGTCTAACCGTCACTGTCTCCAAGTGCTTCGGGACTGCACCCAACTACTACCTGTTTGCACGACTCCTTTGAGCCGTGGTAGGGTAGTAATCAAAGTACAGTGGGAACACACTCGAGGCGAAGTGACAGTGTCAAGTCAGCGGACTAAGCTGTACTCATGTCACCTGGGAACTGATAACTGACGATAGGTATAATACCAACCAACAGTTCCCGACGAGTCCTGTCTAGTGTACTCGTAACCTAACGAGCACCCGCATACTATCTCAAGTACGACGTACTGACGGCTGTGGGACAGACCGTCTCCCACGCTGGGATGAGAAGCGCATACGCTAGTCTACTTCGGAGTATCGATGCCCTGTCTCGATAGTCCATCGACTAGGGACCTATATAAGGATGTGCTTATGGATTACCCAGCCCCCACGAGTGTGAGCGCCATCACAACGCTGGTAATCAAGCAAAAATCCTAAGGGCTCTACTAATATGTATATAAGCGATATGCTAAAAGAAACACATGCACATATTAAAGCAGAGACAAACCAGGTAGCATATTACCATTTCGAGCAAGATTGTATATACAACTGTGAATATCCCAAGCTTCCATCAAGTTATATACAAACTAGTATGATACAGTAATGGCCTCTAGGGCATATACACTAACAACAATTACTCGCAGTGGGTATCGGGATCCAACTATCTCATAGAAGGTATGCAATCTCATTGCAAATTTCAACACTTGAAATTCCCGATAATGCTTTTTCCCCTAGCGTCCCATGATCTTGACGGAGGCCAAACTACCCATAGGGCGCTAGTCAAGTTCAACCCGTCATTTCTTGATTGAATTAAACCCACCCGTACGACCCTTGACGGAGGCGTAACAACGCCGTACGAATACCCTAATCCAATCGCATCATATGCTAGCAGATAAGCACTAGTTAGCTACCATACACTACGCCTTTACGGAGGCCAAACTACCGCAGCATGAATACTAAGTAGTACTTATCTGAAATGACGGAGGGCTACGCAGGTTTTTTCAGAAAAACCATGAGCGTAATGAACTTGATATCGTTGTAGAATCATGTGAAATTTTGAAATGGAGTGTTTTTTTAGGCTTTCATCAGTTTTGCTAAAGAGGTCACTCCCGGTGAAGGGATCTCGGCTCTTTCCCCATCGAATAAGGTGCTGGGTATATCATATATACCACTATGCAAAGCAAAACTCCAAAAGCAATCAAAAAGCAAACTGAGTGTTGTAGCATCTGCCAGTTTTGCTAAAGAGGTCACTCCCGGTGAAGGGATCTCGGCTCTTTCCTCATCGAATAAGGTGCGGGATATATCATATATATCGCAATGCAAAGCAAGACTGTAGCTACCCTTTTATTTGAAAATTTGATTCTACAACATCTTTTAGGTTTCTTTTCTTTCATTAATCACATTAATGAAGTCCCATCATTTAAGTCACCTCAACATCACAGATAAATACGACGTACACTTATGCCATCTGCATTCGCCTCGATGTCCCCTCGTGCACCGTTAGGTTAGGTAACTAACGACAGAGCAGGGCAGGGCTAGTGCGGGTGTAAAACATAAGTAACGTCTATATAATATATCATATATACTATATACTGTATCCATCACAACAAATCAAATGATCACATCACAGATATCGCAGCAGAAACATAGATATAATGTGGGATATACTAGGACGTCCGTATTTAGTATTTAGCCAACAATAGAAAATACGGATTCCACAGTCGCGATGAATAGCCAAGCCCACACCTTGGACCCCTACGAGAGTGGCAAGTGACCCTACCAATTCTGGAGTTTAGGAGACCCGGTTTCGACTCCTCGAGATGGCCTCCCACTGAACCCCAGAACCCGGTCACCTGTGCTCCCCTCCTTGGGTCCATCCTAATGCGGAAAAGTAAATAATATACAACACTGGTGGCATCAACCTCAACCCGGAAGTGCCCTAAATAAAAGAATATTACATTACATTTGAATTTACATGAATGAAAATATAAAACTCTCATCTCACATAAAAACCCCCGGCTATTCAATCGCGACAATCCTGCACATCATATCTCAGCAACACATAATATCTTATATCATCAACGTAAGTAAGTATGCATACACTGATCGTCGTCGATGTATAGCAACGACAATCGGTAAATACATACTACACTTACGGTCATAGAAAAGAAAGTGTAAAACTGCAATATCTGGAATACACATTCTCTTTAGACATCGTAAATGCGAAATATCACATACTTCGAATTTCATGTCTAGCTATATGAATTCCACACATTGCATCACATTCCAGATAAATAGACAGTATTAAAGTTTTCGAACGAATGATCAAATACCCAAAACTCCCTAAAGCTCAACACTTGAGCGGAGTTCAAAAACCCGAAGTGTGACACAGTAGTAACGGTCCAGCCGTAGAAGGGTCAAGCCAACGCCTCACATGTGGCACGCCGTACTGCCCCAAACCCTAAGGTTCAAAAGGCAGTTCAAGACGGTCACATAATCGAGTTAATGTTTGTTGTCTTCTAGAGGGTCCACCACAAAACTTGTACGTATTTCCGAAAGATTTAAACCCCGTGAAAAAGTGAGTAAATGATACCCGTTTGAACAATTCAATACTTTCTAATTTACCCGGAAAAGACACGAAATCAAAATTCCGATCGAATCACCAACTCCAAAACAATCTCCAGAACATACAGCACTAAATTCAGATTAAAAATGCCCAAAAACAACTACATGCAGACAAGAAGCACACTGTACAAAAATGAAGCCTTAATGGCTCTGTACGGCCGTGGAGCCGCGGCCCAAGCAAGCTTAGGCCGCGGTTACGCGGTGGAATTTGGGTATTAGGGTTTCGTTTTTTACAGTGTGTCTTAGAATTCCCTGCTGTATTTTTAAAATATTTTTAATTCTGAAAATAAGCTGTTTTGGAAAAATGTCCAGAGAGGGTGCAAAGAATCCGTATTTTGGTTCGATCGGAGTTTTTACTTCGTAAAAGTGTCGCCTAATGTTCTAGGTCAGCTCTGATACCAATGTTGGGTTTACCTAGCACCTCATGAAGGGTTCGGAAGCATCACATGTACCAAAGATTAAATTTTTAGGATGCTAAGTAAGCATACAAAGAATCATTCCTAGAAAAATTAGGGTTTCAAAAACAACACTTCATCACAAGTAGATTAAGCTAGGGTTTTAAGAGTACAACCTTTGTAGCTCCCTACGCTAGACTCCTCGGCTACTTGGGGTTTGGAAAAGGTCCACTTGAACTCCTCTAGGTCCACGATGATCCATCCGGAGTCCGCTTTGTCCAAGCTTGCAACTTCACTTGATCAAGAGAAAGAAATGAAGCTAACACTCTAAACAAGTGGGCAAGACTTGTGTAGAATGATGTTGTGGTGGCTTTTCTCACTTCAAAATCCTAACTTGGTGAGTTTTTTGCTCACTAGAAAAATCTAGAGAGCAAAGGAAGAAGGAGGAAGAAGATGATGGCCTTTTAGAACAAGAGAGAAAGATCATCCCATTTGAAAAATAGAAAATATATGAATATATATTTTCCACTTCTCATCTCAAACCATGGTTAAACAATAAAGATATTATTGAACTTGAGTTAAAACACAAAAGGAAAGTTAATCCATGGTTAAATGGTGGGTGAGCATGGTTAGGTCAAAGAAGAGTGTAGAAAGAAACCATGAATTATCCTTTCCTTTTTCTATTTGTTTTAAAACAAATGCAATAATAATACATATATATAAAACCATGGTGTGAGTCTTATATTGCCACCATTTTCTATGTATATACAACCATGAAGGATGATGTATGTATGTATGTGTACATGCACATCCATATGTGCATGAATCAAGAAAGAATGCATACATGCATGCATACATCCAAAAATACAAGAAAGGATTTCTAGTGAGAAACTAATGGTTAAATGATAAATCAACTCTTGATTTATCAATCCGGCCATATCACATACGACCCAACCAAAATCAAGCCGCCCGATTAATATACAGTATCTTATACGCGCATTTTAACCGGGTCTATGCGCATATCGCATACGCGCACCACAACGTTTCGCCTGGACTAGGTAACTCCTTTGTGGGACTCTAAGACTCGTCAATATGCCGGCAGTGGGTGATGATCATATCAAGCACCCCCAAGACGCAAGCGGTCAGCTAAACGTAACGGCCACCCGGGTATTGAGCGATCAAAAGAAAACAAGCGAATCTGCTACAACTCCCGTCGAGCCAACCGGCAACACTACCCGTGCATTCCGGTCTCCTCGTCTGATATGTCGCATATCAAGTCTAGGGGTAGTAAACGTCAGACCCCAATAACCGATAAGTCGTGCCGATGTGAGGCCCATAACGGATCGAGAAACTACTGGTAACACTTACCAGTAAATCTCTAAAACAGTCCTGGCCAGGGACTTCCCTGTTACGGCCAATCGAGCACAGCGCAACATCAACCCCCAATACCGGGAGAGACGAAACCCCTCCTATCGCTCATTGCCTCCATGTTACTCGGGACTGTACCCAATAACCACCGTTTTGCACGCCCTCATGGACGTGGTAAGGTGGAAATCAAAGCACAGTGGGAATCACATAAGACTCTATGACGATCTCGGGTCTACAGACTAACCTGCACAAGTGTCACCTGAGAACTGCCATTTGACGTGAGGTATAATACCATCTGGGAGTTCTCGGCGAGTCCTTCCAGTGTACCCAGTCTCCACTGAGCACCCGTATACCATCTCTGATGTCATACACCAATGGATATGGGATCATCCATCGCCCATCTCATGGGTCGAGAAGCGTATACGCTAGTCTACACTGGTATATCGATGCCCCATCTCGATACACCCACGACTAGGGACCTTGAAGGATGTACTTATGGACTACCATGTCCCCACTAGTATGATCCACATCATAGTCCAGGTAGTCAAGTACACATCCTAAGGGCTTTACCAACATGTAACTATAGGACAGTATAAAGAGACAAATATACATGTTAAGATAAAGAGCAACCAGATAGCATACTATCATATCGAGCAAGAAATTCATCCATATATATATGTCCAAGCATCCAATATAATATACATCATCTGTACAATACCGGCCTCTAGGGCATACATACAACTAACAGTGACATGTATGCAGGTTAGTCTGTTGACCTAAGATCGTCATTTGTCTCGTGTGAGTTCACACTGTGCTCTGATTACTACCCTACTACGGCTCAAAGGAGTCGTGCAAATAGATTTTAATTGGATACAGTCCCGAACCACATGGAGGCAGTGAGCGGATCGTCGGGGATTCGTCTCTCCCGGTATTGGGGGTTGATGTCGCATTGTGCACGGGTGGCCATCACCAGAAATCCTTGGCCAAGATAGTCGAGAATTGCTGATTTGGATCACTAGTTTCTCAGTTTATGATGGGCTTCATACCGACATGAAATGTCGCATTATTAAGGGTCTGACTTTATCCACCCTCCTAGACTCGATATGCAATACTCTTAGACGTACAGACCGGACTGGACGGTTATTGAGTAGGGATTCGGATGAGTTTGCTCGTCGGCCTCCCTTTCGCTCAATACCTGGATAGCCATTACGTACAGCTAGTGCTGCTGACGTACTGGTGGTTAAATCCACTGCCAGCATATTGACGAGTTTTTAAAGTCCCATACAGAGAGTTTCCCTACTTCTTGCGAAACGATGTGGAGACCGTATGGTTTTACGGCAGGGTTCGATCATATACGTGCACGTGTGCACGTATCAGGATTCGAACGGATAATACTAATAGCTTTGGTTTAAGCCGGATTCTATTATTATATTATTGGATTATTTTCGTCTCTTTGTATTCGTATTCTTCGGAATATGGATGCGGGTATGTATATACGGATGATGGGTATTCTTGTAATTTATTAAAAGGTGCTTCTAGAAGATGCCACCTCATTTAGTTTTAACCATTTAGGATTAAATGGTTAATGAGGTAGAAAGGATGGGGTGTTTATTGCATTTATTATGGCATGGCTTTATAGTGACTCATGGTTACTATTCAAGCATGCCTGGTTATTTGTTTGTTGTGAGATATTTTAAAGTCTTGAGATATTTTGTTGACTTGAGATATTTTGTTGACTTGAGATATTCATTTGGATGCTTCATTATTGCTCACAACACAAGACTTAGCCATTTTTTTTGAGTTGCCTCTCACTCTTATCCTCAAGCTTCTTCTTCTACCTCCACCCTTCAAGTCTCATATGTTGAGAAACGTAGGGTGTTTGGAGAAAAATTAATCCATCACTATACTCTACATCCTCTGGGCTATCTACTTTAGCAAACTAAGTACCCTAGTTACCTCGACTATTGAGGTAGGAGCTCGGAATACAAATCCTCAGGTGGATCATCTTCGATGGAGGGAGACCGGAGATCAAGCTAGATCATGGTGGCCTATAGGTGCTTGGGAAGGTGGTTGAAGACCGAAGGATACGGATCAATTCGGTATAACCATTCTTAACTCCTATATATTTAGTTTGCTAGTTTAGGGTTCATGGTAGATCCGGGTAGAAGGTTATGTTAGTGCCAATTTTGAAAATTTTTGTTCCGCAATCGGCCACGGTTTGATGGCCAGAGTGCTTGCATAACCCAACAGAGACATGGACATATGATCAAGGAGAGGAGACAATATACTTGTGGATTATGGGGAAGAGCACTTCTTTGATAAAGGGGGAGTGTATATTTTTTGGTAACAAAATCTTATCACAATTTCTATCTCATTTCCTGTATCAATGATTACAGTTTTGTTATCATCAAAAAGGGGGAGGTTGTTGACCCAAAAGAGCTTCACTTTTTATTAGTTTTGATGATTAACAAATCTATAATTGTGATCACTTTACAAATTGTGATAATATTTTTAGCTCGTATTATTAATAATGTATATTTATGAGCTAACCCTATATTGTGTACAAGTGTAAGTTATACATTTCAGATATGCATAATATACAATAGGAGATGACAAAGATGACAACTCCACAAGCTTGAACATGCTACAAACACTTCGTATCAAATGGGAAAAAAAAGCTTAAAGAATTCAAGACTCAAGATTTAAAGTGCTTGTATTTTTGGTTAAGTTTTGAGTGGAGAATAGGTATAACTTGTAAAACTCTTTTGATTTTTCAAATATATAAGTTAAGTGCCTAATATGCAAAATATCTCTCTAAAATAATATGATACTTTATTTTCAGAACAAAGGAGTTTTAACTTATGGTTTTTATAATTATGTTTGAAAATAAAACACTTTGTTTCATTCTACTAAGTATTTTCTAAAATAAAATTCTCATGCACAAAGTAATTTTAGATGATATGTTTTTCAAGATTATTTCTAAGATTTTTCTTTTCATATTTGTTCAATTTTCTGGAAAATATCTCATATGATTTTGTTGATTATTTCCATAAAAGTTTTGATTGAGAGAATTCAAATATTCTCCTTATTAAAAATGATATGATTGAATATTTGATTTCATGGTTTTTGTGATTGAAAGATTTGTGGGAATCCACAGTTGGAATTATTTTTTAAATTCAAATCTCTAATTGAATAATTGATTGAGAATTTTTCGAATCTTTTCCTTATTAATATACATGATTGAATATTTGATTTCTTGGATTTATGATCGAGAGATTTAAGATTTTTTTGGAATTATTTTTATTCAAATCTCTAAGCTGATTTATTCTCAAATTATTTCCTTACTCTATTTTAATTTTCTAAGAAAATCAAGATTGCTAAAAATCTGTTGCTTTTGTGCTGATATGCTTCGAGCGGACAGCTGTCAGTCGACCGATCACTCGACCGTATGCACACTGTGTTTTTATTTGAATATCCAAAGACGGCTGAACAATCGACCGATTTCTTTGAGCGGTCAACCTCTTTTGCAATCAGTCGACCGGTTCACTCGACCGCGCGAAGTCTAGATGAATTTTTATGCAGTTTTTCTTTGAGCTGTTTGCTAAAATAAATTTCCAAATACTTTCAAATTTGAATTATAATGGTAAGTTTTCTTTTAATATGGAAATTTGATTTATTCTAGCACAAATGATATCATATTATTCATTATAAAATGGGAAGAGTGTTTCATGGTTAATTATCAACTCTTTCACTAAGCTTCACACTTGAAAACTCTTTCACTCTATTTCTCAAATATTTACACTTAAATCAAAGTCCTTAGCTTGACGTATTGGCTCAATCAAGGAGTTCTAGTGTGCTATCCATTTCTCTCTTTTGTACTTCTTTGGTGGTAAATTCAACCTCTACTTATGAGGTTGAGGTATGAGCTTAAATCTCGGGTATAAAGATTCAAGGAGAGTTAGAAACCGTTTGTACTTTGTTCAGGTATGATCTCTACCCACATAAAGAGATCGGTTTTAATAAAGAAAATCTTCACGACGGTGAAATAGTCGTGGAGGACAGGACTAGGTAAAGTTGCTGAACCTAGATAAATTCTCTGTGTTTGTCTTTTGGTAACTTACACTTCTTTTTATTAGCTCTATAATAATTTCATTTATCTTTTTCTGTGATTGAAATATTATTTAGTGTAAACACATTTTTGCTAGAACTTCTTATGTGAGGTTTTAATTTTTTATTTATTGCCTTCAGCCTATTCACCTCCCTCTAAGGTGATTTTCATAGCATGCATGATCGATGATATCATTTTTCAAACTACCGAGAAATGTTCATTTTTCGTTTACCTGATCGCATGTACTAAAGGTGTATAAATCTCATGAAAATTAATACGTAGGGTATGCATGACATACAGATCATGATGAACGGTCTGGATTGGTGAAATACACGGTATAGGATGTTATAGGGTTTGTCTCATTTGTCTCACATAAGAAAATGTTTCACTGGATCATTACCCATACAAAATCTCTTCTCTATTGAGTGCAAAAGGCAGGGGGTTCTTTAATTTTGAAATTGATTTGGAGTTTTGGCTATCTAATTTGCAAAATAAATTTATTGAAAAGGTATTAAAAATCCAGTCTCAATTTGTAACCGCAACTAACACAATACATCTTTTCCAATAACCAATCTCATAAATTTCTCTCAGTAACTAACTCCATTCAGATCCTTTTTAAATTACACAAAACTTGTTCTTAATAATACTTAAGCGTGCATCTCATGTGCAAAACACTAATGTGTGTGTGTATAGTGCAAAATGCAGGGGGTCTCCAATTTTGAAATTGGTTTGGAGTTTTGGTTATCTAATTTGCAAGAGAAATTCAATATAAAAATATTAAAAAATCAAAACTTAATTGTAGCCTTAACTAACCCCATACATTTCTTCCAATAACTAACTTTATAATTTCTCTAAATAACGCCATATAGAATTATTTTTAATTACACAAATCTTTTTTTTTAATTACACATAACATGCAAAACACTAGTTTCTCTATTATAATGCAAAGGCATGGGGTCTCAAATTTTAAAATTGATTTGGAGTTTTGGCTATCTAATTTGTAAGGGAAATTCAATATATATATATATATATATATATATATATATATATATATATATATATATATATAATATCGAATTTCAATTTGTAACCGCAACTAATCGCATACTTCTCTTCCAATAACTAACCCTACACTTGATATAATATGCATCGTATGTGCAAAACATTAGTATTATCTCTACTATTATAATGTTAAAGAAAAAATGTCTCTAATTTTGAAATCAATTTGGTAATGTGGCATTCTTATTTGTAAGAGAAATCAACTAAAAAATTCTTTAAAATCAAATCAAATTGCATAACTGCAACTAGCAAATTTCAGAATCGTATCTGACCCCACTATCGCATTGAATCCAAATTTCTCCCATAACCATTTTCTCTTTCTATATTATATTTAAAAAGTTTAATTTATCAAATACATGCATAGCACGTGCAAACTACTATATCTCTACTATTATAGCGTAAAAGGGTTTGAAATCAATTTGATATTGTGGTATTCTTATTTACAAGGGAAATCAATTAAAAAACTCTTAAAAAATCAAATAAAATTTCATAATGGGGCCTACCAAATTTAGTGGATGAAATTTATTTATTTTTTCTTTCTCCTAAAACAACTCCTCACACTAACCCCTCTATCTTTAACCTCTATCTGCTCTCTAGAAAACCTAATTTATTAAATACTAGCAAGGCACATGTAAAACACTAGTATTTATTATAGTGTAGAAGTCATGGGGTCTCCAATTTTGAAAATTATTTGGAGCTTTGGCTATCTGATTTGCGAGAGAAATTCATTGAAAAATATAAAAATTCGAATATCAAATTGTAACCGTAACTAATCCCACACATCTCTTCCTATAACTAATTGCATATATTTCTCTTAGTAACTAACTACATATGGATCTCTTTTTTTTAACTACACAAATCTTTTTTTTAATTGCACATAAGGTGCATCGTACGTGCAAAACACTAGTATATATAAGTAAAAAGATTCTGTCGGAAGATGAATAAAAAACACTTTATAAAGCAAATACTCTTGGATGCACAGGTTTAATGTCGTCTTTAGATTCAAGCCATCGATCTAATAAAATTTTCATGTACCAATTATTTTATCTGACTTTATCTGACGTAAAGTTCTGGTTTAGTCATTGATAATGTAAGTTAATTTATAGGCGCATATTTACTATCGACATCTATTGTGGAAAAATATTACAGCATGCTTCTTTGGATTATTTGATGGATAAATTTACATGGAAAATGCCTCAACATGCCGCATTCTTAAATTACATATGTATAACCCATTGAGGCATAGCCATACTGCTTAGGACCAACACAAAATGTGGAAAACAGAGGATTAGCGGTCACGTGGGTGTGGAGGTCGTCCTCCATTTTCATCATTTTTGTGCGCCAACCACGATCACAGTTTAACTAGTCCTTGGAATATCTAATTATCTTTGTATAATCCGTGACCAACTACAATGGACTCGGTAGATCAAGTCCAAGTCTGTAGCATGCAACTAGTATGGAAAAGCATGCAACTAGTATAGGAAAAAAAAAACACGTAGAATCCATCTTGTATTTACTATTGACAAAAAACATTGACTTTGTATGATTGTCTATACCATCTATACTTCTAACTATATTACTATGCAAATGGTATTGGTCAGAAACCATAATGATGCTCACAAGTGGTGTCTCCTCAGATTACGACACATGAGAGGACGTGTCCCGAAAGCTATAAGGTTGGAATAAAAGAGTTGCATCGAGGATATTCCTCGGATCCCCTTCTCCGATAACGTATCCGACCTTTTGGGAGACCCCCTGAAGACATTTCACCTTCATCTAGGAGACTGCCAACAGCTCGTTTCTGAGCTTCCTCAGTCTTCTCGCTCGCCTCCGAGCCATCTCTCGTGCCGAGCTTCCTCAGCCTCCCGCTCGTCTCCGAGCTCCAAGCATACCGAGCTTTCTCGACCTTCCGCTCGTCTCCGAGTCCCTGATGTGCCAAGCTTTCTCGGCCTCCCCCGATCAACCGAGATTGCAGAGCCCTAGCGCCTCCACAACGGCTCCGCGTATCTCACCAAAGCGAGATAACCACCGTCCCACGTCCCGCATCTCATGCTGGCGTGTCCCCCCATTAATGAATGTATCCCGTCATTAATGAAAGGTTCCCGTTATTCACGCACGCGTAACGTCAGGAGCGTAACTGAAGGCAAAGATCTCGCACTTACTCGCTCCATACGACCACTATAAAACTCCTCTTTCAGACGACTCAGGTAAGTGAACTTGAATCCAATAAGCCACTACATTGCTCAAATTCCTTGGCTAACTTGATCGTCAGAGGGTCCTACGGTGGCTACCCATCCCGGGACTTCTTTGCAGGTAGCTCGGCTTCCACCTCAAACTCAACCCATTGAGATCCACAAACTCAAGGAGGCAACCTCCGAATTCAATCTCAACCGTCCAGCAATGCTCGCGACAGATCGACGGAGGACAACATCTGAAGGAGATCAAGGCCTCTATCAGTTGGCGACGTCTATGGGAACGAAAGACTTATTTTGTTCCACCAAAAAAAGATTGATCTTCCGCCCTTGATCCAATGGCGAGCGACGACCACAACAATCCAAACACGGACCGCCACAATGGAGGCGGGAGCAGCTCGCCTCCCCCTCCTCATGCCATCCACGCCTTTTCTGTCCGGATAGATCGGCTTACGACGCTGGTAGATGCCCTCGTCTGCGTTCTAGCGGTGGGCCCTAACCACCAGAACGCAGCTCTGCCTTCCCGGGATAACGATGTCCGCCGAAGGATGGACGGGCACACTCAAGCCCCCGATCTGCCTCACCCTCGTCACAGCACCACTGAGCGCCGGCGGGCCGATTCCAACCATCTTAACCCACACGCGGCGACTAATTCCATGACCCGCTGGGCGCCGGAAAGCTCCACGCCATGGTCACAGGGAAGACTAGGCCATCGCCCCAATGCCCGTCGCGCGTTCTCTCCTCCTAAGGAGGTGTCGGTCAGCTCGCATGCTTCCAGGCATGACCGACGTCCCCACTCGCGCCAGGATCGCACGAACGACGAGCGCAGAGACCACTCGAGAAGGGCCTCGCCCAAGGATCTGACACACCTAATAGAGCGGAATCGAAGATGCACCCTGGCGCAGACCTGGATCGGGGATAGCCATCACTCCGACTGTGCGGAATCCTCGGGTTACCACCACCGACTTGAGGCCCTCGAAAAGAAGATCGATGGCATACGGCGAGATAGCAATCCGTCCGGCGAAGGGGCTAGGTATTTCGCGGATTCTCTCACGAAGCCCTTCACCGAGGAATTGCTGGCCGAACGTGTCTCATCCAAGAACAAGCCACCCAAGGTGGCACTCTTTGACGGGAAGTCCGACCCAAAAGATCACTTGGACGTATTTACAGCGGGCATGAGCTTCCAAGATAACTCGGAAGCAGCCCAATGCCGCGCTTTTTCCACCACCCTAATCCGGGCAGGTCGAGACTGGTTCCGGAGGCTGGCACCCCGCTCCATCTCGACCATTGATGAGCTGGCCACCCAATTCCTCGGTCACTTCTTCAAGAATCAATAGCAGAAAAGGACGGTCGACTATCTATTCACCATCAAGAGCGGAGACAAAGAATCCTTCAAAAGATATGTCACCCGCTTCTACAACACGCTCCTCGAGGTCCCCGGGCACTGCGATGAAACGGTCATCACCGCGTTGAGGTCGGTTCTTAGGCACAAAGAGTGGCTCCGCTCTTTTGCATTAGCCCAACCTAAGACCATGGTCGAGATAAAAGCTTGGACCGAGCGGGAGATCCAACTCGAGTCCGAGGTGAACTCGAATATTCCCAGAGGCGACCAAACTGACAAAAAAAATGGGGCAGAGAAGAGAAAAAGAAAGTCAACCGACCAAAACCTTACTCCCCGAAGTTAGAGGATTACACTCCTCTTAACATCTCCCAGACCGAATTGCTAGAGGAGGCAAAGGGCGAGAGGTTCTTTAGGCTCCCGCCGGCTACCCGAAGCATGGGCAAGCGGCTCCGAGACCCGTATTGTGCCTATTATCGGACGCAAGGATATCCGACCGAGGATTGTAAACCGCTGCGCGATTACATCGAGGAGATGATCCGCTCCGGTCACTTAGAAAAGTACCTGCGAGATAAATGTCCAGCCGATCAAAATAAAGATGGAGAGCTGACGATCAGACAGATCATGGTCATTGCCGACTGACCCAAATCCGAGCAACAAGGACACCTACCAAAATTTATATTCAATGCAGGAGAATTTAAATCGAATCACATAATCTGTAATTTATTCAATAATAAAGATTCTCTCTTCTCTGCAATTTGAACTACTTCTCTTTGTTCCCGTGCTAAAGCTCCCTGCAGGGCCGACGAATAGCTTCCCTGCCCGGTCCATCCGCAGTGGTTAGCTTCCTGTCCAACTACGCTGTGGATCAAAGCCCTCCTCGCGAGGCGGCCGAGTAGCTTCCTGCTCGGTCATCCCTAGCGGGTAGCTTCTTACCCAACAACGCTAAGGATCAAAAGCCCTCCTCTTGAGCCCACCGAGTAGCTTCCCTACCCGGTCCATTCGCAGTGGGTAGCTTCCTGCCCAACTACGCTGTAGATCGAAGCCCTCCTCGCGAAGCGACCGAGTAGCTTCCTGCTCGGTCATCCCTAGCGGGCAGCTTCCTACCCAACAATGCTAAGGATCAAAAGCTCTCCTCTCGAGGCCACCAAGCAGCTTCTTTGCCCGATCCATCCGCAGCGAGTAGCTTCCTGCCCAACTACGTTGTGGATCTAAGCCCTCCTCGTGAGGTGACCGAGTAGTTTCTTGCTCGGTCATCCCTAGCGGGTATCTTCTTACCCAACAACGCTAAGGATCAAAAGCCCTCCTCTCGAGGCCACCGAGCAGCTTCCCTGCCCGTTCCATCCGCAGTGGGTAGCTTCCTTCCCAACTACGCTATGGATCGAAGCCCTCCTTGCGAGGTGACCGAGTAGCTTCCTGCTCGGTCATCCCTAGCGGGTAGTATAAGTCGATGTCGCGTACCCCACGTGTTCACAGGGAGGCGGAATTAGCAAAAAAATGATTTTTACGGACTTCGCAACACCGACTTGAAGCAAGGATCGAACATAAAACCCTAGCTAGCAAACTATATGTGGTTTAACTACTCGGATGAATGTTATAACTCGTAGTATCATGTCCTTCTTATCTTCTCGCTGTCCTCCTTCACTTCGTGAGCTCCTTGGAGTGGAAGTGGATAGCGCCTCCTCGTCGGCTTCTTGAAGTCGAAGGAGATCCACCCGAGAGTTCCAACCTTGAGCTTTAACCTCCAAGATGAGATAACTAGGTCACTTGGTGTGCTAAGCTAAGTAGCTTAGAGTGAGTAGAGAGTGATTTTGGATAGCTAAGTCTCACTAGCTCTTGGATTCTCAACACAGGAGACAATAAAAGCTATGAGTCGAGAGGAAGAAGAAGAAAGTGAACTTGAGGAAAAAGAAATGATTTTTGATAATGATGATTAAAAAATGAGATGGATCACTTGATATGACTACAAGCATGGCAAGAAAATATCTCACCCAAAAATATCTAGTGCCACAAAATATCTCACAAGAAATATCTAAGTCAAAGAGTCAAACCAAGTCAAGTGGTCAAACCAAGTCAATTAGTCAATACAAGTAGCCATGCCACAATTATCATTTACAAAAATAACAAATACTTTCCTCCACCTCATAATTGTTTTAATCAAGTCAATGGTCAAAACCCTAATGAGGTGTCTCCTTCTATAACAATCTTGAGTAGTTACAAGAATGCCCCTCTCATCCGTATATACATACCCGCATCCGTGTTTCGAGAAACACGAATACAATGAGACGAAACTAATCCAACAAACAAATACTAGGATCTGGCTTAAACCAAAGCCCACTAGTATTGTCCGCTCGAACATCACACGTGCACAAGTACACGTATATGATCGAACCCTGTCGTAAAACCATGCGACCTCTACATCGTTTCGCCCGAAACAGGGAAACCCTCTGTGTGGGACTCTATAGACTCGACAGTACGCTGGCAGTGGGTTTAACCACAAGCACGTTAGCGGTACTAACTGCACGTAACGGCTACCCAGATATCTGTCGATAAGAAGGCCGACGAGCAAACTCATCCGAACTCCTACTGAGCCTGTCAGTGGCAATCTTCGTATAGTCCAGTTTGTTCGTCTAAGATTATCGCATATTGGGCCTAGGGGACGGTAAACGTCAGACCCCTAATAGCGCAATAAGTCGTGTAGGAGTACAGCCCAAAACACCCTGAGAAACTACTGGAGTACCTATCAGTAAATCTCGCTTGCCCTGGCTAGGGACTTTATGTAATGGCTTTCCGAACACAGCGTGACATCAACCCCCAATATCGGGAGAGACGAATCCTATCTAACCGCCACTGCCTCCAAGTGCTTCGGGACTGCACCCAACTACTACCTGTTTGCACGACTCAATAGAGCCATGGTAGGGTAGCAATCTAAGAACAGTGGGAACACACTTGAGGTGAAGTAGCAGCGTCAAGTCAACAGACTAAGCTGTACTCATATCACCTGGGAACTGCTACCTGAAAATAGGTATAGTACCAACCAGCAGTACCCCACGAGTCCGTCCAGTGTAACTCATAACCCAATGAGCACCTGCATACTATCTCCAGTACGACGTACTGATGGGTGTGGGACAGACCATCTCCCCTGCTGGGATGAGAAGTGTATACACCAGTCTACTCTGTAATATCGATGTCATGTCTTGATAATCCTACGATTAGGGACCTGTATAAGGATGTGCTTATAGACTACCCAACCCCCACTAGTGTACTGCCATCATAACGCTGGTAGTCAAGCAAAGATCCTAAGGGCTCTATCAATATGTATTAGCGATACGTTAAAAGAAACATATACACATATTAAGATAAATACAAACCAAGTTGCATACTACTATATTGAGCAAGACTGTTATAAATCCGTGTATATATTCCAAGATTCCAAAATGTAATATACAAACTAGTACTATACAATAATGGCCCCTAAAGCATATAACACTAACAATCTCCCACTTGCATTAAGGCCATGTGCTAGCATATTGCAGACCTATCATCTCGAATAGCTTCTCAAACTGCATCTGAGAGATGACCTTTGTAAATGGATCTGCAGTGTTGTCCTCCGTAGCAACTCTCCTCACCTCGATCTTCCGGCGATCCACGATCTTCCTGATCGGGTGATACCGTCTCAAAATGTGTCTGGACTTCTGATGGGACCTAGGTTCCTTTTGCTAAAGCTATAGCCATGTTGTTGTCACAATATAAAGGTATTGGGTTAACAATGGACGGAACCACTTGAAGTTCAGTTAAGAACTTCCTTATCCAAACAGCTGCTTTTGCGGCATCACAAGCTGCAATATACTCCGCTTCTATCGTCGAGTCGGCAACAGTGTCCTGCTTGGAACTTTTCCAACAGACCACCCCTCCATTGAGGGTAAAGACATAACCCGACATGGACTTGGAGTCATCCTTGTCACTCTGGAAGCTGGAGTCAGTAAAGGCCTCGATCTGGAGGTCTTTTCCGCCATACACAAGAACATCTCTTTAGTCCTTCTCAGGTACTTAAGAATGTTTTTTACTGCTATCCAGTGCTTCTCCACAGGGTTTGACTGATATCGGCTTACCACGCTCAGTGCGTAAGCAACATCTAGTCTGGTACACAACATCGCATACATTATAGAGCCTACCGCAGAAGCGTAGGGTATAATAGACATGTGATCCCTTTCCAAATCAGTCTTAGGAGACATCTCTTTGGAGAAAGTGATTCCATGACAAGCCGGTAAATTACCGCGCTTTGAATCTTTCATACTGAATCTCTTTGGTATGCTGTTAATGTACCTGGACTGTGAAAGTCCCAACATTCTCTTAGATCTATCATGATAGATCTAGATCCCTAGAATATAAGAGACCCAGGTCTTTCATGGAGAATCTTTGTGATAAGAATCCTTTAACAGATTGTAGCATAGGAATGTCATTTCCTATCAAGAGAATGTCATCCACGTACAAGATGAGGAATACTACAGTTCTTGCTACAATCTTACTATAAATGCACGGCTCATCTGGATTATTGACAAAGTCAAATTCTTTGACTGTCTCACAGATGTTCCAACTCCGCGATGCCTGCTTTAGTCCATAAATGGACTTAAGCAACTTGCACACTTTCTCACTGCTCCCACTCTGAATAAAACCCTTTGGCTGGTCCATATATACGCATTCTTCCAAATGTCCATTTAAAAAAGCGGTCCTTACGTCCATCTGCCAAATCTCATAATCGTGGAAGGCAGCAATGGCAAGAAGGATCTGAATGGATTTGAGCATAGCCACTGGAGAAAAGATTTCATCATAGTCCAAAGCAGGTCTTTGACGAAATCCTTTTGCAACAAGTCTAGCCTTATAAGTTTCAACCTGTCCATCTACACTAATCTTCTTTCTGAATATCCATTTGCAGCCTATGGGTTTTACCCCTTCTGGAGCAATGTCCAAAGTCCATACTTTGTTGGTGTATGTTCATATCATAATATTGCATTATTATATTCCCCATTCTTATTCTTTTTACAAATAAACAGGTGCTTTTGACGCATGTTTGCTACATATTACAGATTACAGGTTCTTGGACAGAAAACAGTGAAAATGATGAAAAGACGATGCAAAAGTGGACTTTGACCAACAAACAGAAGACTCTTGATCAAGCCTACATCAAAGATAAAATTCACAAAGTACAAGGCAATGCAAGGTCCAAGATTACAAAGCGAACGGTTAAAAGTCCACCGCAATTATTCACTGGAGATCTGGAAGAAACATAGAAGCTATTTTAATAAAAGAACCAAATAATAAGGAAGCCCAAAGACAGAAGAGCCCACAAAAGATTCAAGGCCCAATACTTCCTTTTAAAAAGACAGAGACATAAAATTTTACCAAAACTTGAAGTCTACTTTGATTAGGTCTTCCTAAGGATATTTTGGTAAATGTAGACATGCGAATCAATTGTAACCTAAGATTTCCTATCCTCTATAAATAGGAACTCTAAATCATTGTAAAGGCTATGCCTCCCTTCATTAATAAATTTCAGCATTCTTTTGGACAGCATCATTTTTTGTAAGTTCTTTATTTTCTGCCCTAAGTTAATTTTCTATTCTTACCCTAGATAAATTTAATTACTTGCCCTAGTTAATCTTTTATTCTCTGCCCTAAATAAATGTATTTTAATTCCTTAATGAGTGAGTAGTCTCCTCGCTTGTTAGGGTTAGATCTGGGGAAGGTTTGAGAGACGAATATCTCTCATCCCCTTTCTTGCCCTTCATATATTTTCATAGAACTCCATGCATACCTTCTTATTCCGCTCCCTACGACATTCTATCCCTCGAGGTAGCGGTGATACCGTAGTCTAAAGGCCCGGATTGTAAGGTTTTCCATGAAGGTTAGCGTAAATATTTCTAAAGGAAGGACAAGGATCTAGAGGAAGAACAATCTTCCCAATCATCCTAATCCCTTTTATTAATATTTACCATAACACCTAATTAGATCTTCATATGGGTATAGAAAGCGGTGAGATTTATAGACTTTCCAAACTTAACCTAGGCCTAACCCTAGCAACACTTAAATATAGATTAATTTAGTTTTTAGATTTAATAATCAATCCGAACACCCTTCAGAATTAACTCGTTAGCGCAAATAGGAGATTCACAACATCCCTGTGGACCGACCCGTACTCACCGGGTAGCTTCATGCGACGCCGTTCTTGATTGCAGTAAATATTTTTGGTGATCGTAAATCTCTCTAAATCAAATGGCGCCGTTGCCGGGGATGGCGTGTTATTTCCTTTTTGCAATTTCGGGTTAATTAAAATTAAAAAAATCATAAAAATCTGAAAAATCACAAAAAAATATAAAAATATATCATCTGTTATTTTTGGAAAGGGTACTTTATTGTTTGAATCTTGCAGGATATACAATCAAGAGGGATCTGGAAATTTCCAGAAAGAGAAACAAGAAGAACCGCGGAGATCTGGAGAGCACAAAAAAAAAACGGCCGAAGCCACCAAACCGCGGCGGATCCGCGGTCGGAGGCTGCAATACGCGGCGGTTCCGCGGTCATACCAGCGGATCAGATCCCCAAACTTCCTCCGCGGTTAAAAAAAACCCCTTTGTAAGTCTTCTGATCTCTCCTCTGAATCTTTCGCTATATCTTTTGTTAAATCTCCTGCAGGATTCTTTGCGCTTAAAAAAGTCTTCCCCCTTCTAAATAACAAATCTTATGCAGGATTCTTTGCGCCGCGCATAAAATAAAAATATTTGATTACAAGTGATTTACTGTTTTGCATATCTTTAATTGGACTTTAAGGGGCTTTTTGACCAATTCAGATTGGGTGGGGATTTCATCACCCTTCCCAGGACCCCAGAAATCACATAAGGCATTTGCATTGACCATATCTTAATTAAAAAATACTATACTCGGCCCTAAGGACGTCGCGCTCAATAGGACAGAGGACTAGTATAGGCATCGACCGTTTATCCTAACCTGACTTTGCGGTGCCTAGGCAAGTGTGTCAAGGCTAGTGGTTTTTAATTAGGCCCATAGTGTGGTTCCTTCCCACTTACCTGGCACTTACCTGGCCGCAATTGGCGGTGAAGAGGCGGTTTGAGGTTCTATTTCTAGCCTTTTGGAACAGTTAGGGGCTGTCTAGCTGACCTAGGTGACCCTAGATCTAGGTCTGATTGTGCATTTCTGGTTGATTACATTTGTGTCTAAGCCCTTTATCGAATTTTTTTTTTCTGCAAACAGTCTCAAATAAAGAGAAAAAGGAAAAAAGGAAAATTTTTATAAAAACTTGCAAAAATTTTGTCGCTAAGAAATCCTTGCACCCCACTTGCACCACCTACCTTCTTTCTTTTCTCATTCTTCTATCATGGGTACCCCACATCATAAATCTCTTGCCGAATTTTGGTATCCCGAACCTAACTTTACGTCATTCGTCAATTGTTTCGGTCGATTTAAAGACGATCCTTACATGCCCAAAATTTCGCAGAAAGATCAAATAGAAGCGTCTAGGAGAAACAGTTCGACTTTGCAACCCACTTTGTGTCAACAAAGTCAACCTTTACCACCTTCGTATGTTGACACCACTTTTTCAAGTCCTGCTGTCACTCCTAAACCAATGTCCATTGCTGAGCATATTGCTCAATCTCGTAGCCGATCTTTCACCCCTCTCCACACATCTAGTTCTTGGGATCCACAAGACTATTCATCTTTTTACCCACATGTTGACCCTACCCCTGTCCAACCACCCATTTCCTACCAGTCCTACCCGACTTTCCCATCTTCACTAGATACTGTTTCGACACAGCCTGTTGGGAGTTTTGCATATCCACACCATTTTGAATCTTTTATCGAAACCCCCTCACCACCTATGTCTAGTTTGGAAGAGTCGTTGGAGGCTTATATTGCAGCAACAAATAAAATGACTAGGAATGTGGAAGCGTCCGTAGCCGCCCTTATGCAACCTACTGAAGCGGTAGCTAGTTTCCCGCTAGCTCAAAAAATTTCAATGTATAAGGAGGCGGTTGGACAGAGTGAGAATGTGAGAGGATTTCAAAATCAAACCTACCCTTACCCAATTGAAGCCCACAACTCCAGTTTTCCATCGAATATCCTAAATGATTCACTAGTTCAAAATAAAAACGAGTTGTGTGATTTTGTAGTGTTTGATTTGCCAAATTATGAAGAATCCCTTTCGAGTGAAACCGCACCTAATCCGTTTGACCTTTACACCTCCACTCTAGAACCTAAATTGATAAATATCCATACTTTTGATGAGGTGTCTAAAGAAATTGATTTTCACTTGATTGAGGATATAGACGCCGGGAATATTTCGGATGATGAACCTGTCGATTTGATTGAAATTTTATGTTCAACTCATCATCCCGAGTCATTAGATATTTCTCCCGAACTTCATATGCGTCTTGATGTTGATGATAATGGCATGGATGAGATAAATGTTGAGGAGAATTATGAGGATAGTATTGAGGAGAGTTTTGAGGATCATATTGAGGTTGAACCATTTTTGTTTGATGTGTCTGATTTTCCAATTCATCCTCCTGAACCTTTGACTATTATATCACCCTCCCTCCTTTACATCGTTCCGACCACGCTCGACAACTGTGAGCTTGAAAACTTTTCCTTTGAATCTGACATAGTTCTTACAGACGAGTGTTTCACTTTTTCGGACGATGTTGATGACTCACCGCCCGAGTTTGAGTCCTTTACATTTTCAGATGGGTTAGTTGAACCATCAGACTCGGTTGCTTACAGTAGTTTCGAACCATTAATGGAATCTTTCAAGTTCGAGACAGTTTACTACGGTGAGAAAGATACTATCCCTAATTCACTCCCTTTCGTCTCTCCTATTGTCCCGACCGTACAAATGACCGTTACGCTTTCATCTCCTATACCAAGTTCGGCGTACCCATGTTTTCTTGCGAATCTTGAGGGATTTGACCCCATTTCCCGACGGGTTGATAGGTTAGCCCAATCGCTTATAACATATCGATCATCACATATTGCGCTAATTTATTCACTCGATTTACACCCTCAAGTTCGTGCGATCCTTCTTTCTCCTTTCCGCCCTTCTTTCCCCCCACCGAGACCATATTCTACCATTCTTCTTTCCACACGGTCTCGCGTGTTTTTTATTTCTTTCATCTCCACCCCATTCTTGCACCGACTATACCTTTACCATGATAAGATTTTTGAATGGTTGGTGCTAACCTTTGGCTTGTGTAAGGCCAAGCTTAAGTTGGGGGGGACCTTTGTATATATGTATATATTTTTGTTTTCTTTTTCTATAAAAAAAAATTAAAAAAAATTTTCAAAACATTAAAAATATAAAAAAATTGTATAAATAAATAAACAGGGGAGTGCCAGCATTTTGACCCTCTTGGTTTAGCATGACAGTGAGGACACTGTCAAGTTCAAGTTTGGGGGTATGCTCGGTACGTCTTCTTCCTTCGCATTCATTTGTACATATTTTTGTATTTGCATACTTATTTGAAAACCCATAAAAATTTGAAAAATTTCAAAAATTATAAAAAATAATGTATTCAATTTTGGCTAATTGACTTGAGTTTGACAAATAGGTTAACTGGCTAAGAACAACTAGATCTTTGACTTAGTAAATTAAAAACTCTAAAAATAACCTTCCTTAAAGTTTAACGGTAGAAAGTATATGTCTTTATAGTTTATTTAGAAATAGGCAAATTTTAAGTTCACTTCTTGGGCTAAATCGAAACGAAGGAAAAATATTGAAGCTTTTATTAGAGTATAAGTTTGAAAAATAATTCCTAACTTAAGTCTAGATTCTGAAAACGTATACCCTACAATTTGCATAATCACGTACCTTGAAACTTGGAATAGTAGAAGAGACCTTGAAATGCTCTTGTCTAAAGTCCTTAGTACAAAGAAAATAAAAGGAAAAAAAGTGTGAATAAAGAATAAAAAAAAATGAACACTGTTTTTTGTGATTACTTAAGGCTAAAAAAATAGAAAAATATTTAGCGAGGGTGCTTCATCACCTAGTGCCTTAGACCAACTGGTTTGGAAGTCACTGCTAAAGCCTTGGGTGTTGCAAAACTAGGAAGTACGCTTTAAAGTGCTAACGCATCTTGTAATCTGTCGTTGGTACCTCAAGAAGTATTAACGGTCGTATAAAGGATGTGTAAGCAAAATTCAATTAAAAATTCACCAATTAAGAAGTGCTTTGGACAACGGACGAGCGTATGATTGCTTGATTTGAATTTCCAAGTGTAGGGGTAACTTATACACACACGTGGGGATATGTGATTCGAGTTTATATAAGAGATAGGAATGAAGAATAGAACTTGTATCTTTAATAGGGTTGATAAAAATTCCTAAGTGGAGATGGAACCCTAGAAGGAAAACTTAAGAGATGCCGAAAGCTAAGTAAATCTATAGAACATATATAATCTTAAGTTAGATGATGAGGAAGTGTGAAGAATATGGGTGGATAATTTACGAGTCGACGATAATAGAATTCCTTGTTAGAAAACCTAATTGGAGAATTAAAGTCGAAAAAGCCAATTTGATAGGATTTTGTGGGTAGTATCCGCTGAAAATCCTCAGGAGACAACACTCCTCCTACTAGGGACACCTAGAGGTTTAACGGCTTGTTGCACGTGCTCAGTGCAATCGCGTTTCCCTGCGAAAGTGCGGTTAGAATTTTAGTGAATAAAAATAAGTTTGCTTGAGGACGAGCAAAAGATAAGTTTGGAGGTATTTGTTCATATCATAATATTGCATTATTATATTCCCCATTCTTATTCTTTTTACAAATAAACAGGTGCTTTTGACGCATGTCTGCTACATATTACAGGTTACAGGTTCTTGGACAGAAAACAGTGAAAATGATGAAAAGACGATGCAAAAGTGGACTTTGACCAACAAACAGAAGACTCTTGATCAAGCCTACATCAAAGATAAAATTCATAAAGTACAAGGAAATGCAAGGTCCAAGATTACAAAGCGAACGGTTAAAAGTCCACCGCAATTATTCACTGGAGATCTGGAAGAAATATAGAAGCTATTTTAATAAAAGAACCAAATAATAAGGAAGCCCAAAGACAGAAGAGCCCACAAAAGATTCAAGGCCCAATACTTCCTTTTAAAGAGACAGAGACATAAAATTTTACCAAAGCTTGAAGTCTACTTTGATTAGGTCTTCCTAAGGATATTTTGGTAAATGTAGACATGCGAATCAATTGTAACCTAGGGTTTCCTATCCTCTATAAATAGGAACTCTAAATCATTGTAAAGGCTATGCCTCCCTTCATTAATAAATTTCAGCATTCTTTTGGAGAGCATCATTTTTTGTAAGTTCTTTATTTTCTGCCCTAGGTTAATTTTCTATTCTTACCCTAGATAAATTTAATTACTTGCCCTAGTTAATCTTTTATTATCTGCCCTAGATAAATGTATTTTAATTCCTTAATGAGCGAGTAGTCTCCTCGCTTGTTAGGGTTAGATCTGGGGAAGGTTTGAGAGACGAATATCTTTCATCCCCTTTCTTGCCCTTCATATATTTTCATAGAACTCCATGCATACCTTCTTATTCCGCTCCCTACGGCATTCTATCCCTCGAGGTAGCGGTGATACCGTAGTCTAAAGGCCCGGATTTTATGGTTTTCCATGGAGGTTAGGGTAAAGATTTCTAAAGGAAGGACAAGGATCTAGAGGAAGAACAATCTTCCCAATCATCCTAATCCCTTTTATTAATATTTACCATAACACCTAATTAGATCTTCATATGGGTATAGAAAGCGGTGAGATTTATAGACTTTCCAAACTTAACCTAGGCCTAACCCTAGCAAGACTTAGATATAGATTAATTTAGTTTTTAGATTTAATAATCAATCCGAACACCCTTCGGAATTAACTTATTAGCGCAAATAGGAGATTCACAACATCCCTGTGGACCGACCCGTACTCACTGGCTAGCTTCATGCGACGCCGTTCTTGATTGCGGTAAATATTTTTGGTGATCGTAAATCTCTCTAAATCAGTGTACATAGACTCCATCTCGGTCCGCATTACATCCATCCATTTTACCGAGTCTGTGCTCTAAATGGCTTGCTGGAAGTTAGTTGGCTCATCATTATCAATGATGCAATCCTCTCTATCCCCGTCTACGAGAAAACCATAGTATCTTTCGGGCGGATGAGACAGCCTACTACTCCTGCGGAGTGGCGCGGGAATGTCCTGTTCTTTTGAAACTTCTGGTTCCACCAAGCTTTTAGTAATAGTTTGTAGTTCTAGAATTTCTTCCAGTTCTATTGCGCTCCAACTAGTTTCTTTTTCTAAAAATTGATGTTCCAAAAAGTGGGCATGACGAGAAACAAAAACCTTTTGTTCCTCTGCGTAATAGAAAAAGATACCCCCTGGAGTTCTTTGGGTATCCCATAAACTTACACAGTACTGAGTGTGCCTCGAGTTTGTCCACATGCTGCTTTTTGACAAAAGCTGGATATCTCCATATCTTCAGATACTGAAGATAGGGTTTCTTCCCACTCCACATCTGATATGGTGTGGTAGGCACAGTCTTGGTAAGAACCTTGTTCAAAAGATATGCAACTGAGTCTAGTGCATAGCCCCAAAATGATCACGGTAACTCAACGTTACTCATCATGGAACGCACCATATCCAATAAGGTTCGGTTTCGTCTCTCCGATACACCGTTGTATTGTGGTGTGTATGGAGGAGTAAGCTGAGAGAGAATTCCATTCTCTTTTAGGTAATCCAGGAACTCGGCACTCAAGTATTCACCACCTCGAACAGATCTTAGTATCTTGATACTTTTGTCGGTTTGTTTTTCCACTTCATTCTTATATTCTCGGAATTTCTCAAAGGCCTCGGATTTATGTTTCATCAAGAAGACATGTTCATATCTAGAGAAATCATCCGTAAAAGTAATGAAATAGGAATAACCACTTCTTGCATGTGTAGACATTGCACCACACAAATCGCTGTGTATGAGTCCTAAGAGCTCACTCGCTCTTACTCCATGTCTAGTGAACAGAGTTTTTGTCATCTTTCCTTTGAGAAATGATTGACAAGTTGCATAAGATTGATATTCGAACGGATCCAAATATCCTTCTTTATGTAACTTGGTCAACCTTATTTCGTTGATGTGACCCAGTCTACAATGCCATAATAAAGCTTGATTTAATTCTGGATTCTTTCTTTTATGTATGTTCTGGACATTGAAAACTTGTAGTTGGTTTAATATATATATACCGTTATTTAGTGTACCCGACCCAATCAGACCATGATTAAGATGGATGTTTACAAGATCGCTTACAAATGTAAAATCATAACCTTCTTTAGATAACAAAGATACAGAAATGATATTACAAGTCAAACTAGGTACATAAAAACAGTTGCGCAAAACCAAAATATGTCCACTCGTCAATGCTAGGTGATATTCCCCTACGGACACAGCATCCACGTTCGCTCCGTTAGCAACCCTAAGGGTCATATTACCGGTCTTCAGAACTCTACGGCTTCTTAGTGCCTGGAAAGAATTACAGATATGAGATTTTGATCCGGTATCCAATACCCAAGAAGTAGAGTTGATTGACAGACAGTTTTCAATTACAAACACACCTGAGGCCGAAACCACAACTTGCTTTGGGTCCTGGTTCTTGGCTCTCCAAGCCCTGCAATCTTTCTTCCAATGGCCCTTTTTATGACAGTAGAAGCATTCTTCTTTCCCTACTGTCGGCCCCGCCACTTTTACCTTGCCCTTTGCTTCCACCTAACTAACACCGTCTCGCAGCTTGGTGGGGGCCTTCTTCTTCTTTCCTTTGGCTTTCGCCTTAGATCTAAAAGAGGAAGCTCCACCAACAAGCAGAACGGGTGTTTCCCTGGATTTCTTCAGGGTGCCCTCAGCACTTCTCAACATGTTGAGGAGTTCTGGAAGTTCAACTTCTTTACCTTGAATATTAAAATTCAAGATAAACTGGGCGTAGGTGGAAGGAAGGGACTAGAGAATCAAGTCTGTATACAGCTCGTTCTCTAACGTGGTCCCAAGGTCCGCGAGCTCCTTAATGTAGCCGATCATCTTAAGGACGTGTTCCCCTACAGATGACCCGACAGCCAATCTCGCCTGAAATAGCTTCTTCGAGGACTCGTATCTTGCGATACGAGATTGCTCTCCATATAATTCCTTGGTATGGAGGAATATGGATTCAAGATCCATATTCTCGTGCCGCCTCTGATGTTCATTGTCCATGGAGGCCAATACGAGGCACTTGGCTTTCGCGCAATCAATTTCCCAGATCTTACGGATTTCCCTATCCGCGACGCTAGAATCTGGACCTGAGATGGCGGGGGCTTTAGTAGTAAGAACATAGCCCAATTTGTCATAAGTGATTGCCATTTTGACATTCCTGAACCAATCTTTATAGTTTGGCCCTGTCAATATATTTTTATCTAATAGTAACTTAAGGCCCGTCATGTTTGGTCGCTGCAATTAGGAGAGAGAGAAGAAACACTTTAGCATGACACTCTTGCAAATTTAGATTGGTTTTTAATTGATCTAAACAGGATGGTGTTCATATCAGAATTTTGCATTATTATATTTCCCATTCTTAATCATATTATGAATAAATAGGTGCTTTTGATCCATATCTGCTAAATAGTTGCAGGTTACAGGTTCTTAGAACAATACAGTGAAATTCATGAAAAGACGCTACAAACGTGAGACTACGACCAACAAATAGATGAATCTGTATGATGCCGCCTACCAATTTAAGGAACAAACGAAGATCAGCGAACAGTTCAATGCACAAAGTACAAGGGCAACACAAGATTCAGAACTTCACGGCAAAAAGTCCACAACATTCTGCACTGTGGAAATCTGGAAGAAAGTAGAAAATATTCTGAGGAACCAAGTGAAGAAAACAGAAGGAAATAGCAATATGAAGCAACCCTGAGAAGTTGAGCCAGAGATCCCCCAATATGGCCGCGGATCCACGGCCAAACATGGCATTCTGTTGCGGTTCCGCGGCCGTGCAGTGCACGTGTCGGTGGGTGTCGGTGCTTTGACCCGGCTTTCTTAGGGTAGTTCTATAAATTCAAATGTGGATTGGATGTAAAACCTAGGGTTTCTCCTATCTATAAATAGGAAAGCCTAAAGCCTAATTTGGCATGCCTCTTTTTATTTTTCTAAATTAAAATTTTCTTTCCTTGTAATCATTGAAGAGGTCATTAATAAAAATAAGTGTTTTTCATTTTATCTTGCATTCTTCTTAATTGAAATTTATTTTTCTGCAATTTTTTATCTGTCTTTATTTATCTGCAAGTTAATTAGTTTATTAAAAAGAAAAAATTATAAAAATGAATTTCATCGTAACTTTCCTAATGAGTGAGTAATTCCTCACTTGTTAGGGTTAGGATAGGGAAGGCTTGAGAGATGGAAATCTCTCCCATTCCTTTCATTGCTCGTATAAATTAATTAATTAGGACTTTATTTAAATTAACCACACACCGCTCACTACGGCACCCTATCCTACGAGATAGCGGTGATTCCCTAGTTAGACCGGTTGTGGTTGATTTACATAAAGGTTAGGGCTAAGAGCCAAGAAAGGACGGACAAAGACTAAAAGGAAGAAACTACGTTTCTTCCTAGTCATGCTAATCCCCTTTGTTGACTATTACCCTAACACCTATGTTCTTAATTAGGGCAAAGAAAGCAGCGTATAGAATTCTTTTTCCAAACTAATCTAATCCTAACCCTAGCAAGACTTTAAATCAAATTAATTTCAATCTTAGATTTTTAAATCAAAACCTACCAAAAATAGGACTTAACTCGTAAGAACTTAAAAAAAGAACACGTTTTCCCTGTGAACCGACCCGTACTCAACCGGCTAGCTACCAAGCGACACCGTTCTTGATTGCGGTATTCTTAAATTTTAAAACGCATACGCACTAAAAAGACAAACCAATCAAATGGCGCCGTTGCCGGGGATCACGGTAGTTATTTTCTTTTTGTAATTTCGGGTTAATTGAAATTGAAAAAAATTATAAAAACTGAAAAACAAAAAAAATAAAAAAATCATCGTGTTATTTTTGATCGGCTTTTGTGTGAATTGTGCCGGAACGGAAGACAGACTGATTCAGATCTGGAGCAAACCCAGTGAACAAATCAACAAACAGAGGAACTGAACAGACAGAGGAGAACCATAACAGCAAACAGCAAAATTTTAGAGATCCAAACCCAATAATCCACCGCGGAACCGCGGCGGAATCAAGCAGTTGACCGTGGAACCCTGTGACGTCAGCTTCCCAAAATTTCTCTGTGAGTATTTTATCCTCTCTTCTACCCTCTGTACTCCACTGAAAAATTTTCCTGCAGGGTTCTTTGCGCAAAACTTCTTCTCCCTCTCCAATAAGTCATTTTGTGCAGGATTCTTTGCGCCGCAAATAAAAAAAAAGTTTGGCAAGTGTTTTAGATTTTGTGTGTTAATTGCTTTGCATTTTTAAAACAGAAATTAAGGGGCTATAACACCAATCCAGATTGGGTGGGGATTTCATTACCCTTCCTAAGAACCCAGAAATCAAAAAAAGCATATGCATCACCCTCGAGTTAATTAAAAAATATCTAGACTCAGCCAATTAAGGACTGTCGCGCTCATTAGGACAAAAGAAGGTTGTGGGAATTCAGTCGTTTATCTAAACCTGACTTTGTGGTGCCTAGGCTAGACAAGTGGGAAAGGTAATTTTAAAAGGCCCGTTTCACGGTGATTCATGAGCGGATCCCTCCTTTCTTCACTTGTGCTTACGTGGCCACAATTGGCGGTGAAGAGGCGATTTGAGGTATATCTCACAACTTGTCGCTTTGGACCAGTTAGGAGCAGTCTAGTTGACTTAGGAGACCCTAACTTTAGGCTTGATTATGCATGCTTAAATTGTGACTGTTTGAAAGTGTGTCGTAGTTCCGTACAAAATCTTTTGCAAAACTCTTTATAAAAATAAAAAAAAAACACAAAACAAAATTTTTACAAAAACTTGCCATTTGTCGCTAGAATTCCATTGCATCCAACCTTCACCCACATTTCCCCATTAACATTTTCTTACCCTCACATTCTGCTTTTTGACTATACTACAACTCTTTTAGTGTATGTCCGGTTAGACTAGGGACACTAGCGCCCGTTTAGTCCGTCTCTCGTTAGTCGCTACTGACGACGAGTTCGACTCCGAAGTCGAAATTTCCTCCACTTCTTTACCTTCATCTTCACATTCACCATCTTCTAAGAAAATGTCAGGATTCAATCCTAACAACCCCTTACCTACCTCGGGACTGATTCCACCTCAAGTGGGTGCGAATAACCCACAACACCCTCCTGTTGAAGCGCTCCAGCGAATCGCGCTCCAGGATCTTTTCTATTCTACCCGCTCCGCACTTCCTACCTGTCTTTCACTTCCGCCGGCGAATGGGGCTAATTTCAAAATTAAGCCCCACTTCATCAATATGTTGCCCAAATTTCACGGGCTGGAATCCGAAGATACTTATATCTTCATTAACAAATTCCAAAATATTTGTGCAGTGATGAAAACTACCCAATTATCCGACAATACTATATGGCTACGAGTCATTCCCTTCACTTTATGTGACCTAGCTGAAAAGTGGCTATATAGTACAGCATCACATTTCATAAAAAGTTGGGAGGAGTTTGTTAAAACATTTCTTAAAAATTTTACCCACATCACAAGACCGCGAGAATTCGCAATGAAATTAACCAATTTTCCCAGCTTCCTTCCGAACCTTTTTGGAAGTGTTTCGAACGATTTAAAGACCATCTTGTTCAGTGCCCTCATCACGGTATTGAAAGATGGTAACTTTGCCAAACTTTATACGGAGGACTGAACCCAGCAACTAAGCAGTTACTGGAAACCATTTGTTAAGGTCACTTCCTAACCAAATCTAACGAGGAAACTTGGCAATTTCTCGAAAATCTTGCTGAACAAACACTTCGGTAGGAAAGCACTAGACAGACCGCTTCGTCCACTTCATCTACTTCATCCGGTCCGCCTAGGGCAGGTGTTCACCAACTTGATATGTCAATTGCAATGAAAGCCGAAATGGCCGCAATTACACGAAAATTAGAAGCAATTGAGAGCAAATTCTCATCGCCTTCTCCTGCCCCCGCTTTACCCCCACGCACTATATGCGCTTGTTGTTCGGATCTGTCCCATTTGACTGAAGTGTGTCCTTACAACCCACCTGCTCAAGGACAGGATCAAGTCAATGCTGCCTTTCAGCAAAGACAGAAATGATCCATACTCTTCAACTTATAATCCTGGTTAGAGGAACCACCTCAATTTTGCTTGGAATCAAAATCAACAACAATTCCAAGGTAACAACAATTTTCAGAGGCCTCCTCCTCAACAACAAGCTCCTCAAAAAACTCAATATCAGCAATCTTTCCAACCCCAATCTTACCAAAATCAAATGAACAATTTTTCACCCAACAACTCTTTTCCTCAAAACAATTTTGTTCAGCCAAATAACAATAAGGTTTCTTCGCTAGAACGAAGTCTGGATGCGTTCTTAAAACAATCTACTCAATCCTCAGCCAACATCCAGTCCTCCATTCAGTCTTTGGTGCAACACACTGCATCACATGGGTAAAGTATCAAAACCATTGAAGCCCAAATTACACAACTGAATGCTGCTTTAAGCGAGCGAGAGAAGGGGAAGCTTCCATCTCAACCACTGCCAAATCCTGGTCACACACAAAATGCACATGTTGCTCATGAACAACAAAACCATAATGTGAGTGCCATGACTACATTGAGATCTGGAAAGATATTGCACAACAACGTTGGCACTAATGATGACACCCCGGCCGCCGCTTCTTCTTCTTCTTTTTCATCTTCTTCATCTTCAGAGCATGTTCTCCATTCTTCACAAGGCTCTAATTCTTCTATTACTCTGAACGGACCCACATCTCACTCCACGAAAACACCAACACTGGGATCCGTTCAAACTCCGCAATCTCCTGCACAAACATTGGACTCAACAAATTTTCACCATTTCCAAACAGGTTGAGATCCAATAAACAAACTCCACAAATGGAGAAGATTGTGGAGTTATTTAAACAGGTTAGCATTAGCATACCTCTCTTGGATGCAATCCAACAAGTCCCTTCTTACACTAAAATCTTGAAGGAATTATGCACCAAGAAGAGGAAATCACAGGTACCTAAGAAAGTTTTCTTGGCTAGTGCAGTAAATGATGCTCTTACCCAACATTTACCTCAAAAACGAAAGGACCCTGACTGTCCTACAATTTCAATAACTATTGGGGATAAGAACATCAACCGCGCACTTTTAGATCTTAGTGCCAGTGTTAATCTGCTTCCTTATTCAGTATATGAGCAATTAGGCGTTGGAGAGCTAAAATCCACACATTGTACTCTCCAAATGGCCGACCGATCTATCACCCATCCTAGGAGTGAGTTAGAGGATATGTTGATTAAAGTAGGGGACTTTATATTCCCTGTTGATTTCATTGTTATGGAAACACAGACTGTAGATAACCCCCGGAGTCAAATTCCGGTGATACTCGGTCGACCATTCCTTACAACTTCTAATGCAGTGATCAATTGTCGAAATGGTTCGATGAACCTATCTTTTGGAAACATGACAATTGAGCTCAACATTTTTAAGTTGGGGAATCAGCCCTCCGAACCTAATGCTAATATACTTGATGTTTGCTCGATCCAAGAGATCACTCAGGAGGACTGTGAGCTCGAAAAATTTCTGTTCGATCACAGCCATTTTAACGCCACTAGTGCGTTCCTCCTCGAATCTGACACTGCTTTCACACCCGATAATGATTACGAATGTTTCACTTTCTCGAACGATTTTGAAGAATCACCACCCGAGTTTGAATTCTTTGAATTTTTGGATGAGTTAACTAAACCATCCGACTCGGTTGCTTACACTCGCTTTGAACCTCTGTTGGAATCCTTCGAGTTTGAGACAATTTTACCTTCAATTGTTTCGCCTCCAACACTCGAACTCAAGCTATTGCCGTCTCACCTTAAATACGCTTACTTAGGTGAGAATGAGACCCTTCCTGTTATCATCTCGGCTTCTCTAGCCCCCGAGCAAGAGAAAGCCCTTTTAACGGTCTTCCAAAGCAATCGGCAAGCTTTTGGCTGGACTATGGCGGACATCAAGGGGATTAGTCCCCTAATAGTTGAACATCATATTCATATGATGGATGATGCCAAGCCAGCAAGGGATCCACAGAGACGACTCAACCCAATCATGAAGGAGGCTGTTAAAAAGGAGATTGTAAAATGTCTTGATAGTGGTATCATTTACCCTATCTCTGATAGCCAGTGGGTTAGCCCCATTCACGTTGTCCCAAAGAAATCGGGCATAACGGTCATAACTAATGAGGCGAATGAGTTAATACCTACTCGCACCCAAACTGGGTGGTGAGTATGCATCGATTATAGAAAACTCAACGCCGCGACACGGAAAGACCACTTTCCATTACCTTTTATTGACCAAATGCTTGAACGATTGGATGGGCATGAATTTTACTGCTTTTTGGATGGCTACTCCGGCTATAATCAAGTTCCCATCGCCGAAAAAGACCAAGACAAGACCACATTTACTTGTCCTTTCGGTACATTTGCTTACCGTCGCATGCCCTTTGGGTTATGCATGCACCCGCTACCTTTCAGCGGTGTATAATGGTGATTTTTTCTGACATGGTTGAAAAATTCTTGGAGATCTTCATGGATGATTTCTCCATTTTCGGCGACTCCTTTGATGAGTGTTTGCTACATTTAGACGCAGTCCTTACCCGTTGTAAGGATAAGAACCTCACTTTAAATTGGAAGAAGTGCCACTTTATGGTACGAGAAGATATTGTCTTAGGACATATCATCTCGCAAAATGGAATTAAGGTGGATAAAGCTAAGATTGAAGTCATTTCCAATCTTTCTCCTCCCAAGTGCGTCCGAGACATTCGATCTTTTCTTGGCCATGCCGGTTTCTATAGACGGTTCATCAAGGATTTTAGCAAGATTGCTAGACCCTTGACTCTTTTATTGGCCAAGGACACCACTTTTGATTTCGACTCAAGCTGCATGAAGGCGTTCGAATCATTGAAAAACTCACTTATTTCTGCCCCAATTCTTTCGTCTCCTGACTGGACGCATCCATTTGAAATTATATGCGATGCATCTGATTTTGCCATTGGTGCTGTCCTTGGACAGCACATCAATAAGATCCCGCATGTGATTTATTATGCTAGCCGAAACTTGAACGAGGCCCAATTAAATTACACAACAACCGAGAAGGAATTCTTAGCTGTTGTGTTTGCATTAGAAAAGTTCAGGCCCTATTTAATCGGCTCTCCAGTCATCGTTTACACTGACCATTCAGCTCTTCGCCATCTTTTCGTGAAGAAGGATGCTAAATCTTAGCTGATACGTTGGATCCTCTTACTACAAGAGTTTGACCTTGTCATCAGAGACAAGAGAGGATGCGAAAACGTAGTCGCCGACCATCTCACGCCTTCCTTCTTCGCCGATGCTTCAAATTCCTATAAAAGACGTTTTTCCAGATGAGCAGCTCTTAACTGTGTCATGCGAACGTTAGTTCGCAGATATTGTGAATTATTTGGCCACCGGACTTATACCAAATGAATGGTCAAATCAGAACAGACTCCGATTTCTATCCCAGGTAAAACATTTTTACTGGGATGAAGCATATCTATTCAAATACTATCCCGACCAAATCATTCGTCGGTATGTCCCCAAAAGTGAGTTTAAGAGCGTGCTGTCATTCTGCCACGATCAAGCGTGTGGTGGGCATTTTGGCCCTAAAAAGACAGCCGAAAAGATCTTGCAGTGTGGTTTCTATTGGCCACAACTTTTTAAAGACGCACATGATTATTGCAAGACATGCTCCCGGTGCCAACACTTGGGCCGGATATCTAGAAGAAACGAAATGCCGCTCCAACCAATATTGGTTGTGGAAATTTTTGATCTTTGGGGGATAGATTTTATGGGACCATTTCCCAATTCTTTTGGGAATGTGTATATTCTCCTAGCTGTTGACTATGTTTCTAAATGGGTCGAGGCGGTGCCCTGCCGAACTAATGACAACAAGGTTGTCGTTAGATTCCTCAAAGAAAACATTTTTTCTCGGTTTGGGCACCCCCGCGCAATCATCAGCGATAATGGAACTCATTTTTGTAATAGGACTTTCGAGTCCTTAATACGGAAATATTCCATTAATCACAAGCTTTCAATGCCCTATCATCCCCAAACTTGTGGGCAAGCCGAGATTTCAAATCGGCAAATTAAGCAAATATTGGAGAAAACGGTTTCCAAAAACCATAAAGATTGGTCATCAAAACTTATTGATGCCCTTTGGGCATTCCGAACTGCCTATAAGACCGATCTTGGCATGTCTCCTTATAGACTTGTTTATGGAAAGGCTTTCCACCTTCCAGTTGAAATTGAACATAGAGCATTTTGGACAATAAAAGAGTTGAATTTATCTCTAGGATATGCGGGCAATCATAGAAAGCTGCAATTAAAAGAATTGAACGAGCTTCGGGATGAAGCTTACGAGGACGCAGCAATCGTTAAAAACCGAACGAAGGTGTTCCATGATAAACACCTTATGCGAAAAACTTTCAAACCTGGTCAACAGGTTTACTTTACGACACCCGGTTACATTTTCATCCCGACAAGCTCAGATCTCGTTGGAAAGGACCATTTTTGGTACGCATCGTATATCCGCACGGTGCGGTCGATTTAGAAAATCCGGAGGACGGTTCACTATTCAAAGTGAACGGACATAGACTTAAACCGTTCCTCACTGCAGACCCTTCGGAGGAGCTTCTGTTTTTGCAGGAGCCGATTTATATTGACTGATCTTCCTCGATCTACCCCTAAATTTCGATTATCGAGCCAAAACACTGTTTCGAATAAGTTTGAGGGTATGTATCACTTGTAATTATATAAAAACAAAATAAAAAAATAAAATAAAATAAAATAAATTTCCAATTTTAGGGGGTATTTTTGTAAATTTCCAGTTTTAATAAAAAAAATAATAAAATAAAAATTTTATTTACAAATAATTTCCTCTTTTTAAGAGGGGCTTTTTGCAAATAACCAAAACATCCCCACCTATAAATAGAACCCGACCCCTCTCTGATTTTATCAAACCCTAAAGCATTCCTCTCCCAAAACCCTAGTTGCCGCTTCATTTCTACAGAGAGATCGCCTCTAGCCGCCGCCCTTCCGCCGCAAGAAGTAGCTTCTGGCCGTGCTTCCGTCGTTCCCTGGTGTCGTCGCCCTCTGAAATCTTCAGAGGAGGTTTGCATTCTCTGGTTCTCTCTGTTAATTTTTTTTCAGAAATATTCTGCAACTTTCATTCTCTGTAATGGCACCTACCCTACAATTTGAGAAGGAATTTTCACAAATGTTTGCACACACAATCTACGGTAGTTAGTTTGGTGAAGAGATCCGAAGGCGAAGATGGAATTTCTTACATTTTAATCATCCAAACTCCTTCGCTCTTCCAGATCTCGTCACACGATTTTACGAGTGCATGGAAGATGGAAGCCTTGCTCAACACGGATATATTAGGTTGATTTGGAGGGATAGGGAAATCATAATCGATAGGGACTTCATCCATGAAGTCACCTTAATACCTAGACTACCTACCCATGACCAACCCCTCCAATTCGAGGATTATCTACCCTTGATGGGTACTGACTATTCGAGGGAGCCACGTAAGGGCATCCAAGCTAGAACCCTCTTTGCAAATGTACTGACTGTGTGCCGTTGGGCACAAAATAACATTTTTGGTAGTTCGCACAATACTACCTTTTTCACACCATCCCTTCATATTGTGCACACCTTAATGACTAGGAACCCCAGATATGATATGTGCACGGTATTACTTAATTCGATTGGTGCGGGCAAAAGGGCTGCCAATTACCCATGCTCTATGTTAGTGACACAACTGTGTCGCTATTTCCTCCATGTGGAGGAATTTGAGTTTTACATGCATAGAGGTATCCCCATTAGACATCTTATTGAGGGCGTATCCACATCCTATACCCGCTTAAATGATGTTCGGTCGCGAACTGAACCGGCCGAGAATGTACCCGCCAGGACACCCGGCTCCAGCTCGACCGCGAGCGAGGAAGAGCTTACCCCCGCAGAACATGCACGTCTATTTAGGAAAGCCACTACTGGGATTGACAGATTGGTAGGGATGGTGACCAACTTGGATCACCGTGAGACAGAAATAGAGCACGGTGTGTCCACCCTGCTGGCGAGAGAGGAAGTTCCCGTTTACGTTCGAGGGGACGGCGAGGTCATGAGCAGTGAGGACACCGCTTTTGGTAAGTTTGAGGGTAGAGGTAGTTTGTAAATACTTATCATTGCATTGCATATTTTAATTTTTGTACATATTTTTTCTTTTTTCCTTTTCTTTGCATGTTTAATTATGCATTGCATCTTTATAAAAAAAATTATAAAAATTAAAAAATGAAAATAAAAGAAAAAACTATAAAAATAAAATCAAATAAAAAATTGAAAAACTAAAAATAAAAAAAACAAATTTTTTTATTTTTTGGCCATATTTGACTTAAGTTTGACAAGACGGTTAACTAGCTAGGAAAAACTAGATCCTAAACTTAGTAAATTAAAAACTCTAAAAATAACCTTTCTTAAAGTTTAACGGTAGAAAATATATGTCCTTATAGTTTATTTAGAAATAGGCAAATTTTGAGTTCAGTTCTTGGACTAAGTCAAAATAAGGGAAGAGTATTGAAATTTTTATTGAAGTGTAAGTCTGAAAAATAATTCCGAACCTTTAGTCTAAATTTTGAAAATATATACCCTACAACTCGCACATACACGCACCTTGAAACTTGGGATAGTAGAGGATACCTTGAAATGCTCTTGTCTAAAATCCTTAGTATAAGATAAAATTAAATAAAAGTATAAGTGTGAATAAAGAGAGATAAAAAAAATGAACACTGGTTTTGTAATTACTTAAGACCGCGTAAAATAAAAAATATATATAGCGAGGGTGCTTTATCACCTAGTGCCTTAGACCAACTGGTTTGGGAGTCACTGCTAAAGCCTTAGGTATTACAAGACGAGGAATTGCGCCTAAATACGAGAACACATTTTGTAATCGGTCGTTAGTACCTCAAGAAGTATTAACGGTCGCATGAAGGATGTGTGAGCAACTTCATCTAAAATTCACCGACTAAAAGTACTTTGGACGATGGACAAGAGTATGACAGCTTGAATTGAATTTCCAAGTGTAGGGGTGATAATTACACACACGTAGGGGTATATGATTGGGGTTTGGATGAGAGACAGGAATGAAAGATAGGCTTTTATTTTCAGTAGAGATGATAAAAATTCCTAAGTTGAGATGAAACCTTAGAAGGAAAATTCAAAAGATTCTGAAAGATTAATAAATTTGCAGAACATATACAATCTTAAGTTAAATGATAAGTAAGTGTAAAAAATACGGGTTGATGATTTCTAAGTTAAAGATAATAGAATTTCTTGTTATAACACCAAATTGAAGAATGAAAGTCAATAGACCAAATTGATCGGATTTTGTAGGTAGTATCCGCTGAAAACGCTCAGGAGACAACACTCCTCTTACTGGGGACACCTAGAGATTTAACGGCTTGTTGCACGAGCTCAGTGCAATCATGATTCCCTGCGAAAGTGTGGTTAGGATTTTTCGAGAATAAAAATACCTTTTCTCGGGACGAGCAAAAGATAAGTTTGGGGGTATTTGTTCATATCAGAATTTTGCATTATTATATTCCCCATTCTTAATCATATTATGAATAAATAGATGCTTTTGATCCATGTCTTCTAAATAGTTGCAGGTTACAGGTTCTCAGAACAATACAGTGAAATTCATAAAAAGACGCTACAAACGTGAGACTACGACCAACAAATAGATGAATCTGTATGATACCGTCTACCAGTTTAAGGAACAAACGAAGATCAGCGAACTGTTCAATGCACAAACTACAAGGGTAGCACAAGATTCAGAACTTCACGGCAAAAAGTCCACAACATTCTGCACTGTGGAAATCTGGAAGAAAGTAGAAAAGATTCTGAGGAACCAAGTGAAGAAAACAGAAGGAAATAGCAATATGAAGCAACCCTGAGAAGTTGAGCCAGAGATCCCCCAATATGGCCGTGGATCCACGGCCAAACATGGCATTCTGTCGCGGTTCCGCGGCCGTGCAGTGCACGTGTCGGTGCACGTGTCGGTGGATGTCGGTGCTTTGACCCGGCTTTTTTAGAGTAGTTCTGCAAATTCAAATGTGCATCAGATGTAAAACCTAGGGTTTCTCCTATCTATAAATAGGAAAGCCTAAAGCCTAATTTGGCATGCCTCTTTTTATTTTTCTAAATTAAAATTTTCTTTCCTTGTAATCGTTGAAGAGGTCATCAATAAAAGTAAGTGTTTTTCATTTTATCTTGCATTCTTCTTAATTGAAATTTATTTTTCTGCAATTTTTTATCTGTCTTTATTTATCTGCAAGTTAATTAGTTTATTAAAAAGAAAAAATTATAAAAATGAATTTCATCGTAACTTTCCTAATGAGTGAGTAATTCCTCACTTGTTAGGGTTAGGATAGGGAAGGCTTGAGAGATGGAAATCTCTCTCATTCCTTTCATTGCTCGTATAAATTAATTAATTAAGACTCTATTTAAATTAACCACACACCGCTCACTACGACACCCTATCCTACGAGATAGCGGTGATTCCCTAGTTAGACTGGTTGTGGTTGATTTACATAGAGGTTAGGTCTAAGAGCCAAGAAAGGACGGACAAGGACCAAAAGGAAGAAACTACGTTTCTTCCTAGTCGTGCTAATCCCCTTTGTTGACTATTACCCTAACACCTATGTTCTTAACTAGGGCAAAAAAAGCAGTGAGTAGAATTCTTTTTCCAAACTAACCTAATCCTAACCCTAGCAAGACTTTAAATCAAATTAATTTCAATCTTAGATTTTTAAATCAAAACCTACCAAAAATAGGACTTAACTCGTAAGAACTTAAAGAAAGAACACGTTTTTCCTATGGACCGACCCGTACTCAACCGGCTAGGTACCAAGCGACACCGTTCTTGATTGCGGTATTCTTAAATTTTAAAACGCATACGCACTAAAAAGACAAACCAATCAGATGGCTCCCACTATTTCTTGAATCCTTCCTCAAGCTATAAAAGAAGAATTAGTCAGGATTAATCTCACCGTATAATACTTGCTTAATCGTTCAGCCAGGCCAGTGTCGGTACTTCGAGGGAGCTTTTACGATGCTTTCGTGAAGTTCCTTAATTAAATAATCTCTTTTCTATGGGGTCGTAGCCCCACTAACACCTTTCTATACACCTACTTGGTTTATAGCATTGATCGTTAAGTGAAAAAATCTCCCGAGAAGTAGCATATACTCACAGAAGGATCGGGATCCAAATATCATCGTGTGATAAAGTCGAAGGAATCCTACCAAAATTATCACGCTCCAAATGGTATGCAACACTAGCAAGTTTCAGTTTCTTTAGAAACTCCCGATGTGGATTTTTACCCCATGCTCTTATAACCTTGACAAAGGCCAACATATCGTAAGTCACATGTCAAGTTCTACCCGTCATTGTCTAAGTTAATTTGAACCCACCCGTAAATACCCTTGACGAAGGTTAAAATAGCACTACGACTATCCCAAACCAGCGCATCTATCTATGCTACAGATGAATATTCAGCAGCTACCAATCACTTTGCCTTGGCGAAGGTCAAAATATACAGCTTGAATACTACTGAATATCCAACTGAAATGACGGAGGGCTACGAATAGTTTTGGTGAAACTGTGAACGTAGTGAACTTGATATAATCGAAGGAACCTGATAGCTTTTAAAAGGAGTGGTTTAAGCTCCGCATTTTAAAAGTTTTGCTGTTTTGAAAAAATCGAGTGGTTTTAAAATTGTTCCAACGATTCAACTTTGGTTTGTTTGCTTTGCATTAATGTATTGCAGTTCCATCAACTAACCTACCATTGCAGAAAAAGAACGAAAATACAACGTACGCTTATGCCATCCGCATTCGCCACGGGGCCCCGTCATCACCCGTTAGATTACTTAACTAACGACAGAGCGGGGGATGGACTAGCGCGGATGCCAAACATAAGCAACGTCTGCTGGATATCATATATATATATATATATATATATATATTCGTCTCATGCAATAATAGGCATTCCAGATCACAGATGAACATATTGGATATACAAGGAATTCCGCGTTTCATTTGAGCCTGTAACAAAAGACGGATTCCACGGTCGTGATGAATAACCAAACCCCACCGTAGACCCCTACGAGTGCGGCAAACTACCTGCCAAATTCCTGAAGTGAAGCAACCTCCCTCAACAAAGTGAGTGGGCTACTCGGCATTTCAAGAACTCGGTAGTTTGTGCCCCCCACCTTGGGTCTATCTTAGGAGCAGAAAACAGTAAAAGAAATAATACAACGGTGGCTACAACCTCAACCCGGATGTGCCCCGCAAAATAATATTACATCAATTTACAATTTATATCGAATGAAAGATAACACTCATCTCACATCCCCGGCTATTCATCCATGACGATCCAACAAGTTC
This sequence comes from Agapanthus africanus, assembly GCA_030015575.1. NCBI lineage: Eukaryota > Viridiplantae > Streptophyta > Magnoliopsida > Asparagales > Amaryllidaceae > Agapanthus > Agapanthus africanus. Next base: position 848,829,338 of record CM057338.1, on the reverse strand, counting down.
ATATACACAAACCAACATAATATCATCATAGATATGTACAACCCCGACTAATCGACGTATAGCAATTAGTCGACGTTTCCAAACACATATACACATCACAAAGCTTGTAAAGTAACCATAACATTAGAATTCCCCGCGCAATTAGCAAAATAAACCAATTTTTCCAAAACTTTGAAAAAACTGGTGAGCTAAAGTTCCAAAACCTATCGTTTTAAGCCAATCCGGGAGTCGAAACAAACTCGAACCCGCTCGAATCTTTATAGAGAGTTAGATCATGAAATTAACTATCGAAAGGGGAGCCTCGTGGGGGTACCTACCCCCGGGGGCCACCACGATGTGGCTCCTTAGGGTAGGCAGACCCGAGAGCACCAAACTGTGGTGCTCTCGGGTCACCAGCCCCCAAGCCCACCTTGTGGTGGTCTTAGGGGGTGGTCCCAGCCGTTGTCCCCCTCGGGGTGTCCTCAGGGTGCACACGCACCACCCCACGGCTTCTCGGTTCAAACCGTAAGCCCGCGGGGTGTGTAAACAACTCAAAACTTCAATTTCGGAAACTGTTTTTGTCGGCAGTTTTTGCGCGACAATAACGGCGGAATTCTAACATCGCTACAAGCTATCTAGGGTTGATGAGAGGCTCTGATACCATTGTATGTCGATGTCAAATGATTTTTACGGGCTTCGCAGCACCGACTTGAAGCAAGGATCGAACATAAAACCCAAGTTAGAAAACTATATGAGGTTTAACTACTCGGATTAATGTTATACCTCGTAGTATCGTGTCCTTCTTGTCTTCTTGCTGTCCTCCTTCACTTCGTGAGCTCCTTGGAGTGGAAGTGGATAGAGCCTCCTCGTCAGCTTCTCAAAATCGAAGAAGATCCACCCGAGAGTTCCAACCTTGAGCTTTAACCTCCAAGATGAGATAACTGGGTCATTTGGTGTGCTAAACTAAGTAGCCTAGAGTGAGTAGAGAGTGATTTTGGATAGTTAAGTCTCACTAGCTCTTGGATTCTCAACACATGAGACAATAAGAGCTATGAGTTGAGAGAAAGAAGAAGAGAATGAACTTAAGGAAAGAGAAATGGGTTTTGATAATGATAATTGAAAAATGAGATGGCTCACTTGATATGACTATAAGCATGGCAAGAAAATATCTCACCCAAAAATATCTAGTGCCACAAAATATCTCACAAGAAATATCTAAGTCAAAGAGTCAAACCAAGTCAAGTGGTCAAACCAAGTCAAGTAGTCAATACAAGTAGCCATGCAACAATTAGCATTTACAAAAATAACAAATACTTTCCTCCACCTCATAATTGTTTTAATCAAGTCAATGGTCAAAACCCTAATGAGGTGTCTCCTTCTATAACAATCTTGAGTAGTTACAAGAATGCCCCTCTCATCCGTATATACATACCCGCATCCGTATTTCGAGAAACACGAATACAATGAGGCAAAACTAATCCAACAATAAAATACTAGGATTCGGCTTAAACCAAAGCCCATTAGTATTGTCTGCTCGAACATCACACGCGCACAAGTACACGTATGTGATCGAACCCTGTCGTAAAACCATACGTCCTCTACATCGTTTCTCCCGAAGCAGGGAAACCCTATGTGAAGGACTCTAAAGACTCGATAGTACGCTGGCAGTGGGTTTAACCATAAGCACGTCAACGGTACTAGCTGCACATAACGGCTACCCAGGTATCTGTCGATAAGAAGGCCGACGAGCAAACTCATCTGAACTCCTACTGAGCCTGTCTGTGGCAATCTCCGTACAGTCCGGTCTGTTCATCTAAGATTATCGCATATTGGGCCTAAGGGGCGGTAAACGTCAGACCCCTAATAGCGCAATAAGTCGTGTCGGAGTACAGCACAAAACTCCCTGAGAAACTACTGGAGTACCTACCAGTAAATCTCGCTTTCCCTGACCAGGGACTTTGTGTAATGGCTTTCCGAACACAGCACGACATCAACCCCCAATACCGGGAGAGCCGAATCTTATCTAACCACCATTGCCTCCAAATGCTTCGGGACTGCACCCAACTACTACCTGTTTGCATGACTCAATAGAGCTGTTGTAGGGTAGCAATCTAAGAACAGTAGGAACACACTTGAAGCGAAGTAGCAGTGTCAAGTCAACGGACTAAGCTGTATTCATGTCACCTGGGAACTTCTACCTGACGATAGGTATAGTACCAACCAGTAGTACCCCATGAGTCCATCCAGTGTAACTCATAACCCAATGAGCACCTGCATACTATCTCTAGTACGACGTACAGATGGCTGTAGGACAGACCATCTCCCCTAATGGGATGAGAAGCGTATACACTAGTCTAGTCTGGAGTATCGATGCCCTGTCTCGATAATCCTATGACTAGAGACATGTATAAAATGTGCTTATAGACTACCCAGCCCCCACTAGTGTGACTGCCATCACAACGCTGGTAGTCAAACAAAGATCCTAAGGGCTCTATTAATATGTATTAGCGATACGTTAAAAGAAATATATACACATATTAAGATAAATACAAACCAAGTAGCATACTACTATATTGAGCAAGACTGTTATAAATCCGTGTATATATCCCAAGCTTCCAAAATGTAATATACAAACTAGTACTATACAATAATGTCCTCTATGGCATATAACACTAACAGGTAGCTTCCTACCTAACAATGCTAAGGATCAAAAGCCCTCCTCTCGAGGCCACCGAGCATCTCCCCTGCCCGGTCCATCTGCAGTGGTAGCTTTCTGCCCAACTACGCTGTGGATCGAAGCCCTCCTCGTGAGGCGACCGAGTAGCTTCCTGCTCGGTCATCCCTAGCGGGTAACTTCCTACCCAACAACGCTAAAGATCAAAAGCCATCCTCTTGAGGCCACCAAGCAGCTTCCCTACCCAGTCCATCCGCAGTGTATAGCTTCCTGCCCAACTACGCTGTGGATCGAAGCCCTCCTCATGAGGCGACCGATTAGCTTCCTACTCAGTCATCCATAGCAAGTAGCTTCCAACCCAATAACGCTAAGGATCAAAAGCCCTCCTCTTGAGGAAACCAAACAGCTTCCCTGCCCGGTCCATCCGTAGTGTGTAACTTCCTGTCCAACTACACTGTGGATCGAAGCCCTCCTCACGAGACTACCGAGTAGCTTCCTGCTCGGTCATCCCCAGCGGGTAGCTTCCTACCCAACAACGCTAAGGATCAAAAGCCCTCCTCTCAAAGCCACCGAGCAGCTTTTCTGCCCGGTCCATCCCTACCGTGTAGCTTTCTACCCATCAACGCTAAGGATCTAAAGCCTTCCTACAGAGGCCACTGTGCAGATTCCTGCTCAACTAAACTCCGAAAGGTAGATTCCTACCCTACGAAGACTTGGATCTAGGACCCACATTGAGGAAGATTCAATTATGGCCGACCTATTCTAACTTGGCTTATTTTCTACTTATGCTAAAACACGTGGTCGTCACCTCGACTCCGAGGTATGGATTGACACCGACCTTCCTAGCCTTGGGATGCCTTTTGATTCATCCTAAATGATCGGTCGCCACCTTGACTCCAGGGAGTGGAAGGGTACCGACCTTCTTACACTTGGCTATTATTCTACTTACACTCGACGCATGATCGTCATCTAAAAAGGCGACCATCATCTAAAATGCCGGGAAACGGCCTACGGCCTAACACTTGCAGCAGAATGAAAATTCAAACAATAAGAAGACTGACGAGCTAAAGTACCCAAGCAGAAAGCAGACGGTCATGCAGAGGAAAATGAGCTCAACTTTATTTATATTCCGAAATTTTACAAGGTATTCTGGGCTCCTCGGCCTTACAAAAAATGCCCGGAGGCTTACAAGATTTTGAAAAGAAAAACAAAAGCTACCAAGGGAAGAAAGCTCAGGCCGTGGGCTCCGCCGGGATCTCGCTCTGCTCAACACCTCCCTCAGGGGCCGGAGCTTCAGTCTCTACGACGGCTTCGCCCCTTGCGGCCCCCTCGACGACCGCCCCTTGTGGCATATCCTCGGAGAGAGGGTACTGGAGCCGGACCTCTCTATCAACGATCTCCAGCATCAACTCCTTGACAGCGTCGAGAGCCTGGTGCCAAATGATGGCCGAGGCTTCGGCGAGGTCGGCGTAGAACTGATACAACGCTTTATACCTTTCCATGGACTTCACCGCTCGGACCTCGGCAAGCTTCACAGCCTCGAGCGCCACCCGAGCGTCCTTCCTGTTAACTCCATCAACTTCTTCATTTCGTTATAGAGGTTACCAACCTCCTCCAAATTGGTCTGGATAGCCCGGTTGGATTCACTCAGAAGTCGGTGAGATTCCTAATACTTGGAGTTCGTCAGCTCCTCGGTGACCACTCGGGCTTCGAGGGCGGCTATCTTTTCCTCCGCTTGTTGTAGCCGAAGGCATAAATCCTCCTCCCGTGAGGACGATTCTCCCGCCTTCTTCATGGATGGGGCTATCTCGTCGGATTCCATATTTACAATGAGGGCGCAGTGATGGAGGACCTGAGGAAAGCAGCAAACGAAGTTAGAAATGATCAAACTGAAAAAAAATATGCTTAAGAAGATTCTTAAAGGAAAATGGATACCGACTTGAACTGCCTCCTGAGTTATGGTGGCCACCTGGGCCTTCAGGGTCCCCCGGGGAATCTTGCCCCCAGCTGCTTGCTCCATGTCGAAGAGCAAGCTGTCGGCGAAGGAGAGCCCGGAGGGCACCTCGAACCAGAAGTCCCCCTCCTGCATTGGGATCCCAGTAGAAGGCACCCGAGAAACCATCCTTTTTGTACTATTTTTAGGGGGCGTCGGTGGACTCGGCCTCCTCCTCCTCCTCCTCCCTCGTCCGGGGTGCTGGATCCCGCGCATGCTTCTGGCCCCCTCCCACGGCACTCTTCGGGGACTCGGGGTGATGCAGCTAAAGGCTTGCTCGGCAGGGCAGGCCTCGGGGACGAGCTCGGACCCGGTCGGAACGAGCTTCCTTCCCCGGTCTTCTTTTAGGCCTTCGTGGCCATGGCAGCTAAGAACTTGGATCGGCCCATTTGCTCTGCAAAAGGGGGGAATATACAAAGTGAGTTAGTGACGCTGAAAAGGGAAAAGAAAATTTATCAAACTCTAAATGGACCATGTACTGCCCTAACTTACCCAGAAAGCGCATGGGGCTGAGCCCAGCCCAACTCAGAGCCTGCTCAGAAAGCAGGATGTTGGCCCGCTAGATCGGCTCCCACAAAGACACCACCCTTGCCTCGGGTGAAGATGACTGTTCGCTCTCAGGCAGTCGGCCCTGTGCCACTGTGTAGGCATGTCACGACCCGAAATATTAGCTCGTGACTAGCACTTAAATCACGCAACGTCTAGAGGCGTAACGTAATTCAAGTAAGCAAAAACTCAGAAATCTAAACCTTTTCAAGAAAATAAAGGAGGTGAAGTTTTGAAATAAAGGTATAATAAAATCAAGTTTTCTTAATGCATAGAAAAGGAACATGAAAATGCAAGTGAAATTGCTAGTTTGAAAACGTGTTTCGTCTTTTAAAAATTTGGGCAGCACCTCCTTTGTATATTTTGATCCAAAACCACATATACAAGATAATGATAAAGGCATCCCCAAGCGGGAGCTAGCTCTTCGCCAACCGGCGGATCACAACCATGCAAGACAGTATAAATAAGTATACGACGCCCAACGGCGAAGATCACCATAAAGATAAAGAAAAGAGAGACATAAAAACCACAAGTAGCAGAAAACCCCTCGCTCTAAGTCTCGCAACCACAATCCCACTAAGTCCCATTACTTACACAAATACAAATTTTGATTGATGGAGTTAACTAGATACAATATGAAATATAGATACAAGAGTGGGTACAATACAATGTCCCACCTACCAATGCAAAAACACCCGAATGCAACTGTATGCCAGCGAAGCCGCTACTGATCCAAGCGGTCAACCTGCAAGAACTGTAGCACAACGGGGGTGAGTTGCCAACTCGTGAGTAGAAAAATATCAACAGATAGAAATCGAATAAATAACGACTCCTAGGTCAATTATATCATAAAAGTAATACTATGATATATAGGGTGACCGCATCTGTATATGTGCCAACAAGGTAGTCAATGCCTATAAGCATGTGGATAACATCCAACAGTATAACCAATGTCTGTATACATGTGGATCTCGTCCAACCATATAATTAATGTATGTATGCATGTGGATCTCGTCCAACCATATAATCAATGTCAATATGCACGTAAATATCATAAAGGAGTGTGCATGAAAGTATGAGGATATAAATCAACGGTGTCCCTCGCGACACATCAAAATCATGGAACCTGGGTGCCCAACATCAACACCCGAAAACATCATGAAACCCGTGTCCAGCATCAACACATAAATCCTCATATCTCGGGCTCCGTCAGTCCGGATCGGCCCATATCATCTCTCGACTCCGGTTGGTATCCTCTGGATATCCGCCGAACCCAAATACTATCAACGGTAGGTAGTAGTCCTTCTACCAGGCTCATCGTCATCCACACGAAATCTCTCTCTCGCCCCGGGGTACCATACCGGGTCCACCATGTACCCGCAAACGGAATCATCCGCCTCCTCGAATCGGGTTTCACATATCACACGTCTCGGAACCGAGAAAACGCATGGTGGACGCACTGAAATATCATATCAAGAGAAACCGGGTTTTTAAAACAATACATGCTTTCTTTTGAAATAGCCACGGTTCTCAAATCCAGAAATCTCATGAAAACAGAATATCTCAATGCGTAAAATCATAAAGTATGATGTATGCGACATATGATAGAAATGTAAGCATATCCACATATCATGCAACATGGAACGGTGATATGACATATTCGAGGGAAAACCGCTCTTTTAAATGAATCCAGTTTTAAAATATATCATGCGGTTCCCAAATCTCCAAAATCGAATGCAATACCGTATAAAGGTGCATATGTGTATATACGCGAGTATGGACGTACAAATGTGTATGTCCGCGAGTATGGTGTACAATATATAAGTGAACAAATATAGTGTACAATATGTAAGTACGCAAGTATGGTGTACAATATGTATGTACGCAAGTATGGTGTACAATATGTATGTACGCAAGTATGGTGTACAATATGCATGTCATGATGCAGCAATCCTACTGTGTAGTGACATGGAAATTATTGATGATGAAGTGTGTGAGCCGGCAAATCTGTGTACGTGTAACATACGCATCATCGATAATGGTGTAAGTGTACTAGCACGGGTATAAGTAATGCAGTGAGAATAACATGAATGCATCATAAGGTAAATCATCAGATAAAGGTTATAAGGTATACATATCTAACATGATCGAGTCGGTGAATCTATCAATCGGCATCCAGCCTAAAAACATCACGTACGGTATAATCCAATGTACAGCAACCTCAAGTCAAGGGTATGGATCAATCATCAAGTCAAACTCATCACACACGGAAAATCCTCGTACGGCGGCATTAAGCTATCAGGGATCCTATCAACCTATAAGACGAGGAGGATACGGACCTAACGTCACGTACGGCTAACACTCACGATTCACAACATATATAAATATCTCTATATACCTATGTCCCAGATCACATCCGAAACAATCTCATATCAGGGGACCGGCAGGGCATAAATCATCTCAATTGACTCGCATCCGTATACCAACATATCACCAAATCATCATATCGCGTCATGTACTCTTTTCATCGCATTTATATCCCACATCAAGTCAATTTTACATATATATTCTATCTTTACTAAAAGCGTAAGTATCTAATCTAACATACACACCCGAACCATACAAACAGTTTTTTGAAAGATGCGAATCGTAGTTTTGAAAATAGGGGCTACGGTGTTTTTAAGGAAAATATATATTTTGAAAATCCATAACGTCCCTCAAGGTACCTGTTTAAAAGATGCATACGATTCCTTAGTTTGGAAATATGTATGGTTCGGATGACACATCTATGTACACTATCTAGTCTAGAGTACCCTAAACGGCAATATCATCAAATCTCATCCCCAAGTCCCTTCATCACATATTAGCCGTATCATATCACTTCCAACTATCCTTAATTTCTAGCATGGTCCTCTAACTACCTTTTTACTCTATCTATAGTTTTCTATTAAAGGTTTCATTAACCATAAACTATATATAAATCGGTTTCCATTAAAGTGTGTGGGGGTACTATACGCCATCCACCCGACTTCTCCCGTGGATATAAATCCACTCACCTTGGTTCTTGCTTGTCGAAGTCGATGACGCCACGCTCCGTCACCTCATAATCCACGTGAAGGTACCTACAATAATAATACATATCGCAACGCTACTAAAGTCAAGTTCTGAAAACCAAAACGGCACAAGTTTCGCCCATAGGTTAAAACCTATAGCTTCGCATGCAAAACACGATTAAAAATCCTAGTCGTTGACGTTCAAACGCCACACGACCAAATACAAATCCTAATATCAAAACCAAGCATCCCAAAATATGGAAAACATAGCCAAAACACACCAATGTGCTCCCAGATTTTACCCTAGGTCAAATCAGCTAATTTTGCATATGTCGAGGGTCTAAATTAGAGATTCTGGAGCCATGAAACAAACACGAGCCTACAAGTCCCTAGTCTGGCCGCAATTTGCATCCAGAATGAATAAAACTGTGGCCAAAAGGTGAAGTTGGGGTCTCGGGTCTCTGTGGTAGCTTCCCGGGTGCCTGCATGTGTTACTGTGTTCGCTAAATAATTTTCCAGGTCCCCGAGTGTTAGCAGATTCCAAAATACCATCACAATTCTCACAATTTTCCGACGTCGGGTTTCTAAATTTGGGGTTTGGGGTTCTATACCTGGTTTCAGTCCATGAAACTAACTCTAAAGGGTTTATTAGGTCTCTACTAATCTCAATTTCATCTTTGAATTCAATAATTTCCCTAAACCCTAACTTGAATTTTCCAAACCTCCCTAAACATCACTTAATCACTTCTAAACATGCATAGACACTAATGTGAATGAAATACTATACTAATGGTGATGAAATTACCTTATTTGGGCAACCCAAGAAAAACCCTAGCTTCTCCAAGTCATCAAAATCAAACTTTTCTTGGTCCAAAGTGTAGGGGGTGAAGAGGGGATCAATTTTAAAGAAAGGGGTTTAGGGTTTTGATGAAGCTTTTTAGATGATTTCATGGGTTGAAGTGGAGGGAGATGGGGAAGAAGAAGGAGATGAAGAAATAACATGGGGTGAGGATATGGCAGCCCCCCCTCTCTCTCCCCTCTCTTATTCTAACTCTCTCTCACAATATTACCCTTTTACCCTTTCTCTTTTTAACCATTTCGTTTTTTTTATTTAAAACCCAAATCACATAATACCCAAAATAACACAAGAACACAACATGTAATCAAAAGACATGGTGCACTAGCCACGAAAAACTGTAGAAACGCGGATTTGGCTTAATCGCGATTAGCAGTGCACTAATCGGGTTTTTATCCAAACTGCATATAATAAATTTTAAAAATGCCAAATCCTTTAAATATATTTTTAAATGAATAATCTATTTAATTTCCATTTATTTCACAATTATCAGTATATTTTTATACCCTTTTTCGAAAACCCCAATTTCGCAAATCGGGCAGTTTTCGGGAAATATCTTATTTTAATATTAAATTCCAAAAATAATATTTTATATTTTCTGAAATGTTACAATCTTTCCCCCTTAAAAAAATTCGGTTCCCAAATTTAAATTTAAACCCCCAAAATTTAAAACATTTCAATAATCAACTTAAATCGACGGGGCTCCGAAATCATGTAAGATACAGAAATAACACCGCGCATCGCGTGCGCCTGAAAACGAATATGAAACTCAAAATTGAACCTCGTCAAGAATCATGCAAATCATCAGATTTTCACGTATATCCTCAGACTTACAGTGGAGATACAGATCTCGAAATCCACTACTGAAATCCAATATACACTAGTCAAATACTATAATACATGTATAGTACGCATCCTTGAAAAACTTTCAAGAACTAAATAAAACTCATGCAAAAATCTTTCTAAATCGCCGCATGAATGCGTAACTCACGACATAAGTGACGGACGTTCATTTTAAAATAATAATATATGTCCATATATGTTTTCCTAAATACACGTCCCGTCGTTTTCAAAGTATCCCAAAAGATTTTCCTTTATAAACGTTCGTGTCACTCACGGACACGTAGGAAATAACGAGACTATAGCACTTTTTCAAAAACCTCTTGGTAATCTTTTAATGCATGCAAAGTACTCAGGTATTGTTCTCGGATCAGTCCTATTTGGCTACTTCATAATATAGTGCCTATCATGAAAATAAGGTGCTCAAGAGCAAAATCAGCCTCAAAAGGCGTATCCAATAATCGCGTGCGTCTGGTGTGCACAGAAATCAAATCCAAATACAGGTGCTACAATATGCACAAAAGCAAAACTAAGTGCAACAGGTGTGCACGAAAGCATCTGTCCAGTGCAACGGGTGTGCACGACAACAATATCTGGTGCATCTAGAGTGCACGAAATCTCAAACCAGTGCAACTAACATGCATGAATGAAAATACCTATCGAGTGCATCCGGTGTGCAAAAAATCACATCCCATATCATGCGCCCAACATGCGCGAAAATCCAATCAAGTGCATCTGACATGCACAAAAGAAATCTAAATCAAGTGCATCCAACATGCACAAATGAGATCTAAAACAAGGGCATCCAACATGCACGAGTACAATCTCACTCAAGTGCATCCGGTGCGCACAAAATCCAATATCAAGCGCCTAATATGAGCAAAATCCAACCCAAGCTCATCGGGTCCGTAAAAACCTATAGTGCAGTAGCATGCATGAAAACGAACGGCAAGTGCCAATGCGCACGAAAACACTAATTTCGTAACACAAATGCTCAAAGACATAAATCGGGTGCAACCAAGGTATGGAGTATAAATCCAGTGCGATAAATGCACAAATACCCGTCCAGTGCAACAAATGCAAGAAAAGCAAATCTAGTGCAACTAATATATGAAATACGAATCTGATACAGCAAATGCTCAAAATACAAGTACAGTGCACCCAGTGCACGAAATACGAATACAGTGCATCCAGTGCACAAAATATGAATACAGTGCATCCAGTACTCAAATGCGCGTAAAAGCAACACTGAGCGTACCAAGGTGCATAGAATCATAAACGTGTGCAACTGTGTGCACAAAACACATATCAATGCACTACAAGCACATATAAGCTAAACCGAGTGCAAAAATCACATCATCCGTATGAAATCTACGAAATCATAAACACAAGCTACGAAGGTACAAAATCGACATCAAATACAATAGATATGCACAAATCGCAAATCAACACAACGGTGTATATCAAGTGCAGTAACTATGCGCAAAATGTAAATATCCAGTAGGTGCAACCATGATGCATGAAAACAATATCATGAAACTCAATCATCAAAACTCAAATCCAAGCGATATAAGCGTGATACTCGGATCACAAACGCAAATCGCAACAAATGACATTGAGATACACCTCCTACAATGTCGAAAAAGTACCGGTGCGCCTAAAACTGGCAGAGCAAGAACATCCGCTTGCCTCCTGCTCACGGTCTTGCGTCCTCTGTCTCTGGGTCCTTATCTTCTCTGTGGATTTACCAATCTCGCAATTCATCGGCTCATCCGCCCAGTCGGGGGTGCTAACGGGGACGATTCCGTTCTGGCACTTCTCTGTTCATCTCTCGGTCAATCATCACGACTACTCATAAGGAAGCACGTCACTGGCGTCGGCCTCTGACTCTCTAAATACACGTGACACATCTGATCCTGGGTGAAAATCTCATTGCAGCAGTGTCCTGGAAGGAATCCTGCTCAAGGTCTCTTCCGATCACGCCTATGCCGAACTGTACGGAGGCTGGTACTCATACATAATCTTTTCTCATTTTCTGAACATCTGCGTGTTCCGCACACATTTCCTCGGGAACTAGCCGTATCCCAACGCCTCTGTATGCATATCAAATCTCTAATCTCCCTCACCTCCGCCTATACGGGATCAACTAGATTAGCAGCTATCTATTATTGCTAAACAGGGAGAGTCGGTTGGCTCAAAGCCCGATGCCGGGAGTAACAACAGCTCGTCAGCATCTCGCATGAACCTCTGGCTCCACTCATCTTTATCATCGTCCGCTTCGATGTCATGTCTTACTGTCTGCGTACTGCTACTGTTCTCGGCCACGGTCAATCCGAAGTCTCTTACACGGACTCAAAATCGTGTACTCTGTATCTTCATCACTGTGTAGAAGATATTTGGCCGAACACGTCCTCGGGAACTCTTCCCAACCATCGGAGGAATACTCAATACTCGTCCATCCTCAATCAACTCACAACGCATCTGGGTGAGGTCCTCTATCCGAAGTTGGTCAGCTTACTGGTCTCTTATCATACGATATCCGGACGACGTCAAACTTTTCGATCGAGTCATCAAGGTCCCAAAATTTCCCGAAGGCTCAACACCAGAGCACAGTCTAAAAATATCTAGTACATACCACAGTACCTCTGGACCAACCGTAGAAGGGCAAACCCAAGCCTCACTGATGGCACCGCTAAACTGCCGCAAACCCTAAGGTTCAGAAGCGGTTCCATGGTCATCATGTCGAGTTAGGGTTTCATTCTTCTAGAGGGTCCACAGAATTACTTGCATGTTCATCCGAACACTTTAAACTTGGAAAAAAATGGGTTTTCTGACATTCGTTCGAACTTTTTAACTTCGCCTAGGCAACATACGAATACCCTTCGTCCGCATGCTAAACAATGCCTTAATCCTTCAGGAAAGGCGATACATCATCGGTCATCTCTAGATCGGTATGCTCTAGATCTGAGTAAGACTCTCCACACGGAAAATCTTCAATTCAACTGGGCCTGCGTCGGCACATCAATCTGACGAATCATCTTTGTCTCTCAACTCGGGATAGACTAGTTATCATCTGTCGCATCTCTGCCTGGAAGCTCCAGCGATCTCGGCTCATAAGCTCTGGAAGCGACATCCCATCAATCTCAGCAACAGCTGGGTCATCTGTCTGCACGGTAGGAGACATCACAATCTCTGAGGTAGGCTGTACATCAACAGTCCTCTCGAAACTAGCAGCTCTAACAAGGACCGGATCATCCGGTGTAAAACCAAGCACTTGCCTCCATAAGAGGTCACAACATAACACTACATCGAAACGTTCCCATGTCACCAGAAAACACAATGGTCAGCCCTCATACCAGACGAGCTCGCCCTGACCGCATCACTAGCAGCAGCTCAATCTGCGCTCAAACCATGGTGACAGGAACCTCAATCGTGTATCGAAGAAAGCAGATCAACGGCGTGAAAAGGAAACGACAGATCCAGAATGGATACATGATCATAAGAAGGAACAACATCAATGAGAGTATGATCATGGAAACAAATAGAATCGAGGAACTCCAATGGATGTATAATCATGGATACGAAGAGAATCATAGATCTCAAAATATGTACATCCTAAGGTTTCTTAAGTGGAGTATCGTATCGTAAATATGCCACGGAACATACGTACGGTACGTTACTCTACTCAAGCTACCTACTCCATCAATCAGGGTCAACCTATGAAACGAAAGTTCGGGTCTAATACCCCTCCCCCCGGTTCAAGTCTAAGCCCCGTAAAGTCAAGCCTAGGTTCCGAAATACATACCCGCCCTAGACTCCGCATAGTCAAACATAGACTTGAACCAAGGTTAAACCTAGCACTCTGATACCAACTTTGACACGACCCGAAATATTAGCTCGTGATCAGCACATAAATCATGCAACGTCTAGAGGCGTAACGTAATTCAAGTAAGCTGAAACCCAGAAATCTAAACCTTTTCAAGAAAATAAAGGAGGTGAAGTTTTGAAATAAAGGTATAATCAAATCAAGTTTTCTTAATGTATAGAAAAGGAACATGAAAATACAAGTGAAATTGCTAGTTTGAAAACGTGTTTCATCTTTTAAAAATTTGGGCAGCACCTCCTTTGTATATTTTGATCCAAAACTACATATACAAGATAATGATAAAGGCATCCCCAAGCGGGAGTGTAGGGTGTTTTTCGTCACACCATTGAGATGGGAGTACGCGCGCGCTTTTCAGACGCATTACAGATTCCCCCTGCCTAGGGTAGGCCGGGGTTTAATCATTGCGGGGATCCGAATCTATGGCAGCCGCGGACTAAGCTGCCGTTAATTACCCCTCGCCTTTGGAGCGAGAGAACCTCCGATTGACGGGTTAAACTGGTCATGCGAACTCAATGTGCAGTGTTGTGTTTTGAAGGGGTTTTGGATATATCGGGGGCCCCGCAGAGCTTTCACAGGGGTCCCGCTAACCGGATAGCGAGCTGGGGGTCAAGGGGGCTAGCAGCCCCCTTGCGGGGTGCGAGGCAGCACCCCGTTAGAAATTTTTTTCTAACAGGAACAGTGCCGTGGTGTATGTGTGTGTGTGCATATGTATGCATATGTGTACATATGTATATATACATACATATATATGTATATACAAAAAAAAGAGGGGGAAAAGGCATCCAAAGGATGCGTGGGGGCAGCACCTTGGGCGCTGTGCGCCTAGGTGCTGTGCGCTCAGGCGCTAGAGTGCCACGTGTCGGCACATGGGCGCTCTACGCTTGAGAGCCGGGCGCTTGAGCGCAAGTGCGCCACGTGTCGGCACGGGGGCGACTTGCGCTTGAGCGCCTGCGCTTGAGCGCAAGCGCGCCACGTGTCGGCACGGGGGAGACTTGGGCTCGAGCGCTTGCGCTTGAGCGCAAGCGCGCCACGTGTCGGCACGGGGGAGACTTGCGCTTGAGCGCTTGCGCTTGAGCGCAAGCGCTCCACGTGTCGGCATGGAGGAGACTTGCGCTCGAGCGCTTGCGCTTGGGCGCAAGCGCGCCACGTGTCGGCACAGGGGCGACTTGCGCTCGGGCGCTTGCGCTTGAACGCAAGCGCGCCACGTGTCGGCACAGGGGCGACTTGCGCTCGGGCGCTTGCGCTCGGGCGCTTGCGCTTGAGCACAAGCGCGCCACGTGTCGGCATGGGGGCGACTTGCGCTCGGGCGTTTGCGCTTGAGCGCAAGCGCGCCACATGTCGGCACGCGGGCACTCTGCGCTTGAGCGCCGGCGAGAAAAAGAGGCTTTCAGCCTAAGAAACAGAAGCTATGCTTCAGAAAGGAAATATTTGTTGTTATATATATATATATATATGTGTTATGGAGTTAAAACTCCTATGATGTTTTGAAGCTGATGAAGGGGGGTTCTTCTTCTTCCTCCTGTTGTTTGGCCGGATCTTGAAGATCAAGAGATGTGAGATCTCAAAACCTCTCCTTTTTGAGATCTGATGGGAGATCCGAGTTTCCCGTTGAGGGTTTTGTGGTGGAAAACTACTTAGTTTTGGAAAAGAGTAAAACTCTTGATTTAATTCAAAAGAAATGAGAAGGTTTAGAACCTTGGAGAAGGAGCAGGAGGTACAAAGAACCCTAGTTTTTGGGGGAATGAAAAGTGTATATGCTTTATTCATCATCATGTTGCCTTATATAGGCTTACGTATTTACATATAGACCCTTGGGCTTTGCAAAATGGCATTTTGCCTATCCCATGGCTCATGTGCCTTTTCATTTTGCACATAAGCCATGGGCTTACAAAAATTTGGCTTTATGCCCCTTTTGCATACATTCATGCACAAAAATTACATAAAAATTATTTGTTACATGATTTTTGGTGTTGGCATGGCGGAAGGCCGGACGCTTCGTGTTCGGGCTCGACCTAAGCATTGGCCCACTTGCTTGGGCTTGGGCCCACCTGGCCTGGGGTTGACCTTGACTTCGACTTGGTCAACCGGGATGCAAATTTTGACTTCAACAAAGTGCCCCCCATCAATAAATGCACACCACATATGTGAGTCGTGTGCATGAAATTGATGGATTATCTTTCACGTGGAGGCGACTTGCCTTATTTCCCACTCTTTGGGATGCATTGCCCTTTTTACGACGTGGACGGTCGACGCTTGAAGAGTCTCCGAGACGGAGTGTCCGTGGTATACGTTTCTATGGCCCGGAGTGATCTGGTTCCTGCTTTGTAGGAAGCCTGCACTGCCCTTTTAATGACCTGGACGGTCGACGCTCTGATCCGGAGCGATTTGGGTTCCCAATTTGCGGGACCCTGCACTGCCCTTTTTGCGACATAGACGGTCGACGCTCTGATCCGGAGAGATTTGGGTTCCCAATTTGCGGGAGCCTGCACTGCCCTTTTTGCGACATAGACGGTCGACGCTCTGTTACGAAGCGATTTGGGTTCCCAATTTGCGGAAGCCTGCACTGCCCTTTTTGCGACATAGACGGTCGACGCTCTGTTACGAAGCGATTTGGATTCCCAATTTACGGGAGCCTGCACTGCCCTTTTTGCGACATAGACGGTCGATGCTCTGATCCGGAGCGATTTGGGTTCCCAATTTGCGGGAGCCTGCACTGCCCTTTTTGCGACATAGACGGTCGACGCTCTGATCCGGAGCGATTTGGGTTCCCAATTTGCGGGAGCCTGCACTGCCCTTTTTGCGACATAGACGGTCGACGCTCTGTTACGAAGCGATTTGGGTTCCCAATTTGCGGGAGCCTGCACTGCCCTTTTTACGACCTGGACGGTCGACGCTCTGATCCGGAGCGATTTGGGTTCCCAATTTGCGGGAGCCTGCACTGCCCTTTTTGCGACATAGACGGTCGACGCTCTGATCCGGAGAGATTTGGGTTCCCAATTTGCGGGAGCCTGCACTGCCCTTTTTGCGACATAGACGGTCGACGCTCTGTTACGAAGCGATTTGGGTTCCCAATTTGCGGGAGCCTGCACTGCCCTTTTTGCGACATAGACGGTCGACGCTCTATTACGAAGCGATTTGGGTTCCCAATTTGCGGGAGCCTGCACTGCCCTTTTTGCGACATAGACGGTCGACGCTCTGATCCGGAGCGATTTGGGTTCCCAATTTGCGGGAGCCTGCACTGCCCTTTTTGCGACATAGACGGTCGACGCTCTGATCCGGAGCAATTTGGGTTCCCAATTTGCGGGAGCCTGCACTGCCCTTTTTGCGACATAGACGGTCGACGCTCTGTTACGAAGCGATGTGGGTTCCCAATTTGCGGGATCCTGCACTGCCCTTTTTGCGACATAGACGGTCGACGCTCTGATCCAGAGCGATTTGGGTTCCCAATTTGCAGGAGCCTGCACTGCCCTTTTTGCGACATAGACGGTCGACGCTCTGATCCGGAGCGATTTGGGTTCCCAACGGTCGACGCTCTGATCCGGAGCGATTTGGGTTCCCAATTTGCGGGAGCCTGCACTGCCCTTTTTGCGACATAGACGGTCGACGCTCTGTTACGAAGCGATTTGGGTCCCCAATTTGCAGGAGCCTGCACTGCCCTTTTTGCGACATAGACGGTCGACGCTCTGTTACGAAGCGATTTGGGTTCCCAATTTGCGGGAGCCTGCACTGCCCTTTTTGCGACATAGACGGTCGACGCTCTGTTACGAAGCGATTTGGGTTCCCAATTTGCGGGAGCCTGCACTGCCCTTTTTGCGACATAGACGATCGACGCTCTGTTACGAAGCGATTTGGGTTCCCAATTTGCGGGAGCCTACACTGCCCTTTTTGCGACATAGACGGTCGACGCTCTAATCCGGAGCGATTTGGGTTCCCAATTTGCGGGAGCCTGCACTGCCCTTTTTGTGACATAGACGGTCGACGCTCTGTTACGAAGCGATTTGGGTTCCCAATTTGCGGGAGCCTGCACTGCCCTTTTTGCGACATAGACGGTCGACGCTCTGTTACGAAGCGATTTAGGTTCCCTATTTGCGGGAGCCTGCACTGCCCTTTTTGCGACATAGACGGTCGACGCTCTGATCCGGTGCGATTTGGGTTCCCAATTTGCGGGAGCCTGCACTGCCCTTTTTGCGACATAGACGGTCGACGCTCTGATCCGGAGCGATTTGGGTTCCTAATTTATGGGAGCCTGCACTGCCCTTTTTGCGACATAGACGGTCGACGCTCTGATATGAAGCGATTTGGGTTCCCAATTTTGCGGGAGCCTGCACTGCCCTTTTTGCGACATAGACGGTCGACGCTCTGTTGCGAAGCGATTTGGGTTCCCAATTTGCAGGAGCCTGCACTGCTCTTTTTGCGACATAGACGGTCGACGCTCTGATCCGGAGCGATTTGGGTTCCCAATTTGCGGGAGCCTGCACTGCCCTTTTTGCGACATAGACGGTCGACGCTCTGATCCGGAGCGATTTGGGTTCCCAATTTGCGGGAGCCTGCACTGCCCTTTTTACGACATAGACGGTTGACGCTCTGATCCAGAGCGATTTGGTAGACGTGCCCCGGCACGGAGTGTCGCTGGTCGACGTTTCCCCGAGGCGGAGTGTCGATGTTTGACGCAGAGGTCGATATTGGAATTGGTTGGTTTGATTTGTTTGACTTGAGTTGACATCAGCATCGCTATACTGGAATATGGTACCAGGAGTGAATCATCGTCTGCCATGCGAGGATTTGGGAATTAGTTTTTTTTGTTTGGCATCTGCATTGCTGCACTGGAATAATGCCAGGAGAAACTCATCATGTGCCCCGAAAGGATTTGGGAATTGGTGGCTTAGGAGACAGGTTTAGATCCCTGTCACCTAAGGCTTTTCCATTTTGTGAGCCGTAAGGGTCTCACAAAGCATTTTCTCCCTACGGGTCGTAAGGATCCCGTAGGTGTATTTTCTCCTTAGAAGTCGTGGAGACTCCTAAGTGTGTCGCTCCTTTGTGAGTCGTAAGGATCTCACGCGGGAATTTTCTCCTCACAAAGTCGAGAGGACTTTGCGAGTGCATTTCATTTCTTTTTTTTTCTTTTACGAGTTTGCCCCCTTTCGGGTTTCCACAAACTCGCCGGCAGTCCTGCTGTTTTTACTCAAGGAGCCCTTTCGGGTTTTCATCCGTGCCCATTTTGCTTGTGGATATACCGTTCTCTTTTTTTTCTTTTTTTTTCAGAGATCGGGATTGTTTTACGCCCGTGGATTGTATACGGTTTTGCAGGATGTATGATCCAGACCGTAGGGCCGGAAAAATTTCAGGACTTTGTTGGCGTTTGCATCGCTGCACTGGAATGTGGTACCAGGAGCGACTCATCATCGCCGTTGGGGTATGGGATTTGGAATTTGGTTGGCGTCTGCATCGTTGCACTGGAATATGGTACCAGGAGCGACTCATCATTCGCCACTTGGGGGTTGGGGAGCGATGGCTTAGGAGACAGGTTTAGATCCCTGTCACCTAAGACTTTTCAATTTTATGGGCCGTGGGGGTCCCATAAAAGCATTTTCTCCCTACGAGTCGTAAGGATCTCGTAGGTGTATGTTCTCCTTAGGAGTCGTGAGGACTCATAAGTGTGCTTTTCCTTTGTGAGTCGTAAGGATCCCACAAAGGTTTGTTCTCCTCATGTATCGTGAGGACACATGAGTGGATTTCCCTCGTTCCCAGTTTAATGACTTAGAGGTCGACTGTTTCCAGTTTAACGACTTAGAGGTCATCTGTTTCCAGTTTAACGACGTGGTGGTCATCTGTTTCCAGTTTAAAGACTTAGAGGTCTGTTGTTTCCAGTTTAACGACGTGGTGGTCATCTGTTTCCATTTTAAAGACTTAAAGGTCTGCTGTTTCCAGTTTAACGACGTGGTGGTCATCTGTTTCCATTTTAAAGACTTAGAGGTCTACTGTTTCCAGTTTAACGACTTAGAGGTCATCTGTTTCTAGTTTAGCGATGTGGTGATCATTTGTTTCCAGTTTAAAGACTTAGAGGTCTGTTGTTTCCAGTTTAACGACGTGGTGGTCATCTGTTTCCCGTTTAATGACTTGGAGGTCATCTGTTTCCAGTTTAACGACTTGGTGGTCATCTGTTTTCATTTTAAAGCTTAGAGGTCTACTGTTTCCAGTTTAACGACTTAGAGGTCTGCTGTTTCCAGTTTAACGACTTAGAGGTCATCTGTTTCCAATTTAAAGACTTGTGGTCATCTGTTTCCAGCTTAAAGACTTAGAGGTCTGCCGTTTCCAGTTTAACGGCTTAGAGGTCTGCTGTTTCCAGTTTAACACCATAGTGGTCATTTGTTTCCAGTTTAAAGACTTAGAGGTCTATGGATGGCGAGCTTGGAATTTTGGGATAGGGGCCGGCATCAGCGTTGCTAACAATGAAGCACATGTGCCGGGACACATAAGTGGGTCTTCCCAATGGAGCATAATTCCGAGGGCGGAGACCAACCGGTGGACTGGTGATTGCAGTGGGATATGGGTATGATGAGAATTATTTGAGCCCGTGGATTGTATACGGTAGTCAATTTGGGGACTAACCGTAGGGCCGAGGGAATTTTGAAAAATTGGATTTTTGTTTGTGTATTTTTTTTGTTTTTGTTTTACCGCGATTGCTCTATCCTTTCAGCTTTTCTTATCACGAAGATCGTGATTGCCCTATCATTTCGGCTTTTATTCGCGGTTGCCCCCATCATTTCGGCTTTATTTTCATCTTTATTTTACTCGCTGATTTTTATTACGAGTTGCCTCATCATTTTGGCTTTTCTTTGTTTTTCTTTTATTTACACATTTTTTTTTACATATATATATATATATATGTATATTTTTACATTCCTAGTTTAACGACTTAGAGGTCGACTGTTCCCAGTTTAATGACGTGGTAGTCGATTGTTTCCCAGTTTAACGACGTGGTGGTCCTCTTTGCTTATCCCAACCCCTTGAACATTGATCTTGGCGGAGCTGTGTTGATGACCTAGCTCTGTGGCTTGCCGATACATCCGAGGATTGTGAGGTTTTTCCAAGCTTATATTGGTCCTCTGCCCAATCTTTGAAAACACAGCAGTTTTCAATGGTATGGCTCAGCACTCTATGGTATGGGCAGTATATGGGACTGCCAGTCATATTCATTTCATGTGGTCTCTTCGGGATAGGCAGTTGCAGGCCATTGTTCAGGGCTTTCTCGAATATATCGCGGACCTCATCCCTCCTAAAGGAGTACACCTTCTTCCTTCTCTCCATCAGAGTAGGTGCCCTCACTGACGCCGGTCTCTGAGGCCAATCAATCTTTGGTTCGCCCTGCACATGTCTGGGAGGGTTAGGTTCCCGAAAGGCTTCGGTCTCCATTTGCATGAAATCGGCGGTCGTAGCTTGACTGTTTGCTAACACACCTTTTGACAGTTCTATCTCTCCCGTCTTGTATTGCCTTTCGACCCAATCTTTGAAGACGAAGCAGTCCTCAATGGAATGACCTATCACCCTGTGATAGGGGCAATATTTTGGGTCGTCGGTCATATTCTCTTCTTGCGGTCTCTTTGATTCTGGCAGTTGTAGACCGTTTCTTAGGGCGTCCCTGAATATCTTGTGGACCTTTTCCCTCTTGAAGGAATAGACCTTTTCCAGCTTCTCTTTCAGAGGCGATTCCCCCCTGGCGTATGTATCGAAGGGACTGGAGGCTGATTGCGGCCGTTTTTCGCGAAGGCGCTCCACTTTTAGGTTGAAAAAGATATCAGTTGGCTGCTCCCGGGTACCAATCCCTGGCTCCTGAGCCAAAATTTGATTCTGCTGTAATTGCAATCGAGCGACTTGGGTCGCGAGATCTGCCACGATGTTTGCCAGCTCGTTGACTTTGGAATAGACCTCGGCCATCTTCTCATCCCTGTCCTGAAATTGCCTTTGAAGCCATTGGAATAATGCTTGTTCTGTAGTTCCGGCTATGAAAACCGGGTAATCTTTATTGCCTGAGCTCCATTCCGTAGGAACCACGGGCTCCTCTGGCTTATCGGCCTGAGCGGGCTCTTCATCATTTAGATCGATCCGATGCTGGGTGGCGTCAATCGTATCATCACCATGGCTGTGAAGAAGAGGAGGGTTCGTTTCTTCATGTCCGGCCATGTAGACAGTGCGGATAACACATTCAGCCATTCTTTCATCACTGGTAGCTGGTTTCGCGGAGCGGTCCGGGCTTTGGAAATTCATAAATTTTAAAATGGCCAGAGCCCTAGCCCTTTTGTTGGCTCTATATCTTAGCCGCTTCTGCCTCAGCTTCTCTACCTTAAGAGCTTGGCAGGCTTCTGCTCTTCGAGAAGCCGCCATAGGCCGAGTGATGGGGATGCTTGAGAAGACATCTTCCCGCGTGTCCGTCGAAGGTATCGCCTAGGCTTGCTCACGATGTCTGGAAACTTCTTTTGTTCCGATGGCTTTGCCCCCAGTTGGGGCCATGGAAAGCCGTCCAGACACCGATTTGCGTTTGGGTTGGTGCGCCCTTGAGATCACCAAATTTGCTCTCCTGCCTTTCGAGACCGGTTTGTCTGCCACCGGGGCTTGAGGAGCTGGGATAGCGCCAACTGGTATGAACACAATAGAGCCGAATGGTAGTGGCTCCTCCTCCCATTGTCGCCCGAGACTGGCCGGAAGGACCGTCCTGGAGTCTATCTTCATCGTGTAGGAGACGGGAGTCGTGCTGAGAGCTGAGATCGTCCTTGGAGACATTGTTGGAGAGTGATTGCTTGAAAACCTGTATGAAAGAGTATTATTTTAGTATAAATATAGGTATGTATATTGATTGAGTTCGCATGAACGTTTAACCCGAAATATGGGAGGAGAGATTGGTCCTACCGGGCGTGCCAGAATCTGTAGGGCGTTT
This sequence comes from Agapanthus africanus, assembly GCA_030015575.1. Classification (NCBI taxonomy): domain Eukaryota; kingdom Viridiplantae; phylum Streptophyta; class Magnoliopsida; order Asparagales; family Amaryllidaceae; genus Agapanthus; species Agapanthus africanus. Next base: position 848,806,579 of record CM057338.1, on the reverse strand, counting down.
TTCGTCACCCCATTGAGAAGGGAGTACGCGCGCGCTTGTCAGGCACATTACAGATTCCCCCTGCCTAGGGTAGGCCGGGGTTTAATGATTGTGGGGATCCGAATCTCCGGCAGCCGCGGACTAAGCTGCTGTTAATTACCCCTCGCCTTTGGAGCGAGGGAACCTCCGATTGACGGGTTAAATTGGTCATGCGAACTCAATGTTCAGTGTTGTGTTTTGAAGGGGTTTTGGATATATCGGAGGCCCCGCAGAGCTTTCACGGGGGTCTCGCTACCCGGATAGCGGGCTAGGGGTCAAGGGGGCTAGCAGCCCCCTTGTGGAGTGCTGGGCAGCGTCCCGTTAGAAATTTTTTTCTAACAGGAACAGTGCCGTGGTGTATGTGTGTGTGCACATATGTATGCATATGTGTACATATGTATATATACATACATATATATGTATATACAAAAAAAAGATGGGGAAAAGGCATCCAAAGGATGCGTGGGGGCAGCACCTTGGGCGCTGTGCGCCTAGGTGCTGTGCGCTCAGGCGCTAGAGTGCCACGTGTCGGCACGTGGGCGCTCTGCGCTTGAGCGCCGGGCGCTTGAGCGCAAGTGCGCTACATGTCGGCACTGGGGCGACTTGCGCTTGAGCGCAAGCCCGCCACGTATCGGCACGGGGGAGACTTGCGCTCGAGCGGTTGCGCTTGAGCGCAAGCACGCCACGTGTCGGCACGGGGTGTTAGTTATATGTATGCCCTAGAGGCCATTACTATACATAGGATGTATATTGTAGTGGATGCTTGGACATATATAGGGAGGACTTTCTTGCTCGACATGATAGTATGCTATCTGGTTACTCTTTACCTTAACGTGTACACTACTTGTCTCTCTGTTACATGTTGGTAAAGCCCTTAGGATGTGTACTTGACTACCTAGACTGTGATGCGGATCATACTAGTGGGGACATGGTAGTCCATAAGTACATCCTTCAAGGTCCCTAGTCGTGGGTGTATCGAGATGGGGCATCGATATACCAGAGTAGACTAGCGTATACCTTCTCGACCCATACAGATGGGCGATGGATGATCCCATATCCATTGGTGTTTGACATTAGAGATGATATACGGGTGCTCAGTGGAGACTGGGTACACTGGACGGACTCGCCGAGAACTCCCAGCTGGTATTATACCTTACGTCAGATGGCAGTTCTCTGGTGACACTGATACAGAGTAGTCTGTTGACCCGAGATCGTCATAGAGTCTTGTGTGGTTCCCACTGTGCTTTGATTTCCACCGTACCACGCCCAAGAGGGTGTGCAAAACGGTGGCTTTTGGGTACAGTCCTGAATCACATGGAGGCAATGAGCGATAGGAGGGGATTCGTCTCTCCCGGTATAGGGAGTTGATGTTGCGCTGTGTTCGATTGGCTATAACCGGAAATCCCTGGCCAGGGTTGCTGAGATTTACTGGTAAGTGTTACCAGTAGTTTCTCGAACTGTTATAGACCTCATATCGACACGACTTATCGAGCTATTGGGGTCTGACGTTTACCACCCCTAGGCGAGATATGCGACATATCAGACGAACAGACCGGACTATACGGTAAGTGTTACTGGTTGGATTCACAGGAGTATGAGCGGGCTTGCTCGTCGATCTTCTGATCGCTCAATACCCGGGTGGCCGTTACATTTAGCAGACCGCTTGCGGCTTGTGGGTGTTTGATATGATCATCACCTGCTACTGGCGTATTGACGAGTCTTTAGAGTCCTACACAGAGGTTTCCTGGCTCAAGCAAAACGAAATAGGAGCGCATATGAGATATGTGCGGGACCGAGAATAATGCGTGTATGTGATACCGTATTCTATTCTCACGATGAATGTATCGATTGGTTGTATGCGATATAACCTAGTTATCGAATCGAGGATCGATTCGATAAGCCGATACATTGGATATTAGTCGGTTATATGCGATATGACCGGATCGTTAAATCAAGTGTTGATTTAATGATTTAATGCATAATTATATATTTGATATATTACTTTGCATTAACTAGTATTGGTTCACTTAAATGGATTTTCTCACTTGCATTGCACAAGTTGTATATGTGATATACTTTTGTGCACTTGTTTGTATCATGTTTGATGATACTTGCTCACTTGGGTTTGTGTAAAGAATTAAACCATGGTTAACTTAATGATTAGGGTTTTGTTTGTTTTATTACTTATCTATTTATTTATAATTCTTATTTTGGAAAAGATAAAGAAAGAATGGTGGCTTTGTTTGTTTGTTTGTTGAAGCTTCATGAAGCTTTGAACAAGTCCACCATTCTTGTCTCATTCTTAACCCTAACCATTAAAACTAACCATGGTATATTCTCTACACCTAACCAAGGTTAGGATATGATAAGTATTCATATTGATTTTCTTTTTAAAAAATACTTATGATATTCTATCATCATCTTCTTCTTCTTCTTCAAGAAGAAGCTTGCTACCAACAATGGCATCTTGAGAAAAAGAGTGAGAAATCCAATTCTAAAATGAACCCACTTCCTATTTCTTCATCCTCTACCTCTTGCCAAGTAGTATAGGGTGTTTTCTTCACAAGTTTCATGACTTGGTGAAGTGGGAGCTTGATCTTGCGATGCCTCGACGTAGATCATCTTCGGCATCGTAGTCGATGACCTAGCCCGCCCATTTCTCCGATGAAGCCGACGCTAGAGCCCGGGATTCGATTTGGACAGCAAGGAGACTTCATCATGGAGCTATGGAGGTGGAGAACCGGATCTACAAAGGTTGTATTTCCGTTCACTTAGTTAAGTTGTTAACTAGCTTCTTGTTTCGCCTAAACTCTAGTTAACGATCCGTATTAGGGTTTCTCGGCACTTGTAAAATTTGAAATTGGCATGGTTGATACCTTGTGAGACCTCATTAGTGTGCTTAGGAACCCTACAGTGGTATCAGAGCTTAGCTAGAGCCTTAGGCGATGCGTAGACGGAGTTTGAAGTCCGATTGAACCGAAACCCTAAATTCCAAAATGCTCTCTGGACTTTTTTCAAAAACTGGGTTTTTTCCATATTAAAAATGCTTAAAAAATTCAGCAGGAAATTCTAAGAATTACGGTGCAAAATTTTCCAAACGATGTGTCCAAAGTGCGGCGGAACCGCGGCAGAAGCCTGGCTTCTGCGACGGTTCCGCGGCCATATGATGATGTCACCCTCCCATTTTTGCACAGTAACTTCCTTTATTGAGTGCTGAGTTCTCTGGGTATTTTTAAATAACACTCAAGAGTTGAGTTTTCTGGGGTGTTTTTGGGAGTTCGTAGATTCGATCGGATTATCAAGCTTTGTCTATGTGGCTTTCCGGATATTTTAGAATATGTTAAAAAGTTCGACCGGATATAAATACCCACTTTTTCCCCTGCCGGAAAATTTCCAAGTGTTGGATGTTTCTGTGGTTTAAGGACGTTCTAAGTAGTGCAAGTAACGCGATGGTCCCTCTAGAAGACAACAAACCTTAACTCGATTATGTGACCGTCTTGAACTGCCCTTTGAACCTTCGGGTTTGGGGCAGTACGGCGTGCCACATGTGAGGCGTTGGCTTGACCCTTCTACGGCTGGACCGTTGGTACTAAGGCATGAACTGGATGTTTTTAAACTTGTTTCATGTGTTGAGCTGTTTCAGGAAAACTTGGGTGTTTGAATGTTTGATCGGAAAGTTTAACATTTTCTATTTATCTGGAATGGGATACAATAATTGGAATTCACAAGAAGTTATGAGATAACTGAATGAATGTTATAAACATAGCAGTTTAGTCTCACTTGATCGGTTGCCACGGAATTTTGATGTGATCAAAAGTCCGTCGCAATCATGTAGCGTACGCGGATACTCGCCGGGTAAACTTAATAGACAGCCTCGCCCCATAGCCCCGACCAAGTGACTGTAGGAGAACCCCGTCGCCGAAAGCATCCGTTCGGGTGCTCGCGGTAGCGGTGTTCCGCCTTGGTGCACTTCGTCGACGGTATCGGGGGTGCGGCCGTCTACTAAAGTTTGCGACGAGCATTCGATCAGGATGTCGGGAATCTTGTTGAATTGCCCGACTTGATATTGAAAAGAGTTTTCGATTTTGAGACTAAAATGCGGGGTTTATAATTGTTAGGCATGTGATGTCTACGGAACTCATTTGATTAGGCATGCGATGTCTATGTAGGTTGCGGATTCCAACTGTTGTAGTTTTACACTTTCTTTTCTGTGACCGTAAGTGTAATATGTGATATCGCCGGTTTCGTTGCTATATGCCAATGACAATTGGGATGCGCATATTTACTTACGTTGATGACATGTGATGTTATGTGTTGCTGGATATGTTATATTGGATCGTCGTGTTTGAATAGCCGGAGGGTTTTTATGTGAGATGAGTGTTTTTCATTTTCATTCATGTAAAAACTTGTATGTAATATTCTTTTATTGGGGCACTTCCAGGTTGCGGAAGATGTCACCCTTTGTATATTATTTACTTTTCCGCACTAGGATGGACCCAAGGAGGGGAGCACAAGTAACCGGGTTCTGGAGTCCAGTGGGAGACCAACTCGAAGTGTCGAGTCCGGGTCTCCTAACTCTAGAATTAGTAGGGTTGCTTGCCGCTCTCGTAGGGGTCTAGGGGTGTGGGTTTGGCTATTCATCGCGACCGTGGAATCCGTGTTTTATACTGGCTCGTATTGAAAACACGGACGTCCTAGTATATCCAATATTTCATATGATATTTTCTGCTGCGATATCTGTGATGTGATCATGTGATGTTCTGTGATGGATACTGTATATTGTATATATGATATATTATATAGGCGTTACTTATGTTTTACACCCGCGCTAGCCCTGCCCCACTCTGCCGTTAGTTACCTAACCTAACGGTGCACGAGGGGACATCGAGGCAAATGCGGATGGCATAAGTGTACGTCGTATTTATCTGTGATGTTTAGGTACTTAAATGATGGGACTTCATTAATATGATTAATGAAATAAAATAAACCTAAGATGTTGTAGAATCGAATTTCAAAATAAAACAGGTAGCTACAGTTCTTGCTTTGCACAGCGGTATATATGATATATCCTGCACCTTATTCGATAAGGAAAGGACCGAGATCCCTTCACCGGGAGTGACTCCTTTAGCAATAACTGGCAGATGCTACACCCCTCGGTTTGTCTTTTGATTGCTTCTATAGTTTCTGCTTTGCACAGTGATATATATGATATATCCCGCACCTCATTCGACGAGGAAAGGACCGACGATCCCTTCACCGGGAGTGACTCCTTTAGCAAAACTAGAAAAGCCTAAAAAACACTCCATTTTAAAATCATTTGATTCTACAACGATATCAAGTTCATTACGCAATAGGTTTTCCAAAAAACCTGTCGTGGCCCTCCGTCATTTCAGATAAGTACTAGTTAGTATTCGTGCTGCGGTAGTTTGGCATTCGTCAAGGCGTAGTGTGCGGTAGCTAACTAGTATTTATCTGCTTATGCATATGATGCAGATTGGATTAGGGTATTCGTACGGCGTTGTTTGGCATTCGTCAAGGGTCGTGCGGGTGGGTTTAATTCAATCAAGAAATGTACGGGTTGAACTTGACTAGTGGACTATGGGTTATTTGGCATTCGTCAAGGTCATAGAACACTAGGGGCAAAATATTATCGGGAATTTCAAGTGTTGAAATTTGCAATGAGATTGCATACCTTCTATGAGATAGTTGGATCCCGATACCCGCTGTGAGTAATTGTTACTCCTGGGAGAGTTTTACACGTTACAAGTAGGTGTCTAGAAAGGTGTCAACGGGGTTACGCCTCTGGGAAAACGAGGTTTACATTAATTAGGTTCGTGCGAAAGCACGGGGGACCTCCCTCAAAGTACCGACACTGGCCTGGCTGAAAGATTGGCGAACTTGTAGTGTGTAATTAATCCCGGCTAGTCTTTCCTTTTAGGGTTTGAAAGAAGATTTGATAAAAAAAACAGTGGGAGCCATCCTAATTAGATAAAATAATAACCAATCTGATCTTGCAAGAGCGCACGCTAAGTGTTTTCTTCTCTCTCTCTCCAGGTAGCGACCATATCACGCCTTAATCAAGATAATAATACGGATATTGACCGAACCCGCTTGTTATACTGAGCTGGGGAACGTTGGTCCCGCTCCAACTTATAATTGTTATAAGACAGAGCAGGAAATTGGGGAATACCAGAATTCCTATGCCGCCCAAACGAAGAAAGTGCATCTAATGCATCTCCTTCGGGTGTGTTCATTACAAAGAACTGTTTCTCTGTATCCTCTACATCCTGGGTATTTGATACCAGATCAGGATCCCAGATATGTAATATGTTACATAGGGCTACAGAAAGGTAGAGAACTGAGAACGGATGATAAGTTTCATGAGGCAGAAAACGGGGCAAGTGTTGCAGCCAAGTCTGTTGGTCACTGTCACCCTGTATTACCATTACATTGATTCTGAACGAATGTTATTAGATACCGAACCTGATATACAAAATCATATCAGTCTCTTTATTAGTAAAGAAATGATAAAATTTTGTATAGTTGGATAATGTTTTGAACATTTCCTATATCAAAAGTTGATCGGTTCAGGCACGTTATCTAAAAGCGTTGATGTTCTAAATCAAACTACAGTTCTTAGTATACAGAACACACACAAGAGAATGAGTTCAGAAATGAACGAATTTTTCTTGAGGTATTGTAGACTAGGTCATATCAATGCGACATGACTAGCTGAAGTTACATTTAGATGCATATTTAAATCTGTTTGAATTTACATCTTATGAAACTTGCCAGTCATGTCACAAAGATACGATGACCATAGCTCTGTTTACTGGAAACAGAGAAAGAGTTAGTGAACTCTTGGGATGATACATGTTGATGTATGTAGGTCCCCTGTCTACATATGCCAAGACTGGTTCTTTGTATTTCATTACATTCTCTGATAATCTCTCAAGATTCAGACACATGTTCCTGTTGAAACACAAGTCCGAACCTTTTGAGATATTCACAGAATATAAGTTAGAAGTAGAGAACCAAAATACGGGTATAAGTATTATGTCCTATGATGAGATCAGGGAGGAGAATACTTAAGCATGGAATTCCTGGACTTTTCTAAAGGAGAATGAGATTCTCTCTCAGCATTACTCCTCCGTATACACCATAGCACGATGGTATATCGGGGCGGAGCAATCTCACCCTATATGATATGGTGTGCTCTATGATGAGTACTACTGAGTTTCCTACTTCCTTTTGGGAGTTATGCACTTGAGAAGCTGCATACCAATTGAATTAGGTTCCAATCAAATCAGTCGTCTACCACTTCATATTTGATATGATAAGGGAAGAGCCCATCTCTTAAGTTAGTTAAGATTTGGGGTTGTCCAGCCTATGTCTGAAAAGAAAAATCCGGACAACTTCGAGGCAAGATCTGTTATGTAGAACTGGAAATGTTCCAGCTATACAAACTGCAGCTGATGATCTGGTAGAACCAAAGGATTCAGTAGATTCCAACGAACCTCAGCCTCTCCGCCGATCTAGTAGGGTTCCTCACCCACCTGAGAGATATTTCGGTTTCTCTATGACAGTGGGAGCGAGGATTACATCATGAGATGATGACCCAACTAGTTTCAAGCTGGCCATCAGGAGTGGGACTCTGTAAGAATGGCTGGATGCTTAGTGATCTGAGATGGAATCCTTATACACCAACAAAGTATGGACTTTAGTTGCTTTATCTGAAGGGTTAAATCCCCATCAGGAGCAAGTATATCTTGAGAAGATTACTTGGTGTACATGGAAAAGTTGAGACTTTCAAAGGTAGACTTGTTAAAGGTTTGCATTATAGACCAGATATGGATCATGATGAAACCTTTTCTAAGGAGGTATGCTTAAGTCCATCCAGATCCTACTTGCCACGGCTACATACCATGACTACGATATCTGGAGGTTGGGTGTCATGACAGCTTTTCTAAAATGATGTTTTAGAAGAGAGCGTCTATAAGTACACAGCCAGAGGACTTCGTAGACAGTGGGAGCAGCGGAAACGTGTACAAGATGCTTTATAGGATAAAGCAGGTATCGCGGAGTTGGAACATCTGTTTTGATGTAATAGTCAAACAGTTTGACGTCATCAAAATGGTAGATGAACCTTGTATATACAAAAAGGTAATAGGGAGTATGGTGATGATCCTCGTAGAGTTCGTGGATGACATGCTCTTGATAGGGAAGGAGTTTCCTATGCTACGCTCGGTCAATCTCCACTTATCACAATGATTCTCCATATAGGATCAAAGTGATACCTTCTAAATCCTGGGTTTTTGGATCTATGAGATAGATCTAATTGGATGTTAGGATTCTCACTAGTTGTAGTGAGATGGTATCAATCGATCCTGGGGAGAATCACTGGAAGTGTTCCAGGATGATAAGGACGACTGAATGTCAGTCACAGGCATTGTCTTTACCCTTGATAAAGGGACGGTATGTTGGAAAAGTTCCAAGCTAGATACCGTGGCATACTAGACGATAAAGGCTGGATACATCGCTACTTAAGATGCTACCAAAGAGGCAGTCTGGATGTATATTGGTTCATGAGATGAACTTTGTTCCTCCCATTATGTGACAATGGAGTTGTGGCTTATGCCAAGGAACGCCAGTCCCATCAGTGATCCAGACATATTCTAAGGCAGTGTCACCTGATCATGGAGATGGTTGATCTCCAGGGTGATCGAGGTTAGGAGAGTAGACTCAGAGGATAACACGGCGGATCCACTCACGAAGGCCTATTCCCAGAGAGAGACTTTTATGGGATGGTTGAGTATGAGATACTGCAACCACTGCTATCAGATGGCCCTAGTGCAAGTGGGAGATTGTTAGTTATATGTATGCCCTAGAGGCCATTACTATACATAGAATGTATATTGTAGTGGATGCTTGGACATATATAGAGAGGACTTTCTTGCTCGACATAATAGTATGCTATCTGGTTACTCTTTACCTTAACGTGTACACTACTTGTCTCTCTGTTACATGTTGGTAAAGCCCTTAGGATGTGTACTTGACTACCTGGACTGTGATGCGGATCATACTAGTGGGGACATGGTAGTCCATAAGTACATCCTTCAAGGTCCCTAGTCGTGGGTGTATCGAGATGGGGCATCGATATACCAGAATAGACTAGCGTATACCTTCTCGACCCATACAGATGGGCGATGGATGATCCCATATCCATTGGTGTTTGACATCAGAGATGATATACGGGTGCTCAGTGGAGACTGGGTACACTGGACGGACTCGCCGAGAACTCCCAGCTGGTATTATACCTTACGTCAGATGGCAGTTCTCTGGTGACACTGGTACAGAGTAGTCTGTTGACCCGAGATCGTCATAGAGTCTTGTGTGGTTCCCACTGTGCTTTGATTTCCACCTTACCACGTCCAAGAGGGCGTGCAAAACGGTGGCTTTTGGGTACAGTCCCGAATCACATGGAGGCAATGAGCGATAGGAGGGGATTCGTCTCTCCCGGTATAGGGAGTTGATGTTACGCTGTGTTCGATTGGCTATAACCGGAAATCCCTGGCCAAGGTTGCTGAGATTTACTGGTAAGTGTTACCAGTAGTTTCTCGAACTGTTATAGACCTCATATCGACACGACTTATCGAGCTATTGGGGTCTGACGTTTACCACCCCTAGGCGAGATATGCGACATATCAGACGAACAGACTAGACTGTACGGTAAGTGTTACTGGTTGGATTCACAGGAGTATGAGCGGGCTTGCTCGTCGATCTTCTGATCGCTCAATACCCGGGTGGCCGTTACGTTTAGCAGACCGCTTGCGGTTTGTGGGTGTTTGATATGATCATCACCTGCTGCCGGCGTATTGACGAGTCTTTAGAGTCCTACACAGAGGTTTCCTGGCTCAAGCAAAACGAAATAGGAGCGCATATGAGATATGTGCGGGACCGAGAATAATGCGTGTGTGTGATACCGTATTCTATTCTCGCGATGAATGTATCGATTGGTTGTATGCGATATAACCTAGTTATCGAATCGAGGATCGATTCGATAAGCCGATACATTGGATATTAGTCGGTTATATGCGATATGACCGGATCGTTAAATCAAGTGCTGATTTAATGATTTAATGCATAATTATATATTTGATATATTACTTTACATTAACTAGTATTGGTTCACTTAAATGGATTTTCTCACTTGCATTGCACAAGTTGTATATGTGATATACTTTTGTGCACTTGTTTGTATCATGTTTGATGATACTTGCTCACTTGGGTTTGTGTAAAGAATTAAACCATGGTTAACTTAATGATTAGGGTTTTGTTTGTTTTATTACTTATCTATTTATTTATAATTCTTATTTTGGAAAAGATAAAGAAAGAATGGTGGCTTTGTTTGTTTGTTTGTTGAAGCTTCATGAAGCTTTGAACAAGTCCACCATTCTTGTCTCATTCTTAACCCTAACCATTAAAACTAACCATGGTATATTCTCTACACCTAACCAAGGTTAGGATATGATAAGTATTGATATTGATTTTCTTTTTAAAAAATACTTATGATATTCTATCATCTTCTTCTTCTTCTTCTTCAAGAAGAAGCTTGCTACCAACAATGGCATCTTGAGAAAAAGAGTGAGAAATCCAATTCTAAAATGAACCCACTTCCTATTTCTTCATCCTCTACCTCTTGCCAAGTAGTATAGGGTGTTTTCTTCACAAGTTTCATGACTTGGTGAAGTGGGAGCTTAATCTTGCGATGCCTCGACGTAGATCATCTTCGGCATCGTAGTCGATGACCTAGCCCGCCCATTTCTCTGATGAAGCCGACGCTAGAGCCCGGGATTCGATTTGGACAGCAAGGAGACTTCATCATGGAGCTATGGAGGTGGAGAACCGGATCTACAAAGGTTGTATTTTCGTTCACTTAGTTAAGTTGTTAACTAGCTTCTTGTTTCGCCTAAACTCTAGTTAACGATCCGTATTAGGGTTTCTCGGCACTTGTAAAATTTGAAATTGGCATGGTTGATACCTTGTGAGACCTCATTAGTGTGCCTAGGAACCCTACACGGGGGAGACTTGCGCCTGAGCGCTTGCGCTTGAGCGCAAGCGCTCCACGTGTCGGCACGGAGGAGACTTGCGCTCGAGCGCTTGCGCTTGGGCTCGAGCGCTTGCGCTGGGGCGCAAGCGCGCTACGTATCGGCACCGGGGTGACTTGCGCTCGGGCGCTTGCGCTTGAACGCAAGCGCGCCACGTGTCGGCACGGGGGAGACTTGCGCTCGGGCGCTTGCGCTTGAGCGCAAGCGCGCAACGTGTCGGCACGCGGGCGCTCTGCACTTGAGCGCCGGCGAGAAAAAGAGGCTTTCAGCCTAAGAAACAGAAGCTATGCTTCAGAAAGGAAATATTTGTTGTTATATATATATATATATATATGTTATGGAGTTAAAACTCCTAGGATGTTTTGAAGCTGATGAAGGGGGGTTCTTCTTCTTCCTCCTGTTGTTTGGCCGGATCTTGAAGATCAAAAGATGTGAGATCTCAAAACCTCTCCTTTTTGAGATCTGATGGGAGATCCGAGTTTTTCGTTGAGGGTTTTGTGGTGGAAAACTACTTAGTTTTGGAAAAGAGTAAAACTCTTGATTTAATTCAAAAGAAATGAGAAGGTTTAGAACCTTGGAGAAGGAGCAGGAGGCACAAAGAACCCTAGTTTTTGGGGGAATGAAAAGTGTATATGCTTTATTCATCATCATGTTGCCTTATATAGGCTTACATATTTACATATAGCCCTTTGGGCTTTGCAAAATGGCATTTTGCCTATCCCATGGCTCATGTGCCTTTTCATTTTGCACATAAGCCATGGGCTTACAAAAATTTGGCTTTATGCCCCTTTTGCATACATTCATGCACAAAAATTACATAAAAATTATTTGTTACATGATTTTTGTTGTTGGCATGGCGGAAAGCCGGACGCTTCGTGTTCGGGCTCGGCCTAGGCATTGGCCCACCTGGCTTGGGGTTGACCTTGACTTTGACTTGGTCAACCGGGATGCAAATTTTGACTTCAACAGGGAGCTAGCTCTTCGCCAACCGACGGATCACAACTACGCAAGACAGTATAAATAAGTATACGACGCCCAACGGTGAAGATCACCACAAAGATAAAGAAAAGAAAGACATAAAAACCATAAGTAGTGGAAAACCCCTTGCTCTAAGTCTCGCAACCAAAATCCCACTAAGTCTCATTACTTACACAAATACAAATTTTGATTGATGGAGTTAACTAGATACAATATGAAATATAGATACAAGAGTGGGTATGATATAATGTCTCACCTACCAATGCAAAACACCCGAATGCAATTGTGTGCCAGCGAAGCCGCTACTGATCCAAGTGGTCAACCTGCAAGAACTGTGGCACAACAGGGGTGAGTTGCCAACTCGTGAGTAAAAAAATATCAACAGATAGAAATCGAATAAATAACGACTCCTAGGTCAACTATATCATAAAGATAATACTATGATATCTAGGGTGACCGCATCTGTATATGTGCCAACAAGGTAGTCAATGCCTATAAGCATGTAGATAACATCCAACAGTATAACCAAAGTCTGTATGCATGTGGATCTCGTCCAACCATATAATCAATGTATGTATGCATGTGGATATCGTCCAACCATATAATCAATGTATGCATGCATGTGGATCTCGTCCAACCATATAATCAATGTCTGTATGCACGTAAATATCATAAAGGAGTGTGCATGAAAGTATGAGAATATAAATTAACGGTGTCCCTCGCGACACATAAAAATCATGGAACCTGGGTGCCCAATATCGACACCCGAAAACATCATGAAACCCGTGTCCAGTATCGACACGTAAATCCTCATATCTCGGGCTCCGTCAGTCCGGATCGGCCCACGGGCTTCGTCAGTCCGGATCGGCCCATATCATCTCTCGACTCCGGTCGGTATCCTCCGGATATCCGCCGAGCCCAAATACTATCACCGGTAGGTAGTAGTCCCTCTGTCAGGCTCATCATCATCCATACGAAATCTCTCTCTCGCCCCGGGTACCATACCGGGTCCACCATGTACCCGCAAACGGAATCATCCGCCTCCTCGAATCGGGTTTCACATATCACATGTCTCAGAACCGAGAAAAAGCATGGTGGACGCACTGAAATATTATATCAAGAGAAAATTTGTTTTTAAAACAGTACATGCTTTCTTTTAAAATAGCCACGGTTCTCAAATCCAGAAATCTCATGAAAAAAGCATATCTCAATGCGTAAAATCATAAAGCATGATGTATGCGACATATGATAGAAATGTAAGCATATCCGTATATCATGCAACATGGAACGGTGATATGACATATTCGAGGGAAAACCGCTCTTTTAAATGAATCCAGTTTTAAAATATATCATGCGGTTCCCAAATCTCCAAAATCGAATGCAATATCGTATAAAGGTGCATATGTGTATATACGCAAGTATAGACGTACAAATGTGTATGTCCGCGAGTATGGTGTACGATATGTATGTGCGTAAATATGGTGTACAATATGTAAGTACGCAAGTATGGTGTACAATATATATGTACGCAAGTATGGTGTACAATATGTATGTACGCAAGTATGGTGTACAATATGTATGTCATGATGCAGCAACCCTACTGTGTAGTGACATGGATATTATCGATGATGAAGTGTGTGAGCCGGCAAATCTATGTACGTGTAACATACGCATCATCGATAATGGTGTAAGTGTACTAGCACAGGTATAAGTAATGAAATGCAAATAACATGAATGCATCATAAGGTAAATCGTCAGATAAAGGCTATAAGGTATACATATCTAACATGATCGAGTCGGTGAATCTATCAATCAGCATCCAGCCTAATAACATCGCGTACGATATAATCCATCGTACGGCAACCTCAAGTCAAGGGTATGGATCAATCATTAAGTCAAATTCATCATGCACGGAAAATCCTCGTACGGCGGCATTAAGCTATCAGGGATCCTATCAACTTATAAGACGAGGAGGGTACGGACCTACGTCACCTATGACTAACACTCACGATTCACAACACATATAAATATCTCTATATACCTATGTCCCAGATCATATCCGCAACAATCTCATATCAGGGGACCGGCAGGGTATAAATCATCTCAATTGACTCACATCCGTATACCAACATATCACCAAATCATCATATCGCGTCATGTATTCTTTTCATCGCATTTATTTCCCACATCAAGTCAATTTTACATATACATTCTACCTTTACTAAAAGCGTAAGTATCTAATCTAACATACACACCCGAACCATACAAACTGTTTTTTGAAAGATGTGAATCGTAGTTTTGAAAGTAGGGGCTACGGAGTTTTTAAGAAAAAGATATCTTTTGAAAATCCGTAACGTCCCTTAAGGTATCTGTTTAAAAGATGCATACGATTCCTTAGTTTGGAAATATGTATGGTTCGGATGACACATCTACGTCGACTATCTAGTCTATAGTACCCTAAACGGCAATATCATCAAATCTCATCCCTAAGTCCCGTCATCACATATTAGCCGTATCATATCACTTCCAACTATCCTTAGTTTCTAATATGATCCTATAACTACCTATTTACTCTATCTATAGTTTTCTATTAAAGGTTTCATTAACCATAAACTATATATAAATCGGTTTCCATCAAAGTGTGCGGGGGTGCTATACGCCATCCACCCGACTTCCCCCGTGGATATAGATCCACTCACCTTGGTTCTTTCTTGTCGAAGTCGATGACGCCATGCTCCGTTGCCTCAGAATCCATGCGAAGGTAGCTACAATAATAACACATATCACAACGCTATTAAAGTCAAGTTCTGAAAACCAAAACGGCATAAGTTTTGCCCATAGGTTAACACTTATAGCTTCGCGTGCAAAACACGACTAAAAATCCTAGTCGTTAACGTTCAAACGCCACACGACCAAATACAAATCCCAATATCAAAACCAAGCATCCTAAAATACGGAAAACATAGCCAAAACACACCAATGTGCTCCCAGATTTTTCCCTAGGTCAAATCAGCCAATTTTGCATATGTGGAGGGTCTAAATTACAGATACTGGAGCCATGAAACAAACACGAGCCTACAAGTCCCTAGTCTGGCCGCAATTTGCGGCCAGAATGAACAAAACTACGGCCAAAAGGTGGAGTTGGGGTCTTGGGTCTCTGTGGTAGCTTCCTGGGTGCCTGCATGTGTCACTGTGTTCGCTAAATAATTTTCCAGGTCCCCGAGTGTTAGCAGATTTCAAAATACCATCACAATTCTCACAATTTTCCAACGTCGGGTTTCTAAGTTTGGGGTTTGGGGTTCTATACCTGGTTTCAGTCCATGAAACTAACTCTAGAGGGTTTATTAGGTCTCTACTAATCTCAATTTCATCTTTGAATTCAATAATTTCCCTAAACCCTAACTTGAATTTTCCAAACCTCCCTAAACATCACTTAATCGCTTCTAAACATGCATAGACACTAATGTGAATGAAATACTATGCTAATGGTGATGAAATTACCTCATTTGGGCAACCCAAGAAAAACCCTAGCTTCTCCAAGTCATCAAAATCAAACTTTTCTTGGTCCAAAGTGTAGAGGGTGAAGAGGGGATCAATTTTAAAGTAAGGGGTTTAGGGTTTTGATGAAACTTTTTAGATGATTTCATGAGTTGATGTTGAGGGAGATGGGGAAGAAGAAGGAGATGAAGAAATAACATGGGGTGAGGATATGGCAGCCCCCTCTCTCTCTCCTCTCTTATTCTAACTCTCTCACAATATTACCTTTTTACCCTTTCTTTTTTTAACCTTTTCTTTTTTTTATTTAAAACCCAAATCACATAATACCCAAAATAACACAAGAACACAACATATAATTAAAATATTACATGACATGGTGCACTAGCCACGAAAAACTGTAGAAACGCGGATTTGGCTTAATCGCGATTAACAGTGCACTAATCGGGTTTTTATCCAAACTGCATATAATAAATTTTTAAAATGCCAAATCCTTTAAATATATTTTTAAATGAATAAATCTATTTAATTTTCATTTATTTCACAATTATCGGTATATATTTATATCCTTTTTCAAAAACCCCAATTTCGCAAATCGGACAGTTTTCGGGAAATATCTTATTTTAATATTAAATTATAAAAATAATATTTTATATTTTCTGAAATGTTACAAGGCACGGGCCAATCCTTGACCTCGGGTGGCCCGACAAAAATGAACTTTTCCTTCCATTCATGGATGGAAGAGGGGACGGCTACCACACCCGACCCGGCCACCACGCCCCTTACATTTTTTGAAAGAAAAATGTCATGCCCCGCTTCCAAGTGTACGAGCAGAGGACACGACTGGCCGCTACGTATTTACTCTGAAGTAAACACGCTGAGCGTATCTAAGCAATATAAGTAAAAATGCACAAGAGAGAGCGACAATAGATATAATTGAACAGCAACTTTATTTATTAACATTCTTTTTACAATACATCTGAAAAGTAAATACATGGAATGAAAAGCAATGCTTAAATGGTGGCATAACAGAAATGGAAAGTACTGAAACGAAATGTACAAGTAACTAGAGCTTAGGGTCGAAGGCTAGCTGATCCAAGTCCTCGCTGGTAGGCTCGATCTCCTGAAGATCCGATCCACCTGACAACATTCCAAAGAAGAAAGAGAAGGAATGTCGTCAGCGAACAATCGCTCGGTAAGTCCCAAAGATAAGGGAGAAGTAGAATAGAAAGAGAGAGAGAGTATGTGTGTAACTTTTAAAATGGTATTATATTATTATAATGTTGTATTTAGTGTTAATGTTGTTGTTTGTAGCTTGGTACAGAAGAGGCCAGTGTATACGAGAGGAGTCTCGTTAGACCAGAGACTACGGTGGATGGAATACAAGGAACCGTTCAGCCACGGTACAACGGCAACTGAATTCAGGTTAGGTGTCTTAATGGTTGCAGTCTCGTGCCATTTCTAACACCTTCCGTACCAATCTACCCCTTAAACCCCGCGATGTCTTGATTGTATTGTTTGTATTGTATTGTCTTGTAATTTGAATTGTATAGATGGATGACTTACCGAAACTATGATATCAGTAAATGGATGTAACTGAAGAATCATGTAGATAGATATATATCCATGGTTCGGTTCGGTCAAGTTGTATAGATTGATAGATTGAATTGTTATATATACGTGAATGTCATTCAATTCAGATTGATTATATTGAGACTCGGTCTGAGTCAGACAATTAGAAAAGAAATTGAGTCCTGAATTAGGTTTTGGTGTTATCCGTAACCGCTGCACATGGACGGCAGGATTTGTGTCTTTTTCAAAGACGACTACCGTGTTGATAACAACGTTTATTAAGTTGTCTACCTTAAATAGGCAAGCATCCATATCTCAGGCTCGCTGAGGCTCAACAGACCAGTCCCACTTAAACCTATGTTTACTAAGGTCCTTATTGTAATTTAGTATAACTTGAGGGGGTTTTATGTAAAAATAATTTTGTATAGTTTTCAAAATATACCTCAAGTAATTTATTATCGTTTTTAAAGTTTTCATTGATGTATATTTTATCAATGTGACATTTCTAGTGAAATAAAGCTTAATTTTCATAATATATGGTATTTATTTGTAAAGTATTGAACTTGTATGGAATTGCATGGTATTTTCTTGTAAATGAGTTGCTTTTCATCAATTTTGGAAATGTGGAATTTTTATAACTATTAAAATAGGTATTTTGATATTATTTACATATATATTTATTTATTAAAAATATAAGTTTTATTTATAATAGAAATCACATTTTCTAAAGAAAAATGTATTTTTTAAATCTTTCGAGACCGTATGCTCCTTGCGGAGGTCTGCATCTCACACTACTAAGCTCGAGGATGTGCGATAATCCGTACCATCCCGAACGGGTTTCCCGAAATGGGTTGTAATGGCGCATTGCAAAGATTTGTTAAAAATACACATCTTGTAGAAAAAAGTTTTGTAAGTTTTAGATAGTTTTGTGCAAAATCTTATTTTCCCAAAACTATGTTCCCAAAGATCATCGTGCTATATTACATATGAGTGTTGTGAGGAGGTAGGTCATTACCTCATGAACTATCTAAAAGTATAGCAAGGGGTAATGATGTTTTATGTCGAAACTAAACTATATGGTATTTTTCTATAAAAGTGCTATAAAAATTAAAATATAAATTCTTTTGATATGAAACTTGTCAAGATGTTTTATTAATGTTTAATGATCATGATGTGAGAGTTTGGTATTATTGTGTTTAAGAAAAATATGATTTTTAAGGAAAAAAGAATCGGAAGTCGGATTAACTCCACTTCCGTCGGGTTTTAGAATTCTAAGTTTTTAGAATAGTAAAGAGAAGGGGGAGAAAGGACTTACTGGATTGTAGTGGAGAGAAGAGGAAAAGGAAGAAGTAGGAGGTGCCGTTGCGTCGTTTCGTCGCCGGAATCTCCTCGGAACATCGTCGGAAGTTCGCAAGAGCTTCGCCCATTACTAACTCCACTTGCACACAAAAAGTCTAGGGAATTTTCTTGAGAGTTTGGACAGAGATTTGGAGGTGAGGAAGGGTGAGTTTAGATGTGGTATTTATAGGATAAATTAGAGTTTAGGGTAAATGAAAGGGTGTGATAAAATTGTATTTAATTTTGCATTTAAAAAATTAAAAAGGGTGTTTTAAATTCTCTGTTTAATTTCAGAGATTTTAAATAGTGCAAAGGGAGTGGGGTAGGCCAAAGGTCTCTGAGAGTTGAAGAAAAAATGGGTTTCAGCCGAGTTAACCCGGCGCCGCCGGCCCGAGTTGGCTGAGTCGGGCCGAGTCAGGCTGCCACGTGTCCCCTGTTCCCCGCCGAAAACACGGAGACGCGACTGCGTAGGCCCGTCTTACCTGAATTTCGGGGCAGATGATAATTGGTGCAATCCATCCACCTCTCCGAAGATGCCAAGTTGATTTATGGCACCATGTATCGAAGGTTTAAACGGATGCGGCCGATATAGCAGAATTTGTCAGATTCCCCCTCGTTTGAGGGGCTTTTGATTGTGGGGATGCTCTTCCCTGCAGACGCAAGCCCCTGCAGTTAATTATGCTACCGCATCGCGGTAACAACTTTCTCCTTCTCCAGATGGTCACTTCGTGTCGTGGGTGTTTGTTTTGTGTATGGTTACCCATGGATTGTATACGGAGACTAATTTATGTTGTCGCCTGTAGGGCGTAGACTAGTCCAAATCCGTATCTTCTTAGATTTGGGTTTGGGGGTTAGGTTTAAGGATACGTTAGCCTCATTTGAGGCTAAGATCAACTTAAACGTTTGTTAAGGATACGTTAGTCTCATTTTAGACTAAGATCAACTTAACGGGGTCGTTTAGATCCAACAAAAGAGAAATTGGACTCTATTGTTTAGTTTAGGGACATTGCGGTCGATTAGTTTAAGGACATTACGGTCCGTTGTTAGTTAAAAGACATCTCGGTCCATTGTTAGTTTAAAGACATTACGGTCCATTGTTAGTTTAAAGACATCACGGTCGAGGTTAAGGACATCATAGTCCGTGAGTTTAAAGACCTCACAGTCAAGGTTAAGGACATCATTGTCCATGAGTTTAAGGACCCCACAGTCCAATGTCAGTTTAAAGACATCACGGTCGAGATTAAGGACATCATAGTCCATAAGTTTAAAGACCTCACAGTCAAGATTAAGGACATCATAGTCCGTGAAATGTGTGGTTGTCGGGGCCCGTCACCTCTCTGAAGATGTTGAAGGATTACAACGACAAATATCAAAGGAGTGAAGAGATGTACCCTTGAACCAAAGTTGATTGGGGATCTGTAGTCCAATTTGGAACTAAAATCAATTAATTAGATTATGAGCACATTGGCTCAGTTAAATCTGAATTGAGGACTTATGGCCAACTTGGGCTAAGTCCAATTAAGTTTGAAATATTGGCCCTTTATTGGACCATTAGACATTTGTCTGGGTTCAGCCCCCCATTGTTTAGCAATGCTAAACAAGAGTTTGAGGTCTCTGATAACATTTTTGTCTTTGACTGAGCATTAAACATTGTAATTCTGAGTTTTACTCAACTTTGAGGTTTAGTTAAAGGAGAGGTTTTTGCCTCTGAAAACTTAGCCAATTTGGCTAAGATTGGCTTAAAAATAGTATTAAACACTAGAGGACAACAGTGTTAAACACTGAAAATAAAATACTCAAAGTAGTGTTAAACACTAGAGGACAACAGTGTTAAACACTGGAAATAAAACGCTCAAATTAGTGTTAAACACTAGAGAGGAATGGGGTCACGTGGGGACACGTGAGGGCACCCAAAGGTGGGGCCAGATCTCCTTTACTTTGTTTTGCAAATAAGTGTTTAAACACTTTTAATCTTCTGGCCATCACGTGTTGGCACGTGATGGACATTTGTGCATTGATTATTAAAGCATTTATTAGGGGTCACGTGGTAACACGTGAGAGCACCCAAAGCCAATACTGCCTTTGCTTTTATTTTCTTTATCACGTGGGAGCACGTGAGGTATTGCCTCCAAGCTGTTTCCTTCTCATTTTGGGGGATTTGTTCAGGGGTCACGTGGGGGCACGTGACCTAGTTTACTCTTTCTTTTCTGATCACTGCGGATTGAGGTCACGTGTCATCACGTGACCAAGTTCTTTACATGCATGGAGATCTTTCAAGTCTCTTTACTTTAAGAATTAAATTCTCTGTAGGGTTAAACCCTAATTATGTTTTAGAGGAATTAAATTCCTATGTATTTAGAAGAATTAAATTCTTATGTAGGGTTACACCCTGATTCTGTCTTGGAGGAATTAAATTCCTGTGAGTTTGGGAGAATTGAATTCTCATGCAGGGTTGAACCCTAATTTTATTTGGAGGAATTAAATTCCTATGAAATTAGGAGAATTAAATTCTCATATAGGGTTAAACCCTAGTTTTATCTTGGAGGAATTAAATTCCTGTGAATTGGGAGAATTAAATTCTCTAAACTCAATTATCTCTCTAAGTTTTGGATCTGCATGGCAGAATCTCCCCGATGAGAATTAAATTCTCAACCTGTGGGGAGATTTGCTTCTGCAGATCTTCAACCAGAGAAAGAACTAAGTTCTTTTGCAAAAGAGATAAACTCTTAGATTGAGAATTAAATTCTCTCTTCTTTTTTTGCTTTATGAAGTTTTGATCCCCTTTCCCCTTTCTCACCTAGAGTTTCCTTTCTTGAGAATTAAATTCTCCTTTCTTTTCTCTCTGCTATTTGCCTTCTGAAAATTTCAAGATCTAAAAATTCTATATTTCTCCTTTTCTTGGCTCTTATTTATAGGAGAAGGAAAAGAATCAATTTGTTTAGTGAATCTTTCATTGAAAGATTTTGGTTGTTTTTGTAACTAACACGATCTTTTAGATCACTCAGTGAATTTTATTCACCATTGGATTTTTAATCCAGAAGATATTCTGTTTGTTATTTTTGGTGAAACTTAGGGAAATCTTTCCTTATATAAAATATTTCTATAAATTGGTGATTTTTAATCATCATTGGATTTTTAATCCAACGAAGCTCCACTTTACAGAGCATAGTCCTTTTTGTTTGGAAAGATTTAAAGAAAATACTTTCCCAGTTAGGGTCTTTGATTTCCCTTAATTAGAATTTAATTCTACCAACTTGTAAGGCTTTCAAAGCCTATCACGTGTTGGCACGTGACCCTCCCTCATTCAGAATTTAATTCTGTCTTTTAACTGGGCTGAAGGACCATCACGTGTCAGCACGTGACCCTTGGTCACGTATGAGCACATGATGCCCCGTTGGGGTCTTTCTTTATCCTTTTTGTTTACCCTTTTGTTTGATTAGAATTTAATTCTATAAAGAGATCACGTGTCAACACGTGACCCTTGGTCACATATAAACACGTGATACCACATTGAGGTGTTTCCTGATTTTTATCAAGGAACAAATGCCCCCACGACGTTGTTCTTACGTGTCTGCACGTGAGTGCAACGCTGTCACCTTTGTGACCGTTGGATCTGTCTAGGGAATAGAGGAGATAAAACGTTTCCCATCACATTCTATAAATGCACGGGTCTCTTCAGAAGCGCCTCCTCTCTTTCATCTTCTTCCTTGCTAACTTTTTCCCTTTGAGAATTTAATTCTCTTTTCTCAGAGCTTAGTTCTCTATTTCGAAAATTTCCAGAGTTTAACTCTGTTGAAAGATTCCCTTTTCCCAGGTAATGATCTTGAACGACTGAAGAACTTTTGCAGAAACCTTCATTGGATTTTAAATCCACACCAAGGGTTTTTTCCTTTTAATAAAAACCCATTTTTTAAAGTTCTTTAAAAAGAAAACTACTCAATCTTCAAATAATAAATCTCTTAGGGCTTCTATGATCTTCAAGGATCGATGGCGATGCTTGTCTTCTCTCTGGAATTTAATTCCATTCTAAAGAGCTTGAGCTCCGAAAATGTCTTCTGGGAATTTAATTCCCTTGTTCAAAAGGAATTTAATTCCTCTAAAGAACTTAGTTCTTTCCAGAGAACTTCTTGGGGTTTTCTTGCCCTGAGTTGTTTCTTTGCAACCAAAAAGAAGAGATTTGCAGTAGGGTTTTCTGGAAATTTAATTCCCTTGCTCTGTTTGATTTTTTGCAGAGTCCAAGATGGATTTCATTTTGGGGAATGTGTAGGGTCATTTGAAAATCCACTGTTCATTTATTGAGAATCTTCCTTTTGTTCTCATAGTGATTGCTTTGCCTCATCATTAGTAAGCCGCCATCTTGATTTTATGGGATCCATGTGTTTTATAACCAATGGTCCCATAAAATAAGTTCTTTGTCGCTTTCTTCCACTGTCTTTTTATATATGCATTTACAAACATATATATATATATATATATACATGTTGGCTTCACTTAACAGTTTCCCCTTCTTTTATTTCAGGCACAATGACTTCGGTTCCATACTTTCCGTTCACTCGCTCGGAGGCTGCCTTTTCTCAGTCACCGTCTGACGAGGAAGTGATGGCGATGATCAAGGCTCATGACCCGAATCGCACCAATTTACTTTTATGGGGGACCTGGTACGGTCACATCATCTGCGGTTGCCGCAGTTTTCTTTGCGAGATACCGACGGAGCCTACCTATCCGTTCCTGCCGATGGATCCTCCACGGACTGCCCTTGCTGCGGAGATGCCGAATTGGACCCCTATGGGACGGCTTGAGCCTTCAACAACTGGTGTTCCGAACCATCCGGTGCCGGCTATAGATATTTTAGGGCGCCGCATTTGCCAGGGCAAAACCCAGCCATGGGGACAGATTTACATGATAAGGCTTACCCCTCGACATCCCACGAGCTACCTTCTCTGGGCTCGTTATATCCTTTCCGCCCATCGCGCGCGACTGCAGAGGGTTGGACTTTATCAGGCGATATATGTATCCCTTTTCCATTACCAATCTCCCCATGTCTGGTGGGTTAAGGCCTTCTTGAACCAATGGAATCTTCCCACCAACACCTTCCTTCTAGGGGGCCGCGAAGTTTCAATTTCTCTGGAAGAATTTCGCGAGATCTCAGGGCTGCCGGTTAGGGGGACACTTTATGAAGAATTACTGCCTCCTGATGAGTATGTCTTCGAAACTGAGCCTGCCATGCTTGACGGCTTGTCGACCGAGAATGCCGTCCGCCACAAGCGCCCAAGTTTGATCAAGACCCTAAGTATTTTTGACAAACTGTTCACAGAGTCGGAGGAGCAGGGCGTCACTTTTAAAAGCTTTATCGCTTGCTTCCTTCGCGAAGATGTCCTATCAAAGACAACTCCGAAGTTTGCGAACATTAACGACCCCTTTGGGTTTGGTTTAAATAGGCAGCCGACTAAAGAAGAGGACTTGCCGCAGTATTACATTCCCATCATGTCGGCGGTATCTTTTGAGTCGATTGCAGCTCCTGGTATGGATGAGGAGACTTTCTTTGTGGGCTTTATCAGCATTTGGCTTAGCTGGTTCGTCATTCCCATGCATCGCCGTTTCATGAAAGCCTTGGTTATTTACCCTGCTCATCGCATTGTTTTGGGAACACGACTAGCTGTGGGCATTCCAGAGCTAGCGCATCTATATCATGGGTTAGGCACCGCGGCTAATACCTCAACTCAAGGTGTAGATGTGGTAAATTTCTCTCTTCATTACTTCACATCCTGGATTGAGATGCACGTGTTGGGAGCCTCATGTGGCTGGTGGATGCTTCTACTCGTAACCCGACTCAGTTTGGGGCTATTCATGTGATGATCGCTCCCTATGCTAATACGGGCAGAATGGTATTCATCGATCGAGCCCTATCTGCTCCCTCAGGACCGATTCAACATCTCCACGACTTGTCAAAAGAGGGGGTACCTTCTCTGAAGCCCAGGGAAGCCATGCACCTGTACGCGATCAGACCAGGTTATCTGGTATTTCGTCAAAACGGTGCGGCCCTCTTTATGCGGTACAACCCACACCGCTTTGCCTGGCAACTTGGATATGATCAGGGCGTCCCCTTCGAGGCATTTACAGTGGCGCCTAGCCCATCGCCTGAAGCTATTCGTGATGTCGCTCATCACTTTATGCGGCTGAACACTGGTTCTTGCTTCATGATCCCTGAAGCTGATCACATTCCTCGATGTGTGGGGTCTTTCATGGGCTGGTACCTCCACCGGGTCAGTCCAATTATTGCTGAGGAGAAGAGGGTGCTTCTTGGATATAGCGCTCCCATTCTGATTTGAGCCACGGGAGTTCCGCCGCAACCGCGTGCAACAGTTCGTCCTCCCTTGAGGGATACCAGTGTCGTGCTTATTCCGGGGGCGGTGGAAGTAGACTTAACTCCCACAGCTGGTATGCCACTGCGTACTCGGGCTCAATCAAGGGCTAATAGGGCGCCGGTAGCAGTATCATTGTCCGCGGCATCGACAATGGCCGTGTCGTCCTCGGTAGCATCGCCAAGCAAGGACATCAAAGGTGAAGTGGGTCAGCGCCGTACCAAAGCTCCACGAGGGAGGAAACGATCATCTTCGGCGGTTAGTTCTGGGTCCAAGAGGCAGAGGAAGACAGCCACCAATCTGCTCGACTCTTTAATAGAGTCCGAGCCTATTCTTCAGGATGAACTGCTAGCTATGCAAGAATTGGATGGTGGCCTACTTTTCCCAAGTTCATCTGCCGAGGAAGTCGCACAATTGGTTGGGGCTATATGATGTTCGCAAGATGAATCTGAGAACGTAAGGATTCCGAAGAAGCCCTACCCTGCCTTCATCTTTTACAAAGACCCTCCATGGATACGGCGGCGATTTATAGGACCTTTGGAAGAATGAGGCGAAAAGGCCCTTAAACAGGCTGTTTCGGCCAACGCTGAGGATGTGCTTTCACTGTGGACCGGTGGCCACGAGTCTACCCTCGGACCTCGGGGAGCACATCTCCTCAGGAAGGAGCGTCGGCTTGAACAAACCATATTAGAAGCTCCCTTGCGCATCGGTATGTTCATGTATCTTTTTGTAATATTTTGTATTGCTTGCATACATATATATGTATCCTTATCTTTATACAAACTTTGCAGGGACTTCGGCGGCGGCGGAGGCTCTAAGTCGTGCTTTGACTGTAGATTTTGCTGATATCCCCAGTGAAACACCAATCAGTGTAGAGGGGGTCAATGCAACCGTTGCTCTTGCAATAGAGTCTCCCTCGGTGGTTCCCGCTCCCGAAGCGCTTGCTCCCTCGGGGGAGGCATCTTTGTCGGTCGTCGCTCCAATGGATCTTCCTGAGGGCGACTCGGAGACTAGGGTACAGGTAGTCGAGGCTACCGTCCTTTCGTTGGAGCCTGCAGTGGCAGCCGCTGCTCCTCGCTCGGAAGCCGCTACACTGGTACGTGTCCTCGATGATATGCCTGAGGTCACGGAGGAGGCCGCTGAAGCTGCTATCCCTCCAGCTCAGAATGGGAGGAGCGTCGAAGGTAGCCTTCTATTTTACATTAATAATCTTTCCATTGTCTGAACCCTTTTGTCTTTTCAGAATTGCGCGGATTGGCGGCATCTATTGCTGATCTGTCTCCCAGGCAGTCCTTTCAGCGCCTGTTGGAGATGGCTGCTCCGCAAGTGATATCTCCTCAGCGCATCGTCCTCTCTTCCGGGAAAGGTTAGTGTTGTTTACCCTCTTTTCACAGCGTTATCACTATTTCATAAAATGACACCGATGTCTTTTACATTCTGGAGGCCGACGACGAGGTTGAGGTTCTTGACGGGCCTGGGGAGCCTTCAGCTCCCTCTTGCATGACTGTGGGTAAGTAAAGTCTCAACGTCGTTCCATTTGTTCTTTGCTTACAAGTTTCGCTGACTGTTTATAAATCTGAACAGCTTTGCCAGTTCTCACCGCGCTGGAGTCTCGCATCGCCATGCCACCCGGCCCTTATGCTCTGCGTGCCTCGGAATGGATGGCAAAGTTAAGCCTCACCTCCCTGTCATCCTTAATCGAGGACCTTCGTGCTGGCGGTCTGATCACGGCCGAAGCGTTTGCTGCTGAAGCTAACGGCTCTCTTCCCTTTCTTGCCACCTACCATAGTGAAACATTGGTGCAAGTCTGGGTTGAGTTTTGTCGGCAGGTGGAGGGTTTCTTGCATGTCCTCGAATATACACGCCTTCCTTCGGAGGTTGTGGCCGCGAAGGCGAGCTTACAGGGGCTGATCAAGCGGTGTGCTGCGAACACGATATCATGTAAGAAAAGGCTCGGCCACAAGTTTTCGGAGAGGGAGCTGGCTTCCAAAGCACTGAGGGAGCTTCAAGCCAACCTTATGGCCAAGGCCACTGAAGCGTATGAACTTTGGCGAGTGCTTCAAGAGGCTATCAAGGAGGTGGTAGCCATTGATAAGGCCGCTGTGTTTACTCGTGAAATGGTCGAAGCCCATAAAGCCACTGAAAAAGAGCTTGAAGGCCGGCTTGCCTCGTACCAGGCCCAACAGGCTTAAGCGAAGGCCCGTCTTTTGACGATACTGAATCATGAAGGTGAGGCTCAGCAAAAAAAGGATGAACTGGCCAATCTACTAAATCTCCCACCGACTTGAAGAATTGTATATACACATTTTTTATTCTTCTTTTGTACATACTCTTGAATGAGAGTATATTTTTTTGTTCTTTCATGAATTGTACTTTGTATTCATTTTGATTCATGAATAAAAGATATATTTTTCTTCATGATGGTGTGTCCCTTTTATTAAATTTATTCTGTGGATAGTCTATCTCGATTTCTTTGCAGGACAACGATGGCTTAGGATTCAGGGTTATGATCTTCCTCCTAAGACTTTTCAACTTTATGAGCCGTGAGGGTCTCATAAAGAATTTTCTCCCTACCGGTCGAGAGGATCCCGTAGGTGTAATTTCTCTTTAAGAATCATGAGGATTCCTAAGTATGTTTTCTCTTGCAAGTCATAAGGATCTCACAAGAGAATTTGCTCCCTTACGAGTCGTGAGGACCCGCAAGTGATGGGTGAGGTTACCCTTATCTGCATTTCACAGAATCAGGAGTTGCTCTGGATGCTTTCCACGGAGTCATAGCCGTGTTCTGCGAGGACTAGGCTCCGCTCTGGACGTTTCCCATGGGGTCATGATTGACTTAAGCCGCGTTCCACGTAACCAGGAATTTTGCTCTGGATGCTTCCCACGGGGTCATTGCCGTGTTCTGTGAGGACCAGGCTCCGCTCTGGATGCTTCACACGGGATCATTGCCGTGCTCTGCGAGGACCAGGATCCGCTCTGGACGTTTCCCACAGGGTCAAGATTGACATAAGCCGCGTTCCACGTGACCAGGAATTTTGCTCTGGATGCTTCTCACGGGGTCATTGCCGTGTTCTGCGAGGACCGGGCTCCACTCTAGATGCTTCACATGGGGTTATTGCTGTGCTCTACGAGGACCAGGATCCGCTCTGGATGTTTCCCATGGGGTCAGGATTGACATAAGCCGCGTTCCACGTGATCAGGAATTTTGCTCTGGATGCTTCCCACGGGGTCATTGCCGTGCTCTGCGATGACCAGGCACCACTTTGGATGCTTCACACGGGGTCATTGCCGTGCTCTGCGAGGACCAGGATCCGCTCTGGACGTTTCTCATGGGTCAGGATTGACATAAGCCGCGTTCCACGTGACCAGGAATTTTGCTCTGGATGCTTCCCACGGGGTCATTGCCGTGTTCTGCGAGGACCAGGCTCCGCTCTGGATGCTTCACACGGGGTCATTGCCGTGCTCTGCGAGGACCAGGATCCGCTCTGGACGTTTCCCATGGGGTCAGGATTGACATAATCCGCGTTCCACGTGACCAGGAATTTTGCTCTGGATGCTTCCCATGGGGTCATTGCCGTATTCTGCGAGGACCAGGCTCCGCTCTGGATGCTTCACACGAGGTCATTACCGTGCTCTACGAGGACCACGATCTGCTCTGGACGTTTCCTACGGGGTCTCCGCGTTCTACGTAACCATGAATTTGCTCTGGATGCTTCCCACGGGGTCATTGCTGTGTTCTGTGAGGACCAGGCTCCGCTCTGGATGCTTCACACGGGGTCATTGCCATGCTCTGTGAGGACCAGGATCCGCTCTGGACGTTTCCCACGGGGTCAGGATTGACATAAGCCGCGTTCCACGTGACCAGGAATTTTTCTCTGGATGCTTCCCACAGGGTCATTGCCGTGTTCTGGGAGGACCAGGCTTTTCTCTGGATGCTTCACACGGGGTCATTGTCGTACTCTGCGAGGACCAGGATCCGCTCTGGACGTTTCCCACGGGGTCAGGATTGACATAAGCCGCGTTCCACGTGACCAGGAATTTGCTCTGGATGCTTCCCACGGGGTCATTGCCGTGTTCCGCGTAACCAGGAATGGTTGACTTTATCCGCATTTCACGGAATCGGGATCTGACTCTCGGTCATCTGTGCACCGCCGAGTTATGGAACTGGGAGTTGCCGCGGTTCCGCTTTGCTTGATGTTGTGTCCGTTGTAATGAGACGAATGTTGAGATGATCTCCAGGCTATCTGTGAACCATTGGGATTTGGCTTCTTCTTCTGATGAGACCTGGGGAGGAAAGGTGTGATTCCCTCTTTATTTGCGCCCTTGGATTGTATACAGGGATTGACATGATATCACCTATAGGGCGAAAATTTCATTTCATTTTTTTTAATTTCTTTCCGCGATGCCCTCTCATTTCAGCTTTTATATCGCGAAGGTCGCGATTGCCCAATCATTTCGGCTATTTTTCGCGGTGCCCAATCATTTCGGCTATTTGTTTTATTTTTACTCGCTGCTTTTTATTGCGAGTTGCCCAATCATTTCGGCTATTTTGCATGCATACATTTTTACTTGCTGATTTTGTTGCAAGTTGCCCCATCATTTCGGCTATTTCGTATGCATGTGTGGCTCGCTGGCTTTTTGCTGCAAGCTTGGAATTAGACACCGATTTCGGCGTCAGCACCGCTACAACTGGGATATTTCCAGGAGCGAATCACCATTTGCCTCTGTCAATGTCGAACAAAGGTGGCTTAGCAAACAGGGTTAAAATCCTGTCGACTAAAACTTTTGACTTCATGAGCCGTAAGGGTCTCATAAAGGTATTTCTCCCTGCAAGTCGTGAGGATCTCGTAGGTGCGTTTTCTCCTTAAGAATCATGAGGATTCCTAAGTGCATGTTCTCCTATAAGTTGTAAGGATCTTACAAGAGTGTTTTTCTCCTTATAAGTTGAGAGGAATTACAAGGGTTGTTCACCATGTACACATATCCCTAGTCACGGATGGGATTTTGTTAGGGAAATGTTTATTCACACCCGTGGATTGTATACAAGGGTTAGCATTGAGCCGCTTGTAGGGCAAAACTGGAGGTTGTGGTGGCCGCTTAAGAACAGGTTCAGATCCCTGTAGCTTAATACTTTTGAATCTTATGAGCCGTGAGGGTCCCATAAAAAGGTTCTCCTTACGAGTCATGAGGATCTCGCAAGTGTGATTTCTCCTTAGGAATCGTGAAGATTCCTAGGTGTGTTGCTCCCCTATGAGTCGTAAGGATCTCATGCAGGTGGTTTCTCCTCACAAGGTCGAGAGGACCTTGCAGGTGTTTTTTAACGAGATTGCGCCCTTTCGGGTTTTTACAAAACTCGCCGGTAGCCCTGCTGTTTTTACTCACGGAGCCCTTTCGGGTTTTCATCCGTGCCCATTTCGCTTATGGACATACCGTTTTTCTTTCTTTTTCTTTTTATTCTTTTATTTTTCTTTTTTTTGTGTCAGCCTTAGGGTGCTACAATCCACAGTAGTTTATCGACGTCTCGGTCAACGGCTAGTTTTAGGACATAGTGGTCCGTTGTTAGTTTAAGGACGTTTCGGTCCGTCGTTAGTTTAAGGACGTTTCGGTCCGTCGTTAGTTTAAGGACGTTTCGGTCCATCGACGGTTACTACTTATAGAGTTTAGGTTTAGGAAGATAGCGAGCGGACATAGGCGTCGTCATCTATTATTGACCTAGGCCGTGACACGTCAGGTGTAGTATTTCTTTAGGAACCAACCGTTTATTAGCCAGAAAGGTCTTTCACCATGCATGTCCATGAGTAGATAGGTTCCACCCTGGTAGACTTTGTCTATGATATACGGGCCTTCATAATTTGGCTAGAATTTTCCCTACTTGGCACGGTTGGGGATCATAGGTCTTTTGACCACTAGCACGAGTTCGCTTTGGCGGAATGTCCTCGGCCTAGTCAATCTTTCATATGAGTGCGTCATCTTTGCTTTATAAGCCTCCAGATTTTGTTGCGCCATGAGCCGGGTTTCATCAAGGGCATCGATCTCCTCAAGTTGAAGATGAGCATTTTCTTCATCTGTTAGCTCGTAGTGAACTGCCACTCGTAGAGAGGGTAACTCTATCTCAAGGGGGAGTACCGCTTCTGTGCCGAATACCAATGCGTACGGCGTTGTGTTCATGGCCATTTTGAACGTAGTTCGATACGCCCAGAAAGCTTCATGCAGTCTCTCATGCCAGTCCTTCTTATTTCGAGACACCGTCTTTTCACGATCTTCGTCAATGACTTGTTGAAAGCCTCAGCTAGACCATTAGCTCGGGGATTGTAGACTGAGGAGTATCTCCAGTCTATGTTGTGCTGCTGTGCGAAGCGGCTGATCTTGTGGCTTCTGTAGGCTGGCCAGTTATCGGAGATGATCCGTCTCGGAGTTCCAAACCGATAAATGACGTGTGTCTTGAAGAAATGGAGGATATTCTCTGTCTTCACTTCCCTCAGCGGTACTGCTTCTGCCTATTTGGAGAAGTAATCAGTTGTCGCCAAAATGAATCAATATCCTCTGGACGATGCTGGCTTAATGGGGCCGATTATGTTAGTTCCCCACATTTCAAACGGCTAGCTAGCCACTGTTGGATGTAGTGGATTTGGATGCTGATGGATAAAGTCCTCGTGAATCTGGTATGAGTGGCATTGCTTCGCATACTCGAGGCAGTCCTGGATCATCGTGGGCCAATAGTAGCCCATCCTTTTGATTTTCAGCTTCATCTTCGGGCCGGCTTGGTGAGAACCGCAGAGTCTGTCGTGAGTTTCTTGGACGACTCTCTTTGCCTCTTCAGGTCCCAGGAATCTTAGCCATAGAGAATCAAATGATCTCTTATACAGAGTATTATTAACAAAGGCGAAAGATAGAGCTCGTTTCATGAGCTGATGCCTTGAGGATACATCTTCGGGTGTTCGACGGGATTTGAAGTGGTCTATAAAGACTTCCCTCCAATCCTTAGCCTTTTCCTGGTCTTTTATTTGTAGGGTTGTCTGCTCGGTCGCTCCCCTTTCCTCGGACGACTCCGGAGATATTTCTGCCGGTGCAAGAACCCGACGGCTTTGCACAATGATCCTCACGTCATCAAGGTTCTCGTCAGCCAGTTCTTTAGCGAGCTTGGCTAATGCATCCGCCTTGCTATTTTCCACACGTGGTATACTTTCCAAGGTGTAGGAAGGAATTTGAATTAGCAGTTGCTGTACTCTTTCGCCGTACTTCACCAACTCTGGTTTGCACGTTTGGTAGTCGCCATTTACTTGACTAACGACCAGTTGGGAGTCTCCGTATATGAGGAGGTTTTCAATTCCCATGCCGATGGCGATCTTGAGACCTGCTATCAAAGCTTCGTATTCGGCTTCATTGTTCGTCCCCAGCTCTGTTAAGGAGAAGGCAAAGCGCATTATCCCTCCTTGTAGAGTCACGAAGATGAGGCCTACCCCTGATTTGATTATAGGGGT
This sequence comes from Agapanthus africanus, assembly GCA_030015575.1. NCBI lineage: Eukaryota > Viridiplantae > Streptophyta > Magnoliopsida > Asparagales > Amaryllidaceae > Agapanthus > Agapanthus africanus. The sequence goes on along the minus strand of CM057338.1, from coordinate 848,774,227 downwards.
GCTTTGTTTACGCTTCTTCATAGAAGAGGCTCCATCAAAATAGAGTTCCCATCGGGTATCATTCCCGTCGATCGTGTCAAACGCATGTTCGTCTGGCAATTCGCAATTCAAAGGAGAATCGGCAGGTATTGGGTGCTCGGCGAGGAAGTCGGCGATAGCCTGGCCTTTCACTGCCTTAAGAGGCCTATAAGTTATCGAGAATTTCATCAAGAGTAGGGCCCATTTAGCGAGACGCCCTGTTAATATGGCTTTTGACATTAATTACTTGAGAGGATCCACCTTCGATATGAGACTGACTTCATGCGCCAACGCATAGTACCTAGCTTTGTTATTGCGAATATCAATGCCAGGCAGTGTTTTTCGATGGGAGAATAATTGCTTTCTGCCCCCAGTAGAACTCGACTCAAATAGTAGAGGGCTCACTGCTTCCCTTGGTCGTTCTCTTGTGCCCATAATGTGCCTAAGCAGCTTTCGAGGGCGGTTGTATACAGAATGAGAGATTTTCCTTTAACGGGAGCGGCCAGTACTGGCGGATTCTGCAGGTATTTCTTGATTTCATCAAGTGCATTTTGGCATTTGCGATCCCAGACGAAAGGATTGCCTTCTTCATCAGGTGACTGTAGGGACGGCACTTGCCTGAGAGATTGGCTATAAATCGCCGGATATACGCGAGCTTCCCTTGGAGAGATCGCAATTGCTTGAGAGTCCTTGGCGGGGGCATTTCCATAACCGCCTTGATCTTTGATGGATCTATCTCGATGCCTCGGTGTCGGACAATGAATCCTACGAATTTTCCCGAGGAAACTCCAAACGCGCATTTGAGAGGGTTCATCTTCAAGTTGTATTGTCGAAGGCATTGAAATGCGATCTTCAGATGCTCTAAATGTTCATCGTATGATTTGCTTTTAACTACGAGGTCGTCGATATAACATTCGACGATTTCATGTATGAGGTCATCGAAAATCTTCGTCATGGCCCTCTGATAGGTGGCACCGGCGTTCTTTAGACCGAAGGACATCACCTTGTAGCAGAATATGCCCAAAGGGGTCCGAAAAGCAGTATGCTTCTAGTCCTCGGGATGCATTTTTATCTGATTATATCCTGACGATCCGTACATGAAGGAGAATACTTCGTGAGTGGACGTGTTATCTATCATTAGTTCAGTGACTGGTACTGGAAAGTCGTCCTTTGGACAGGCTTTTTTGAGATCCCGAAAGTCCATGCATATGCGCATTGTCCCATTTTTCTTCATCACCGAGACGATGTTGGCGATCCAGTCAGGATACTGAACCTCTTGGATGAAGCCAGAGTCGATTAGCTTCTTGACCTCGGCGTTGATGCTCATCTCAAGCTCGAGCCACATTCTTCTCGGTGCCTGTTTAATCGGCTTGACGTCCGGGGATATCGCCAATTTGTGTATAGCAATCTCTGGATCTAGTCCTGGCATCTCGGAATAGTTCTATGCAAAGCAATCTTTATGCTGCATAAGCACGTCCTTCAGCATAGCCACCCTTTCTTCACACAACAGCTCACTAACGAACGCCGGTCGCGGGTCACTTGCAGTCCCCAAATCAATTTTCCTGAGGTTATCTGCAGTAGTGTGTATTCCATCTTCCAGCTCTTTCGGCGCCGGTGGAAACTCTGAGATCACCTCATCATCATTGTTTTCGAAGCACCAGGGGTGGTCATCCATATTCTCGGACTCTCCTTTTGACTGCGTTATCACGTGACAGGTACGAGACTGTTTCCAATATCGATATTGTTCTGGTTCTACTCTCGCTATACGCGTGGTTTTCGGTTCATGCTTCTGTGGTGGGCTTACCATCCAGCGGCTGGATAGAGCGAACATGCCTTGTTGATATCGGTCTTCGACCCAGTTCTTGAAGGTGAAGCAGTCTTCGAGAGGATTTCCTATTGCTCGGTGATATGAGCAATAGTCTGGGTGGGAGATCTCGTTCGCTTACTCGAGGTGCTTGGACTCTGGCACTGTCATCATCTGATGCTTTATGGTAAGATCAAGTATCTTCCACGTTTTGTTCTGGGGAAAAGAGTATGCTCGACCCATTTTTTTTATAAGAGACGAATACGGATTGCTCGATTCCTGATCGCGTGGCTTCTTGGACCCGCTTTGTTGCTGTCGAACGCCTTTCCTGTTCTTTGGTTTATTTTTGCCTCTGCGTCGGGTCTTTTGTATGACGGGTTGATAATGAAGAGCATTGTCATTCTCCGTGGCTTGTTGAAGGAGGCGCTGCATCCTGGCTTTTTCGTAAATGGCCATCTCACGGTTATGGTCATCCCGGACCCTTCGACCCGCATCCCTTACTAGCTTGTCCATCCGTTCTTCAAACGACGGACTCGGCGTTTTGATGACAGGACCTTGTTTTGGTTCAAGGTCAGCGTTTTCTAACAGGGCGTCTTCTTCTTCATCGAAGTCGTGTATGACGTAGCTACCATGGACTCGCTCTCGTCTTTTGGATTGAATATATCCAAGCCCAATCGTCTCCATCCTCCCGTTGGGCAATTTGCGCTGAGTTCCGGGGACATCCCAAATCCTGTTGTAGAATCAAGCTTGTCGAGTAGTCTGTCTAAAAGGTACCCCTTCAATAGCTATTTCAAGCCTTTCGTGTAATATCTAGGCAAACGGATGGGTTGGAGCCTGTCGAGTGTTGATTTGGTTGATTTCCGATTGTGTAAGTAAGTATCGAATCAATTGTTTCCCGATGTCGGTTTCATTTGATCGATAACAGTATCTTGTATAGGTATTTAGAAAATTGTATAAAGAAATCACAATCAAAAAAAAATTATATTTGACCGCAATCAACTACGGTGTCAGTTGTAGATCGTAAGCGAGTGCGGATCGTCCACAGGGATTGTGCGATTCGTTTCTGTATTTAATTTGTTTGAATCGAAAAGTTAATCAAAAAGGAAAGAAAACATGATTCAAGAATTTATCGATTGATTCAGGTGTCACGATGTTTAATCAAGAATCAAGAAACTGATAAACAAATCAAGAATCGGTGTTTCGATGATATTTCCAACCAAAATGTCAAGAATCTAAATGAGGCTCGTAGGAATCGATCGGATCTATAGACGTGATGTAATTCAAGATTTCGTGTTCTTGTCCTTCGAAGGATTGATACTAGATTGATGATGATCGACGAGAGTTAGGGCTTTCTTGATGAAACTAGGGTTTCATCTTTTAAACCCTTGTTCTTTCGTTGATATCATTTGCATTCTAGCCTTTAACAATTTCAAGAAACGATCGTAACTCCCCAATCTCGTGCGATATCAATCAAGAAAGCATCGCAACGAATTAGGTCGTCGATTCTTGAACTTGCTAGGGTTTACAAAACTCGTAGGAATCAAGAATCGTTTTCAGATATATTACATCATCATTCTATTGATCGTCTCGGCTCCTCGACGAGCGGAGTATTACTCAAACATCACAACAAGAATTACAACTAGAAATTTAGATTGAATCATGATGCAAGAATTTAAAGAAAACAAGATAAAAGAATATCACCTTTTATTTATATCAACAATTTGATTACAGTCGCTCAAGAACTACAAGATGAAGAACTAAATTGTCGATTTGGCGTTGCTCGGCTCCGTGAGTCGTGGATCGGCTTGGACCACTTGCTCTGTTGAAGATCGGCTCGGCTCATAAAAGGTTGCAAGGCTTCTTGCTTGATGGGTACTCGGGATCTTGGCTTTTGATTGGAATTTAGGGTTAGGGTTTCACACAAGTCCTCTCACGAGACTTGTGGAAGAAGAAGAAAGAGATAGAATGGCTCTAAAATGAACTAATGGATTGATTTTTCCAAGGTTCCCCAAGATTCTCCTACAAGTGAGCCTAGGATCTTATTTATAGATCTCCCAAACCCTAAGCCTTTGAGTTCCCTCCAAAAGTTTGTTGAAAGACTTCTAGAAAGAGTTTGTTAGGCTTAGCTTAGGGTTTAAGCTAGGGTTTAAGAAGAAGTTTCTAGAATACAAGGCTAGTTTAGTGTTGGTCCCAAATCTTGCTGATCTGGCAGAAGTCTCTGGAGTCTTCTGGAATTTGAAGTATATGAGCTGAATGTGGGCCCTGAGTGAAACATTGTGCACAAAAGATTTAGGGCTGACGTGGCAAGACGGCCGCGGAACCGCGGCTCAAGTCGGCTTAGGCCGCGGTTCCGCGGCCAAGTAGGCTCCTTGGGGCTTGGTTCTTCTGGTGTAGTCTTGGGTTGATGCTTGGGCCTTTATCTGATATTTTGATCTGTATTTGTCCCTTTGGATTGATACCAGAATTGAAATCATTGAGTTGGCGTAATATTTGATCGGTACCGTATAAATTTTTTCTTTTCTTCTGGATTTTCCTGCACAGATCTTAAAACAAGTGTTGCGCAAATGTAGAGATGATGTGATGCCATGAAATGCGGTCAATTTCCTTTATAGTGTCGGTTTTAGAGTCTAATACATGCAATCTGATATTTTGCGACAGTTTTGCTAATATGTAAAATATGAATGCCGAACACTTCTATATGGATGCAAATGATGAGGAAATTGCCGGCTGAAATATGCAATATTTTCAACTAATCAAATTCCCCCAAACTTAATTTCGATCGTCTCGAGCGAACTGTTTTATTAAAAAGAGAAAGAGAAAATAAAGAAAGAGAAAAACTATCGAGCACACTTTCGTAGGCAACACGATTGCACTGAGCACGTGCAACAAGCCTTTAAACCTCTAGGTGTCCCTAGTAGGAGGAGTGTTGTCTCCTGAGGGTTTTCAGCGGATTGCACCCACAAAATCCAATAGTAAAAGAAAGATCATGAATATTACATTTAAAGAAAAGAATCGTAAAAGAAAAGCTTTGAAAATTAGGGTTTCCAACTAAGCTAGCTTTTCGGTTGTCATGAGCCCTATCTTAATGGTCATGAAAAGATGTTAGAAATCACGTCCTTCCTCAATAAAACATCGTCTTATTTTTCATTCCTATCTTTCTTCCAAACATCGATCATATAACCCTGCGTGTGTGTAAAGACATCCCTACACCCGGAGAATTCAATTCAAGCTATCATACTCTTGCCCATCAGCCTCAGTACTTTTTAATTAATGAATATTTAGATGAGATTGCTCACACACTTTCATGCGGCCGTTAATACTTCTTGAGGTACTAACCGACCGATTACTCCTGTGCTTGCTTACTTGGTGTATTTTCCTCGTCTTGCACCACCTCAGGCATAGCAGTGACTCCCAGACCAGTTGGCCTTAGGGCACTAGGTGAAGAGGCACCCTCGCTATATATTTTTTATTGCCCTTGGTGATAACAAAACCAGTGTTCATTTTTCTCACCACTTTATATTTTTATTCACTTTTTTTTTATTTCCTTCATACATCGGCTTTAAGACAAGAGCATTTCAAGGTATCCTCTACTATCCCAGGCTTCAAGACGTGTGTAAGTGCGAATAGCAGGGTAGCAACGTTCAAAATGTTTGGCTTCCAGAATAGAAACTATTTTTCAGACTTATTTTTATCCTCAGATTAGTGACGTCCTTCATCTTACTAACCCTTGGGACAACGGCTCATAACTACTTATTACTAGTTCGTATAAGAAAACTTCTAATTTTCTTAGTTTTCTAAAATTTTTCTAATCTCATGGATGTAATTTTTCACTATCTAAACTTTCATTATCTTATTTATGTACAAAAAAATGTAAATATTAAAATTATTTTTATACTTGGAAAATTTTATATTTTTATGGGTTTTGAAAATTTTTCAATTTTTTATACATTTTTATGTTTTGTGCTTATGCAAATGATATGCAAATGATGCAAAAATAAGCACAAATCTCCTCCAAACTTGTTTTCAACAGTGTCCTCACTGTTGCCAACCGCTATACTTACAAAAACTGTAAGCCTGGGGGGAATTATTAGTGGGGGCAAAATATATAAGTGAAGAACTTCCCCCAAACTTACTCTTTTTACTCACCTTCATTCAAAAAAATGATGTAATGATATACTGGATACGAAGGTGAGACGGAGGAATTTTAATCCAAATAAAATGGCTCTTGTAAGAACAAGAGCTCCTCCGTGGGGTCAGTGGAAAAATACGGCTTTAGTCTATGTCCATTTACTTTGAAAAATGTGCCGTTTTTAACATTTTCTACTTCTACTGCCCCGTACGGGTATACAGACCGCACAACAAAAGGTCCCTTCCATCGAGATCGAAGCTTACCCGCGTGAAGGTGTAATCGTGAATCATAAAGAAGGACTTGTTGACCAGGTGAAAATGATTTCCTCAAAATGTTTTTATCGTGAAAAACCTTAGTCCTATTCTTTATGATTACAGCTTTATCATAAGCTTCATCGCGGAGTTCGCTTAGCTCATTTATTTGCAGCTTCTGAAAGTTGCAAGCAAGGTTTAGATCAAAATTTATTTCTTTTATAGCCCACAATGCTTTATGCTCTATCTCGACAGGTAAATGACATACTTTTCCAAACACTATCCTATATGGAGACATTCCTAGGTCGGTTTTAAATGCAGTTCTGAATGCCCAAAGAGCATCCGTCAGTTTGGTCGACCAGTCTTTTCTATTCTTAGCAACAGTTTTCTCCAGGATAAGTTTGATTTGTCTGTTTGAGATTTCAGCATGCCCGCTTGTTTGGGGATGATAGGGTGTAGAAAGTCGGTGGTTGATTGAGTATTTTCGCATCAGAGTCTTGAAAGACTTGTTGCAGAAATGTGTCCCATTATCACTAATAATAGCGCGTGGGTGTCCAAATCGCGAAAAGATATTCTCTTTCAAGAACTTAATGACAACTTTCTTATCATTAGTGCGACATGGAATGGCTTCTACCCACTTTGAGACATAATCAACCGCCAGCAGTATGTACAAATTCCCAAAGGAGTTGGGAAAGGGACCCATAAAATCAATGCCCCAAACATCAAATATTTCAACAACCAAGATGGGTTGCTGAGGCATTTCATTTCTCTGGGATATTCTACCCGTATACTGACATTGTGTATAGGTTTTGCAATACTCAAATGCGTCCTTGAATAAGGTCGGCCAATAAAATCCACATTGCAAAACCTTTTCCGCTGTCTTTCTAGGACCAAAATGACCCCCACAGGCCTGATCATGACAAAATGAAAGAACACTCTTGAACTCTTCATTCGGGACACACCGGCAAATGATCTGATCAGGACAATATTTAAACAAATAGGGCTCGTCCCAGTAAAAGTGTTTTACTTGGGATAGAAAACGATATTTGTCCTGTTTTGACCAATCGCTAGGTATAAGTCCCGTGGCATGATAGTTCACAATATCCCTGAACCATGGTTCAGCGGATATGTTCAAGAGTTGTTCATCAGGGAATGAATCATTGATCGGCAGGGTCACAGGGGAAGAAATGATGCGTGAAAGATGGTCAGCTACTACGTTTTCACATCCTTTCTTATCTTTGATAACAAGATCGAATTCTTGTAACAGAAGGATCCAACGTATTAGTCGACCTTTTGCATCTTTCTTCGCCAGAAGATGTTTTAAAGCGGAATGGTCAGTATACACAACTATAGGTGAGCCAATTAAGTAAGGCCTGAATTTTTCTAATGCAAATACAACCGCTAAGAGTTCTTTTTCTGTGGTTGTATAATTGATTTGCGCATCATTCAGGGTCTTACTTGCATAGTATATTACGTGTGGCATCTTTTCGATGTACTGTCCTGAGACTGCACCTACTGCAAAATCAGATGCGTCACACATCAGCTCAAAGGGGTAGTCCCAATTTGGTGATGATAAAACGGGGGCTGAAGTGAGTGAGTGTTTAAGTGAGTCGAAAGCTGTCTCGCAGTCCGAGTCAAAATGGAAGGTCGTATCCTTGGCCAGGAGAAGAGTTAAAGGTCTAGCAATTTTGCTAAAGTCCTTAATGAATCTCCTATAAAAGCCCGCATGGCCAAGGAAAGATCGAATATCTTTGACGCTTTTGGGATGAGGGAGGTTTTGAATGACATCTATCTTAGCTTTGTCGACCTCAATGCCTTTCTGTGAAATGACATGTCCAAGAACAATTCCTTCTTGGACCATAAAATGGCATTTTTCCCAGTTCAAAGTCAAGTTCTTCTCTTTGCAACGAGTAAGAACAGCGTCAAGATTCGCTAGGCAATCAGAAAAAGAGTCTCCAAAAATTGAGAAATCGTCCATAAAGATCTCCAGAAAATTCTCTACCATATCAAAGAATATCCCCATCATACACCGCTGAAAGGTAGCGGGAGCATTGCATAACCCAAAGGGCATGCGACTGTAAGCAAAGGTACCAAAAGGACAAGTAAAAGTGGTTTTATCTTGATCCTTTTTGGCGATGGGGACCTGATTATAGCCTGAGTATCCGTCCATAAAACAATAATACTCTCGTCCCGCTAAGTGTTCTAGCATCTGATCAATGAATGGTAGAGGAAAGTGGTCTTTCCTCGTGGCAGCATTGAGTTTTCTATAATCAATACATACACGCCACCCAGTTTGGGCGCGTGTCTGAATCAACTCATTTGCCTCATTGGTTATAACAGTGATGCCAGATTTCTTAGGAACGACATGTATAGGACTCACCCACTGGCTATCGGAGATGGGGTATATAATACCATTATCTAAGCATTTGACGATCTCTTTCATGACCGCTTCCTTCATGACGGGATTCAACCGTCTCTGTGGTTCTCGGGTCGGTCTGGCATCATCCATCACATGTATATGATGTTCAACTATCAAGGGACTAATCCCTTTGATGTCCGCCATACTCCAACCAAACGCCTCTTTGTTAGATCTCAATACCGATAAAAGTGCATTTTCTTGCTCTGATGCAAGAGAAGCGGATATGATAACCGGTAAAGACTCATTCTCACCTAGATATGCATATTTAAGGTGAGAAGGTAAAATTTTGAGATCTAACTCAGGCGGAGAAATGATAGAAGGAGGGATCATTGAGTGATTTTTGGATTTACACAGAAGCTCAGAGCCTGTGAAGGATACAGACTCAGGTGGAGAAAAGTCAGGAGTGCAGGACTCAAGTGTAGGTAAAGTGTCCTCACTAAGATCATGTGTGAAATCAAACAGAGATGTGGTAATGTCATCGAGATCAGTAAAGCAAAGTTCCTCGGCTCCATAACTATCGGGAGCGATCTCATGGACAGAGCACATATCTAAAATATGAGCAGAGGGTTCTGATGGCTGACTTCCAACTTTGTAGATATTTAGTTCAATGGTCATATTTCCAAATGATAAATTCATTGAACCATTTCTACAATTTATAACAGCGTTGGAAGTGGCAAGGAAAGGACGACCCAGAGTCACCGGAATTTGGTCCCGGGGGTTTGCTACAGGATGTGTGTCGAGCACAATGAAGTCTACAGGGAAAACAAATTCCCCGACCTTTATCAATACATCCTCTAATTCACCCCTTGGTTTGGTGATAGATCGGTCTGCCATCTGGAGAGTGCAATGAGCAGGTTTCAGCTCTCCAATCCCTAATTGCTCATAGACAGAATAAGGGAGCAGGTTAACACTTGCGCCAAGGTCTAAAAGAGCACGATTTAGGTTTTTACCCCCAATCGAAATCGATATTGTAGGACATCCTGGGTCCTTTCTTTTCTTTGGAAGCTGGGGTATAAAAGCAGTGCTAATATTATTAGACATGAAGACCTTCTTCGGCACTTGAGTCTTCCTCTTCCTAGTACACAAGTCCTTAAGAATTTTCGCATAAGCGGGGACTTGTTGAATAGCATCTAGGAGAGGGATATTGATGTTAACCTGTTTGAACATTTCCAAAATTTTCTCCATATGAGGACTCGTTCTATTAGCCCTTAACCGGTTCGGGTAAGGAGCTTTCGCAATAAGCGCAGGGTCCATCACAGGAGAAGGAAGAGGGGGTAGACGTGGTCCCAAAAGAGGTGTGGGGACCATCTGTGGAGAACTATAAGGGTTGGGATAAGGTGTCGAGCCTAGTGGGAAATGGAGAATAGGCTCGCGAGAAGATGGTGAGGTAGAAGAAGGATCAGAAGGAGAAGTGTGTGTGTGTGGAAAGGTCTCAGCCGGGGTGTTGATATGATTTTCAGTATCATCAATACCTTCCCCGACATGATTGTTCAGCACTCTTCCCGATCTCAACGTTGTGACGGCATTTACATTGTAATGCCCAGGATTCTGTAGGGGTTGAGAGGGAAGTTTCCCTTTTTCTCTCGCACTCATTTCGGCTTTTAGGCGTGCGATTTCAGCTTCCATCGATCTGATACTCTCAGCTTGGGACGCTGAGTTTTTCTTTATCTCACTGACGGAAGATCTAATCTCAGTCGAAACCTCTATGAAATTTGATAAAAGTGATTTCATGGTTTGAGTGAATTGAGAGAACTCGTCAGAACAGGACTGCATAGGATTAGACTGTGCAGGAGTGTTGCTCTGGTTTTGAAAATTTTGTGACTGATAGGGGTGCTGAGTGAGTTGAAGGTGTTGCTGTTGTGGTGGAGGAAGAGCCCTTTGAAAATTATTCGTGTTTGGAACCGTGTTTTGAGATTGGTTTTGGTTCCAAGCGAAATTCGGGTGATTCCTCCAACCCTGATTATACGTGGAAGAATATGGATCATTTCTAGGTCGTTGGAATGCGGCATTAGAATGCTCGTGACCTTGAAATGCAGAGTTTAATGGACATTCTTCCGTTAAATGAGACGGATCAGAACAGCACCCACAAACAGTTTTGGGGAGTGACACTGGATTTAGGGAGGCTGCTGCAAATTTGTGTTCCATAGCGTCGAGCTTCTTTTGCATTGCTGCCATTTCAGCTCGAACACCTATGGACACATCTATTTGGTGTACGCCACCCCTATTCAATGGTTGGGTTCCACTCTCCCACTGTAGTGATTTTTCAGCGAACTCTTCTAAATACTTCCAAGCTTCCCCATCATCTTTGGTCATAAAAGTACCTTGACACATGTTTTCAAGGCTCTGTTTAGTGTTTGGGTTAATGCCCTCATAAATGATTCGGCACAATTCCCATCTCGGGATGCCGTGATGAGGACACTGAACCAATAGATCCTTGAAACGTTCAAAGCATTTTGAAAATGGTTCAGTAGGGAGCTGGGCAAATTGATTCAGTTCGCTACGGATTCGAGCTGTCTTTTGTATTGGGTAAAATTTCTTAAGGAATGCAGCGACGAATTCTTCCCAATTCGTAATAGAATGTGCGGTAGTGTTATATAGCCACTTCTCGGCTATATCGCACAATGTAAATGGAAGAAGTCGTAGACGCATTGCATCCACTGAAAGTTGTGACGTACCCATCATTGCGCATACGTTTTCAAATTTGGTAATGAAAACGTAAGCGTCCTCAGTTTCGAGTCCGTGGAATTTGGGTAAAAGATTGATATACTGGGGCTTAATCTCAAAGTTATCCCCATTGGCTGGTGGTGTGGATAAGCGGTCGAAAGAGGATCTCGAATAGGGTAGCACCTCTCCTGGAGAGAGATGCGGGGTGGATTCTGCGCACCAACGGACGGCGGCAGATTAGGGTTAAAGAAGTTTGATGGATTCGGATCCATCGGTGTGGATGTGGTAGTGGGTAAAGGAAAGGTAAATGGAGAAATATCGACTTCGGAGTCGATAAAGGGTACGCGGACTAAACGGGCACTAGAATCCCGTGTCCAGCCTATCTTGCACTAAAAAGGGTTAGTACAAGTGGCAGCGTTGGCTTATAATTAGGGGTAAATGAATGAATGCGGTGTTTGCTTTGAAAAAGGGACGGATTTTTGAAAAAATGATGCGACACAACAAATGCAGCACACAAACCCTAGAATCTAGTGGTCACCTAGGTCCGGCTCTAGACCGCTCCTAACTGCCAAAAGACAAGTCGCAGGATAGAATCCTCCACTGCCTCTTTGTCCCCCTGTGGCCGGATAAGTGCCAAGTAAGTGGGAAGGTACTCCACTACGTAAGTAGTGGGCCTAATTAAAAACCACTAGCCTTAGACACACTCGCCTTAGGCACCACAAGAAAACGCGGATAAGCAATGAATTACCCACGGCCTTCTCTTGTCCTAATTGAGCGCGACGGACCTTAGAGTCATCTCTAGATATTTTTTAGTTAATGTGGGTCAATGCGGATGCAAGTTTTATGGTTTTCGGGGCCTAGGAAGGGTAATAAAATCCCCACCTAATTTGGATTTGGCCGTGCCCCTTAATTATCCGTATTAGAATGCAAACAACCAAGAAATCAAAATCACGCACAAATTTAATTTGCTTTTTGCGGCGCTGCGATTATTTGCAAAGAATCCTGCAGCAAAGTGTTAGTTGGAGCTAAAAAGAGGAGAGAGGAGAAGGTAAGAAATCACCTGAAGCAAAAATTGCACAGAGACCCCCCAATCTTGCCGCGGTTCCGCCGCATATGGCACCTAATGCCGCCCTTCCGCGGTCAAAGTATGGGAACACTGCTCCAAACTTTTTCAGGGAGCTTCTGTAGACTCCCTCAGCTCTCTGGTATTTTCCAAAAATTTTCTTCAATTGCCAAACAGCTCCAGATTTCCTTGCAATGAATCACAATAAATCGTTTAGGGTTTGCACGAATTTTGATCTCAAAATAACAATGGAATAATTCTTTCAATTCAAACTATAATATGAAACGAATTAGCGCGTAATCCCCGGCAGCGGCGCCATTTGATTTGTTTGATTTCCGATTGTGTAAGTAAGTATCGAATCAATTGTTTCCCGATGTCGGTTTCATTTGATCGATAACAGTATCTTGTATAGGTATTTAGAAAATTGTATAAAGAAATCACAATCAAAAAAAAATTATATTTGACCGCAATCAACTACGGTGTCAGTTGTAGATCGTAAGCGAGTGCGGATCGTCCACAGGGATTATGCGATTCGTTTCTGTATTTAATTTGTTTGAATCGAAAAGTTAATCAAAAAGGAAAGAAAACATGATTCAAGAATTTATCGATTGATTCAGGTGTCACGATGTTTAATCAAGAATCAAGAAACTGATAAACAAATCAAGAATTGGTGTTTCGATGATATTTCCAACCAAAATGTCAAGAATCTAAATGAGGCTCGTAGGAATCGATCGATCTATAGACGTGATGTAATTCAAGATTTCGTGTTCTTGTCCTTCGAAGGATTGATACTAGATTGATGATGATCGACGAGAGTTAGGGCTATCTTGATGAAACTAGGGTTTCATCTTTTAAACCCTTGTTCTTTCGTTGATATCATTTGCATTCTAGCCTCTAACAATTTCAAGAAACGATCGTAACTCCCCAATCTCGAGCGATATCAATCAAGAAAACATCGCAACGAATTAGGTCGTCGATTCTTGAACTTGCTAGGGTTTACAAAACTCGTAGGAATCTCGTTTTCAGATATATTACATCATCATTCTATTGATCGTCTCGGCTCCTCGACGAGCGGAGTATTACTCAAACATCACAACAAGAATTACAACTAGAAATTTAGATTGAATCATGATGCAAGAATTTAAAGAAAACAAGATAAAAGAATATCACCTTTTATTTATATCAACAATTTGATTACAGTCGCTCAAGAACTACAAGAGGAAGAACTAAATTGTCGATTTGGCGTTGCTCGGCTCCGTGAGTCGTGGATCGGCTTGGACCACTTGCTCTGTTGAAGATCGGCTCGGCTCATAAAAGGTTGCAAGGCTTCTTGCTTGATGGGTACTCGGGATCTTGGCTTTTGATTGGAATTTAGGGTTAGGGTTTCACACAAGTCCTCTCACGAGACTTGTGGAAGAAGAAGAAAGAGAAAGAATGGCTCTAAAATGAACTAATGGATTGATTTTTCCAAGGTTCCCCAAGATTCTCCTACAAGTGAGCCTAGGGTCTTATTTATAGATCTCCCAAACCCTAAGCCTTTGAGTTCCCTCCAAAAGTTTGTTGAAAGACTTCTAGAAAGAGTTTGTTAGGCTTAGCTTAGGGTTTAAGCTAGGGTTTAAGAAGAAGTTTCTAGAATACAAGGCTAGTTTAGTGTTGGTCCCAAAGCTTGCTGATCTGGCAGAAGTCTCTGGAGTCTTCTGGAATTTGAAGTATATGAGCTGAATGTGGGCCCTGAGTGAAACATTGTGCACCAAAGATTTAGGGCTGACGTGGCAAGACGGCCGTGGAACCGCGGCTCAAGTCGGCTTAGGCCGCGGTTCCGCGGCCAAGTAGGCTCCTTGGGGCTTGGTTCTTCTGGTGTAGTCTTGGGTTGATGCTTGGGCCTTTATCTGATATTTTGATCTGTATTTGTCCCTTTGGATTGATACCGGAATTGAAATCATTGAGTTGGCGTAATATTTGATCGGTACCGTATAAATTTTTGCCTTTCTTCTGGATTTTCCTGCACAGATCTTAAAACAAGTGTTGCGCAAATGTAGGGATGATGCGATGCCATGAAATGCGGTCAATTTCCTTTATAGTGTCGGTTTTAGAGTCTAATACATGCAATCTGATATTTTGCGACAGTTTTGCTAATATGTAAAATATGAATGCCGAACACTTCTATATGGATGCAAATGATGAGGAAATTGCCGGCTGAAATATGCAATATTTTCGACTAATCAAGTGTAGAATCGGCGCCATGCCAAATTTCTTTTTCCACTTTGGTTTCTCCGGATCGGTAGAATAAGATCGCCTTTTCACTTTTTCGCCTGGGAGGGACGTAGAATGTCTGCAGATCTTGCACACTATAAGTTTTAAGTGCATCGAGCTCTTTATAATGCTCTTGTGGAACCATGGTAATTTGCAAACTCTGATTATCGCCAGCGAAGGCTTGTATTGATGGCCGAGCGGAAAATATAGCGTTAACCTCGTCTTCCGAGTCGCTGCCGAAGATCAACATAGGAGCGGACTGTCCCGGGTTGTTGCGTTGGGGCGGCCCTGAATAAACTATCTCTTCTTCCCCCTCGGTATCACTCCCGAAGACCGGAATAGTGGTGATAGATTTGTTCTCCGGTTTGTGACATCTTTCCGTGTCCTCAAAATCTGGTAAGAAGTATTTTGCATCTTCGTACTTTCGGACTTCATTAACGAAGAATGGGTTCAACTCCCCCATCACAGTGTACTCGAGACCATCCTTGAAATACTTCATACACTGATGTTGTGTAGAAGGGATAATGTTGTACTCGTGTAACCAAGGCCTGCCGAGCAAAGCATTGTAGCATGTCTTGGCGTCAATGACGTGAAATTTAATATCCGTGACAAGTAGCCCGAAGCGCAGCGTCAGTATCACAGACCCGAGAGTTCGTGATGACTGGGAGTCAAAATCGGAGATGGTGATTTTTATCACGAGCGAGGTGCTGAACGCTCATACAGATTTCCTTCAACACTCGCACATTGAGGAGATTGACAGAAGACCCATTGTCAATCAAGATTTTTCCTATCTTGATATCGTGACAGTATCCGGAGACATAAAGGGGACGGTTGTGTTCGCACGTCCCAAGGAGGAGATCTTCATCGCCGAAGGTGATATCGGCTGTGTGTACTTCTTCCATCTCGTCTTTCATCCTTTCTTCGACTAGGAAAGCTTGGAATTGCTCTGGCTCTTGTAGTGCCTTGATCAATAAATCTCTCGCTTCTTTGGATAGCATAAGGGCGTCGAGAATGCTGAGCTGCGAAGGTAGCTTCCTCAAGTGTGTCAGAACGTTGTAGTCCACCTTACTTTTCTTTGGCGGGTCTTTGGCGCTCAGCTCCTTGATGACTTGGTCATCTAGGGCAATATCCTCAGAGACTTTTTCTTTTCCCTTATCTTTTCTATTCGTGGGTCCGAAATTCTTTTCGGGCAGCATACGATTGCGCAGCTGAATATTTTCACAGGTCTTCGGTTCTTCCTCTTTTCCCGAGGTAGATTCTTTGAAGAGAGGGCCAAGAGTCATTTCTTCGTCAGAGTCGCTCCCGAAGGTAAGAACTTGTGATCCTCCGGCGTTAACCATGCGACAGTTGCCGGTAGTTCTTCTAAACTCCTCGGTAGTACTTCTTCGCTCCCGGCGAGTTTTGCGTTTCATCCGCTTAAAATGTTGCCGGTGAGCAACATATCCCTGCCACCATCTTTTAAAAGCGTTGCACTCTTCGGTGGGGTGCGCAATCTTTCGATGATATAAGTAGTAGTTAGGATGCATTTCTGCTTCACCAAGAATGTTTCCTTCGGAGGGTGGCAGCTTCATCCCCATTGATATGGCTTTAGAGAACCTTTTCCTCGTCTTGAACCTGCTTTTATTCGCAGCGGATGTACTTTGATTTGGCGGGAGCGTTTCAACCCTTTCGTCCAGTCGCCGACGCTTGGCTTTTTCAAATATGGTCATCTCAAGCTCCCGAGCAGTTTTGCTTTTAAGAAGCGCTTCATTCAGGAACGCATCAATCATTTCATCTGATGGCCCTAGAAGTTCCGGCTCAGGACCTGCCCCCAGTTTCTCTTCTTCATCGTTTATCGATGAGTGAGAGATCACATGGCAACTTGCTATGTAATCTTCAGATTCATCCGACGAGTCTTCCGCGTCATCTCCGTCTTCAAGGACGTGACTGAGAAATTCTTGGAGTGTGATTGGAGTTCGCGCCTTCTAGTTATACTCTTCCAGCGCGTCAATCTGCTTTTGCAGGTCTGTGCGCTTGTCACTAGGCTTCACGGGCTTCTTGGCTTTCTTCTTTTTCTTCTTCGAAGACTTTGATGGCTGGGTGTGAGTGTTTTGAATATCGCCACCAATTTTTGGAGTTAAGCGCGGTTTCAGCATTCCCTTGATAATTTCGGGTTCTAGCGGATTCTTCCACCTGATCGCCGGGCATGTCTGGAGATCGTTCAGCATTCTTTTAGTTTTGGCTGAAAGAGCGACCTCCCATGGAGCCTCTTCAACAAAAGAGCACGATATCCCCGGTGTGTCTGTCTCTCAGACAGCGCAAACTTGCCTTGTTGGTATTGGTCCTCGATCCATCCCTTAAAGACGAAGCAATCTTCAATTGGATGGCTTACCGTTTGGTGGTAAGGGCAATAATTGGGACTATTAGTCTCGCCGGGTTGCAACGGTCGTTTCGTATTCGGCAGATTGATGAGCCTGTTACGCACCGCCAGTTCGAACAGTCTCTTCGTTTTGTCCCGAGAGAACGAATAAGGACGCTTCATTTTCTCATTGTAGTATCGCCGTCTCTCTTCCAGTTGATCCGTTAGTTTTAGGGCACTGGGCTGCTGTTGAGTATTCACAATGAATGTCGCCTTCCCTTTACCCTTTTTGTTCCGTGGCTCCGGCTTCGGAGGAGACGGTCTATGAACCATCTGGTCCATCTGGGCCAGCTTGTCGATCAAGGCTTGGAATGTGGTCGGCTTGAAGAACATCATGAATTGGGAAATGGTTGCATGAGGGTCCAGAGTGCCCACGAACATGCCCACCGCCAGCGCTTCTTCGATGCGCTGTTCGCATTTCGACCACAGATTCCGCCATCGTATTGCATATTAGACCCACATCTCGCCTGGCTTTACCCTGGCGTTAATCAATGCTGTGATTGGGGTGCGCTCGTTAGCGCTTGCAAATCTTTGTGTGAATAATAGCTCCATTTCTGCGAAAGTCTTGACGGAGTCATTTGGAAGTTCAGAGTACCATTCAAACGCTGTTTCCGACAAGCTGCCAACAAACTGACGGAGCAAAAGTTTATCATCACCCCCGGTGTTGCCGCAAAGAGCCCTGAACTGAGCGACATGTTGGTGGGGATTACCTGTCCCCTTCTACACATGGAATTTGGAGATCGTGTATCCCGGCGGGTACTTTATTTGGTCATACCAGCCTGGATACGGTCGCTCAGTTTTAACAACTTGGCCGGCCGCTTCATTCGCCTGGTAAGCTCATATTTGCTGAGCAATATAGTCATCCAGAGTGGCCTTGGAGATGGTTTCCTCTTTGGCTGCTGAGAGAGCCGGAGGAGGGTTCGATATCTCCCCTCTGTCGTCTTCAATGATGATAGGAGGGTCAGCTGGAGGTTCTGGTTATAACATCATCCCGACCATGTCTTGGAAGAGAAGCGCCATTCGTTTTATATTAGCCGCTTGTTCTGCTGCTTCTCTGTCCTTCTTTTCGAGGACTCTGCGGAGGAAGTCAGCATCGGTTTCTTGTTCATGACGCTGCTCTGATGACGCCTCCGGGCTTTCTTTTGGCCCGGTAAGTGCGGCCATTTGCGTTAGCATTTCTTGAAGCTTCTGTTGCTGCTCCTGGGATTTTGTCACGGATCGGGTGAGCAGTCGGTGACCCGTCGATGCGTGGCTTTCTTATTTTCTGGAAGCCACGTAAACAGTATGCACCATTATGCCCCCAGACTTGGGGCGTTTAGGCTCAGCGTCTTTGTGGTATGCCGTAGTCATAGGGGCTTTCTCTGGCCTCCTTCTCTTTTAAGCAGTTGACGTTGAGGGGGCCGTTGCAGCGGGCACCCAGGTAGTTGTTGTCCTTTATGGCTTGATAAGACGGCTCTCTTCCTGTTGAACTTTCACTTTCTTTTGTCGGCGAGGGTAATCTTGATTGATTACTGAGTCCTGAACCCGTCGCCAGACTTTGTAGATTTTGGAGGATAGCCGCTGAGGGGGCTGTTCCGGCTTTGCCTTCGATGCATTCTCGATGGGTGGAGGAGATCTTTTCAGTACGGCGGTAGGAGAGTTCCTGCACACCTTGTTCAACAATTCAAAGCTGTTCCCGGTTGGAACAGCAGCATTGACTTCCCACGTTGGGGCTGGTGGAGTTAGCCTAGAGGGGGAATTGCCCACAGCTTCCCTTACCCAGTGCCAGTGGCAATGTCGAGCGTGTCGAGCCGCTGGGATTGTTTCAGCTTGAGGGGTGACTTCATCATGCCCCTGTTCTGGTGAGGCGCTGCTGGTACCAGCCTTTTGAAGACCGACGTCCGTCGAGCAGCAGTGTCTAACCTGTCAAAGACGGACCTCTGGGCGAGGGAAGTAGCTTTGAGGACTTTGACTGGAGCGGGAGCCGGAGCAGTCGGTCTTGTGAAGACTGACCCTTTAGCAGGAGAAGCCGCCTTGACGACTTCGGGAGCAGGGATGGCTATCCTTTTCGGAATAACCTTTTCTGGAATTGCAGGCTTCATCACGGGCCCACATGAACTTTGGCCAAATCTGGCGAAGACTGAGGCGCCGGAGCTGGACGACCCGTTGAGAGGGGTCGCAGTAGTGGTAAGTCAATCGAAGACTGACTTCTTTAGGACCTTTTGCGGCAACATCGGGGCATTGAAGCTCATGGGTGGGATCATAGTCCCAAAGAACAGCCCAGTAGTGGCCTGAGTTACTTGGTCCACCGGCATCGTGAACAGGGAGGCCGCTTGAAGCCCGTAAGCTATGCCTCCAGATGAGGCGGAACGTGAGTTGCAGTTGCAGCTGGAACACTTCGTGCAAGTGGACGCCATTGATCCTTCGCTTTCTGCACCAAGCAAGACGCCAAATCTTAGTACCTCGAACCCAAGGGAAACCAACCGTGATTCGTTCGTGAACACGACATACGAAGTGTGGAGTGGAAAGAGGAAAAGGTCCCACTGGGTGTGCCAGAATCTGTTCCCCGCCGAAAACACGGAGACGCGACCGCGTAGGTCCGTCTTGCCTGAATTTTGGGGCAAATGCTAATTGGTGCTATCCGTCCACCTCTCCGAAGATGCTAAATTGATTTATGGCACCATGTATCGAAGGTTTAAACGGATGCGGCCGATGCAGCAGACTTCGTCAGATTCCTTCTCGTTTGAGGGGTTTTTGATTGTGGGGACGCTCTTCCCTGCAGGCGCAAGCCCCTACAGTTAATTACGCTACCGCATCGCGGTAACAACTTTCTCTTTATGCAGATGGTCACTTCGTGTCGTGGGTGTTTGTTTTGTGTTTGGTTGCCCGTGGATTGTATACGGAGACTAATTTATGTTGTCGCTCATAGGGCGTGGACTAGTCCAAATCCGTATCTTCTTAGATTTGGGTTTAGGGGTTGGGTTTAAGGATATGTTAGCCTCATTTGAGACTAAGATCAACTTAAACGTTTGTTAAGGATACGTTAGTCTCATTTTAGACTAAGATCAACTTAACGGGGTCGTTTATATCCAACAAAAGAGAAATTGGACTCTATTGTTTAGTTTAGGGACATTGCGGTCGATTAGTTTAAGGACATTACAGTCCGTTGTTAGTTAAAAGACATCTCGGTCCATTGTTAGTTTAAGAACATTACGGTCCATTGTTAGTTTAAGGACATTACGGTCCATTGTTAGTTTAAAGACATCACGGTCGAGGTTAAGGACATCATAGTCCGTGAGTTTAAAGACCTCACAGTCAAGGTTAAGGACATCATAGTCCATGAGTTTAAGGACCCCACAGTCCAATGTTAGTTTAAAGACATCACGGTCGAAGTTAAGGACATCATAGTCCATGAGTTTAAAGACCTCACAGTCAAGATTAAGGACATCATAGTCCGTGAAATGTGTGGTTGTCGGGACCCGTCACCTCTCTGAAGACGTTGAAGGATTACAACGAAAAATATCAAAGGAGTGAAGATATGTACCCTTTGAACCAAAGTTGATTGGGGATCTGTAGTCCAATTTGGAACTAAGATCAATTAATTAGATTATGAGCACATTGGCACAGTTAAATCTGAATTGAGGACTTATGGCCAACTTGGGCTAAGTCCAATTAAGTTTGAAATATTGGCCCTTTATTGGACCATTAGACATTTGTCTGGGTTCAGCCCGCCATCGTTTAGCAATGCTAAACAAGAGTTTGAGATCTCTGATAACATTTTTGTCTTTGACTGAGCATTAAACATTGTAGTTCTGAGTTTTACTCAACTTTGAGGTTTAGTTAAATTAGAGGTTTTTGCCTCTGGAAACTTAGCCAATTTGGCTAAGATTGGCTTAAAAATAGTGTTAAACACTAAAGGACAATTTTGTTAAACACTGGAAATAAAATGCTCAAAGTAGTGTTAAACACTAAAGGACAACAGTGTTAAACACTGGAAATAAAACGCTCAAATTAGTGTTAAACACTAGAGAGGAAGGGGGTCACGTGGGGACATGTGAGGGCATCCAAAGGTGGGGCCAGATCTCCTTTACTTTGTTCTGCAAATAAGTGTTTAAACACTTTTAATCTTCTGGCTATCACGTGTTGGCACATGATGGACATTTATGCATTGATTATTAAAGCATTTATTAGGGATCACGTGGTAACACGTGAGAGCGCCCAAAGCCAATGCTGCCTTTGCTTTTATTTTCTTTATCAAGTGGGAGCACGTGAGGCATTGCCTCCAAGCTGTTTCCTTCTCATTTTGGGGGATTTGTTCAGGGGTCATGTGGGGGCACGTGACCTAGTTTACTCTTTCTTTTCTGATCACTGCGGATTGAGGTCACGTGTCATCACGTGACCAAGTTCTTTACGTGCATGGAGATCTTTCAAGTCTCTTTATTTTAAGAATTAAATTCTCTGTAGGGTTAAACCCTAATTATGTTTTAGAGGAATTAAATTCCTATATATGTGGAAGAATTAAATTCTTATGTAGGGTTACACCCTGATTCTGTCTTGGAGGAATTATATTCCTGTGAGTTTGGGAGAATTGAATTCTCATGCAGGGTTGAACCCTAATTTTATTTGGAGGAATTAAATTCCTATGAAATTGGAAGAATTAAATTCTCATATAGGGTTAAACCCTAGTTTTATCTTGGAGGAATTAAATTCCTGTGAATTGGGAGAATTAAATTCTCTAAACTCAATTCTCCCTCTAAGTTTTGGATCTGCATGGCAGAATCTCCCGGATGAGAATTAAATTCTCAACCTGTGGGGAGATTTGCTTCTGCAGATTTTCAACCAGAGGAAGAACTAAGTTCTTTTGCAGAAGAGTTAAACTCTTAGATTGAGAATTAAATTCTCTCTTTTTGCTTTATGAAGTTTTAATCCCTTTTCCCCTTTCTCACCTAGAGTTTCCTTTCTTGAGAATTAAATTCTCCTTTCTTTTCTCTCTGCTATTTGCCTTATAAAAATTTCAAGATCCAAAAATTCTATATTTCTCCTTTTCTTGGCTCCTATTTATAGGAGAAGGAAAAGAATCAATTTGTTTAGTGAATCTTTCATTGAAAGATTTTGGTTGTTTTTGTAACTAACATGATCTTTTAGATCACTCGGTAATTTTATTCACCATTAGATTTTTAATCCAAAAGATATTCTGTTTGTTATTTTTGGTGAAACTTAGGGAAATCTTTTCTTGTATAAAATCTTTTCATAAATTGGTGATTTTTAATCACCATTGGATTTTTAATCCAACGGTGCTCCACTTTACAAAGCATAGTCCTTTTTGTTTGGAAAGATTTAAAGAAAATACTTTCCCAGTTAGGGTCTTTGATTTCCCTTAATTAGAATTTAATTCTATCAACTTATAAGGCTTTCAAAGCCTATCACGTGTTGGCACGTGAACCTCTCTTATTCAGAATTTAATTCTGTCTTTTAACTGGGCTGAAGGACCATCACGTGTCAGCACGTGACCCTTGGTCACGTGTCCCTTGGTCACGTGTCAGCACGTGATGCCCCGTTTGGGTCTTTCTTTAGCCGTTTTGTTTACCCTTTTGTTTGATTAGAATTTAATTCTATAAATAGATCACGTGTCAACACGTGACCCTTGGTCACGTGTAAACACGTGATACCTCATTGAGGTGTTTCCTGATTTTTATCAGGGAACATACCCTTATGCTGTGTCTTGACTCGTGGACCCATTTGTTGTATGTGTGGCTCTTGGTTTTTACGAGTTATGCACATGTAGACTCTTGGGCTTCTAAAAAGATTAAAAGAAAATTAATTAAAAAAATAATGTGGCTGATGGGATTTGAACTCTGGTGTTTTGGTTCAGCAGTGCAAGGTCTTACCAATGAGCTACAAGCTTCTTCTTGCTGTTCAAAAGTAAATTAAATAGTTATAGTACTCACAGGAAATGTAAATACACCAAGTATACATTAACTTTAAATCAAATTTACGTACACAAGAATTGGAGTTGTTACAGTCTACCCTCCTTACAAAAATTTCGTCCTCGAAATTTATAATTTATTTTAAGGACTAATTTACAAATAAGTGGGGATATATTGCACGTATCTCATCTTCCCTTTCCCATGTCGATTCTCCTGGAGTGTCTTTTCTCTACATCACTCGAACAAGTTGACTTCCTTATTCCGAAGTGACTTCACTTTCCTGTCCAGGATCTCAACAGGTTGTTGCTCACAAGATAAGTCGGGCTGTACAGTGAGCTCGGAATGATCGAGAATATGGCTGGGTCACTCGCATACCTTCTGAGTTGGGATATGTGGAACAAATTGTGCACTCCTTCCAATGAAGGTGGAAGTGCCAAGCGGTATGCCACTACACCGACTCGTTCGAGTATGTCGAACAGTCCAATATACCTTGGACTTAGCTTACCCCATCTTCCAAATCGGATCACTCCACAGTTTCTTCCCGGGAGTGACATATTCAAAGGAAACTTCCTATCGGAGATATCTTCAGAAATACATGATCTCCTGGCTGGAACTCCAAATGACGGCGCTTTGCATCAGCCCAGTGCTTCTGTCGATCTTGGGCTATGCGCATTCTTTCTCTGATAGTACGAACCATATCAACAGTTGCTACTATCATCTTAGATCCAAGGAGTTCCCTATTTTCGATGTTGTCCCAACTTAATGGCGATCGACACTTCCTTCCATTGAGCGCTGCAAAAGGTATCATTCCTATACTTACTTGGTATCTATTGTTGTATAAGAACTCCACAAGATATAGGTGATCTTCCCACGATCCTCCGAAGTCCAACATACATGCTCTGAGCATATCCTCCAAGATCTGAATAGTTCTCTTAGACTGACCATCTGTTTGTGGATGATAAGATGTGCTGAAGTTCAGACTTGTTCCCAAGCTCGCTTGCAGACTCTGCCAAAATTGTGATCGGAATCTTGTGTTATGATCGGAGACAATGCAGACTTGTACTCCATGAAGTCTCACAATTTCCTGTATGAGTTCATGAGTATCAGAAATAGTACATAATGAAGAGTTTAAATCTCAAGTAGATTCTTACCTCCATGTACTTCTTTGCTAATATCTCAGTTGATTGGCCAACTCGAAATGGGATGAAGTGAGCCGACTTTGTGAGTCGATCCACAATAACCCATACCGCATCGTTACCCTTTGTGCTGCGAGGGAGTGCAGTCACAAAATCCATCGTGATGTGTTGCCACTTCCATTCTGGGATAGGTAACGGTTGAAGTAATCCAGCAATCCTGTGATGTTCAGCCTTTACTTGCTGACACACCAAGCATTTTGCGATGCTTCTGGCTACTTCACGCTTCATTCCATACCACCAGTAATTTTGACGCAGATCCTTGTACATCTTTGTACCTCCAGGGTGTACTGAGTAGGGAGAGATGTGAGCTTCTTTCTTTAACTCTTCCCGAACAGAACCCTTTGGTACACATAATCTGCTGCCGTATCTCAAAGATCTGTCTTCATTGATGATGAAGTCTTTTCTGAGTCCATTCTCAACTTGTTCTCTGATCTTTTGCAATTTAGCATTACTTGATTGAGCTGCTTTAATCTGATTGACAATGGTAGATTGAACTTGTAAGTTCATCAAACTTGAAACGTTACCTGGCATGACTACTTCAATCTCCATTTGATGCAAGTCTTGTTGAAGTTTCTACTGAGCGGTGAGATTCGTTGCTAATGGTTGGCGACTAAGGGCATCAGGTACCACATTCACCTTCCCTGGATGATATTGCAGGTTGATGTTAAAGTCCGCCATGAGTTCTAACCATCGTCTCTGCTGCATATTAAGCTCCTTCTGAGTAAACACATATTTTAGACTCTTGTGTCTGTGTATATGTTCACTCGTTCACCAAGAAGATAATGGTGCCAAATCTTGATAGCAAAGATTACGGCTGCCAACTCTAAATCATGCGTCGAATAATTGCGCTCATGAGTCTTCAGTTGTCTTCAAGCATAAGCCACAACTCTTCCTTGCTGATGTAGAACACATCCTAATCCGTTACCGGATGCATCGCAGTAAACTTCGAAACCTCCAGATTGGTCTGGTATAACGAGAATAGGCGATGATGTAAACCTTGACCTGACTTCTACAAAAGCTTGCTCGCATGCTTCTGACCACACAAAGTCTTCATCTTTATGTGTGAGCTTGGTCAGGGGAGTTGCTATTTTTGAAAAGCCTTCAATGAACCTTCGGTAATATCCAGCTAGACCCAAGAAACTTCGAATGTCCTTCACCTACTTTGGTGTCGGCCATTCGCTTACTGCTGAAACTTTCGCTGGATCCACAGAGATTCCTTCGCCTGATACAATATGTCCAAGAAAACCAACTTGATCTAGCCAAAACTCGCACTTGCTGTACTTGGCATAGAGTTGATGTTGTCGTAGAGTTTCCAGGACAATTAGTAGGTGCTCGGCATGTTCTTTCCGACTCTTTGAATACACCTGGACGTCGTCGATAAAGATGACAACAAACTTGTCTAAGTACTCTTGGAAAACTTGATTCATTAGGCTCATGAATATTGCTGGTGTGTTGGTCACTCCAAATGACATCACTAGAAATTCGTAATGACCATAGCGAGTTCTGAATGCTGTTTTATGAATATCAGCTTCCTTGACCTTCACCTGATGATAACCTGAACGAAGATCTAATTTGGAGAAACCATAAGATCCACTTAGCTGATCGAATAAATCGTCGATGTGCGGAAGTGGATACTTGTTCTTTATTGTTACTTCGTTCAAGGCTCTATAATCGATGCACATTCTGTATGAACCTTCTTCACCTTCACAAGATATACTGGTGATCCCCAACTTGAAGTGCTGGAACGAATCCATCCTTTTGCCAATAATTCATCCAACTGAGTTCGGACTTCCTTCAAACCTTCCAGACTTAATCGATAAGGTGCTTTGATCACCGGTTGTGCTCCTGGTACTAAATCAGTGCTGAATTCAAGAGCTTGATCGGGAGGCAAACCTGATATATCGTCAGAAAACACATCGTCGAATTCTCGAACCACTTCTGGCTTTGATCCTTCCTCCGCTTGAATTGCTGCAATCACTGCTTTCTTTGGTTTTGCCTTGTAAGTACTTGGCTCCAGGGTACGGTCTCCACTTTTGAAATAGAAAACCGGATGGTCTGGAATCTCGAATACTACCCTCCTTTGTCGACAGTCAATGGTAGCATAAAATGTTCCGAGCCAATTCATACCTAGAACCACATCGAAGTTCGATATGTCTAGCACCTTGAAGTCAGCATAGAATTCTCTGATGCAGACGACTACTGGACACAAGCTGTATCCCATTGTTGCCTTTAGAATGCCATTTCCTGAACTGATATTCCAACTGGATACAAGCGGTGTGACAGGAATCATATGAGTTCTGACGAACTGTTGCGACATAAAGCAGTGAGATGCTCCAGTATCGAAAAGTGCTAGTGCAGGGAGTGAGGCTACTAAGATTGTACCTAAGGTATGTGGGATAGGTTTTAGGTATAGAGAAAAATATGTAGGTAGGTATTAAGACTGAAAGAAAAACTTGAGAAGAAAGGTTACCAGTGATGACTTGGCCAGTGGCCTCAGCTTCTTCCACGGTCATCGTGAAAGCCTGTCGCCGTGGTATATTCCTCCTGGCCAGAGGAGCATTCCTCTGAACATTCCGTTGAGCTTGATGGAACAGACGAGGAGGAGGTGCAGTCGGTGGTCCTCTAGGTGGTGGAGCAGAGAAAGCTAGTCTTGGAGCAGGTGCCTGAAGGGCTGGTCTCTGCTGATAATTGATTGCTGGCCTGGGTGCAGCAATTGGGTTGTGTCTTCTGGGACAAGACCAAATATCATGAGTAGCCGAGCTGCAGACTAAGTGTTACGCCCCACTTCCCGGTATACGGCGAAGAGGACGCGACTGGCCGCTACGTATTTACTCTGAAGTAAACACGCTAAGCGTATCTAAGCAATATAAGTAAAATGCACAAGAGACAAGATATAAATGAACAGCAACTTTATTTATTAACATTCTTTTTACAATACATCTGAAAAGTTAATACATGGAATGGAAAACAATGCCTAAACAGTGGCATAACAGAAATGGAAAATACAGAATGTAAATGTGTACAAGGAATCTAAAGCTCCGGGTCGAAAGTCAGCTGATCCAAATCCTCGCTGGTGGACTCGATCTTCTGAAGGTCCGATCCACCTGACAACATTCCAAAGAAGAAAGAGAAGGAATGTCGTCAGTGAACAATCGCTCGGTAAGTCCCAAAGATAAGGGAGAAGTAGAATAGACACACAGAGAGTGTAGCTTTTAAAGTTCTATTATATTATTATAATGTTGTATTTAGTGTTAACGCTGTTGTTTGTAGCTTGGTACAGAAGAGGACAGTATATACGAGAGGAGTCTCATTAGACCAGAGACTACGGTGGACGGAATACAAGGAACCGTTCAGCCACGGTACAACGGCAATTGAATTCAGGTTAGGTGTCTTAATGGTTGCAGTCTCGTGCCACTTCTAACACCTTCTGTACCAATCTACCCCTTAAACCCCGCGATGTCTTGATTGTATTGTTTGTATTGTATTGCCTTGTAATTTGAATTGTATAGATGGATGACTTGCCGAAACTATGATATCGGTAAATGAATGTAACTGGAGAATCATATAGATGGATGTATATCCATGGTTCGGTTCGGTCAAGTTGTATAGATTGATAGATTGAACAGATTGAATATATAGATTCATATTGAATTGTTATATATACTTAAATCTCATTCAAGTCAGATTGATTATATTGAGACTCTGTCTGAGTCAGACAAATAGAAAAGAAATTGAATCCTGAATTAGGTTTTTGGTGTTATCAGTAACCACTGCACATGGACGGCAGGATTTGTGTCTTTTTCAAAGACGATTACCGTGTTGATAACACCGTTTTTTAAGTTATATACCTTAAATAGGAAAGCACCCATATCTCCGGCTCCCTGAGCCTCAAGAGACTGGCCCCGCTTAAACCTATGTTTACTAGGGTCCTTATTGTAATTTAATATAACTTGAGGGGGTTTTATGTAAAAATAATTTTGTATAATTTTCAAGATACACCTCAAATATTTTATTATCGTCTTTAAAGTTTTCATTGATTTATATTTTATCATTGTGACACTTCTAGTGAATAAAACATATTTTTCATAATATATGATATTTATTTGTAATGTTGGAATTTGTATGGTATTTTCTTGTAAATGAGATGTTTTTCTTGAATTTTGGAAATATGGAATATTATAAATATTAAAAATAGATATTTGGATATTAATTACATATATATATATATTATTAAAAATAAGTTTTATTTATAATAGAAATCACATTTTCTAAAGAAAATTGTATTTTTAAATCTTTCGAGATCGTATGCTCCTTGCGGAGGTCTGCATCTCGCACTACTAAGCCCGAGGATGTGCGATAATCCGCACCATCCCGAACGGGTTCCCCGAAATGGGTTGCAGCGGCACATTGCAAATATTTGTTAAAAATACAAATCTTGTAGGAAAAGGTTTTTATAAATTTGAGATAGTTTTGTGTAAAATCGTATTTTCCCAAAACTATGTTCCCAAAGATCATCGCGCTATGTTACATATAAGTGTTGTGAGGAGGTAAGTCATTACCTCGTGAGTTTTCTATAACTAGAATGGTTAAAAGGTATAAACATGTCGATATGAAACCTAAAGGTATTTTAATGTAAAAATAGGATAAAACTTACTACGATTATCATTTCATTGTCAAACTTGTTCTATTGCCTTTGTTAGTGTTTAATGATCATGATATAAGAGTTTAGTAATATTGTGTTTAAGAAAAATAGACTTTTTAAAGAAAAAACGAATCGGAAGTCGGATATACAAAGTCACAAAATAATATACAACATCGATCCTCACAACTCGTCTCTAAGTCAAATACATGAAGGTGGTAGATGGAGAGTACAAGATACAACGAATATACAAATGAGTATCATCGGATAACCGCAAAACCTACCTATAGCAAAACTGCACACAGTCAGCCGTAGCGGTATCTGCTGCAAAAGATGATACGATGTGATGAAGAAGCCCTGTCGCGACTGCTCTGAGGGACACCTGCAAACACTGTGGCACAACGGGGGTGAGTTGCTAACTCGTGAATAGTAAATAACATATGCAGGTAATCGCAGGTATGCACGTACTGCGATAATCTATCACATGCAAGCTGATAGTAATAAATAGCACTATGTATAAGCAACAGTCATGAAAGATACTCTATCAGGTACTGCTAAAACATGAAGCAATGCATATCAAATAAATGCTGAGTATGGGATAAAACATATCATCAACATGGAGTCCTCATCGTGGAAAAGCTAGTGTCCATCAATGACACTCCAAATCCTAATACCATAGGCACTGCATCCTCAGGTCGGTCCTCATATCCTGTAAGTTTCATGGAACCTAAGTGTCCAACATCGACACCCAAAAACATCATGAAAACTATTAACTGTGTATATGTGTGTGTGTATCCCTCAATAACACATCAAAATCATGGAACCTGAGTGCCTAACATCAACACTCAAAACATCATGAAAACTATACCTGTGTATATATATATGTGTGTGCATCCCTTAATGACACATCAAAATCATGGAATCTGGATGCCTAACATCGACACTCGAAACATCATGAAACCCGTGTCCAGCATCGACACGTAAATACTCATCTGTCAGGCACCGTCACCATGACTGGTCCTGATGTCATGTCCGTACATCTCATGACTCCGGTCGGTATCCCCATGATAACCGCCGAATCCAAATACTATCATCGGTAGGTACTAGCCCTGCCGGCAGGCTCATCGTCTATACCACGAAAAATCATATCTTGCCCCGGGGAACCATACCGGGTCCACCATGTACCCGCAGACTGTGCCTGTCCGCTCCTCGAATCGGGTATCTAACACAAGTCTCAGAACCCAGAAAACTCATGGTGGACGCACTGAAATATCATATCAAGAGAAACTGAGTTTTCAAACAATACATAATTTTCTTGAAATACCCCCACGGTTCTCAAATCCATAAAACATCAAGTAATGAATAAGAATACTTGCATAGATCATTATGATATATATATATATCTGTACATATATAACAGTGTCCCATACCACTGATATATATATATACGTATATATTAGCATCCCATACCACTGATATATACTCTCAGGAGTAAAACATCCAGAAAACATCATATGAAATCCATATCTCAATGCGAAATCCATAAAATATAATATATGCAACATAAACAGTAACATGAGCATATAAAGAAAAAACCGCTATTTAAATACAACAAGTTATTAAATATATCATGCGGTTCCTAATTCCTCCAAAATCCAACGCAACATCATATAAGGGTGAACATGTAGCCATAGCAAGGTATATGTGTGTACATGTAAGTATGTATGCAAGATGTTCATGTAGTTATATCTCATATATATATATACCTGTCAATAAAGATGTAATACCCTCTAGGTATAGGTGTAGCTATGTCCATGTATGTGTATATACATATCAATAATGATACAATACCCTCTAGGTATAGGTGTAGCTATGTCCAGTATGTGTATATACATGTCAATAATGATGTAATACCCTCTAGGTATATATGTAGCTGTATCAAGGTATAGCAAGGCATATGTGTAAGCATGTAGGTATACAGGTATGCTATATCTCATATGCACAATGGAAATAAGGATCATGTCTCAATGTCCCTAACCAATACAATATCACGTATGTATAGGTGTTGTACGTGTCATGGCAATTATCGACGGTGTGGGTGTAGCATACAATTTGTGCTCGTGCAACATGAACCGTCAATAATAGTGCAGTATCAATGGGTACAAGTCCCAGCACAACAAATAATAATATGAAATGAAGTTCATGCACAATCTCTATATGTGCAATACTTGTAACTAATAATCATGTCATATAATCCGGCCCAGACACATAACGCCATGCGGGCGATTCCCCTGTAAATGTTAAATCTACTCACAGATGATCTTGAGCTAAGTAAATCCGACCACCTGCTTCCCTTTCTTCGCAGCGTCCGAAGTCTCTGCTCGCGATCCTAAAATTTCACAAACACAACACATAAGATTAAATATCCTGCGCCGACATAAAGACAACGAAACGCAAGAATAACGTCCATAAGATAAACACACTGTGCACTCAGTGCACAAAATACGTACGATATCGGCATAATCCTAGCTAGGATGACACAACCACTAAGCCTAGACCCTGATCGTACCGATCGCGCATTCACAACACAATATATATCGTGAAAACTAATATCTATAACATCGCAACGTCAATAGAAACCCACGCCTAATTTATCCGAAAACTTAGTAAGCACTTTTAATCATTTTCGATCAAATCTAGTAGTTTAACCAAAACTAGCGATCACAATCATCTCATAATAACTTGATTAAATCACACAAACCCTTACTAGAATTTTAATCTCACCCAAATAAGATTTAGAAAAGTTTAGTTTGCACATAAGCTAAATTATACAATTAGGAAAATAACAAATAACATTCTCACAATTAGGTTATGTTTTCCTTGTCTAAACCACGCACTTAACCATTACAAATAATCAAAACCTTTTCTTGATCTTCAAAAACCATTTCTTGAATTTCTAAACATGCTAATTCAAGCTTTAATTAAACATCTAATGACTAGAATTAAGTATTAAAACAAGAACTTGAGCTTAGGGTTGGATTTATACCTCAAACTTGATCCAAAAACTTGCAACTAGATCAACAAAACAACCTCCAAAATGCTATCTTTCAAAAAGATCCATGCAAGATTAATGCTAAAGAATAATGGGTATGGATTTATATTTGAGTTTGTGAGATTAATTGATGATTTAATTGAGCTTGAAGAAGTGCAAATGGAGGGGGAAAGATTGGGGCAGCAAGGGGGGTTCGGCCATTTCATGAGGCAAAAGGAAATGTGTGGAAGTGTATGGAAAGAATCTTAGGTTAAAACACATTAAAGCTCACTTATCTTTATGCCACCTCAAATCCCTTAATTAAAATATTCATTAACTTTCAAAATATCTAGATATTTATCCAAGATATTTTGGAACAAAACAAAATGGTTAATCTTGTGATTAAATTAGCATGGATTTAAATTAGCATAATTAACCCAATCCAAATAGTAATTGCCACTAATTAAGTGCATAATTAAAAGCTTATAATAATATTTTAATTAAGGAAAAATATTAAAGTGCACTAAAATTTTCAAGTGACCACTAAAAACCGCAAACTAGCAATTTCCTAGATAAACTAGGTGCAGTGAATTTTACACAGATAAAACATCACTACAAGGTTTTTACGGAAAAACACCGCCTATTTTACCTATTAACGGAAAATTCACATAACGATTTCTAAAACGTTACAATCTCCCCCCCCCCCTTTAATGAAATTCGGTCCCCGAATTAAAATTTTTTACTATGCATACTTTCAAAGAGATGAGTGCAAATCATCCACATCTCGCTCGTAGCCTCCCAAGTGATCTCCTCATTAGACGGCTATACCAAAGAAAACCTCCACAGATGGCAAGACCTGTGACCAAAGTTTCTCCACCTGCTGATCCACTATAACTATCGACTGCTGGTGAACGAAAGATCGCGTCCAAATCGAATGTTCTGGTGCTGAATCATGTGAGAAAGGTCATGAAGGTATTTGCGAAGTATTGACACAAGGAATACGGGGTGAATACTCAGAATCTGGGCGGAAGTGCCAACTTATAGGCAACGGAACTAACTCGCTAAAGGATCTCAAAAGGACCTACAATCTGAGACTAAGCTTCCCAAAACTCAACACGCCATTTCATCAAAAAAATCCGTAGGAATACATGACTTCCCAATGCAAACTTAAGTCTGCGACAACGACGGTCAGCATAAGACTTCTGTCTGCACTGGGCTGCTCTCATCCTGACTTGAACCAACTGGATCTTTTCCGAAGTCTCCAAAATCCTGCTCTCGCGGAGTCAATAACACAAACTGGCGATCGACACAACCTACCAAACAAAGCCTAAAAGTTTCCATCTGAATCGTCTCCTGATAACCATTATCGTAGAAGAACCCAATCAATGGCAAGTGACGATCCCAACCGCCAACAACCAATTAGTACGTACGCACAAGCATATCCTCCAGAGTCTGTATAGTCCACTCTGACTGACCATCGTCCTACAGATGGGAAGCGGTGCTAAAACTCAACCGGGTACCCAAAGCTTCCTGAAGATTCTGCTAAAGACGGCTAGCGAACTGGGTGCCTCTATCGGATACAACGCATGAAGGAACTCCGTGCAAACGCACAACTTATTGAAGAACAACTGAGCATACTGAGCATAACCGGACAACAATCACCCAATGGAGTTACACCCTGTCTAGACCTGGGTAGACACCGCAATGAAATCCATGGAGATCTGCTCCCATTCCCAACTCCGGAACGGTAAAAGATTGCATCTCCAGCCGGTCTCAAATGCTCAACCTTAGCTTGCTAACAAATCAGGCACCTCAAATACAAAATCTGAAACATCACTCTTCATCCCTGCCCACCCGTAACTATCTCACAAGTCACGTTACATCTTGGTGGAACTTGGGTGAACACTGAAAGCTAACTGATGTGCCTGCTCTAGGACCTCGCGTCTCTACCCATCAGTATCAGGTACATGCCAACGAGTCCCTAACATAGCACACCCTGGTCATAAATCAGAACTCCGAATCTTTATCCTGCCGAACATGCTCAAGAATCACACACAAATAGGCATCAGCAGGCTGTGCCTCATGAAAACAATTAAGTAAAAGTGGACGGGCGCGGACATGAGCAAGCTGTCACCCAGTAGAGGTGAACTTAAGCTGTACTCAACGGTCACACAAGAACTGTAAATCTGCAGAAGACTATCTCTGAACTGCGCTCATCTGGGACAAGCTAACCCCCGGCCTACGACTCAAAGCATCAGCTACCACTATCGCCTTGCCCGGGGCAATAAAGGATCTCACAACACAATCCTTCACAAGCTCCATCCAACGGCGATGTCTCAAACTCAGATCCCGCTGCAGGAAGATGTACATTAAGCTCTGGTGGTCTATGAAAATCTGACACGACTCTCCGTACCAGTAGTGTCTCCAAATCTTCAATGCACGACCACCGTGGCCATCTCCAGATCATGAGTGGGATAAATGCTGCTCGTACTTCCTCCAACTGTCGGGAAGTATAAGCGATAACTCTATCATGTTACATCAGTACACAATCGAGCCCCACTCGCGAAACATCACAATAATCGACCAAGTCGCCTGATCCAAAAAGCAAAAATAGAACTGGTGCAGTCGTCAACAGAATCTTCAACTGCTGAAAACTCAACTCGCATGCCTCAGTCTAAGAAAAGGAACCCCCTTCCATGTCAGTCCGATCAACGGTGCAGTGATACACAAGAAATCCTGCACGAAACGGCGGTAAACCAGCTAAGCCCAAAAAGCTGCGGACCTCTGTCACTATACAGGTCTGGGCCAAAGCTATACGGCCTCGATCTCCCTCGGGTCCATACGAATACTGTCTCCCGTAACCATATGACCTAGGAAGTCAACACTATCAAGCCTGAAGGAACATTTCGAGAATTTAGCAAACAGCTAGCGCTCTCCTAATGTCTGCAAAGCAATCCTCAAGTGCTGCTCATGTTCCTCTCGACTCTTGGAAAAGACCAAAATGTCATCTATAACACTACAATACACTGGTCGAGGAACGTCCTGAAGGATCTGGTTCATCACATCCATGAATGCTGCTAGGGCATTGGTGAGTCCAACGACACCACCAAAAACTCATAAAGCCCGTAGCGCGCACAAAAGCAGTCTTCGGAATGTCATCACTCCGAACCCGCAACCAATGATGACTTGATCCCAAAACAAAGTTAGAAAAATGTCTAGCACCCTGGAGCTGATCAAAGAAATCGTCAATGCGAGCTAAAGGATACCTAATCCGCACCGTAACTCGGTTCAATTGACGATAAATCAATACAAAACCTTAAACTGCCGTCCTTCTTCTTGACGAACAGAATAGGAGCTCCCCAAAGCGAAACACTTGGATGAACAAGTCCCCCTATCTAGCAACTCTGCAGCTGATACTTAAGCTCCCTAAGCTTCGTAGACTCATCTGGAACAACATCGGAAAACTCTCGCACAATAGGAACCCGGTCCAACTAATCCACTGTGGCTCCGGTATCACGAATGAAAGCCAAGAATCCTCGACATCTTCTCCTCAAAAGCCGACTAGCGTAAAAGGCTGAAATCAAGCTGTGAGGGGCGGCACCACAAACCCCCTGCACAACAAGAACAGACTCGCCGGAAAAACAAAACCTGACTGTTTCCTCGCGGCAGTCCACAGACGCATAGCACGTAGCTAACCAGTCCGTGCCCAGGAGAACGTCAAAGTCCAACATCTCTAGAAGGATCAAATTGATGGACGAATCTCTATCTCCTACCCAATTGGCACATAACCGAAACATATGTCGCGCAACCAAAGAATCACTGACAAGAGTAAACACAACAAACGGCTGATCTAGCATACACGACTCTTGGCCCAACCTCGGCACGAAGTGTGTAGAACAAACGAGTGCATAGATCCCGAATTAAACAAAACATGCACATCAGAAGATCATGCGAAAAGATTACAAATAAACTCTGCATTGGACGCCCGCGCGTCCCGATGAGTAGAAGCAAACACTCATGCATGCCCTCTACCCACAACAGGCTGTCCTCCTCCTCTGAACAAACCCTCCGTGACCATGACCTCTCCGAACATAAGTCTGACGCGGATCTACAACAGGCGCAAAAAGTGACTCTCCCTGAGGTGAAGGTGATAAGGTATCATATGGTACTGCTGCCTTCCTCTAGAATACCACTATACAGTTCCTGACGAGGTAATGGAAACTCCTGCACCAGAAACATCCATATGATGACTGCTGACCCTTCTAGGGGTAAGAGCAAAACAACTGACCTCGTCCCAAGCCTCTGTTACTTCCGCGAACCGAACGAAATCTATCGCGGCGTCTTAGCATCTGTCTCTGGGCTGATACACCTGTACGAACCCTCCTCGGTCCTGAAACTTCCAAAGTCTCAGGAATATGTGCCTCATCTAGTAGGGCTGCGTCCACTGCTGCTATATACGTAACACAATGCTGTGTGCTAATAGCAAGGAAAAACTGGGTAACAGGGGTGGCAACCTCCTGTCGCTGCGCTCGAATGGCCTCAACCAACGATCTTATCATCTGGCGCAAATCCTGCATCTCTGTCTCTAGCCTAGCGATACAATCTATGGAAGGCAGATCAATCTTCTCCTGTACAACGAGCGTGCCGCCCTGGTCAGTCCTCGTCCCAAACGAGTCAACTCTGACCTCGGCTCTTGCTGCCTCTCTCTGAGCCCTCATAGTCATCGGCGGCAAATGGCTAAAAATGGAAAAAGGATTCGATATGAACACGGAAATCGAATCATAAGGATATGTATAATCATGAAAGGAATTTCTAGCAATAAGTACTTAGGTCACTTTGGCGGAGTATCGTGTCGTAAGTATGCTGCGGACATACACATGCTACGTCACTCTGCTTAAGCTACCTACTCCATCATACCAAGGTCATCCTACACTCCGAAAGGTAAAATCTAGCGTTCTGATACCAATTTTGTCACGACCCGAAATTGGAACGTGACGGCACTCAAACTACGTAATGTCTACAGGCGTAACGCAATTCAAGTAAGCCGAAAACCCAGCAATCTAAACCATCAAAAGTAGTAAGTGATAAGAACATTGCTAAAACTTTTGAAAATCTCAAGTACAAATTCTTTAAAGTCCAAATTTACCTTCTTAAAAATTTTGGCAGCACCTCCTTTGTAAAAACTAGCCCCAAAAATGGGTACATACAAAGTGTAGGGTTCCTAGGCATCCTAATGAGGTCTCACAAGGCATCAACCATGCCAATTTAAAAAAACTAGGTGCCGAGAAACCCGACTACGGATCGTTTGCTAGAAAACTAGGCGAAAAAGCTAACTAGTTAACACTTAACTATGAGAATACGGATATACAACCTTTGTAGATCCGGTGCTCCACCTCCATAGCTCCGCAACGAAGTCCTCTCCGCTGTCCAAAAAGAATCCGGGCTCTAGCGTCGACTTCATCGGAGAATAAGCGAGCTAGGTCGTCGATGTCCATGCCGAAGATGATCTACGTCGAGGCATCGCTAAATCAAGCTCTGACTTCATCAAGTCAAGAAACTTGTGAAGAAAACACACTCTACTACTAGGCAAGAGGTAGAGGATGAAGAAATAGGAAGTGGGTAGACTTTAGAATTGGATTTCTCACTCTTAATCATCAATCACCATTGATGGACCTTAGGTTTTTCTTCTTGAGTTGAAGGAAGAAGAAGAAGAAATGATATGATAAGATTAATTAAAAAAGAAAAGAATAATCCATTCTTATCATAACACTAACCATGGTAATGTGTAGAGAATCAATCATGGTTAAATGGGATGGTTAGGGTTAACATGAGACAAAATGGTTGCTAAAGTCAAAGTCTTCATGAAGCTTCAACAAGCTTCCAAATAAAGCCACCATTTTGCATTATGCTTATCATTTTCCAATAATGAATAAACAAATAAATAAATAGATATGAAAATGAAAACCCTAACCATTACATAACCATGGTTTAAACTTTACACAAAACTCAAGTTAGCATGCATCATCAAACATGATACATACAAGTGCACAAAAGTATATCGCATATACAATGCGCACACCCGAGTGAGAAAATCCATTCAAAGTGAACCGATACTAGTTAATGCAAAGTAATATATCAAATATATAATTATGCATTAAATCACTAAATCAACACTTGATTCAATGATCCGGTCATGTCGCACATAACCGACCGGTATCTTCAGTAACAACTTATCGAATCAACACTTGATCCGATAACCCGGCTATATCGCATATAACCGATCAATGTCACATCGCGAGAATGAAATACGGTATCACATACACGCATCATTCTCGGTCCCGCACATATCTCATATGCGCTCCTATTTCGTTTCGCTTGAGCCAGGAAACCTCTGTGTAGGACTCTGAAGACTCGTCAATACGCCGGCAGCAGGTGATGATCAAATCAAACACCCACAAGCCGCAAGCGGTCTGCTAAACGTAACGGCCACCCGGGTATTGAGCGATCTGAAGATCGACGAGCAAGCCCGCTCACACTCCAGTGAATCCAACCAGTAACACTACCGTACAGTCCGGTCTGATCGTCTGATATGTCGCATATCTCGCCTAGGGGTGGTTAACGTCAGACCCCAATAGCTCGATAAGTCGTGTCGATATGAGGTCTATAACACTTCGAGAAACTACTGGTAACACTTACCAGTAAATCTCAGCAACCCAGGCCAGGGATTTCCTGTTATAGCCAATCGAACACAGCGCAACATCAACTCCCTATACCGGGAGAGACGAATCCCCTCCTATCGCTCATTGCCTCCATGTGACTCGGGACTGTACCCAAAAACCACCGTTTTGCACGCCCTCTTGGACGTGGTAAGATGGAAATCAAAGCACAGTGGGAACCACACAAGACTCTATGACGATCTCGGGTCAACAGACTACTCTGTACCAGTGTCACCAGAGAACTGCCATCTGACGTGAGGTATAATACCATCTGGGAGTTCTCGGTGAGTCCGTCCAGTGTACCCAGTCTCTACTGAGCACCCGTATATCATCTATGATGTCAAACACCGATGGATATGGGATCATCCATCGCCCATCTGTATGGGTCGAGAAGGTATACGCTAGTCTACTCTGGTATATCGATGCCCCGTCTCGATACACCCACGACTAGGGACTTTGAAGGATGTACTTATGGACTACCATGTCCCCACTAGTATGATCCGCATCATAGTCCAGGTAGTCAAGCACACATCCTAAGGGCTTTACCAACATGTAACAGAGAGACAATCAGTATACACGTTAAGGTAAAGTTCAACCAGATAGCATACTATCATGTCGAGCAAGAAAGTCCTCCCTATATATGTCCCAGCATCCACTACAATATACATCCTATGTACAGTAATGGCCTCTAGGGCATACATATAACTAACAATCTCCCACTTGCACTAGGGCCATCTGATAGCAGTGGTTGCAGTATCTCATACTCAACCATCCCATAAAAGTCTCTCTCTGGGAACAGGCCTTTGTGAGTGGATCCGCTGTGTTGTCCTCTGAGTCTACTCTCCTAACCTCGATCTCTCTGGAGATCAACCATCTCCATGATCAAGTGATACTGCCTTAGAATATGTCTGGATCACTGATGGGACGGACGTTCCTTGGCATAAGCCACAACTCCATTGTCTCACAATGGTTGGAACGTAGTTCATCTCATGAACCAATATACACCCAGACTGCCTCTTTGGTAGCATCTTAAGTAGCGATGTATCTAGCCTTTATCGTCTAGTATGTCACGGTATCTAGATTGGAACTTTTCCACCATACCGTCCCTTTACTGAGGGTAAAGACAATGCCTGTGACTGACAATCAGTCGTCTTTATCACCCTGGAACACTTCCAGTGATTCTCCCCAGGATCGATTGATACCATCTCACTACAACTAGTGAGAATCCTAACATCCAATTAAATCTATCTCATAGATCCAAAACTCAGGATTTAGGAGGTATCAGTTTGATCCTATATGGAGAATCATAGTGATAAGCGGAGATTGATCGAGCGTAGCATAAGAAACTCCTTTCTTATCAAGAGTATGTCATCCACGTACTCTACGAGGATCACCACCATACTCCCTACTACCTTTTTGTTTATACAAGGTTCATCTACCATTTTGATGATGTCAAACTCTTTGACTAATCCATCAAAACAGATGTTCCATCTCCGCGATGCCTGCTTTAATCCTATAAAGCATCTTGCACACGTTTCCGCTGCTCCCACTGTCTACGAAGCCCTCTGGCTGTGTACTTATAGACGCTCTCTTCTAAATCATCATTTAGAAAAGCAGTCAAGACACCCAACCACCAGATATCGCAGTCATGGTATGTAGCCGTGACAAGTAGGATCTGGATGGACTTAAGCATAGCTACTTGAAAAGGTTTCATCATTATCCACACCTGGTCAATGATGCAAACTTTAACAAGTCTAGCTTTGAAAGTCTCAACTTTTCCATCTACACCAAGTAATCTTCTCAAGATATACTTGCTCCTGATGGGGATTTAACCCTTCAGATATAGCAACCAAAGTCCATACTTTGTTGGTGTATAAGGATTCCATCTCAGATCGATAAACATCCATCCATTCTTACAGAGTCTTACTCTCGATGGCCTGCTCGAAGCTAGTTGGGTCATCATCTCATGATGCAATCCTCGCTCCCACTGTCATAGAGGAACCGAAGTATCTCTCAGGTGGGTGAGGAACCCTACTAGATCGGAGGAGAGGCCGAGGTTCGTTGGTAACTATTGAATCCTTTGGTTCCATCAAATCATCTTCTGTAGTTTTCATAGCTGGAACCTTTCCAGTTCTACATAACTAACCTTGCCTCGAGTTTGTCCGGATTTTGCTTTTAGACATAGGCCGGACAACCCCAAATCTTAACTAGCTTAAGACATGGGCTCTTCCCTTTCCATATCACATATGAAGCGGTAGGCAACTGATTTGATTTGAACCCTATTCAATAGGTATGCAACTTCTCAAGTGCATAACACCCAAAAGGAAACAGGTAACTCAGTAGTACTCATCATAGAGCACACCTTATCATATAGGGTGTGATTGCTCCGCCCTGATATACCATCGTACTATGGTGTATATAGAGGAGTAATGCTGAGAGAGAATCTCATTCTCCTTTAGAAAAGTCCAGGAATTCCATGCTCAAGTATTCTCCTCCTTGATCACATCAAAGGACATAATACTTATACCCGTATTTTGGTTCTCTACTTCTTACTTATATTCTGTGAATATCTCAAAAGGTTCGGACTCATGTTTCAACAGGAACATATGTCTGAATCTTGAGAGATTATCAGAGAATGTAATGAAGTATAAAGAACCTTTCTTGGCATGTATAGACAGGGGACCTTACATACATCAACATGTATCATCCCAAGAGTTCACTAACTCTTTCTCTGTTTCCAGTAAACGGAGCTATGGTCATCTTATCTTTGTGACATGACTGGCAAGTTTCACAAGATGTAAATTCAAACTGATTTAAATATGCATCTTCATGTAACTTCAGCGAGTCGGGTCGTATCGATATGACCTAGTCTACAATGCCTCAAGAAGAATCCGTTCATTTATGAACTCTTCCTCTTGTGTGTGTTCCATATACTAAGAACTGTAGTTTGATTTAGAACATCAATGCTTTTAGACAACGTGCCTGAACCGATCAACTTTTGATATAGGAAATGTTCAAAACATTATCCATCAATACAAAATTATATCCTTTCTTTTCTAACAAAGAGAGTGATATGATTTGGTATATCAGGTTCGGTATCTAATAACATTTGTTCAGAATCAATGTATTCGTAATACAGGGTGACAGTGACCAACAGACTTGGCTGCAACACTTGCCCCGTTTTCTGTCTCATGAAACTTATCACCCGTTCTCAGTTCTTTACCTATCTGTAGCCCATGTAACATATTACATATGCGGGATCCTGATTCGGTATCACATACCCAGGACGTAAAGGATACTGAGAAACAGTTCTCTATAATGAACACACCCGAAGATGATGCATCAGCATGCACTCTCTTCGTTTGGGCGGCACGGGAATTCTGGTGATCCCCAATTTCCTGCTCTGTCTTATAACAATTATAAGTTGGAGCGGGACCAACGTTCCCCAGCTCAGTATAACAAGCGGGTTCGGTCAATAATCCGTTTTATTATCTTGATTAAGGCGTGATATGGTCGCTACCAGGAGAGAGAGAGAAGAAAACACTCAGCGTGCGCTCTTGCAAGAATAGATTGGTTATTATTTTATCTAATCAGGATGGCTCCCACTGCTTTTTATCAAATCTTCCTTCAAACCCTAAAAGGAAAGACTAGCCGGGATTAATTACACACTACAAGTTCGCCAATCTTTCAGCCAGGCCAGTGTCGGTACTTTGAGGGAGGTCCCCCGTGCTTTCGCACGAACCTAATTAATGTAAACCTCGTTTTCCCAGAGGCGTAACCCCGTTGACACCTTTCTAGACACCTACTTGATCGGCTAATTGTAATGTATAAAACTCTCCCAGGAGTAACTCTTACTCGCAGCGGGTATCGGGATCCAACTATCTCATAGAAGGTATGCAATCTCATTGCAAATTTCAACACTTGAAATTCCCGATAATATTTTGCCCCTAACGTCCTATGACCTTGACGCAGGCCAACAAACCATAGTCCGCTAGTCAAGTTCAACCCGTCATTTCCTGATTGAATTAAACCCACCCGCACGACCCTTGACGCAGGCCAACAAAGTCGCACGACTACCCTAATCCAATCACATCATATGCTTATACAGATAAGCACCAGTTAGCTACCGCACACTACGCCTTGACGCAGGCCAACAAACGTAGCCCGAATACTAACTACTACTTATCTGAAATGACGGAGGGCTACGACAGGTTTTTCTGAAAACCTATTGCGTAATGAACTTGATATCGTTGTAGAATCAAATGAATTTTGAAATGGAGTGCTTTTGAGGCTTTTCTAGTTTTGCTAAAGGAGTCACTCCCGGTGAAGGGATCGTCGGTCCTTTCCTCGTCGAATGAGGTGCGGGATATATCACATATATCACTGTGCAAAGCAAAAACACTTAAAAGCAATCAAAAGACAAACCGAGTGTGTAGCATCTGCCAGTTATTGCTAAAGGAGTCACTCCCGGTGAAGGGATCTCGGTCCTTTCCTCATCGAATAAGGTGCAGGATATATCTCATATACCGCTGTGCAAAGCAAGAACTGTAGCTACCTGTTTTATTTTGAAATTCGATTCTACAACATCTTAGGTTTCTTTTATTTCATTAATCACATTAATGAAGTCCCATCATTTAAGTACCTAAACATCACAGATAAATACGACGTACACTTATGCCATCCGCATTCGCCTCGATGTCCCCTCGTGCACCGTTAGGTTAGGTAACTAACGACAGAGCGGGGCAGGGCTAGCGCGGGTGTAAAACATAAGTGACGTCTATATAATATATCATATATACTATATACTGTATCTATCACAGAACATCACATGATCACATCACAGATATCACAGCAGAAGAATCATATGAAATATTGGATATACTAGGACGTCCGTGTTTTCAATACGAGCCAGTATAAAACACGGATTCCACGGTCGTGATGAATAGCCAAACCCACACCCCTAGACCCCTACGAGAGCGGCAAGCAACCCTTCCAATTCTAGAGTTAGGAGACCTGGACTCGACTCCTCGAGTTGGTCTCCCACTGGACTCCAGAACCCGGTTACTTGTGCTCTCCTCCTTGGGTCTATCCTAGTGCGGAAAAGTAAATAATATACATCAACGGTGACAACTTCCGCAACCTGGAAGTGCCCCAATAAAAGAATATTACATACAAGTTTTTATATGAATGAAAATGAAAAACACTCATCTCACATAAAAAACCCCGGCTATTCAAACACGACGATCCAATATAACATATCCAGCAACACATAACATCACATGTCATCAACGTAAGTAAATATGCGCATCCCAATTGTCGTTGACATATAGCAACGAAACCGGCGATATCACATATTACACTTACGATCACAGAAAAGAAAGTGTAAAACTACAACAGTTGGAATCCGCAACCACCTCAGACATCACATGCCTGACCAAATGAATTCCTTAGACATCGCATGCCTAACAATTATAAACCCCGCATTTTAGTCTCATTATCGAAAACACTTTTCAATATCAAGTCGGGTAATTCAACAAGATTCCCGACATCCTGATCGAATACTCGTCGCAAACTTCAGTAGGCGGCCGCACCCCCGATACCGTCGACGAAGTGCACCAAGGCGGAACACCACTACCGCGAGCACCCGAACGGATGCTTTCGGCGACGGGGTTCTCCTACAGTCACTTGGTCGGGGCTATGGAGTGAGGCTGTCTATTAAGTTTACCCGGCGAGTATCCGCGTACGCTACGTGATTGCGACGGAGTTTTGATCACATCAAAATTCCGTGGCAACCAATCAAGTGAGACTAAACTGCTACGTTTATAACATTCATTTAGTTATCTCATAACTTTTGTGAATTCCAATTATTGTATCCCATTCCAGATAATTAGAAAATGTTAAACTTTCCGATTGAACATTCGAACACCCAAGTTTTCCCGATACAGATCAACACATGAAATAAGTCTAACAACATTCAGTTCGTGCCTCAGTACCGACGGTCCAGCCGTAGAAGGGTCAAGCCAACGCCTCACATGTGGCACGCCGTACTGCCCCAAACCCGAAGGTTCAAAGGGCAGTTCAAGACGGTCACATAATCGAGTTAAGGTTTGTTGTCTTCTAGAGGGTCC
The DNA here is from genome assembly GCA_030015575.1 of Agapanthus africanus. NCBI lineage: Eukaryota > Viridiplantae > Streptophyta > Magnoliopsida > Asparagales > Amaryllidaceae > Agapanthus > Agapanthus africanus. The sequence goes on along the minus strand of CM057338.1, from coordinate 848,729,612 downwards.
ATCGCGTTACTTGCACTATTTAGAACGTCGTTAAACTACGGAAAGATCCAACACTTGGAAATTTCCCGACAGGGGAAAAGTTGGGTATTTATATCCGGTCGAACTTTTTAACATATTCTAAAATTTATCCGGAAAGACACACAAACAAAATTTGATAATCCGACCGAACATTCGAATCCCTAAAACAACTCAGAAAATAACACTCTGGAAAAAATATTAAAAATTCCCAGGAAAACCAGAACTGAAAACTAAGAATTAAGGTGCAAATTTCGAAGCACAAAACGACAAATGGGCCGCGGATCCGCCGCGTGAGCATCTTGTAAGGCCGCGGATCCGCGCCCCCTTTGAGGAATCACGCGCTCGAAATTTGCAGTTAACCTTATATCTTCCTGCTGATATTTCTGAATATTTTTAATCTGGAAAAAATCACGATTTTGAAAATTGTCCAGAGAGCTATTTTGAGTTGGGTTTCGGATTCGTTCGGGTTTTAAATTCCGCCTAGACTTCGTCTAAGGCTCTAGCTAGGCTCTGATACCACTGTAGGGTTTCTAGGCATCCTAATGAGGTCTCACAAGGCATCAACCATGCCAATTTAAAAAAAAATTGGTGCCGAGAAACCCGACTACGGATCGTTTGCTAGAAAACTAGGCGAAAAAGCTAACTAGTTAACACTTAACTATGAGAATACGGATATACAACCTTTGTAGATCCGGTGCTCCACCTCCATAGCTCCGCAACGAAGTCCTCTCCGCTGTCCAAAAAGAATCCGGGCTCTAGCGTCGACTTCATCGGAGAATAAGCGAGCTAGGTCGTCGATGTCCATGCCGAAGATGATCTACGTCGAGGCATCGCTAAATCAAGCTCTGACTTCATCAAGTCAAGAAACTTGTGAAGAAAACACACTCTACTACTAGGCAAGAGGTAGAGGATGAAGAAATAGGAAGTGGGTAGACTTTAGAATTGGATTTCTCACTCTTAATCATCAATCACCATTGATGGACCTTAGGTTTTTCTTCTTGAGTTGAAGGAAGAAGAAGAAGAAATGATATGATAAGATTAATTAAAAAAGAAAAGAATAATCCATTCTTATCATAACACTAACCATGGTAATGTGTAGAGAATCAATCATGGTTAAATGGGATGGTTAGGGTTAAGCATGAGACAAAATGGTTGCTAAAGTCAAAGTCTTCATGAAGCTTCAACAAGCTTCCAAATAAAGCCACCATTTTGCATTATGCTTATCATTTTCCAATAATGAATAAACAAATAAATAAATAGATATGAAAATGAAAACCCTAACCATTACATAACCATGGTTTAAACTTTACACAAAACTCAAGTTAGCATGCATCATCAAACATGATACATACAAGTGCACAAAAGTATATCGCATATACAATGCGCACACCCGAGTGAGAAAATCCATTCAAAGTGAACCGATACTAGTTAATGCAAAGTAATATATCAAATATATAATTATGCATTAAATCACTAAATCAACACTTGATTCAATGATCCGGTCATGTCGCACATAACCGACCGGTATCTTCAGTAACAACTTATCGAATCAACACTTGATCCGATAACCCGGCTATATCGCATATAACCGATCAATGTCACATCGCGAGAATGAAATACGGTATCACATACACGCATCATTCTCGGTCCCGCACATATCTCATATGCGCTCCTATTTCGTTTCGCTTGAGCCAGGAAACCTCTGTGTAGGACTCTGAAGACTCGTCAATACGCCGGCAGCAGGTGATGATCATATCAAACACCCACAAGCCGCAAGCGGTCTGCTAAACGTAACGGCCACCCGGGTATTGAGCGATCTGAAGATCGACGAGCAAGCCCGCTCACACTCCAGTGAATCCAACCAGTAACACTACCGTATAGTCCGGTCTGATCGTCTGATATGTCGCATATCTCGCCTAGGGGTGGTTAACGTCAGACCCTAATAGCTCGATAAGTCGTGTCGATATGAGGTCTATAACACTTCGAGAAACTACTGGTAACACTTACCAGTAAATCTCAGCAACCCTGGCCAGGGATTTCCTGTTATAGCCAATCGAACACAGCGCAACATCAACTCCCTATACCGGGAGAGACGAATCCCCTCCTATCGCTCATTGCCTCCATGTGACTCGGGACTGTACCCAAAAACCACCGTTTTGCACGCCCTCTTGGACGTGGTAAGATGGAAATCAAAGCACAGTGGGAACCACACAAGACTCTATGACGATCTCGGGTCAACAGACTACTCTGTACCAGTGTCACCAGAGAACTGCCATCTGACGTGAGGTATAATACCATCTGGGAGTTCTCGGCGAGTCCGTCCAGTGTACCCAGTCTCTACTGAGCACCCGTATATCATCTCTGATGTCAAACACCGATGGATATGGGATCATCCATCGCCCATCTGTATGGGTCGAGAAGGTATACGCTAGTCTACTCTGGTATATCGATGCCCCGTCTCGATACACCCACGACTAGGGACTTTGAAGGATGTACTTATGGACTATCATGTCCCCACTAGTATGATCCGCATCATAGTCCAGGTAGTCAAGCAAACATCCTAAGGGCTTTACCAACATGTAACAGAGAGACAATCAGTATACACGTTAAGGTAAAGTTCAACCAGATAGCATACTATCATGTCGAGCAAGAAAGTCCTCCCTATATATGTCCCAGCATCCACTACAATATACATCCTATGTACAGTAATGGCCTCTAGGGCATACATATAACTAACACAAAGATATAAGTAAAGCATCCCCAACGGGAGCAAATCCACGCCCAAAGGCGGAAAACAACCACCAGAACAGATTTACGACGCCGTAGCGAAGAAAATGGACGATGTAAATAAAAACAGCATAAAAGACATCAAAAGTCACAAAATAATATACAACATTGATCCTCATAACTCGTCTCTAAGTCAAATAAATGAAGGTGGTAGATGGAGAGTACAAGATACAACGAATATACAAATGAGCATCATCGGATAACCGCAAAACCCATCTATAGCAAAACTGCACACAGTCAGCCGTAGCGATATCTGCTCCAAAAGATGATACGATGTGATGAAGAAGCCCTGCCGCGACTGCTCTGAGGGACACCTGCAAACACTGTGGCACAACGGGAGTGAGTTGCCAACTCGTGAATAGTAAATAACATATGCAGGTAATCGCAGGTATGCACGTACTGCGATAATCTATCACATGCAAGCTGATAGTAATAAATAGCACTATGTATATGCAACAGTCATGAAAGATACTCTATCAGGTACTGCTAAAACATGAAGCAATGCATATCAAATAAATGCTGAGTATGGGATAAAACATATCATTAACACGGAGGCCTCATCGTGGAGAAGCTAGTGTCCATCAATGACACTCCAAATCCCAATACCATAGGCACTGCATTCTCAGGTCGGCCCTCATATCCTGTAAGTCTCATGGAACCTGAGTGTCCAACATCGACACCCGAAAATATCAAGAAAATTATACCTCTGTGTGTGTGTGTGTGTGTATGCGTGTTATGTGTGTGTGTGTGTGTGAGTGAGTGTGTGTGTGTGTCCCTCAATAACACATCAAAATCATGGAACCTGAGTGCCTAACATCAACACTCGAAACATCATGAAAACTATACCTGTGTATATATATATGTGTGTGTCCCTCAATGACACATCAAAATTATGGAACCTGAGTGCCTAACATCGACACTTGAAACATCATGAAACCCGTATCCAGCATCGACACGTAAATACTCATCTGTCAGGCGCCATCACCACGACTGGCCCTGATGTCATGTCCGTACATCTCATGACTCCGGTCGGTATCCCCACGATAACCGCCGAATCCAAATACTATCACCGGTAGGTACTATCCCTGCCAGCCAGGCTCATCGTCTATACCACGAAAAATCATATCTTGCCCCGGGGAACCATACCGGGTCCACCATATACCCGCAGACTGTGTCTATCCACCCCTCGAATCGGGTATCTAACACAAGTCTCAGAACCGAGAAAACTTATGGTGGACGTACAAAAATATCATATCAAGAGAAACCGGGTTTTCAAACAATACATAATTTTCTTGAAATAGCCCCACGGTTCTCAAATCCATAAAACATCAAGTAATGGATAAGAATACTTGCATAGATCATTATGATGATATATATATATATATATATTATATCTGTACATATATAACAGCGTCCCATACCACTGATATATATATACGTATATATTAGCGTCCCATACCACTGATATATACCCTCAGGAGTAAAACATCCAGAAAACATCATATGAAATCCATATCTCAATGCGAAATCCATGAAATATAATATGCAACATAAACAGTAACATGAGCATATAAAGGAAAAACCGCTATTTAAATATAACAAGTTATTAAATATATCATGCGGTTCCTAATTCCTACAAAATCCAACGCAACATCATATAAGGGTGAACATGTAGCTATAGCAAGGTATATGTGTGTACATATAAGTATGTATGCAAGATTTACATTTAGCTATATCTCATATGTGTATATACCTGTCAATAATGATGTAATACCCTCTAGGTATAGGTGTAGTTATGTCCAGGTATGTATATATGCATGCCAATAATGATGCAATACCCTCTAGGTGTAGCTATATCCAGTATGTGTATATATATATATATATATATATATATATATATATATATATATATATATATATATCAATAATGATGTAATACCCTCTAGGTATATGTGTAGCTGTATCAAGGTATAGCAAGGCATATGTGTAAGCATGTAGGTATACAGGTATGCTATATCCCATATGCACAATGGAAATAAGGATCATGTCTCAATATCCCTAACCAATACAATATCACGTATGTATAGGTGTTGTGCGTGTCATAGCAATTATCGACGGTGTGGGTGTAGCATACAATTTGTGCTCGTGCAATATGAACCGTTAATAATAGTGCAGTGTCCAATGGGTACGAGTCCCAGCACAACAAGTAATAATATGAAATGAAGTTCATGCATAATCTCTATATGTGCAATACTTGTAACTAATAATCATGTCATATAATCCAGCCCAGACGCATAACGCAATGCGGGCAATTCCCCTGTACATGTTAAATCTACCTACAGATGATCTCGAGCTAACTAAATCCGACCACCTGCTTCCCTTTCTTCGTAGCGTCCGAAGTCCTTGCTCGCGATCCTAAAATTACACAAATACAATACATAAGATTAAATATCCTGTGCCAATATAAAGACAACAAAACGCAAAGATAACGTCCATAAGATAAACACACTGTGCAACAATTCTGTTCTCTTACTCTGAAGATTCGACAAATTCACTTCTTCAAAATGGAGTGGCTGCTGCAGTCCATACAAAAGGTCATTTCTTCAAGCACTCACTAATGGGTGTGGTGCCATTATGGTGCTTAAGTTTCTAATGAACCTCCGGTAAAATGTGGCTGCACAAAACGCGAACGATATCGGCACAACCCTAACTAGGATGACACAACCACCAAGCCTAGACCCCGATCGTACCGATCGCGCATTCACAACACAATATATATCATGGAAACTAATATCTATAACATGACAATGTCAATAGAAACCCACGCCTAATTTATCCGAAAACCTAGTAAGCACTTTTAATCATTTTCACTCAAATCTAGTAGTTTAACCAAAACTAGTGATCACAATCATCTCATAATAGCTTGATTACTAGAATTTTAATCTCACCCAAATAAGATTTAGAAAAGTTTAGTTTGCACTTAAGCTAAATTAGACAATTAGTAAAATAACAAATAACATTCTCACAACTAGGTTATGTTTTCCTTGTCTAAATCACACACTTAACCATTACAAATAATCAAAACCTTTTCTTAATCTTCAAAAACCTTTTCTTGAATTTCTAAACATGCTAATTCAAGCTTTAATTAAACATCTAATAACTAGATTTAAGTATTAAAACAAGAACTTGAGCTTAGGGTTAGGATTTATATCTCAAACTTGATCCAAAAACTTTCAACTAAATCAACAAAACAACCTCCAAAATGCTATCTTTCAAGAAGATCCATGCAAGATTAATGCTAAAAAATAATGGGTATGGATTTATATTTGAGTTTGTTGGATAAATTGATGATTTTTGATGATTTAATTAAGCTTGAAGAATTGCAAATGGAGGGGGGGAGATTGGGGCAGCAAGGGGGGTTCGGCCATTTCATGAGGCAAAAGGAAATGTGTGGAAGTGTGTGGAAAGAATCCTAGGTTAAAACACATTAAAGCTCACTTATCTTTTCGCCACCTCAAATCCTTTAATTAAAATCTTCATTAACTTTCAAAATATCTAGATATTTATCCAAGATATTTTGGAACAAAACAAAATGGTTAATCTTGTGATTAAATTAGTATTGATTTAAATTAGCATAATTAACCCAATTCAAATAGTAATTGCCACTAATTAAGTGCATAATTAAAAGCTTATAAAAATATTTTAATTAAGGGAAAATATTAAAGTGCACTAAAATTTTCAAGTGACCACTAAAAACCGCAAACTAGCAATTTCCTAGGTAAACTAGGTGCAATGAATTTTACACAGATAAAAGATCTGTCACGAACCGAAGGTACGTAATGTGACCGGCACTTAAATTACGAAGCGTCTAGAGGCGCAACGTAATCTAAGTAAGCCGAAGCCCAGAAATATAAACCATATAAAAAAAGAAGTAAAGGAAAACATGTAGAAAAACAAGTTTAAAAGCAACATCCAATTTTCTCAAAATTTTCGGCAAAGTCTCCTTTGTAAAAACTGGCCCCAAACGGGTACAAACAAGAATAATATATATATACAGCAATAAAAAGGCATCCCCAAGCGGGAGCTAGCTCTACGCCAACAGGCGAAAACAACCATACCAAGCACAATAATATACAACGCAAAGGGCGAGACTCAAAACTCAAAAGAAAACAAATCCACCATATACCATAATAATACAAGCGTGACTCTAAGGTCGAAATAAATAATTGGTCCTTTAAACTTATCAAGTAATACAAGTTTGGTTGATGGAGCTTACTAGATACCAATGAAATAAATAAAGTACAACGGCGGTCCTGATACAAATGAACCAACCTACCGTGCAAATCACCCTGAATGAAAAGATGTGCCAGCAAGCTACCAAGGAAACCTGTACATCAAACCTGTAATAAAATTTGGCACAACGGGGGTGAGTTGCCAACTCGTGAGTAGAAGACATCTGCGAAAAGAAATCGAATGCACGACGCTGTCCTAGGTCATAATAATATACTAATATATCACTAGTCATCTAGTAGTGCAGGGTAATAAACTACGCGTAACTGCAAATACTCCGTGCTCGTGTCAGTGCCTCAAATAGTAATATGTCGTGTGAATGAGTATGCATGCACCATGAATGTAAAACAATCAACCCTGAAATCTGGATATATCTGTATAAAAAATCTTTAACTTTCACCATAGTAAAATTTGTATAGAAGTCTGAAACATCATCGATGAAATCCATGGAAATCCGTGTCAAGCATCGACACAAAACATGTAAATCTCAAGTCTCAATACCTCATAGTCTCAATATCTCGGGCTCCGTCAGTCCGGATCGGCCCATATCATCAAATCTCACGACAACGATCGGTATCCTCCGGATATCCGCCGCGCCAGAAATCACCCGTAGGTAGTCTTCCCCTGCCAGGCCCATCGTCTACAACTCGATCTTCTTGCCCCGGGGTACCATACCGGGCCCACCATGTACCCGAGACGGTTCATCCACTCCTCGAATCGGGTCTCGAAATCCAACAGAAAACATGAAATCTCATGGTGGACGACACATACATCACGAGAAAACCGCAACTTATATTTTAAAACGAGAGAGAGAAAGAGAGAGAAGTTTTTATATATATTTTTGCGGTTTTCCCCAAAATCCAGAAATCTCATAGAAATCCAAAATCCCAAAATCATGAGTAAGTAAATGGTAAGTGTCGGCATAAGCCCCATAATACTGCATGATAACATGAAAATGTGAATGCATGAAATGCCTAAGTAATAAATGCAATGTCTAGATTAACACCTGAAAATAATCACAATACTATATTGATCTAGCCTTTAGCTGATTCTATCATAAAAGATAATATGTTCTAAAGTGTACATGACATGGCAATTACCGATGATGTGTGTGTGAGCCGGCAAATAAGTGTACGTGGGACATGCGCATCATCGGTAATAGTGCTGGTGTCCTAACAGGCAGAGTTTCATACTGACTAAAGAAACATATGTATGAACATGCAACTTGATGATTTCAATCTGAATGTAAAGGTAAAATGTGTACTAAACACTCATTTGGAATATACATATCTAACTACAACTATATGACTCGAGCCTCAACTAGTATCTATCTAACCCCCTAAGGAACTAAACTAAAGGAACTGGTCGATAGGAAATAAGAATCCACCTAAGGTCTGAGTCCATATCTGTAATAGTCGGCGATCCAGCCTCAATAGCGTCACGTATGTAGTACGGTTTCCTCGAATCAAGAGCGCGGATCAATCATCACATTTATGCCTCGTACGGTAAAATCCATCGGACGGCATCCCAATATCGGGGTACGGGTCAAGTATCACCTACGTACATCATCATTCGTATAATATCATCATCAAATAATGTCATGATCAAAGGTACTATACTGTAATCACATACATCCCAATATCATCAATCATATATCATTGTCTGCTAACATATACGTCGTCAATTGTTCCTCAGAAATATCATGTCATATAAATCATATCGTAATCAGGTCACACATATATCATATCGTAATCAAGTCACACATATATCATATCATAACCAAGTCACACATATATCATATCGTAATCAAGTCACAGGTTATGGTCCGGGTTCTATTCTAGAGTCTCGTATATCTCAATATCATCATCACCTATTATCGTTTATGTATACATATCCATTCTCTCATTTTCCAACGATCCGCTAAGATCATAATATGACTGTATAGCCAAGAGATCATGGCATCAAGCCCAGTTATATCGTCTCATCCCCATGTATCATATAACATCCTTATATCACATATACATGTTGTGTATATATACACATACACACATTCCTACTTATATATACACATACACATATACACCAAGCCAAGTTTCTGTGTGTGCGTGTGTGTGTCTACCTGAAACCTACGAATTTCCTCCAAGACATTCCTCCTCTGGTAAAGTCTATCTAAATCAGTCTAGTCCAACCTAAGGTCTTTAATAGGGTCCTACTCGCCAAGAATCTAAGGTCACGTCCGACTTCCTAATGACAATAAGCAATATCCCTATTCTACGTTTGTGGGGGTGCTAAACACCATCCACCCGACTTCCCCCGTAGATATACATCTACTCACCTGGTCCTTGTCTGCCGAAGACGATGTCGCCCTCCACTTCTTCCTCGTCCGAAATCCACGCGAGGGGTACCTATACGCAAACATATATAATATCGTAAACTGAATCACGGACAAAACCAAAACGACGCACGAAACGCGCATAGGTTAAAACCTATGACCCGCTCATGCAAAAGAACCAAATATTGCTCGATATCGGCGTACAAACGCCAATTGATCAAGATAAAACACCAACAAACAACTCGTAGTTTTAAAACTTATTACTTATAATATAAAACACGATTTAATTCATCGAAACCCTAAAATCGATCAAATCGTCCAATTCCGCAAAACTTTGAAAATGTCGATTTACCGTTTTACTTCAAAACTTGATGTTTAAAAGAAACTAATAGTCATAATATTCATTAAATAACATAACTAGATTACAGAAACCATTACCATATTTTTCTCACACCATTTTGTCTTAATTTAAAATTTCTAATTTGCAAATTAGCCAAAATTAACACTTGTTAAGCAAAAATTCACAATTCCACTACTAAACTTTATTTTGCATATATTAAAGTGTTAAACCACTCCATGAAACCTTAATAATGAGCTAAAACCCCAATTAGATTTTTAATAGTACATTTTAAATTAATTTCTAAAACCTAGTTTACCGAAATGGCATATTTATCACATTATATTAACTAACAATTTGAAACTAATAATTAGATTAGGTCTTTCATTCATTTAACATGTTAATATTCTCATTAAAACCACAATATAATGATAAAAACCTTAATTATAATTTTAACACACCAATATATATAATTTATAAAAATCTAGTTAGTAAAATTGCTTAATTTAAACAATTTTGAATGCACAAATTATAATATATCAACCATGCTAGATTTTTCCCTTCTAAAAATTTTAAGCTACTTATTATAACCCCACTTAATTAATAAAAACCCTAACTTGATTTTAGAAACCCTTTCTTGAATTTTAAACTTGCAAATAGAATTAATTAAGAAAATCTAAATATGCTAAATAAAAGCATTTAACAACAATTAATCATAAAAATAAAAATTATACCTTCAAAGCATGAGATCCAAACATGAAAATATGCTTTCAAAATAATGGTTTCCAACTCCAAATTCCATGCTAAATAGGTCAAAAGAAAATGGTAGAGGTTGAATGTTGATTTTTGAGGTTTATTTTTGGAATTTTTGATGAATTTTGATGATTTTTAATGCAAAAATGATGGGGGGAAAATTTTGGGGCTGCCTATGGAGGTGAGGCCGGCCATGAGGTGAGGAAAAGAGAGGAAGAAGGAATGAAGAATAGTGTAGAACATTCTCCAAAGAAATACACCTTTTATGTCTTTTCATAATTTCTTTATTTTATTAATTTTCTTAATTCAATTCATCATAGAAAACTCTAGAATTTTAATCAAGAAGAGATTAGCATGCTCAAAACCTAATTCTAATATGTCATGGTTCACTTTTGAAAAATAAACCCATTGCAAATTGTAATTTACACTAAATTAATGTATATTTAAAAGCTTATGTTAATATTTAAAATAATTAATTTAGGAAAATTATTTCATTAAACTAAAAATTTATAAGTGACTAAATAAACACCATTTACTAGTAATTGCATGATTAAAATAGGTCTTTTTAAATTTATAATGAAAAATAATTATGGTTAAATTTTACGAAAAATACGTTTTATTTTACCGAAAATCAGAAAATTCACTTAAAAGATTTTATATATCTTTTTTTTTTATAATTATTTTTAAAACGTTACAAGATCACTTCAAGGTTTTTACGGAAAAACACCACATATTTTATCTATTAACAGAAAATTCGCATAACGATTTCTAAAAGTTACAAAGGTCTTACCAACGACCTACAAGCTCTTTCTTGCTGTTCAAAAGTAATTCAAATACTTATAGTACTCACAGGAAATGTAAATACTACAAGTATACATTAACTTTAAATCAAATTTATGTACACAAGAATTGGAGTTGTTACACTAAGCAAAGATGGCTGGCTCGCCGGCAGTCTTTCATCAGATGCCCCTCTCTCTTGCAGTAGGTACAAAAGGATAGGCTGGGCGGGTTGATTGGTACTCCCGATCTCCTAGGCACAAAAGATGGCCTTGATGAGGCTCCTTCTGCCATTTGGTTGGCAGAGCGCTTAACTCCGGCAGATTGAGATCTGCCCCTCATCTTTACCACTACCTCATAACGGCGGGCAGCTTTCAGAGCCGATTCATGGGTTGTAAAATCTCCTGTGACTAGTGCAGCCTGGATCTCCGGATCTATCCCTTGTTGGAATCGACGGACTCTAATCTCATTCGTCGGTATTAGGTATGCTGCAAATCTGTTAAAGTATTGTGTTAGTTGTGTAGTATGTAATATATCGAAGAATCGAATTATTGAGACATATCTTACCGACTGAGTATGGTAAACTCAGCGTCATATTCATTTACTGACTTGGTCCACATTGGACTTGTTGCAGATGAATGAACTGCTGTTCTATGTCGAACCTGGCAATCTCAGGGAAGTACTTTGCGTCGAACATGTCGCGGAAAGTCTTCCATTCGATAGGTTGATTAAGACGACTTTCTTTCGCCTTCCACCAAACCCGTGCATTGTCCGTGAGCTGCGGTTTCGCAACACGGACCCAAGCTATCTCTGACACTTGTGCCGCTGCCAGATCATCTTCAATGCTTTGAGCCCATTCCTCAGCTTCCAGAGGGCTCTCCTTTCCTACAAACTGTTTGGGGTGCAAATCCCTGAATTGCTTCACCCCAGGTGCTTCTGCCTCTGGTCGGTTCATCAGGATAGCAGTCTGTTGCCGATGTCCTTCCAGGAGGCTGTGAATTGCCTCAAGCAGAACCGTCTGCTTGTTGATCGGAGCAGCGATGGTAGGTGTAATCGGTAGGGGAGGTGGAGTGTTGTTGAAGTTGGTGTTGGTATTGTTTGGGGAATCCATAACCTTAAAACAAAATTTTGAAATGATGAGATTCAAGGAATATGAATTGTAAAGAATATTTTCAGTTGCTGGTTCTTGTGTTATATTGCTTAGGTTATCCACGCAGAGCTGAACTGCATGGTAGGGTTACATACAGCTCAGACTTGTATGAGCCACCAACAAAACCTGTCACGCCCTGCTTTCCAGTGTACGGGCAGAGAACACGACTGGCCGCTACGTATTTACTCTGAAGTAAACACGCTGAGCGTATCTAAGCAATATAAGTAAAAATGCACAAGAGACAGAGACAATAGATATAATTGAACAGCAACTTTATTTATTAACATTTTTTTTACAATACATCTGAAAAGTAAATACATGGAATGAAAAGCAATGCCTAAACAGTGGCATAACAGAAATGGAAAGTACTGAAATAAAATGTACAAGTAACTAGAGCTCCGGGTCGAAGGCTAGCTGATCCAAGTCTCTTGAAGGTCCGATCCACCTGACAACATTCCAAAGAAGAAAGAGAAGGAATGTCGTCAGCGAACAATCGCTCGGTAAGTCCCAAAGATAAGGGAAAAGTAGAATAGACAGAGAGAGAGTGTGTAACTTTTAAATTGGTATTATATTGTTATAATGTTGTATTTAGTGTTAACGTTGTTGTTTGTAGCTTGGTACAGAAGAGGAGGTTTAACATACACATCCCGCCGTTTTGAAAACAATTTAGAAGGGTTTCCTTTGTAAAATGTTTCGTGTAATCTCGGACACGTGGGTAAATACTGAGACTATAGCTCCGTTTTGGAAATCCCTTCGATAACTATCAATGCATGCAAAAATATATTCAGGTACTATCCTCTGACTAGCCCTGCTCGACTACTCTACCAAGTAGTAAATATCATAAAAACCTACTGCTCAAGGAAAATCAAATCCCAAAATGTGCATAAGAATACCACGTGCATCTGGTGTGCACGAAAATCGAAATCCATGAATGTGCCATACATGTGCATAGAAACAAAATCTAAATGCAACGGGTGTGCACGAAACACCTGTCAAAGGCAACGGGTGTGCCTGACAACAATATCAGGTGCATCCGATATGCACGAAGAATACCGATTTAGTGCATCTGGCGTGCACCAAAATCGCATCAAGCGTGTCAAGTATGCGCAAGAATCCAAATCAAGTGCATAAGGTGCACGAAAACAAATATCGAATATCACAATCGAAATCGACGGTATACAACACATTTCAATCCAAATCCAAATCAGGTATACTGTGTTATATAATCTCACAACCATGTGCATCAGCATGCACAAAATCGAACCAAAATACTAAAAGTGCATGAAAACTATGCCGAAAGCATAAGTCAAATCACATGCATACCATAGGTATGAAATCAAAATCAACATCTCGAATGACATTAAATCGAAGTCAAGTGCAACTGTGGTGCACAAAATCTCAATCATGCAAATAAATCGTCCAAAATACCGAAATCAAATATGGAAGAAATAGTCCCGCTCTAGCACATCCTCTAAAGATCTATGGCTAACTGTCATGGTCACTCATAACATGTCTCGTCGACGATGCCGAACTCTGGCCTACTGGGTGTGCGTAACATGACCGATCCTGGGTCCAAATCTTCTCGTATAGTATTCCAGAAAGGTCCTGTCGAGGTCTCTCCCAAATCTTGTTTCTGCTGAACTGCCCGGAATTCATCATCTTTTAATAAATCTGCTTCTTGTTCCGGAATGGCTGCATACTCATTACGACTCCTTCTGGAAGATATATCCATGTGCAACGCCTCTGCATGCGTATCACATCTCTGATGTCAGCGGAGTGGAACGTCATCTCATCAAGATCTCGTACGAACCTCTTACTCTACTTTTCTCTAATGTCGACTGATTCGGACTCGTCTCTTCGTGGCTGTATGGACTGTGCTCCAATGGCTATACTCATATCTGGAGTCTCCAAGCAATGTATCCCATCACATGATATACGAATGACGTCGAACCTTTCGATCGATTTATCAAGGTTCCATAATCCCCCAAGAGCTCAACATCTTAGGTACAGTTTAATAGTATCAAGTACATGCCACAGTACCTATGGACCAGCCGTAGAAGAGCAAACCCAAGCCTCACTAATGGTACCGATGAACTGTCGCAAACCCTAAGGTTCCAAGGCGTTCTCATGGTCATTATGTCGAGTTAGGGTTTTCATTCTTCTAGAGGGTCCACGGAATTGCTTGCATGTTTCTCCGAATACTTTAAACTTGGAAAAATGGTTTTCTGACATTCGATCGTTTCCTTCGACTCCCAATGTACCTGCGTGAAGTCGTCTCTAGCTGGAATCAATCAATCTGATGACCTCGCATCGGGGTAAGCAACGAATCGCATGTCCTAGTCATCCCTCCTTGGATGACTAGCGATCTTCTATCATATCTTGAAGTCATCCAATTAGCAAAACAAATTTCGTGCGGCAATAGCTCCAACATCTGGGGCGATATCTCATCAGTCGTAGCAACAATTGAATCATTCGTCCGCACGCTGAACAGTGCCTCAATTATCATGAAAAGTCGTTGCATTGATGGTCATCACATTCTAGCTAGCCTCTAGCAGTGGCCCAATCCTCTGGTGCTGATCTGCACGTCCGAGAAATCTCGTAAAATCGATCCATCAAACGCTCATGGCATGAAAACACAATAAAACGACGCATCTGTGCAAATCGTATGTCCCTGGAATCACGCCCTGGTCAGTCTCGTCCGTGACGAGCTCGTGCTGACACAACTCTAGCCGTAGCTCTCTCTGCCCATGTAATCATAGCAGCAAAACCATAAACCAATATCGATGAGGATAGATCATGAATGAATATAATGTTGTGCAAGGAAATGTACATCCTAAGGCTTCTTAAGCGGAGTAGCGTATCGTAAGTATGCTGCGAAACATACACACGGTACGTCACTCTCCTTAAGTCACCTACTCCATCAACGAAGGTCAACCTACGCAACGAAAGTTCGGGTCTAATACCCCCTCGACTAAGTCTAAGTTCCGTAAGGTCAAGCCTAGATTCCGTATATATACAGACGCCGTAGGCTCCGTATAGTCAAACATAGACTCGAACAAAGGTTAACCTAGCACTTTGATACCAACTTTGTCACGACCCGAAATAGCATATGACTGGCACTTGAATCATATGAAGTCTATAGGACCCCATCTAATTCAAGTAAGCCAAAAATCCCAGAAATCTAAACCATTTTAATGAAGAAGTGAAGAAAACTAGTTTTAAAACAAGTGGTTTTAATAACATAAGCCGAAGTATGCATTTTTAAAATCCTAAGTCTTTTCTGAAAATTTTGGCAGAGTTACCTTTGTAAATACTGGCCCCAAACGGGGTACAACATAAATAATATATGCACAATGATAAAAGGCATCCCCAAACAGGAGCTAGCTTTTCGTCAATCGACGGTCACAACCACGCAAGCAATATAATATACAACGCCGAAGGGCGAGGATCAAAACTCAAAAGGAAACTCAAAATCATCAAGAAAACCATACTAATACAACGCGCGACTCTAAGGTCGAAAGAATATACAACTGGTTTTCTAAGTCTGAAATAAATGTACAAGTCTGTTGATGGAGTTTATTAGATACAACTGAATATAAATAAGTACAATGGTGGTCACGATGAAAGTGAACCCACCTACCAAATCAATCACCTGGAATGAAGTAATGTGCCAACAAACCCGTCAAGGAAAAACCTGTACGGCAAAACCTGCAAGAAACTGTGGCACAACGGGGGTGAGTTGCCAACACGTGAGTAGAAAACGTCACAGAGCAGAAATCGTATGTAAGACTCAATCCTAGGTCAATACGATCAATAATATATATCCTCAATAAGATAAAGTCTGAAGCATGATAAGATGGCAAGGGTAAACATCTATACATAAGTGTAATACCAAGTGCTCGTATCAGTGCCTCAGGTAGCAACATATCATAAATATGAGGTATGATCAATGTAATCAACATGAATCAGTGTCGACTATATACTCAAGTCTATAAGTATGTGGATATCATCCAACTATGTAACCAATGCCTGTATGCATGTGGATCTCGTCCACGTGTCAACCAATAACACAACAACATCATGCATATAAATGCCATAAAAGCAAATGCATGAAAGTATGAGGATATAAATCAACGTGTCCATCATGGCACATCAAAATTATGGAACCTGAGTGTCCCGCATCGACACTCAAAATATCATGAAACCCGTGTCCAGTATCGACACGTAAATCCTCATATATCACAGGCTCCGTCAGTCCGGATCGGCCCACAGGCTCCGTCAGTCCGGATCGGCCCATATAATCTCTCGACTCCGGTCGGTATCCTCCGGATATCCGCCGAGCCCAAATACTATCACCGGTAGGTAGTGCTCCCCTGCCAGGCTCACCATCTAACAATACGAGTCTTCTTGCCCCGGGGTACCTCACCGGGTCCACCATGTACCCGCAGACGGTGCCTACCGCTCCTCGAATCGGGTTACACATGCCAATCTCAGAACCGAGAAAACACATGGTAGACGCACTGAAATATCATATCAAGACAAACTGGGTTTTTAAAATAATACATACTCTCTTTTGAAATAACCATGGTTCTCAAATCCAGAAATCTCATGAAAACAACATATCTCAATGCGTATAATCATAAAGCATGTTGTATGCAACATCTAACAGAAATGTAAGCATATCCGTATATCATGCAACTGTAGGGTTCCTAGGCACACTAATGAAGTCTCACAAGGCATCAAACATGGCTAATTCAAATTTTTCCTTGTGCCTACAAACCCTAATATGGATCGTCAACTAGAAAACAAGGCGATGCAATGCAAATAAAAGAATTTATCTAAGAGGAAAGGGGCTACAACCTTTGTAGATCCGGTCCACCACTTCCTAAGCTCCGCGATGATGTCCCTCCGCTGTCCAAATCGGATTCCGGACTCTAGCATCGGCTTCATCGAAGAAATGGGCGGGCTTGGTCGTCGGCTTCGATGCCGAAGATGATCTACGTCGACGCATCACTAGATCAAGCTCCCACTTCACCAAGTCATGAAACTTGTGAAGAAAACACCCTATACTACTTGGAAAGAGGTAGAGGATGAAGAAATAGGAAGTGGGTTCACTTTAGAATTGGATTTCTCACTCATTTTGGCTAGTTGCCATTAATGGTTGCAAGCTTTATCCTTTTGTTGAAGAAGAAGAAGATGAAGAAAAAGAATATGATAAGTTGTTAAAATATAAAATAAAATGATACTTATCATATCTTTAACCTTAGTTAGGTATAGAGAATTGACTAAGGTTAGTTTGAAGGGTTAGGGTTAAGCATGAAGACAAAATGGTCACTTAGTCAAAGTTTCATGAAGCTTCAACTACAAACAAATCAAGCCACCATTTTCTTTTCTTTTGCCAAAAAGAAATAAATCAATAAATCAATAGATAGATAAAAGAATAAGTAAATAAAATGAAACCCTAACCATTCATATAACCATGGTCAATTCTTTACACAAACCCAAGCTTGCATGTATCATCAAACATGATACAATCTTGTGCACAAAAGTATATCTCATATACAACTTGTGCATTTTAAGTGAGTAAATCCATTTAAAGTGAACCAATACTAGTTAATGCAAAGTAATATATCAAATATATAATTATACATTAAATCATTAAATCAACACTTGATTCAATGATCCGGTCATGTCGCATGTAACCGGCTAGTATCCAATGTATTGGCTTATCGAATCAATCCTTGATTCGATAACTAGGTTATATCGCATACAACCATTCGACACATTCATCGCGAGAATGAAATACGGTATCACATACATGCATTATTCTCGGTCCCGCACATATCTCATATGCGCTCCTATTTCGTTTCGCTTGAGCCAAGAAACCTCTGTGTAGGACTCTAAAGACTCGTCAATACGCCGGCAGCAGATGATGATCATATCAAACACCCACAAGCCGCAAGCGGTCTGCTAAACGTAACGGCCACCCGGGTATTGAGCGATCAGAAGATCGACGAGCAAGCCCTCTCACACTCCTGTGAATCCAACCAGTAACACTTACCATACAGTCCGGTCTGTTCGTCTGATATGTCGCATATCTCGCCTAGGGGTGGTAAACGTCAGACCCCAATAGCTCGATAAGTCATGCCGACGTGAGGTCCATAACTATCGTGAAACTACTGATAACTCTTACCAGTATATCACTGCAACCCTGGCCAGGGATTTCCTGTTATGGCCAGTCGTGCATAGCGCAACATCAACCCCCAATACCGGGAGAGACGAATCCCCTCCTATCGCTCATTGCCTCCATGTGAATTGGGACTGTACCCAAAAATCACCTGTTTGCACGACTCAGTGGAGCCGTGGTAGGATGGAAATCAAAGCACAGTGGGAGACACATAAGACTCTATGACGATCTCGGGTCAACAGACTAAGCTGTACCAGTGTCACCAGAGAACTGCCATCTGACGTGAGGTATAATACCATCTAGGAGTTCTCGGCGAGTCCGTTCAGTGTACCTAGTCTGCACTGAGCACCCGCATACCATCTCTGATGTCAAACACCAATGGATATGGGATCATCCATCGCCCATCACATGGGTCGAGAAGATATACGGTAGTCTACTCTGGAATATCGATGCCCGTCTCGATATTCCCACGACTAGGAACAATGAAGGATGTACTCATTGACTACCCAGGCCCCACTAGTATGATCTACATCATAGTCCTGAAAGTCGAGTACACATCCTAAGGGCTTTATCAACATATAACAGAGAGACAGAAAGTATACATGTTAAGATAAAGATCAACCAGATAGCGTACTATCATGTCGAGCAAGAAAGTCCTACCTATATATGTCCCAGCATCCACTACAATATATATCCAATGTACAGTAATGGCCTCTAGGGCATACATATAACTAACAATCTCCCACTTGCACTAGGGCCATCTGTAGCAGTAGTTGTAGTATCTAATACTCAACCATCCCCTGAAAGTCTCTCTTTGGGAAAAGGCCTTCGTGAGTGGATACGTCGTGTTGTCCTCTGAGTCCACTCTCCTAACCTCGATCATCCTGGAGATCAACTATCTCCATGATCAGGTGATGCTGCCTCAGAATATGTCTGGATCACTGATGGGACCAGGGTTCCTTGGCCAAAGCCATAATTCCATTGTCATACAATGGTAGGAACCTAGTTCATCTTATGAACCAATATACACCCAAACTACCTCTTTGGTAGTATCTTTAATAGCGATGTTACCAGCCTTTATCGTCTAGTTTGCCACGGTATCTAGCTTGGAACTTTTCCAACATATCGTCCCTTCACCGAGGGTAAAGACAATGCCTGCGACTGACATTCAGTCATCCTTATCACTCTGGAACTTTTCCAGCGATTCTCCCCAGGATCGAGAAGGTATCACCTTTATCCTATTTGGAGAATCCATGTGATAATAGGGGATTGACCGATCGTAGTATAGGAAACTCTTTTCCTATCTAGAGTATGTTGTCTACGTACAATACGAAGATCACCACCATACTCCCTACTACCCTTTTTGTATATACAAGGTTCATCTACCATTTTGATGAAGTCAAACACTTTGACTATCACATCAAAACAGACGTTCCAACTCTGCGATGCCTGCTTCATTATCTAAAGCAACTCGCGCACGTTTCCGCTGCTCCCACTGTTTATGAAGCCCTCCGGCTGTGTTCTTATAGACGTTCTCTTCTAAATCAATATTTAGAAAAGTAGTCATGGCACCCAACCACCAGATATCGTAGTCATGGTATGTAGCAATGGCAAGTAGGATCTAGATGGACTTAAGCATAGTCCCTAGAAAAGGTTTCATCATTATCCACACCTGGTTGATGACTAAAACCTTTAACAAGTCTAGCTTTGAAAGTCTCAACTTTTCCATCTACACCAAGTAATCTTCTCAAGATATACTTGCTCCTGATGGGGATTTAACCCTTCAGATACAGCAACCAAAGTCCATACTTTGTTGATGTATATGGATTCCATCTCAGATCGCTAAGCATCCAGCCATTCTTACAGAGTCCCTACTCTTGATGGCCTGCTCGAATCTAGTTGGGTCATCATCTCATGATGCAATCCTTGCTCCCACTGTCATCGAGAATCCGAAGTATCTCTCAAGCAGGTGAGGAACCCTGCTAGATCGGCGGAGAGACTGAGGTTCGTCGGGAACTATTGAATCCTTTGGTTCTGTCAAATCAACAGCTGCAGTTTTGTATAGCTGGAACCTTTCCAGTTCTACAGAACTGACCTTGCCTCGAGCTTGTCCGGATTTTGCATTTAGACATAGGCCGGATAACCCCAGATCTTAACTCACTTAAGAGATAGGCTCTTCCCATACCATATCTTATATGGAGTGGTAGGCACTGATTTGATTCGAACCTAATTCAATAGGTATGCAATTTCTCAAGCGCATAACTCCTTAAAAGGAAATAGGTAACTCAGTAATACTCATCATAGAGCACACGATATCTAATATTGTGTGATTGCTCCGCCCCGATACACCGTGGTGCTGTGGTGTATTCAGAGGAGTAATACTGAGAGAGAATCTCATTTTCCTTTAGAATAGTCCAAGGATTCCATGCACAAGTATTCTCCTCCCTGATTTCATCATAGGACATAATACTTATACCCGTATTTTGGTTCTCTACTTCTAACTTATATTCTGTGAATATCTCAAAAGGTTCAGACTTGTGTTTCAACAGGAACATATGTCTGAATCTTGAGAGATTATCAGAGAATATAATGAAGTATAAAGAACCAGTCCTGGCATGTGTAGACAGGAGACCTTACATACATCATCATGTATCAGTCCCAAGAGTTTACTAACTCTTTCTCTGTTTTCAATAAACAGAGCTATGGTCATCTTATCTTTGTGACATGACTGGCAAGTTTCACAAGATGTAAATCCAAACTGATTTAAATATGCATCTAAAATGTAACTTCAGCCAGTCGGGTCGCATTGATATGACCTAGTCTACAATGCCTTAAGAAGGATTTGTTCATTTCTGAACTCTTCCTCTTGTGTGAGTTCTGTATACTAGGAACTGTAGTTTGATTTAGAACGTCAATGCTTTTAGATAACGTGCCTGAACCGATCAACTTTTGATATAGGAAATGTTCAAAACATTATCCAACAATACAAAATTTTATCATTTCTTTACTTATAAAGAGACTGATATGATTTTGTAGATCAGGTTCGGTATCTAATAGCATTTGTTCAGAATCAATGTATTGGTAATACAGGGTGACAGTGACCAACAGACTTGGCTGCAACACTTGCCCCGTTTTCTGTCTCATGAAACTTATCACCCGTTCTCAGTTTTTCTACCCTTTTGCAGCCCTATGTAACAGATTACATATCTGGGATCCTGATCCGGTATCAAATACCCTGGATGCAGAGGATACTGAGAAACAGTTCTGTATAATGAACACACCTGAAGGAGATGCATCATATGCACTTTATTCGTTTGGGCGGCATAGGAATTCTGGTTTTCCCCTATTTCCTGCTCTGTCTTATAACAATTATAAGTTGGAGCGGGACCAACGTTCCCCAGCTCAGTATAACAAGCGGGTTCGGTCAATACATCCATTTTATTATCTTGATTAAGGCATGATATGGTCGCTACCAGGAGAGAGAGAGAGAAGAAAACACTCTGCGTGCGCTCTTGCAAGATTAGATTGGTTATGTATTTTATCTAATCAGGATGGCTCCCACTGTTTTTATCAAATCTTCCTTCAAACCCTAAAAGGAAAGACTAGCTGGGATTAATTACACTCTACAAGTTCGCCAATCTTTCAGCCAGGCCAGTGTCGGTACTTTGAGGGAGGTTCCCCGTGTTTTCGCACGGACCTAATTACAGTAAACCGCGTTTTCCCAGAGGCGTAACCCCGTTGACACCTTTCTAGACACCTACTTGATCGGCTAATTGCAAAGTGCAAAACTCTCCCAGGAGTAACAATTACTCGCAGTGGGTACCGGGATCCAACTATCACATAGAAGGTATGCAATCTCATTGCAAGTTTCAACACTTGAAACTCCCGATAATGGTTTTTACCCCTAGCACTTATGACCTTAACTAAGGTCAACAAATCATAAGTACTAGTCAAGTTCTACCCGTCATTTCGTGATTAATTAGACCCACCCACATGACCCTTAACTAAGGTCAACAAAGTCACACGACTGTCCTAACTAATCGCATCATATGCGGTGTAGGAAGACATCACTTAGCTACCGTACACTGTGCCTTGACTATGGTCAACAAACACAGCACGAATACTAAGTACTCTACTTCCTAAAATGACGGAGGGTTGCGAATAGTTTTTATGAAAACCTTTAACGCTTTGAACTTGATCTCGTTGCGGAATCAAATGGTTTTTAAATGGAATGTTTTCGAGGCTTTTCTAGTTTTGCTAAAGGGGTCACTCCCGGTGAAGGGATCGCCCTTTCCTCGTCGAATGAGGTGCGGGATATATCATATATATCACTGTGCAAAGCGGAAACTATAGAAGCGATCAAAGACAAACCGAGGGTTGTAGCATCTGCCAGTTATTGCTAAAGGAGTCACTCCCGGTGAAGGGATCTCGGTCCTTTCCTCATCGAATAAGGTGCAGGATGTTCTATAATGAACACCGCGATGCAAAGCAAGAACTGTAGCTACCTGTTTTTATTTTGAAATTCGATTCCACAACATCAATTAGGTTTATTTTCTTTCATTAATCTCATTAATGAATATCCCATCATTTAAGTCCACCTAAACATCACAGATAAATATAACGTACGCTTATGCCATCCGCATTCGCCTCGATGTCCCGTCTGCACCGTTAGATTAGGTAACTAACGGCAGAGCGGGGCAGGGCTAGCGCGGGTGTAAAACATAAGCAACGTTTATATAATATATCATATATACTATATACTATATCTATCACAGAACATCACATGATCACATCACAGATAACGCAGCAGAAAATATCATATGAAATATTGGATATACTAGGACGTCCGTGTTTTCAATACGAGCCAGTATAAAACACGGATTCTACGGTCGTGATGAATAGCCAATCCCACACCCCTAGACCCCTACGAGAGCGGCAAGCAACCCTACCAATTCTAGGGTTAGGAGACTCGGACTCGACTCCTCGAGATGGTCTCCCACTGGACCCTAGAACCCGGTTACTTGTGCTCCCCTCCTTGGGTCTATCCTAATGCGGAAAAGTAAATAATATACAAATGGTGACAACATCCGCAACCTGGAAGTGCCCCAATAAAAGAATATTACATACAAGTTTTTACAT
Source organism: Agapanthus africanus (assembly GCA_030015575.1). Taxonomy (NCBI): domain Eukaryota; kingdom Viridiplantae; phylum Streptophyta; class Magnoliopsida; order Asparagales; family Amaryllidaceae; genus Agapanthus; species Agapanthus africanus. Next base: position 848,705,842 of record CM057338.1, on the reverse strand, counting down.
GAATGAAAATGAAAAACACTCATCTCACATAAAAACCCCCGGCTATTCAACCACGACGATCCAATATAACATATCCAGCAACACATAACAACACATGTCATCAACGTAAGTAAATATGCACATCCCAATTGTCGTTGAGATATAGCAACGAAACCGGCAATGTCACATATTACACTTACGGTCACAGAAAATAAAGTGTAAAACTATAACAGTTGGAATCCGCAACCTTCATAGACATCGCATGCCTAATCAAATGAAATACTTAGACATCGCATGCCTAACAATTATAAACCCCGCATTTTAGTCTCAAAATCGAAAACACTTTTCAATATCAAGTCGGGCAATTCAACAAGATTCCCGACATCCTGATCGAATGCTCGTCGCAAACTTTAGTAGGCGGCCGCACCCCCGATACCGTCGACGAAGTGCACTAAGGCGGAACACCGCTGCCGCGAGCACCCGAACGGATGCTTTCGGTGACGGGGTTCTCCTACAGTCACTTGGTCGCGGCTATGGAGTGAGGCTGTCTATTAAGTTTACCCGGCGAGTATCCGCGTACGCTACGTGATTGCGACGGACTTTTGATCACATCAAAATTCCGTGGCAACCGATCAAGTGAGACTAAACTGCTATGTTTATAACATTCATTCAGTTATCTCATAACTATTTGTGAATTCCAAGTATTGTATCACATTCCGGACAAGATAGAAAATGTTAAACTTTCCGATCGAACAATCGAACACCCAAGTTTTCCCGATACAGCTCAACACATGAAATAAGTCTAAAAACATTCAGTTCGTGCCTCAGTACCAACGGTCCAGCCGTAGAAGGGTCAAGCCAACGCCTCATATGTGGCACGCCGTACTGCCCCAAACCCTAAGGTTCAAAGGGCAGTTCAAGACGGTTATATAATCGAGTTAAGGTTTGTTGTCTTCTAGAGGAACCATCGCGTTACTTGCACTACTCAGAACGTCTTTAAACCCTGGAAAAGTCCAACAATTGGAAATTTCCCAACAGTGGAAAACTTGGGTATTTATATCCGGTCGAACTTTTTAACATATTCTAAAATTACCCAGAAAAATACACACTGACAAAATTAGACAATCCGGTCGAAACACCGAGACCCCAATACAACCCAGAAAATTCAACTCTTGAAAAAATATTAAAAATTCCCAGGAAAACCAGCACTGCAAACTAAGAATTACTGTGCAAAATTTAACGCAAGAAGAGACCACATGGCCGCGGAACCGCCGCATTAGCCATGCTAATGCCGCGGTTCCGCCGCACTTTGGTGGATTCAGGGGTACGGGCTTCTCAGTAATTCTTATAATCTCCTGCTGGTTTTTCTGCATATTTTTAATCTGGAAAAAACCCAGTTTTTCAAAATTGTCCAGAGAGCAAATTTGGGTTTGGGTTTTGATTCGATCGGACTTCTAGTTCCGTCTACGCATCGCCTAAGGCTCTAGCTAGGTTCTGATACCACTGTAGGGTTCCTAGGCACACTAATGAAGTCTCACAAGGCATCAAACATGGCTAATTCAAATTTTTCCTTGTGCCTACAAACCCTAATACGGATCGTCAACTAGAAAACAAGGCGATGCAATGCAAATAAAAGAATTTATCTAAGAGGAAAGGGGCTACAACCTTTGTAGATCCGGTCCACCACTTCCTAAGCTCCGCGATGATGTCCCTCCACTGTCCAAATCGGATTCCGGACTCTAGCATCGGCTTCGTCGAAGAAATAGGCGGGCTTGGTCGTCGGCTTCGATGCCGAAGATGATCTACGTCGAGGCATCACTAGATCAAGCTCCCACTTCACCAAGTCATGAAACTTGTGAAGAAAACACCCTTTACTACTTGGCAAGAGGTAGAGGATGAAGAAATAGGAAGTGGGTTCACTTTAGAATTGGATTTCTCACTCATTTTGGCTAGTTGCCATTAATGGTTGCAAGCTTTATCCTTTTGTTGAAGAAGAAGAAAATGAAGAAAAAGAATATGATAAGTTGTTAAAATATAAAATAAAATGATACTTATCATATATTTAACCTTAGTTAGGTGTAGAGAATTGACTAAGGTTAGTTTGAAGGGTTAGGGTTAAGCATGAAGACAAAATGGTCACTTAGTCAAAGTTTCATGAAGCTTCAACTACAAACAAATCAAGCCACCATTTTCTTTTCTTTTGCTAAAAAGAAATAAATCAATAAATCAATAAATAGATAAAAGAATAAGTAAATAAAATGAAACCCTAACCATTCATATAACCATGGTCAATTCTTTACACAAACCCAAGCTTGCATGTATCATCAAACATGATACAATCTTGTGCACAAAAGTATATCTCATATACAACTTGTGCATTTTAAGTGAGTAAATCCATTTAAAGTGAACCAATACTAGTTAATGCAAAGTAATATATCAAATATATAATTATACATTAAATCATTAAATCAACACTTGATTCAATGATCCGGTCATGTCGCATGTAACCGGCTAGTATCCAATGTATCGGCTTATCGAATCAATCCTTGATTCGATAACTAGGTTATATCGCATACAACCATTCGACACATTCATCGGGAGAATGAAATACGGTATCACATACACGCATTATTCTCGGTCCCGCACATATCTCATATGCGCTCCTATTTCGTTTCGCTTGAGCCAGGAAACCTCTGTGTAGGACTCTAAAGACTTGTCAATACGCCGGCAGCAGATGATGATCATATCAAATACCCACAAGCCGCAAGCGGTCTGCTAAACGTAACGGCCACCCGGGTATTGAGCGATCAGAAGATCGATGAGCAAGCCCGCTCACACTCCTGTGAATCCAACCAGTAACACTTACCATACAGTCCGGTCTGTTCGTCTGATATGTCGCATATCTCGCCTAGGGGTGGTAAACGTCAGACCCCAATAGCTCGATAAGTCATGCCGACGTGAGGTCCATAACTATCGTGAAACTACTGATAACTCTTACCAGTATATCACTGCAACCCTGGCCAGGGATTTCCTGTTATGGCCAGTCGTGCATAGCGCAACATCAACCCCCAATACCGGGAGAGACGAATCCCCTCCTATCGCTCATTGCCTCCATGTGAATCGGGACTGTACCCAAAAACCACATGTTTGCACGACTCAGTAGAGCCGTGGTAGGGTGGAAATCAAAGCACAGTGGGAGACACACAAGACTCTATGACGATCTCGGGTCAACAGACTAAGCTGTACCAGTGTCACCAGAGAACTGCCATCTGACGTGAGGTATAATACCATCTGGGAGTTCTCGGCGAGTCCGTTCAGTGTACCCAGTCTACACTGAGCACCCGCATACCATCTCTGATGTCAAACACCAATGGATATGGGATCATCCATCGCCCATCACATGGGTCGAGAAGATATACGCTAGTCTACTCTAGAATATCGATGCCCCGTCTCGATATTCCCATGACTAGGAACAATGAAGGATGTACTCATTGACTACCCAGGCCCCACTAGTATGATCTACATCATAGTCCTGGAAGTCGAGTACACATCCTAAGGGCTTTATCAACATGTAACAGAGAGACAGAAAGTATACATGTTAAGATAAAGATCAACCAGATAGCGTACTATCATGTCGAGCAAGAAAGTCCTACCTATATATGTCCCAGCATCCACTACAATATACATCCAATGTACAGTAATGGCCTCTAGGGCATACATATAACTAACAGCAACATGGAATAGTAATATGCACATATCAAGGGAAAACCGCTCTTTCAAATGAATCCAGTTTTAAAATATATCTTGCGGTTCCCAAATCTCCGAAATCAAGCCAGAATCATCTATGTATATGCAAATATGTATGTATGCAAGTATGGGTGTACAATATGTATATACGCAAGTATGGGTGTACAATATGTATGTACGCAAGTATGAGTGTACAATATGTATGTACGCAAGTATGAGTGTACAATATGTATATACGTAAGTATGGCATGCAAGGAGTCATATCCTGATACAACAATCATACTGTGTAGTGGCATGGCAATTATCAATGATGAAGTGTGTGAGCCGGCAAGCAGGTGTACGTGGAGAATATGCATCATCGGTAATGGTGCTGGTGTCCTGACAGTATGGGTTTAATATAACATAAATCATAAGTATATAAGCATGCAATGCGCTAATAACAACATAAATATATAAAAAAGAAAAGTAAATGCAACAATAAGGAATCTACATTAGTTATACGAATCATACAGTTTGTCATTTGAAATCACACGAATCGTGGTGTTTGGGAAAAATAGGGGCTACGGTGTTTTTTTAAGAAAAAAGGTACGTCCTTTGAAATATCCGTAGAGTCCCTTATCCTGTCTTTAAAATACTCATGATTCGTTAGTTTTGAAATAGGTATGACTCGAGTCTAGTCTAACGTCTACAAGTAACTACAGGACTAAACTAACAGGCTAATCGAGAAGGTACGGAAACCACCTAAATCTGAGTCGATACATATAAAATATAATAGTCGGTGATCCCGCCTCAATTATATCGCATACGATACAATATACAATATGACATTCTCGAGTCAAGAGTGCGGATCTATCATCAATATATATCTCGTACGGTAAATCAATCGTACGGCATCCCAAATCTGGGTACGGGTCAAATATCACATTCATCTCATTATTCATCTGGTATCCTTGTCATCATATCTCATGAACTGGGGGTACTGATCTAAGTCTAGTACAAACTGATACCATCTGCATATATATACGTGGTATGAAAACACACGCCTAAAGGCCCGCTATAATCGCATGACGTATCTCATAATACGAATCAAAACATATCACCGATCTCATGACATCATGCCCAATCTCATCGACTCATCTCCAAGTACCATAAACAATCTTCATCATCCATGTATAAGTATACGTGTGTGTGTGTGTGTGTATAGTCCCATACCTATGTGTGTGTGTACATATATATATTCCCACATACACACATGTAAAACAAAGTAAGCATATGTGTGCGTATGGGTGTATGCAAAACATAAAACTAGGGTTTCACGACTAGGAAGCTAAACTAAGTAACTTCTAATTACATTAAACTAACCTATGAACACATAAACCTATCAAGATAGTCATGGTCTCACAATAAACATATATATATAGGTATACGTATTCGTATACGACACTACGAAACTGCGGGGGTGCAATACGCCATCCACCCGACTTCCCCCGTAGATATATATCTACTCACATTGTTCTTCGCTTGCCGATGTCGATGTCACCACGCGTTTGCTTGTCGTCTCGAAGTTCTCGTGGGGGTACCTACATATCATAACATATCGTGCCGCATTAAAGTCCAATCCAAAACCAAAACGACACACGAATCTCACATAGGTCAAAACCTATGGTCTACTCACACAAAAGAGCCCAAAAACACCCGATATCGACGTACAAACGTCAAGTGACCGATACCAAACACAAATATCAAAACTTAAATTCATAAATATCATGAAATACAAGACAGCAACCCATAAAATTGTTCCCAGATTTTAGTTCAGGTCAAAACTAGATTCGCAAACAGTACTAGGGTCTTGTATATAGGGTATATGACCTACAGAAGCAACCTGGGCATCCCATTCCCCAAAGTGGCCGGCCAGAAGCCCCAAATTTCCGGCCTCCTCGGTTTTTGATGAAGGGATTGAGTTCTTATTGGTAGGGTGGCCTCGTAGTGGTCCATCTAGGCTTGTGGTCTTGTTTGCTTTTCTAGTAAAAGTCCCGGTTCACTCCAGATTTCCCTGCATCCACTATATTGTTGCAAAACCGACATTTCGACATGAAATCAACTTGTACGGTCTAGGTTCTGTTAGTCCTGGTTTTCTAACACTATGGGGGGGCTTGTAGACATCAATTACTCTTCAATTTCACCATCACAATTCAAAATTCCTTAAACCTCCTCTAGAATTTTTCAAACACCATTAAACCGTACAAAAACGATTCCACACTAACATGAACGCTAAAGTAAATGAAATACTATACTTAAAGTGAAAGAATTACCTCATTTGGAAACCCTAGAATCCCCTAGAGCTCAAAATCCGATTTTTCTTGGTCCAAAGTGTTTATCACGAGTTTGTGCATGTTTTTAATGAAGATGAGATGAAGTTTTGATGAATTTTTGGTGGTGTTTGTGAGGGTTGAAGAGGAGAGGGAAAAGGTGCTGCCATGGGAAAGGAGAAGGGGGAGAAAAATGAAGGGGATGAAGAATGGAGACTAGGTCAATGAACCCCTCACCTCACTCTCTCTTCTCTCTCATGCCAATACCTTAGTTTTTTTTAATCGTTTCTTTTCTTTTTCTTTTCTCCTTTTTTCTTTTCATTTCTATTCTCTTTTAAAAATAAAAGCCATGGATGCTAAAAAGAAAGAAACCATGAAAGAAAATGTAACAAGTGTAATTTGACATGGTGCATGTCATGTGCACAAAACCGGATTAATGCAAGATTAGCGATATTTAATCGCGATTAGCATTAAAAATGAATATAATAAATCATAAAAATTCATAATTCGCTTAATTCATTTAAAATACCCTCATTTCAGTAATTTCTATAATTTTCCAAATTTTTCCCAATTTATCGGTATTTAATTATACCGCACTATTAAAATATTCATAATATTTATTATTTAATTATAAAAATTCCCAAAAATAATATTTTATTTTTCTGAAATGTTACACGCTTAAACTTATGTTTACCAGGGTGCTTATTGTAATTTAGTATAACTTGAGAGGGTTTTATGTAAAAATAATTTTGTATAGTTTTCAAAATATATCTCAAGTAATTTATTATCGTCTTTAAATTTTTCATTGATGTATATTTTATCAATGCGACATTTCTAGTGAAATAAAGCATAATTTTCATAATATATGGTATTTATTTGTAAAGTATTGAACTTGTATGGAATTGCATGGTATTTTCTTATAAATGAGTTGTTTTTCTTAAATTTTGGAAATGCGGAATTTTTATAACTATTAAAATAGGTATTTTGATATTATTTACATATATATTTATTTATTAAAAATATAAGTTTTATCTATAATAGAAATCACATTTTCTAAAGAAAATTGTATTTATCTTTCGAGACTGTATGCTCCTGCGGAGGTCTGCATCTCACACTACTAAACCCGAGGATGTGCGATAATCCGCACCATCCTGAACGGGTTCCCCGAAATGGTTTGTAGTGGCACATTGCAAAGATTTGTTAAAAATACAAATCTTGTAGAAAAAGGTTTCGTATGTTTGAGATAGTTTTGTGTAAAATCGTATTTTCCCAAAACTATATTCCCAAAGATCATCGTGCTATATTATATATGAGTGTTGTGAGGAGGTAGGTCATTACCTCGTGAACTATCTAAAGGTATAGCGAGGGGTAATGATGTTTTATGTCGAAACTAAACTATATGGTAATTTTCTGTAAAAGTGCTATAAAAATTGAAATATAAATTATTTTGATATGAAACTTGTCAAGATGTTTTATTAATGTTTAATGATCATGATGTGAGAGTTTGGTATTATTGTGTTTAAGAAAAATATGATTTTTAAGGAAAAACAAATCGGAAGTAGGATTAACTCCACTTCCGTCGGGTTTTAGAATTCTAAGTTTTTAGAATACTAAAGAGAAGGGGGAGAAGGGACTTACTGGATTGTAATGGAGAGTAGAGGAATAGGAAGAAGTAGGAGGTGCCGGTTCGTCGTTTCGTCGCCAGAATCTCCTCGGAACGTCGTCGGAACTTCGCCGGAACTTCGCCCTTCGCTAACTCCAGTTGCGCACAAAAAGTCTAGGGAATTTTCTTGAGAGTTTGGACAGTGATTTGGATGTGAGGAGGGGTGAGTTTAGGTGTGGTATTTATAGGATAAATTAGAGTCTAGGGTAGATGAAAGGGTGTGATAAAATTGTATTTAATTTTGCATTTAAAAAATAAAAAAGGGTTTTTTAAATATCTGTTTAATTTCAGAGATTTTAAATAGTGCAGAGGGAGTGGGGTAGACCAAAGCTCTCTGGGAGTTGAAGAAAAAACGGGTTTGGGCCGAGTTAACCTGGCGCCGCCGGCCGAGTCGCCCGTTCCGCCGGCCCGAGTTGGCCGAGTCGGGCCAAGTCAGGCTTCCACGTGTCCCCTTATGTTGTGTCTTGACTCGTGGACCCGTTTGTTTTATGTGTGACTCTTGGTTTTTACGAGTTATGCACGTGTAGACTCTTGGGCTTTTAAAAAGATTAAAAGAAAACTAATTAAAAAAATAATGTGGCTGATAGAATTTGAACTCTGGTGTTTTGGTTCAGCAGTACAAGGTCTTACCAATGAGCTACAAGCTCCTTCTTGCTGTTCAAAAGTAAATTAAATACTTATAGTACTCACAGGAAATGTAAATACCCCAAGTATACATTAACTTTAAATCAAATTTACGTACACAAGAATTGAAGTTGTTACAGTCTACCCTCCTTACAAAAATTCCGTTCTCGAAATTTACAATTAATTTTAAGGACTAATTTACAAATAAGTAGGGATATCTTACACGCATCTTATCTTCCCTTTCCCATGTCAATTCTCCTGGAGTGTCTTTTCTCCACATCACTCGAACCAAGTTGACTTCCTTGTTCCAAAGTGACTTCGCTTTTCTGTCCAGGATCTCAACAGGTTGTTGCTCACAAGATAAGTCGGGTTGTACAGTGAGCTCGGAATGATCAAGAATGTGGCTGGAGTCACTCACATATCTTCTGAGTTGGGATATGTGGAACACATTGTGCACTCCTTCCAATGAAGATAGAAGTGCCAAGCGGTATGCCACTTCACCGACTTGTTCAAGTATGTCAAACGATCTAATGTACCTTGGACTTAGCTTACCTCGTCTTCCAAATCGGATCACTCCACGGTTAGGAGATATCTTCATAAATACATGATCTCCTGGCTGGAACTCAGAATGACGGTGCTTTACATCAGCACAATGCTTCAGTCGATCTTGGGCTATGCGCATTATTTCTCTGATAGTACGAACCACATCAACAGTTGCTACTATCATCTCAGATCCAAGGAGTTCCCTATCTTCGATGTCCTCCCAACTTAATGGCGATCGACACTTCCTTCCATTGAGCGCTGCAAAAGTTGTCATTCTTATGCTTGCTTGGTAGCTGTTGTTGTATGAGAACTCCACAAGATGTAGGTAATCTTCCCACGATCCTCCGAAGTCCAACATACATGCTCTAAGCATATCCTCCAAGATCTGAATAGTTCGCTTAGACTGACCATCTGTTTGTGGATGATAAGATGTGCTGAAGTCCAGACTTGTTCCCAAGCTCGCTTGCAGACTCTGCCAAAATTGTGATCGGAATCTTGTGTCATGATCGGAGACAATGCAGACCGGTACTCCATGAAGTCTCACAATTTCCTGTATGAGTTCATGGGTATCAGAGATAGTACATTATGAAAAGTTTAAATTTTAAGTAGATTCTTACCTCCATGTACTTCTTTGCTAATATCTCAGTTGATTAGCCAACTCGAAATAGGATGAAGTGAGCCAACTTTTTGAGTCGGTCCATAATAATCCATACCACATCGTTACCCTTTGTGCTGCGAGGGAGTTCAGTCACAAAATACATCGTGATGTGTTGCCACTTCCATTTTGGGATAGTAACGGTTGAAGTAATCCAGCGGTCCTATGATGTTCAGCCTTTACTTGCTGACACACCAAGCATTTTGCGACACTTCTGGCTACTTCACGCTTCACTCCATACCACAAGTAATTTTGACGCAGATCCGTGTACATCTTTGTACCTCCAGGCTATACTGAGTAGGGAGAGATGTGAGCTTTTTCATTAACTCTTCCCGAATAGAACCTTTTAATACACATAATTTGCTGCCGTATCTCAAAGATCTGTCTTCATGGATGATAAAAACTTTTCTAAGTCCATTCTCCACTTATTCTCTGATCTTTTGCAACTTAGCATCACTTGCTTGAGCTGCTTTAATCTAATTGACAATGGTAGATTGAACTTGTAAGTTCATCAAACTTGAAGCGTTACCTGGCATGACTACTTCAATCTCCATCTGATGCAAGTCTTGTTGAAGTTTCCACTGAGCGGTGAGATTCGTTGCTAATGGTTGGAGACTAAGGGCATCAGGTACCACATTCACCTTCCCTGGGTGATATTGCAGGTTGATGTTAAAGTCCGCCATGAGTTCTAACCATCGTCTCTGCTGCATATTAAGCTCATTCTTAGTAAACACATATTTTAGACTCTTGTGATCTGTGTATATGTTCACTCGTTCACCAAGAAGATAATAGCGCCAAATCTTGAGAGCAAAGATTACGGCTGCCAACTCTAAATCATGCGTCGGATAATTGCGCTCATGAGTCTTCAGTTGTCTTGAAGCATAAGCCACAACTCTTCCTTACTGATGTAGAACATCCTAATCCCTTACCGGATGCAACGTAGTAAACTTCGAAACCTCTAAATTGGTCCGGTATAACGAGAATAGGCGCTAATGTCAACCTTGAATTCTCAACACATGAGACAATAAGAGCTATGAGTTGAGAGAAAGCAGAAGAGAATGAACTTGAGGAAAGAGAAATGGTTTTTGATAATGATAATTGAAAAATGAGATGGCTCACTTGATATGACTACAAGCATGGCAAGAAAATATCTCACCCAAAAATATCTAATGCCACAAAATATCTCACAAGAAATATCTAAGTCAAAGAGTCAAACCAAGTAAAGTGGTCAAACCAAGTCAAGTAGTCAATATAAGTAGCCATGCCACAATTATCATTTACAAAAATAACAATACTTTCCCCCACCTCATAATTGTTTTAATCAAGTCAATGGTCAAAACCCTAATGAGGTGTCTCCTTCTATAACAATCTTGAGTAGTTACAAGAATGCCCCTCTCATCCGTATATACATACCCGCATCCGTGTTTCGAGAAACACGAATACAATTAGGCAAAATTAATCCAACAATAAAATACTAGGATCCAGATTAAACCAAAGCCTACTATTATTGCCCGCTCGAACATCACACGCGCACAAGTACACGTATGTGATCGAACCTTGTCGTAAAACCATACGACCTCTACATCGTTTCGCCCGAAGCAGGGAAACCCTCTGTGTAGGACTCTAAAGACTCGACAGTACGCTGGCAGTGGGTTTAACCACAAGCACGTCAACGGTACTAGCTGCACGTAACGGCTACCCAGGTATCTGTCAATAAGAAGGCCGACGAGCAAACTCATTTGAACTCCTACTGAGCCTGTCTGTGGCAATCTCCGTACAGTCCGGTCTCTTCGTCTAAGATTATCGCATATCGGGCCTAGGGGGCGGTAAACGTCAAACCCCTAATAGCGCAATAAGTCGTGTCAGAGTACAGCACAAAACACCCTGAGAAATTACTGGAGTACCTACCAGTAAATCTCGCTTGCCCTGGCCAGGGATTTTGTGTAATGGCTTTCCGAACACAGCGCGACATCAACCCCCAATACCGGGAGAGACGAATCCTATCTAACCACCACTGCCTCCAAGTGCTTCGGGACTGCACCCAACTACTAGCTGTTTGCATGACTCAATAGAGCTGTGGTAGGGTAGCAATCTAAAAACAGTAGGAACACACTTGAGGCGAAATAGCAGTGTCAAGTTAACGGACTAAGCTGTACTCATGTCACCTGGGAACTTCTACCTGACGATAGGTATAGTACCAACCAGCAGTACCCCACGAGTCCATCCAGTGTAACTAATAACCCAATGAGCACCTGCATACTATCTCCCGTACGACGTACTGATGGCTGTGGGACAAACCATCTCCCCTGCTAGGATGAGAAGCGTATACACTGGTCTATTCTGAAGTATCGATTCCCTGTCTCGATAATCCTACGACTAGTGACCTGTATAAAGATATGCTTATAGACTACCCAGCCCCCACTAGTGTGACTGACATCACAACATTGGTAGTCAAGCAAAGATCCTAAGGACTCTATCAATATGTATTAGCGATACGTTAAAAGAAATATATACACATATTAAGATAGATACAAACCAAGTAGCATACTACTATATTGAGCAAGATTGTTATAAATCCGTGTATATATCCCAAGCTTCCAAAATGTAATATACAAACTAGTATTATACAATAATGGCCTCTATGGCATATAACACTAACAGGTAGCTTCCTACCTAACAATGCTAAGGATCAAAAGCCCTCCTCTCGAGGCCACCGAGCAGCTTCCCTGCCCGGTCCATCCGCAGTGGTTAGCTTCCTGCCTAATTATGCTGTGGATCGAAGCCCTCCTCGCGAGGCGACCGAGTAGCTTCCTGCTCGATCATCCCTAGCGGGTAGCTTCCTACCCAACAATGCTAAAGATCAAAAGCCATCCTCTCGAGGCCATCGAGCAGCTTCCTTTCCCGGTCCATCCGCAGTGGGTAGCTTCCTGTCCAACTACGCTGTGGATCGAAGCCCTCCTCATGAGGCGACCGATTAGCTTCCAGCTCAATCATCCGTAGTGGGTAGCTTCCAACCCAACAACGCTAATGATCAAAAGCCCTCCTCTTGAGGAAACCAAGCAGCTTCCATGCCCGGTCCATCCGCAGTAGGTAGCTTCCTGCCTAACTACGCTACGGATCGAAGCCCTCCTCGCGAGGGACCGAGTAGCTTCCTGCTCGGTCATCCCTAGCGGGTAGCTTCCTACCCAACAACGCTAAGGATCAAAAGCCATCCTCTCAAAGCCACCGAGCAGCTTCCCTGCTCGGTCCATCCCTAGCGTGTAGCTTTCTACCCATCAATGTTAAGGATCTAAAGCCTTCCTACAGAGGCCGCCGTGCAGATACCTGCTCGGCTAAACTCCGAGGGGTAGATTCCTACCCTACGAAAACTTGGATCTAGGACCCACATTGAGGAAGAATCAATTATGGCCGACCTATTCTAACTTGGCTGATTTTCTACTCATGCTAAAACATGTGGTCGTCACCTCGACTCCAAGGTATGGATTGACACCGACCTTCCTAGCCTTGGGATGCCTTTTGATTCATCCTAAATGAACGATCGCCACCTTGAATCCGGGGAGCGGAAGGGTACCGACCTTCCTACACTTGGCTATTATTCTACTTACACTCAACGCGCGATCGTCATCTAAAAAGGCGACCATCATCTAAAAATCCGAGCAATGGCCTACGGCCTAACACTTGCAGCAAAATGAAAATTCAAACAAGAAGAAGACTGACGAGCTAAAGTACTCACGCAGAAAGCAGACAGTCATGCGGAGGAAAATAGGCTCAACTTTATTTATATTCCGAAATTTTACAAGATATTCTGGGCTCCTCGGCCTTACAAAAAATGTCCGGAGGCTTACAAGATTTTGAAAAGAAAAACAAAAGCTACCAAAGGAAGAAAGCTTAGGCTGTGGGCTCCGCCGGGATCTCGCCCTGCTCAACATCTCCCTCGGTGACCGGAGCTTCGGTCTCTACGACGGCTTCGCCCCCTGCGGCCACCTCGACGACCGCCCCCTGTGGTACATCCTCGGAGAGAGGGTACTTGAGCCGAAGCTCGTTGTCGACGAACTCCGGCATCAATGCCTTGACAGCGTCGAGAGCCTGGTGCCAAACGATGGCCGAGGCTTCGGCGAGGTCGGCGTAGAACTGGTCCGACGCTTTATACCTTTCCATGGACTTCACCGCTCGGACCTCGGCAAGCTTCACGGCCTCGAGCACCACCCGAGCGTCCTTTCTGTTAACTCCCTCAACTTCTTCATTGCATTATAGAGGTTACCTACCTCCTCCAAATTGGTCTGGATAGCCCGGTTGGATTCACTCAGAAGTCGGTGAGATTCCTTATACTTGGAGTTCGTCAGCTCCTCGATGACCACCCGGGCTTTCTAGGGCGGCTATCTTCTCCTCCGCTTGTTGCAGCCGAAGGCACAAATCCTCCTCCCACGAGGACGATTCTCCCGCCTTCTTCATGGCCGGGGCTATCTTCTCGGATTCCATATTTACAATGAGGGCGCAGTGGTGGAGGACCTGAGGAAAGCAGCAAAAGAAGTTAGAAACGATCAAACTGAAAAAAATATATGCTTAAGAAGATTCTTAAAAGAAAACGGATACCGACCTGAACTGGCTCCTGAGTAATGGTGGCCACCTGGGCCTTCAGGGTCCCCCGGGGAATCTTTCCCCCAGCTGCTTGCTCCATGTCGAAGAGCAAGCTGTCGGCGACGGAGAGCCCGGAGGGCACCTCGAAGCAGAAGCCCCCCTCCTGCATTAGGATCCCAGTAGAAGGCACCCGAGAAACCGTCCTTTTGTGCCTTTTTAGGGGGGCATCGGTGGGCTCGGCCTCCTCCTCCTCCTCCCTCTTCCGGGGTGCCGGATCCCGAGCATGCTTCTGGGCCCCCTCCCGCGGCACTCTTCGGGGACTCGGGGTGACGTAGCTGAAGGCTTGCTCGGCAGGGCAGGCCTCGGGAACGAGCTCGGACCCGGTTGGAACGAGCTTCCGCCCCGGTTTTCTTTTAGGCCTTCGTGGCCATGGCAACTAAGAACTTGGATCGGCCCATTTGCTCTACAAAAGGGGGGAATATACAAAGAGAGTTAGTGACGCTAAAAAGGGAAAAGAAAATTCATCAAACTCTAAATGGACCATCTACTGCCCTAACTTACCCAGAAAGCGCACAGGGCTGAGCCCAGCCCAACTCAGAGCCTACTCAGAAAGAAGGACGTCGGCCCGCTGGATCGGCTCCCACAAAGACACCACCCTTGCCTCGGGTGAAGATCATTGTTCGCTCTCGGGCAGTCGGCCCTGTGCTACTGTGTAGGCACGGGCCAATCCTCGCCCTCGGGTTGCCCGACGAAAATGAACTTTTCCTTCCATTCATGGATGGAAGAGGGGACGGCTACCACACCCGACCCGGCCACCATGCCCCTTACGTTTTTTGAAAGAAAAATGTCACGCCCCGCTTCTCAGTGTATGGGCAGAGGATACGACTGGACGCTACGTATTTACTCTGAACTAAACACGCTGAGCATATCTAAGCAATATAAGTAAAAATGCACAAGAGACAGAGACAATAGATATAATTGAACGGCAACTTTATTTATTAACATTTTTTTTACAATACATCTGAAAAGTAAATACATGGAATGAAAAGCAATGCTTAAACAGCGGCATAACAGAAATGGAAAATACTGAAATGAAATATACAAGTAACTAGAGCTTAGGGTCGAAGGCTAGCCGATCCAAGTCCTCGCTGGTAGGCTCGATCTCCTGAAGGTCCGATCCACCCGACAACATTCCAAAGAAGAAAGAGAAGGAATGTCATCAGCGAACAATCGCTCGGTAAGTCCCAAAGATAAGGGAGAAGTAGAATAGACAGAGAGAGAGAGTGTGTGTGTGTGTGTGTAACTTTTAAAGTGGTATTATATTGTTATAATGTTGTATTTATTGTTAACGTTGTTGTTTGTAGCTTGGTACAGAAGAGGCCAGTGTATACGAGAGGAGTCTCGTTAGACTAGAGACTACGGTGGACGGAATACAAGGAACCATTCAGCCACGGTACAACGGCAATTGAATTCAGGTTAGGTATCTTAATGGTTGCAGTCGCATACCACTTCTAACACCTTCCGTACCAATCTACCCCTTAAACCCCGCGATGTCTTGATTGTATTGTCTTGTAATTTGAATTGTATAGATGGATGACTTGCCGAAACCATGATATCAGTAAATGGATGTAACTGGAGAATCATGTAGATGGATGTATATCTATGGTTCGGTTCGGTCAAGTTGTATAGATTGATAGATTGAACAGATTGAATATATGGATTCATATTAAATTGTTATATATACTTGAATCTCATTCAAGTTAGATTGATTATATTGAGACTCAGTCTGAGTCAGACAATTAGAAAAGAAATTGAATCCTGAATTAGGTTTTGGTGTTATCGATAACCGCTGCACATGGACGGCAGGATTTGTGTCTTTTTCAAAGACGATTACCGTGTTGATAACATCGTTTATTAAGCTGTCTACCTTAAATAGGCAAGCACCCATATCTCCGGCTCCCTGAGGCTCAAGAGACTGGTCCCGCTTAAACCTATGTTTACTAGGATTCTTATTGTAATTTAGTATAACTTGAGAGGGTTTTATGTAAAAATAATTTTGTATAGTTTTCAAAATATACCTCAAGTAATTTATTATCGTCTTTAAAGTTTTCATTGATGTATATTTTATCAATGTGATATTTCTAGTGAAATAAAGCCCAATTTTCATAATATATGGTATTTATTTGTAAAGTATTAAACCTATATGGAATTGAATGGTATTTTCTTGTAAATAAGTTGTTTTTCTTAAATTTTGGAAATGTAGAATTTTTATAACTATTAAAATAGGTATTTTGATATTATTTACATATATATTTATTTATTAAAAATATAAGTTTTATTTATAATAGAAATCATATTTTCTAAAGAAAATTGTATTTTTAAAATCTTTCGAGACCGTATGCTCCTTGCGGAGCTTTGCATCTTACACTACTAAGCCCGATGATGTGCGATAATCCGCACCATCCCGAACGGGTTCCCCAAAATGGGTTGTAGTGGCGCATTGCAAAAATTTGTTAAAAATACACATCTTCTAGAAAAAGGTTTTGTAAGTTTGAGGTAGTTTTGTGTAAAATCGTATTTTCCCAAAACTATGTTGCCAAAATTATCGTGCTATGTTACATATGAGTGTTGTGAGGAGGTAAGCCATTACCTCGTGAACTATCTAAAGGTATAGCAAGGGGTAATGATGTTTTATGTCGAAACTAAACTATATAGTATTTTTCTGTAAAAGTGCTATAAAAATTGAAATATAAATTCTTTTGATATGAAACTTGTCAAGATGTTTTATTAATATTTAGTTAAAATGATGTGAGAGTTTGGTATTATTGTGTTTAAGAAAAATATGATTTTTAAGTAAAAATGAATCGGAAGTCGGATTAACTCCGCTTCCGTCGGGTTTTAGAATTCTAAGTTTTTAGAATAGTAAAGAGAAGGGGAGAAGGGACTTACTAGATTATAGTGGAGAGGAGAGGAAAAGGAAGAAGTAGGAGGTGCCGGTGCGTCGTTTCGTCACCGGAATCTCCTCGGAACGTCGTCGGAAGTTCGCCGGAGCTTCGCCTTTCGCTAACTCCACTTGCACACAAAAAGTCTAGGGAATTTTCTTGAGAGTTTGGACAGAGATTTAGAAGTGAGGAGGGGTGAGTTTAGGTGTGGTATTTATAGAAAAAATTAGGGTTTAGGGTAGATGAAAGGGTGTGATAAAATTGTATTTAATTTTGCATTTAAAAAATTAAAAAAGGTGTTTTAAATTCTCTGTTTAATTTTAGAGATTTTAAATAGTGCAGAGGGAGTGGGATAGGCCAAAGGTCTCTGGGAGTTGAAGAAAAAATGGGTTTGGGCCGAGTTAACCCGGCGCCGCTGTTCAGTCAAAAATATTGTGCATTTGATATGAAATTTTCCTTACTATTTTTATATAATAAAAAGGGTTTATTATAAATATGACACATATAAGAGTTTATCTGTAAAAATACTATTTTCATATATTTATATATTATATTTAACATTATGAAGGAAAATGTAAGCATATAATATCTATATAATATTTAGTCCATTTAAATATGCTTACCTTATCAAATATTTTTGACCAATTCTTCTAAAACTGTAATATCATGTCAAATGGTTAAGATAATATCTCAATAAAAACAAATTCTACTAACATTATTTATTGAGTTATTGTGCAGAAATTATATCAGGACTGAAATCAAGGAAATCCGAGTTGGCGAGATCAAATCTGTCGAAATCTTAAAGTAAATCGAAGAAATCAATTCTGGCAGAGACTTAGAGAAGAATTTCAGATTCTAGATATCAAAATAGTCTACACATGTCACCAGAAGAGACAACAAGATTTTTGAAGCGAAGACTCCTTTACCCCACCGTGGATCCGCGGCCAAACCCACCAAATGGCCGAGGTTCCACCGCAATATTGAGAAGTTAAGGCTCTGGATTTTCTGTTTGGGATCCTAACAATTAGTTACCATATTAGGAAACTAGGGTTCTGGCTCTGTGACTATAAATAAGGACCGAGAGCCTCTTGGAAAGATCATAAAACCGACGTGATTATGAAGTCCACGACGGCTCAAGAATCCTGGTTGATCATCGACAGTTCATCTACCTCCTTAAGAAGAGATCGAGAAGCAAACTAGGGTTTTGTAATCATTTTCTAAAGGAACAAAGTGTACTTGATCTTGTTGATTAATAAAGGTAGTTTTATTCTATTGTATTTTATTTTCTTCATAATTTCTATCTTTTCTTTTCCCAACATGCGCGAGTAATTCTCCGCTTGTTAGGGTTTATAGGATTAGGGTAGATTAATGGATGATGAAGATCCTTAAACTCTTTTTACGTCCTTGTTGTGGTCGAAAATTGCACCCCGGTTGACCAAGTCAAAGTCATGGTCAACCCCAAGCCAGGTGGGCCCAAGCCCAGATCAAGTAGGCTCATGCCCGAGTCGAGCCCGAACATAAAGCGGCCGGCCTCCCCCATGCTGAAATAAAAAATCATGTAATAAATAATTTTGATATAATTTTTTTATACATGAATGGGCATAAAGCCAAATTTTTGTAAAGCCTATGGCTTATGTGCAAAAAGAAATAGCACATGAGACATGGGATGGGGAAAATGCCATTTTGTAAAGCCCAAGGGGCTATATGTAAATGTGTAAGCCTATATAAGGCAACATGATGATGAATAAAAGAGACGCTTTTTTCATTCCTCTCAAAAAGGTTAGGGTTTTTGTGCCTCCTTCTCCTTCTTCAAGGTTCTAAACCTTTTCTTTTTTTGAATTAAATCAAAAGTTTTACTCTTCCTTTTTCAAAACTAAATAGTTTTTCACCACAAAACCCACAAAAAGGAACTCAGATCTTCTATTAGATCTCAAAAGAAGAGATTTTTAAAATCTCATACTTCTTGTTCTTCAAGATCCGGCCAACAGAGGAGGAAGAAAGAGACCCACTTTCAAGAACCCTATTTTGGGGGAGATCCAGGGCTCAAGGGAGAAGCCCCTTTCATCAGCTTCAAAATATCTTAGGAGTTTAACTCCTCAAAAAAATATATACATATATATACAAAATAATAAATATTTCCTTTCGGGAGCACAGCTCCCAGTGCAGGGACCAAGTCCCTTCTGCTGCTGGCGCCCAGCGCCGGCGTGCCAGGAACGTGGGGCGCTGGCGCTCAGCGTATAGCGTCCTGCGCCCACATGCCAGGCACGTGGGGCGCTGGCGCTCAGTGCATAGCGTCCTGCACCCGCGTGCCAAGCACGTGAGGCGCTAGCGCCCAGCACCTGTGTGCAACGCACGTGAGGCGCTGGCCTCCACGCGTCCTTTGGACGCTTCTTCCCTTTCTTATATATATGTATATATGTATATATATATATACACGCACACTCCACGACACTGTCCCTGTTAGAAAAAAATTCTAACGGGGCATTGCCCCGCACCCCGCAAGGGGCTGCTTGCCCCCATGACCCCCAGCCCGCTATCCGGGTAGTGGGACCCCCGTAAAAACTCTGTGGGGCCCCCGATATATCCAAAACCTCTTCAAAACACAACGCTGAACATTGAGTTCGCATGACCTGTTTGACCCGTCAATCGGAGGTTCTCTCGCTCTAAAGGCGAGGGGTAATTAACGGCAGCTTAGTCCGCGGCTGCCGGAGATTCGGATCCCCACAATCAATAAACCCCAGCCTATCCTAGATAGGGGAAATCTGTAATGCACCTGACAAGCGCGCACGCATTCCCATCTCAATGGAGTGACGAAAAACACCCTACAGATTCTGGCACGCCCGGTGGGACATATCTCTCCTCCCATATTTCGAGTTAAATATCCATGTGAACTCAATCAATATACATATCGACTGCCTGTACTGAAATCATGCTTCTTTGTGCAGGTTAACAAATTTCAAATTGCAATCTCCGGAAGCAACAAAATGTCTCTAAGGATCAGATCAGCTCTCGACATAGCCCCCATCTCCTACACGATGAAGATGGACTCCAGGACGGTCCTCCCGGCCAGTCTCGGGCGACAATGGGAAGAGTCGCCACTACCATTTGGCTCTATTATGTTAGTGTCAGCTAACGCCGTCCTAGCTCCTCAAGCTCCGGTAACAGACAAACCGGTCTCAAAAGGGAAAAGGCCGAATGTCATGGTCGCGAGGGCACCTCAGCCCAAGCACAAATCCGTTTCCAAACGACTCTCCATCGCTCCAGTTGATGGCAAGGCCATCAACGTCAAAAAAGCAACGGGACATCTTGGGCAAGCTCCAGCGGTACTCTCGACAACTGCTAGATCGGATATCTTCTTTAAGCTCCCTATCAATCGACTCACGGTGGCTTCCCAGAAAACGGATGCCCGCCAAGCCCTCAAAATCGAGAAGCTAAGGCAGAAAAGGCTCAGATACAGAGCCAACAAAAAGGGTAGGGCTCACGCTAGGCTGAGCTTCATGAGGCTCCAAGAATGGGGTTACCCCACTAAAGATAAAGAGACGGCTGGATATGTGGTCCACACTGTCTATATGGTCGGACATGAAGAAACGAACCCTCATATGCTTCACAGCCAGGGTGATGATATGGTGGACGCTACCCAACGTCAACTCGGTCTAAATGATGAAGAGCTCGCTCAGTCCGATAAGCCAAAAGAGCCAAGGGTTCCTGCGGAATTGAGCTTAGTCAATAAGGATGACCCGGTTTTCATAACCGGAACTACAGAATAAGCATTATTCTAATGGCTTCAGAGGCAGGTTCAGGACAGGGACGAGAAGTTAGCCAAGGTACAGTCTAAGATCGGCGAATTGGAAAACGTCACGGCAGATCTCGCAACCCAAGTCGCCCAATTGCAATTACAGCAGAATCAAATTTTGGTTCATGAGCCAGGGATTGATACCCAGAGGCAGCCAACTGATACCCCTTTCTACCTAAGAGCGGAGCGCCTTCACGAAAAACGGTCGCGATCAGCCTCCAGTCCCTCCGATACATACACCAAAGGGGAATCGCCTCTGAAAGAGAAACTGGATAAGGTCTATTCCATCAAAAGGGATAAAGTCCACAAGATATTCAAGGACGTCCTAAGAAACGGTCTACAACTGCCAGAATCAAAGAGGCCGCAAGAAGCGAATATGACCGATGACCTAAAATATTGCCCCTATCACAGAGTGATAGGTCATGCCATTGAAGATTGCTTCGTCTTCAAAGATTGGGTCGAAAAGGAATACAAGACGGAAGAGAGAGAACTGTCTAAAGGCGCGTTAGCAAACAGTCAAGCTACGACCGCCAATTTCATACAAATGAAGACCGGAGCCCTTCGGGAACCTGATTCTCTCAGACATGTGCCATTATCTAAAAAGGGCGAACCAAAGACTGATCGGCCTCAAGGACCAGCATTAGTAAAGGCACATACTCCATTGGAGAGAAAGAAGAAGGTATACTCCTTTAGGAGGGATGAAGTCCGCAAAATATTCGCGGACGCCTTGAACAACGGTCTGCAACTGCCTGTTCCGAAGAGGCCACATGAAATGAATATGACTGGCAATCCCATATACTGCCCATATCATAAAATGGTGAGTCATACCATCGAAGACTGCTATATTTTCAAAGATTGGGTGGAGAACCAATACAAACTTGGGAAAGCCCCACAGTCGTCAGATGTACCGACAAGCCACAGAGCCATGGTCATCAACACAACTCCGCCAAGATCAAAGTTCAAGGAGCTGGGATAAGCAAGCTAACCACCACGTCGTTAAACTGGGAATGATAAACCTCTAAGTCTTTAAACTGGGAACCGCTGACCACCACGTCATTAAACTGGGAATGATAGACCTCTAAGTATTTAAACTGGGAACCGCTGACCACCACGTCGTTAAACTGGGAATGATAGACCTCTAAGTCTTTTTAAACTGGGAACCGCTGACCACCACGTCATTAAACTGGGAACAGCTGACCACCACGTCGTTAAACTGGGAATGATAGACCTCTGAGTCATTAAACTGGGAACTGTTGACCACCACGTCATTAAACTGGGAACAGCTGACCACCACATCGTTAAACTGGGAACGTTAGACCTTTAAGTCTTTAAACTGGAAACCGCTGACCACCATGTCATTAAACTGGGAATGACCGACCTCTAAGTCGTTAAACTGGGAATGTAAATAAAAAAAGTGTGTAAATAAAAACAAAAGAAAAGCCGAAATGATGGGGCAACTCGCAATAAAAATCAGCGAGTAAAAATAAACACGAAAAATAAAGCTAAAATGATAAGGTAATCGCGACCTTCGCGATAAGAAAAGCTGAAATGATATAGCAATCACGGTAAAAAAAACGGCGAATGATGAGTCGCTCCCGGTACCATATTCCAGTGCAGCGATGCAGACGCCAACCAAAATCCAATTTTTCAAAATTCCCTCAGCCCTACGGTAGGTCCCCAAGTTGACTACCGTATACAATCCAAGGACTCAAATAATTCTCATCATACCCATACCCCACTGCAATCACCAGTCCAGCGGCTGGTCTCCGCCTTTGGAATTATGGTCCAGTGGGAAGACCCACTCATGTGTCCTTACGATACATGAAGAGAACAAACCATCGTAGGATCCTTACGACTCACAAAGGAAAAATACACTTGGGGGTCTTCACGACTCCTAAGGAGAAAGTGCACCTACGGGATCCTTACGACTCGTAAGGAGAAAATGTTTTTATGGGACCCTTACGGCCCATAAAATTGAAAAGTCTTAGGTGATAGGGACCCAAACCTGTCTCCTAAGCCATCGCTCCCCAATGGGTAAAGGCAAATGATGAATTTCTCGTGGCACATGTGCTTCAGTGTTAGCAACGCTGATGCCAACCCCTACCCCAAAATTCCAAGATTCCGATCCGATAGACCCCTAAGTCTTTAAACTGGAACAGATGACCGCTAAATCGTTAAACTGGGCACAATAGACCCCTAAGTCTTTAAACTGGGAACATATTACCTCTAAGTCATTAAACTGGGCACAATAGACCCCTAAGTTTTTAAACTGGGAACAGATGAGTCTTTAAACTGGGAACAGATGACCGCTAAGTCGTTAAACTGGGCACAATAGACACATAAGTCTTTAAACTAGGAACAGATGACCTCTAAGTCGTCAAACTGGAAACAGATGACCCCCAAGTCATTAAACTGGGAACGAGAGAAATCCACTCATGTGTCCTCACGATGCATGAGGAGAATAAAACTTGCGAGATCCTTACGACTCGTAAGAAAATGCCTTCGTGAGATCTTTACGACTCACAAAGGAAAAACACGCTTGGGAGTCCCCACGACTTCTAAGGAGAAAGTACGCCTATGAGATCCTTACGACTCGTAGGGAGAAAATGCTTTTATGGGACCCTTACGGCCCATAAAATTGAAAAGTCTTAGGTGATAGGGATCTAAACCTGTCTCCTAAGCCTTCGCTTCCCAATAGGCAATGGCGAATAATGAGTCGCTCTTGGTACCATATTCCAGTGCAGCAATGCAGACGCCGGCCAGAATCCAAATCCCCAAATGGCGAATGATGAGTTGCTCCTGGTACCATATTCCAGTGCAGCGATGTGGACGCCAACCAAATTCCAAATCTCATACCCCAACGGCGGATGATGAGTCGCTCCTGGTACCATATTCCAGTACAGCGATGCAAACACAGACAAAGTCCCGAAATTCTTCCGGCCCTACGGTTTGGATCATACATCCTGCAAAACTGTATACAAACCACGAGTGTAAATGACCCCTATCTCTCCCAAGTCTTACCGGCAGGACCATACTCGAAGTCCCAACAATGATGAAGATTAAAAAAAAGGTATGTCCACAAGCAAAATGGGCATGGATGAAAACCCGAAAGGGCTCCGTGAGTAAAAACAGCAGGACTGCCGGTGAGTTTGTGAAAATCCGAAAGGGCGCAAACTCGTGAAAAAGAGATGAAATACACTCGCAAAGTCCTCTCGACTTTATGAGGAGAAAATTCCCGCGTGAGATCCTTATGACTCACAAAGGAGCAACACGCTTAGGGGTCCCCATGACTCCTAAGGAGAAAATACACCTACGAGATCCTTTCGACTCGTAGGGAGAAAATGCTTTTATGGGACCCTTACGAACCATAAAATTGAAAAGCCCTAGGTGATAGGGATCTAAACCTGTCTCCTAAGCCACCAATTCCCAAATTCTCCCGGGACAAATGATGAGTTGCTCCTGGCATTATTCTAGTGCAGCAATGCAGATGCCGAAAAAAATCCCCAAATCCTCTCAAAGGCAAATGATGATTCGCTCCTGGTACCATATTCCAGTGTAGCGGTGCTGATGCCGACCCAAAAACCAATTCCAAAATCCTTCTAGGGCAAATGATGAGTTGCTCCTGGCATTATTCCAGTGCAGCAATGCAGATGCCGACAAAAAAAAATTCCCAAATCCTCTCATGGCAAATGCTGATTCGCTTCTGGTACCAAATTCCAGTGTAGCGATGCTAATGCCGACCCAAAAAACCAATTCCCAAATCCTCCCGGGGCAAATGATGAGTTGCTCTTGGAATTATTCCAGTGCAGCAATGCAGATGCCGACAAGAAAAATCCCCAAATCCTCTCATGGCAAATAATGATTCGCTTCTGGTACCATATTCCAATATAGCGATGCTAATGCCAACCCAAATCAAACCAACAATCTCTGCGGCTGAATCATGCTTCGTCCCAGAATATACCCCGTGTCGAAATCATACTTCGCCTCGGCGTATCTGCCTTCCCTGTCAAAATTATGTTTCGACTCGGAATCAACCAGTGACACTCCGTGCCGGGGACAAGTCGATCAGCGACACTCCGTGCCGGGGACAAGTCGATCAGCGACACTCCGTGCCGGGGACAAGTCGAACATCAGTGACACTCCATGCAGGGGACAAGTCGATCAGTGACACTCCGTGCCGGGGACAAGTCAAACATCAGCGACACTCCATGCCGGGGACAAGTCGAACAGCGACACTCCGTGCCGGGGACAAGTCGATCAGCGACACTCCGTGTCGGGGACAAGTCGAACAGCGACACTTCGTGCCGGGGACAGGTCAATCAGCGACACTTCGTGCCGGGGACAAGTCGAACAACAGCGACACTCCGTGCCTGGGACAAGTCGAACAGTGACACTCCATGCCGGGGACAAGTCGATCAGCGACACTCCGTGCCGGGGACAAGTCGAACATCAATGACACTTCGTGCCGAGGACAAGTCAATCAACGACACTCCATGCCGGGGACAAGTCAAACAGCCGGGGACAAGTTGAACAGCGACACTCCGTGCCGGGGACAAGTCGATCAGCGACACTCCGTGCCGGGGACAAGTCGAACATCAGCGACACTCCGTGCCGGGGACAAGTCGATCAGCGACACTCCGTGCCGGGGACAATTCGAACAGCAACACTCCATGCCGAGGACAAGTCGATCAGCGACACTCCGTGCCGGGGACAAGTCGAACAGTGACACTCCGTGCTGGGGACAAGTCGAACAACCAGCAACACTCCGTGCCGGGGACAAGTTGATCAGCGACACTCCGTGCCGGGGACAAGTTGAACAACCAGCGACACTAAGTGTCGTCGACCGTCCATGTCGTAAAAAGGGCAGTGCAGGCTTCCTACAAAGAGGGAACCAAATCACTCCGGGCCAGGGAAACGTCTACCACGGACACTCCGTCTTGGAGACGCGTCAAGTGTCGACCGTCCATGTCGTAAAAAAGGCAGTACAGGCTTCCTATAAAGAGGGAACCAAATCACTCCGGGCCAGGAAAATGTTTACCACGGACACTCCGTCTCGGAGACGCGTCAAGCGTCGACCACCCATGTCGTAAAAAGGGCAGTGCAGGTTTCCTACAAAGCGGGAACCAAATCGCTCCGGGCCAGGGAAACGTCTACCACGGACACTCCGCCTCGAAGACGCAAGTGTCGACCGTCCATGTCGTAAAAAGGGCAGTGCATCCCAAAAGGTGGGAACCAAAGCAAGTCGCCTCCACGCGAAAGAAGATCCATCAATTTCATTCACATGAGCCACATATGTGGTGTGCATGTATTGATGGGGGGCACTTTGTTGGGGTCAAAATTGCACCCCGGTTGACCAAGTCAAAGTCAAGGTCAACCCCAAGCCAGGTGGGCCCAAACCCATATCAAGTGGGCTCATACCCGAGTCGAGCCCGAACATGAAGCGGCCGGCCTCCCCCATGCTGAAATAAAAAATCATGTAATAAATAATTTTGATGTAATTTTTTATACATGAATGGGCATAAAGCCAAATTTTTGTAAAGCACATGGCTTATGTGCAAAAAGAAATAGCACATGAGACATGGGATGGGCAAAATGCCATTTTGTAAAGCCCAAGGACCTATATGTAAATGTGTAAATCTATATAAGGCAACATGATGATGAATAAAAGAGACACTTTTTTCATTCCTCTCAAAAAGGAAAGGGTTTTTGTTCCTCATTCTCCTTCCTCAAGTTTCTAAACCTTCTTCTTTTTTTGAATTAAATCAAGAGTTTTACTCTTCCTTTTCCAAAACTAAATAGCTTTTCACCACAAAACCCACAAAGGGGAACTCAGATCTTCCATTAGATCTCAAAAAGGAGAGATTTTTAAAATCTCATACTTCTTGTTTTTCAAGATCCGGCCAACAAAGGAGGAAGAAGGAGACCCACTTCCAAGAACCCTATTTTGGGGGAGATCCAGGGCTCAAGGGAGAAGCCCTTCTCATCAGCTTCAAAATATCTTAGGAGTTCAACTCTTCAAAAACATATATACATATATATATATATAATAATAATAAATATTTCCTTTCGGGAGCACAGCTCTCAGTGCAGGGACCAAGTCCCTTCTGCTGCTGGCGCCCCAACGCCCGCGTGCCAGGCACGTGGGGCGCTGGCGCTCTGGCGCCCAGCGCCCGCGTGCCAGGCACGTGGGGCACTGGCGCTCTGGCGCACAGCGCCCGCGTTCCAGGCACGTAGAGGGCTGGCGCTCAGCGCATAGCGCCCTACGCCCATGTGCCAAGCACGTGAGGCGCTGCGCCCAGCGCCTGCTTGCAGCGCACGTGAGGCGCTGGCCCCCATGCGTCCTTTGGACACTTCTTCCCTTTCTTATATATATGTATATATGTATATAATAAGATACACACACTCCACGACACTGTCTCTGTTAGAAAAAAATTTCTAACGAGGCGCTGCCCCGCATCCCGTAAGGGGGCTGCTAGCCCCCTTGACCCCCAACCCGCTATCCGGGTAGCGGGACCCCTGTAAAAACTCTGCGGGGCCCCCGATATATCCAAACCCCTTCAAAACACAACGCTGCACATTGAGTTCGTATGACCTGTTTGACCCGTCAATCGGAGGTTCTCTTGCTCCAAAGGCGAGGGGTAATTAACAGCGGCTTAGTCCGCGGCTGCCGGAGATTCAGATCCCCATAATCAATAAACCCCAGCCTACCCTAAACAGGGGGAATCTGTAATGCGCCTAACAAGCGTACGTGCATTCCCATCTCAATGGGGTGACGAAACACCCTACAGTCCTATAAAGTTTATAAACTTTATCAAAAGAATAGTTAACATTCTAATCGAGCGCGCTATCAATTCATTGATATTCACGACCACGATTAGAGATTAGATTAACAATTGTTTTGGTAAAGTCTAGACATGAACGGAGATCCATGTCAAGGTAGGGGTTAAGAGTGGGAACCCTTTTCCCTCCAGAAACCCTAATCTACATGCATTATTGTCGATCTAGTTTTAAATCTATTAAAGAATAAGAGGAGTAATCTTTAATTAATCATCCATGACTACTAAATCTTAATGAACCCTACAAGCCCCATTCTAATATAAAATCTACATCCGTAGTTAATCTAGATCTATATTCTACATCCGTATTTAACGTAGATCTAAAAACTATTTCCACTATTCATTATTTTTCCTCTTTTCCTAATCAACACGCCTAAAGTAAGATTAAAAGATTCAACGTTTCCCTAAGGACGACCCGTACTCATCTCGGTCTAGCTACACGCGACACCGTTATTAATTGTGGTTAACTACTACACACACTTAAAAACATCATCAATCAAATGGCGCCGTTGCCGGGGATACATGCGTAATTATTTATTCTTACTATTTGTGTTGAATTCTTATTCGATCAATATCATAAATAAAACAAAACTACAAATTTTATATTTAACGATTATTGTGTGAATTTTGCAAGGTGATCTGGAGTCACAGACTTGAGGAAACAGAGATTCAGAAACATTCATCAAGATCCAGAGGAACAAAGGAGGCCACGTAGCAAAACTTTTCACCGGATCTCCCGAGTCGGCGGCGGAACCGCGGCAAGAAGAGCCAATTGAGGGCGGAACCACGACTTTCTAGAGGAATTAGGGTTGCAAACTTCTCTGGTATCTTTTATATATCCTTCTCTCTCCTCTGAAATCCAATAAAATATCTTTTTTGCAGGATTCTTTGCAAAATATCGCCGCGCAAAAATCTTTTTGCAAGTTTTGTTTTGCGGTTTGTTTTTGCATATATTAATACAGACATTAAGGGGCAAAAACCAAATTCAGATTAGGTAGGGATTTCATCACCCTTCCCAGGCCCCACAAATCATAAAACGAGCATCCGCATCAACCCTACATTAATTAAAAAAATATTTGGACAAGACTTTAAGGACCGTCGCGCTCAAATAGGACAGAGGAAGGTCGTGGGTAATTTATCACTTATCCGCATTACTTTTGTGGCGTGTAGGCAAGTGTGTCTAAGGTAAGTGGTTACATAATTAGGCCCGCTATTTTCAGTGATTCGTATAGCGGATACCTCCCACTTACCTGGTACTTACCTGGCCACAAGAGTAGTAAAGAGGTGGTAGAGAATTGATCCTGCGGCGTGTCCTTTGGAAGCCTAGGAGCGGTCTAGAGACTTGACCTAGGTAACATTAGTTCTAGGGTTGTTTGTGCATTTTTGTGTAATTTGTCTTGAGTCCCATTTTTTCAAAAACAAACCAATTTTAAATTACACACACGCTGCCACTTGCGCTAAAACCGTTTTAGTGCATGTTCGGCTAGACACGGGATTCTAGTGCCCGTATTGTCCGCGTTTCGGCTATCGACTCCAAAGTCGGTGCTTCTTCATCTTCTTTTCCCCCACCACCCACCATATCGACCGAGATGGACGGTACTCCATCAGATTATAACACCACCCTGCCACCGCCCGTAGGTGCACAAAATCCACCGCGCATTTCTCTCCAAGAGAGATGCTATCCTATACGCGGTCCACTTCCTACCTGTCTATCCATTCCACCAGCCAACGGGGATAATTTTGAAATTAAACCCCACTACATCAACCTGTTGCCAAATTTCACGGGATCGATTCTGAAGACACATACGTTTTTATCACCAAATTCAAAAACGTATGCACAATGATGGGTACTTCACAACTGTCCGTGGATATTATGCGCTTGCGTCTTCTCCCGTTCACTTTGTGCGACTTGGCAAAAAAATAGCTTTATAATACTTCCGGACACTCTATTACCAATTGGGATGAATTCGTGATAGCATTCCTTAAAAAAATTTACCCCAATCATAAGACCGCCCGTGTTCGGTGCGAAATCAACCAGTTTACCCAGCTTCCCAATGAACCATTTTGGAAGTGCTTTGAACGGTTTAAGAATCTTCTTGTTTAATGTCCTCATCATGGAATACATAGATGGGATCTGTGCCGAATTATATATGAGGGCATTAATCCAGTGACAAAGCAGATGCTTGAAACCATGTGTCAATGCAATTTCATGTCCAAAGACGATGGTGAAGCCTGAAAATACTTTGCAAGTGGGAAATTATTAGACCACTTTCTAGAGGAGGTATCCATCAGCTCGATGTTTCCATAGCAGTCAAAGCCGAAATGGCAGTAATACAAAAGAAACTCGAGGGTATGGAGAACAAATTCTCATCAATCTCTCTAAACCAAGTTACGCTTCCTAAGACTGTATGTGGTTGCTGTTCCAATCCATCACATCTGACGGAAGAATGTCCTTCAAATGCACTGTTTCAAGGTCAAGAACACACTAATGCTACTTTTCAGCAGCGACCTAGAAACGATCCTTATTCTTCCACATACAATCAGGGGTGGAGGAATCATCCTAAATTTGTTTGGAACCAAAACCAAAACCAAAATCAAAACCAGTTCCAAAGCAATTATCAAAGACCTCCTCCACAGCAACAGCAACCACCACCACAGAGTCAGCACCCCTTTCAATCGCAACCTTTTCAAAACCCGGCCAATAATTCTTTCCAAACGACCAGGAATGAAAACTCATCTGCACTCGAACGAAGCGTGAATATATTTATTAAACATTCTATGCAATCGACGGAAGAAATAAAGTCTTCTATCCGATCTTTAACACATACCACCAACTCCCACGGTGAGAGTATAAAATCGATAGAAGCACAACTTGCATAAATAAATGCCGCGATGAGTGCGAGAGAAAAAGGGAAACTTCTATCTCAACCCCTACGGAATCCTGGCCACTCACAAAGTTATAATGTGAGTGCCGTTACAACGTTGAGATCGGGAAGAGTGTTGAACAATCAAATGGGTGAACAAATTGATGATGAAGAATCGAAACCCCGGCTTCTACTTCTTGCCCTACTTCATTTAGTCTCCCACCTTCTTCCGAGCCTATTCTCCATTTTCCCCAAGGCTCGAACACTCCACCCACTTTCTCGAATCTATCTAAAACGATCCCCACTCCAATTCTAGGATCCATTCCATCCCCATAACCCTCTCCAATGTTGGACCTAACCCTTATTGATAAAGCACCTTATTCAAACAGGTTAAGGGGCAACAGACCAAGTCCACAAATGGAGAAGATTATGGAAATTTTTAAGCAAGTTAACATAAACATTCCTCTCCTAGATGCTATTTAACAAGTTCCGTCTTATGTGAAAATCCTAAAGGACTTGTGCACTAGGAAGAGAAAAATTCAAGTACCTAAAAAAGTTTTCCTTGCGAGTAATGTGAGCACTGCTTTTACACAACAACTACCTAAGAAACGAAAGGACCCAGAAAGTCCTACAATCTCTATTTCTATTGGGGGTAAGAATATCAATCGTGCTCTACTCAATTTAGGTGCTAGTGCTAACTTGCTTCCGTATTCTGTTTATGAGCAATTAGGGATCGGAGAGTTAAAATCGGCGCACTATACTCTTCAGATGGCCGATCGATCTATCACCCAACCTAGGGGTGAGCTAGAGGATGTTTTAATCAAAGTTGGGGAATTCATATGCCCTGTGGAATTCATCGTTATAGATACACAACCTATAGCGAACCCACGAAACCAAATTCTAGTGATTTTATGTCGACCTTTTCTTGCGACTTCCAACGCGATAATCAATTGTCGAAACGGCTTTGTGACCCTATCCTTCGGGAAGAAGTCAATTGAGCTTAACATTTACAAGTTGGGAAGTGAACCCTCCGAACCCTATATTCGAGTATTTTCTGTCGAAGTGATAAATGCCGACATCAACGAATTTGAACAGCTTTACGATACTGATCTCGACTCCGCTATTACGTTGTTGTCTGGGTCAGCATGTGAACCTGTTATAGAGTCAGAGTATCATCCCGTTCTTTCCGATGAGATTATTATTCAGGATATCGATGAAAGCTTCGAGGAAATCTTCGCTGATGAACTCGCATTCTTAGAAGACATGAGCGTTGTGATGAATCAACCCCAACCTAAAGAAGTTGAACCGCCACATCTTCTTCTTATCAAAAACAAGAATGCTAATAACCCACCATCCCTGTTTCGTCTCTACAAACCGAGACGTAAACCTTTTCCGTTACACCTCTTATCTCATCTCCACTTCTTCACGTCAATAAGTAACATGGTCTCTTACCAACCGGTGCGTTACATTGATAAATTTTTTGAATGGTTGGTGTTGGCTTTTGGTCTTTGTAAGGCTTTACTTTGACCAATAACTTTAACCCCCAATAATTTTAAATGCTTAATACTATTTTACTCAATTTAGGGGGGGAGAAAAATATTTTGGCTCTTGAAAATAAGTTTTTACAAAATTACGAGTGTTCCCGCCAAAAAAAAATTTCTGCGCAAAAGAGCCCAAGGTATCAAATGGCAGCGATACGTTAAAAAAATGTGAACCAGTATTTTCCGGGCTGTATTTTGACAAACTTCCGAATGTGAAACAGCTAAATTCTGATGGCATCGAAAGTGTCTCGAAAAATCCTTCAATTTGATATATTATGGGCCTCATAATTCATCCGGGATCAAAAGTTATGAGGTATCACGTGCCCACACGTGACCGGGCATCACATGCAGACACGTGACCATTTACAGGCAAAACCTGTAGGCACTGAATAAAATAAATAATTGGAAATAATTAATTGGTGGGGTCACGTGCCAACACGTGATAGGCTCTTAAACCCTCTGAAACAATAGAATTAAATTCTAATTAAATAATTAATCAGTGGGGTCACATGCCAACACGTGATGGGTTTCTGAGCCCTCTAAACCAATAGAATTAAATTCTAATTAATTGGTCAATCAGTGGGGTCACGTGCTAACACGTGATAGGCTCTTAAACCTTCTGAATTGATAGAATTAAATTCTAATTAAGGGAAATTAAAAACCCTAGTTGGAAAAATATTTCCCTAGATCTTTCCAAACAAAAAGATTGTGCTCTGTAAAGTGGAGCACCGTTGGATTAAAAATCCAATGGTGATTAAAAATCACCAATTTATAGAAAGATTCTATACAAGAAAAGATTTCCCTAAAATTTGCCAGGAATAACAGATAAAAGATCTTCTGGATTAAAAATCCAATGGTGAATAAAATTCACTGAGTGATCTAAAAGATCATGTTGGTTACAAAATCAATTAAAATCTTTCAATGAAAAATTGACTAAACAAACTGATTCTTTTTTTCTTCCATAAATAGGAGCCAAGAAGAGAAGAGGAAGGATTCTTTTTTTTTAGGGAGGAAGAAAGAAAAACAACAGAGAGAGAATAAAAAAGAAAAGGGAATTTAATTCTCTAGAGAGAAAAGAAGGTCTCTTGAGAAGAGAAAGAAACCCTAGGTGAGAAAAGGGAAAGAGATCTAAGCTCCATAAAACAAAAGAGAATTTAATTCTCAAATTAAGAGTTTAACTCTTCTGAATAAGAACTTAGTTCTTCCTTTGGTTGAAGATCTGCAGAAGCAGATCTCCCCACAAGTTGATAATTTAATTTTCATCGGGTAGATTCTGCCATGCAGATCCAAAACTTAGAGGGAGAATTGAGTTAAACGAATTTAATTCCCCCAAATTCATTGGAATTTAATTCCTCCAAATGAAACTAGGGTTTAACCCTACATAAGAATTTAATTCTTCCAAATTCATAGGAATTTAATTCCTCCAAATGAAACTAGGGTTTAACCCTATATAAGAATTTAATTCTTCCAAATTCATAAGAATTTAATTCCTCCAAATGAAACTAGGGTTTAACCCTTGATAAGAATTTAATTTTTAAAACAAAAGACTTGAAGCTCTCCATGCACGTAAAGATTAAGTACCCAACATGATCACGTGGTAACACGTGACCCTTCATCCCAACGAACAAAAAAGAATGAATGAAGCAATGCCTCACGTGCTCCCGCGTGACCCTCAAAATAAAAGAGAACAAAGCCAATGGCAGTACTGATCTAGGGCGCCTCACGTGTCCCCACGTGACCCCTGACAAACACGCTTTTCAAAAGAATAAAATAGGGGAAGACAGAGGAATGGATGCCCAACGCAGAGGCATTGTCACGTGTCCACACGTGATGATTCCAAAGATTAAAAGTGTTTAACACTTATTTGAATATTCTGAGAACAAAATAAAGGAAGTCTGGCCCCATCTTCGGATGCCTCACGTGACCCCACGTGACCAATTCAATTTTAGTGTTTAACACTACTTTAAGCGCTTTGTCCTTAGTGTTTAACACTATTTTCAGCACATCACGTGGGAGCACGTGATCGCCAAGTATCCTCTAGTGTTTAACACTATTCTAAAGCCAAGCTTAGCCCAAATTGACTAAGTTTTCCAGAGGCAGGTCTCCCCTTCAACTGAACCTCAAAATTGATCAATTCATATGATATGCAAAGTAAAGCCCAGAGCTATAGTGAATGGTTAGTGCTCAGCCAAAGACAAAATGTTGTCAAAGCCCCCAAATCCCCTGTTTAGCATTGCTAAATAATGGGAGGGCTGATCCCAGACAAATGTTCAACAGTTCAACAAAGGGCCAACATTTTAAACTTAATTGGACTTAGCCCAAGTTGGCCATAAGTCCTGAATTCAGATTTAACTGAGCCAATGTGCTCATAATCGAATTAATTGATCTTATTCCTAAATTGGACTACAGATCCCCCCAATCAACTTTGGTTCAAGAGTTCATCTCTTCACTCCTTTGATATCTGTCGTTGTAATCCTTCAACGTCTTCAGAGAGGTGACGGGTCCCGACAACCATACATTTCATAGACTATGACGTTTTTAAACTGGACAGTGGGGTCCTTAAGACCACGGACTATGATGTCCTTAATCTCGGACTGTGGGGTCCCTTTAAACCCACGGACTATGATGTCCTCAACCTCGGACTGTGGGGTCCCTTTAAACCCACGGACTATGATTTCCTTAACCTCGGACTGTGGGGTCCTTAAGCCCATGGACTATGATGTCCTTAACCTTTAAAGACTATGATGTCTTTAAACTGGACCACCATGTCCTTAAACTGGTAATCGACCGCAATGTCCCTAAACTAAACAATAGAGCCCAAATGCTCTTTTGTTGGATCTAAATGATCCCGTTAAATTGATCTTAGTCTAAAATTAGACTAACGTATCCTTAACTAACGTTTAAGTTGATCTTAGTCTCAAATGAGACTAACGTATCCTTAAACCCAACCCCAAACCTAAATCTAAGAAGATACGGATTTGGACTAATCCACGCCCTACAGGCGACAACATAAATTAGTCTCCGTATACAATCCACGGGCAACCAAAAACAAAACAAACACACACGACACGAAGTGACCATCTGGAGAAGGAGAAAGTGGTTACCGCGATGCGGTAGCGTAATTAACTGCAGGGGTTTGCGCCTGCAGGGAAGAGCGTCCCCACAATCAAAAAACCCTTCAAATGAGGGGGAATCTGACAAGGTCTGCTACATCGGCCGCATCCGTTTAAACCTTCGATACATGGTGTCATAAATCAACCTGGAATCTTCGGAGAGGTGGACGGATAGCACTAATTAGCATCTGCCCCGAAATTCAGGCAAGACGGACCTATGCGGTCGCGTCTCCGTGTTTCGGCGGGGAACAGATTCTGGAACGCCCGGTGGGACCTCTTCCTCTTTCCACTCCACACTTCGTGTATCGTGTTTCGCGAACAAGTCGCGGTTTGCTATGGTTGCATCTGGATTCGAGGTACTAAGATTTGGTGTCTTGCTCCCGTGTAGATCAATGGCTTCCAACTGCACAAACTGCAACAACGGTAATAACTCCCACTCCGTCCTTGCTGGAGGAGTGACCTATGGGCCTCAAGCGGCCTCCGTTTTTACGATGCCAGTGGAACAGGTGACGCAAGCCACCACTAGGTTGTTCTTTGGGACCAAGCTCCTACCCATGAGCTTCAAAACTCCAATGCCATCTCAGGAAGCTCCAAAGAAGTCGGTCTTTGATCGGCTTGCAACCACCACGGCCCCTCTCAGCGAGTCGTCCAACTCCAGCGCCTCAGTCTTTAACAGATTGGGCCGAAGCTCCAATGGACCCGTGAAGAAGCCCACAATTCCTGAAGAGGTTATCCCAAAACGGATAGCCATTCCTACTCTTGAAGTCCCCAAGGAGGCTTCTCCTATTAAGGAGTCGGTCTTTGCAAGATTGGCTGTTTCGGCTATCGCTCCAAACAAAGTCACCAAGACTGCTCCTGTTCAAAAGTCTGCCTTCGATAGGTTGGCCATCCCCTCTCAGCG
This sequence comes from Agapanthus africanus, assembly GCA_030015575.1. Classification (NCBI taxonomy): domain Eukaryota; kingdom Viridiplantae; phylum Streptophyta; class Magnoliopsida; order Asparagales; family Amaryllidaceae; genus Agapanthus; species Agapanthus africanus. The sequence continues at coordinate 848,669,754 of CM057338.1, read as the reverse complement.
GACGTCGGTTTTCGACAAGATAACGACGACGACAGCCCCTTATCAGAGCAAGGGGCATGACGAATCCACCCCCATAACTGAGCCGGTCCCGTCAGCACGACATGCGCGCCGTCGTCACTGGCGCCGAGTAAGGAAGGCTGGGGGCAGCTCTATTTCTGGACTGACTCCGCCAGCTCCAACGGTGGAAGTTGATGTTGTTGTTCCAAATGGGAATAACTTTGAACTACTTAACAGGGTGCGTAAGAATTCGCCAACTTCCGTGCTAAAAAGTCTCCTCCGCCTGTTGAAAAGATCACAAAGGCAAAGCCGGAACAGCCCCCTCAGCAGCTGTCCTCTAAAATTTACAAGGTTTGGAGACAGGTCTAAAACTCGGTGATCACTCAAGACTACTCCCGCCGATCGAAAAAGATGAAAGTTCGGCAAGAGAAGGACCACCCTGTCGTACCGCAGAAGGTGTCGTCTACCTGGGTGCCCGCTGGGACGGCTCCTTCAGCCTCGACCACTCACAAGAGGAGAAAGCTAGAGAAAATCCCGGTGTCTGCGACAAATGTCAAGGGCACTGAGCCTAAACGCCCATAGTCTGGGGGCATGGTGGTGCATACCGTCTATATGGCATCCGGAAAAGAGGATAGCCGTATCTTCACAGATCATCGACCGCTTACGCGATCAGTGACTAAGGCTCAGGAGCAACAACAACAAAAGCTCCAAGAGATGCTAACTGCCATGGCCGCACTTACGGGACCGAAAGAAACCCCAGAAATTTCATCGGAGCAACGTCAAGAACAAGAAACTGATACTGAGTTCCTCCGCAGAATCCTAGAAAAGAAGGACAAAGAGGCAGCAGAACAAGCTGCCAACATAAAACGAATGGTGTTATTATTCCAAGACATGGTCGGGACGATGTTACAACCGGATCCTCCAGCTGAAAATCCTCCGATTATCCTCGAAGACGACCGAGCGGAGACATCAAACCCTTTTCCGGCTTGTTCAGCAGCCAAGTAGGAGACCATCTCAAAAGCCGCCCTGGATGATTACATCGCTCAGCAGATACGAGCTCATCAGGCGAACGAAGTGGACGGCCAAATTGTTAAGACTATACGACCATATCCGGGTTGGTATGACCAAATAAAGTACCCGCCGGGATACACGATCCCCAAATTCCACGTATATAAGGGGACTGGAAATCCGCATCAGCATGTCACTCAATTTAGGGCTCTGTGCGGCAACACTAGAAATGACGATAAGCTACTGCTTCGCCAATTCGTTGGCAGCTTGTCGGAGACGGCATTCGAGTGGTATTCGGAACTCCCGAATGACTCTTTCGAGACGTTTGCAGAAATAGAGTTGCTATTCACCCAGCGTTTCGCAAGCGCTAGCGAACGCACCCCAATCACGGCATTGATCAATGCCAGGGTGAAGCCTGGAGAAACTTGGGTCCAATACACGATACGATGGCGGAATTTGTGGTCGAAGTGTGAGCAGCGCATCGAAGAGGCTCCTGCGGTAGACATGTTCATGGGTACTCTTGACCCTGAAGCAACCATTTGACAAACTGGCCCAAATGGACCAGATGGGTCATAGACCGTCTTCTTCAAAACTGGAATCTCGGAACGAAAGGGGTAAAGGGAAAGCTATCTTCGTTGCCAATGCTCAACAACAACCGAGTGGCCCGAGACCGGTTGTTCACCAAGGCAACAAGCGGCAATCCCTCGATGAGAAGTTAAGACGTTCTTACTCATTTCCCCGGGATAAAACAAGGAAACTGTTTGAACTGGCAGTGCGCAATGGGCTCATTACTTTACCGGAGTCGAGACACCCACCGCGACCGAATGACGTCAACGATCCTAATTACCGCTCCTACCACCGAGTATTGGGCCATCCGATCGAAGACTGCTACGTTTTCAAAAACTGGGTTGAAGACCAATACCAACAAGGCAAGTTCGCGCTATCTGAAAATTGGAAGGTGAATCCGCCACAACAGCACACACCTAAAAGGGTGGACACACCGAGGGCATCGTGCTCTTTTATAGAAGAAGCTCCATGGAAGGTCGCTCTTTCAGCCAAAACAAAAAGAATGCTGAAGGATCTTCACACGTGCCCAGCAATCAGGTGGAAAAGCCTGCTAGAGCCTGAGATCATTGAGGGAATGCTGAAACCACACCCAACATTGGGAGTTAATAGTGATGGTGGATAAAACATTCAGGCCCAGCCGTCAAAGTCTCCGAAGAAAAAGAAGAAGACCAAAAAACCCGCGCAGTTTGATGACAAGCGCACGGATCTGCAAAAGCATATTGACGCGCTGGAGGAATATAACCAGAAGACGCGGACCCCGGTCACACTCCAAGAATTTCTCAACAATATCCTTGAGAGCGGAGATAACGACAATAACGACGGGGATGACTCGTCAGAAGAATCTGAGGACTATATGGTAAGTTGCCACATGATCTCACATTCGACGTTAACTAATGAAGAAGCTCACTTGGCGATAGAAGACAGCATAAAAGAGATGGGGGCAGGATCGAAGCCAAAACCCTTAGAACCATCTGACGAGATGATCGACTTTCTACTGAACGAAGCCCATCAGAAAAGCAAAGCCAATCGAGAGTGCGAACTGGCTATATTCAAAAAAGCCAAACACCGACGACTGGATGAAAAGGTCGAGGCACCCCAACCGGATCGAAGCATCCCTATCGCCAGCAAAAGCAAGCTTAAAGTAAGGAAACGATTCGCTAGGGCCCTGTCGATAGGAATGAAGTTGCCCTCTTTCAGAGGAAATTCTCCTGGCAGTATACGTCTTGATGAAGCGGACATACATCCTAACTTCTGCTTATACCATCAGAGGATTGCACACCCTACCGAGGAGTGCATAGCCTTTAAAAACTGGTGGCAGGGATATGTTGTCCACTGACAACGCGTTCAATGAATGAAGCGCAAGGCTCATCGGGAACACAAAAGCATGACAGATGAGCGCAAAAGAGCTGCTGGCAACTGTCACATAGTCGACACCAAGGAATCGCGAGTTATCACCTTTGGAAGCGACTCTGACAAAGAAATCGCCCTCAGCCCTCTCTTCAAGGAATCCACCTCCGACACAAAAGATGCGAAGATTTGCGAGAAAATCTAGCTACGTAATCGTACGTTGCCCGAAAAATCTCGGACCTATGAACAAATGACCGAAACATCGTTAAACTACTACAAACCGCGGTGTCCCCAGGCTGACGTGGTAAAAAAAACGGTACACCCACAAGAGAGATGGGCACGGATGAAAACCCGAAAAGGCTCTGTGAGTAAAAACAGCAAGGCTACTGGCAAGTTTTGTGAAAACCCGAAAGGGCGCAATCTCGTTAAAAGACACTTGCAAGGTCCTCTCGACCTTGTAAGGAGAAACCACCTGCGTGAGATCCTTATGACTCACAAGGGAGCAACACACTTAGGAATCCCCACGATTCCTAAGGAGAAAACACACTTACGAGATCCTCATGACTCGTAAGGAGAATTCCCCTTTGAGACCCTCAAGGCTCACAGGGTTCAAAAGCCTTAAGCTACAGGGATCTAAACATGTTCTTAAGCCATCACAATCTCCAATGCTGCCCTAAAGCGGTTCAATGTTGACCCTTGTATACAATCCATGGGCACGAATAAACATTTCCCTAACAGAGTCCCACCAGCGACTAGGGATATGTTCACACGTTGAATAAACACTTGTAGGTCCTCTCGATTTGCAGGGAGAAAACACTCTTGTAAGATCCTTACGACTTATAAGAGAACACACACTTAGGAATCCTCATGATTCCTAAGGAGAAAACGCACCTACGAGATCCTCACGACTCGTAGGGAGAAACACCTTGATGAGACCCTAAAGGCTCATAAAGTCAAAAGCCTTAGTCGACGGGATCCTAACGCTGTTTGCTAAGCCACCTTTGTTCGACATCGACAGAGGCAAATGATGATTCGCTCCTGTCAATATCCCAATTGTAGCGATGTTGATGCTTAAATCGGTATCAAATTCCAAGTCCTTTCATGGCAAATGATGATTCGCTCTTGGCAATATTCCAGTTGCAGCGATGCTGATGCTGAGATTGGCACCAGATTCCAAGTTCCACACTCGCGATAAATAATCAGCGATCCAAAAATGCATATGAAATAGCCGAAGTGATGGGGCAACTTGCAACGAAATCAACAAGTAAAAATGTATGCATACAAAAACAGCCGAAATGATTGGGTAACTCGCAATAAAAAGCAGCGAGTAAAAAGAAAAATAGCCGAAATGATTGGGCACCGCGAAAAATAGCCGACATGATTGGGCAATCGCAATTTTCACGATGTAAAAAGCTGAAATGATAGAGTATCGCGGAAAGAATTAAAAAAAATGAAAGAATGAACATTTTGCCCTACAGGTGAGATCACATCGATCCCTGTATACAATCCAGGGGCACAAACAAAGAAGGGAACCATATCGTCCCACCAGGCTTCATCGAAGCGAAGCCAAATCTCAATGGTTCATAGACAACCTAGAGACAATCTCGGCATTCATCGCAATATTGCAGACACAATGTCAACAAACGAAACGAAAGAAGATCCCTAGCTTCAGGGTCTTGACATCAACATCGACAATTTAGAGATCAACACCGGCGTTCTTCCTCCCTCCAATCGGATGCATACGCAACACCAACAAACGGAGCCATGGAAAAGTCCCTAGTTCCAAATCTCGACGGTTCACAGACAGCCTAGAGACTACCCCGGAACCATGGCAAAGCCCCCTAGTTCCAAATCTCGACGGATCACAAACAGCCTAGAGATCACCAACGGCGTTTCTCCTTACTCCAGCAGGATGCAGATGCGACGTCAACAAATGACCCCAGGGTCAAAACAACGGAACCATGGCAAAGTCCCCTAGTTCCAAATCTCGACGGTTCACAGACAGCCTAGAGATCACCAACGGGCGTTTCTCCTCACTCCAACCAGATGCAGACGTGACGTCAACAACCGACCTCAGAGTCACGACAAAGTAGAGCTATGGCAAAGTCCCTAGTTCCAAATCTCAATGGCCACATCTACGGCCCGAAGACCAACAATGGTGTGCCTCCTCATTCCAGCAGGACACAGATGCTACACCATCAATCGGAGCCACGGCAAAGTCCTCAGTTCTAAGACTCTACGGTTCACAAACAACTTGGAGTCATCCAGTGACCCCGTCTCGAAATCAAGTCAACTCAAAAACCTCGATTCAGGGAAATTAGCATTCTTGACAAGAGTATCGCGATTCACGTCGACCCACAAGGAAATCAGTGTCTTTGCAGGAATACCTCGATTCGTCTCAACTCCGAGGAAATCAGTGTCCTTGGAAAAAACCTCGATTCAGGGAAATCAGCGTCCTTGACGAGAGCACCTCGATTCGCATCGACCCGCAAAGAAATCAGTGTCTTTGTAGGAATATCTCGATTCGTTTCAACTCCGAAGAAATCAGTGTCCTTGGCAAAAACCTCGATTCAGGGAAATCAGCATCCTTGATGAGAGCAACTTGATTCGCGTCAACCCGCAAAGAAATCAGTGTCTTTGCAGGAATATCTCGATTCGTCTCAACTCCGAGGAAATCAGTATCCTTGGCAATACCTCGATTCAGGGAAATCAGCGTCCTTGGCGAGAGCATCTCGATTCGCGTCGACCCGTAAGGAAATCAATGTCTTTGAAGGAATACCTCGATTCGTTTCAACTCCGAGGAAATCAGTGTCCTTGGCAAAAACCTCGATTCAGGAAAATCAGCATCCTTGGCGAGAGCACCTCGATTCGCATCGACCCGCAAAGAAATCAGTGTCTTTGCAGGAATAGCTCGATTCGTTTCGAACTCCAGGGAAATCAGTGTCCTTGGCAAAAACCTCGATTCAAGGAAATCAGCGTCCTTGACGAGAGCATCTCGATTCGCGTCAGTGTCTTTGCAGGAATATCTCGATTCGTCTCAACTCTGAGGAAATCAGCATCTTTAGAAAAAAACCTCGATTCAGGGAAATCAGCGTCCTTAACGAGAGCATCTTGATTCATGTCGACCCGCAAGGAAATAAGTGTCTTTGCAGGAATACCTCGATTCGTTTCAACTCCAAGGAAATCAGTGTCCTTGGCAAAAACCTCGATTCAGGGAAATCAGCGTCCTTGACGAGAGCACCTCAATTCGCGTCAACCCGCAAAAAAATCAGTGTCTTTGCAGGAATACCTCGATTCGTTTCGACTCCAGGGAAATCAGTGTCCTTGGCAAAACCTCGATTTAGGGAAATCAGCATCCTTGGCGAGAGCACCTCGATTCATATCGACCCGCAAAGAAATCAGTGTCTTTGCAGGAATACCTCGATTCGTTTCGACTCCAGAGAAATCAGTGTCCTTGGCAAAACCTCGATTCAGGGAAATCAGCGTCCTTAGCGAGAGCATCTCGATTCACATCGACCCGCAAGGAAATCAGTGTCTTTGTAGGAATACCTCGATTCGTCTCAACTCCGAGAAAATCAGTGTCCTTGGCAAAAACCTCGATTCAGGAAAATCAGCGTCCTTGACGAGAGCACCTCGATTCGCGTCGGCCCGCAAAGAATTGAGTTTAAGGAATTTAATTCCCCCAAATTCAGAGGAATTTAATTCCTCCAAATGAAACTAGGGTTTAACCCTACATAAGAATTTAATTCTTCCAAATTCATAGGAATTTAATTCCTCCAAATGAAACTAGGGTTTAACCCTATATAAGAATTCAATTCTTCCAAATTCATAAGAATTTAATTCCTCCAAATGAAACTAGGGTTTAACCCTACATAAGAATTTAATTCTTAAAACAAGAGACTTGAAGCTCTCCATGCACGTAAAGATTAAGTACCTAGCATGATCATGTGGTAACACGTGACCCTTCATCCCAACGAACAAAAAGGAATGAATGAGGCAATACCTCATGTGCTCCCGCGTGACCTTCAAAATAAAAGAAAACAAAGCCAAAGGCAGTACTGATCTAGAGCGCCTCACGTGTCCCCACGTGACCCCTGACAAACACCCTTTTCAAAAGAATAAAATAGGGGAAGACAGAGGAATGGATGCCCAACGCAGAGGCATTGTCATGTGTCCACATGTGATGATTCCAAAGATTAAAAGTGTTTAACACTTATTTGAATATTCTGAGAACAAAATAAAGGAAGTCTGGCCCCATCTTCGGATGCCTCACGTGACCCCACGTGACCAATTCAATTTTAGTGTTTAACACTACTTTAAGCGCTTTGTCCTTAGTGTTTAACACTATTTTCAACACATCACGTGGGAGCACGTGATCGCTAAGTATCCTCTAGTGTTTAACACTATTCTAAAGCCAAGCTTAGCCCAAATTGACTAAGTTTTCCAGAAGCAAGTCTCCCCTTCAACTGAACCTCAAAATTGATCAGTTCATATGATATGCAAAGTAAAGCCCAGAGCTATAGTGAATGGTTAGTGCTCAGCCGAAGACAAAATGTTTTCAGAGCCCCTAAACCCCCTGTTTAGCATTGCTAAATAATGGGAGGGCTGAACCCAGACAAATGTACAAGAGTTCAACAAAGGGCCAACATTTCAAACTTAATTGGACTTAGCCCAAGTTGGCCATAAGTCTTCAATTCAGATTTAACTGAGCCAATGTGCTCATAATCGAATTAATTGATCTTAGTCCTAAATTGGACTACAGATTCCCCAATCAACTTTGGTTCAAGGGTACATCTCTTCACTCCTTTGATATCTGTCGTTGTAATCCTTCAACGTCTTCAGAGAGGTGACAACCATACATTTCATAGACTATGACGTATTTAAACTGGACTGTGCGGTCCTTAAGCCCACGGACTATGATGTCCTTAACCTCGGACTGTGGGGTCCCTTTAAACCCATGGACTATGATGTCCTCAACCTCGGACTGTGGGGTCCCTTTAAACCCACGGACTATGATGTCCTTAATCTCGGACTGTGGGGTCCTTAAGCCCATGGACTATGATGTCCTTAACCTTTAAAGACTATGATGTCTTTAAACTGGACCACCATGTCCTTAAACTGGTAATCGACCGCAATGTCCCTAAACTAAACAATAGAGCCCAAATGCTCTTTTGTTGGATCTAAATGATCCCGTTAAGTTGATCTTAGTCTAAAATTAGACTAACGTATCCTTAACTAACGTTTAAGTTGATCTTAGTCTCAAATGAGACTAACGTATCCTTAAACCTAACCCCAAACCCAAATCTAAGAAGATACGGATTTGGACTAATCCACGCCCTACGGGCGACAACATAAATTAGTCTCCGTATACAATCCACGGGCAACCAAAAACAAAACAAACACACACGACACGAAGTGACCATCTGGAGAAGGAGAAAGTGGTTACCGCGATGCGGTAGCGTAATTAACTGCAGGGGCTTGCGCCTGCAGGGAAGAGCGTCCCCACAATCAAAAAACACATCAAATGAGGGGGAATCTGACAAGGTCTGCTACATCGTCCGCATCCGTTTAAACCTTCGATACATGGTGTCATAAATCAACTTGGCATCTTCGGAGAGGTGGACGGATAGCACCAATTAGCATCTGCCCCGAAATTCAGGCAAGACGGACCTACGCGGTCACGTCTCCGTATTTCGGTGGGGAACAACGAGCCAAAAATAAGTTTGGGGGAGAATTTCACTTTCATTATTTCTTGTCCCCTTTGATAACTTTTCCTCCCAAGTCTACAGATTTTGAGATTTAAAAGATGACAACAGTGAGGACACTGCTGCAAACAGGTTTGGGGGAGGTTTGTGCTTATTTACACATTATTTTGCATTATACTTTATATAAGCATAAAAAAAAATTGATAATGGAAGTTAGAAAGTGAAAAAGTGCATATGAAAGATAGGAAAAGTTTAAGAAAAGCAAGAAATTTAGATATTTTCTTAAATTAAACTAGTAATAAGTAGTTATAGGCCATTTGTAGGATTCCTAGGCATACACATGAGGTTCCACAAGGCATCTACCATGCCAAATTCAAAATTTTATGTGCCGAGAAACCCTAACGAAGATCATTAACTAGAGGATAGGCGAAACAAACAAGCAAGCAAACTACTTTGCTACTAAGTGAATGGAAATACAACCTTTGTAGATCCGTTCCTCCACTTCTTTAGCTCCGTGATGACGTCCCTTCGCTGCGATCACCGGGATCCCGGACTCTAGCGATGGTTTCGTCGGAGAAATGAGCGGGCTAGGTCATTGACTTCGATACCGAAGATGATCTGCGTCGAGGCAACTCTAACTCAAGCTCCATCTTCACTTGGTCATGAAACTTGTGAAGATAACACACTCTACTACATGGCAAGTGGTAGAGGATGAAGAAATAGGAAGTGGGTTCACTTTGGAATTGGATTTCTCACTTGGATTCATCACTTAGAATTTTCTAGTAAGCTTTTCTTTTCTTCATGAAGAAGAAGAAGAAGAAAGAAAAAGAAATCTAACAAAAAGAAAATTCAAGTGATATCTATCATATTGCAACCATGGGTTAGATAAACTCATGTAGAGAATAAACTAGGGTTAAGGTAAATGGTTAGGGTTAAGGAATAAAACAAAATGGTAAGACTTTTTCAAAGATGCTAGAAAATTCATGAAGCTTCTTGCACAAAACAAAGAAAGCCACTACCATTTTATTTTTGCCAAAAATGAATAAAGAAAATAAATGAGTAAATCAAACCCTAACCATTAACCTTATCATAGTTTAAAACATACACACACCCAAGTTTGCATGTATCATCAAACATGATACAAACAAGTGCACAAAAATATATCATATATACAATGTGCACAATCTAGTGAGAAAATAATCTTAAGTGAACCAATACTGGTTAATGTAAAGTAATATATCAAATATATAATTATACATTAAATCACTAAATCAACACTTGATTTAATGATCCGGTCATACTGAATATAACGGACTAATATCAAGTGTATCAATGTATCGAATCAACACTTGATTCGGTAACCCGGCTATATCTCATATAACTGTCCAATGATACAAATCGCGAGAATAGAATACAGTATCACATACTGGTATTATTCTCGGTCCCGCGCATATCTCATATGCGCTCCTATTTCGTTTCGCTTGAGCCAGGAAACCTCTGTATAGGACTCTAAAGACTCGTCAATACGCCGGCAGTAGGTGATGATCATATCAAACACCCACAAGCCGCAAGCGGTCTGCTAAACATAACGGCCACCCGGGTATTGAGCGATCAGAAGATCAACGAGCAAGCCCGCTCACACTCCTGTGAATCCAACCAGTAACACTTACCGTACAGTCCGGTCTGTTCATCTGATATGTCGCATATCTCGCCTAGGGGTGGTAAACGTCAGACCCCAATAGCTCGATAAGTCGTGTCGATATGAGGTCTATAATAGTTTGAGAAACTACTGGTAACACTTACCAGTAAATCTCAGCAACCCTGGCCAGGGATTTCCGGTTATAGCCAATCGAACACAGTGCAACATCAACTCCCTATACCGGGAGAGACGAATCCCCTCCTATCGCTCATTGCCTCCATATGATTCGGGACTGTACCCAAAAACCACCGTTTTGCATGCCCTCTTGGACGTGGTAAGGTGGAAATGAAAGCACAGTGGGAATCACACAAGACTCTATGACGATCTCGGGTCAACAGACTACTCTGTACCAGTGTCACCAGAGAACTGCCATCTGATGTGAGGTATAATACCATCTAGGAGTTCTCGGCGAGTCCGTCCAGTGTACCCAGTCTCCACTGACCACCCGTACACCATCTCTGATGTCAAACACCAATGGATATGGGATCATCCATCGCCCATCTGTATGGGTCGAGAAGGTATACGCTAGTCTACTCTGGTATATCGATGCCCCGTCTCGATACACCCACGACTAGGGACCTTGAAGGATGTACTTATGGACTACCATGTCCCCACTAGTATGATCCGCATCATAGTCCAGGTAGTCAAGTACACATCCTAAGGGATTTACCAACATGTAACAGAGAGACAATCGGTGTACACGTTAAGGTAAAGAGCAACCAGATAGCATACTATCATGTCGAGCAAGAAAGTCCTCCCTATATATGTCCAAGCATCCACTACAATATACATCCTATGTATAGTAATGGCCTCTAGGGCATACATATAACTAACAATCTCCCACTTGCACTAGGGCCATCTGATAGCAGTGGTTGTAGTATCTCATACTCAACCATCCCATAAAAGTCTCTCTCTGGGAAAAGGCCGTTGTGAGTGGATCCGCCGTGTTGTCCTCTGAGTCTACTCTCCTTACCTCGATCACCCTGGAGATCAACCATCTCCATGATCAGGTGACACTGCCTTAGAATATGTCTGGATCACTGATAGGACGGACGTTCCTTGGCATAAGCCACAACTCCATTGTCACACAATGGGAGGAACTAAGTTCATCTCATGAACTAATATACACCCAGACAGCCTCTTTGGTAGCATCTTAAGTAGCGATGTATCCAGCGTTTATCGTCTAGTTAGCCACGGTATCTAGCTTGGAACTCTTCCAACATACCGTCCCTTTACTAAGGGTAAAGACAATGCCTGTGACTGACATTCAGTCGTCCTTATCACCCTGGAACCATTCCTATGATTCTCCCCAGGATCAATTGATACCATTTCACTACATCTAGTGAGTATCCTAACATCCAATTAGATCTATCTCATAGATCCAAAACATAGGATTTAGTAGGTATCACATTGATCCTATATGGATAATCCTTGTGATAAGCGGAGATTGACTAAGCGTAGCATAGGAAACTCCTTCCCTATCAAAAGTATGTCATCCACGTACTCTACGAGGATCACCACCATACTCCCTACTACCTTTTTGTATATACAAGGTTCATCTACCATTTTGATGAAGTCAAACTCTTTGACTACCACATCAAAACAGACGTTCCAACTACGCGATACCTGCTTTATCCTATAAAGCAACTTGTGCACGTTTCCGCTGCTCCCACTGTCTACGAAGCCCTCTGGCTGTGTACTTATAGACGCCCTCTTCTAAAACATTATTTAGAAAAGCTGTCATGACACCCAACCACCAGATATCGTAGTCATGGTATGTAGTCGTGGCAAGTAGGATCTGGATGGACTTAAGCATAGGCCCCAGAAAAAGTTTCATTATTAGCCACAACTGGTCTACGATGCAAACCTTTAACAAGTCTAGCTTTGAAAGTCTCAACCTTTCCATGTACACCAAGTAATCTTCTCAAGATATACTTGCTCCTGATGGGGATTTAACCCTTCAGATAAAGCAACCAAAGTCCATACTTTGTTGGTATATAAGGATTCCATCTCAGATCACTAAGCATCCAGCCATTCTTATAGAGTCTTACTCCTGATGGCCAGCTCGAAACTAGTTGGGTCATCATCTCATGATGCAATCCTCACTCCCACTGTCATAGAGAAACCGAAGTATCTCTCAGGTGGGTGAGGAACCCTACTAGATCGGCGGAGAGGCTGAGGTTCGTTGGTAACTATTGAATCCTTTGGTTTTATCAAATCATCTGCTGTAGTTTGTATAGCTGGAACCTTTCCAGTTCTACATTACAGACCTTGCCTCGAGCTTGTCCGGATTTTGCTTTTAGACATAGGCCAGTCAACCCCAAATCTTAACTAGCTTAAGACATAGGCTCTTCCCATACCATATCTCATATGGAGTGGTAGGCTGTGATCTGATTCGAACCTAATTTCAATAGGTATGCAGCTTCTCAAGTGCATAACCCCCAAAAGGAAACAGGTAACTCAGTAGTACTCATCATAGAGCGCACCATATCGAATAGGGTGCAATTGCTCCGCCCCGATATACCATCGTGCTATGGTGTATACGGAGGAGTAATACTGAGAGAGAATCTCATTCTCCTTTAGAATAGTCCAGGAATTCTATGCACAAGTATTCTCCTCCTTGATCTTATCAAAGGACATAATGCTAATACCCGTATTGGTTCTCTACTTCTAACTTATATTCTGTGAATATCTCAAAAGGTTCGGACTTGTGTTTCAACAGGAACATATGACTGAATCTTAAGAGATCATCAGAGAATGTAATGAAGTACAAAGAACCGGTCCTGGCATGTGTAGACGGGGGACCTTACATACATCAACATGTATCAATCCCAAGAGTTTACTAACTCTTTCTCTGTTTCCATTAAACAGAGTTATGGTCATCTTATCTCTGTGACAAGACCAGCAAGTTTCACAAGATGTAAATTCAAACTAATTTAAATATGCATCTATATGTAACTTCAGCTAGTCGGGTCGCATTGATATGACCTAGTCTACAATGCCTTAAGAAGGATTCGTTTATTTCTGAACTCTTCCTCTTGTGTGTGTTCTGTATACTAAGAACTGTAGTTTGATTTAGAACGTCAATGCTTTTAGTTAACGTGCCTGAACCGATCAACTTTTGATATAGGAAATGTTCAAACATTATCCAACAATACAAAAATATATCCTTTCTTTACGAATAAAGAGACTGATATGATTTTGTATATCAGGCTCGGTATCTAATAACATTTGTTCAGAATCAATGTATTCTGGTAATACAGGGTGACAGTGACCAACAGACTTGGCTGCAACACTTGCACCATTTTCTGTCTCATGAAACTTATCACCCGTTCTCAGTTCTTTACCTTTCTGTAGCCCATGTAACAGATTACATATGCGGGATCCTGATCCGGTATCTCATACCCAGGACGTAAAGGACATTGAGAAACAGCTCTTTATAATGAACACACCCGAAGATGATGCATCAGCATGTACTTTCTTCGTTTGGGCGGCACGGGAATTCTGGTAATCCCCAATTTCCTGCTCTGTCTTATAACAATTATAAGTTGGAGCGGAACCAACGTTCCCCAGCTCTGTATAACAAGCGGGTTCGGTCAATACATTCGTATTATTATCTTGATTAAGGCGTGATATGGTCGCTACCTGGAGAGAGAGAGAAGAAAACACTCAGCGTATGCTCTTGCAAGATCAGATTGGTTATTATTTTATCTAATCAGGATGGCTCCCACTGTTTTTTATCAAATCTTCCTTCAAACCCTAAAAGGAAAGACTAGCCGGGATTAATTACACGCTACAAGTTCGCCAATCTTTCAGCCAGGCCAGTGTCGGTACTTTGAGGGAGGTCCCCCGTGCTTTCGCACGAACCTAATTATAGTAAACCTCGTTTTCCCAGAGGCGTAACCTCGTTAACACCTTTCTAGACACCTACTTGATCGGCTAATTGTAATGTGTAAAACTCTCCCAGGAGTAACTCTTACTCGCAGCGGGTATCGGGATCCAACTATCTCATAGAAGGTATGCAATCTCATTGCAAATTTTAGCACTTGAAATTCCCGATAATTTTGCCCCTAGCACACTATGACCTTGACGGAGGTCAACAAACCATAGGCTACTAGTCAAGTTCAACCCGTCATTTCTTGATTGAATCAAACCCACCCGCACGACCCTTGACGGAGGTCAACAAGGTCGCACGACTACCCTAATCCAATCTGCATCATATGCATAAGCAGATAAATACTAGTTAGCTACCGCACACTACGCCTTGGCGGAGGTCAACAAACGTAGCACGAATACTAAGTAGGACTTATCTGAAATGACGGAGGGCTACGACAGGTTTTTCTGAAAACCTATTGCGTAATGAACTTGATATCGTTGTAGAATCAAATGATTTTAAAATGGAGTGTTTTTTAGGCTTTTCTAGTTTTGCTAAAGGGGTCACTCCCGGTGAAGGGATCGTCGGCCCTTTCCTCGTCGAATGAGGTGCGGAATATATCATATATATCACTGTGCAAAGCAGAAACTATAGAAGCAATCAAAAGACAAACCAAGTGTGTATCATTTGCCAGTTATTGCTAAAGGGGTCACTCCCGGTGAAGGGATCGCCGGCCCTTTCCTCATCGAATAAGGTGCAGGATGTTCTTCAAAGAACACCGCGATGCAAAGCAAGAACTGTAGCTACCTGTTTTTGAGAAATTCGATTCCACAACATCTTTTAGGTTTCTTTTCTTTCATTAATCATATTAATGAAGTCCCATCATTTAAGTCACCTAAACATCACAGATAAATACGACGTACACTTATGCCATCCGTGTTCGCCTCGATGTCCCCTCGTGCACCGTTAGGTTAGGTGACTAACGGCAGAGCGGGGCAGGGCTAACGCGGGTGTAAAACATAAGTAACGTCTATATAATATATCATATATACTATATACAGTATCCATCACAGCATATCAAATGATCATATCACAGATATCGCAGCAGAATAAACATATGAAACATTGGATATACTAAGACGTCCGTGTTTTCAATACGAGCCTGTATAAAGCACGGATTCCACGGTCGCGATGAATAGCCAAACCCACACCCCTAGACCCCTACGAGAGCGGCAAGCAACCCTACCAATTCTAGAGTTAGGAGACCCGGACTCGACTCCTCGAGTTGGTCTCCCACTGGACCCTAGAACCCGGTTACTTGTGCTCTCCTCCTTGGGTCTATCCTAGTGCGGAAAAGTAAATAATATACAAATGGTGACATCTTCCGCAAACTGGAAGTGCCCCAATAAAAGAATATTACATACAAGTTTTTACATGAATGAAAATGAAAAACACTCATCTCACATAAAAAAACCCGGCTATTCAAACACGACGATCCAATATAACATATCCAGCAACACATAACATCACATGTCATCAACATAAGTAAATATGCCCATCCCAATTGTCGTTGACATATAGCAACGAAACCGGTGATATCACATATTACAGTTACGGTCACAGAAAAGAAAGTGTAAAACTACAACAGTTGGAATCCGCAAACTCTTTAGACATCGCATGCCTAACCAAATGAATTCCTTAGACATCGCATGCCTAACAATTATAAACCCCGCATTTTAGTCTCGTTATCGAAACCACTTTTCAATATCAAGTCGGGCAATTCAACAAGATTCCCGACATCTTGGACGAATGCTCGTCGCAAACTTTAGTAGACGGCCGCACCCCCGATACCGTCGACAAAGTGCACTAAGGCGGAACACCGCTGCCGCGAGCACCCAAACGGATGCTTTTTGGCGACGGGGTTCTCCTACAGTCACTTGGTCGGGACTATGGGTCTATTAAGTTTACCGGCGAGTATCCGCGTACGCTACGTGATTGCGACGGACTTTTGATCACATCAAAATTCCGTGGCAACCGATCAAGTGAGACTAAAGTGCTATGTTTATAACATCCAAATCAGTTATCTCATAACTACTTGTGGATTCCAAATATTGTATCACATTCCAGATAAATAGAAAATGTAAAACTTTCCGATCGAACAATCAAACACCCAAGTTTTCCCGAAACAGCTCAACACATGAAATAAGTTTAAAAACATTGACTTCATGCCACAGTACCAACGGTCCAGCCGTAGAAGGGTCAAGCCAACGCCTCACATGTGGCACGCCGTACTGCCCCAAACCCTAAGGTTCAAAAGGCAGTTCAAGACGGTCACATAATCGAGTTAAGGTTTGTTGTCTTCTAGAAGGCCCATCGCGTTACTTGCACTACTTAGAACGTTTTCAAACTACGGAAAAATCCAACACTTGGAAATTTCCCGGCAGGGGAAAAATTGGGTATTTATATCCGGTCGAACTTTTTAACATGTTCTAAAATTATCCGGAAAAACTAAATAAACAAAGTTAAATAATCCGATCGAATTATAATGTCCCCAATACACCCCAAAAAAAACTCAACTCTTGAGTGAAACATAAAAATTCCCAGAAGAATCAGCAAACACCAACTGAGGTTGCTGTGCAAAAAGGATTCCCTGATCTTTACATACGGCCGCGGAACCGCCGCCAATACCATATTAAGGCCGCGGTTCCGCGGCGCTTTAGTCGTATTACTGTCACGTGCTTCACAGTAACCCTTTTAGTTGCCTGCTGATATTTTTGAGAATTTTTAATTTGGAAAAATACACTGTTTTAAAATTTGTACAGAGAGGGGTGTCGATTGGGGTTTCGGGGTTCGATCGGGTTTCTAACTACGTCTACACTTCGCCTAAAACTCTAGCTAGGCTCTGATACCACTGTAGGATTCCTAGGCACACACATGAGGTTCCACAAGGTATCTACCATGCCAAATTCAAAATTTTATGTGCCGAGAAACCCTAACGAAGATCGTTAACTAGAGGATAGGCGAAACAAACAAGCAAGCAAACTACTTTGCTACTAAGTGAATGGAAATACAACCTTTGTAGATCCGTTCCTCCACTTCTTTAGCTCCGTGATGACGCCCCTTCGCTGCGATCACCGGGATCCCGGACTCTAGCGATGGTTTCGTCGGAGAAATGAGCGGGCTAGGTCATTAACTTCGATGCCGAAGATGATCTACGTCGAGGCAACTCTAACTCAAGCTCCATCTTTACTTAGTCATGAAACTTGTGAACATAACACACTCTACTACATGGCAAGTGGTAGAGGATGAAGAAATAGGAAGTGGGTTCACTTTGGAATTGGATTTCTCACTTGGATTTATCACTTAGAATTTTCTAGTAAGCTTTTCTTTTCTTCATGAAGAAGAAGAAGAAGAAGAAAGAAAAAGAAATCTAACAAAAAGAAAATTCAAGTGATATCTATCATATTACAACCATGGGTTAGATAAACTCATGTAGAGAATAAACTAGGGTTAAGGTAAATGGTTAGGGTTAAGGAATAAAACAAAATGGTAAGACTTTTTCAAAGATGCTAGAAAATTCATGAAGCTTCTTGCACAAAACAAAGAAAGCCACTACCATTTTATTTTTGCCAAAAATGAATAAAGAAAATAAATGAGTAAATCAAACCCTAACCATTAACCTTATCATAGTTTAAAGCATACACACACCCAAGTTTGCATGTATCATCAAACATGATACAAACAAGTGCACAAAAATATATCATATATACAATGTGCACAATCTAGTGAGAAAATAATCTTAAGTGAACCAATACTAGTTAATGTAAAGTAATATATCAAATATATAATTATACATTAAATCACTAAATCAACACTTGATTTAATGATCCGGTCATACTGCATATAACGGACTAATATCAAGTGTATCAATGTATCGAATCAACACTTGATTCGGTAACCCGGCTATATCTCATATAACCGTCCAATGATACAAATCGCGAGAATAGAATACAGTATCACATACTGGTATTATTCTCGGTCCCGCACATATCTCATATGCGCTCCTATTTCGTTTCGCTTGAGCCAGGAAACCTCTGTGTAGGACTCTAAAGACTCGTCAATACGCCGGCAGTAGGTGATGATCATATCAAACACCCACAAGCCGCAAGCGGTCTGCTAAACGTAATGGCCACCCGGGTATTGAGCGATCAGAAGATCAACGAGCAAGCCCGCTCACACTCCTGTGAATCCAACCAGTAACACTTACCGTACAGTCCGGTCTGTTCATCTGATATGTCGCATATCTCGCCTAGGGGTGGTAAACGTCAGACCCCAATAGCTCGATAAGTCGTGTCGATATGAGGTCTATAACAGTTCGAGAAACTACTGGTAACACTTACCAGTAAATCTCAGCAGCCCTGGCCAAGGATTTCTGGTTATAGCCAATCGAACACGGTGCAACATCAACTCCCTATACCGGGAGAGACGAATCCCCTCCTATCGCTCATTGCCTCCATGTGATTCGGGACTGTACCCAAAAACCACCGTTTTGCACGCCCTCTTAGACGTGGGAAGGTGGAAATCAAAGCACAGTGGGAATCACACAAGACTCTATGACGATCTCGGGTCAACAGACTACTCTGTACCAGTGTCACCAGAGAACCGCCATCTGACGTGAGGTATAATACCATCTGGGAGTTCTCGGCGAGTCCGTCCAGTGTACCCAGTCTCCACTGAGCACCCGTACACCATCTCTGATGTCAAACACCAATGGATATGGGATCATCCATCGCCCATCTGTATGGGTCGAGAAGGTATACGCTAGTCTACTCTGGTATATCGATGCCCCGTCTCGATACACCCACGACTAGGGACCTTGAAGGATGTACTTATGGACTACCATGTCCCCACTAGTATGATCCGCATCATAGTCCAGGTAGTCAAGTACACATCCTAAGGGCTTTACCAACATGTAACAGAGAGACAATCGGTGTACACGTTAAGGTAAAGAGCAACCAGATAGCATACTATCATGTCGAGCAAGAAAGTCCTCCCTATATATGTCCAAGCATCCACTACAATATACATCCTATGTATAGTAATAGCCTCTAGGGCATACATATAACTAACACCGTTGTCCCAAGGGTTAGTAAGATAAAGGAAATTACTAACCTGAGGATAAAAATAAGTCTTAAAAATAGTCCCTATTCTTGAAGCCAAACATCTGAATGTTGATATCCTACTATACGCACTTACACACATCTTGAAACTGTTGGATATGTATGCCCTAGAGGCCATTATTGTATAGTACTAGTTTGTATATTACATTTTGGAAGCTTGGGATATATACCTGGATTGACGACAGTCTTGCTCGATATTGTAGTATGCTACTTGGTTTGTATCTATCTTAATATGTATATATGTTTCTTTTAACATATCGCTAATACATATTGATGGAGCCCTTAGGATCTTTGCTTGACTACCGGTGTTGTGATGGCGATCACACTAGTGGGGGCTAGATAGTCTATAAGCACATCCTTATACAGGTCCTTAGTCGTAGGATTATCGAGACAGGGCATCGATACTCTAGAGTAGACTGGTGCATACGCTTCTCATCCCAACAGGGGAGATGGTCTGTCCCACAGTCATCAGTACGTCGTACTGGAGATAGTATGCAGGAGCTCGTTAGGTTACGAGTACACTGGACAGGACTCGTCGGGAACTGTTGGTTGGTATTATACCCATCGTCAGTTAGCAGTTCCCAGGTGACATGAGTACGGCTTAGTCCGTTGACTTGATACTGCTACTTCGCTTCAAGTGTGTTCCTACTGTTCTTTGATTGCTACCCTACCACGGCTCTATTGAGTCGTGTAAACAGGTAGTAGTTGGGTGCAGTCCCGAAGCACTTGGAGACAGCGGCGGTTAGATAGGATTCGTCTCTCCCAGTATTGGGGGTTGATATCGCGCTGTGTCTAGGAGAGCCATTACACAAAGTCCCTGTCCAGGACAAGCGAGATTTACTGGTAGTGTTTCCAGTAGTTTCTCAGGGTGTTCAGGGCTATGCTCCGACACGACTTGTACCGCTATTACGGGTCTGACGTTTACCGTCCCCCTAGGCCCGACATGCGATACTCTTAGACGAACAGACCGGACTGTACGGAGATTGTCACATTCAGGCTCAGTAGGAGTTCGGATGGGTTTACCTCATCGGCCTTCTTATCGACATCTACCTGGGGACCGTTACGTACAGCTAGTGCCGCTTACGGTCTGTGGTTAAACTCACTGCCAGCGTAGTGTCGAGTCTTTAGAGTCCCACACAGAGATTTTCCCTGCACTGGGCAAAAGGTGTAGAGGTCGTATGGTTTTACGGCAGGGCTTCGATCACTTACGTGCACTTGTGCGCGTATGATGTTCGGGCGAATGATACTGGTGAGCTTTGGTTTAAGCCGAATCCCAGTATTGTATTGATGGATTAGTTTTGTCTTCTAGTATTCGTGTTCTACGGAATACGGATGTGGGTGTGTATGCACGGATGTGAGGAGCGAAGAAGGAGGTGCATCATTAGGGTTTTTACCATTGACTTGGTCAAAACCATTATGAGGTGAGGAAAATGTTTACTAATCTTTTTAATGATAATTGTGTTATGGCTAATTGGTTTGACCTTTTGACCTAGTTGACTATTGTTGACTTAGATATTTTGTGAGCACTAGACTCTTCTTTTGGCTTGGATTTAACTTGACATGATAATGGTCAAATCAATTGTAACCATCACAATTTTCATGATAAAATATTGGTAATTATTTTTCCATGGCTCATTATCTCATTTGCATTCTTTCTCTTCATTTTAGAGCTCTCATATGCTCTCCTTCTTCTTCCTCACTAGAAATCCCCCAAGCTCTCATGTGTTGAGAAAATTAGGGATCAAATAGACAAACAACTCCATCACAATACTCTACATCACCTAGGACATCAAGATTAGCATTCTTGTTGCCCTAGTTACCTCGGTTCTTGAGGTGGAGCTTGGACTATAGACTCTCGGGTGGATCATCTTCGACAAAAGGAGGCCGGAGTACAAGCACGATCCATAGAACCATCGAGGAGCTTAAGGAGAGGACCGAAGACCCGAAGGACTTGGTTTCTTTAGGTATAACATCCTTCATATTAGATAGAACTCTTTATCATGTGCTAACTAGGTTTATGGTAAAGATCCGGTTAGGGTTTTATATTAGCGCCAAGTTCATTATCGCTACGAAATTTTTGTTCCGCATTTGGCCACGGAAGTTGGCCGGGGCGCTAGTGTAACCCTTCATAGTATCAGAGCCAGCCCATAAACCTTAGGTTAGCAAGTTTAAGCAATGTTAAAACAATGAAATCGAAACGATTCCAGAAAACCAAAACCAAGATCTGCAGTTTCTGTCGATTTAGAAAAAGTCTCTGAAAATTTTTTAAACATGTGCAGAGTGGTCCTTACCCTATTAGATGTACCCAGAACCAAAACGAGTCAATTTGGCCAAGCTATGGCCGGCAACATAGGCCTCAAATCCGGCCACCCCGGTTTTTCTTGGGGTGTGTGCATAATTTTTTGGTGCTGGGTGCTTATCTCTGGGAGTTTGGTTTCCTGGTGTTGTTTATTTTTACCCAAACTTAATTCTCTGTAGATTTGAGTTTGAGGCAACTTTTGGTATTTGGAATTTGTTATATTTAACAGTGTTTAACAGTTTACAGTTCATTCACTTTTATCTGCGACCGGGAATGTCACTCGATCGGTAAAACTCGTCTAATCGCTATATGTTCCTTTAGACGGGTTTTGCGAACGTGACATTCGCGTTGATGTTGTGTGCTTGTTCTGTAATGTTGGTGATAGTCGTGATGGATAGCAAGTGTTGCAATATTTGTTGTACAGTTTAAATTCATTTGTACATTTGTTATTGCGGGGCGAGCGTCCGACATGTGGACTGCCGTCTTTGCCGGGTTGTATATTATTTTGGGGCACAACCGAGTTGAGGTCGATGTCACTGTTTGTACATATTATTTTCTTTTTCTGTACTAGGATTACCCCGCGGTGGAGTGCACGAATAGACGGGTTCTAGAAGTCAACAAGCCCGCATCTCATGGCGTTGGGACGGAGGGGGCTTCATTCTAGAATTGGCGGGCTATTCGCCGCACTCGTAGGGGGTATAGGATGACCCACGGAGGGGCGCCCAAGTTACCGGATTCCGTGAAGTGCTGGGTGGACTGCCTCGCTTCTGGGATTGACGGGTAACTTGCCGCGCTCGTAGGGGTCCAGGTTTTCATTGCACAGGCTATCCACACGACCGGGAACGTCGGGTTTTATTTGCGGCTCAAATGAAACCCGAGGCTCCAAGATTATCCACCATTCTGTATTGTTGGCTGAGATTCTGTGATGTTGATTATTATCATGCCTGGGACGAATGTTGTATATACTTATATATATATATACTAGTAGATGTTGTATATGTTTTGCATCCACGCTAGTCCAGCCCCCGCTCTGTCGTTAGTTGAGTAACCTAACGGGTGATGACGGGGCCCAGTGGCGAATGCGGATGGCATATACGTACATTTTATTTTCGTTCTTTTCTGGTGTGATAGGTTAATTGATGGGACCGCATTAATTTTGATTAATGCAAGAAAATAAACCTAAAAGATGTTCTTGGAACAATTTTCAAAAAACTGTTATTGCAAGGACGTTCTCTTTTGTTTTGCACAGAGGTATTCGGTTATGAATATCCAGCACCTCATTCGATGATGTAAGTGCCGAGATCCCTTTATCGGGAGTGACCCCTTAGACAGAGGTTTGCGTCAGGGTAATAACTTCACTATAGTCGATTACTTTTGCTTTGCATCGCGGTATTCAGTTAGAATATCATGCACCTCATTCTATGAGGAAAGAGCCGAGATCCCTTCACCAGGAGTGACCTCTTTAGCAAAGGCTTTCGCCACTATATATTTGTAAAACCACTCAGGTTCCTTCAACGATATCAAGTTCATTACGTTAACGGGTTTTTTCGCCAAAAACCCAGCCGTAGCCCTCCGTCATTTCTTATAAGTTATACTTAGTATTCGTGCTGCGTTTGTTGACTGTGTCAAGGCGCAATGAACGGTAGCTGAGTATTGCTTATCTGTAGCATACAATGTGATTAGTTAGGACAATCATGTAACCTTGTTGACTGTGTCAAGGGTTATGCGGGTAGGTTTAATGCAATCAAGATAATGACGGGTTGAATTTGATTAGGACTCTTTGATTTGTTGACTGTGTTAAGGTCACTTGGGTCCTAGGGGCAAAAACCACATCGGGAGTTTCAAACATACAGGAAACTTGCAGATTCAGCATACCTTCTGGAGTGTGGTGACTAGAGTGGATTCCATCTAGATCATCACACAATGATAGTTGGATCCCGATCCCACTGATGAGTTGGATTACTCTCGGGAGATTATTTCACTTAACAATCAATGCTATAAACCTAGTACATGTCTAAAACGGTGTTAGCGGGGCTACGCCTCCAGGGAAAAGAGGTTATATAATTAAGGAACTTCGCGAAAGCATTGGAAAACCTCCCTCGAAGTACCAACACTAGCCTGGCTAAAAGGTTAAGTAACTATTGTGACGTGCGATTAATCCTGACTAGTTCTTCTTTTAAAGGTTTGAAGAAGAATTTGAGGAAACAGTAGGAGACATCCTGGTTAGATAAATTAATAACCAATCTAATCTTGCAAGAGCGCACACTGAGTATTTCTTTTCTCTCTCCAGGCAGCAACCATTTCACGCCCTAATCAAGATAATAAAATGTATCGCTTGACCGATCTGAATTCTTATTCGAGGCTGGGAAACGTCGGTTCGGCTCTAACTTACGACAACAGTCATAAGTGTGAGCAAGGAAAAGAGGATTGTATGGATTCCAAGGAGACCCAAGTGAAGAAGAAGCATACTATTGCATCTACTTCAGGTGTTCTTGTAGTTGAGAACTGCTTTTCGGTCACCCCTACCTCCTGGATACTAGATATCAGATCAGGATCTCATATCTGTAATTTATTGCAGGGACTGAGAAAAAGTAGGATCGTTGGACCTGGTGATATGTCCCTCAGGGTAGGGAACGGAGCACAAGTTAATGCTGCAGATGTCGGTGAATATCACCTAGTGTTGCCAAATGGCAATACTATGATTTTGAACAATTGTTACTGTGTACCTTCCATGGTTTGCAACATCATATCAGTTTCTTTACTTAATAAAGATGGATATAACTTTGTTCTTGATAGAAATATCATGAACATTTACCTTAATAAGGTACTGGTTGCAGAAGGTACATTGTGTAATGGTATCTATGTTCTAAATCAGAATACAGTTCTCAATGTACAAAACACACGCAAGAGGAAGAGTTCAGATACGAACGAATCCTACTTGTGGCATTGTAGACTTGGTCATATCGGAGAGAAAAGACTAAGTAAGTTACATAAAGATGGACTCTTGAATACGTTCGAATTTTCATCTTATGAAACTTGTCAGTCTTGTCTCAAAGGAAAGATGACCAAATCTCCGTTCACCGGACATGGAGAAAGGGCAGCAGAGCTCTTGGGACTCATACACAGTGATGTATGTGGTCCTGTAGGGTGTTTTTCGTCACCCCGTTGAGATAGGAATACGCGCGCGCTTGTCAGGCATACTACAGATTCCCCCTGTCTAGGGTAGGCGAGGGTTTATTGATTGTGGGGATCCGAATCTCCGGCAGCCGCGGACAAAGCTACCGTTAATTACCCCTCGCCTTTGGGGCGAGGGAACCTCCGATTAACGGGTTAAACTGGTCATGCGAACTCAATGTGCAGTGTACGTGTGTATTGTTTTGGAGGGGGTTTAGATATATCGGGAGCCATGCAGAGTTTTTACGGGGATCCCGCTACCCGGATAGCGGGCTGGGGGTCAAGGGGGCTAGCAGCCCCCTTGCGGGGTGCGGGGCAGTGCCCCGGCCTAAATTTTTTTTTGAGGGGGACAGTGTTGTGGAGTGTGTGTGTATCTGTATATATATATACATGTATACATATAAAAAAAAAGGGAAAAAGCACCCAAAAGACGCGTGGGGTCAGCGCCTTGAGCGCTGTACGCTTAGGTGCTGTGCGCTTAGGCGCTAGCACGCCACGTGTCGGCACGTGGGCTCTTTGTGCTTGAACGCAAGCGCACCACGTGTCGGCACGTGGGCGCTTTGCGCTTGAGCACTTGAGCGTTGGGCGCTTGAGCGCAAGCGCGCCACGTGTCGGCACGTAGGCGCTTTGCGCTTGAGCGCTGGGCGCTTGAGCGCAGACGCTCCACGTGTCGGCACGTGGGCGCTTTGCGCTTGAGCGCAGACGCTCCACGTGTCGGCACGTGGGCGCTTTGCGCTTGAGCGCAAGCGCGCTACGTGTCGGCATGTGGGCGCTTTGCGCTTGAGCGCTGGGTGCTTGAGCGCAAGCGCGCCACGTGTCGGCATGTGGGCGCTTGAGCGCAAGCGCGCCACGTGTCGGCACGTGGACGCTTTACGCTTAAACACAGGGCGCTTGAGCGCAAGCGCGCCACGTGTCGGCACGTGGGCGCTTTTCGCTTGAGCGCTGGGCGCTTGAGCGCAAGCGCGCCACGTGTCGGCACGTGGGCGCTTTGCGCTTGAGCGCAGGGCGCTTGAGCGCAAGCACGCCACGTGTCAAAAAGAAGCTTTTAGCCCCAGAAATTCTCGAAAGAAAAAACAGAGTGGAGTTAAACTCCTAAAATGTTTTGGGGTTGATGAAAAGGGTTCTTCTTCTTTCTCCTCTGGTTGCTGGATCTTGAAGATCAAGAGATATGAGATTTTAAAAATCTCTTCTTTTTGAGATCTAATGGAAGATCTGAGTTCCCCTTTATGGGTTTTGTGGTGAAAAACTACTTAGTTTTATAAAAATGAAGAGTAAAACTCTTGATTTAATTCAAAAGAAAGAAGAAGGTTTTGGAACTTTGAAGAAGGAGAAAAGATCTCAGATCTAAAAATTTTGGAGAGCGAAAAAGTTGTGAGATGTTTTCATTATCCTTGCCTCTATAGGCTATACACTTTACACATAGCCCCTTGGGCTTCACAAAATGGCATTTTTCCTATCCCATGGCTCATGTGCCATTTCTTTTTGTACATAAGCCATGGGCTTTACAAAAACTTGGCTTTATGCCTATTTTTCTTACATTTATCTATAAAATAAAATAAAAGAAATACAACAAAATTATTTATTACAAAAATTTTATCTCGGCATGGGAGGAGGCCGGCCGCTTCATGTTCGGGCTCGACCAGAGCATGGGCCCACTGGATCTGAGCTTGGGCCCACTTGGCTTGGGGTTTACTTTGATTTTGACTTGGTCAACCGGGGTGTAAATTTTTACCCCAACAAATTGCCCCCCCCATCAATAAATGCACACCACATATGTGGTTCGTGTGTATGAAATTGATGGATCTTCTTTCACGCGAAGGAGACTTGATTCGGTTCCCACCTTTTGGGAAGCTGGCACTGCCCTTTTTACGACATGGACGGTCGATGCTACCCTTTTTGCGACTTTGACGGTCGATTCTGCCCTTTTTGCGACTTGGACGGTCGTTGCTGCCCTTTTAGCGACGTGGACGGTCAATACTGCCCTTTTAGCGACGTAGACGGTCGGTGCTGCCTTTTTTGCGACTTGGACGGTCGGTTCTGCCCATTTTGCGACTTGGACGGTCGGTGCTGCCCTTTTTGCGACTTGGATGGTCGGTGCTGCCCTTTTTGCGACTTGCACGGTCGGTGCTGCCCTTTTTGCGACTTGGATGGTCGGTGCTGCCCTTTTTGCGACTTGGACGGTCGATGCTGCCGTTTTAGCGACGTGGACGGTCGGTTCTGCCATTTTAGCAACGTGGACGGTCGGTTCTGCCCTTTTTGCGACTTGGACGGTCGGTTCTGTCCTTTTTGCGACTTGGACGGTCGATACTGCCATTTTAGCGACGTGGATGGTCGGTGCTGCCATTTTAGCAACGTGGATGGTCGGTTCTGGATTTGACTTGCCCCGCTTCTTGCGGCGTCAGGGATGAAGTTGACTTGTTTCCGAGGTGGAATTTGATTCTGCCAGGGAGGTCATTGGTTGTTTTGCTGACTTGATGTGATTTGGGTTGACATCAGCATCGCTATGCTGGAATATGGTATTAGGAGCGAATCATCATTTGTCATGACAGGATTTGGGGATTTTGGTTTTGGTTTGGCATCTGCATCGCTGCACTGGAATATGGTACCAGGAGCGAATCATCATCTGCCATGAGGAGATTTCCCTCGTTCCCAGTTTAACGACTTAGGGGTCATCTGTTCCCAGTTTAACGACTTAAGGGTCATCTGTTTCTAGTTTAAAGACTTAGGGGTCTATTGGATTGGAGTTTGGGATTTTGGGGTTAGGGTAGGCATCAGCATTGCTAACACTGAAGCACACGTGCCAGGAGCAATTCATCATTTGCCTATCCCTGTTGGGGGAGCGATGGCTTAGGAGACAGGTTTAGGTCCCTATCACCTAATTCTTTTCAATTTTATGGGCCGTGAGGGTCCCATTAAAGCATTTTCTCCCTACGAGTCGTAAGGATCTCGCAGGTGTATTTTCTCCTTAGGAGTCATGAAGACTCCTAAGTGTGTTTTTCCTTTATGAGTCGTAAGGATCCCACAAAGGTTTGTTCTCCTCATGTATCGTAAGGACACATGAGTGGGTCTTCTCAATGGAGCATAATTCCAAAGGCGGAGACCAGCCGCGTAACTGGTGATTGTGGTGGGGCATAGGTATGACGAGAATTATTTGAGCCCGTGGATTGTATACGGCAGCCAATTTGGGGACTAACCGTAGGGCTGGAGAATTTTGAGAAATTGGATTTTGGTTGGCGTCTGCATCGCTACACTGGAATATGGTATCAGGAGCGACTCATCATTCGCCGTTTGGGGACTTGGAATTTGGATCTTGTTTGGCATCAGTATAGCAGCACTGCAATAATGCCGGAGCAACTCATCATTTGCCTTGGGAGGACTTGGGATTCGGGTTTTTGGTCGGCATCAGCACCGCTAACACTGAAGCGAAATGCCAGGAGCGACTCATCATTTGCCGTTGCCCGTTGGGGAACGATGGCTTAGGAGACAGGTTTGGGTCCCTGTCACCTAAGGCTTTTCAATTTTATGAGCCGTGGGGGTCTCATAAAGGCATTTTCTCCCTACGAGTCGAGAGGATCTCGCAGGTGTATGTTCTCCTTAGGAATCGTGAGGATTCCTAAGTGTGTTGCTCCTTTGTGAGTCGTAAGGATCTCACGCAGGGGTTTTCTCCTCACAAGGTCGAGAGGACTTTGCGAGTGTATTTCATCTCTTTTCACGAGTTTGCGCCCTTTCGGGTTTTCACAAACTCGCCGGTAGTCCTTCTGTTTTTACTCATGGAGCCCTTTCAGGTTTTCATCCGTGCCCGTTTTGCTTGTGGACATACCTTTTTTTTCTTTTTTTTTTGCCGCTGGTGGGACTTTAAAAGTAGTCTCACCGGCAGGATTTGGGAGAGATAGGGGTCATTTACGCCCGTGGATTGTATACGGTTTTGCAGGATAAATGATCCAGACCGTAGGGCTGATGTGCTCAATTTGCCTGCGACTTAGAGCATTCACGTGTAGTATTTCTTGAGATATCGGCCATTGATAGGTGGCATGGGCCTTTCTCCCTCGGCACTTATTAGTTGGTAGGATCCTCCGTCGAACACTTTCTCGATGACGTATGGTCCTTCCCAGTTTGGCTCGAATTTTCCCTTAGCATGTCGATTGGAGATGATCGGTCTTTTGAGGACCAACACTAATTCACCTTTCTCGAAAGCGTGGAGACGGGTTATTTTGTCATAGGCCCGTGACATTTGGGCTCGGTATAGCTCCAGATTTTGCTGCACCGCGACCCTCTTTTCTTCGAGGGCATCGATCTCTTCAAGTCGAAGGAGTACGTTTTCCTCCTCCGTCAACTCGTGCTGAACAGCCATTCTTAAGCTTGGAACTTCGACTTCGAGGGGGAGGACCGCCTCCACTCCGAAGAGCAATGAGTATGGAGTGGACTGAGTTAGAGTACAGTGCGTGGTATGATATGCCCACAACGCCTCGTGAAGTTTGAGATTCCAGTCTCTCTTGTTGGCTGAAGCATTTTTCCTCAGGAGCTTGCATAAAGTCTTATTGAAGGCTTCGGCTAGCCCATTGGCTCTTGGATTATAGATGGAGGAATATCTCCAGTCTATCTTGTGTTGAGTAGCGAACCTTGAGACATTGAAGCTCTTGAAAGAAGGCCCGTTGTCAGAAATGATTCTTCTTGGTATACCGAAGCGGTATAGAATATTATGCTGGAAGAATATCAGAATATCTTTTATCTTGACTTCTTTTAGCGGGACAGCTTCAACCCATCTGGAGAAGTAGTCTGTCGCGGCCAGTATGAACCGGTGGCCTTTGGATGACGGAGGATCAATTGGGCCAACAATGTCGATGCCCCAGACTTCGAAGGGCCACGACGCCACCGTAGGATGCAACGGATTGGGATGCTTGTGAATGAAATCACCATGGATTTGGCAGATCTGACATTTCTTTGCATGCTCTCCGTAATCCCGTATCATGGTGGGCCAGTAATACCCAAGCCGTTTGATTTGAAGTCGCATCTTGGGGCCAGATTGGTGAGCACGGCAAACGCCCGAGTGAACATCTTTCATGACCTTTTGGGTTTCGGCCAATGACAGACACCTGAGCCAGAGTTGGTCATATGACCTGCGGTATAACGTTTCATTTACAAACACGTATCGGAGAGCTCTTTTCTTCAGCTGCATCCTCGCAGATTTTTCTTCGGGCAGCTTGTCGTATCGGAGGTACTCTATGAAGGGTTCTCTCCAATTGGGCTCGTCTTGGACGATCGAAGCTTCTTTGGCGGGACTGCTCTTCTGTTCCGCGCTTTCCTCTTCTCGTAGAGAGACTGGGGGTAGAATTTGCCGGCTCCTGACTGTGATCAGAATTTCGTCCATGTCAGGATCAGCCAGCTCCTTGGCTAAGCGAGCGAGTACGTCAGCCTTTCCATTCAACGCTCTAGGGACTCTCATTAGTTCAATGTGAGTGAACCGTTTCATGAGTTCCACCACTCGGCCTCTGTACCGAGCTAACTCGGGTTTGTATATCTTATAGTCGTCGCTTACTTAGTTGACGACAAGTTGGGAGTCACCGTAAACCCGTAGCCGAAGGACTTCCATTTCTATGGCGAGCTCCAGACCAGCTATCAGAGCTTCATACTCAGCTTCATTGTTTGTTCGAGGCTCGGTGAGAGCAAAAGAACGCCGTAGGGTTCCCATCGATGGCGTGATGAACACCAATCCTATCCCTGCTTTTATCTCCGAGACGCTTGATTTGCTGGAGGTCCTTATTGATGAGGCTCCATCGAAGTAGAGCTCCCAACATGGCTCATCTTCCTCGAGGTGCAGCACTTGTTCATCGGGTAACTCACAATTTAGCGGCGACCCTTCTGGTATGGGATGAGCAGTGAGAAAGTCTGCAAGAGCTTGCCTTTTTACTGCTTTCTGAGGAGTATAAACTATGTCAAACTCAAGTAGCATGACAGCCCATCTTGACATTCTACCGGCTAAGCTTGCTTTGGTCATTAAGTGTTTGAGCGGGTCGACCCTAGAGATCAACATAACCCGATGAGCGAGCAGATAGTGCATCAGCTTCTTCACAGCAAATATCAGAGCCAGGCATTGCTTTTCGATCGGGGAATAGTTGTGTTCCGTCCCGACTAAAGTTCGACTGAGGTAGTAGAGGGCATTCTCTTTTCCCTCCTCGTTGTTCTGGGTAAGGAGCGCACCGAGTGACTCATCTAGCGCAGCAGTGTAGAGAATCAGCGGTTTATTTGGAATGGGAGCGGCCAACACTGGAGGGTGCAACAAGTACTGTTTGATGCTTTCGAACGCTTCTTGACATTCGGCGTCCCAGATAAAAGGAGCTCCTTTCTTCATGAGCTTTGAGAAGGGTCTACATCTCCCCGATAAATTTGAGATAAACCTCCGTATATAAGCAAGCTTGCCTTGAAAAGATCTTAGTTGCGTCAGACTCTTAGGAGGGGGCATCTCCATGATGGCATTTATCTTGGATGGATCAACTTCAATCCCTCGATGTCGGACTATGAAGCCCAGGAATTTTCCTGATGACACGCCAAAAGCGCACTTTAAAGGATTCATCTTTAGGTCGTATTCCCTCAGTCTGGTGAGAACGGTCCTAAGATCTTAGATGTGGTCGGCCTTGGCTTTAGTTTTGACGACCAGATCATCAACATAGCATTCGACGACTTTATGGATTAGGTCATCAAAGATATTAGTTATTGCCCTTTGATATGTAGCACATGCGTTCTTCAGTCCGAACGGCATCACCTTGTAGCAGTATATTCCGATCGGGGTTCGAAATGCTGTGTGCTTCTCGTCCTTAGGCGACATCTTGATCTGATTATACCCAGACGAGCCATCCATAAAGGTGAACAACTCATAATTTGAGGTGTCGTCGACCATCATTTTCATGACCGGTAGCGGAAAGTCGTCTTTAGGACACGCCTTGTTGAGGTCCCTGAAATCGACACAAACTCGGATCTGCCCATTTTTCTTCTTCACTGGGACTATGCATGTGATCCAGTCCGCATATTTTTCCTCCCTGATGAAGCCGGCATCGATGAGTTTCTTGGTTTCCTCGATGACCTTTTCTTCCAACTCCCTTCTCATTCTTCGAGGAGCTTGTTTGACTGGCTTAGCATCAGGAGATATAGCCAGCTTATGCACGGCCACTTCAAGGGAAAGGCCAGGCATTTCTTTGTATGTCCATGCGAAGCAGTCGACGAACTCATGCAGCAGGGCAATTATCTGCTCTTTCATTTCCTCCGACAAGAATGAGCTGATGTAGGTCGGCCTTGGATCATCGGGCGTTTCTAAGTCAATCTCGGTTAGCTCGTCAAAGGTTGCTTGTCCGCCATCTTCGAGCTCTTGAGGAGCTTCTTCGGGCTCGGTTAACTCGTCTTCATCATTTGACTCTTCGCTGGCTTCCCCAATATGGGTCATGTAGCATGCCTTAGAATGAAGCTGGATGAAACCTATGCCCCGCCTATCTGGAATTCGTCCATCGATGAGTGCTCGGACCTGAGGTGGATGCTATAGCCCTTCGTAAAACTTTGCTTCGGACTCCGTTTGATGTAACCGGCATCCGCACTTTTTAAAGTATTCCCGCATCTCGGACGCATAGTATCTGGGATTGAGGACGGCTCTTATGCCTCTTTCATATGGAAGGCACGCGACAGACAAATCGTCCCGGTGCACAACGGGGTTTGACCCATAAAACAGGATGCCTTTCTGCCCACTTTTCCTTCCGGGGACGTAGAAAGTTTTCAGCTGGTCCACGGTGGAGACTGACAACGCATCGAGCTCTTTGCACATCTGCTCCGGGACCCTTGTGACGACTAAGGACCCTTCTGCAATTTCGAAGGTCTCTCGTAGTTTCGCTTGCTGCATGGAGGTCCAATCTGCACCGCTGTTGCACGGCAGGTCCTCTTCCTCCGACTCTTCAGTGTCGCTGCCAAGATGAGGGCGGACTTTGCTGCTAGATGGGGCTTCAGTAACAGATTTGTCCGTATCGCTACCGAAATGAGGGTGAGTTTTATGGAAGGACGAACTTCCAGCGTCGGACTCATCGGTGTCGCTACCGAAACGCGGGTGCACTTGGGCGTTTTTGCTCTTGAAAGTGACAGCCGGCTCAGATTTGCTTTTGTGTCTTGGGGCCGCTCTATCCTCGGTCAGTTGTGGCTTAGCATTTTGGTAGTTCATAAAGTACCGAGAATCTTCATATCGGACTTCATGCACACCGAACGGCTGGATGCCTCCATCAATGCGTCTTTCTTCGCCATTTTTAGTATACTTCATGCATTGATGGAGAGTTAACGGGACGATGCCGTAATCGTGGAGCCACGGCCGTCCCAAGAGAATCTTATAAGACGTGTCGGCGTCGATCACGTATATCTTAGCTTCAGTTTGCAGATCCCCGAATTTGATTGGCAGAGCTATGGACCCTAAAACTTGCTGGCAATTTTGGTTGAAGCCTTGAATGACAATCCTTTCCCTTGACAGGTGTCGGATGTCCATTGACAAACTCTTCAGAGTTCGCAAGTTCATGATGTTCACTGAGGACCCCGGATCAATCAATATGCGATTAATTCGATCTCCGTCGCTGTACCCGGTAACGTAAAGCGGCCGATTATGCTCAGCTGTTCCCAGTAGCAAGTCTTCATCCTTAAATGTGACTGCGGTGGCTGGCAAAATGTACTGAGCTTCTTTCATATTAATTTCCGCAAAGCGAACCTGATACCGCTCAGGGTTTTGTAGAGCGTGAATGAGGACATCTCTAAGCTCCTTAGATAGGACCAAGGCATCGTAGATGCTCAGGAGAGACGGAAGCTTCCGGAGATGAGCCAAGACATTATAGTCCACCGAGGAAGGATTTGAGTTTTCATCAGCCGGTTCTCTGCCATCTTCATCATTAGCCACCTATTTTTCCTTCCCTTTTGGGGCGTTGCCCTGATTTGGCGGTAGAGCCCTGCCGCTTCTGAACTGGATTTGATTGGCCTTTGTGGCGAGCTCCTCGTCCTCTTCGGGGAAACAGAGCTCCTCCTCAGAGTCGCTGCCAAGATGGATGGCGTAGCAGGTCACTACTGGGATCTCTTCATTGGGGTCTTCTTCTAACTCCTCCAGAATTTCAGCCGCTTGTACAGGGAAGAACTCCTTCAATTGAATCAGAGTTCTTTCTTTCTGTTCATATTCTTCGAGAGAATCGATATATTTTTGAATGGTCGATCTCCCTACAAATTCCTTTTCGCACCGAGCTACACTTTTCTTCTTCTTGAGCTTTTTGGATTTTGAGCCTGATGGAGCCGCATTGGCAGCTGGACTGGTAGGCTTCTTCTGCCCTTCCCATTCCGTCCTGGGCTCTTTCCGAAGTAGCTTTATCATCTTCTTCGTCTTATTAGATATGTGCGTACTCCACGGAGGCCGCGATGAGTCAGTTTCGTTTGTCGGGGCAGCGGGTTCAGCTGTCTGCTCCTAGAAGGCTTCAACTTCTGTCTGTATAAAGTTGGCGGTTGCAACTTGATTTTTCACCAACACGCTTTTGGACAGCTCGATCTCTCCAGCCTTGTACTGCTTCTCGACCCAGTCCTTGAAGATATAACAATCCTCGATCGCATGGCTCACTACTCGGTGGTATGGGTAATACAGGGGATTGTCGGTCATTTTTGCTTCTTGAGGTCTTTTCGACTCCGGCAATTGTAGGCCGTTGTTCAAGGCATCTTTAAATATCTTACGGACCTTGTCCCTTCTGAAAGAGTAAACCTTGTTCTTCTTCTCCTCTAGGGAAGGCCCATCTCCTCCCAGCAATGGCTTTCGAGACCGAATGGTTTTGGATTCGCCCGCCCTTCGCTTTTCTTCATTGTCGGACGCATTAAAGACATTGGTATTGCTGGAACTCCCGCTTCTACGGTTGTCGTCCCGCTTGCTTTTCCAAGTTTTGTCTCTCTGAGATTCCGGCGGGGACTCTTGCTTCGAGCGTTCCAGCATTTGGACTTTCTTGGTTAGCTCCTGAAATGTCTTGAGGCCCGCTGTACACAAGAATGGGACCATCCAATTGCTGAGGTTCCCAATGAGAAGGCTGACGGACTGGTCCTGCTCCAGCGGCGGTTCGCACTTGACTGTGAGATTACTCCATCGAGCGATAAAGTCGGTGTTGCTTTCATTCTTCCCCGGCTTGGTCCTCACAAGGTCGGCAATGGAGATTTTATCACTGACGCTCATGAACCTTTGCCGGAACAGAGACTCCATTTGGGCAAAGGTAATGACGGACCCGTCTGGTATACTCGCGTACCAGTCGAAGGCGACACCGGTCAGGCTGTTGACAAACTGACGAAGAAGGAGCGCATCATTGCCCCCTGTATTTCCACACGAGGCTTTGAAGTGGGCGACGTGCTGATTTGCATTCCCCGTTCCGTCAAATCTTCCGAATTTAGGAATGACGTGGCCGCTCGGGAACTCGATCAGATCGTAGTGTGCGGGATACGGCCGTCCACTACTGCCAATTTCTTTCTGAGCTTCAGCTTCGGCCACCAATGTTTTAACTTTTCTGGTGACCAAATCCATTATCCGATCTTTTGTTAACGGGATAGTGCTATCTGGGGCCAAGGCATCCCCAGAAGCGGAATGTGGCCGGATTTCGTGCGGCTCGACCATTCTTGGACCCAAAGAAGCAGGCAATGGCTACTTCGGATTGTCATCACCCGACTGATTAGTAGCGACTTGTGCTTGATTGGGAGGCGCTCGAGCAATTTGAGCCGTAAGCTGCATCACAACGTTCGTTAAGTCGTCAATCTTCGAATAGAGCTTGGCCATCTCTTTATCCTTGCTCCTGAGCTGTTTTCGAAGCTCTTGGAGCAGCTCCTGCTCCGCGGTCCTGGGGCGGAAAGTCGGCTCTTCCTCACTGTCGGAGCTTGACTCTGCATGGACCGAGAGGTCTTTCTGCCTATCTTCCTCCTCGATAGGGTTTTCTTCATCCAGCGGAGGCGGCTATTCTTGGGCAGCGGCGACCACATTCAAGCCAGATTGGGCTTGGGATGTGGTGGCCCCATCCTTGCTTTTGCTGCCAAGGTTGTCGTTGGGGCGCCCGCCCGCCATATAGACCGTATGGATAATATATCCAGCGGTCTTTTTATTGTCGCCAGTTGATTTCACAGATCGCTGTCTTGACCCCCCCTGTTTCAGTAGCGGGCAGTCGATTGAAGGCGGATGGCCTGGACGGATTCTTGAATGGTGCTGGCGCTTCTTTTCGAGATTTGCCCCGCTACTTTCGTGCGGCACAGAGCGCTTGATAGACCCTTGAAGAGACAGTGCCATACTTTTTCTGTTGGGGCCGGGACACGTCTCTTTGTAGCGACATTCGGACCGCTATCTTCTTGATTCGGGCGGTCATGGCATTTTTCTGAACCCACTTCAGAGGTTCGAAGGAATTGCTGATCTTTACGGCCGACTCAGCCGTCGTCACAAAGTAACCTTGTTCTTGGAACTTCACAAGATTCCACTTGGCCGAAACCCTGGCCCTCTTGTTGGCTCGATACCTGAGCCGCTTCTGCCTTAACTTTTCTGTTCTAAGCACCTGGCAGACTTCGGCTCTTTGGGAAGACGCCGTAGACCGGGCGATGAAGGGCTTTGGAGATACGCTCGATTGTGCATTTGTTGGAGTCATCGCCTGAGCTCGTCCGCAACATTTGATGTTGCCCTTTGTACCGGAGTTCTTGCCCTCCGCTGGAGCACCAGAGAATCGTTCAGACACCGTCTTAAGTTTCGGTTGTGGTGCCTTGGCGATCACGACATTCGGCCTCTTGCCCCTTGAGACCGGCTTGGCCGCCTGTTTCGCCGGGATTTCCGCCAGATGAGCGCTTCCGGCAGGATAGATGATGACGGAACCAAACTGGCGGGGCAGTTCCTTCCACTGTCGACTGAGGCTTGCGGGGAGAACTACACGAGCGTTGATCTTGACCACGCACAGAATCGGGGTCGCTTTGGAAGTTGAATTCGTCTTGGGAGACATTGTCGTTGAAAGTTGATTGCTGCACGAAAAGAAAACATCATTTCAGTATAGGCAATCGATATGTATATTGATTGAGTTTGCATGAACGTTTAACCCGAAATATGGGAGGAGAGAAATGTCCCACCGGGCGTGCCAGAATCTGTAGGGTGTTTTTCGTCACCCCGTTGAGATGGGAATACGCGCGCGCTTGTCAGGCGCACTACAGATTCCCCCTGCCTAGAGTAGGCGGGGGTTTATTGATTGTGGGGATCCGAATCTCCGGCAGTCGCGGACTAAGCTGCCGTTAATTACCCCTCGCCTTTGGGGCGAGAGAACCTCCGATTAAAGGGTTAAACTGGTCATGCGAACTCAATGTGCAGTGTACGTGTGTATTGTTTTGGAGGGGGGTTTGGATATATCGGGAGCCACGCAGAGTTTTTACGGGGGTCCCGCTACCCGGATAGCGGGCTGGGGGTTAAGGGGGCTAGCAGCCCACTTGCGGGGTGCGGGGCAGCGCCCCGGCCTAAATTTTTTTTTAAGGGGGACAGTGTTGTGGAGTGTGTGTGTGTGTATCTGTACATATATATACATGTATACATATAAAAAAAAGGGAAAAAGCGCCCAAAGGACGTGTGGGGTCAGTGCCTTGAGCGCTGTGCACTTAGGTGCTGTGCGCTTAGGCACTAGCGCGCCACGTGTCGGCACGTGGGCGCTTTGCGCTTGAGCGCTGGGCGCGCCATGTGTCGGCACGTGGGCGCTTTGCGCTTGAGCGCTGGACGCTGGAGCGCAGACGCTCCACGTGTCGGCACGTGGGCGCTTTGCGCTTGAGCGCTGGGCGCTTGAGCACAAGCGTGCCACATGTCGGCACGTGGGCGCTTTGCGCTTGAACGCAGGGCACTGGAGCGCAGGCGCGCCGGCGAGAAAAAGAGGCTTTTAGCCCCAGAAATTCTCGAAAGAGAAATCAGAGTGGAGTTAAACTCCTAAAATGTTTTGGGGTTGATGAAAGGGGTTCTTCTTCTTTCTCCTCTGGTTACTGGATCTTGAAGATCAAGAGATATGAGATTTTAAAAATCTCTTATTTTTGAGATCTAATTGAAGATCTGAGTTTCCCTTTATGGGTTTTGTGGCGAAACACTACGTAGTTTTATAAAAATGAAGAGTAAAACTCTTGATTTAATTCAAAAGAAAGAAGAAGGTTTTGGAACCTTGAAGAAGGAGAAAAGATCTCAGATCTAAAAATTTTGGAGAGAGAAAAAGTTGTGAGATATTTTCATTATCCTTGCCTTTATAGGCTATACACTTTACACATAGCCCCTTGGGCTTCACAAAATGGCATTTTGCCTATCCCATGGCTCATGTGCCATTTCTTTTTGCACATAAACCATGGGCTTTACAAAAACTTGGCTTTATGCCTATTTTTCTTACATTTATCCATAAAATAAAATAAAAGAAATACAACAAAATTATTTATTACCAAATTTTTATCTCGGCATGGGGGAAGGCCGGCCGCTTCATGTTCGAGCTCGACCCGGGCATGGGCCCACTGGATCTGGGCTTGGGCCCACTTGGCTTGGGGTTGACTTTGATTTTGACTTGGTCAACCGGGGTGTAAATTTTTACCCCAACAGGTCCGATGTCTATACATGCAAGGAGAGGGTTCTCGTACTTCATCACATTCACTGACAGTCTCTCTAGGTTTGGATATGTGTACCTCATGAAACATAAATCTGAAGCTTTTGAGAAATTCAAAGAATTTAGAAACGAAGTAGAGAACCAGACTGGCAAAAGTATCAAGATCCTCCGATCGAATAGAGGAGTGGAGTACTTAAGCACGGAATTCCTAGAATACTTAAAAGAGAATGGAATTCTCTCTTAACTTACTACTCCATATACACCACAGCACAACGGTGTATCGAAGTGGAGGAATCGTACCCTATTGGATATGGTTCGCTCCATAATGAGTAATACTGAGTTACCTCTTTCATTCTGGGGATATGTGCTTCAAACAGCAGCACATCTTTTGAATCAAGTTTCATCCAAATCCGTGCCTAAGACTCCGTATAAAATATGGAGTGGTAAGAGTTTGTATCTTAAACGTATTAAGATTTGGGGTTGCCCAACTTATGTCAAAAAGTAGAACCCAGACAAACTTGAGGCACGGTCAGTTTTGTGTAAGTTTGTGGGATACCCAAAAGATTCTAATGGGTATCTATTCTACCATGCAGAGGAACAGAAGATTATTGTTTCTAGGAACGCCACATTTTTGGAAAAAGAATTTCTTGTTAAAAATATTAGTGGCAGTACGGTAGAACTGGATGAAATTCTAGAGACACAAACTATAACTGAAGATGTGGTGGAACCGCTAGATTCAGTTATACCCGACGAACCTCATCCACTCCGCAGATCTGGTAGGATTTCTCATCCGTCCGAGAGATAATACGGTTTTCTCATAGACGGGGATCGAGAGGATTGCATCTTGGAAGAAGATGATCCTACTAGTTTCAGGCAGGCCATTATCAATAGGGACTCTGATAAGTGGCTAGATGCTATGCGATCCGAAATGGAGTCCATGTACACCAATAAAGTGTGGACCTTGGATATTGCTCCACCTGGGGTAAAACCCGTTGGATGCAAATGGATCTACAAAAGGAAACTTGGTGTAGATGGGCAGGTGGAAACCTATAAGGCTAGACTCGTTGCAAAAGGTTTTCGTCAAAGACCTGGTGTGGACTATGACGAAACTTTTTCTCCAGTGGCTATGCTCAAATCCATTAGGATCCTACTTGCCATTGCTTCCTTCCATGACTATGAGATCTGGCAGATGGACGTAAAAACGGCCTTTCTAAACGGCAGTTTGGAAGAGTGCGTTTATATAGATCAGCCAGAAGGTTTTGTAGACAGTGGGAGCAGCGGGAAGGTGTGCAAGTTGCTTAAATCATTTATGGATTAAAGCAATCATCGCAGAGCTGGAACATCTGTTTTGATGAAGCAGTCAAGGAATTTGACTTCATCAAGAACAAAGATGAGCCATGTATATATAAGAAGATTGTAGGACGAACTGTCGTATTCCTAGTCTTGTATGTGGATGACATTCTTTTGATAGGAAATGACATTCCTATGCCACAATCGGTCAAGCTATTCTTGTCATAACGGTTCTCCATGAAAGACCTGGGTGATGCCTCGTGCATTCTAGGGATTAAGATCTACAGAGATAGATCTAAGAGATTACTGGGACTTTCGCAGTCCAGGTACATAGAGACCATACTAAAGAGATTTAGTATGAAAGATTCCAAGCGCGGTAATATACCCGCATTGCACGGAATCACCCTCTCCAAGAAGATGTCTCCCAAGACTGACAAGGAGAGGATTCGCATGAGCATTATACCCTATGCTTCGGTGGCTTCGGTGGTAGGATCTATAATGTATGCGATGCTATGTACAAGACCAGATGTAGCTTACGCGCTATGCGTGGTGAGCCGGTATCAGTCAGACCCAGGTCAGAAACACTGGACGGCAGTGAAGAACATTCTCAAGTACCTAAGAAGGACTAAGGAGATGTTCCTGGTTTACGGTAATGGAGACCTCAGGGTCAAGTCCTTTACCGATTCAAGCTTCCAGAGTGACAAGGATGATAGCAAGTCTGTCTCGGATTTTGTGTTTACCCACAACGGAGGGGCGGTGTGTTGGAGGAGTTCCAAATAGGATATCGTCGCAGACTCGACGATGGAGGCTGAATACATTGCTGCATGTGATGCCGCAAAAGAGGCGGTCTGGATGAAGAAGTTCATTAGTGAACTTCAGGTGGTTCCGTCCATTGTTAACCCAATACCTTTATATTGCGATAACAATGGGGCTATAGCTTTTGCGAAGGAACCATGGTCCCATCAGAAATCCAGACACATCTTAAGGCGGTATCACCAGATCAGGGAGATCATTGATCGCCAGGAGATCGAGGTACGGAGAGTAGACACTAAAGACAACACGGCGGATCCATTGACAAAGGCCCTCCCTCAAATACAGTTCGAGCGACTTTTTGAGCTATTGGGTATGCAGTACGCCAGCAGCTGGCCTTAGTGCAGACGTTGGGTATGCGGTACACCAATTACTGGCCTTTAGTGCAAGTGGGAGATTGTTAGATATGTATGCCCTAGAGGCCATTATTGTATAGTACTAGTTTGTATATTACATTTTGAAAGCTTGGGATATATACATGGTTGATGACAGTCTTGCTCGATATTGTAGTGTGCTATTTGGTTTGTATCTATCTTAATATGTGTATATGTTTCTTTTAACATATCGCTAATACATATTGATGGAGCCCTTAGGATCTTTGCTTGACTACCGGCGTTGTGATGGCGATCACACTAGTGGGGGCGTGGTAGTCTATAAGCACATCCTTATACAGGTCCCTAGTCGTAGGTTATCGAGACAGGGCATCGATACTCCAGAGTAGACTGGTGCATACGCTTCTCATCCCAGCAGAGGAGATGGTCTGTCGCACAGCCATCAGTACGTCGTACTGGAGATAGTATGCAGGTGCTCGTTAGGTTACGAGTACACTGGACAGGACTCATCGGGAACTCTTGGTTGGTATTATACCTATCGTCAGTCAGCAGTTCCCAGATGACATGAGTACAGCTTAGTTCGTTGACTTGACACTGCTACTTTGCCTCAAGTGTGGTCCCACTGTTCTTTGATTACTACCCTACCACGGCTCTATTGAGTCGTGCAAACAGGTAGTAGTTGGGTGCAGTCCCGAAGCACTTGGAGGCAGCGGCGGTTAGACAGGATTCGTCTCTCCCGGTATTGGGGGTTGATATCGCGCTGTGTCTAGGAGAGCCATTACACAAAGTCCTTGGTCAGGGAAAGCGAGATTTACTGGTAGTGTTTCCAGTAGTTTCTCAGGGTGTTCTGGGCTACACTCCGACACGACTTGTACTGCTATTAGGGGTCTGACGTTTACCGCCCCCTAGGCCCGACATGCGATACTCTTAGACGAACAGACTGGACTGTACGGAGATTATCACATTCAGGCTCAGTAGGAGTTCGGATGGGTTTACCTCATCGGCCTTCTTATCGACATCTACCTAGGGACCGTTACGTACAGCTAGTGCCGCTTGCGGTCTGTAGTTAAACCCACTGCCAGCATAGTGTCGAGTCTTTAGAGTCCCACACAGAGAGTTTCCCTGCACTGGGCAAAAAGTGTAGAGGCCGTATGGTTTTACAGCAGGGCTTCGATCACTTACGTGCACTTGTGCGCGTATGATGTTCGGGCGGATGATACTGGTGAGCTTTGGTTTAAGCCGGATCCTAGTATTGTATTGATGGATTAGTTTTGTCTTCTAGTATTCGTGTTCTACGGAATACGAATGCGGGTGTGTATGCACGGATGTGAGGAGCGAAGAAGGAGGTGCCTCATTAGAGTTTTTACCATTGACTTGGTCAAAACCATTATGAGGTGAGGAAAATGTTTACTAATCTTTTTAATGATAATTGTGTTATGGCTAATTGGTTTGACAATTTGACCATGCTTGACCATTTGACCTAGTTGACTATTGTTGACTTAAATATTTTGTGAGCACTAGACTCTTCTTTTGGCTTGAATTAAATTGACATGATAAAGGTCAAATCAATTGTAACCATCATAATTTTCACGATAAAATATTGGTAATTATTTTTCCATGGCTCATTATCTCATTTGCATTCTCTCTCTTCATTTTAGAGCTCTCATATGCTCTCCTTCTTCTTCCTCACTAGAAATCCCTCAAGATCTCATGTGTTGAGAAAATTAGGGATCAAATAGACAAACAACTCCATCACAATACTCTACAACACCTAGAACATCAAGCTTAGAATTCTTGTTGCCCTAGTTATCTCGGTTCTTGAAGTGGAGCTTGGACTATAGACCCTCGGATGGATCATCTTCGACAAAAGGAGGCCGGAGTACAAGCACAATCCATAGAACCATCGAGGAGCTTAAGGAGAGGATTGAAGACCCGAAGGACTTGGTTTCTTTAGGTATAACATCCTTCATAGTAGATAGAACTCTTTATCATGTACTAATTAGGTTTATGGTAAAGATCCGGTTAGGGTTTTATATTAGCGCCAAGTTCGTTATCGCTACGAAATTTTTGTTCCGCATTTGGCCACGGAAGTTGACCGGGGCGCTAGTGTAACCCTTCAGAAACCTGGGACAATAGAGGATACCTTGAAATGCTCTTATTTAAAGGCCTTAGTATGAAAAAAAAGAAGTATAAATGGTGGGGAAAAAATGAACACTGGTTTTGTAATTACCAAGGCAGCATAAAAAAAATATAGCGAGGGTGCTTTATCATCTAGTGTCTTAGACCAACTGGTTTGGGAGCCACTGTTAAGCCTTAGGTGTTGCGAAACGAGGAATTACGCCTAAATGCGCAAGCACATTTTGTAATCGGTCGGTTAGTACCTCAAGAAGTATTAACGGTCGCATGAAGAATGTGTGAACAATTTCATCAAAATATTCACCAACTATAAAGTACTTTGGAAAATGGACAAGAGTATGATAGCTTGAATTGAATTCTCTAAGTGTAGAGATGTCTTTTACACACACATAGGGAGATATGATCAATGTTCGGAGGAAAGATAAGGAGGAAGACTAAAGGCGATATTTTATTGAGGGATGATGTGATTTCTAACATTTTTTCATGACCATTAAGATAGGGCTCATGACAACTGAAAAACTGGTGTAGCTGGAAACTCTTATTTTCAAGTTCTTTCTTTTATAGTTGTTATCTTTATATGTAACTTTCACCATCTTTCTTTTATTATAGGATTTTGTGGGTGTAATCCGCTGAAAACCCTCAGGAGACAACACTTCTCCTACTAGGGACACCTAAAGGTTTAACGGCTTGTTGCACGTGCTCAGTGTAATCGTGTTGCCTACGAAAGTGTGCTACTTAGGTTTTTCTTTTTCTTTTTCTCCTTCTCTTGAATAACTAGTTTGCTCGGGACGATCAAACTTAAGTTTGGGGGTATTTGTTCAGTCAAAAATATTGTGCATTTGATATGACATTTTCCTTACTATTTTTATATAATAAAAAGGGTTTATTATAAATATGACACATATGAGGGTTTATCTGTAAAAATACTATATTCATATGTTTATATATTATAATTAACATTATGAAGGAAAATGTAAGTATATAATATCTATATAATAT
The DNA here is from genome assembly GCA_030015575.1 of Agapanthus africanus. Lineage (NCBI taxonomy): Eukaryota > Viridiplantae > Streptophyta > Magnoliopsida > Asparagales > Amaryllidaceae > Agapanthus > Agapanthus africanus. The sequence goes on along the minus strand of CM057338.1, from coordinate 848,625,730 downwards.
TTAGTCCATTTAAATATGCTTACCTTATCAATTATCTTTGACTAATTCTTCTAAAACTATAATATCATGTCAAATGGTTAAGATAATATCTCAATAAAAACAAATTTCTACTAACATTATTTATTGAGTTATTGTGCAGAAATTATATCAGGACTGAAATTAAGGAAATCCGAGTTGGCGAGATCAAATCTGCCGAAATCTTAAAGTAAATCGAAGAAATCAATTCTGACAGAGATTTAGAGAAGATTTTCAGATTTCAAATATCAAAATAGTCTACGCATGTCACCAGAAGAGGCAACAAGATTTTTGAAGCGAAGAATCCTCTACCCCACCGCGAATCCGCGGCCAAACCTACCAAATGGCCGCGGTTCTGCCGCAATATTGAGAACTTAGGGCTCTGGATTTTCTAGTTGGGATCCTAACAACTAGTTATCATATTAGGAAACTAGGGTTCTGGCTCTGTGACTATAAATAAGGACCGAGAGCCTCTTAGAAAGATCATAAAACCGACGCTATCATGAAGTCCACGACGGCTCAAGAATCCTGATTGATCATCGACAGTTCATCTACCTCCTTAAGAAGAGATCGAGAAGCAAACTAGGGTTTTGTAATCATTTTCTAAAGGAATAAAGTGTACTTGATCTTGTTGATTAATAAAAGTAGTTTTATTCTATTGCATTTTATTTTCTTCATAATTTCTATCTTTTCTTTTTCCAACATGCGCGAGTAATTCTCCGCTTGTTAGGGTTCATAGGATTAGGGTAGATTAATGGATGATGAAGATCCTTAAACACTTTTTACGTCGTATAAAGTTTATAAACTTCATCAAAAGAATAGTTAACATTCTAATCGGGCGCGCTATTAATTCATTGATATTCACGACCACGATTAGAGATTAGATTAACAATTGTTTTGGTAAAGGCTAGACATGAATGAGATCCATGTCAAGGTAGGGTTAAGAGTGGGAACCCTTTTCCCTCCAGAAACCCTAATCTACATGCATCATTGTCGATCTAGTTTTAAATCTATTAAAAGATAAGAGGAGTAATCTTTAATTAATCATCCATGACTACTAAATCTTAATGAACCCTACAAGCCCCCTTCTAATATAAAACCTACATCCGTAGTTAATCTAGATCTATATTCTAGATCCGTGTTCAACGTAGATCTAGAAACTATTTCCACTATTCATTATTCTTCTTCTTTTCCTAATCAACACGTCTAAAGTAAGATTAAAAAATTCAACGTTTCCCTGAGGACGACCCGTACTCATTTCGGTCTAGCTACACGCGACACCGTTATTGATTGCGGTTAACTACTACACACACTTAAAAACATCATCAATCAGCCGCCGGCCGAGTCGCCCGTTCGGCCTGGCCGAGTCGGCCGAGTCGGGCCGAGTCAGGTTGCCGCGTGTCCCCTTATGCTGTGTCTTGACTCGTAGACCTGTTTGTTTTATGTGTGACTCTTGGTTTTTACGAGTTATGCACGTGTAGACTCTTGGGCTTCTAAAAAGATTAAAAGAAAACTAATTAAAAAAATAATGTGGCTGATGGGATTTGAACTCTAGTGCTTTGGTTCAGCAGTGCAAGGTCTTACCAATGAGCTATAAGCTCCTTCTTACTGTTTAAAAGTAAATTAAATACTTATAGTACTCACAGGAAATGTAAATACCCCAAATACATTAACTTTAAATCAAATTTACGTACACAAGAATTGTTGTTACAAAAAATACACCCAGCTTGGCTCATCCTTGCTGATGCCAGGGTGATTCTTATAACAGAGGAAGGAAACGAGGAGGGTCAAACTGAGGGAGATATTTTCAAGTTTCAACCGGATTAGAAATCTGAGGAGGATTCTCCATGAGTTCGACTCTAACTGGCCTGGGGCAAAATGGAAGCAGCGAAGCACCCCACATATCTCGGCTGAGAAGGGCAGACGCATTCAAACCCGGAATGCTTCCAAATATAGGGCAATCTCCTTGCCCTGCACCTAGTCCGCCCGCTCACCCTCTCTAGCTAAGCGAAGCGAATAGTTGGAGGGAATATAGAATCGAGCCCGAATCTTGCTAAGCTCATCCACATTCCTCAAAACAGAGGGCGCATCGCGGGCAGTCCCGATGCGCGCCTTAGGGGCCCTTGTCGCCACCTGACGGCGAACGACACGGGAAGCCCTGGCTCTAGGGGCGAGCCCGACACAGACGACGCGGCAAAAGAACCCTCTTGGCTATCTGAAGCCGAGGAGGAGGAAGAACCGCTGGACTCGGCTCCAACAACTGGAGCCTTACCGTCTAACTCAACCCTAACTATCTCTACAAACTCCTCAGATGAAGACATCTAATCTGATTCAAGGGAATGGGCTTGCCGAGGAAAATAAGCAGGTGATCCGATCTAAAAGGAAGGAGCGCCGAGCAATCTTTGACAACGAAAGTAAATTATGGTGGAAGTGTTGGCCCAAGGGGGATCCCCTCCTATTTATACACTCCAAAGAGAGCACCCAACGGCCCAGATCGATTCCCGCCAAAACGAAGCATCGCGTCTGCCAGCCGTCAGAGCTCCACGTAGCGATCGTCCATTGGGGACGTCCCTTCGGTTGCAGGTGACAGTGACAGCCTGTCGCGTCTGCCAACCGACGTCCGACACGTGGTCCGTATCCCAACTGGTGACCGACTGGAACGGCGCCCCCTCTTTAAAGCGCGATCATTTCATTGATCTACCGACGCCATAAGGGATACGCGCGAAGATTCAGGCGAATGACGAGGCAACACATGGACCTAAAGATCGAAACGACGTAACCACCAAATGCCATGCCGTTCCCGGGCGATCCGCATTACGATTCCTTAGCGCCCAATTGAGCGGAAGAATGACCAAGCAGACCACTATCTACCCGACCCTTGGATTGGTTGGAACAAGAGTGGGGACTAATGATAATCCTCACAAGTGGTGTCTCCTCAGATTACGACACGTGGCAGAGGACGTGTCCCGAAGGCTACGGGGGTGGAATAAAAGAGTTGCATTGGGGACATTTCTCGGATCCCCTTCCCCGGAAACATATCCAACCTTTCGGGAGACCACCCTGAAGACATTCCATCTTCATCTAGGAGACTACCAATAGCTCGTCTCCAAGCTTCCTCGGTTTCCTCGCTCGCCTCCGAGCTTCCTCAGTCTCCTCGCTCACCTCCGAGCCATCTCTCGTGCCGAGCTTCCTCGGTCTCCCGCTCGTCTCCGAGCTCCAACCATGCTAAGCTTCCTCGGCCTCCCACTCGTCTCCGAGCCCTTGATGTGCCGAGCTTCCTCGGCCTCCCCCGATCAACCGAGATTGCAGAGCTCTAGCGCCTCCGCAACGGCTCCGTGTATCTCGCCAAAGCGAGATAACCGCCGCCCTACGTCCCGCGTCCCACGCTGGCGCATCCCTCATTAATGAGTGTATCCCGTCATTAATGAAGGGATCCCGTCATTCGCGCACGCGTAACGTCTAGGGCGTAACCGAAGGCGAAGATCTCGCGCCTGCTCGCTCCATGCGACCACTATAAAACCCCTCTCTCAGACGACTCGGGTAAGGGAAGTTGAATCTAATAAGCCACTACTCTGCTCAAATTTCTCGGCTAATTTGATCGTCGTAAGGTCCTATGGTGGCCACCCACCCCGGGACTTCTTTGCAGGTAGCTCGGCTTCCACCTCAAACTCAACCCATTGAGATCCACACACTCAAGGAGGCAACCTCCGAATCCAATCTCAACCGTCAAGCAACGTTCGCGACATATCAACGGAAGACAGCATCTGAAGGAGATCAAGGCCTCCATCAAACCACCATCTAAAATCTTCCATTCTTAGGCCTCACATCATCAAAGAAAAAGATAGAAATAATTAAAGCTCTTCATTTTTTAAAAAATAAAGAAAAAAGGAATTTTCTAGAACTTGAGATACAGAAGAACTTTCTATTAATTTGTTTGAATTCCAAATTCATTATGTATTATACTCAAACTTAAGATATCAAAGAACTTTTCAGAAGTTATTTTAATTTTATTATTTTTTAAATTCTATTTTCATTTACTTATAACTATCTTCGTTTACTTAAATATGGTAATAACATATTATAATATTTTCTAGAATACTCTTGATCCAAATTACTAAAATGACTATTTTATTCACTCATTAATATTCAAAATAATTTTAAACCAAAAGCCCCCATTTTATACTTATCTATGGGCTCAAGAATTTTTTTTTTGGAATCTAAATAGGACAAAGTTACAAGGTGCATCCGCAAAATGCTAGTTGTTATTTAGTTTGACTCTATGTTCCCATATGTTTTCTAGAAACATCCTTAAACTCTGATTTGGAGTCCAATAAGATGCATAAGGAAAAAATTGATCAAGCCTTGTATAATACATGACAATAATGTTTTACTAGATTTCAAAAATAAAATAAAATAATGTTTTACAAGCATGGTTGTCTCTTAAAAAACAAATCACATAATCATGGCTTGATCCGGAACGGGTTGAGTGAGTTATTAACGGGACGGAGCTTGCTTTTGTTCGATTGATTAGGTCTCTCTTTTTCCTTAAATACCATTGTAATCAAAATCAGTAATGTTTTAATCTTCTAATTACTATTAGGTGCTATCATGGAGTGAGGAGCAGGAAGGGGTTAGGCTAGGCTATGAGCAAAAATCTATAGAGAACAGAGTTTCAAGTAAATGGATTTACAAACTTCATACAAAAACGTAGGTTGACATAATTAAATTTTCTTTACATTTTCCCCCATGTGGCATAAAACAATTTATTTTATTTTTAATTTTTGGAACTAGCCAGTGAGCATCACCCAAACACACCTGACACACAAGCACGCAACACACACAAGCACACGTGGGTCTCAAGAATTTACCCCGAAAGCGATAATTAGTGGTCACTTCCCCTTCTGGGGTTGGACCATGTACTCTCCCCAAGAGAGAGAGAGAGAGTGTGTCATACCAATTGAGCCATTACTCACTAGTGCATAAAACTATTTCAAAGCATTGTCATAACCGGGCGTGTTATGATCAGAGTGGGCAATATGTCCATAATTCTTACCAAAAAAAGGGGAAAGAAAAAATTCACACAATAAATAATAGGTTTTTTTTTAAGAAATGGTCCACTGAAAATTTAATATTTTAAAAAAACACACATAAAATCTAAAATTAGACTAAGGCCTTGTTCGGGGGAGCGGCGGACGCCGCTTCCTCGGCGTCAATGCTTCGCCGCTCTCCCCAAACGGGGGACCGCTCATGGGAGCGGTGGGGAAATCGGATCGCTTTTCACACCGCTTCTTATGGCGGTGGGGAAGAAAGGAGTGTGGTGGGTCTTTATTAAGCTTTTTTTTGTCCTTCTAAAATATATGGTGTTACCCACCCTTTTAAAAAAAAAATCTTCCCCTGTTCTGAAGGGAAAGACGGTGGCCCCCATTTACTTTATTATTTTTAATATATTAAATTTTTAAGTGGTAAGCCTCCCATTTACTATATTTACAAAATCATGGTTTCGCATCGCTCACCCGAATACACCCTCAAAATTTGGTTTGGTTGCAAAACCATGTGATGATGCTCGATATCGGCGATCTCCCAGATCATGACATGTGGCAGATGACGTGTCACAGAGCATGCAAGAAAGGGCCTGCAGCAGCCGACCAAACCACCCCTATGCTCGTCCTACCGAGCAGACGTTGGCTCGCCCCAGCACGATGGGCCTCCTCGGCCTCACAGCTCGTTCCCGAGCTACCGCAGAAACTAGATACCTCGGCTCTCCTGCTCGTCCGCGAGCTCTCCCGCCGAGATCATCTTCCTCGGTCTCATCGACCGACCAATAGCACCGCTTGCAGGCGTAACCGCCATCCCGCGAATCTCGCCATGCGCGAGATCTCCGCCGGCCACATCCCACATTCCACGCCACCACGATCCCCCATTAACGAGCCTGTCTTGCCATTAATGGGAGGTCTCGCTCTTCACGCGAGCGTGACGTCGGGAGCGTAACGGCCGGCGTGATTCTCGCGCCTGCTGCACCTACTGCGACCACTACTTAAACCCCTCTTTTAGACGGTCAAGGTAAGCCAATTCTACTCCACTAAGCCGTTACTCTGCTCGGATCTCTAGACTAACTTGATCGTCGGAGGGTCCTCGGTGGTACAACCACCCCGGGACTTCCTTGCAAGTAGCTCGGCATCCTCAACCTCAACCCATTGAGATCCACACGCTTCAGGAGCGACAGCCTCCAGATCCAATCTCAGCCACACATCGCAGCTATCCGCAGATCAAACGGGAAGCAACATCTGAAGGAGATTCCACCCTCCATCAGCTGGCGCCGTCTGTGGGAACCTAGATTCCACAAAAACAAAAGTTCGCCTCCCGATCTCACTCCAATAGCGAGCGATCATCAAGATGATCCAAGCACCAACCGCCGCCTCCCTCTCAACGGTGGCACAGACGAGCCTCCTCTGCCGAATGCCATTAACGCCCTTGCCGGCAGGATAGACCGACCCGCATCCTTCGTGGAGGAGCTCGTCCACGTCCAAACGGCGGGGCAAAATCCCCAGGTCGTCGCTCCCCCGCTTCGGGACCAGGACCCCTACGGGGGAAGAGAAGACTCAGCCCGCGTCGGCACGGTCGACTGCCGCCTCGCTGCCTCCCACGGCCGCGGATCCCCCGGGCTAGTACATTCTACGACCCGATGGGCGCCCAACAGCTCGACACCGAGGTCCGTCGCTAGAGTGCCCCGCCCCGAGATCTTTCGCGCGCCTGTCCCTCCTAAGAAAATGTCGATCAGCTCGCCTGTCACCAGGCATGACCGACACACCCTCCCCCGATGGGGCCGCGCAGACGGGGCTCGTCAAGGCAGCTCAAGGGCCACCTCACTCAGGGATTTGAGGAACCTCATTGAGAGAAACCGCGGCCGAGGCCAGACGCAGGCCGCCAACAGCAGGGGCTTGGGATCAGAATGCGCCGAGTCGTCGGGGTACCATGGCCGACTTGACGCCCTCGAGAAGAAGATCGAGAGTCTGCATCGGGAAGGTCACCGTTCGAGCGACGGGGCTAAGTATGCCGCCGACTCGCTCACGAAACCGTTCACCGAGGAGCTGCTCGCCGTTCACGTCTCCTCCCGCAACAACCCCCCAAAGGTCTCCCTCTTCGACGGCAAATCTGACCCGAAAGACCACTTAGATGCGTTCACCGTGGGAATGAGCTTCCAAGACCACTCCGATGCTGCCCAGTGCCGAGCTTTCTCGGCCACTCTCATCCGTGTCGGGCAAGACTGGTTCCGAGGACTCAAGCTGCGCTCGATCTCAATCTTTGACGAGCTAGCCACACAATTCCTCGGCTACTTCGTCGAGAACAGGCGGCAAAAGCGCACAGTCGACCTCCTCTTCACAATCAAGAGCGGGGACAGGGAGACGTTCAAGGCCTACGTCACCCGTTTCTACAAGCACCGGGACGAAACGGTCATCACAGCTCTAAGGTCTGGTCTTAGGCACAAGGAGTGGTTACGCTCTTTTGCACTGGCGCAACCTAAAACCATGGCCGAGGTAAAGGCCTGGACCGAGCGCGAGGTCCAGCTCGAGTCCGAGGTGAACGCAAGCCTCCCCCGAGTAGAGCAAGCCGACCAGAAAAGGAGGCCTAGAGACGAGAGAAGAGGACCGGAATGGCAAAAACCCTATCCCCCGAAGTTCCAGGAGTGCACGCCGCTTAATGTCTCCCAGACAGTGCTACTTAAGGAGGCCAAGGGAGAAGAGTTCTTCAAGTTCCCCCCGATCCCACGCTCGGCTTCAAAGCAAACCTGGGGCCCCTACTGCGGCATTCATAGGTCGCTGGGCTACTCAACGGAGAGCTGCAAACAACTCCGAGATTACATCGAGGAGCTGATCCGTTCGGGGCACCTCGCGGCGTACCTGAAGGACAAGCGGCAAGCTGACCGCGAGCAGGAGCAGCGTCCCCCTCCAGTCGAGCAGACCATCGGCCAGATCATGGTAGTGTCAGCAGAGCATGCGACTGGTACCCCCGAAGCCCGGTACCCCATGCCGAGCATAGATACCAGCAGACGTATGGGGGGCTCAAGCTGCATGAATAAAAGCATCTACTAGCATGCATTTTCTTTTCAAAGCAATATACCATCTTCCTAAGATCTTTTGTTTATACAATAAAAGGATCAATAGAGCATTGCAGAAAGAAAAAAAATCTTATTCATTCAAAAGGTACTGTCGGCTCCTCGGCTGTACACAAAAAAGAAAAATTTATTATTACAACGGCGGGGGAATGGGGTGCAGAGAGCACCGCTCATGGTACTCTGAGCATATCTCCACCAGCCGAGCCCTCGCAGCGTCTAACCTCTGCCTCCGATCCCCCCGCAAGCTTCGGTGTCGAGTCTCAACTGGTAGCATTCACGGACGAGCGCTTCCGAGCGATTTAGCCGGCTCGCGGAGATCAGGCCGAAGCGCCTTAGAGACCTTAGCTTGCCTATGGACTAATCGAACAGCATTTCGGATAAGGGGTTGTAAAGCCCCGGCGACGCCCTCCAGATGGAATACATCAGCAGTTGAAGGAGGGAGGACCGCCGGGGAAGCAATCGGTCGAAGTGGTCCTCGATCCTGCCTATTACCAACTGCACCGTATCCTCGGTACAGTACGGGTCATAGAGGTAGACATCCTCGAAGCTTACGATGTCTTCGATGGTGAAGAGGAAGTCCTGCATTTTTGCGTTTATGTTGCAAGGAAAAGAGTAATCAACAATCCCAAACGGTTCCATCTTATAGCCAATGACGCTTGGGAATCCAACAGTCGCCCATTTCATACGCAATGCTCCCCATGCGAAACTGAAACGACGAGAAACCGGCGCTTCGCCTTCACAGCGCCCTTACGACACGTGTCTTCGATGTCGTCCCACTCCACGGTGCTCACATGGGAAGGTCGGACAGAGCCTCGCCAAAAGGCAACCGAGCAGCTTCACTGCTCGGTCCTTCTTCATGGAGCAAAGCCCTCACAAGGAGGCAGCCCTGCAGCTACCCTGCTTGGCTATCCCTGGCTGGTAGCTTCCCTACCCCACAACGCCAGGGATCAGAGCCCTCGCCAAGAGGCACCGAGCAGCTACCCTGCTCGGCTATCCCTGGCCGGTAGCTTCCCTACCCCACTACGCCAGGGATCAAAGCCCTCGCCAAGAGGCACCGGGCAGCTACCCTGCTCGGCCATCCCTGGTTGGTAGCTTCCCTTCTCACAACGCCAGGGATCAAAGCCCTCACAAGGAGGCAGCCCTGCAGCTACCCTGCTCGGCTATCCCTAGCCGGTAGCTTCCCTATCCATAATGCCAGGGATCAAAGCCCTCACAAAGAGGCAGCCCTGCAGCTACCCTACTCGGCTATCCCTGGCTGGTAGCTTCCCTACCCCACGACGCCAGGGATCAAAGCCCTCACAATGAGGCAGCCGAGCAGCTACCCTGCTCGGCTATCCCTGGCTGGTAGCTGTAGGGTTGCGTAACACCACCACGAAGTTTAGGAAGGCATCACACATGCCATATTGAAAATTTTTGGGGTGCTATGAAACCCTAACCAAGATCTTAACTAGAGAATTAGGGTTAACTTTGCATGTAAACAACTTTACATCTAAGAGAGAGAGAGATTACAACCTTTGTAGCCCGTTCCTTTGCTTAACAAGCTCGAAGTAGTAGTCCCTTCGCCGCGATCCATGAACTCCCGGACTCTAGAGAGGCTCCACAAGTTGAATGATCCATGCTTACTTGAAGACTTCGAAATCCAAGATGATCTACTTCGAGGAAATACGAACTCAAGCTATGACTTCACTAATTATGAATTAGTGAAGCTAACACACTAATCTATATGGTTAGTATAGAAGAGAATGATGAAGTAGGAATTTTGCTCACTTTATTATTTAATTTCTCACTATTTTCTTCTTGATCTCAAAAGCTAGAAAGCAAAATGAGAATGAGGAAGAAAAAGAAGAATGAATGAGATTGAGGTTAAAAATGCAACCATGGGTCAAGTATATCATCCTTAACCATTGTAGAGAGTTAACCATGGCTATGTGTCATGGTTGGGTTAGAAATATCTAGGGCAAAACAAAAAGAGTGGACTTGGTCAATGGTAATCTACAAGCTTCATGAAGCTTCATCCATGACTCGTTTCCACAATTTGAATTACTTAGATATTTAAACCCAAACATTACATATAGCATGGTATAATTCTCATACATACATGTTGCATGTATAACCTAGCATGATACAATATTATATATCACATATATAATATTTATGTAACAAACGAAAACAATACAATAAACATATATCATATATATGTTAAATGTATCATAAGTGAGAATAATAAATATATAAGTGAGCACATAATACATACATACATACATACATACATATATATATATATATATATATATATTATATTTAATCGAATCAACACTTGATCCGATAACCCGGCTATATCATATATAACCGGCCGATATCACATATCACGAGAATCGAATACGATATCACATACACGTATCAATCTCGATCCCGCACATATCACATACGTGCTCCTACTCCGTTTTGCCTGAGCCAGGAAACCTCTGTGTAGGACTCTAAAGACTCGTCAATACGCCGGCAGTAGGTGATGATCATATCAAACACCTACAAGCTGCAAGCGGTCAGCTAAACGTAACAACCACCCGGGTATTGAGCGACCAGAAGATCAACAAGCAAGCCTGTACATACTCCTGCGAATCCAACCAGTAAACACTACTGTACAGTCCAGTCTCTTCGTCTGATATGTCGCATATCAAGTCTAAGGGTGGTAAACGTTAGACCCCAGTAACCGATAAGTCGTGTCGATGTAAGGCTCATAACGGGTCAAGAAACTACTGATAACACTTACCAGTAAATCTCAATATCAGCCCTGGCCAGGGACTTCCAGTTATAGCCAATCGAACACAGCGCAACATCAACTCCCAATACCGGGAGAGACGAAACCCCTCCTATCACTCATTGCCTCCATGTAATTTGGGACTGTACCCAAAAGCCACCGTTTTGCACGCCCTCTTGGACGTGGTAAGGTGGAAATCAAAGCACAGTGGGAATCACATAAGACTCTATGACGATCTCGGGTCTACAGACTAACCTGCACTAGTGTCACCGGAGAACTGCTATCTGACGATAGGTATAATACCATCTAGGAGTTCTCGGCGAGTCCGTTCAGTGTACCCAGTCTCCACTGAGTGCCCGTACACCATCTTTGATGTCAAACACCAATGGATGTGGGATCATCCATCGCCCATCTAATGGATCAAGATGCGTATACGCTAGTCTACTCTGGAGTATCGATGCCTTGTCTCGATACACCCTCGACTAAGAACAGTTATAGGATGTACTCGTGGACTACCCTGGCCCCACTAGTATGATCGCATCATAGTCCTTGTAGTCGAGTACTTATCCTAAGGGCTTTATCAACATGTGAGAGCAAGACAGTAAACTAATACAAGTCAACATATTAAGACAAAGTGAAACCAGATAGCATACTATCATGTCGAGCAAGAAAGTCCTCTCTATATATATCAAAGCATCCATTATAATATACATCATATGTACAACAATGGCCTCTAGGGCATATACATAACTAACAGTCTCCCACTTGTACTAAGGCCAGCTGTTTTAGTATCTCATACCCAACAACCCGAAGAGTCTCTCAAAATGTATCTGGGGTATGGCCTTCATGAGTGGATCCGCAGTGTTGTCCTTTGTATCAACTCTCCTGATCTCGATCTCCCGGCGATCAACTATCTCCCGGATCAGGTGATACCGCCTCAGAATATGCCTGGATCGCTGATGGGACCTGGGTTCCTTGGCCAAAGCCACAGCTCCATTGTTATCACAATACAGAGGTATTGGATGCTCAATGGACGGAACCATACCAAGTTCAGTGATGAACTTCTTCATCCAGACAGCCTCTTTGGCAGCGATGTATTCAGCCTCCATCGTCGAGTCTGCCACGGTTTCCTATTTGGAACTCTTCCAACAAACCGCCCCTTCATTTAGGGTAAAGACAAATCCCGAGTGCGACTTAGAGTAGTCCTTATCACTTTGGAAGCTCGAATCGGTAAAGGACTCCACCTGGAGTTCTCCGTTACCATACACCAAGAACATCTCCTTAGTCCTTCTCAAGTACTTGAGAATGTTCTTCACAGCTGTCCAGTGATCCTCTCCAGGATCTGCTTGATACCTACTCACTACACTTAGTGAGTATGCTACATCGGGTCTGGTATATAGCATCGCGTACAAGATAGAGCCTACTGCCGAAACATAGGGTATCCCTTGCATGCGAGCTCTCTCCAAATCAGTCTTGGGAGACATCTCTTTGGAGAGAGTGAGTCCAGAGATCGTGGGTAAATTCCCACGCTTGGATTCTTCCATACTAAACCTCTTTAGTATGGTGTCAATGTACCTGCATTGGGACAATCCCAGTATCCGTCTAGATCTATCTCTATAGATCTTAATCCCCAAAATGCAGTAGGCACCACCTAGATCTTTCATTGAGAATCTCTGTGATAAGAAGAGCTTGACCGAGTGCAGCATAGGAACATCATTTTCTATCAAGAGTATATCATCCATGTATAATACGAGGAAGACAACCTTACTCTCTGCCACCTTCTTGTATATATGTTCCCGCCAAAAAATTTCTGCGCAAAAGAGCCCAAGGTATCAAATGGCAGCGATACGTTTAAGAAAATATGAACCAGTATTTTCCGGGCTTTATTTTGACAAACTACCGAATGTGAAATAACTAAATTCTGATGGTATCGAAAGCGTATCGAAAATGCCTTCGATTTTATATATTATGGGCCTCATAATTCATTCGGGATCAAAAGTTATGAGCAAATATGCTATGCACGTGTAATCTAAGGAGGAAAATGCGAACCAGTATTTTCCGGGCTGTATTTTGACAAATATCCGAATGAGAAACAGCTAAATTCTGATGGTATCGAAAGTGTCTCGAAAAATCCTTGGATTTGATATATTATGGGCCTCATAATTCATCCGGGATCAAAAGTTATGAGCAAAAGTGCTACGCACGTGTAATCTAAAGTAATGCTCTACTACATGTGGGATGCATTTTTAGTCCTACATCGGAAAAAAGAGAGATCCCTTCTCTACCACTCCCATATAAATAAGAGGGGAGGAGTATTCCATAATACTCAAAGGAGATTATTTCTCCATAGGAGCTTGCTCCCCCTATAATGCGTATATGCGCAAGCGCTATGCGCGCCACGTGCAACGCACGTGAGCCAAACACGTGCAACGCACGTGGGAGTATTCCATAATATTCAAAGGAGATTATTTCTCCATAGGAGCTTGCTCCCCCCCATAATGCGCATATGCGCAGGCTCCATATGCGCTACGTGCAAACATGTGCGTCCAACACGTGCGACGCATGTGCGCCCAACACGTGCGACGCACGTGCGCAAACGCAAAGAAGCCTTTTTCACCAGCAAGAAACTTAAGCTCCAGCCTGTTCTTTCCCCTAATGAGTGGGACATGGTTCAAAGGGTACATCCCTCCACACCTTCGATATATGGCGCTGTAATCTCTCAGTGTCATCGGAGAGGTGGTGGGTCCCAACGACCAATGAAAAAGGAAAAGAAACAGAAATGGGAGAAAAAAGATATACAGAAACAGAAAGAGGAACCCCCCAATAAACTTTGAGAAAATCTCAAGAAGAAGAAGAAGCTCTCGGCAAAAGAAGACAATTCTTTTCAAGGTAAAAAAAAGAACAGAAAGACGAAATCGTCTCAATATAAAAAGAAGTATTTACTTCTTTCACAGATCATAGATCTATAAGACAAAATTGTTTTTCACAAAAGAGATTATGAATATCTCATTATAAAGAGGGGAGAATTATTCAATTCTCTTAGGATCACAGAACCATAAAGGCAAAGCCTTTCATCAAAGAGAGATTGAAATATCTCTTATAAACTAAGAACTTTGTTCTTAGAATCTTGAGACAAACTCTCTTATCAAAGAAAAGATAAACTTCAGAGCGCAAAGTTAACCTAAGAAGAGCTTTAGAGCTCCTAATTTAAAAGTGCCTTAGTGCTCTCCATCTAGCGCAAAGCGCTGCAGTGCCATGGCGCTTCAAACACAGCGCACTGCGCTCATTGGCTAGCGCTCAACGCTAAGCGTGCCACGTGCTCCTCACGTGTGCGCTGCATTACTAAAAGCGCTCTGCGCTCATTATTAGCGCATCAGCGCTCTACAATTAGCGCAAAGCGCTAAGCGTATCAGCGCTCTTCATCAACGCTTTAACCATAGCGCACTGGGCTCATCGACTGGCGCTGGTGCCAAGTGCGCCACATGCTTTTATGTGCCCTTGGACAGAACATAAACTGTTCTTTGAATAAGCCTGGAGCTATGATAATTGCACAGCATTCAACTAAAGACAAAATATTGTCAGAGACCAAACCAATGCTTAGCATTTTTAAGGGGATTGGGCTCAAACAAATATCTAACGACTCAAAAACAAATGTTGAATATTGTAATTGAATGGACTTAGCCCAAATTGGCCATAAGTCCTCAATTCAGATTAATTAAGTTCATATGCTCATAAATCACATATCTTAGTCCCAATTGGACTACAGGTCTCTCAACCCATATCGGTTTAAGGGTACATCTCTGAACTCCTCTGATATTTGTCGTTGTAATCCTTCAACGTCTTCAGAGAGGTGACGGGTCCCGACAACCACACATTTCATAGACTATGATATCCTTAATCTGGACTGTGGGGTCCTTAAACCCATGGACTATGATGTCCTTAACCTTGACTGTGAGGTCTTTAAACTCACGGACTATGATGTCCTTAACTCGGATTGTAGGGTCCTTTAAAACCCACGGACTATGATGTCCTTAACCTCGGACTGTGGGGTCCTTTAAAACCCATGGACTATGATGTCCTTAACCTTGGACCGAGATGTTCCTAAACTAACATTGGACCTTAATGTACTTAAACTAATCGACCGCAATGTCCCTAAACTAAACAATAGAGTCCGAATGCTCTTTTGTTGCATCTAAACGATCCCGTTAAGTCGGTCTTAGTCTAAAATTAGACTAACGTATTCTTAACAAACGTTTAAGTTGATCTTAGTCCCAAATGAGACTAACGTATCTTTAAATCCAACCCCCAAACCCAAATCTAAGAAGATATGGATTTGGACTAATCCATGCCCTACAGGCGACAACATAAATTAGTCTCCGTATACAATCCACGGGCAACCAAAAACAAAACAAACACCCATGACACTAAGTGACCATCTGGAGAAGGAGAAAGTGGTTACCGCGATGCGGTAGCGTAATTAACTGTAGGGGCTTGCGCCTGCAGGGAAGAGCGTCCTCACAATCAAAACCCCCTCAAATGAGGGGGAATCTGACGAAGTCTGCTACATCGGCCGCATCCGTTTAAACCTTCGATACATGGTGTCATAAATCAACTTGGCATCTTTGGAGAGATGGACGGATAGCACCAATTAGCATCTGCTCCGAAATTCAGGCAAGACGGACCCGCGCGGTCGCGTCTCCATGTTTTCGGCGGGGGAACAGATTCTGGCACGCCCGGTGGGACCTTTTCCTCTTTCCACTCCACACTTCGTGTGTCGTGCTCACAAATGAATTGCGGTTTGATATGGTTGCCCTTGGGTTCGAGATACTAAGATTTGGTGTCTTGCTCCGTGCAGAAAACAGAAGATCAATGGCTTCAATCTGCACTAACTGCAACTTTCGCTCTGTCCCGTCCGGAGGAGTGACTTACGGGCCCCAAATGGCCTCCATCTTCGCTATGCCGGTGGAACAGGTCACTCACCCCACCACTGGATTGTTCTTCGGGACCATGCTCCCGCCAACGAGTTTCAGCGCTCATGTACCATCACAAGAAGCTCAGAAGAAGTCGGTCTTTGATCGGCTTACAACTACTGCGGCCCCTCTCAACGGGTCGTCCAGCTCCAACGCCTCAGTCTTTGACATACTGGGCCAAAGCTCAGTTGGGCCCATGAAGAAGCCCGTGATACCAGAAAGGTTTATCCGAAAAAGGATAGCCATCCTTGCTCCTGAAATTGTCAAGGCGGCTTCTCCTGCCAAAGGGTCGATCTTCACAAGACTGGCTATTTCAGCTCCTGTTCCAGGCAAAATCGTCAAGGTTGCTTCCCCTACTCGGAAGTCTGCCTTCGATAGGTTAGTCATCCCCATTCAGCGGATAACAGTCTTCAATAGGCTGACAACGACAACTTCTGACCAACACAGGGGGCATGAGGGAGTCACCCTTACGACTGAGACAATCCCATCTGCACGACATGCTCGCCGTCGTCACTGGCGCCGAGTAAGGAAGGCTGGGGGCAGCTCCCCTTCTGGACTAACTCCGCCAGCTTCCATGGTGGAAATCAATGTTGCTGTTCCAACTGGGAACAGCTTTGAACCGCTTAGGAGGGTTCGCAAGAACTCTCCGACTGCCGTGCTGAAGAGATCTCCTCCACCTATGGAGATTATTACAGAAAAGAAGCCAGAGCAGCCCCCTCAGCGGTTGTCCTCCAAAATTTATAAAGTCTGGCGACAGGTCCAGGAATCGGTGATTGACCAGGACTACTCTCGCCGACCAAAGAAGATTAAAGCTCGGCAGGAAAAGAGCCATCCCGTGGTACCCCATAAGATGTCATCCGTCTAGGTGCCCACTGCAAAGGCTCCCTCAACGTCAACCGCTCACAAGAGAAGGAGGCCGGAGAAAGCCCCTGTGACCGCGGCGAACCGCAAAGACGCTGAATCTAAACGCCCCAAGTCTTGGGGTATAGTAACACATACCGTTTCTATGGCTTCCGGAAAAGAGGAAAGCCGTGCTTTCATGGGTCATCGACCGCTTACCCGATCGATAACGAAGGCTCATTAACAACAGCAGTAGAAACTTCAAGAGATGCTGACTGCAATAGCCGCACACACTGGGCCGAAAGAAAATCCGGAGACCTCGGAGCAGCGTCAAGAACAAGAAACTGATACTGAGTTCCTCCGCAGAATCCTCGAAAAGAAGGATAAAGAGGCAGCGGAACAATCTGCCAACATAAAACGAACGACGTTCTTATTCCAAGACATGGTCGGAATGATGTTACAGCCGGAACCTCCAGCTGAAGACCCCCGATTATCATTGAAGATGACAGAGGGGAGATATCAAACCCTCTTCCTGCTTGTTCAGCAGCCAAGGAGGAGACCATCTCCAAGTCCGCTCTGGATGATTACATTGCTCAGCAAATACGAGCTCATCATGCGAGCGAAACGGCCGGGCAGATTGTTAAAACTGGACGACCCTATCCAGGCTGGTATGACTAAATAAGGTACCCGCCGAGATACACGATCCCCAAATTCCACGTATATAAGGGGACGGGAAACCCGCACCAACATGTTGCTCAATTTAGAGCCTTGTGTGGTAATACTGGAGGTGATGATAAACTACTGCTCCGCCAATTTGTTGGCAGCTTGTCAGAGACAGCATTTGAGTGGTATTCGGAGATTCCCAACGACTCCGTCAAAACTTTTGCAGAGATGGAGCTACTATTCACCCAACGTTTTGCGAGCGCTAGCGAATGCACCCCAATCACAGCGTTAATCAATGCCAGGGTGAAGCCAGGAGAGACATGGGTGCAGTATGCAATCTGGTGGCAAAACCTGTGGTCAAAGTGTGAACAGCGCATAGAGGAAGCTCCAGCCGTAGGCATGTTCATGGGTACTCTTGACCCTCAAGCAACTATTTCCCAATTCATGATATTCTTCAAGCCGACCACGTTCCAGGCCTTGATTGACAAGCTGGCCCAAATGGACCAGATGGGTCATAGACCGTCTCCTTCAAATACGGATCCTCGGAATGAAAAGGGGAAAGGAAAAGCAACTTTCGTTGCCAATACTCAACAACAGCCGAGCAACTTAAAGTCGGTTGTTCGCCAAAACAACGTGCGTCCACGCTCATCCCTCGAGGAGAGACTGGGACGTCCTTACTCGTTTCCCCAGGATAAAACGAGGAGACTGTTCGAGCTGGCAGTGCGCAACAGACTCATCAATCTGCCGGATCCAAAACGTCTGTTACAGCCAGGCGATGTCAACAATCCTAATTACTGCCCTTACCACCAAGCAGTAAGCCATCCAATCGAAAATTGCTTTGTCTTCAAAGGCTGTATTGAGGACCAATACCAACAAGGCAAGTTCGCATTATCCGAAAATTGGAAGGTAAACCCACCACAACCTCACGCTCCTAAAAAGGTGGACATGCCGGGGGCATCGTGCTCATTCATAGAGAAAGCCCCTTGGACCGAAAAGTCCGTAAACTAAAAACTCGCCTCAAATATGGCAACGGCGGACCGAAACGTCCCTAAACTAACGACAGACCGAGATGTCCTTAACCTAACGATAGACCGGAACGTCGTTAAACTAACAATGGACTACTATGTTCTAAAACTGGCTAATGACCGAAACGTCGTTAAACTACTACCAACCCGCGGCATCCTCAGGCTGATGTGGTAAAAAAAAATGGTACGTCCACAAGCGAGATGGGCACGGATGAAAACCTGAAAGGGCTCCATGAGTAAAAACAGCAGGGCTACCGGCGAGTTTTGTGAAAACCCGAAAGGGCGCAACCTCGTTAAAAGACACTTGCAGGGTCCTCTCGACCTTATGAGGAGAAACCACCTGCATGAGATCCTTACGACTCACAAAAGAACAACACACTTAGAAATCCTCACGATTCCTAAGGAGAAATTACACTTGCGAGATCCTCACGACTCGTAAGGAGAACCCTCCTATGAGACCCTCACGGCTCATAGGATTCAAAAGCCTTAAGCTATAGGAATCTGAACCTGTTCTTAAGCGGTCACCACAAGATCCAATGCTTCCCTACAAGCGGCTCAATGCTGACCCTTGTACACAATCTACGGGCGCGAATAAACATTTCCCTAACAAAGTCCCATCCGCGACTAGGGATATGTCTACATGGTGAACAACCCTTGTAAGTCCTCTCGACTTATAAGGAGAAAGCACTCTTGTAAGATCCTTACGACTTATAAGAGACCATACACTTAGGAATCCTCACGATCCCTAAGGAGCAAACGCACCTACGTGATCCTCACTACTCGTAGAGAGAAATACCTTTATGAGACCCTAAAGGCTCATAAAGTCAAAAGCCTTAGTCGACAGGATCCTAACCATGTTCGCTAAGCCACCTTTGTTCGACATCGACAGAGGCAAATGATGATTCGCTCCTGGCAATATTCCAGTTGTAGCGGTGCTGATGCCGAAATCGGTGTCTAATTCCAAGCTTGCGGCGAAAAGCCAGCGAGCCACACATGCATACGAAATAGCCGAAATGATGGGGCAACTTGCAAAAAAAATCAGCAAGTAAAAATATATGCATGCAAAATAGCCGAAATGATTGGACAACTCGCAATAAAAAGCAGCGAGTAAAAATAAAATAAATAGCCGAAATGATTGGGCAACTCGTAATAAAAAGCAGCGAGTAAAAATAAAATAAATAGCCGAAATGATCGGGCACCGCGAAAAATAGCCGAAATGATTGGGCAATCGCGGCCTTCGCGATATAAAAAGCTGAGATGATAAAGCATCGCGGGAAGAAATAAAAAAAAAGAGTGAAACTGTTTGCCCTACAGGTGAGATCACATCGACCCCTGTATACAATCCAGGGGCACAAACAAAGAGAGAACCATACCTTCCCCCCAGGCTCCATTAGAAAGAGAGCCAAATCTCAACGGTCACATCTACATCCCAGAAGACCAACAACAGTGTTCCTCCTTATGCCAGCAAGGCACGGAAGCGACACAACGAAACGGAGCCACGGCATAGTCCTTAGTTCTAAATCTCGACGGTTCACAGACAACCTAGAGACCACCTCAGCATTCGTCTCGTTACAGCAGACGCAATGTCAACAACGACGTTCCTTTGCAGTCCTGCAGGATGTAGACGCAACGTCAACAAAAGACCTCACGGTCGAATCAAAGCGGAGGGAAGGCAAAATCCCAACTCCACCTCAGCATTCGTCTCGCTACACCAGACGCAATGTCAACAACGGCGTTCCTTCGCAGTCCAATAGGATGCAGACGCAACGTCAACAAAAGACCTCACAGTCGAATCAAAGCGGAGGGAAGGCAAAATCCCAACTCCACCTCAGCATTCGTCTCGTTACACCAGACGCAATGTCAACAACGGCGTTCCTTCGCAGTCCAGCAGGATGCAGATGCAACGTCAATGAAAGGCCTCATGGTCGAAACAAAGCGGAGTGATGGCAAAATCCCAGCTCCACCTCGACGTTCGTCTCGATACAGCAGATGAGATGTCATTACAGCGTCCTTCCTCCAACAGGATTCGGACACGCCAAAGCAAACGAAGCAAAGGCCAAATTCCTAGCTTCAGGGTCTTGACGGCAACTCATATAAAACCTGAAAGACTATCGGAGATCATCCCACACCAGCGCGGAGTGGTCACCACCTCGACGTTCGTCTCGATACAGAAGACGAGATGTCACTACAGCGTCCTTTCTCCAACAGGATTCGGACACGCCAAAAAAATCGAAGCGAAGGCCAAATTGCTAACTTCAGGGTCTTGATGGCAACTCATATAAAACCTGAAAGACTATCGGAGATCATCCCACACCAGCGCGGAGTGGTCACCACCTCGACGTTCGTCTCGATACAGCAGACGAGATGTCACTACAGCGTCCTTCCTCCAACAGGATTCGGACACGCCAAAGCAAACGAAGCGAAAGCCAAATTCCTAGCTTCAGGGTCTTGATGGCAACTCATATAAAACCTGAAAGACTATCGGAGATCATCCCACACCAGCGCGGAGTGGTCACCACCTTGACATTCGTCTCGATACAGCAGACGCAATGCCAGCAAACGAAGCAAAGGCCAAATTCCTAGCTTCAGGGTCTTGACGGCAACTCATATAAAACCTGAAAGACTATCGGAGATCATCCCACACCAGCGCGGAGTGGTCACCACCTCGATGTTCGTCTCGATATATCAGACGAGATGTCACCACAGCATTCTTCCTCTAACAAGATTCGGACACGCCAAAGCAAACGAAGCGAAGGCCAAATTCCTAGCTTCAGGGTCTTGACGACAACTCATATAAAACCTGAAAGACTATCGGAGATCATCCCACACCAGCGCGGAGTGGTCACCACCTCGACGTTCGTCTCGATACAGCAGATGGGACGTCACCACAGCGTTCTTCTTCCAGCAGGATTCAGACGCGACAATCAAACAACGGAGCCACGGCAAAATCCCTAGTTCCAAACCTCGACGGTTCACCAACAACCTAGAGACAACCGCGACATTCGTCTCGATACAGCAGACGCAATGCCAGCAAACGAAGTAAAGGCCAAATTCCTAGCTTTAGGGTTTTGACGGCAACTCATATAAAACCTGAAAGACTATCGGAGATCATCCCATGCTAGAGCGGAATGGTCACCACCTCGACGTTCGTCTCGATACAGCAGACGAGATGTTACCACAGCGTTCTTCCTCCAGCAGGATTCAGACGCGACAATCAAACAACGAAGCCACGGCAAAATCTCTAGTTCCAAACCTCGACGGTTCACCAATAACCTAGAGATAACCGCGACATTCGTCTCGATACAGCAGACGCAATGCCAGCAAACGAAGTAAAGGCCAAATTCCTACCTTCAGGGTCTTGACGGCAACTCAAATAAAACCTGAAAGACTATCGGAGATCATCCCACACCAGCACGGAGTGGTTATGACTCATCGGAGCTCCCCAAAATGAGCCTAACCTCAAGTAAAAAGCGGCATAGCAAAATTCCTAATGCTTGCTCTTCCGACGGTCAAACTGTCTAGGAAGATTGCTTGAAGACGTCTTGTCCAGCCCCCGAAGGGATCAGAGACACGACAGTCGCAAGGCTACTCGAACAACAAGATTGCTTATCGAGGAATATATGAGCCAATGCGACGGTACGACGGACAAAACTCTAGTACCACAGACCCTGACGGACCTCTGTCGTAAAGAGCAGTGGTTAACTGTGACGTTAGGACATTCTTGCGAGAACTGCTCGATTCATCTCGACTCGTGAGGAAATTAGTGTCTTTGCGAGAACTTCTCGATTCGTCTCGACTCGCAGGGAAAAACTTTAGGCAATGGGGATAAGGACCGGTTTCCTAAGCACTGGGGCCCTGCTAGTCGGTCCAAAATGGACTCTTGCATACTATTCACGGACCACACTCTCCAAAGGAGGGAAGCAACCACTTACGAGTCCTCTCGACTTGTAAAAGGGAAAATTCTCTTGTGAGATCCTTACGACTCTCAAGAAAAAGCACACTTAGGAATCCTCAAGATTCCTAAGGAGAAAATATACTTACGAGATCCTCACGACTCGTAGGGAGAAAAGCCTTTGTGAGACCCTCACGGCTCATAAAGTTGGAAAGTCTTAGACAACAGATCCTAACCCTGTTTCCTAAGCCATCGCTACCTTATAAAGAGTTCAAGATGAACTGTTATCTACCATCTATGGGCCACACTTGCCAAATCTACATGCCACTGAAATGGAGAAGTTACTCATGAGCATATAAACTACTTCACGCTAGAGTAAAACATAAAGAAATAGAAGGGTGCGGCTCATGGAGCTGAGGGTTTAGAACTATATCTTTTAAGAGTCGAGTTTTGGGTCAATAATAAATGACGACGCTTGTGTCCGCTTGTTATCTTCTCAGATCAAGATTCTGAAAATTATATACCAACCCGAAACTGGTCATACGCTATGAATTACTCTGCACCACTTCACCCATGTATATACTTACGTGAACAAAGTAGTGGAGGGCATTTGTTCCCGCCAAAAAATTTCTGCGCAAAAGAGCCCAGGATATCAAATGGCAGCGATACATTTAAGAAAATGTGAACCGGTATTTTCCGGGCTTTATTTTGACAAACTCCTGAATGTGAAACAACTAAATTCTGATGGTACCGAAAGCGTCTCGAAAAAGCCTTCAATTTGATATATTATGGGTCTCATAATTCATCCGGGATCAAAAGTTATGAGCAAATATGCTATGCACGTGTAATCTAAGGAGGAAAATGCGAACCAGTATTTTCCGGGCTGTATTTTGGCAAACTTCCGAATGAGAAACAGTTAAATTCTGATGGTATCGAAAGTGTCTCGAAAAATCCTTCGATTCGATATATTATGGGCCTCATAATTCATCCGGGATCAAAAATTATGAGCAAATGTGCTACGCACGTGTAATTTAAAATAATGCTCTACTACACGGGGGATGCATTTTTAGTCTCACGTCGGGAAAAAGTGAGATCTCTTCTCTACCACTCCCATATAAATAAAAGGGGATACCTCTTAGAAAAGGAAGAGTATTCCATAATACTCAAATGAGATTATTTCTCCATAGGAGCTTGCTCCCCCCATAATGCGCATGTGAGCAAGCGCCATGTGCGCCACGTGCAATGCACGTGCGCCGGCTACATGCGCGCCACGTGCAACGCACGTGAGCCAAACACGTGCAACGCACGTAGGAGTATTTCTCCATAAGAGCTTGCTCCCCCCCATAATGCGCATATGCACAGGCTCCATATGCGCTACGTGCAAACATGTGCGTCCAACACGTGCGACGCACGTGAGCCCAACACATGCGACACACGTGCGCGAACGCAAAGAAGCCTTTTTCAGCAGCGAGAAACTTAAGCTCCAGCATGTTCTTTCCCCTAATGAGTGGGACATGGTTCAAAAGGTATATCCCTCCACACCTTCGATATATGGCGCTGTAATCACTCAGTGTCGTCGGAGAGGTGGTGGGTCCCAACGACCAATGATCCTTCTTTTCAAAAAAAAACAAAAAAACAAAAAAAGGGAGAAAAAAGATATACAGAAACAGAAAGAGGAACCCCCCACCATAAACTTTGAGAAAATCTCAAGAAGAAGAAGAAGCTCTCGGCAAAAGAAGACAATTCTTTTCAAGGTAAAAAAAAGAACAGAAAGACGAAATCGTCTCAATATAAAAAGAAGTATTTACTTCTTTCACAGATCATAGATCTATAAGACAAAATTATTTTTCACAAAAGAGATTATGAATATCTCATTATAAAGAGGGGAGAATTATTCAATTCTCTTAGGATTACAGAACCATAAAGGCAAAGCCTTTCATCAAAGAGAGATTGAAATATCTCCTATAAACTAAGAACTTTGTTCTTAGAATCTTGAGACAAACTCTCTTATCAAAGAAAAGATAATCTTCAGAGCGCGAAGTTAACCTAAGAAGAGCCTTAGCGCTCCTAATTTAAAAGTGCCTTAGTGCTCTCCATCTAGCGCAAAGCGCTGCAGTGCCATGGCGCTTCAAACACAGCGCACTGCGCTCATTGGCTAGCGCTCAACGCTAAGCGTGCTACGTGCTCCTCACGTGTGCGCTGCATTACTAAAAGCGCTCTGCGCTCATTATTAGCGCATCAGCGCTCTATATTTAGCGCAAAGTGCTAAGCGTATCAACGCTTTAACCATAGCGTACTGCGCTCATCGACTGGCGCTGGTGCCAAGTGCGCCGTATGTGCGCTTGGACAGAACATAAACTGTTCTTTGAATAAGCCTGGAGCTATGATAATTGCACAGCATTCAACTAAAGACAAAATATTGTCAGAGACCAAACCAATGCTTAGCATTTTTAAGGGGATTGGGCTCAAACAAATATCTAACGACCCAAAAACAAATGTTGAATATTGTAATTGAATGGACTTAGCCCAAATTGGCCATAAGTCCTTAATTCAGATTAATTGAGTTCATATGCTCATAAATCACAGATCTTAGTCCCAATTGGACTACAGGTCTCTCAACCCACATCGGTTTAAGGGTACATCTCTGAACTCCTCTGATATTTGTCGTTGTAATCCTTCAACGTCTTCAGAGAGGTGACGGGTCCCGACAACCATACATTTCATGGACTATGATGTCCTTAATCTGGACTGTGGGGTCCTTAAGCCCATGGACTATGATGTCCTTAACCTTGACTGTGAGGTCTTTAAACTCACGGACTATGATGTCCTTAACCTTGACTGTGAGGTCTTTAAACTCACGGACTATGATGTCCTTAACCTAAAACCCACGGACTATGATGTCCTTAACCTCGGACTGTGGGGTTCTTTAAAACCCATGGACTATGATGTCCTTAACCTTGGACCGAGATGTCCCTAAACTAACATTGGACCGTAATGTACTTAAACTAATCGACCGCAATGTCCCTAAACTAAACAATAGAGTCCGAATGCTCTTTTGTTGGATCTAAATGATCCCGTTAAGTCGATCTTAGTCTAAAATTAGACTAACATATTCTTAACAAACGTTTAAGTTGATCTTAGTCCCAAATGAGACTAACGTATCCTTAAACCCAACCCCCAAACCCAAATCTAAGAAGATACGGATTTGGACTAACCCATGCCCTACGGGCGACAACATAAATTAGTCTTCGTATACAATCCACGGGCAACCAAAAACAAAACAAACACCCACGACACGAAGTGACCATCTGGAGAAGGAGAAAGTGGTTACCGCGATGCGGTAGCGTAATTAACTGCAGGTGCTTGCGCCTGCCGGGAAGAGCGTCCCCACAATCAAAACCCCCTCAAATGAGGGGGAATCTGACGAAGTCTGCTACATCGGCCACATCCGTTTAAACCTTCGATACATGGTGTCATAAATCAACTTGGCATCTTCGGAGAGGTGGACGGATAGCACCAATTAGCATCTGCTCCGAAATTCAGGCAAGACGGACCCGCGTGGTCGCATCTCCATGTTTTCGATGGGGGAACAATATACAATGTTCATCTATGTTTTTGATGAAGTCAAACTCTTTGACTACTACATCAAAACATGTGTTCCAACTCCGTGATGCCAGTTTGAACCCATAGATGGATTTAAGCAGCTTGCACACCTTTCCGCTGCTCCCACTGTCTACGAAGCCCTCTGGCTGAGTCATGTACACGCACTCTTCCAAATCACCATTTAGAAAGGCGGTCTTAACATCCATTTGCCAAATTTCGTAGTCATGGTATGCAGCAATGGCAAGTAAGATCCGAATGGAATTAAGCATAGCCACTGGAGAAAATGTTTCATCATAATCCACACCTGGTCGTTGACGAAAACCTTTTGCAACAAGTCTAGCTTTGTAAGTCTCAACTTTTCCATCTACACCAAGTTTCTTCTTAAAGATCCATTTGCTCCCAATGGGTTTTACCCCTTCAGGAGCAACTTCCAAAGTCCATACTTTGTTGGTGTGCATGGATTCCATCTCAGATCGCATTGCATCCAGCCATTTCACAGAGTCACCACTCGTGATGGCCTGCTCGAAACTAGTTGGATCATCATCTTCTATGATGCAATCCTCGCTCCCACCATCAATGAGAAAACCGTAGTATCTCTCAGGTGGATGAGAAATCCTACTAGATCGGCGGAGAGGCCGGGGTTCGTCGGGAACTACTGAATTCCCTGGTTCTACCAAATCTTCTGTCGCAGTTTGTGTAACTGGAACTTCTTCCAGTTCTACCTCATTGCCACTAATTTCTTTCATAAGAAAACCCTTTTCTAAAAAGGTGGCATGTCGAGAAACAAACACCTTTTGTTCCTCGGAGTGGTAGAAGATATACCCTCGCGAATACTTGGGATATCCAATAAACTTGCACAGAACAGACCTTGCCTCGAGCTTGTCCGGATTTTGTGTTTTCACATAGGCCGGACAACCCCATATCTGAATAAAATTAAGACATGGCCTCTTCCCATTCCATATCTCATATGGAGTGGTAGGTACTGATTTGGTTGGAACTCTATTCAATAGGTATGCAGCTGTCTCCAGCGCATAGCCCCAAAAAGAAATAGGTAACTCAGCGATGCTCATCATAGAGCGTACCATATCTAATAAGGTGCGATTCCTCCGTTCCGATACACCATTGTGCTGTTGTGTATAAGGAGGAGTAAGCTGAAAGAGAATCACATTCTCTTTAATCCAGGAACTCATTGCTCAAGTATTCTCCTCCTCGATCAGATCGAAAGATCTTAATACTTTTACCCATTTGATTCTCTACTTCGTTCTTATATTCTCTGAATTTCTCAAAAGTTTCAGACTTGTGTTTCATCAGGAACACATATCCGAATCTTGAGAGATCGTCAGTGAATGTAATGAAGCATGAGAAACCATTCCTGGCATGTGTAGACATGAGACCACATACATCACTATGTATCAGCCCCAAAAGTTCCGTAACTCTATCTCTGTGTCCACTAAACGGAGTTTTGGTCATTTTGCCTTTGAGGCATGAATGGCAAGTTTCATAAGATGATAATTCGAACGCATTTAAATAATCATCTTTACGTAACTTAGCTGGTCGTGTTGTATTGATATGACCAAGTCTACAATGCCACAAGAAGGATTTGTTCATTTCTGAACTCTTCCTCTTGTGTGTGTTCTGTATATTAAGAACTGTGGTTTGATTTAGAATATATATGCCATTATGTAACAATCCTGATCCAATCAACTTTTGATTCAGAAAAATGTTCATAACATTTTTCTGTACTACAAAATTATATCCTTCTTTACTCAATAAAGAAACTGATATAATGTTGCATATCATGCTCGGTATGTAATAGCATTCGTTTATAATCAATGTATTACCACTTGGTAATACAAGGTGATATTCGCCAACTGCTTCGGCTGCAACATTTGCACCATTCCCTACTCTTACGGAATGATCACCCATTCCCAGTTCTCTACCTCTCTTTAGCCCATGCAATATATTGCATATATGGGATCCTGATCCGGTATCTAATGCTCAGGACGTAGAGTGAACTGAGAAACAGTTCTCGGTAACTAACACATCCGAAGAAGATGCATCAACATGTTTGTTCTTCGTTTGGGTGGCGTTTGAATTCTGGTATTCCCCTATTTCATGTTCAGTGTTATAACAATTATAAGAAAGAACGGAACCAACGTTCCCCTGCTCAGTATAATAAGGGGGTTCGGTCAATACATCCATATTATTATCTTGATTAAGACCTGACATGGTCGCTACCTGGAGAGAGAGAGAAGAAAACACTTTAGCGTGCGCTCTTGCGAGATTAGATTGGTTATTATCTTATCCAATCAGGATAGCTTCCACTGTTTTTATCAAATCTTCCTTCAAACCCTAAAAGGTAAGACTAGCCGGGATTAATTACACCTTACAAGTTCGCCAATCTTTCAGCCAGGTCAGTGTTGGTACTTTGATGGAGGTTCCCCGTGCTTTCACACGGACCAAATTAAAATAAACCTCGTTTTCCCAGAGGCTTAACCCCGTTAACACCTTTCTAGACACTTACTTGATCGGTTAATTGTCATGTGTAAAACTCTCCCAGGAGTAACTCTTACTCGCAGTGGGTATCGGGATCCAACTATCTCATAGAAGGTATGCAATCTCATTGCAAATTTCAACACTTGAAATTCCCGATAATATCTTTTACCCCTAGCGTCTTATGACCTTGACGGAGGCCAAACTACCCATAAGGCGCTAATCAAGTTCAACCCGTCATTTCCTGATTGAATTAGACCCATCCGCACGACCCTTGACGGAGGCCAAACAATGCCGTACGAATACCCTAATCCAATCCATCTCATGCTTTAGGTAAGTACTAAATCAGCTACCATACACTACGCCTTGACGGAGGCCAAACTACCGTAGCACGAATACTAAAATAGCACCTATCTGAAATGACGAAGGGCTGCGCATGTTTTTAAGAAAACCATGAGCGTAATGAACTTGATATCGTTTGTAGAAACAAGTGATTTTGAAAAGGAGTGTTTTTGAGGCTTTTCTAGTTTCGCTAAAGAGGTCACTCCCGGTGAAGGGATCTCGGCTCTTTCCTCATCGAATAAGGTGCAGGATATTTCATAAATACCGCTGTGCAAAGCAAGAACTATAGAAGCAATCAAAAACTAAACCGTGAGTTTGTAGCATCTGCCAGTTTTGCTAAAGAGGTCACTCCCGGTGAAGAGATCTCGGCTCTTTCCTCATCGAATAAGGTGCAGGATATTTCATAAATACCGCTGTGCAAAGCAAAAAACTGTAGCCACCCTTTTTTTTTTGAAAATTTGATTCTACAATATCTTTTAGGTTTCTTTTCTTTCATTAATCTCATTAATAAATCCAATCATTTATGCTTCTTAAGCATCACAGAAGAAACGAAAACTGTAATATTTATATATCATATATATAGTATAAGCATTCGTCACAGGCAATAATATGATCTCATCACAGAACATTGCAGCAGAAGTCAACATATGAAATATTTGATATAGTAGGACGTCTGTGTTTTATTTTGAGCCTGCATAAAACACGGATTCCACAGTCGCGATGAATAGCCAAACCCATATCTCTAGACCCCTACGAGAGCGGCAAGTAACCCTGCCAATTCTAGGGTTAGAAGACCCGGTCTCGACTCCTCGAGATGGCCTCCCACTGGACCCTAGAACCCGGTTACTTGTGCCCTCTGCCTTGGGTCTGTCCTAATGCGGAAAAGTAAATAATATACAATGGTGACATCAACCTCAACCCGGAAGTGCCCTAATAAAAGAATATTACATACAAATGAATTTTATATGAATGAAAAAGAAAACTCTCATCTCACATAAAACCCCCAGCTATTCAAAATACGACGATCCAATATAACATATCACAGCAACACATAACAACACATGTCATCAACGTAAGTAAATATGCCTATCACAATTGTCGTCGATCTATAGCGACGAAAACGGCGATATACCACATATTACACTTACGGTCGCAGAAAAGAAAATGTAAAACTACAATATTTGGAATCCACAATCTCTTTAGACATCGTAAACCCGAAATATCACATATTACGGATTTCATGCCTAACTAAATGAATTCCATATATTGTATCACACTACAGATAAAGCTAGACGATTTTAGACTTTCCGATCGAGTTATCGAACACCAAAAAATTTCCCAGAAAGCCCAACTCTTGAGCAGTGTAAAAAACACCCAGAAGCATACACCTTTACCTACGGACCAACAGCTGAAGGCTCGTCCCTTGTCTCCACAGTGGAGCCGCGGAACCACCGCTAAAACCTTGATTTGGCCGCGCTTCCATGGTCACTGTAGCGAGATAGGGGGTCGTTCTTCAGGTGGGTCCATAGAATTCCCTGCATGATTTTCTGAATATTTTTAATATGAAAAATTTCAACTTTTGAAAAAATTTCCAGCAAGGGGTCAATTCTCGGTGTTTCGGGGTTCGATCGGACTTCTAACTTTGTCTAGACGGCGCCTAATGCTCTAGCTTTGCTCTGATACCACTGTAGGATTGTGTAACACCACCGTGAAGTTTAGAAAGGCATCACACATGCCATATTGAAAATTTTTGGGGTGCTATGAAAGCCTAACCAAGATCTTAACTAGAGAATTAGGGTTAACTTTGCATGTAAACAACTTTGCATCTAAGAGAGAGGGATTACAACCTTTATAGTCTATTCCTTCGCTTCATAAGCTTCAAGTAGTAGTCCCTTCGCCGCGATCCATGAACTCCCGGACTCTAGAGAGGCTCCACAAGTTGAATGATCCATGCTTGCTTGAAGACTTCGAAATCCAAGATGATCTACTTCGAGGAAATACGAACTCAAGCTATGACTTCACTAATTATGAATTAGTGAAGCTAACACACTAATCTATATGGCTTGTATAGAAGAGGATGGTGAAGTAGGAATTTTGCTCACTTTATTAGTTAATTTCTCACTATTTTCTTCTTGATCTCAAAAGCTAGAAAGCAAAATGAGAATGAGGAAGAAGAAGAAGAATGAATGAGATTGAGGTTAGAAATGCAACCATGGGTCAAGTATATCATCCTTAACCATTATAGAGAGTTAACCATGGCTATGTGTCATGGTTGGGTTAGAAATATCTAGGGCAAAACAAAAAGGGTGGACTTGGTCAATGGTAATCTACAAGCTTCATGAAGCTTCATCCATGACTCGTTTTCACAATTTGAATTACTTAGATATTTAAACCCAAACATTACATATAGCATGGTATAATTCTCATACATACATGTTGCATGTATAACCTAGCATGCTACAATATTATATATCACATATATAATATTTATGTAACAAAAGAAAACAATACAATAAACATATATCATATATATATATTAAATGTATCATAAGTGAGAATAATAAATATATAAGTGAGCACATAATATATACATATATATATATATATATATTTAATCGAATCAACACTTGATCCGATAACCCGGCTATATCATATATAACCGGCCGATATCACATATCGCGAGAATCGAATACGGTATCACATACACGTATCAATCTCGATCCCGCACATATCACATACGTGCTCCTACTCCGTTTTGCCTAAGCCAGGAAACCTCTGTGTAGGACTCTAAAGACTCGTCAATACGCCGGCAGTAGGTGATGCTCATATCAAACACCTACAAGCTGCAAGCGGTCAGCTAAACGTAACAGCCACCCGGGTATTGAGCGACCAGAAGATCAACAAGGAAGCCTATACATACTCCTGCGAATCCAATCAGTAAACACTACCGTACAGTCCGGTCTCTTCGTCTGATATGTTGCATATCAAGTCTAGGGGTGGTAAACGTTAGACCCCAGTAACCGATAAGTCGTTTCGATGTAAGGCTCATAACGGGTCGAGAAACTACTGATAACACTTACCAGTAAATCTCCATATCAGCCCTGGCCAGGGACATCCAGTTATAGCCAATCGAACACAGCGCAACATCAACTCCCAATACCGGGATAGACGAAACCCCTCCTATCGCTCATTGCCTTCATGTGATTCGGAACTATACCCAAAAGCCACCGTTTTGCACGCCCTCTTGGATGTGGTAAGGTGGAAATCAAAGCACAGTGGGAATCACACAAGTCTCTATGACGATCTCGGGTCTACAGACTAACATGTACCAGTGTCACCGGAGAACTGCTATCTGACGATAGGTATAATACCATCTAGGAGTTCTCGGTGAGTCCGTTCAGTGTACCCAGTCTCCACTGAGCACCCATACACCATCTTTGATGTCGAACACCAATGGATGTAGGATCATCCATCGCCCATCTAATGGGTCAAGATGCGTATACGCTAGTCTACTCTGGAGTATCGATGCCCTATCTCGATACACCCTCGACTAGGAACAGTTATAGGATGTACTCGTGGACTACCCTGGCCCCACTAGTATGATCTCATCATAGTCCTTGTAGTCGAGTACTTATCCTAAAGGCTTTATCAACATGTGAGAGCAAGACAGTAAACTAATACAAGTCAACTTGTTAAGACAAAGTGAAACCAGATAGCATACTATCATGTCGAGCAAGAAAGTCCTCTCTATATATATCAAAGCATCCATTATAATATACATCATATGTACAACAATGGCCTCTAGGGCATATACATAACTAACAGTAGCTTCCCCACCCCACAACGCCAGGGATCAAAGCCCTCGACAAGAGGCGGTCGGATAGCAACCCTGTTCGGCCATCCTTAAGGACCCAAAAGCCCTCGAAAGAGGTAACCGCTTAGCACAACCATGCTCGGTTATCCCTGGTACACCACCAGGGATCAAAGCCCTCGTCATGAGGCACCGGGCGGTAACCCCGCTCGGACATCCTTAGTAGGCCTCCCATGCCCCTCCCGCGCTAAGGATGAAAAGCCCTCGAAAGAAACAACCGCTTAGCATGATCCGTGCTCGGTTATTCCTGGCAAAACCAGGGATCAAATCCCTCGCCAAGAGGCACCGGGCGGCAACCCCACTCGGGCATCCTTAAGGATCAAAGCCCTCGCCAAGAGGCACAGAGCAGCTACCCTGCTCGGCCATCCTCAGCAGGCCTCTCACGGCCCCTCTCACGCTAAGGATCAAAGCCCTTGCCAAGAGGCACCGAGCAGCTACCCTTGCTCGGCCATCCTCAGCAGGCCTCTCATGGCCCCTCTCACGCTGAGGATCAAAGCCCTCGCCAGGAGGCACCGAGCAGCTATCCTGCTCGGCCATCCTCAGCAGGCCTCTCACGGCCCCTCCAACAGTTAAGGATCGAAACCCTCACCATGAGGCACCGAGCAGCTACCCTGCTCGGCATATCCTCAGTTGGCCAATGACGGCCCCTCCAACAACTAAGGAACGTGAACTCAACAAGAAGCATCCAATCTATCAACGTCTTAGCGATCTACACTTCAACTTCGGGGCCATGGAGATACTGTCTTACCGCCTACCTTGGAACACTGGGCAAGAGAGCAGACTCAAGTCGACGTGTAATCGCCAGACAAAGAGACGACACAACAGAAAGGCAGCCCCACGCAGATACAAGTGTTCACACAACAAGAAGAAAAATACGCGTGCAAACATGACTGTAAGAAAAATACCTTTATTCACAAAGTTAAAGCTTTTGCAAGGTATTGTGGGCTCCCCAGCCTTACAAGACGCCCGTAGGCCTACAAAACTCCCGAGGAAACAAATAAAAAGAAAAAAGAAACAAAAGACGACGGGCCTCAGGCCTCAGGGCCGGGCGCATCCCCAGGAAGCCCAGCGCCCGCCGCAGGGGCCTCCGCGTTGCCCTCACCGGGTATCACCTCCTCGGCCTCGCCCTCGAGGTCCTCCCCCTGCTCCTCATCCTCGCGAGGATATTCGGCTCGGAGATCCTGATCGGCGAACTCCGGCATCCGAGCCTTGACGGCATCAAGGGCCTCATGCCAGATGGCAGTAGTGGTCGAGGCTAGGACGGTGTAAAATTCTTCCGATTTCTAGAAGTTCTCCACCGCCTTCGCCACCAAGAGGTCGGCCCGTTTCGCCGCCTCTACCACCATCCCTAGCTCCTTCCGGAGGGTGCCCATCGACTTCTTCATAGTGCCGACGAGCGCCATGGAGTCTTGGAGCTTGGCCTCGGTAGCCTGGGTAGCTACACGGAGCCTGGCAGCCTCCTGCTTCGCCGCCGCCACTTCCTGCTTCACGGTCGCCGCCTCCTGCTTCGCGGCTGCTAGCTCCTGCTTCCCGGCCATCACCTCGGCCTCGAAAGCAATGGCCTTCGCCGTCGCCGCTTCCAGCGCCCGCCTTAGCGAGGAGGACTCGCCCGAGGCTCAGACCGCCGGGCCTATCTCCTCCTCCTTCATCCGTATAGCTAGAGCGACGTGGTGGAGGACCTGGGGAAACAAGAAAGGGAGCAGAAAGAAGAAGGATCACCAAGTCTCACGAAAGATGAAATGAGCAAAGTACGAGCACTAACCTGCACGACCTCTTGGGCAATGGACGCCAGTTGCCCCTTCAGACTTCCCTCGGGAACCCTACCCCCGGCCGACCTCTCCATGTCGTGCAGAAGGTTGTCGACGATGGAGAGCCCCGAGGGCACCTCAAAGCGGAGCTCCCCATCGTCCACCAAGATCGGGGAGGCCGGGTCCCGCGGGGCTGCTCGGGGGAGCCTCTTGAGAGCCGGCGGCGGCGAACTGGTCTCCGCCTCCGAGGCCGGGGCTTCCTGCCCTCTAGCCCTCTTTCGGGTCGGCGCCCTGCTGGACTCCGGGGCCCGATCCGCGCTCGAGCGCTGGTACTGACGGCTGCTGGAGGAGCCGGGGTCGGCGCCTGACGGGAAGAGCTGGCCCCTCCAGCCCTCGACCCCTTCTTCGGCTTGCGCATAGCCGCTCGAAGGTAGCTCAAATCCATGGGTTCTGCACAAGACGAGATAAAATAGGGTCAGCGACTCAAGCAAAAATCAGAACAATACAAACTTAACTTACCGATGAACTGGGCAAGACTGAGCCCGGCCCAACTAAGGGCCCGCTCAGACAGCAACACATCGGCCCGAGGAATGGGCTCCCACGCCACCACTCTCACCACGTCGGGGTGTTCATACCATAATATTGCATTATTATATTCCCCATTCTTATGCATTTTACAAATAAATAGGTGCTTTTGACCCATGTCTGCTACTTAGTTACAGGTTATCGGAGCTAAAACAGTGAAATTGATGAAAAAGATGATACAAAGTGAGACTACGACCAATAAATGTTGGAATCTTGATCAAGCCTACACGAAGATCAGTTCACAAAATACAAGGCAGCGCAAGGTTCAAGACTTTGTCACGAAGCAACGGTAAAAGTTCACTACAATTGTTCACTGTGGAGATTTGGAAGAAACCTAGAAGCCAATCTAAGAAAAGAACTGAAGAAAATTGAAGACAACATGAGCCAGAAGATTGCCAGAAAAAATGAAGCACTAAACTCCAACCTTGGCCGCGGAACCGTGGCCAAGGCATGCTATTGGCCGCGGAACCGCGGCCGGGTTATGCCCGTGTCGGTGGGAAAAATTTCTGTGCGCTGCGGCTCGTTGACTTGGTCTTTTTCTTAGGAGGTATTTTTGTAATAGCAGATATACGGCAATTGTAAACCTAGGGTTTTCTATGTCCTATAAATAGAAACCCAAATTCTTGTATTAGGTTATGCCTCCTTTCATTAATAAAATTCAGATTTCTTTTGGAGAGCATCGATGCCTCTTTTCACTTCATAAATTCAGATCTGTACTGTGTTGATGTTTGGAGAGAGCCATCAATAAAAATTAGTAAGTTCTTTTATTTCTTTGCCTTAGTTTACTTTTAATTTAGAATGTCTTTAAATTCCCTAAGAGCGAGTAGTCTCCTCGCTTGTTAAGGTTAGTTTTAGGAAAATGTTTGAGAGATGAGATCTCCCACCCCTTTCTTACCCCATCACACATAATAATTAGAACTCCATGCATACACGCACACACCGCTCCCTGCGACACCTTACCCCTCGAAGTAACGGTGATACCGTAGTATAAAGGACCGGTTGTGTATGTTTTCCATGGAGGTTAGGGTAAGGATCGATAAAGGAAGGACAAGAACCTAGAGGAAGAAACACCGTTTCTTCTCGATGGTACTAATCCCTTTTATTGATAATTACCATAACACCTAATAGATCTAAAATAGGGCATTGAAAACGGTGAGGAAACCTTCAATCTCCCAACTTACCCTAGACCTAACCCTAGTAAGACTTAGATCTAGATAATCTTAGTATAAATCAATTTAGTTTTTAGATTAAAACAATCCAACACCCATCGGAATTAACTCGTTAGAGCGATTAGGAAAACACAAAATCCCTGTGGACCGACCCGTACTCACCGGCTAGCTACCAAGCGACGCCATTCTTGATTGCGGTTTAGAAATATTTTTGACGTACGAATCAAATGGCGCCGTTGCCGGGGATGGCGTAGTATTTCCTTTTTTGCAATTTCGGGTTAATCTAAATTAAAAAATCATAAAAACAAAAAAAGAAAAATTATAAAAATTTTATCATTTATTGTTTCAAGGGTATTTTTGTGTGAATCTTTGCAGGATCGACGGATCTGGAAAAATCCAGAGAGCGAAACAGAAAAATAAAAATATGAACAACAGAGGAACGTCAAACCAGAGGGGCACAGAAAATTTTTGGAACCGAGTCTGACAACAGACCGCGGAACCGCGGTCGTAAGGCACATCTGGCCTCGGAAACGCGGCGGGTCTGTGACTTCAGCGCGTGGAAAAAATTCTCGGGATCCATGCAGCCTGCTCCACCGCGAAACCGCCGCTGCACACCCCTCCCGACCGTGGATCCGCCGCAGGTTGGCCTCTTGGCGCGTGAAATTTGCACTGTAAGATCTTTTCTCTCTCCTCTGAATCTTTCGATATATCTTTTGCCAAATCTCCTGCAGGATTCTTTGCGCTTAAAAAATCTTCCCCCCTTCCAATAACAAATGTTGTGCAGGATTCTTTGCGCCGCGCTTAAAATAAAAAAATTGATTGCAAGTGATTTTTTTCTTTTTTGCATATCTTTAATCGGACTTTAAGGGGCTTGAGACCAATTCAGATTGGGTGGGGATTTAATCACCCTTCTCAGGACCCCAGAAATCACATAAAGCATTTGCATTGACCATTCTTAATTAAAAAATACTAGACTCAGCCCTAAGAACGTCGCGCTCAATTGGACAGAGGACTAGTTATAGGCATCGACCGTTTATCCTAACCTGACTTTGCGGTGTCTAGGCAAGTGTGTCTAAGGCGAGTGGTTACTTAATTAGGACCACTACTTATAGTGGGGAGCCTCCCACTCACCTGGCACTTACCTGGCCGCAATTGGCGATGAAGAGGCGGTTTGAGGTCCTATTTCTAGCCCTTTGGAACAGTTAGGAGCTGTCTAGCTGACCTAGGTGACCCTAGATCTAGGCCTGATTGTGCATTTTTGATTGATCGAAAGTGTGTCTTAGCCCTTTATCGAAAATCTTTTTTGCAAAAAAAAGTTCCAAATAAAAAAAAAATGAAAAAGGAAATTTTTTTTTAATAAAAACTTGCAACTTGTCGCTCAAAATCCTTGCACCCCACTACCACCCACTTTTTTCTCATTGACATTTTCTTACCCCCACATTCTGTTTTTCACCTTTTTGACTGCACTACCTCTTTAGTGTATGTCACTTTAGACTAGGGACACTAGCGCCCGATTAGTCCGTGTTTCGTTGGTACCGACCGACGAACCTTTCGACTCCGAAGTCGAAATTCCGTCCACCTCCTTACCTCTACCTTCAAATTCTTCTTCCGAATGTATGTCGGGATATAATCCCAACAACACCTTACCCACGGGACTGATTCCACCTCCGTTAGGTGCGAATAATCCGAATCACCCGCCTGTTGTAGCGCCCCAACGAATCGCGCTCCAGGATCTCTTCTACCCTGTCCGCACCTCCTTACCTACCTGTCTTTCACCCCCACCGGCAAATGGGGACAATTTTGAGATAAAACCCCACTTCATCAATATGCTGCCAAAATTTCACGGATTGGAATCCGAAGATGCCTATATCTTTATCAATAAATTCCAAAACGTTTACGCCATGATGAAAACAACCCAATTATCCGACGATGCTATAAGGCTAAGGGTCATTCCTTTCACCTTATGTGACTTAGCCGAGAAGTGGCTATACAGCACAGCGTCACATTCAATTCGAAATTGGGACGAGTTTGTTAAAACTTTTCTTAAAAAGTTTTATCCTCATCACAAGACCACGAGAATTCACAATGAGATTATACAATTTTCCCAGCTTCCTTCCGAACCATTTTGGAAGTGTTTTGAAAGATTCAAGGACCTACTTGTTCAATGCCCTCACCATGGGATCGAAAATTGGCAACTTTGCCAAACATTATACGAGGGATTGAACCCGGCAACGAAGCAGTTGCTAGAAACCATTTGTCAAGGTCACTTTCTAACCAAATCTAGTGAGGAAGCGTGGCAGTTTCTCGAGGATCTTGCTGAACAAACACTTCAGTTGGAAAGCACAAAGACCACCTCATCTTCTTCTATTGGTCAATCTAGGGCAGGCATACATCAATTAGATATGTCGATTGCTATGAAGGCCGAGATGGCCGCACTTACGAAAAAGCAAGAAGCACTTGAGACCAAAATCTCATCGCCTTCTCCTGCCCCTGCTTTACCCCCACGAACTGTTTGTGCGTGTTGTTCGGATCCATCACCCCTTACCGAAGAGTGTCCTTACAATCCACCTGTTCAAGGACAAGATCAAGTCAATGCTGCCTTTCAGCAACGACAAATAAATGATCCTTACTCTTCGACTTATAATCCGGGTTGGAGGAGTCACCCAAATTTTGCTTGGAATCAAAATCAACAACTCCAAGGAAACAACAACTTTTAAAGGCCTCCTCCTCCACAACAACAAGCACCCCAACAAACTCAATACCAGCAACATTTCCAACCACAACCTTATCCAAATCAAACGAACAATTTTGTTCAACCAAATGATGATAAGGTTATCTCGCTAGAAAAAAACTCTAGATGCGTTTCTCAAACAATCTACAGAATCCGCAGCAAGGTTGGAAAATTCCATCCAGTCTTTGGTGCACGACAATACTTCAAACGATCAAAGCATCAAATCTATTGAGGCACAAATTGCACAACTAACTGCTGCGTTGAGCGAGAGAGAAAAGGGAAAGCTTCCATCTCAACCATTGCCAAATCCCGGTCACACACACAACGCACATGTCGCATATGAATATCAAAATCATAATGTAAATGCGGTGACCACGTTGAGATCTGGAAAAGTGTTGCAAAATAATGTGGGTACTAGTGATGACACCCCCGCCGGTGGTTCTCCTTCTTCTCCTTCTTCATCCTCTTCTTCTTCACCTTCATCTCCTCCGCTAGAGCCTATTCTTCATTCTTCAAAAGGCTCTTCTTCTTCTAATCCGAACGGACCCACTTCTCACTTCACGAACACACCCACATTGGGATCCGTTCCAACTCCACATTCTACTCCACAGACATTGGACTCAACAGATTTTCAAAATGCTCCATTTCCAAACAGGTTGAGTCCCAATAAACCAACTCCATAAATGGAGAAGATTGTGGAGTTATTTAAATAGGTTAGCATAAATATACCTCTCTTGGATGCAATCCAACAAGTCCCTTCGTACGCGAAAATCTTAAAGGGCTTATGCTCCTCGAAAAGAAAATCTCAAATACCCAAGAAAGTGCTAGTGGCTAGTGCAGTGAGCAATGCTATTAACCAACCTCAACCCTTACCCCAAAAACGAAAGGACCCCGGCTGTCCTACGATTTCAATAACAATTGGGGATAAGAAAATCAATCGAGCACTTTTAGATCTTGGGTCTAGTGTCAACCTGCTTTCCTACTCTGTGTACGAGCAATTAGGGGTTGGAGAGTTGAAATCCACTCGTTGTACTCTCCAAATGGCTGATCGATCGATCACCCATCCTAGGGGTGAGCTAGAGGATGTGTTGATCAAAGTTGGGGACTTCATATTCCCTATTGATTTTATTGTTATGGACACACAACATGTTGCTAACCCATGGAACCAAATTCCGGTGATTCTCGGTCGACCATTTTTGGCCACTTTCAATGCCGTAATAAATTATCGCAATGGCTCCATGACTCTATCCTTCGGGAAGACGTCTAGTGAGTTCAATATTTACAAGTTAGGAAGTCTGCCCCCCGTGCCTAAAACTAGTACACGAGAAGTTTGCTCTATTCACGAAATCACGCAGGAGGACTGCGAGCTTGAAAGATTTCTGTTTGATGAAAACAGTTTTGATGCCACTAGTGCGTCCCTCCTTGAATCTACCACAGTTGACACAACCGATATTGATTATGAATGTTTCACTTTTTCGGATGATTTTGATGACTCACCGCCCGAATATGAGTCTTTTGAATTTTTTGATGAGTTAGTTGAACCATCCGATTCGGTTGTTTGCAGTGATTTCGAACCTGTGTTGGAGTCCTTTGAGTTCGAGGTAGATGTCCCAATTTTGCCTATGATTGTTTCGCCTCCGAAACTCGAACTAAAGCCCTTGCCGTCTTACCTTAAATATGCTTACATAGGTGAGAATGAGACCTTTCCCGTTATCATATCGGCCTCTCTAGCCCTCGAGCAAGAGAAAGCCCTTTTAATGATCTTATAAGATAAGCGGCAAGCTTCTGGCTGGACTATGACGGATATCAAGGAGATTAATTCCCTCATAATTGAATATCATATGCATATGATGGATGATGCCAAGTCGATAAAGGA
Source organism: Agapanthus africanus (assembly GCA_030015575.1). Lineage (NCBI taxonomy): Eukaryota > Viridiplantae > Streptophyta > Magnoliopsida > Asparagales > Amaryllidaceae > Agapanthus > Agapanthus africanus. The sequence goes on along the minus strand of CM057338.1, from coordinate 848,585,036 downwards.
TCCACAGAAACATCTTGGGGATAGTGTGGATAGTCAACCTCCTCCTTTAGAAGTTGAACCACCCCCTTTTCTTTTAATAAGCTACGAGAATGCCAATATTCCACTGATTGCTGATCATTCACACTCTCGTTTTGATTCATCATCACCTCCTATCTATTCACTTCCACACTTTCCATACCATCACTTCTATCTTCCCCAATTCTTTTTGGATCGGTACAACATGTTCTATCACCAACCGATACTCTATACAGATAAATTTTTCAACTGGTTGGTGTTGACGTTTGGTCTTTGCAAAGTTTGGCAATGACGTTTAACATTGTTTCAATAAAGTTTGGGGGGGCGTTTCTGTATATATATTTTTGTTTTTCTTTTAACAATAAAAAAAACTATAAAAAAAATTATAAATAAATAAACAGGAGAGTGCCGACATTCTCAACCCTCTTGCTGTAGCATGACAGTGAGGACACTGTCAAAGTTAAGTTTTGGGGTATGCTCGGTAAGCCTTCTTCCTTCGCATTCATGTGTATATTTTTGCATTTGCATACTTATTTTAAAACCCATAAAAATTGAAAAATTATAAAAATTAAAGTATTCAATTTTGGCCATATTTGACTTGAGTTTGACAAAAAGGTTAACTAGTTAGGAACAACTAGATCTTAAACTTAGTAAATTAAAAACCCTAAAAATAACCTTTCTTAAAGTTTAATGGTAGAAAGTATATGTCTTTGTAGTTTATTTAGAAACAGGCAAACATTGAGTTCACTTCTTGGGCTAAGTCAAAACAAAGGAAAAGTATTGATATTTTTATTAGAGTATAAGTTTGAAAAATAATTCCTAAGCTTAAGTCTAGATTCTGAAAATGTATACCCTACAAATTGTACAAACACGAACCTTGAAACTTGGAATAGTAGAAGAGACCTTGAAATACTCTTGTCTAAAGTCCTTAGTACGAAGAAAATAAAAAAAAATACAAGTGTGAATAAAGAGATAAAGAAAAAAAATGAACACTGGTTTTTGTAATTACTTAAGGCTGCAAAAATAGAAAAATATTTAGCGAGGGTGCTTCATCACCTAGTGCCTTAGATCAACTGGTTTGGGAGTCACTGCTAAAGTTTTAGGTGTTGCAAGACTAGGAATTACGCTTTAATGTGCAAACACATCTTGTAATCGGTTGTTGGTACCTCAAGAAGTATTAACGGTCGCATGAAGGATGTGTGAGCGAAATTCATCTAAAAAATTCACCAATTAAGAAGTGCTTTGGACAACGGACAAGAGTATGATTGCTTGATTTGAATTTCCAAGTGTAGGGGTGATTTATACACACACGTAGGGGTATGTGATTGGAATTTAGATAAGAGACAGGAATGAAGAATATGACTTGTATCTTTAATAGAGATGATAAAAATTCCTAAGTGGAGATGGAACCCTAGAAGGAAAACTTAAGAGATGCCAAATGCTTAGTAGGTCTGCAGAACATTTAAATGATAAGGAAGCGTGAATAATAAGGGTGGATAATTTACGAGTCGAAGATAATAGAATTCCTTGTTAGAAAACCTAATTGGAGAATAAAAGTCAATGGGCCGAATTGATAGGATTTTGTGGGTAGTATCCGCTGAAAACCCTCAGGAGACAACACTCCTCCTACTAGGGACACCTAGAGGTTTAACGGCTTGCTGCACGAGCTCAGTGCAATCGCGTTTCCCTGCGAAAGTGAGGTTAGGTTTTTGTTGAGAATAAAATTAGGTTTGCTCGAGGACGAGCAAAAGATAAGTTTGGTGGTATTTGTTCATACCGTAATATTGCATTATTATATTCCCCATTCTTATGCATTTTACAAATAAACAGGTGCTTTTAACCCATGTCTGCTACTTAGTTACAGGTTACAGGTTCTCGGAGCTAAAACAGTGAAATTGATGAAAAAGATGATACAAAGTGAGACTACGACCAATAAATGTTGGAATCTTGATCAAGCCTACACGAAGATTAGTTCACAAAATACAAGGCAGCGCAAGGTTCAAGACTTTGTCACGAAGCAACGGTAAAAGTTCACTACAATTGTTCACTGTGGAGATTTGGAAGAAACCTAGAAGCCAATCTGAGAAAAGAACTGAAGAAAATTGAAGACAACATGAGCCAGAAGATTGCCAGAAAAAATGAAGCACTAAACTCCCAACTTGGCCGCGGAACCGCGGCCAAGGCATGCTATTGGCCGCGGAACCGCGGCCGGGTTATGCCCGTGTCGGTGGGAAAAATTTCTGTGCGCTGCGGCTCGTTGACTTGGTCTTTTTCTTAGGGGGTATTTTTGTAATAGCAGATATACGGCAATTGTAAACCTAGGGTTTTCTATGTCCTATAAATAGAAATCCAAATTCTTGTATTAGGTTATGGCTCCTTTCATTAATAAAATTCAGATTTCTTTTGGAGAGCATCGATGCCTCTTTTCACTTCATAAATTCAGATCTGTACTGTGTTGATATTTGGAGAGAGCCATCAATAAAAATTAGTAAGTTCTTTTATTTCTTTGCCTTAGTTTACTTTTAATTTAGAATGTCTTTAAATTCTCTAATGAGCGAGTAGTCTCCTCGCTTGTTAGGGTTAGCTTTAGGGAAAGGTTTGAGAGATGAGATCTCCCACCCCTTTCTTGCCCCATCATACATAATAATTAGAACTCCATGCATACACGCACACACCGCTCCCTGCGGCACCTTACCTGTCACGCCCCGCTTCCCAAAATACGGAAAACGAGGTACGACTAGGCCAGCCATGCTCCTACGGTCAAGGAATCATCCTGCCGTAGTCACACTTCGGCTTCTAGCACTACATGGTAATCAGTAATTAAAGCACAGTATTAAAGGAAACACATCACTAATTTATTACATTAAAATCCCATTGTTCACAATTTTACAGATAACAAGGACAATAACTAACCAAGTTCGATCTCACAATCTCTTTTATGGAAAGCAGTAAATGAAGAAGGAACACCAACTATATCTCCGTGAACTCGAAGGATAGATCCGTCTCCGGTGCCGGTCCTCGCGCGGAATCTGAGCATGCATACTCAGGTCGTCAGAGCGACACAAATAATAATATTATTATAAGCAGATGAAACAGGTAAATGAGGTATTACTGGTATGAGAATAATGCAAGTAAACACTATATCACAGTATGATGCAGAATATGTTAAGTGTCCCTATCGGTCTCTACGTCAAGTTTGAAATCACATAGTGGAAGGAGGATCATGTTTAACAGGAGTCTCGTACATACCCGAGACCACGGCCCACACGCCCGGGACATAACCCTGTCAGCCGGATCGCCAGATCCTGTCCTACACGAATAAGTATCACAGTTCGAATGATCATCCTCTAAACACGGTCCCGCTAAATAAGATACTCTTTCCACTTTGATTTCCCCTTTTTCCCCAGGTTACACTATTTAAGGTATTGATCTATTTGTGTACGAGTATACCAATGTCACGGTTTCATCACTGTCCACTATATCAATCACTGTCCACTGTACCAATCACTATCACGATTATTCACTTTCCATTGGTGTACTCGTCACTCCTAAATCAACACCGATCACGCACGATAATGCAATGTCCACACGCACTAACACTGTGTAAATGACAAGGGTATGATATATGTATTGTATGCTACCAATAAACACGGTATGTTATGAATTAGCATGCACGTCATGAATTTAAGTAAATTGCACAAATTAATATATTACAAATTCAGCAGAAATGATGTAGGTAAGATATATAGAACAATCAGTCAGTAATTCATCAAAATTTGTTTCAGTCCAATCGGGGTTTCGGTTTTCAAGATATAACTGTTTCAGTTTAAGTGTTCACGGCTGGAATTTCAATTTCAGAGCTGAACTTCTGTTTCGCAACACGAATTGCACCCAGTTGGGCTCAAAATTTAGCGATGACACAGTTAGATGAAATCTAGGGTTTTCGATAAAGTATTCAACGCAACAGACGGATCCTCAATCGCATCTGTACGCTGAAAGTTATATACAGTTTAATCTCAAATGTCATTCCAGAAAGTGTTCTGGACAGCTTTATGTTCTGCTCTTTTAAAATAAGTTTAAAATAACAAAATGCGATGAATCGGAATGAAACCACTTGTTTTCTTTCACTAACAGGTATATCTTATAACTACTGAAAGTTCCGTATCATGCGATTTCAGGAAACACGGGGACGCAGGACTTTAGACAGAACGCACTAATCAGAAACGCTCTGGACTGCAGTCCAGAGTCGTGTTCCAATCCACTTATCTTCATGGTTTCAGAACAGAAAACATTAAAATTCTACATAGGGTTAAAGTTCATCGAGTTGGCTTCGATTTAAGCCCTCGAACGCATCTTTCCAATATGTGTATGATTTATAGTGATTTTATGCATTTTCAGTTACGAGAGAATTCCAGTTTTAAACAACATGTTTGGGGGTATCGATTTTTGTTACAAACGATCGTGTTTTCCAGCGAATTTCTCACACATCATACATCATTAAAAGGGCCAACAGAAGGTATAGGTTGCCGTCAATTTAGACAAATATTTCTATTAGTAACTAACATCGAGCACTTAGGTTTTAACATGTATAGGAAATCGGTAAGTTGTAAACTACATTATCTAGGTGGGTAACCCTATTATTATAGCATGAAGCAAGTAAATACTTGCCTGGAGAATGCCTCGGGGTCGTACGGCAACAGCGTCGTCGCGAACGTGCGGTACACGCCACGTATCGAATTCCCGCGAGCCTCGATCTTGATGTGGATCTCGCGTCGGGTTGTCCGGAGTCCTTTGCGCAGCCACTAGACGTTGATGGATGTTTGACGATCCACAGCGAGTGTATTGGAGTTGCCGACGGTCGACGGCGTCGCTCCGGCGGCGTGCACAGGGCAGTTTCGCAGTGGGGGAAAAATTTTTGTTTGGGAAGAAAGGTTTTGGAGAGAGATGGAGAGTAGTGGGGGTCGTTGTCTGAAGAGATGAGAGTGCTGCTGAGGGTGTGGAAGGCCGATGGATGGTTCCGATGAGATGGGGGTTCACCGGCGTCGATGGGGTGAGGTGGTCGAGTTAAATTGAAGTGGGTTTGTGTGTGCAGGTGAGGACTGGTGGGGGCTCGGGTGATGAAGAGAGGAGTCGTGGAAGGAGAAGGAGGGGGATTTGAGTGGCTGTCGTCGACGTGGGTCGAGCGACGAGGTGGTACGATCGCCGGCGTGGAGGTGGCAATGGGTTCGAGAGAAAATTTTTGGGTGCTCGGTGAATTTTTGAGCTCGGTGAAAGCAAAGGAGAGAGATGAGGAGTTTGTGAGTACGAGGGAGTTGAAGGCGACGAGATTGACCACGTGGGGGCAACGGTCGGGCGAAGGCGTGGGCGACGGCGAGGGAGGCGTGTCTCGCGCGCGCGTTACGGGGGTGTAGCCGTTGGGAGAAAATTTGAATGGAAGAAGAACAGTGAAAGGTAAGTGAGCGGGCTTGGGTTGATGGAAGTGGGCCGGGCTATGAAAGGAATTCATTTTTCCCCTATAAAAATCTCGTGGGCTTCAGAAAGAATCGGGCCGGTTAAAAAAAAAATATAAAACCAATTAATTCCCAAGGAGTGGGCTGGTGGGCAGCGGGCCGGGGGCTGAATTTTAAAGGGTTTAATATAAAAAAATAACAAGAGTGGGCTGAGTGAGGGAATGGGCTCTATAAAAAGAAATTTCCTTTAAAGTAAAACATGAATGGGCTGGATAAAACTTAGGGTTTTAAATAATTGGTTAGGATTTTATTGATAAAATTTTGGTTTCGATTTACTCTGGCTTTAATTTAAATCCTGGGTTTAGGCTTTTAGGGTTAAGGAAAAATATAAACTTTGGGATTCAAGCCACCACCTTCTACAGAATAAATACGATGCAAGGTTAATCTCAGGAATTTGGAAAATACAGAGAAAATTCTTGTAGATGGAGAACGGGGATTTACATCATACCCCCCCTTAACAAAATTTCGTCCTCGAAATTTAACAAAGATACAAGAGTACAATGTACTAAACAAAAAGATGTGGATAACGATCACGGATGTCTTCCTCCCGCTCCCAGGTGGATTCTCCTGGGGAACGACCGCCCCAAGACACTCGGACTAACGGAATGACCTTATTCTTCAGCACTTTCTCTCTGCGGTCGAGGATGGTAGTAGGCTGCTCCTCGTATGACAGATCGGTCCCCAAAATTAACTCTGAATGGTCCAGAACATGGTTCTCATCTCGAACGTAACGCCGCAACTGTGACACGTGAAAGGTATTGTGCACACCAGCTAGCGATGGAGGCAAGGCCAATCGATAGGCCACCTCTCCTACTCGCTCTAGCACCTCAAAAGGTCCGATAAAACGGGGACTAAGCTTTCCCCGACTCCCGAATCTGATAACTCCACGAGTAGGTGAAATCTTCAAGAACACATGATCTCCGACTTCAAAATCAAGTGCCCTTCTGCTGGTATCTGCCCAACTCTTTTGTCGATCCTGAGCCGTCTTAATACGCTGCCTGATCATTTGGACCTTGTCCACTGTCTGAACAATGAGTTCGGGGCCCAGTAATCTTCGTTCTCCCACATCATCCCAACATACTGGGGATCGACACTTCCGCCCATATAGCGCTTCAAAAGGAGCCATCTGAATACTAGCCTGATAACTATTGTTGTAAGAAAACTCGACTAGGTGCAGATGGTCCTCCCAGGAACCCTGGAAGTCCAACATACAGGCTCTCAACATATCTTCGAGTGTCTGAATTGTACGCTCGGATTGTCCATCCGTCTGTGGGTGATAAGCTGTGCTGAATTTGAGGCGGGTTCCCAAACTCTCCTGTAAGCTCTTCCAAAAGTGTGACAAGAATCTCGTGTCCCGGTCTGACACAATGCTGACCGGAACACCGTGAAGTCGCACAATCTCCTGCATATATCTTTCTGCCAGTGATTCAGTCGACTGTCCCACTCGGAAAGGTAGAAAGTGTGCCACCTTTGTGAGGCGATCGACAATAACCCAAATAGCATTATTGCCTCTAGGGCTCCGTGGTAAGGCCGTCACAAAATCCATAGTAATGTGCTCCCACTTCCATTCAGGTATCGGCAATGGTTGTAATAATCCTGCTGTTCTCTGATGTTCCGCCTTCACCTGTTGACATACCAAGCATCTGGATACGAACCTCGCAATTTCCCGCTTCATTCCGTTCCACCAAAAGTGCTGCTTTAGGTCCTGATACATTTTTGTACCTCCTGGATGTACAGAATAAGCTGAACTGTGTGCTTCAGCCAAAACTTCTTCCCGTACATCTCCTTTAGGTACGCAGAGTCTGCTACCGAATCTCAGAGAGCCATCTTCATGTATAATCAAATCCGTTCTCAATCCAGCTTCCACCTGCTCTCTGAACTTTTGCAATCGGGGATCATCCGCTTGTGCAATCTTGATACGATCCACCAGGGAAGATTGCACCTGTAGTTGCCAAAATTGACTGAGTGCGTTCGGAGTAACGACCTCAAGTTCAAGTCTCTGGAAATCCTCAATAATACTCCTCTGATCGGTCAACATCATGACCGCTGGTTTGCGACTGAGTGCGTCTGGTACAACATTGACCTTCCCCGGGTGATACTGAAGGTCCAAGTCATAGTCTGCCATTAGCTCTAGCCATCGGCGCTGCCTCATGTTCAGTTCCTTCTGAGTGAAAACATACTTCAAACTTTTGTGATCGGTGTATACCTCCACTTTTTCTCCTAATAGATAGTGCCTCCAAATCTTCAACGCAAAGACTACCGCAGCTAACTCCAAGTCATGTGTAGGGTAGTTCTTCTCGTGGTTTCTCAATTGTCGAGAGGCGTAAGCAACCACTCGGCCGTGCTGCATCAAAACACAGCCTAAACCCTTCCCTGAGGCATCACTGTGTATCACCAAACCACCGGAATTATCTGGTACTGTAAGTATAGGTGCTGTGGTTAACTTCTGCTTCAGAGTGTCGAATGCCTGAGTGCACTCTTCTGTCCATGTAAACGGCACGTCCTTCCGTGTCAGCCGTGTCAATGGTTCCGCGATCCTTGAGAAATCTTGAACGAATCTCCGATAATAACCTGCCAATCCCAGAAAGCTCCTGATCTCTGCTACTGATTTCGGCGTCGGCCAATCTCTGACAGATTCTATCTTTGCCGGGTCCACTGAGATGCCTTCGCCTGAAACAATATGTCCCAAAAACTGTACCTTGTCGAGCCAGAACTCACACTTGCTTAGCTTCGCATACAGCTTCTCCTCCCGAAGAATTTGTAGAACTGTGCGCAAGTGTTCAGCGTGCTCTTCCCGAGTCTTCGAGTAGACAAGTATGTCGTCAATAAACACAACGACAAACGTGTCCAAGTACTTTGCGAACACCCTGTTCATTAAATCCATGAATATTGCTGGGGCATTGGTAACACCGAACGGCATCACAAGGAATTCGTAATGTCCGTATCGGGTCCTGAAAGCCGTCTTGCATACATCCTCGGCTGCTACTCTGATTTGATGATATCCAGAACGGAGATCCAACTTCGAGAAAACCTTGGCTCCACTTAGCTGATCGAATAGGTCATCGATACGCGGGATTGGGTACTTGTTCTTTATTGTGACCTTGTTCAGCTCCCGGTAATCTATGCACATTCGCAATGATCCATCCTTTTTCTTCACCAATAGAACTGGTGCACCCCACGGTGAAGCGCTTGGCCGAATAAATCCCTTCTCCAATAATTCTTCAACCTGTTTCTTCAATTCCGCCAACTCGACTGGTGCCATTCTGTATGGGGCTCTGGATACTGGTGCAGTACCTGGAATCAAATCGATTGAGAACTCTAAGATTCGAGGGGGTGGTAGACCTGGTAGATCTTCAGGAAATACGTCTAGAAAGTCCCGAACAATTTCTGGGGCTGGGCTCTTATCAATCTCCATAGCTGTCAGTTCCTTAGGCTTTGCTCTGTACTTAGCTGGTTCCAAAGATTCGCTTCCGCCCTCGAAAACAAACTCCGGGTGATTAGGAATACGGAAGATCACCTTCTTTGCACGACAATCGATAACTGCATGAAAAGTGCTCATCCAATCCATCCCAAGGATTGCGTCGTAACTGCCTGTCCCAATTAGGAGGAAATTCGCATAGAATTCCCTGCCACACACTACAACCGGGCATAATCTACATTCTCGACTAGATATAATAACGCCATTACCCGTATGAATTTCCCATCCCTTGGTTAGTGGTTCATATGGTATTGAGTGTGTATTGGTGAAATGCTCAGACAAGAAACAATGCGATGCTCCCGAATCAAATAGTACTCTAGCTGGCAATGAATGTACAAGTAGAGTACCTGTGACTACGTCTCCTGATGCCTCTGCCTGCTCGGCGGTCAAGGTGAAAGCCCGTCCCTGACCGCGACCTGTAAATGGCTGTCTCTGTTCCTGCGGCCTCTGCTGTGGCGGTCCAGAACTTCCTTGTATTTCTGCTCGTTCAGGACAACTGTTAATCCTGTGCTGACTGGAGCCGCAAATCAAACACTGTCCCTTAGCACGGCGACAGTCCTTCTGAGTATGTCCTCCTCTACCGCAATAGCCGCAAGTTACGCCCTGCCTCTGGGGGCGATGCTGTGGTACAAACGGGCGCTTCATCTGAGTTGTCCCTGCTCTGTGAACCGGTATGGCTCCTCGAGAAGGCACGTGGGTACGTGCTGGAACGACTGGGGGTCTCCTGAACTTGTTAATCAATTGCTCCTGAACTCTCGCTGCGTTGAGTACCTGTGCGAAAGTCTGTAGATCTAACGATGCGATCAGCTGCTGCAACTCAAAATCTAACCCCTGAAGGAAACGCCTAGCCCTGGTGACTTCTGATTTGACCATGTATGGAGCAAAGCGGCTCAGACGGTTGAACTCTGCCGCATAAACGTCCACTGGGCGTCCATTCTGCTTCAGAAGAATAAACTTTTCCTCCATTTCTGCCTTGGCTGTGGGAGGAAAATAGTGATCTAGGAAGCACTCCTTAAACTTGTCCCATTCAATCGGCTCTTCAAGTCTGCTTTCTTCTACCGACCACCATGTACGAGCCTCGTCTTCTAATTGTATCTTTATCACATTCACTCTGTCTTCCTCTGGAACCCTGGCGGCTGCCAATAAATTCTCCATGTTTACCAGCCATTGCTCAGCTTCAAGTGGTTCAGCTAGCCCTGTAAACGCAGCTGGGTGTAACCGTCGGAAGTCTGACACAGTTCCAGCCCTAGCCTGATAAGCTGGTGGAGTAGCGCCCTCGGGGGCGGTAATAAGTGCAGAGGGTCCTCCTGCGGCGGTAATCGCCCTGAGTCCCTCAGTAAGCAAATCTGTCTTTCTCTCCTGAGCTTCCGCGAGAGTGGTCAGTGCACTGAGTATTCTTTCCGTGCGGTCCTGAGAGCTGGAGTCCGAGGAGGGGTCGTTCGGGGACGTCATATCACTGGAAGATTCAAAAGAATAGGTTCAGATTCAAGGATAGAAATCAAGAATAGTGAAACAAGAATAACGTAATACAGTTTAGTTAATGTCATCCCTTGATACTAAACCTGTCTCTGATACCAACTAAACCATGTCACGCCCCGCTTCCCAAAATACGGAAAACGAGGTACGACTAGGCCAGCCATGCTCCTACGGTCAAGGAATCATCCTGCCGTAGTCACACTTCGGCTTCTAGCACTACATGGTAATCAGTAATTAAAGCACAGTATTAAAGGAAACACATCACTAATTTATTACATTAAAATCCCATTGTTCACAATTTTACAGATAACAAGGACAATAACTAACCAAGTTCGATCTCACAATCTCTTTTATGGAAAGCAGTAAATGAAGAAGGAACACCAACTATATCTCCGTGAACTCGAAGGATAGATCCGTCTCCGGTGCCGGTCCTCGCGCGGAATCTGAGCATGCATACTCAGGTCGTCAGAGCGACACAAATAATAATATTATTATAAGCAGATGAAACAGGTAAATGAGGTATTACTGGTATGAGAATAATGCAAGTAAACACTATATCACAGTATGATGCAGAATATGTTAAGTGTCCCTATCGGTCTCTACGTCAAGTTTGAAATCACATAGTGGAAGGAGGATCATGTTTAACAGGAGTCTCGTACATACCCGAGACCACGGCCCACACGCCCGGGACATAACCCTGTCAGCCGGATCGCCAGATCCTGTCCTACACGAATAAGTATCACAGTTCGAATGATCATCCTCTAAACACGGTCCCGCTAAATAAGATACTCTTTCCACTTTGATTTCCCCTTTTTCCCCAGGTTACACTATTTAAGGTATTGATCTATTTGTGTACGAGTATACCAATGTCACGGTTTCATCACTGTCCACTATATCAATCACTGTCCACTGTACCAATCACTATCACGATTATTCACTTTCCATTGGTGTACTCGTCACTCCTAAATCAACACCGATCACGCACGATAATGCAATGTCCACACGCACTAACACTGTGTAAATGACAAGGGTATGATATATGTATTGTATGCTACCAATAAACACGGTATGTTATGAATTAGCATGCACGTCATGAATTTAAGTAAACTGCACAAATTAATATATTACAAATTCAGCAGAAATGATGTAGGTAAGATATATAGAACAATCAGTCAGTAATTCATCAAAATTTGTTTCAGTCCAATCGGGGTTTCGGTTTTCAAGATATAACTGTTTCAGTTTAAGTGTTCACGGCTGGAATTTCAATTTCAGAGCTGAACTTCTGTTTCGCAACACGAATTGCACCCAGTTGGGCTCAAAATTTAGCGATGACACAGTTAGATGAAATCTAGGGTTTTCGATAAAGTATTCAACGCAACAGACGGATCCTCAATCGCATCTGTACGCTGAAAGTTATATACAGTTTAATCTCAAATGTCATTCCAGAAAGTGTTCTGGACAGCTTTATGTTCTGCTCTTTTAAAATAAGTTTAAAATAACAAAATGCGATGAATCGGAATGAAACCACTTGTTTTCTTTCACTAACAGGTATATCTTATAACTACTGAAAGTTCCGTATCATGCGATTTCAGGAAACACGGGGACGCAGGACTTTAGACAGAACGCACTAATCAGAAACGCTCTGGACTGCAGTCCAGAGTCGTGTTCCAATCCACTTATCTTCATGGTTTCAGAACAGAAAACATTAAAATTCTACATAGGGTTAAAGTTCATCGAGTTGGCTTCGATTTAAGCCCTCGAACGCATCTTTCCAATATGTGTATGATTTATAGTGATTTTATGCATTTTCAGTTACGAGAGAATTCCAGTTTTAAACAACATGTTTGGGGGTATCGATTTTTGTTACAAACGATCGTGTTTTCCAGCGAATTTCTCACACATCATACATCATTAAAAGGGCCAACAGAAGGTATAGGTTGCCGTCAATTTAGACAAATATTTCTATTAGTAACTAACATCGAGCACTTAGGTTTTAACATGTATAGGAAATCGGTAAGTTGTAAACTACATTATCTAGGTGGGTAACCCTATTATTATAGCATGAAGCAAGTAAATACTTGCCTGGAGAATGCCTCGGGGTCGTACGGCAACAGCGTCGTCGCGAACGTGCGGTACACGCCACGTATCGAATTCCCGCGAGCCTCGATCTTGATGTGGATCTCGCGTCGGGTTGTCCGGAGTCCTTTGCGCAGCCACTAGACGTTGATGGATGTTTGACGATCCACAGCGAGTGTATTGGAGTTGCCGACGGTCGACGGCGTCGCTCCGGCGGCGTGCACAGGGCAGTTTCGCAGTGGGGGAAAAATTTTTGTTTGGGAAGAAAGGTTTTGGAGAGAGATGGAGAGTAGTGGGGGTCGTTGTCTGAAGAGATGAGAGTGCTGCTGAGGGTGTGGAAGGCCGATGGATGGTTCCGATGAGATGGGGGTTCACCGGCGTCGATGGGGTGAGGTGGTCGAGTTAAATTGAAGTGGGTTTGTGTGTGCAGGTGAGGACTGGTGGGGGCTCGGGTGATGAAGAGAGGAGTCGTGGAAGGAGAAGGAGGGGGATTTGAGTGGCTGTCGTCGACGTGGGTCGAGCGACGAGGTGGTACGATCGCCGGCGTGGAGGTGGCAATGGGTTCGAGAGAAAATTTTTGGGTGCTCGGTGAATTTTTGAGCTCGGTGAAAGCAAAGGAGAGAGATGAGGAGTTTGTGAGTACGAGGGAGTTGAGGGCGACGAGATTGACCACGTGGGGGCAACGGTCGGGCGAAGGCGTGGGCGACGGCGAGGGAGGCGTGTCTCGCGCGCGCGTTACGGGGGTGTAGCCGTTGGGAGAAAATTTGAATGGAAGAAGAACAGTGAAAGGTAAGTGAGCGGGCTTGGGTTGATGGAAGTGGGCCGGGCTATGAAAGGAATTCATTTTTCCCCTATAAAAATCTCGTGGGCTTCAGAAAGAATCGGGCCGGTTAAAAAAAAAAATATAAAACCAATTAATTCCCAAGGAGTGGGCTGGTGGGCAGCGGGCCGGGGGCTGAATTTTAAAGGGTTTAATATAAAAAAATAACAAGAGTGGGCTGAGTGAGGGAATGGGCTCTATAAAAAGAAATTTCCTTTAAAGTAAAACATGAATGGGCTGGATAAAACTTAGGGTTTTAAATAATTGGTTAGGATTTTATTGATAAAATTTTGGTTTCGATTTACTCTGGCTTTAATTTAAATCCTGGGTTTAGGCTTTTAGGGTTAAGGAAAAATATAAACTTTGGGATTCAAGCCACCACCTTCTACAGAATAAATACGATGCAAGGTTAATCTCAGGAATTTGGAAAATACAGAGAAAATTCTTGTAGATGGAGAACGGGGATTTACATTACCCCTCAAGGTAACGGTGATACGGTAGTATAAAGGACCGGTTGTGTATGTTTTCCATGGAGGTTAGGGTAAGGATCGATAAAGGAAGGACAAGAACCTAGAGGAAGAAACACCGTTTCTTCTCAATGGTACTAATCCCTTTTATTGATAATTACCATAACACCTAATAGATCTAAAATAGGGCATTGAAAGCGGTGAGGAAACCTTCAATCTCCCAACTTACCCTAGACCTAACCCTAGCAAGACTTGGATCTAGATAATCTTAGTATAAATCAATTTAGTTTTTAGATTAAAACAATCCGACACCCATCGGAATTAACTCGTTAGAGCGATTAGGAAAACACAAAATCCCTGTGGACCGACCCGTACTCACCGGCTAGCTACCAAGCGACGCCGTTCTTGATTGCGGTTTAGAAATATTTTTGACGTACGAATCACAGGGTCATTGGACGGGTTTCCCTGCCGGCACTTATCCCTAGACCACTGGACGGGTACGGGCCAGTCCTCACCTTCTGGCAGCCCGACGACGAAAAACTTCTTCTTCCATTCGTGGATGGAAGAAGGCAGGACGACGACTCCCGCCCCGGGCGCACTCTCCCGACGTTTCCTAAAGGAGAGATAGACCCACCTTGGGTCGCCAGCGTGAGAGCCGGGGTGACTTTTGTAGATAAGAGAGGAGGCAAGGATGGACAGACCGAAGGGGACCATCTGTAATTTCAAACGGACCGGAAACCCAAGGAGAATCCTCCAGGAGTTCGGCACTAACTGGCCCGGGGCTAACCCGAAGTAAGACAGCGCTGCAGCGACCTCGGGAGAGAAGGGCAAGCGCGTTCCGGCCCAAAAGGATTCTAGGTACAAAGCAATCTCTTTACCCCGCACCTGATCTGCCCTCTCTCCTTTCTTGGCCAAGCGCAGAGTATAGCCAGAAGGAATATGGAAGCAGGCCCGAGCGGTGGCAAGATCCCCCTCGTACCTCACCAAGGAAGGTACACCGGGGGCTTCTGCCACCTCCACTCGGGGATCCGCACCTGACACACGACCACGGGGAGAGGATCTGACCCATCTCCCCGGGAAGACCCCGACTCGGCAGAAGAATCCCTAGAATCTACCCCTGTGACATCTACAGACTCCTTAGAAGAAGACATCTAACCTGATTGAGAAGCCCTCGGGAAAGCAGAAGATCCAACCTAAGATAAGAGCGCCGAGTTTACAAGATGAAAGATAAGAAAAATATGAAGAGAGATAGGCCCTGAAGAGGGCCCCACCTCTACCTATAGCCTCCGGCGCCCCCATCCAACGGCGACCGTCGACTCCCACCAAAAACAACCCCTCACATACGATGACACAGATCGCTCCACCTGGCGTGCGCGCATTGGACAGCATCCCATCAGACGCCGCAGGTCTGCAACACGTCGCGTCGCCCAATCAACGCTCGATACGTGGACCGTCGCTTCAATGATGGAGCGCACGAACTGGCGCACCCTCTTTAATGCAGAAGGTCTCGCACTGATTCGCCTGCGTCACCCAGAAAAAGACAACAGATTGCCAAGGGACACGCCAGATGATATCTTCGGAAGAGAGCTCACCTAGGGTGACCAAGCAGACCACTTTCGACCCGACCCGTCAGCTGGTCGGGACGAGAGTAGGGGCTAATGATGATGCTCGATATCGACGATCTCCCAGATCATAACACGTGGCAGATGACGTGTCCCAGAGCATGCAAGAAAGGGCCTACAGCAGCCGACCAAACCATCCCTATGCTCATCCTACCGAGAAAACGCTAGCTCGCCCCAGCACAATGGGCCTCCTCGGCCTCACAGCTCGTTCCCGAGCTATCGCAGAAACTAGATACCTCGGCTTTCCCGCTCGTCCGCGAGCTCTCCCGCCGAGGTCATCTTCCTCGGTTTCATCAACCGACCAATAGCACCGCTTGCAGGCGTAACCGCCATCCCACGAATCTCGCCATGCGCGAGATCTCCGCCGGCCACATCCCACGTTCCACGCCACCACAATCCCCCATTAACGAGCCTGTCTCGCCATTAATGGGAGGTCTCGCTTTTCACGCGGGCGTGACATCGGGAGTGTAACGGCCGGCGTGATTCTCATGCCTGCTGCACCTGCTGCTACCACTAGTTAAATCCCTCTTTCAGACGGTCGAGGTAAGCCAATTCTACTCCACTAAGCCGTTACTCTGCTCGGATCTCTAGACTAACTTGATCGTCGGAGGGTCCTCGGTGGTACAACCACCCCAGGACTTCCTTGCAGGTAGCTCGGCATCCTCAACCTCAACCCATTGAGATCCACACGCTTCAGGAGCGACAGCCTCCAGATCCAATCTCAGCCACACATTGTAGCTATCCGCAGATCAAACGGGAAGCAACATCTGAAGGAGATTCCACCCTCCATCACCATGGTTTTATAACCATAGTTTCAAAACCAAGGTTTTATACCGCTCATCCGAACTAGCCTTAAGAGGCACCCAAGTTTGTTTCCATCCAAACTCAATTAATTGACCAAAATTGCCTCTCCAAAGACTATAACATGTGTTTAAAAGCATGCTTCTCTCGCTGCTCCCATTTCTAACTACTTCTCTCTCATCTGTCTCCTCTCTATCTCTCCCCTATTTTCTATCTCTTCCGCCGTTCTTTCTCTCCTCCTCTCCTCCTTTTCTTTTCTGGTAGTCATACCAACGATTAGGAAGAAGAAGTTGAACTATGAATTAAATTTAATTAATAAATTACAACCACACGAAGGAAAAATCAACAAAATAGGTTAGATTTCATGTGAATAATTGGTTCGATTGTTGTGCTTCCTACTTGCAATTTACAAAGACAAATTAGCTATCATTAAGGAATTCATTGATTTACAGACATAATTACTTTTATTGATTTTCTTCGGAAAGAATTTATGGATGAAAGAGAACAATTGACCAAGTTCAATGTTTTTTTCTTCGAACCTGATGGAAGTCTGGATCTCTTTCAGATGTTATCTTTCGTAGATCTGCTGCGAGCGCTGATGGACGGCTGAGATTTGATCTGGAGGTTGTCTCCTTTAACGTATGGATCTCAATAGGCTTGGATTTGAGGTTGAGCCGAGCTACCTGCAGGGAATTTCCGGGATGGTTGTGCCACCGAGGACCCTCCGACGATCAAGTTAGTGATGCAAATTGGGCAGAGTAGCGGCTTAGTGGAAAGGAGTGCGTACCTCGATCATCTAAGAGAGGGGTTTATATAGCGGAGCAATGGGCAGGCAGACATGAGAATCACGTCAGCCGTTACGCCCCTGACGTCACGCCCGCGTGATAGGCAGGATCCCGCATTAATGGCGAGACATGCTCGTTAATGGGGGGATCGTGATGGCGTTGAACGTGGGATCGTGGGCGGCGGATATCTCGCGCACAGCGAGATTCGCGGAGCCGTGGCGTAGGTGCCTGTGATCAGCGCAGTGGGTCGATCAGGATGAGACCGAGGAGGATGAGCTCGGCGGGAGGCTCAAGGACGAGCGGGAGGCCGATGTATCTTTGTACCATGACAGTTCGGAGGCGAGCCGAGGGGTGGTCTGAAAGGCAACCGAAGGTCGGGAGATCCCTCAGGTCGGAGGCCCGAGGTGAGGTCCTAACCGAAGTTCTTGATCCTTTCTTGTAGGTTTTGGGATATGTCATCTGCAACGTGTCAACATCTGGGGAGCCATCGATATCGAGCCTCTTCAGAACCATACATAAAAAAGTTCAGAAGGAAAAAATGCTAAATGAGTTTTTCATAGATCGATCATACCTTTGATAAAAACTTTATCTGAATCTCAATCAATTTCTTCCCTTCTTTTTTCCTTATAATAAGTCCATCTACTCTGTTTTTTATGAGAGGCTCATTACTCAATAGCCAATCTGTTTGCTTCATCTTGATGTCAAATCCCGACCAAAAATTTTGTCATTGGGAATCTTTTTAAGATAAATAATTACTTCTTGCTTGAAATTGCGAAGCGGGGATGAGTTCTTCTTAAGTGAGGTAATCAAGGGGAAGGGAAAATATAGCGATTGAGGGAAGCAGATTTCTGTGTGCCTGAGAGAAAATGCATTTGGGTTTTTGAGTTTAATTTCTCCTCATCTTAAAATCAAAGTTATAGATCCCAATTCAAAATTCATCCCAAATGCTTCATTATTTGAGATCCCAAAAAGAATTTGGAAAATTGTCACGACCCAAATTTAGGCACGTGACCGGCACTTAAACCACATGACGTCAACAGGCGTAACGCAGTTTAAGTAAGTCGAAAACCTAGAAATCTAAACCATCATAAGAAGTAAGTGATAAAAACATTGTTAAAAATATTTGGAAATCTCAAGTAAAAACCTTAAAACTTAAGTTTATTTTCTTAAAAAACTTCGGCAGCACCTCCTTTGTAAAAACTAGCCCCGAAACGGGTACAAATATAGGATATAAATAAAGCATCCTCAAACGGGAGCAAATCACGCCCAAAGGCGGACACAACCACCATAAGCATATATACAACGCCGTAGCGAAGAAATAGACAATATAAATGAAAAACAACATAAAGAGCTAAAACTACATAATAAAGGCTGGCTTATACGAGCTTGACACCCAGAGTCACAAAATATACAATATCGGTCCCCACAACTCGTCTCTAAGTCAATACATGAGAGTGGTAGATGGAGAGTACTAGATACAATAAGATATACAATGGATATAATCGGATAACCGCAAACCCACTTACAGCAAAAAGGCCTCACAGCCAACCGTAGCGGTATCCGCTGAAACAGATACAATAAGAAGCCCTACCGCGACTACTCTGAGGGTCAAGCCTGCAAAATACTGTGGCACAACGGGGGTGAGTTGCTAACTCGTGAATAGTAAGTAACATCATACAGATAATCGCAGGTATGCACGTACAACGATAATCTATCGCATGCAATCTGATAGTATAAATATGGTAATATGGATATGCAACAATCATGATCAAGGTACACCATCAGGGTACTATTACTACATGAAACAATGCATATCAAATAACTACTGAGTATAGGATAAAACATATCATCATCAATGAATTATCATCGCGGAAAAACCCGGTGTCCATCAACGACACCCCAAATCCCAATACTTCAAGCGCCGTCACTCTGATCGGCCCTCATATCCGTAAATCTCATGGAACCTAAGTGCCCAAAATCGACACTCGAAATATCATGAAAACCCGTGTCCAACATCGACACATAAATCCACATAACTCAGGCTCCGTCAGTCCGGATCGGCCCATATCCATCTCACGACTCCAATCGGTATCCTCCGGATAACCGCCAGGTCCAACCAATCACCGGTAGGTAGTAGTCCATCTGCCAGGCTCATCGTCTACTACACAACATCCCTTTCTTGCCCCGGGGTACCATACCGGGTCCACCATGAACCCGCAAATGGATCATCCATCTCCTCGAATCGGGTTTCTAACACAAGTCTCGGAACCGAGAAAACTCATGGTGGACGCATCAAAATATCATATTAAGAGAAACCGGGTTTTCAAAACAATACATATTTTCTTGAAATATCTCCACGTTTCTCAAATCCATAAATCACATGAAATCCGTATCTCAATGCGTAAATCCATGAAATATGATGTATGCAACATAAAACAATAATATGAGCATATCAAGGGAAAACCGCTCTTTTAAATGAATCAAATTTTTAAAGATATCACGTGGTTCCCAATTTCTCTAAAATCAAATGCAACATCATATAAATGTGTATATATAGCTATAGCAAGGTATGTGTATATGCATATAGGTATACATGCATGATGTATTTCATATGCACAATAGAACAAGAATCAACGTCTCAATATGAATAACAAATACAATACCGCATATGTATATAGGTTGTGCGTGTCATGATAATTACCAATGGTGTGTGTGTAGCATACAATTTAGTGCTCGTGCAACATGAACCGTCAGTAATGGTGTAGTGTCCAATAGGTACTAAATCAAGGCACAACAAGTAATAGTATGCAATGATGCTCATGCACAATCAACTCATACGCATATATCATGTGGCTATAATATCATATCTAGCCCTAACGCTTAAGGCCATACAGGTGATTTTCCCGTAGATATTAAATCTACTCACCGATGATCTCGAGCTAGGTAAATCCAATCACCTGCTTTCCCGTCTTTGTAGCGTCCGAAGCCCCCGCACCCGCCCCTAATATCACACAAAACATAGTAAGTGCAACTTAGAAATCGACCAATAATACATACAAACTACGTTTAGATCGACGCACCGACTCTAACAACCTTTCAAATGTTCGCTTAGTGGCTAACGTATGTAGTGACGTTCTGATTCAACCCTAAGTGCAGCAAGCTACACCAAGAACGCGAACCGTATCGGATAACTTAACGCATGTAGTCGAAACACTATAAAATTAGTTAAGCGGTCCCAGATTTTGCATACAGTCAATATATAAAAATCTAGCACTACCAGACACCCCAAAATACCTACAGACAGCTACCCTAAAAACCACAACACCCTAGTCCTCTAAAAATCCGGCGAGCTTGGAAAATCTTCTAATGTCGCTGGCCAAAACAGGTTGGATTGGGTTAGGGTTTCAGGTGAACACTCAGGGTCTCTAGTACAACACTACTACATTGCTAGATTTTTCAGTAAAGATTCGTGGTGATAGCAGATTACAGTGATCCCAAAATAACACTAAAAATACGATATGTGCACAAAACTATATGTTTAGTATTCTAAACCACAACTATTAAGCAACACAACACTATAAACACCTAATTAACGGTTAGAGACCACTACCTTTCCACACTTGCTAAAAAATCCTAGCTTTCCATACTCTAAGTCATCTTTAGTGGCTTAACTAGGCTTGTCAAGGGTTTTAGTGAGGTTTAGTAAAGATTTTGCTTGGCTTTGTGATGGATTGAGTAGGGTTTCAGTTGAGGGGAAGAGGAAAATGAGATGAAGAAACAAATGAGAATAAGAGAATGTGAGTGATGAGGAGAATGAGGATGTGAGAGATGTGAAGAGAAAATGGGGGTGTGAGGTTAGAATGAGCCATTCCCCCTTCTCTCTCATTAAATACACCCCATGCTTGCCCATTCCTCATCATTTCCATGTCAATTTTATTTTTAAAACTAAATAATTAAGTGCAAGGTTAACATGATATGAAATTAATTTAGGGTGCCATGGCTACTTAACCATGGTTAACACCAATTAACCCTAGGTTAACATGCACAAGTGTGTGCAAGGCCAAAATAAATAATAAAAAAATAATAATAAATTTTTATAAAATATGTGAAAACTATTTTGGTTAACTTTTTACTAAAAACCCGTATTATCGCTTAATTAACACTAATTGCATTCTAAAGTGTTACAAAAATCCCAAAAGATAAAATGAAGACAACCTCAAGCACACCACTATGGCATGGTTCTCGGCCTTGGCACCGGCTCCACCACCATCCACATCGTTCAGCTTCGGCGACGACCTCAAGGAAATCGTTTCAACATCCAAGAAGACCGAGGCGTAGGCTAAGGCCCTCACCAACCTCGGCCATCAACGATGCCGATGAGGTCAATCCCCTCCATGAGAAAAGAGTAGGGAAAGATAGAGAGGAGGGAGAGAGGAAAGGCAGATGAGGTATTTTACTGCAGAAGTTTATCAAAGTTATACTATTAATCTTAGTTAGGTAACTGTTATTTAATAGAGTGCGTTATTTAGATAACGTTTTGCTTTTAAATGTGTATTTTGAAAATATGGAAGTTTTGGTTGAAGTATTTCAAAATTTGGAAATTTTTTTATGAAAAAAGACAATGGGAGAACCTGATGAATTTATGACGTCAGCACTTTGCGCCGTCGCCAACGAGCACCTCGTGTTGACCGGCCCAGCCAGTTAACGACCCTAATAATTTTGAGTCCCCTTTTTTTACCTTGTGATTTTGTCCACCCCCGTTTATTCCTCGGCCTAGAGAAGGCGTTGATGCCATAAAAAGCCAATTATTTTTTTTAAAAAAAACAAAACAAAAAACAAGCGATTATTATCTCTCTCATCCCCTCGTCTCTCTCTCTCTCCCTCTCTTCCCCTTTCCTAATTTAATTTCTCTCTCGATTTTCCAAAATTCCCTTTTTTTTAATTCTGATTGATCTCCTGCCCTCCGATCCGCCACGTCAGCACCGCGGCCCGCCGGCGGCGACGGTACCGTTATGCCGACCGCGGAGCGCCGCGGCCAGAATGCTCGTCTCGGATCCCAATCTTGAAACCCTCGAGTCTCGATCGTCTCCGTCGAAAGAGGCAGCCATGGACCTCGATTCCTCGATGTCGACCGAATCCGATCACGATCCCGCCGCCGCCAACCACCACGGTCCCTTGCCGTCCCCGCCTCCGCCTCCGCCGCAGCAGCACGATTCCGCTGCTACGCAGCCTCAGGCGCCGCCGCCCGCCGTCGCAGGGCCCCGACCTGCGCCGTGCTACTCGGTGGTTAACGCCGTCATCGAGAAGAAGGAGGATGGGCCTGGGTCGAGGTGCGGGCACACGTTGACGGCCGTTAACGCCGTTGGAGAGGAGGGGTCGCAGGGGTATATTGGTCCGAGATTGATTTTGTTTGGGGGAGCCACTGCGCTTGAAGGGAATTCTGCGGCTCCGCCTTCTTCTGCTGGTAGCGCTGGCATACGTGAGTTTTACCTAACCCTGATTCCTGATTTTTGGATGAGTAAATCCTAGATCTTGGAATTGAAACCCTAGTTTTGATTAGTTTCCATGAAAGGAGGAAACGTGATAGAATTGTTAAGGTTTTTATTGGAATTTGCAGGTTTGGCAGGTGCTACAGCTGATGTTCATTGTTATGATGTGTTGTCGAATAAATGGTCAAGGTGAGCCTTGTTAAATGAAGAGAAATTTGTTGATTCTTCAATGAATTAGATTGATGTTTTTATAGTAAGTAATAACTTTGATACTGAATGATGATTTAAGGCTCACCCCACTTGGAGAGCCTCCTTCTCCGAGAGCTGCTCATGTTGCAACAGCAGTGGGAACGATGGTTGTGATTCAGGTAGTGCTAATTGGCCTCGTAGCAATATTTTGGTTCGTAACATGATTAATCATTATGAAAAACACTAATATTCTTTCCTAAAGACTGAAACTTTCCATAATTATTTCTTTATTTTTGGATGAAATTTAGGGTGGAATTGGTCCTGCTGGTTTGTCTGCAGAGGATTTGCATGTTCTGGACTTAACACAACAAAGACCACGATGGCACAGGTTTGATTGCATTCTAGCACTTCGTTATTATTGAAGTTTGTTGTCTTTTCTTATGTTATTGATGCATGGTTGTTTTATAATTGAAGGGTGGTTGTTCAAGGGCCTGGCCCTGGACCTCGGTATGGTCATGTGATGGCATTAGTGGGCCAGAGGTTTTTATTAACGATTGGTGGAAACGATGGTATAATTACTTTCCCTTTATGAATGCATGTTAGCACGTACTAAACAATCAGTATTTTCATTTTTAAGTTTCATTGATATGCCTGAGAATTTAAGATTGATTCTTGCTTGTAGGGAAGAGGCCTTTAGCTGATGTTTGGGCTTTAGATACTGCTGCCAAACCATACGAGTGGAGGAAGTTGGAACCTGAAGGTGAAGGCCCTCCGCCATGCATGTGAGTATCATAGGCTAAGTTTCTTCTTGGTCCGTAACATTAGTATTATATAGCGTCTTTACTATTAATCTTGTATGGAGTAACAAAATATTTGTTATTTGTATGCCCTTCTAGATAGTTATGACGTTCGCTGCTTACCAAGTGTTCAAGTTTTTCCCCTCTAGAAAAAACATCTTTATTTTCATCATGTCTATCCTCTTGAGTTGGGCATCAGTAAGATTAATAAGCATTAGGATGGTTTAATCAAGCTTTATATGAAATTATGTCATGTAGTGAATGTAAACTTCCATCCAAAGATGACCACTATACCATTAAAAGTTCAAGCCAGAATGTGGGCCCTAATCTAACTTTCCCCTCACATGGACTATGTGGAAGACCTTTAGGGCCTGTTTGGTTGCAGGATTTCTTTGGATTTGGATTGTGGAATCCTAGGATTCCATAATTTTGTGTTTGGTTGGGAGATTTGGATTTCTAGGATTACTTTGTTTTTTATGGGGGGCCACCACAAAACATGGATTCCTGAATTCTAAATTTTTTTAAGGATTTTCAAGGATTTGGCACTATTCATTGTACTTTTAGATGGGACCCATGTACTTTATTTATTTAATAATCCTCTCTCTATCTATCTTTCTCTAAAATCCTCAAATCCAAATCCCACTTTATTTTCACTTACCAAACAAAGATTACAAGAATCTACAAATCCAATACTAGAAATCCAAAACCAACCAAACCACAAATTACCAAATCCAGAAATTTTCAACCGTACTATTTTGGAATCCAAATTTCATAATCTTGCAACCAAACATGCCCTTAACAGAAAGCTGTGAAGGGTGATAAAATATACTATATTTAGCTCCTGGCACCTGCTCTCCGATGCCATGTTAAATGAATATTCCCAAAAGCTTGAGTTTATAGATTGTTAACCAACACTATATAAAGCAAAATCAACATTGACATATTGGCCAAATATGCTATTAATAGAAATCTTTACCATTGATAGTGATTGGAGATGGCTTAACTTAATAAACAGTGAGAGGACATTTTTGAATGGTGCTGTAGTTCCTTACTAGTATAAAAATTCCTAAGAAATGGACGATATATATATGCTTAGATTTACCTCTTGACATCTAGCCCTGCATTCCTTTTAGATAACCATTCTCGAGCTATATTAAATTGTTGCCCGGAATCTCCAGACGCCTATCTCGTGCTAATCACTCCTAAGAGCTCAAGCTTGAGCCATTTTCCATCCAAATGGGGCTATGAGGTAAAGATCCAACATAGATCTTGCAAAGTTTTTTGACCGGTTGCAAAGTTTTTTGACCGGTTGTCGATTTGATGTTAACTTTTTCCAAATAAGTGTCAAATTTCTGATTCAGAAAACTATGACAAGACGTGTTTGTTATAGTCCTAAATGGCTAGTTGACATTCTTCAAAATTCTCATTGACAATGGAGAAGTCTAAAATAAAAGGAAAAGAAATATTTTCCACATGGAATTATGTTCAACCGCAAGGTACAAATATAGCCAGGAGAGAAATGCAACATATTCCATTGGATAGACAATAAATAAAGCTACATTAACGCTTATTTTATGAGTTAATCGATTTGTCAGTCAAATATGTTATTGGTCTTGATCATTACTATTAACAGTAAATGAATAAAATCATCAAATATTACCCCTTCACACCACCCAACACAACATAGAAAGGCAATGACGCAGTCTAAAGCTATAATCTTTGAATCATATAGCATGATGGTTCAATAACTTTTCCAAATATACCCAATCTAATGTTAGGAACTGAAATTGGTAATTCTAACATGTCAGATATATCCAACAAAAAGGCATGAATTAAATTGCGGTATAATTTATGAATATTAATTAAATTGCAATTTTCAACAACTAAACATATCCTTATGATAAGCAATAATGTGAACTAATGAACTACCAAATATTGCTTGAACACGTTTCTATTGTTAATTATTTGGTTTGATATGTAACACTGTTCTCACAAGCTTCCTTGCAAGCTTAATTTTAATCCTTTAATTCCATCATAAGGACTAAGAGAGAGGAAGTGCTAGAAATCATTTTCGAAGGGTTTTGTAGTTTCTTACCTTATTCAAGAACCTATGATAACTATGGCAACCTATGAAGCTCCGACACAGACATGGGTACCGACATGGATATAGGATACGATAAATTTATAAAAAAGAGAACACGAGAACACAACTATATTATTTTACATATTTAATGATATATGTATAACATTAAAGTACGATACAAATAAAATTTAAGGTTATATCTTTCATCGATACCTTTAAGTATTCTTGAGCACAAACGGGTATGTACTTAGCATGAAACTAAATAAATTCACAAGAATACAGTCATTAAAGTTAAATCAAACAATTGGAGCCGACTTTTATAGGCCCGACTTCTTCATTTACTTCAATTTGAATCTTTACCATTAGATCTGAATGAGAGATTCAATATATTTAATATTTTTGTATCCTCAAAGGTATCAAAGTTATGGGGGTACTACATTGCAAACCGGTTCCCGTTTTTTGAAAACAGGAACTCTCGATATATGGCGTATTTAAACGATTCGATCCGTTTAAGTTCATCACCCAACCCTTATGTCTATGTGTATAAAAAATTAAAGGAGTTGAAGACCTCCAACGCATGCGTCGAATGGATGTAAAAATGAACGTCTTTCGACAGACTTCATCCGATGCATGGATTAGAAATCTTCAAATCCTTTGGGTTTTCATACACATACATTTGAAGATAGGATGATCAACTTGAACGGATTAGATCGTTTTAATACATTGTAGATTGAGAGTTTTCATTTTTAAAAAAGAAAACCGGTGTGCAATAGATCACTCCCCATCAAAGTTATCTACATATATACTTATTCGTATTTCTTAACACCTTATGTTATCTAGAGGTGATAGACACGTCTAATTTGAAAGAACATGGCCCGTGTCACATATTATCGGGTGGAGTATTCGAGTGTCTGATACGTGTCGGACACGGCGATACGTGTTAGACATGACGAGCGAAAAAAGTGTCCATACTTTCTAGATGGCAGCAGAAACCATATGCATCATTACCATCATGGTTTAAGGGTTTTGCAGCTTCTTACTAAAGAATCCCTAATAATTATGGCAGCAGAAAAAATGTGCCATCATTTGTTTTAGAAAATTAACATGCGCACACATATATATTAGAAGGACAAATCAATGAGTTAAAAGGAACATAGATGTCATTCTAGTAGTGTATTGCTCTTAGAACTTAACTAGGTATATTTCCATGAACTTTCACAATTTTAGGGGATTGAGTGTGAGCTTTATGACAAAAGTGATCCTCAGAAATCATTACACGATCTATTTGTTTTATCACGTGGTGAGATCTTTATTAAAACAACTAGCATACTAAGAGTATTGAGTTGTGTTTCATTTTGGTGTTTTGGACAAGAAGTACAAAAGCGATTTCTTTTCCCCAAGACTTTTGCGCACAAGTGTACTAGGCTGGTTGATTTGCTTGCTCACAACTTTTTCCGCACAACAAATATGAAGCATGGGCTTTATAGCCAGACCTCGAAGTTATCGTCATCATTATAATCAAAACTCTTATTTTAAAATGCCCTCAAACCATATGTATATATTTGCATGAATTTGTGGGTGTATCAAGGTTTGAAAACTCGAGATTAGTATCGGTATTTGGAAGCAATCTTGTGGATTGGAATCGGCCGTATCAGCTAATCTCGAATTGATTTTTTTTGTATCAATTAGTTAAAAGAATAAAGAAAAGGTTTAAATGTTATCTAAAATGTAATGATAACTAGGATTATGTTTTAAAATATTAAAAAAAAATTCTACATGCGATGTTAAACTATTTTTGTGAGTTTTATTTATATATGCAAGTCTATATGTTGGAGTTTTTTTTTGGGTTTTTAATAAATATTAGATATATCAAATATTGTTTTAAATGGTATGTCTTGACCGAAGTTGTCAAATCGTGATATGAATCTTTTATCGTCTTTCGTATGAATCGTATCGTAACTCGTAAGATACGATATTTGTTTGTGCATAAGCTCAGCAAATAGATATGTAACTATATATTTAATAATTATATGACTAAATTAGCAATATATGACAATACATTATAACTATTTTTTAGTTATTCGCCAGTTACACAACTGACATAATAAGCTCTTATATATGTGCAAAATACAACAAATAATACATAAATCAACAAAAGTAAATTGAATATGCGAATAATCATAATAAATAAGATAAACAAGTCATTTGAATATATGCGAAATACAGCAGAGAGGAAGTTGAGGGAGAGACGGAAGAAGCAAATAAATCGAGGGTCAGGCGTTGAGGTGTTGAAGCTAGGGCAAGACAGCGGATAAGTCGATAAGTCAATGGCTCAACTGCAGCGAGGAAGTGTCGGGTCGAAAACTCGAGTAGGTTTGAAGGACTCTCTTATGAGGAACAAAAGGAGACCGGGAGAGACCGAAAGAGGATTATAAAATTAAGGATTTTGCTAAGTTAAAGATAAATGAACTAGATCTTAAATTGTTGAAGGACTCAAAATATTCAAATCCCAACCCGAAAACTTCAATCCCGAACCATTTACCGAATCAATTCGAATCTTGAATCGTAAAAATCGAATCAAGTCGTACGATTCGAATCGTGAACCGTACGATTCGATTTTTACTCGATACAACCTTGCAATATATATCAGAATCTGTCCGAATCGTAAGATTCAAATCGTAAATCGTACGATTTTAACAACAATGGTCTTGACCACTACAATTCAACATGTTTTTAGATGGCACTTGTATGCGTGCGCATGTGTGTGATACTATTTTGGGTTTTCTTTGCCAACTTGTTATTTACTATTTATTCTTTATGGAATGTCTAAATTCCAATTGCCAACTTATCATATAAATTTACTATATTTATTTAATTAGCATGGGCCTCTAAATGATATTTGTGCATGGGCTCTAAATGATATTTGCTGTATGGGCCTCTAAATGATATTTGCTTAGTTGGTATGTAAACTCTTCACTATTAATTGAAAAATGCCAATATGGTAACCCAAATATTGAATCATTTCCATTATCCCAACGAACAAACGTAAGAAAAGAAAAAAAAAATGAGCAGCAAGCCTTTGGCTGCAATAATTGAAAACCCATACCCCTGTATAGGCCTGATTCAGTCCATATTGGTTCTACTCTGCCCAGATCATCTTGGGTCGACCTGGATTTGACCGAGTCAGGTCGATATTTGTTTGATACAACTTTGCTATATATATCAGAATCTGTCCGAATCGTATCGAATCGTAAAGTTCAAATCATAAATCATACGATTTTAACAACAATGCTCTTGACCACTACAATTCAACATGTTTTTAGATGGTACTTATATGCGCGCATGTGTGATACTATTTGGGGTTTTCTTTGCCAACTTGTTATTTACTATTTATTCTTTATGGCATGTCTAAATGCCAATTGCCAACTTATCATATAAATTTACTATATTTATTTAATTAGCATGGGCCTCTAAATGATATTTGCTTAGTTGGCATGTAAACTCATCACTTTTAATTGAAAAATGCCAATATGGTAACCCAAATATCGAATCATTTCCATTATCCCAACGAACAAATGTAAGAAAAGAAAAAAATGAGCAGCAAGCCAAAGGCTGCAATAATTGAAAACCCATACCCCTGTATATGCCCGACTCAGCCCATATTGGTTCTACTCTGCCCAGATCATCTTGAGTTGGCCTGGATTTGACCAAGTCAAGTCGATATTGTGCAAATCATCAGAGTTTATGCTTCTGTTGGCCGAGTGGTCCAGACCCGAATTTTGGAGCATTTTTTGTATCACCTGGTCATCCCTTTTAAAACCCTATCCGATCCGGATTGGGATCGGCCGAGTTTTTGTGCCTTTGTGTATACACGCACATGAAAAATATTTGAAAAGTTGCCCGGCAAAGGTTCTCAAGTGTAATCTGCTCCATACGCGCTACGCCTTCCCCTGCTTACTATGTTACCATATGAAATATAATCTACAAACCATTGTATACCATGAATCTAATAACAGTAGCTAACCTGCTTTATATAATGCTATTTAAATGGGTTTACATTCTATATTTCTGTATCTGTCCTTTATCTGCATTTCACTAGAAGTGTTGACAGCCGTTAATAAACACGCTGTTGTTCTTGGATAGGTATGCAACAGCAAGTGCACGTTCTGATGGACTTCTTTTGCTTTGTGGAGGGAGAGATGCAAACAGTGTGGTGAGTGTAAGTTGGTTTGAATACTGATAATCTTAGAGATGTTGCCTATACGATTTTCAGAATGCAAAATCATTTATAGCAGTAGAACAGAATACTGTCTAACCTTTGTGTATAATCACTCAGTCATCTTTGCATGGTGTTCATCTTGAATGCTTTGCTAGCAGAATCTTATAGATACAGTTTTGTACAATACTGTGACATTGTCGCATATAATACTTCAGATATAATGCTTACTTTAATATGTAGGCAGTATACTATTTATATTATCTTAGAAACCTTTTTTCTGGCAGTTTGCATATATCCTATTAATGTTTATCGCTTGTAGTGTAAACCTCTATCTTCCTGCACTGTACCCATTCACACGATAGGACATTTTGGCTCCATTTCTTACCGAGATAATTTCATTATTGCCAGTATTTTCCCCTTTGCTGAATATACCACCATCTAGGCATCAGCCCCTACCTATGTACAAAAAATCTAAGCTGTTTCTTATCAAGCTGTGGTTCAAGGAGACAACCATTGTTTGAAATCTCAGTTGATCCCGATCTGAGACGGGTGATTCTGATCCCAAAGATAACCGTGTGAGTTCCGATACGCAGATAGATACCGAGATTTTGAACCTTTGTATTGGGTTCATTAATTGGTTATTTTTGTTTTCGAGTATAGTATGTTAATGGGTTATGGAGTTTGTTAACGGACTATTGATTTATTTGACTTCATTACTTAAAAAATGTCAAAAAGTTTGCAATCTTGACAACATATTTTAAAACATTCTAGACATCATTAATTACTAAGAAATGGGTCAACTTGTTCATAGTTATTTATATATTTAATATTTTAAATTTTTTTTTTAGTATTTTAAATAAATTCTTTAACTTAACTGATATAAAATTCGATATTTCTGATCCGAGAAGGCCAATATTGCTGAGATGGCTGATTCCGCTCCCAAAAAAGATTGTCCGATAACAGGTCTGATACCGAGATTTTAAACCTTGGTCTAAACTGCTATGTGAATTGATAAGATGTTATGTAAACTTGATGTTAACTCTATGACGCTAAAGTATCAGTAAGGGAAACCAAGAATGCTTGTTGTCAAAGGATACATGTAGGGATTTCATTGATCTCTGAGTAAGATGCCATATGGCTGAATTAAAACTAAATCCAGAAACATAGTACTTTATCCTATACCATTGTGGCTACAGCCAGCAAGTTTTGGAGGCATCCATGACATATCCTGATGACAATTCTCTGATGAAGCATGCAAAACATTCCCTGAATCTGATGACAAATCTGCTTGTAGGTAGTAAAAGCGATGATTATTTTGGCAGTTTTATATGGTTCCTACTTGATCCTCACAAAGGATATTTGCTTGTTTATGGATCTTAGCATTGGGACACTATTTTGGTGTTGGCCATCATTTATATGTTGTCTGAGTTTCTGAGGTGTATGCTATCACATGGTCACACCTCCAATAACTTTTCCCCCCTGGATTGTTTCCAACTCATCCTTCGCATTAACCAATCTTTTCTTCTGACCACATTTAGAAGCTTAGATTGCGTTGGTGCCTAGTCTGTAATCAATGTTTGTATAAACATGGCAAGTCTAGCACTAGTCGGGATGTTAGGCACCCTCAGGTTGCTAATGAGAGATGTCATTTATAAGACCAGCCAAGTGGAAGAAGAAGAAAATAAAGGATGAAGAAGAGAACTATGCTAAATAAAGAATAAGAAGTGTTTAAGAAACAGTAAGAAGAAATGAAAAGAGAAAAAAAAAGAAACAGGTGCAGTTTGCATGACGTTCGTCGCCAATGGAATTTTTACACCC
Source organism: Agapanthus africanus (assembly GCA_030015575.1). Lineage (NCBI taxonomy): Eukaryota > Viridiplantae > Streptophyta > Magnoliopsida > Asparagales > Amaryllidaceae > Agapanthus > Agapanthus africanus. Next base: position 848,553,391 of record CM057338.1, on the reverse strand, counting down.
ATCTACTGATTTTTCCCTAATTGAACTGCTTGCAGAATTTGATTTGGAAGTGTAAGGAGATGGGATATTGGAGAGGGAGTCGGAGCTGAAATATGGAAGCGGGCATCAATGACCTTGTTAAACCTCACAACTATAATATTAAAACTTGCTCCAGTCAAATTACGGTTATGATATGTGATCCGTCGTGCCTGCTCTAGAGTCTAGACTATACATTATCTGATGTGGAGGGTATAATAACTTATCAGTTGCGTTATCTGATAGCACCTAATGGAATCTAAATTAGTTGATCGGTGGATGGTTAGTAACCTTCGTAGGGCAAGACTACTATTTAGGCCCCCTGCCTTAGTAGTAGATTGTGCTGTGTTTTAAAACAAGATGTAAATAACCTTTTCGTGGTATGTTATTATATTTCAGTTTTTCTTTTTGCATATCCTGCATATAAGTGCCTTTAAATTAGGTGGTAGGAAAGAAAGTGAAGAAATTTTGTACTAATTGCTCCAAAAATGTTCTTGACTTTGAATTTGGAGTTTGAAGATCTTATTAAAATTTGAACTTAATTAGCCTTTATACGTTTGATCGCAGCAAGGAACTTCAAACTCTTGAAGAATTTCTTTTAGTACGAATACTTTTGTGGTCCATTATTCAAGCAGCGAATTTCATTTGTGGAAGCTAGTGTCTCTCCCCTTTCCTTGCACGGCACGTTCATCCCGCATTTTTATATATTTCTTTCTTACATTGTCTCCGCTGTGACCAATAACAATAATATTGCCAACTAACAACATATTTTTCTGTATCTTATCTATTTGTCTTTTATGACTTTCCCAAGTGTTTTTCTCTTCATTTGTATTTAAATCAGTAATATTGGAAATTTTCCCGTCTCTTGAACCTTGATCACAGGCCTCTTATCCATCTATTGCTGCAACTTAATATTATCTGCTAAAGTCCTTGTAACCAGTCAAACTCTCGTCATCTTTTTTAGTTTAAAAACCGACCAAAGGAATGGTAAACATGTTTTGAAACCACGGGACATGAAAAGGCTCGTAATGTGCAAATCCTAATGCTAGATTAGCAAATCAAATTCTAGCTTTTGAGTTGAATCTTATTATTTTCACACAAAAGGCATAGGTTGAGGGAACCATTAGGATTTCAGTAGAGAGTTCATTCTAAGAAGGGAAAATTGTTGCTTAGTTTGTTGTTAAATCCTTCTATCATGGAATGGAATCAATGGATCCCCAAGCATGTAATAAAGTGGACTGCAAGACGATGGAAGATATTCTGATTAATAATCTTGTAGCGTACATTGTATCGTTTTTATTTTGAATGGTTGTTTAGCATAGCAGTTACAACGTCCTTGATTTGCTGTACAATTTCTGGCCTCTAGGTGTTAATAATGCTTGTTTTTAACTTCTTATATGGATTCTGAACTTTCTATGAATATTCTAACCTACTGATTCAGAGTTTTCCTTACCTCTTACACTCATGATTGCAAGTTGGAGGCTACAACTGTTGGTTCGTTGGAAGTGTTTACCATGGAAATAAATGTTTACACATTACATGCTAAGCATATATACAGACACACATATACCCACGGACAGTTGTTTCTCAACTAATCCTTATCAACCTTTATTAAAAATGTTTATGACATGTGGCTCTGTTTCAGTAAATGGAGTGGTGTGTATAGTTCATAACTCACATGCACTATATATTCATCAAGATATTTCCTTTATGATATCATGTTCGAAGTTACTGATTCATATGATAATTCCTGCCCTCTTTATGTAGCCTCTGGCAAGTGCATATGGTCTTGCAAAACACAGGGATGGCCGTTGGGAATGGGCTATTGCTCCTGGTGTCTCTCCATCTCCTAGATACCAACATGCTGCTGTGAGACAAATACTACAGTCCTATCTTCTTTACTTAAGTGCATGATTTTTAGCATTTCTAATTACGTGTTGCCACAAATTTAGGTTTTCGTAAATGCCCGCCTTCATGTATCTGGAGGGGCACTTGGTGGGGGCCGCATGGTAGAGGATTCATCAAGCATTGCAGGTTGCATTTTATGTTCTGACGTTGTGTGTTGATATAAAAAAGGGGCATCAAAACATTTTACTGATATTGTTATGCTTTAAATCGTCAAATAATGTGTTCTTAATGTCAGAAGCTTATCAGAAGAAAAATAGTCCTAGTGGATTGCAACTTGATGTAGAAAGTAATCATTATCTTTCCGATTGTGTGAGTGGTCAAGCCAGAGAACAATCTTAAATTTCTTCTGCTAAGTTTGTTCTGCCCTAAACTACAAATAAGGATTTGGAATATTTTGTTCACTTTTCTTATGATGAAATGCTAAATCATCCACACAATGTTATCCAAATAAGCATCAGCAATAAAAATGTTGGGTCGGGACCCACTCCTAATGTTTGGTTCCTGCGGGTTCTGTATCAATGTTTTCTTAAAAAGTTATTAAACTTCATTGTATTTTTCATGTGTAGTATTGGATACTGCTGCTGGAGTTTGGTGTGATACAAAATCGGTGGTCACTAGTCCCAGGACAGGGAGATACAGCGCTGATGCAGCTGGTGGAGATGCTTCTGTTGAACTAACACGACGTTGTAGACATGCGGCAGCTGCAGTTGGTGATTTAATTTTCATATATGGAGGGCTACGTGGTGGTAAGTATTGATACTATTGAATCTGATTTCTATATTAAATTTCTTGACATATATGCTTATCTGTTTTGCAGAGTTATCTATCTAAATCTCATTTTTAGACTGTGCATTGTGTTTGTAGTTCCGAAGTCATCTTTACAATTATTCTCATATACTTTTCTCTTTGGAGGAATGGTAGCAGAAGGAACTTTTGATGCCTAAAATATATCCATTTCATATAAACACAATTATTCTTTGACCCTGGCCTTCTGTGGCATTTGCAACCTCTTAGGACTAGATAGTAATAAAGTAAATATTAGTGATAATAAAATATTTACATAAAATATAGCAATTCGATAGAGAAAACATAAATTAAATTTTCTAATTTAGGCTTTTAAAAATTATTTTAACGGGTAGCTTAACCTGAAAAATCTTATTATTTCACTAGAATTCAACATTTTATTCATTAGTGAATAGGATCAATTTCCACAGAAGAAATATACCTAACAAAATCCTTTCTTAGAGTCCAAATAACATGAACAATCATCAAAAGTTCAATGATTATATCCAATTAGAGATGAGGTTCTCTCACCATTCAAGAAGTCAATCAGAAGTCTTAAATATATAACGGCTTTACTCACAAGAGAAATCACTTATTTTATAGTTTTAATACTAGCGTAACTTATACAATGTAAAAACTTCGCTCTAGACATGCCTCATTAGCAGAATCATGCGGTTGGAGCGCAGGAAAAGTTGGTCAAATGGGTGAAGGAAGAGAGGCTTAGATATGTGAAGAGAAGGAGAGAGTGAGAGTCAAAACGGGCTTGAAGAACAGAGGGTAAATAGCCTTTGTCACTTGAGAGTGATCTTGGGGCCAAAATATATCAACTTACTCTAGTGATTGAGAAATGGTATTCTTACCCAAAAAAAAAATTTCAATATCGTTTTTGGGTAACAGTCAACTAACACTGGACCCTGTAATCTCAGCTCAGAAACCTTTCCCATTAATTTTAAAATCATGAAACTTTTCTGTGATTTCAAGTCTTCTCCGCTTACACCCTGAAGTAGTATGTTGACTATGTTCAGTGTGCCGGCTGTGGAGTTTCCTTAGGTTGACATGATATTCAGCTTTATTTGTGACATGCATATTGCTTTGCTCATGCACTTCTACTATAGGCATTCTAAGAACACTGCAACTTGAAAATGGTGTCATTCAAGAGACAAAATCTATTTGATTACTCCTGAATTTCAAATTTCTTCATGCTGCACACTTATATATGATAGCACTGCAGAGGATAGTCATGCATATTATGGCATGTATTGGTGTGATTTTTAATGGACAGTAGCACCAAGTTAAAATCGAGCCAGTGTATTGCAAATCCTATCGTTATTCATGTTTAAACGTGGGTTTCTAATTTAGATTGATTTGACACATACTAATGCGAAAGATTGAAATTCACAGAAATTAGTAAATTGCATGATGAAACATTTAAATGAAAAATTGCTATTTTGAACTACCCATTTCTGTACAGACCAAGATCAGATGGCCTGGCTTTGACCTAATTTGGTCCAACTAGTATATGTATTAGCAAATTTAAAAATATTTACTTTTCAATTTTTAACCATTTGCTACTAATTATGTAATTTAACATGACAGTGATGACCGTTGTGGGTTATAGGATTGCTGACCATGAATTTTAATTGCTGCTTGCTTCCTACTTGTTTTAATGCAGACATCTCTTCTGATGTCTGTTTTGTTGCCAGTGCTTGCTAATTATATTTGTGATTTATGATGCAGGTGTGCTTCTCGGTGATCTACTTGTTGCTGAAGATTTGGCCGCTGCTGAAACAACAAGTGCAGCTTCTCATGCAGCTGCAGCAGCTGCAGCATCCAACTTGCAACCTGGAAGATCACCTGGAAGATTCACAACCGGTGATGAAAGACCTAGGCAAGCTATTCCCGAAGCAGTTCCCGATGGTTCAGTTGTTCTTGGAACTCCAGTTGCTCCTCCTATCAATGGCGATATGCATACTGATATAAGCAGTGAAAATGCCATGCTTCAGGGGCCTAGGTAGATTACCATGTTGAGAAATAAGTTTTATTACGACATCAGGCTATAAACATATGTTTCAGCCTTTTTTGGACAACAAAATTTTACAAGCTGTCTATTGGTTAAATTATAGTAATACCTTTAGCTTTCGTTTTTCCACTAAACTACCTCAAAGTTTTTTGAGTAAATACCCTTAATCTTTGGTTTTAAGGGTTTTTTCACAAAGTAATCCCCAAATGGAGCACTTACAGGGAGCTTACTGTAATTTTAAAAAAAACTCGAGGTATTTGAGAGAAAAACACATATTTGAGCGTAGTTTTGTTTAATTTAGCCTTGTTTATTAGGTGATAATTATGGAAGTTTTGTTGTGCACACAACTTAGGATGCATCTTTAATGCAGGAGATTGAGTAAAGGTGTAGAGTACTTGGTTGAAGCTTCAGCAGCAGAGGCTGAGGCAATAAGTGCTACTTTAGCTGCAGCCAAGGCTCGACAAGTTAATGGTGAATCTGAACAAATGCCTGATCGAGATCGCGATGCAGAGGCTACTCCTAGTGACAGACCAATCTCATCTCTTATTAAAGTAGAGCCTTCTTTATCTGATAGTGTCGTACCACCTGGGGTCCGGCTACATCATAGAGCGGTCAGTATGCTACTGTAATCCGTGCCCTTCTCTGCTTGATCCTGATGTAGACCCAAGTGTTTTTTCTTTTTATCTTTGTTATGTACCGACATTTAAGGTCATACTTGACATGTCTCGCGCAAAAAATATTAAAGGACCCATGAATGGTATATGCAGGTGGTTGTTGCTGCAGAAACAGGGGGTGCGTTAGGAGGTATGGTGCGTTCGCTCTCCATCGATCAGTTTGAGAATGAAGGCAGGAGAGTGAGTTATGGTACTCCTGAGAGTGCAACTGCAGCAAGGAAATTATTAGATCGACAAATGTCTATCAATAGTGTCCCCAAAAAGGTTGGTTATATATTAGTTTAGGCCTAGTTTGGCAACAAGGTTTCGAAACCATGGTTTCAATTAAAGTTAAAATGAAACCACGGTTTGCATGTGTTGAATGTAAAAAACAAACAAACCAAATGATGGGACTTTAAAGATAGTCCTATTTTGGAAACAAGAAAAGAAACATATGGGTATAAAATATAAATGGGTCACACCTCAACAAGGCTCGAGTCTTATTGTTGGAACCTACTTATTATTAAAAGCCCATATGTAAAAGTCCATCACTTCAACTCTTCTCTAACTTTAAACTCTATTTCAGAGCCAATGGCTCGATCCAAACTTGACTCGACAATACTACCAAATGTTGTACTTTCCATGTGACAACCACACCAAAGAAAAAAGTGATGGTTGCACGTGAGGGGGAGTGTTGAAAGTTAAAAAAAACCCAAATGATGAGACTTTAAAGATAGTCCCACATTGGAAACAACAAAAGAAACACATTGCTATAAAATGGGTCACACCTCAACAAGACTTCAGTCTTATTGTTGGAACTCACTTATCGTTAAAAGCCCATGTGTAAAAGCCCATCACTTCTGCAACTCTTCTCTAACTTTAAACTCTACTATACTTTAAAACTAACTTTAACAGCATGTAAAACCATGGTTTCATAAAATTGGGTTTCGTAAAGTTTTTGGTCGTTGGCAAATAGAGTTTATGAAAACCGAGGTCGTTGGAGAAGAGTTAAAAGGAGTGATGGGCTTTTACACATGGGCTTTTAATGATAAGTGGGTTCCAATAATAAGACTTAAGTCTTGTTGACGTGTGACCCATTTTATATTTTATAGCAATGTGTTTCTTTTGTTGTTTCCATGTGGGACTATCTTTAAAGTCTCATCATTTGGGGTTTTTTTAACTTAACTTTTTAAGTGTGAGAGAGAGGATAAAGAGAGACGACTCGAAACTTTCCGAAACTCCACTATTTTTGGAGTTTCGAAAAATGGGGTTTCAAGCCCGCGTAACTTTTTGAAACCATGGTTTGGGAAGCTCTATTTTGGTTGCCAAAGGAGCCATAGTTTCAACTTTTAGAGTTTTGCATCGAAACCCTATGAAACCTCGGTTTTGGAAACCGTAACCATGTTACCAAACCAGGCCTTATAGGCAACTGATACTTTGTATGTTATGTGCAATTATGGTGTTTATATTGGTCTTCAGGAATTGGATTTTCCTTTCTATACGTTTTAGGTACATTGACCTTATGGGTCATTGTTCTCTATATACTCTTAGCATTTTAAGTCCAATTTTCTACAATGCATAATTTCCATAAAATTGTGAGAGTGATGCTTGTTTGATGATTAAATTGATCCAAGCAATCTTATTTTTCTGTATCTGTGTTTTGTTTTGCAAATTTGGTGTGGTGATCATATTTTTCCTTTTTCCAATTAGGTCATTGCACATCTCTTGAAGCCTCGTGGTTGGAAGCCCCCTGTGCGCAGACAATTTTTCCTAGATTGCAATGAAATAGCAGATCTCTGCGACAGTGCAGATAGAATATTTTCAAGTGAGCCAAGTGTTCTGCAAATTAAAGCCCCTGTAAAAATCTTTGGTGATTTGCATGGTCAATTTGGGGATCTCATGCGTTTATTTGATGAGTATGGTGCTCCTTCAACAGCGGGGGATATTGCGTAAGTATTGTGAGAGACATAAATCTAGGGTTTATCTTTTCCTCATTTCTTGGAAAACATGAAAATACTGCTCCTGTTGTACTCCACTGAATTATTACTGATTATCAGTTAACTTGGATATTTAGCTAGATGTATTGATAAACTGCATGACAATATCAACATTCACTGTATGATACTGTCGAAGTGTTTAGCATCATTCCTGAGACAAAAGTGCTTAGTATGACTTTTTACTTCCTGTTTTGATATGCTTTTGTATTTTTCAGTTATATTGATTATCTCTTCTTAGGAGATTATGTTGATCGGGGTCAGCATAGCCTGGAAACTATTTCTCTTCTCCTTGCACTGAAGGTACTACTTTGGATGCATTTGCAACTTTAGCCACGTATATTTATGAATGTTCCCATATGATCATAAGCAGTATCTTAAGAATTAACTGCTTCCATGTTATTCACAGGTTGAGTACCCTCATAATGTACATTTAATTCGTGGAAACCATGAGGCAGCAGATATCAATGCCTTATTTGGCTTCCGGATTGAATGCATAGAGCGAATGGTAGATAAAATATTCTGTTTTCTTTCTTTCATGTTCTTTTTCCATTTAATGCAGCTTGTTAATATTCTGCACGTGGTAACAGGGAGAGCGAGATGGGATTTGGGCTTGGCATCGCATAAATCGGCTATTTAACTGGCTTCCTTTGGCTGCACTGATTGAAAAGAAAATTATTTGCATGCATGGAGGTATTGGCCGGTCTATAAATCACATAGAACAGATTGAGAACCTACAACGTCCCATTACAATGGAAGCCGGATCAGTTGTTCTTATGGATTTATTATGGTTGGTACATTTAAAGTATGCATAAGGTTTTTGTGCCAATTTTTTGATCATACGGTTACATCATTGTTTTTCCATTTTTTGCTTTTTGCAGGTCTGATCCAACAGAAAATGACAGCGTGGAGGGTTTAAGACCAAATGCTAGAGGACCAGGCCTGGTTACCTTTGGGGTCAGTCTTTGTTTTCCCCCCTTCTAAGTTCTGCCATAAATATATTACGAATTCTTTATTCAGATAAATTAGAATTTCAAAATTGCCTTGGTTATATATAGTAAACCACTGCATGAGCTCAAAACTTTGTCGATAGGGTATTTATCAAGTAGGCAGCATGAGAACAAGGTGATATAAGTGACTAGCAATGATTCAAGTTCAATGATTTCAGTCTTTTGGAAATCTAGCTAATGCCAAGTTGCCAACGATTCTTATGAATTTAATACCCATCTCTTCCCTCTCTACTACTATTTTGCTATAGCGCTGTTAACTGAAATGTTTGGCGAACCTTCCTTATCACATTTACATGATATGATGGTGAGTTAGGGAAGGGATAGAGGGAGGGTGTGGCTGCCAATGAGCGAAGGCAGTAAGCATAATCTAAAATGAGATGGCGGGTGTGCCAATGAGCCAAATTTGCTTAATATCCATTTTCTTTCTTCACTGGTTCTATTTGCTACACTATAGTGCTAATTATTTGCACATTGCTAGCCAGATATGCTTAATATTCATTTTCATGTCTGATTGGCAATCTGAAGATGATTCAGACACAATATGAAACAAGATGGCTAGTTGTATTAAGAGGGTAGTTAGAGATTTACTTAGTGAGTCGAGAGCTGATGCTTCACCATCAAAAGACACATCATGGTGGAACGAAGAAATAAAAGCAGCTATTAAAATCAAGAGGGATTCTTATAAAAATTTGAAGAAAAACAGAGATGTAGAGGGATTTGAGAAGTATGAAATGGCTAAAAAGGAAGTTGAGAAAACTGATCGGGATGCTAAAGATAAGGTCTACAAGGAGGTGTACGAGAAATTGGATACTCAAGAGTCTGAAAATGATATATACAGGATTGCTCGGATGTGGGAAAGGAAGACCAGAAATTTATGTACGGTGAAGTGTGTCAAAAATGAAGATCAGAAGGTTTTAGTTCGAGATGAGGATATCAAGAAAATTGGTTAGTCCAGACGGGATTCTTATCGAGATTTGGAGATGCTTATGAGAGATAGGTGTTAGGCGACTGACAGATCTGTTTAATAAGATTTGGCAGACCAAAAAAATGCCAAATGAGTGGAGAAAGAGTATCCTTATACCTATTTATAAGAACAAGAGTGACATTCAAAATTGCTCAAACTACCATGGCATAAAACTTGTGTGCCACACCATAAAGTTTTGGGAGATTTAATACAGGCTAAAGAAGGATGTTAAGATAACATAGAAACGGTTTAGGTTCATGTCTAAACGAACGACGACAGATTATTCATTTGCTTCAACTTGTCAAGCGTTTTCGAGAGAGGAAAAGAGATTTACATATGATACTTGTTGATTTAGAGAAAGCGTATGATAAGATACCTAGAGCGGTATTATGGGAGACAATGATGAAGAAGGGAGTCTCAGTTAAGTATATCGACATAATCAATGATATATATGATGGAGTAGTGGTAAATGACAGAACTTGCGGCAGCTTGAATCAAGGATCTGCATTAAGCCCATTCATATTTACCATCATGATGGATGAGCTTACTATAACTATTCAGGACGAGATATCTTGGTGTATGTTATTCACTGATGATATTGTTCTGGCAAATGAGATGAAAACAGAGGTTAATGCTAAATTGGAGCTCTAGAGGCAAATGTTGGAATCTCGAGGATTCAGATTGAGCAGGTCCAAGACAACATATACGCAATGCAATTTTAGCAAACGGAGAAGTCGAGACCACGGTGGGATAATACTGGATGGGCAAGATATATCACCGAGTGATCAGTTTAGATATCCAGGTTCTATCATCCAAAAGAATAGGAAGATCGATAGTGATATCAACCAAAGGATCGAAGCTGGTTGGCTGAAGTGGAGGAGAGCAACAGGGATTTTGTGCGATCGTAACTTTCCATTGAGATTGAAAGGGAAGTTTCATCGGAACGTTATTCGGCCTGTCTTATTATATGGTACAGTATGCTGGGCTTCTAAGAAGTATCATACACAGAAGATGCACGTAGCGGAGATATGCTTGCTTCGTTGGATGTATTGTAACACTAGAAAATATAAGATGCGAAATGAGAATATTCATGCAAAGTTGGTGTAGCACCTGTGAAAGAGAAGATGTGGAAAAACTGGCTAAGATGGTTTGGTCATCTACGACGCAGACCTATGAAAATACCGGTTCGACGAATTGATATTCTTGATATAGGCAATGTCAAAAGGACGAAAGAGAGACCGAAGAAAACGTGGATGGAGGTGACACGAAAAGATATGGTTGCCAAAGGCCTCAATGAAAATATATTGTTCGATAGGAGTGAAATATATTGTTCGATAGGAGTGAGTGGAGGCGGAGGATTCATGTGCTGGACCAGACGCGATTCTCATGTTGGTTCATGTAGCCTACCCCATATGCTTGGGATAAAAGGCTCGTTTTATTGGTTAAGGGACATCCCATAACCTAAAAATGAGAATGAATGCAGGAATAAATTAAGACCAACCGTAGGTGTATTTGCTAAAGTTTGACAATCTTCATTGGAAGTTGAACCGGCCAAAAATAATACAGATCATGAATAAAAGGAAAGCAGATTGGTTTCAGCCAAATTACTTCTATTTATATCATACTGGTATTTTTGCACGTATATATTTTGAACAACATATATATTGAAGGCGTGTGTAAATTTTTTTATCCTGGACATCACATGAAAATTTCTAAAGATATTAGCTTTTCCTAAATTTAAATTAAATGAGTGTAGTTAATGGTAATATTAGAATTGAGAAATTTATGAGTTATACAAAAGCTTATGTATAAATTTGTAAGGTATAAATCATTTTTTGGGCTTTTGGGCATGAGAGAGACTGTGTAGTGAATGAGAGAGAGAATTAGGGTTGTTGACTTTCTTATTTTTGTCTTTTGTGGCGGATGAAGTGGACATCTCTAATTCTCAACTTTGGTTATATGAAATTTGTCATTTTTTCTATATTTTATTTTGTTAATTAATGACATCATCTAAGGACTTCTAGTTATAATAGTAAGGTGTTAATGAATGTCCTAGTTTGTTTATTCTAGGCGAAAGCTGCAGAGTGGAAGCATTGCTCTGGAGCTAGAAAGAGAAAATTAACTTGTTTCTTTAACAAATACAAAATCCTTGAAGAGTGAAACCAGATGGTTCATAATCAATCACCATGGGTCTGAGCATTTCAGTAAGTTCGTAACATAGAAAATATGACTGCTTGTAGAAACGATCATTTAAATTTTTTGGGCTCAACCATTCATAAGGTGTCTGCAGTTTTATAATTTGCCTCATGGTTTAGTATAACACTATAATTGGTGGAGATATGAGCATGATCCTTCTTGGAAATCTAGTTTAGTGCCAAATTAATGTGGGGGCTTTCAAGAAGCAAATGCTTGTAGTTATTGCTATAAACAATATTTAAGATCCTGTATTAATCAGTATGGATGTGGAGCTCGAAATTGTCACTGCTGGCTTCGTCCAAGGCAAGCATTAAATTCCAACAACTCAGAGCCATCAATCTTGTGCACCATTAAGCCTTGAGCAGGCACGATGCTTTGTTTGTTAATCGGCGTGCCTCAATTGATATCTTAATCAATTTGTAAAAATCATGGCTTTTGAGCTGTTCATGTGACTTCTTGTGTGTGCATTATCTGAGCTATACATGGTGCTGATGCATACTGTTCATTCTCTCTTTTTAATCATCCCCCCCCACCAAATCCAAAAAAGAAAAAGAAAAATTGAAAATTGAATATATATATATATATATATATATATATATATATATATATATATATATATTAATGCAAAAATATTGTATATAATATTGACGTGAACACATTTGTTTTAATGCAGCCTGACCGTGTCATGGAGTTCTGCAATAACAATGATCTACAGTTGATAGTACGTGCACATGAGTGTGTGATGGATGGCTTTGAGCGATTTGCTCAAGGGCATTTAATTACTCTTTTCTCTGCGACAAATTATTGTGGTAAGATTATTTTCCTTTTTGATATAGGTAATGGATTTTCAGCTCCTCTCCATATATCATCTTTGTTTTCCGGTGCCGTTGCATACAGGTACTGCAAATAATGCAGGTGCTATTTTAGTTTTGGGAAGGGACCTCGTTGTTGTTCCAAAACTGATTCATCCTTTACCCCCCGCCATCACTTCACCTGAAACATCACCTGAGCGTCACATTGATGATACATGGATGCAGGTGATTTTCTTGCTTAAAACAATTATTCTATTTTTTTGGCCTTGTAAATTGCGAGAACTGCAATCTGGTGAGGAGGATTTGTTCCATCTTTTTTCAATTAAATCTCAGATAACTCTCTGCTCTTCTGATATTATATCATCTTCCCTCATAAAAAAGCTGCACATGCTTTTGGTTTTTTGTCGAAGTTTCTTTATCACAACAATGCCCTTAATTGAGTATTTATTTAATTTACCACACAATTCCCCTGGATTGAGTACCAAATATGGAGCGCTAGTGATAAAGTGACTGAAAATGGGGGAAAATCAAGGTTACTTTGAAAAGTGATGGGGAAACAAACTACCATTAAAGTGCAAAACTGCAACTTAGGGGCAATATTAAATTATCCCCAGTTCGTACTTGGCCATTATAAATTTCAAGAACAACTTTGAAGTGATGGTTTAATCATTCATTTTTATTTTCTTTTCTTCCTTTTTTAATTCATTACCTTCCTTCATGGTTTGTTGTGGCAATCAGGAGCTTAATGCCAACAGACCGCCGACTCCAACAAGAGGTCGTCCTCAAGCAGCAAATGACCGTGGTTCTCTTGCCTGGATGTAGCAATCTTTTCCCCTAAGGACATTTATTGTGTCGAGATTCATTTTACATGGTCTGAGGCTCCAACTGGGTGCGACCTTTTCTCTCGAGAGCACAAGGAATTTTATACTCAAGGATGGGGGGATATATTCGTAACCTAAAGTTTTAAGGTGTCGAAGGTGATCATTAAGCTGCAGCTCTTCACATCTTACGAAACAGATTTAACGCTGGAGTGGATTGTCAAAAGCATGCAAAATAGTTCATGGAGAGGGGTTTTTGTTCTCTTTAAAAGTTGGCCTGTGTATATTATATGCGGTCTCTTTGTGTTTACCCATTGGTGAGGGTTATTGTATTAGGGTTGACGTTGATTACTTTAGATTATTCTCCTCAACAGAGAGGGCAAATGGGGTTAAGGAAGTCGCGATAAGACTTACGGCCCATATGGGCATTCTTGTAACATAGAATTTCCTAGCTGCAGCACATCTTTGCGTGTATTTTTTCCTGTGGTTGTGTGTACAATGTAAGTTTTGGGTGAAGGAGAAAACACGATTCGGGTTTGGAGTATAATGTTAATTTGAAGATAATAGCTTTGTTGTGATTGAACTTGAGATTCTTGCAAAGTCATCGTTGTTTGTGGTGGATGCTTACCATATTCCAAGTTTCGTACAAGGCGTTTTTAATCTGGGGATCTTTCTCCTTTAGGCAGAATTTCTTTTCCTTTGTGGTTTTGCCATTCGGTATATTAGAAGTTCAAATAAAAAAGAGATCTGGATAAAATTCAGAGCGACCCAAGTGTGTCTAATCGCTTAAGCGTTTATGCTTCCCTTTCGTCCGTTTAGAAACCATTTGTCATATTTCTTATTTCTTGTACTTTGTGTGTTAAACATTGATTCTAATAGTGGTTTTAACTATTCCTAAAGTTATGAGCTTCTCTCAAACTGAGTTTCGAAGTCAACAAAATTGAAAACTCAAAGTAGAAGCCGGTCAATATTATAAGCTGAAGGTGCTTGAAAATGAAATCAAAACTAAAACACCCTAGATGCTCGTTCCTTGCTTTTCTTCGAAATCAAAATCAAATCTCCTTCAAACCTGAAGTCGGTCTTCAAGTTGAAAACCTTAGCCGGTCCACGCCGAAAGCCTCCAAGTACCCTATCCGCTCAACGCCGAAACCTCCAAGCCAAAAACTTAGCTGTTTAAAGTCAAAGTTCCAAACCCTGACCATTAAAAAAGGGAAAACGTGAAAAGACATGGGATTTGAGGTTAATTTAGATGTATTATTACAGCTAACACAATACTTATTTACTCATTATAAGACCTTACAAGGATGTAATCATTATTAAAGATGTGACAATAAAAGTACTAAAATCACACACAAATCTTTAAATGCATCCAATCAATTCGAAATAAAATATAGTTGCCTGGTGAGTGGGACAAGCTTAATCGGTAAAAAAAAAAGAGCAGCTTAACCAAGGGCTTTTTAGAACAGTGCTGCCATTAAGATGAGAACAGTTTACTTGGCTACTCCTGATAGACAAATGATTGGGCGTCAAAAATTTCAAAGGATTTTCAGTGAAAACTAAGGGAAGAAAAGCCAATCATCCATGAGCTCACAGCGTGTTTTCATGTACAAATTATGTATGATGGCTGCATAACATGACAGAATAGTAAACAAGATTCTGAAGTGTGATAATGTGTAGATCAATGAATATGGCGATCATATGCGAGCTAAAAGGATTGATAAATGCTAGAGCATGAAATCTAAAGTTTTGGCATAATAGCAATACATCGTATTACTACGATCCCTATAGATGCAGACTTGATAATTCAGTGCAAAATTACAACCATTTAAGCAATAATCAACTTCTCCTGCAACCTGAGGAGTAACTGAAGTCTCCACCATATCTTTAATGTTGACAGCTACAGCAAAATGGGTACCTCAACACGATATCCTCCCTTCACTAGCTACCATAAGCAGCATTTGAATTTCACCATCACAAGTTGAAACCATAAAAGTCATTATTTCATTAGAATTGCTGAACACATCAAGAAGTCGCAACAGGTGAGTTTGATCTCTCCGAAGCAAGATTCAAACGCAAAGGCCGCCCTCCAACCTCCTGAGCAACACGACGATAACTCACTATTAGGATACAAATACATATCCCACTGTTCACCACAGGTTCAAACTTCTCATGCTTTGCTGAGACTTGTTTTAAATACCAGACATGCATTTGAAAGGGTAAATTACGCTAACATACATTTCACTATCAGGTATCCTCATGAATATACCTTAAACTTTTTATCACAGTAAAATACCTTAAACTATGGTTTTGCAAAAGATCCATTTTTCACCAAAATACCCCAAAAGTAGCACTTAAAGGTATTTACCATAATAACAATATTTAAGGTATTTTAGTGAGAAACCACGATAGGTAAAGGCAATTTACCCTATTTGAAAAAAAACTGATATTGAAAAGATTTATAGCACAAAACCCCCTATAGTTTTACCCTATAGCACTTATAATCCCTCAAGTGATTTGTTAGAATAGAGCAAATACCCCCTATTTTCGTTGACCAAAATCCTTTAGAAAAACTCAATTTATTCTAACTTCAATGTTTGTCTGATTATCTCTAGAACTTGTTTGTGTTGTTTAGAGAGGAATTTGGGTGTTTCTTATGGTTTGAACTTGTTTGTGTTGTTTAGAGAGGAATTTGGGTGTTTCTTATGGTTTTGCTCGATGAATGGTGTTAATAAATCACTTGCGAAGGTTCAGGTACTATTAAGGGGTTAAACAACAGGGGGTTTGTGCCTCTTCTTGCGACCCAAACGAAACAAAGCCAAACCCTCTTGATCTACCGGAACAGGAATCACACCCATATATAACCTTAGCCCCAAGCAACCCCGGCTGATCCACAAAAGCATATTTCAAAGTCTCTGAAGTCACGGTCCACACTAAAGCATATTTCAAAGTCTTTGATGAATGCAAAGCCTCGGTCCGTTAAACGATATCATAGACTATACAACAACAACTAAGCCTTTCATCCCAAGCATATGAGGTGGGCTACATGAGAATCACGCCGGGTCCAGCACATGAATCCTCCACCTCCACACTCCTATCGAACAATATACTTTCATTGAGGCCTTTGGCAACCATATCTTTTCGTATCACCTCCATCTATGTTTTCTTCGGTTTCCCTTTCGTCCTTTTGACATTGCCTATATCGATAGTATCCATTCGTCGAACCGGTGGTTTCATAGGTCTGTACCGCACATGACCAAACCATCTTAGCCGGTTTTCTTGCATCTCTTCACATGTGCTACACCAACTTTTGCACGAATATCCTCATTTCACATCTTATCTTTTCTAGTGTTACCACACATCCAACGAAGCATGCACATCTCCGCTACGTGCATCTTCTGAGTATGATACTTCTTAGAAGTCCAACATTCCATACTATATAATAAGGCAGGACGAATAACGCTCCGATAAAACTTACCTTTCAATCGTAATGGAAAATTACGATCGTACAAAATCTCTGTTGCACTCCTCCATTTCAACCAATCAGCTTGGATCCTTTGATTAAATATCGCTATCGATCTTCCCATCATTTTGGATAATGGAATCTAGATATCTAAACTGATCGTTCAATGATATTTTTAGTAACCAGAAAAGTCAAAACCATATTGGTATAACATTGAAAGGGCAAGAGATATCACCGAGCGACCAGTTTAGATATCTAGGTTCCATCATCCAAAAGAATAGGGAGATCGATAGTGATGTTAATCAAAGGATCCAAGCTGGTTGGTTGAAATGGAGTGCAACAGGGATTTTGTGTGATCGTAACTTTCCGTTAAAATTGAAAGGAAAGTTTTATCGGAGAGCTATTCAGCCTGCCTTATTATATGGTACAGAATGCTGGACTCCTAAGAAACATCATACATAGAAGATGCACGTAGCGGAGATGCGCATGCTTCGTTGGATGTGCGGTAACACTAGAAAAGATAAGGTGCAAAATGAGGCTATTCGTGCAAAAGTTGGTGTAGCACCTGTGGAGGAGAAAATGCGGGAAAACCGGCTAAGATGGTTTGGTCATGTGCGACGCAGACCTATGGAAGCACCGGTTCGACGAATAGATACTCTCGATATGGGCAATGACAAAAAGGCAAAAGGGAGACCGAAGAAAATATGGATGGAGATGATACGAAACGATATGGTTGCCAAAGGACTCAATGAAAGTATATTGTTCGATAGGAGTGAGTGGAGACGGAGGATTCATGTGCTAGACCCGGCGTGATTCTCATGTTGGTTCATGTAGCCTACCCCATATGCTTGGGATAAAAGGCTCAGTTGTTGCTGCTGCTGCAGTGTTATACCAATGTGGTCTCGACTTCTTTATTTATTAAATTTGCAATGCATTTATGCTGTCTTGAACCTGCTCAATCCTAACCTCCGAGATTCCAACATTTGCCTCCATAACTCCAATTTGGCATCAATTACTGCTTTCGTCTTATTTACTAGAACAATATTATCAGCGAATAATATATACCAAGATATCTCATCTTTGGATAGTTCTAGTAAGTTCATCCATCACGATGGTAAACATGAATGGACTTAATGCAGATCCTTGATGCAGCCAATTGTAATCGAAAAATATTTTTCTCGTTAGGCCGCCGCAAGTTCTGACATTTGCCACTACTCCATCGTACATATCCTTGATTATATGAATGCACTTGACGGGAACCTCTTTCTTCATCATTGTCCCCCATAATATCTCTCTAGGTATCTTGTCGTACGCTTTCTCTAAATCAATAAATATCATATACAAATCTTTTCTCTCGAAAACGCTCGACAAGTTGACGAAGCAAATGAATAGCCTCTGTCGTCGATCGTCCAGGCATGAACCCAAAACTAGTTCTCTGTCATCTTAACATCCTTCCTTACCCTGCGTTCAATCACTCCCTTCCAAAACTTTATGGTGTGACACCGTTTTATTTCACGGTAGTTTGAGCAATTTTGAATGCCACCTCTGTTCTTTAGATAGGTACGGGTACTTTCCCTCCACTCATTTGGTATCTTTTTGGTCTTCCAGATCTTATTAAACAGATCTGTCAACCATTTAACGCCTATTTCTCTTAAGCATTTCCAAATCTCGATAGGAAACATGTCTGGACCAACCGCATTTTTTGATCTCATCCTCTTCAAAGCCTCTTTAAGCTCTGATATTCTTATTTTACACATGAAATCACGGTTTATATCTTGAGATTGAATGACAAGTCTATCCAAATTCTTAGTAAAGCTCTCATTGAACAATTTGTTAAAATAATCTCTCCATCTTTCCTTGATATTCTCATCTCGAACTAAAACCTTTTGATTTTCATCTTTGATACACTTCACTGCACATAAGTCTTTGGCCTTCCTTTTCCGCATCCGAGCAATCCAGTATATATCATTTTCAACTTCCTTTGTGTCCAACTTCTCGTACACCTCCTTATAGACCTTAGTTTTAGTTTCCCAAACAGTTTTCTTAACTTCTTTTTAGCCATTTTATACTTCTCAAATCTCTCCGCATATCTGTTTTTCTTCATATCTTTATAAAAATCACTTTTGATTTTAATAGCAGCCTTTACTTCTTCGCTCCACCATGATGTGTACTTAGATGGTGGAGCACCACCTCTTGACTCACCAAGTAGATCTCTAACTACTCTCTTGATATAACTAGACATTTTGTTCTATGTTTTGTCTGAATCATCTTCAGACTGCCAATCCGTCTCTTGAACTACATGATTTATAAAAGCCTTTTAGTTATCTTCCTTCAGTCGCCACCACTTAATTTTAGGTTCTACCTTATGTCTAATTTTCCTAAGTCCTCTTCTAAATCGAAAATTTAGAACTAAAAGTCTATATTGAGTGGTTACACTCTTACCTAGCACCACCTTACAGTCGATGCAACAAGCTCTATTTATCCTTCTCGTCAGAAAAAAATCTATTTGATTTGCACTTGATCCGCTCCTAAAGATGATAAGGTGAGACTCTTTTCTTAAACCAAGTGTTTGCTAAAATCAAGTGATAAGTCAAGACAAAGTCTAGAATCGAGCTACCTGCTTCATTCCTTTGTCCAAACCAAAACCTCCATGGATAATATCAAACCCACTACGTCTGGTACCTACATGTCCATTGAAATCACCATTAATACATAACTTCTCCACTAGGCATCCTCTGCATCATCTCGTTTAAATCCTCCCAGAATAGACGCTTACTAGCGTCATTAAGACTTATCTGTGGTGTGTAAGCACCAATAACATTAAGGATTTCCCGTCTAGATAAACTTAACCAGTAAAATTCTGTCACCTTTTCTCATAATTTCAACTACATCATCAAGCAACCGTCTATATCTATGATATTTGTAATTTATTTGATTTTAATATGATATACTTTGTGAAAGGCTTATTTGGATGGGGTACTTTAACCCCATCCAACTTTCTGGGGAAAAAACCCAAAACCAAACCAAAACAAGATCACCCAAAAAATAAAAAAAGGAAAGTACATAACAAAACAAAACAAACAAGCGAACAAAGATCACTAACACAATTACTTTGAGCACATATTCATAAAATTCCCCCTGTAGTATACCCAGGGCATAGCACTCATACCCCCTCAAGTGTTTTGTCAGCACAAACACCCCTAGGGTCATCGATCCAAGCCATTGAATCTCAAATTCTACTCTATAAACATTATAGAAAAGCTCTAAAGTAAAATCAGACGGACAATTTAGGTTGTTTAGAGTTTAATTTGGGTGTTCTTAAGGGTTTTAATAGGTAAGCAAAGGGGTTGTTTGCGCTACTAAATGATTTGAGGGGATATAAGTGTTGTAGGTGGTAAATCAAGGGGGTTTTGGTTGAGGGTGTTTTTTTTGGATTGTGTTATTCACCCTATAATAAAAATAATCAACAAGCAAAAAGGAGATCCTTGTGGGTGGAAAGAGAGGACAGATCAAGATCTTGAATTTTAAACACTTCATTACTTTATTTTGTTGGTAAAAGATTGTTGAGCACCGGTTTTTCATTTTTCACAATATAAAAATTGAAAAAAAAAATATAGTAAACCAAGGCTATTATTCTATTACATAAAAACTTGGGTGGAATATAAACAAGAAAGATGTGTAACCGAGTAAGGTTGTTATTCCATTACATAAAAACTTGGGTGGAATATAAACAAGAAAGATGTATAAATTCGTTTGGCGCATTATGATTTGGAACTTAATCAACTTGAATGAAAAATCAAAAGGCAAGAGATTCATCCAGGCATTCATTGTTTCATTTCAAGCACTCAAACTCTCATTCCAAGTATGGAACTATGAATTATTAATTAGGGAAGGGAAAAGGTGATCAGATTTTATAAGTGCACATCTTGGGTTGATTTGTCCGATGGTTGCACTCTTCGAGCTGACACCAACAAGTATCGTAATGATTAGTACTAGTTGAAGTAAGATTTTAGGTTTTGGCTTAAAAGGAGTAACTCTTCGATTCCCCAAAATTAATTTTGTATGATTGTAAACAAAGCTTTCAGAAAAACATTTATGTGAAGGATCATTTCCTTGAACCTCTTCTTGTCTGAATAATTGAAATTTTTTTATCCTCGAAAGAAAATTGAGCCTGACCGATTAATATAAACCTTGGTGTCAAGTTAATTGTCCATAGTTTCATGTTCTTTTGCTTTTGTATTAGCATAATACGTACCATTTACTATCAGTTGAAGTTTGGATCTTTTAGTGAACAATTTTTTTTGGGGTCTTGGTGAACAAGAATATCATGATTAGGCTTTCATTAAAATGGGACCATTTATGAAGAAGAAAGCTTCATGACTGATTTGATAATATTAATAATCGGATATAAATTTAATACCATCTTAAAAATATCAAATTCTTGAACTTTCTTAAATTGCACAGGACAAAAGAGGACTCTAAAACAAAATGTGAAAGAAAAATGATCACTATAAAAATTCGCATTAAAGACGACAATCTCAAAGGATAGAAGAGAACACATTTCAACTATGCGAACCTTTTAAAGCATTTTAACTCAATCAACTTTATACACAGTATGATCTATATATGCTAACTATTTTTTAAGAATACACTCTTAATCTAAAAACACTACTATCACAATAAAATTCACCTTAAGTTCATAAGTTTGGCCGTCAGTGAAAAGGGTTATCTTGTTGTAGGACACCTAAAAGCTTCCATATATATGAGAAAACACTCAAATCTTCATATTTTTTAACACACCCATATTCTTTGTTAATTAAAAACCCTACAACATTTGTTTGGGTTTAGATCGGTTAGTTAAGGTACTATGGTTAAGCTAGACAAGTTATTACTTTCTTATCCTCTTCTCTCAAATTAACCAAACCCTATTTTCTCTAAGCTTTTGTTGACTACACCATCATCCATCTTCTCTCAAATTTCAACAGCCATTGATGATACAAGTAAAATAAGACGTGTGGGGATTTGGGAGGTGGTGAGACATTTAGAGAGAGACCCGTGAGTTAATTTTGGAGAAGTTTGGCCAAAAAAACAAACGGGTTTTGAAAAGTCAATGTCATTTACTTGGTTTTTTTACGGCAGTTGCTGATGCTCTTGATGCATGAATACACCATCTTTAATTGGAGAATCAAGGAGACGCCATCATCTTATCGTTGCAGCATTCTATTCGTCTACCTTCTCCGGTATTATCACTTCCATGTAATTAATGTCATCAACTAGGCTCATGAAGTTGGATGAGTAGTAATACTCTAAAATATATGATAAGAAATGAATATATTTGTAACAGGTTAGAGATAGCTCTCATGGAGGATAAAATGGGAACCGATTGAGTTAGTTTGGTTATGCATAACGAAGATCAATGTCCCGTTTAGAAGTAACAAAAATTGTAGTTAATGGCGTAATTAGAGGTAGGTAGGAGTGAAAATTTTGGCATGCCCATTTTGACCGTTGATAGAGACACGGGGCGGGGATAGGGAAAACCCGTTCTCTAATTAGCAGGGACGGGGATGGTATTAGCCCCGCCACCGTAATATAGATAATTATGCATAATATTATTTGCATTATGTATCTTCTTATATAAATTCTCCTTATCCCATTTATAACCTTAAACTCTTTCTTAGCTTTCACTTCTGATCTGCGGCTGCCTGAGCATCTTTGATTTCCATAATCGTTGTCTCCTCTCTTTTATACTAGCCAACAATTGACGGCATATCACCATTCTCACATGTTTCTCTCTCCATAATCGTTGGTCTCATCAGTTGGAACATGAACACTTAAAAAATGAATGATTAGATATATGATAGGGCTGAGAGGTGTCCCGATGAAGACTTGGGTTCCTCGATGGGGCAGGGATGGGGTGATGTTTCAAATCTACGGAACGGGGAAGGGATAAACAATCCCGGCCCCGCCCCGCCCATTGCCATCCCTAGAGGTTGGGGTAGACCTAAATGAACATGGATAAAAATAACTAAGAACAATATGTTAAATCATAATTTAATTGAAAGGACGACCCTTAACGGAGCAGAATGGAAGAGAAGGATTCGTATAAATTTTTGGATGAAGGCTTGTTATTGTACATCTAGCTAGGCCCATGAAGTTTCTCTATCCTTCTTCATGATCTACATTAATCCCTTGAAAGTAACTGCTGTTAGAAATATCGTTGGAATTAAAGGGTTTGCAGGTTCTCCTATCAGAAGATGAGAGGCATTTTGGTCTTCTCTTTCGCTAACGGTTATAATTAATAGATAATTGACGGTACATAGAGAGTGAGATAGCTAGACATGGATTTTGTGTTGTTGATGCTAGATGGCTTATGGAGGCATTTTGATTTATGTAAGCGATTGTTTTGCAAGCACATGTGTAATTGGGAAGCTCATGAAGTAGCAAAACATTAAGCATGCTCTAGTAACACGCTGCCAAACTTGTTGGGAGTCTTCTTTTCCTAAGTGGTTAGTTACCATGTCTAACAATGATGCTATTCTACATTAATAAATAATAAAACTATTATCGTTTTTGCAAAAAATAAAGAGGGGGGTGGGGGTGGGGGTGGGGGTGGGGGGTGGGGTGGGGATTTAGTTTAATTTGACGATTTGGGCGTTGTTTGTTTGTTATTTTTAGAAATACATAAATTTGGGTGTGATTTTTTTAAAAAAAAGTATGAAAGAATTGGGTGTCCTATATAAAAAAAACTGGCTAAAATATATTTACATTATTTAGCCTAAATAGTTGTGCGTTGATCTAACACTAGACAATAAACAAATCACAACTTTTTAGGGGTTTCCTGTTACCTCAACACTCTCTACGTCGCCGTGGTCTTGAAATAACTCTTTAAACTCGGCAGCTGTAATGGAATAAGGAAGATTACCCACGTACAATCTCCTCGGTCTCTCATGCCGTGAAGCTCTTGCCTTCGACCTCCCCTCTTCAGTCTCCTCTTCACTTTCTTCTTCCTCCTCCTCCTCCTCATTGCTGAATTCATCGGTTTCGGTGTAGGCACCGGACGAGGACGGGAACGAAAGGCGAGACTTAGAGCAAAAGGAGAAGGGTTTTAGGGTTGCTCTAAGGGTTAGGGATTTGGATTCGAAGAGATTGGGAGAAGAGAAGGAGAGAAAAGATGGGTTCTTGTTGAATACGATGGTGTTGTTAGTTGGTCGAATCGAGGGGAGAGCTTGAAGAAGAGAGCAAATTGAAGCGGCTACGGCCATGGCGATTTATCTACTGAAGTGGATCTGCTCACCGCATGGTGACCTTAGGTATAATCCTCACCGCCTCAAATTATATCTATTTCCGTTCAAGTCCTTGAAATCTAAAAATTTGTTTTTTTACCATTCCCTCAAATTATTATATTTATATATATCACATATCAAGTTAGCTTATCTGGCTACAGCTGATAATAAGTTTACAAAATATTCCATCATGATTATCAGAGGAGAGTTTCTAGAATGCAATTTCCTGAGAATTTTCCGAGAAAGTCTCACCGTTCATCTTGATCTCTAATACATAAAGGATGTATACACCGATTTTCATGCATTTTTAATAGATTTTGATCCTGTATTGGATATTGTAAAATTAATGGGATTTTTACTATACAACGTTTTATATTTTTAGATTAATATGCAAAAAATATCCCAAGCTCATGAAAGCCAGTGTATTTATGCATTAGGCCATAAAAAGCAAGATGAATGTTGTCAATTATTTGAAAAAATAGTGGATGTTGATTTAGTAAGCAGTTTTCGGGGAATTTTGCCCCTTAACATTCTGGGGGCCATATAACTCTTATTATTATTATTATTTAATTTTTGACTGTTATGCTCTTTCCTTTGGCGCTTGCTAACTGACTAAACCCTTGTTTCTATTCTAAACCCATAACATACAATTTCTCCCTTTGGAGTTTCTTCTCCTTATTTCCTTGACCATAATTTATTGCCATAGGGGCAGGGTTTGTCGAGACTAGTTAGACTCAACAATAAAATTTGAGGTTACCATGGTCAAATACTGAAATATCAGGGACTCATATGAAAATAGCTACAATTTGAAAGAAGCGGGTCGGGTATAGTTCAAGTTGGATCCAATTCGCAAGGGGTTTAAGGTTCTGAGAATTAAGATTCGCAGTGGCCAATTCTCAATCAATGCCCCGCTCAATTTCTTCTCCAAATCCCCGAACCCTAGATCCAAACCCACCTTCATCCTCACCAAACGACGACGGATCTAATCAAGATTCGCAGGATCCGGATCCGGATCCGCCGGAGGGAGATATCGGATCCAGTCAAGATCTCGAGGATCCGAAAGATGAAGATGATGATGAAGATGATGAAGAAGGGGAGTGTGGATTCTGCTTGTTTATGAAAGGCGGTGGCTGCAAAGATGAGTTCTTGGCGTGGGAGAAGTGCTTCGAGGACGCAGAGAAGAGCGGAGACGACGTTGTAGATAGATGCTTTGAGATGACCGCGTTGTTGAAGAGGTGCATGGATGCTCACGCCGATTACTACAAGCCGATTCTAAGCGCTGAGAAATCCATGGCGGATTTGAGTTCAGAGGAGGCTGAGAAAGATCTGAAGGTTGCGGAATTGGAGAGCTAGGGTTATGTAACTAAGAGGTATTTTGAGATTTTTACTTTTTATTTTTCCATTCTTTGGTTTTATTTCCGGGAATAACTTAAATGACGAGTGGAGGAGTTTGATCCGTTTGTTACACTGAAATTTTTAAAAATTAACAGATAATTTGGTTATCCTGGTATTTAGTAGGAGCATTGAATCAAATACCGGTCATATAGGATGATATATCATATTGGGGCCCCTCCTTGTGATACGATAAAACTGATATATTTATCGGCTGATTTGTCTGCCGTAAATGATATTAAAAACACCTGTTCGATACAGATCGGACATTGGACGATATCCGATATTAAAACCTTGAGGAGGAGATTTATTAGTATCTTCGTGTGTGTTTGTGTTTGTGAAACATTTTGTGCTACTTGGCAGAAGATTAGTTTCTTACCTATTCGTACATTTGACATGCCTTGTTCTTTTAGATGGAGTATATGGTGTAATTGTCAAAGGTGAATGTAGTTCATTGTCATTGTACGACAAAGGTTAATGGCTTCGTCATGGTGGATAAATGAATGAGCAGAATATATTGGTCATCAATTCCATAATAGTTGATTATTTCTACGTGACAATGACTTGCATCTACTTTCCCATGGGCTTCAAGGCACATTCTATCCTAGATTTAAGGGGGGAAATTAGCCATTTGTGTATGTTGAGGAAATAATAATAATTGTCAATGCATTTATCCTCACAGATTCGCTCATGCTAGATATTTTTAAAATATATTATTTGATTATGATTGTATTATTAAAAAAATGCAGATGCCAGATATAATGCATGTATACTGGATATACAACATGAAAGTACAAAGCATTTCCATTTAATCAACTTAGCAGTTATCAAGCAAGTGAAGTCGTAATCCATAAAGAAAATTATGTTCCTTTCACTAATACTTGGTGTATATGATCTTGAATTACTAAAATGACTAGTGCTCCCAATTCACTTGAAACAAGTAGCAAAATGATATGCAACTTGTTTCTGATGAGGTCTATTATTGTCTCTGATGCACATCATATGAAAATCTTATCCTTGTAGGAGTGTAGATTGCTAGATTTCCTATATAGCTTTCTAAGGTCTGTATTTTATGATATGGTTTCTTCAGAAATAGATATGGATTTCAAGAAGACGAAAAACCACTTATATCATTTGAATCCGGTGAGGTCCATTATTTGAATTTTTATAGGTTATTACTTAGATTGTTGAATGAAATAGATGCATGAATCATTAATTAAATGATTTAAATATTTTAGCATCAAAATTATATTGTAAATTTGAAACTAGTTAGAACAATCCGTCTTGTGGGGGTTAGACGAGTAATCTAAATCCTAAGATTGATGACTTCGCCTCTCGTGCAAGCCATCAAAGCGTCAACTCTCTTAACGGTACAAAATCTCCTACGGAAGTTTCCGATGGAGCACGGTAGGTCGGAAGTAAGATCCGATCGTTGCATAGTTGCCCAAAAAAGCAAATATTATATATTTTGATATGAATGAATAAAATGTGTAGGTAAAATATAAAGAGACTAGGAAAGAGGCTTGCAAACATCTTTTTCGTTCTATCTCAACTCTTTAAAGATCAAAAGATAGATAGTTATAATGAATAAAATAAAATAAATAGGGTACTAACTAATCCCACTATTTGTGGGGTATGGTGAACACAATAAGCATTCTATTAAACAACTTTTACCATGTCTAACTCTGTAGAAGTTGTAGAGTAACTTTTATACATATAAAATTAAAACTAATATTTTTTCAAATTTGTCCAAAATACCCCAAAAAAGATGAGATTTTAAACAATTACTAACTAACAAAATATATTTATATATATAGGTTAGGCCACCATATAATGAGGATTCAACAAAGGCAACTTTCGGTTGTGAACCTTTACTTAGTGATAATTTGTCGCAATCTGAGGAGTATAATGGATTAGGCCTTAAATCCTTTTAATCAAATATTAACAAATACCACACACCTTATGCATCCGCCATTTGGTAAGTCGGTTGGAGTGTTAATGACCATGCTCATAATACTGTTTTCATGAGAGTTACTACGGATAAGCTATATGTCTCATGATCACGGCTTTCATGATTCCTTAGATATAGGTAAGTCCTCGAAGGATATCGGTGATCGGTAATGATATCTCCAATAATTCATATATTTGACTAATTAAGAGTGTAACACTCAATCTGACCTGTGTCACACTATGAGCATGTTCATTATAAGATATAAGACAATAGAATATAAGTGCAACTAAATGCATCAGATACTACTGTATGGAGATAACTCCATAAGTCAATGCTCCACGAGCCCATCCAGTTTGTTTCTATCATATTTAACCATTTTATGGGGAACAACTCGCCACTCAGACAGGTTGGGTTCCCATCATCGATGACCCCATTCATGGGCTTAACGCCATATCTCCTCGATGCAATCTACGACTACCCTCTTAGAGGGACCCTTCAGTGGTCTTTGTAAAGTCTCGAGTCATATATGGCACATGCCAGACATATAACCTTTGTCACATAAAAGCTTAAAGCTATTTCATGTATAACACATAAATGATCACATTAACACCATGGTTGCATTAATTTTGCTGCTTGAGTTTGTATTTTTCCATCCATAAATGCATATTCATTTCGCTTCAAGTATTGTTGGATAAACTTGAAAAAAAAGATGAAAATTTATTTTATAATTATATATAAAAGTTACTCCACTTTCGTTAATTTTTTATTATCTAAAATTTACTCCACAACTTCTACTGAGTTGGACTATGTAAAAGTTTGGTTAACGAGATGCTAATTTTGTGTCCCATATCCCACAAATAGCGGGATTTGTTAGTTTCCTATTTATTTAATTTAATTTAACCATCTATCTTTTGATATTTAAGGAGCTGGGATAGAATAATTTTTTCAACAAGACTTTTACCTTCTTTCTTTATCCCTTTACCTGCATAGTTTATTCTTTCATATAAAAAGTATACAACATTTGATTTTTGGGCAACTTTGCAACCATCGAGTTATACTACCGGGGACTATGCTCCATTGAAAACTCCGATAAGTTTTTTTTTACTGTTAGGAGGGTTTACGCTTTGATGACCTGCAGGAGAGACAGAGTCATCACTCTTAGGGCTAATTCTACCTGCTTAACCCCACAGGCCGGATTATTCTAGCTACTTCCAATTTTTACAATATTATTTTGATGCTAAAATATTTAGTTCTTTTAATTTATGATTTATGCATATGTTTTATTCAACAATCTAAGAGTGATGAATTTTCTCTATCTTAAGTTAATCTTAGTGAATTATTTATAAGGACCTTAAAATAAGTCAAGTAAAGATTATATTATGTTTGATTAAATATGTATGTATTTATTACTTCATTTTATGTCATACACATAATCATACTTAGGATTTTGCCTATGATCATGCAATCCAAATGAAGAATTAGATTTCTTCGCGACATACATTAGCCTTTGTGCTAATTTATACGTGACATGGTCATAATTCAAAAATTGTTTCCATGTTAGATCCTATTGCGCTAGCTGCGATATTACATTTTACTTTTGCTATGTTGAAAAAACAAGTAATCTAGAAGTTACATTTAATAAGCATTAGTGTTATTTCGTAAGATACATTTATAACATTTATGATACATTCTGCCAAACGTTGCTTTATAATCTTATGTATCAATCTCATGATACATTGCTCCTTTTTGGAATAAAAATAAATGCAATAGCAGTGTTGCATAATATGAAAGGACAGGTCATTATATATGATAATGGCTATAAGCTATTATATGATAAAAGGCTAAATGCCTGGCATGTGCTATATATGAATTGAGACATTATAAAGTTTTTCTAAATATTATCTAGGTTGGTAGTCCTAGATTCATCGATGAGATGTAGGGTTAAGTATATAAAGGATGTCATCAGCAGTGGGAACCCAACCTTTCTTATTGCCGAGATGCTCCCACAAAAAGGCTTAATATGGTGGAAACAAGCTGAATTGGTGATACTCATGCATAACTAGCCTTTGGAGTTATCTCCAAACAATAATACTTGATGCATTTAGTTGCACTTGTTTTCTATTGCCAAATATCCTATGATAATAGTGCTAATATAATATGACACGGGTTTGGTTGAGTATTGCACTCTTAATAGGTCTAACACATGAATTGTAGGAGGTATTATTACCGACTTAGTTATATGAGAGGAATTATAAATACCGCGATTGTGGGACACGAGGCTGATCCTTAGTAACTCTTATGAAATGGGTATTCTGAGCAAGGTCATTAACTCTCTAACCCGCTTACTTAATGACGGATGCACATATTGCATGTGGAATTTCTTAATATTTGATTAAAAGGGTTTCATTAAAAACTTAGTCCATTATACTCCTTAGATTGCGACAAATTATCGTTAACCAAAGGTTCAAAGCCGCAAGCTACCTTCGTTGAATCCACGGTATATGATTTGCCAACCTATATATTATTTTCTCTTGTTACTCAGTAATTGTTTAAAATTTCACATTTTTGGAGGGAAGATTGTTGGATAAATATGAGAAAGATGAGATTTTAATTTTATAATTGTATATCACTCCATAACTTTTATTGAGTTCGACTCAGTAAAAGTTGGAATGCTAATTGTGTTGTCCCATATCTCACAATGGTGGGATTAGTTATTTCTTTATTTATTTATTTATTTATCTATCTTTTTGCATTTAAGGAGCTGAGGTAGAATATTTTTTCACAACACTCTTACCTTCTCTTTCTCTCTCTTTACCTGCATACTTTATTCTTTCATATTAAAAATACACAATATCTGATTTTTGGGCTACTTTGCAACCACCGGGTCTTACTTCCGGTCGACCATGCTCTATCATAAACTCCGGCAAGGGGAATTTGTACCTCTAGGACGGTTGACGCTTTGGTGGCCTCAGGCCTGCACCAGAGGCGGAGTCATCACTCTTAGGGCAGAGACTACTCGTTTGACTCGACAGGCCAAATTATTCTAACTTGTTTCAATTTCAATATTATTTTGATGCTAGAATATTTAATTCTTTTAACTTATGATTCATGCATCCAATTTATTCAACAAGTCTCACAATTATTCATTTAGGCAATTTATAGAACTACCAAACATGTACATTAAAATGATGGAAAATCAGCAGACAACTAACTTTATTGATATCCATAAACTGTTCATCAGAGACAGGAATAATACATGAAGAAATATCTTTACTTTATTTAAGACTTCATCTGAAACATTTTCTGGTGAAAATTCACAAGTTGAGAGTACTAGACATCAAATCCAAAACTCGATTATATGTGCATTTTACTTGTACTGGGGAACCATCTGTTTTCCATTGGAAGGATTCATATGGTTCAGTATAATAGGCGACAAGCTAGTTAGATTGTTATGGACCTATGATTATGGCTACGTAACAAGTTATCAGTTATCAAGCAGGTGAGGTCGTAAACCATTAAGAAAATGACGTTCCTTTTACTAGTACTTGGTGTATATGATCCTGAAATGCTAAAATAACAAGTGTTCCAACTCCTTAAGAACAAGCAGCAAAATGATCATGTAACTCGTTTCTGATGAGCTCCATTATTCTGTCTAATGTGCATTGTCTTAAAAGCCTATCCTTGTGGGAGTGTAGATTGCTAGATTTCCTAGATAGCTTTGTAAGATCTTTATTCTATGATATTGTCTCTTCAAAAATAGATATGGATTTCATGAAGATGAAGTACCACTTAAAGCACATGCAAAAATTAATTTCTTGAACTTTATGTAGCATTGAAGCTTTGGGAACACCTAAACATGGGTACAAAGTCTTTTGCCATTTTAATCTGTGTGGATATCGTAGCTTTGGGATCATTATTTCCAAGTATTGACTTTATAATCTTTACGTTCTAACAATACAGAAGTATTTATGTTAAATGAATGCATAAATTTTTTTGTAGTTTACTCTTGGAAATTATTTTATCACAGCCACACAATTTATTTAGCAAAACGATATTTACTCTGCTTTTGAAATGTTCAGCTGGCTGAAGCTGTAACTAAAGCTTGCATGCTATGCTATATATAAATACAGAGAGAGAGAGAGAGAGAGAGAGAGATTTTTGGCCGTTGATATGAAACTCCTAAGTAAGTTTACAGATTCATATTTGGTAGTTTATTACATAGAGACCAGTAGTCTTTTGAATGTTGGCCGACATCCCATATATGTCGTCTAAATTTCGGTTTTTGAAAACCAATCGCCGAGATTTTTGTCCGTTGATATGAAACTCCTAAGCAAGTTTACAGATTCATATTTGGTAGTTTATTATATAGAGACCAATGGTCTTTTAAATGTTAGCCGACATCCAATATATGTCGCCGAAATTTCGGTTTTGGAAAGTAATCGACACAAAATTGCCAAATTATTTCTTTTTCCAAAATTTAAAATATATCGGTCAAAATTATAGCATAGCGGCCAATATTTCGGTATATCGGTGAAATTTTATATATATTGGTCAAAATTCGTTACGCTCGCCAAAAAATTTTATTATGTTTTTTTGGGTTTCAGGTCATAAAACTTACCCTACCGTTCCGCCACTGAATTATTCAGGAAAAGTTCATTTAATAAAACCAACAATTTATATACAATGACATTTATGTCAAAAATATAAGTTATATTAATACCATTTACAATACAAAACTGTAGAATATTTTGGAATTATAACCGAAAGTTCTCTGATATACGATATTTGATATCTAAATTTTCGGACCGACATGACTCCGATATCTGACATTTAAAACATTGAAGACCAGATTTTGTGTATCTATATTAGATTTGTGGCACAATTGTGCAACTGAAGCCAATAGTTTCTTATTCTTTCTAGCTTCCTTGTACAAAAGCACAAGGATTTTTGAAGCTTTTATTAGGCACCTTTTCGATTGCATGAATGTTTTTGTTGGAAAATTAGTGACGAGCTACAGCATTTCTCAGAACTCAATGGTCGGGGCGTGAGTAGCCGTTCACTCTACTGCTTTGGCCTGTAAAGAGTTCTGAACCAACAAGCTCTGGTATTCAAAATCGATAAAACAGTGAGCAGCGAGAGGTAACATAGGAGAATGATATTTTTGGCTGCGTTTGAGAATTTGTTTCTATATGAATTTATAGGAATAATAGGAGTATCCGCAACAATAAAATCAGAGATGATGGTGAATTAATAGAAGCAATGATCATGATTACAATGGATAGAAATGGTTGCAGATTCTCGCAATTGATGAGCGTCCGCTTCAAACGCGCAGCATGTAGGCGAGCTAGGAACAATGAGCTCGACCAGATGAGCTCAACTCAGAACAAGACGGGCTCAGATCAGCACAAGGATTACGCTTTGATATTCGTTAACCCTAAAATTCCAAAACAATCTATGTTCGCATAGATACCATATTTGTAAGTTACATAAGTTAATTATAATATAGTTTTTACATTAATACCCCTTCATTTAAAAGGGAATATTTTTATATTAATATTTTCAGCCTATAACCACTAACGTTGTGTAAGTGCACGGCAGTGTCCCGGCCGTCTAAACGAGGCCAAAATGTGGAAACGATACTTTTACAAAACTTGTAAACCGGCGCTACCGCGCACTAAAATCCCGGATCGGGCCATTAACCTACTCCTACCTAACTAGAGAAGGGGTAGAGAGATATACCGAGTGATCCGTTGTCGTCGTCCCGATCTCCCCGCGGAATCTCCGGTCTTCTCATCGTTGTCCCGATCTTCCCGCGGAATCTCCGGTCTTTATCTCCTCGTCGGAAGGGCACCACATCGCCGGATTTTTTTACAAGCTTCCACCTCTGGACCGAGACAACTCGGGCACGAAGTTGGCGAGTCGACGTGTCCAAGAATGCTGTAGGATAGTGTAGAACTCTTTTGTCTCGATGGGGTTACTAGAAGTTGCCTTGTATTGGTGGAGGAATTGTGAACTTTTTGAGATGAACAAAGGGATTCTTGCAAGCATGAAGAGAACAAAAATGCCTCATCAAAATTTGGACAGCCCCCACCTCTTCTTGTGTGGCCGGCCATGAATAATAGAGAGGAGAGAATGAAAGAGGGAGTGAGCCAAAATAATGCATGAAAGAGAAAAGGTTATCATGATGAATAATGATCACAACTCAAAGTCTCAACCTACTCCCATCATATAAAGAAAGCCATCATGAACAATCATGAACCAAGAAGTCAAATGGTGGTAGAATCATCATGAAACTATCATGTGCCATAAAAAGTCTTCTCCTTTGTTAAATGCACAATTGCAAATAACCCCCTCCACCAAATTTCAGCCAAAGAAAGGAAACAAAGGAAAATGGCCGAAACGAAATGCAAACTGGCAACTTCAAAAAACTGATCCCGTAATAAATTACAGGAAAACCCCGTGATTGTATATACATACCCGCATTTGTATTGCGACCGAATACAAATGCAATGAGACAAAATCTACACTGTACAATACTAGGATCCGGCTTAAACCAAAACCCGCCAGTATTTTCCGTCCGATCATGATCCGTGCAATACCGCACGTATCTAATCGAACCCTGCCATATCTCCATACGGCCTCTACAGCGTTTCGCCCGAAACTTGAGAAAACGGTCTGTGAAGGACTCTAAAGACTCGTCAATACTTTGGTTGTGGATTTAACCACTAGCACGTCAGAGGTATTAGCCATACGTAACGAGCTACCAGGTATTGATCAAAATGGACGTCGATGAGCGAACTCATCCTGACACCCTACTGAGCCTGTCAGTGACAATATCCGTACAGTCCGGTCCGTTCGTCTATGAGCATCGCATGGCGGGCCTAGGGGCTTGGTAAAAGTCAGACCCCCAAAAGCGGTACAAGTCGTGTCGGAGTGTAGCCCAGAACACCCTGAGATACTACTAGAATACCTACCAGTAAATCTCCTGCCTTGGCCAAGGACTTCGTGTAATGGCTCTCCTAGACACAGCGCGACCTCACCCCAATACCGGGAGAGACGAACCCCTGCAGATCCGCTCACTGCCTCCATGTGGCTCGGGACTGTATCCAACTAAAACCTGTTTGCACGACTCCTTTGAACCGTGGAAGGGTAGTAATCAAAGCACAGTGGGAATTCACACGAGACAAATGACGATCTCAGGTCGATGAACTAACCTGTACACATGTCACCAGGGAACTGCTATCTGACGTCAGGTATAAGACCAACTAGCATGTTCCCGGCGAGTCCTGTCCGGTGTACTCATAACCCAATGAGCACCTGTATATATCTTAGGTGAACCAACTGACACCAGTGGCTTGTGAGACCGGCCACCGTCCCTCGTCGGGGTCTCGACTGTATACACTAGTCTACTCTGGAGTATCGATATCCTGTCTCGAAAACTCTCACGACTAGGGACCTTTTAAGGATGTGCTTACAACCCCAGCTCCCACGTATATGATCGCCATCATATTGCTGGCCGTCAAGCAAGAATCCTAAGGGCTTTATCAACGCGCAATAGTGACCTGTAAGGTCATCTAAAGCAGTACATGATGATAAAAATAAACCAGATAGCATACTATCATCTTGAGTAAGACTGTTCTATCGGTATAGGTCCTCGCTCAATCATTGTAATCACGTGCCTGTGATCCAATAATTGACTCTGAGGGCACTATCTCCAACAATCTCCCACTTGCACTCAAGGCTAATTATTGCGATGTCGTATACTCACAGCCCGTGTGATTCCGAACACCCAACTCCTCTACTAGCCAGTCTCACAAAACCCGTTTGCGAAACTATTGCGTTCGAGGAATAGCCTCAGTGAGTGGATCCGCTTTGATGTTTCTTTCTATGTCTCTCTTAATCTCAAGTTCGCGGAGAAACCCATCTCCCGAAATGAGCAATACCTGTCTTAGAATGTGTCTGGATGTCTGATAGGACCTAGCTCATAAATGAACTCCAAATCCAAACTTTTTAGACTGTATTGACAACTGAACTTAATCAGTATCCTGCGCTATGCCTCTCTCAGTATCCGTCTGGACCACCTGTCCAAAATACTGCCCCCCTTCGTCAGAGGGAAAACTATAACTCTGACAGTCACTCTGTCATCCAGGTCACCTTGGAAGACAGGAATGATAACCGTCTCCCGAATGAGGCTGACGTTATCATCTCCCTAGAACATCCACTTATGTTCTAAAACTGCTTCCGAATGTTTCTCCAGGATTGGATAAATATCAACTTATTGCATCTAATGCAAAAACAACATCTGGTGTGGTACTTGACATCTCATGATTGACTCAATTGCTTAAGCAAGTGATCTGCCAATCATGCACATCCCTCTCCCCTTTAGTCTGTAAGACACCTTCAGAGAGGGTGACTCCATCACCTGCAGGTACACTACCGTGTCAGGAGTCGTCCATTCTAAATACCTTTAGAATGCTGTCTAAGTACCCTAATTAGGAAACTACCCAAATCTAGATCTAAAACTATAGATCCAGTAATCAGAATGTCAGATATAATATCCAAGTCCTCTGTGGAGAAACCACTGTGTGACAACCAAAGTATAACCGATCGTAGTATAGGAATTTCACTTCCTACTCTGTGTATGTTATCCATATGCCAGGACACCACACCCTACTACCTTCTTAACAGATCCATCCCCTATTCTGATGAAGTCAAACCTATGACTGTCACATCAGAAATAGATGATCTATCTCCGCTATATCTGCTTTATTCCATAAATAGACATAAGCTACATGTCCACTATTGCTTCCGCTGCTCCCACTGACTACGACAACCCTTTGGCAGAATCATATATACGTGCACTTCAGAAGCCAGTTCAGAACGACGCTATCTCATCCTCCTGCCGGGTCTCACAGTCTGGAACAACAGCAATGGCAAGTCTGGGTAAACAAGAACCTCCCTGCCACCGTCTTTGAGGCTACCGAAGTACCTCTCGGGTGCCTGAGGTTACCCACCATATCTGCGGAGTGGCCAATAGAATGTCAAACCAGATTGAATCTTTAGGTTCTTATCAAATTTTCAGTAATCGTTTGCGGTTCTGGAATCACTTCCAGTTCTACCATACTCCCACTACTGTTTTCTGAAAAAAATCCATTTTTTATTAAAACTGTGGCGAGTCAAGAACAATATCACTATTGATCTTTCAGATGGTAGAAAATCAACCCTCGTCATAGCCCGAGTCAACCCACAAACAGCCATTACAGAAACGTGCCTTGAGTCGTCCAGTGTATGGTTTTAAGCATAAGCTGGACAACTCCTCGTACCTTAACAATGTCAAGATATGAACTGTTCTATATCCAATATAGAAACAGAGGCACTGATTTAATTGGAACCAGATTCAAATCATACAGCTGTCTCTAGTGCATGTCAACTAAATGGAAAGAGGCCGATCAACATTACTCAACTTAGGAGTGCTTCCAATTATGAGTAACCTGAAAGAGAAGCAAGTTTTCTTAATCATTACTATCAACTGAATACCATACACAAGTATCTACATCTTCGATCACCTTGAAGAATCCTGATACTTGCAATACCTGGTTCTCTACTTTACTCCTATACCTATAACTTCTCAAAATTCAGACCTTATGTTTCTACGAAACACATGTCTAAGAACTAGAGAAGTTACAAGTAAACAGAATATAGTACGAGGATCAACCCCTCTGTCCTAATGGACACTGGACAATATACAATCCTCTGTATAAGTCCCCTGAGTCTAATAACTCATTCGCTGTGTGTCGTAGGTTGAAAATTGTACTTATGGTTAAGAAGAATTACACCGCTGTTTAATGCTCCTTACCTAACCATCAACTGATATAGGTAAATGTCATCGACATAATTTCAAAAAGGTATATCTCGCTCTATAAAAATAGACGTACAGATATATCAATTTGAAATTGGTGCATTAGAACGGATATTCAAAACCAAATATTTGTCGTTCGGCAAACAGCCCAGGCGATTTTCTCAAATATTACCAATTACAACGAATTCCGATATAATGAGGACGATCACCTAATTCCCAATAGCTTACTCCCACTCATCATTTGTAAAACCATACAGATGTGAGAATCATACCTGGTAAATACATACCCTGGAGCAAGTGTCTAATTGGGAAATCAGTTTTCTTTTGACAGTACACAGTGAAACTGAAACATCGAAATGTTTCTTAGGGGTATCCGGGTATTCCTAGTAAAGCATCTTCCATTATCCAGATTCACAATTGTAACCGTATATTTCTTTGCCATCTCTCCAAATCCCTATATATGTCTTTAGTCATTACCTTCTGTACACCCTCTTAGGCTAAATGGTTTTCTTCCTTCCCTACCGTTCGGTACCAGCCTATGGTTTGGAAGAAGACTATCCAATAAGCATAATGGGTGTACTGTCCTAATCCTAGGAATACTCGCAATGCGAGAGAAGGTGAAGATAAAAGACAATCGAATAAACCTTATTCCTATTTCTCCTGAACCAGAATCCATCCCCGAACTGGAATAAGTTCCTTTCGAGTTCGTATATAATCATACGATGGAGTATCGAAATAACTGTGGATCTTCGTAGTGATACGGAGTGTTCTGGAGAAATACAAAGGTGAAGTGGGAGTGGTAAAGAAACACTTGGTTTGGTCGTGAATAGCAGTCGTGGTTTACTTTGCCCTCTTACTAATCCCTTTATTTGTCTTTACTTAATACCTTCTGTACACCACCGTTAGGCTAATTGGTTTTCTTCATTCCCTACCGTTCGGCATCTGCCTATGGTTTGGAAGAAGACTATCCAATTTGCGTAATAGGTGTACTGTCCTAATCCAAGGAGCACTCGCAACCTGAGAGAAGGTAAAAGGAAAAGACAACTGAATAGTCCTATTCGTTTTCTGTTGGATATAGTGCCCTCAGAGTCAATTATTGGATCGCAGGCACGTGATTGCAATGATTGCGGAGGACCTATACCGGTAGGACAGCCTTACTCGAGATGATAGTATGCTATCTGGTTTGCCTTTATCAGTCGTGTACAGGTTCAGGTGACTGATCACTGTTACACTTTGATAGAGCCCTTAGGATCTTGCTTTACTACCAACAGTATGATGGCGATCATATACGTGAGAGTTGGGTGGTTTATAAGCATATCTTTAATTGTGGTCCCTAGTCGTGGGAGTTTCGAGACAGAGCATCGATACTCCGGAGTAGACTAGTGTATACAGTCGAGACCCCGACGAGGGACGGTGGCCGGTCTCACAAGCCACTGGTGTCAGTTGGATCACCTAAGATGTATACAGGTGCTCATTGGGTTATGAGTACACCGGATAGGACTCGCCGGGAATCTGCTAGTTGGTACTATACCTATTGTCAGATAGCAGTTCCCTGGTGACATGTGTACAGGTTAGTTCATCGACCTGAGGTCGTCATTTTTCTCGTGTGAGTTCCCACTGTGCTTTGATTTCTACCCTACCACGGCTCAAAGGAGTCGTGCAAACAGGTATTTTTTGGGTACAGTCCCGAGCCACATGGAGGCAAGTGAGCGGATCGGCAGGGGATTCGTCTCTCCCGGTATTTGGGGTGAGATCGCGCTGTGTCTAGGAGAGCCATTACACAAAGCCCACGGCCGTGGCAGGAGATTTACTGGTAGGTACTCCAGTAGTATCTCAGGGTGTTTTTAGGCTACACTCTGACACGACTTATACTGCTATTGGGGGTCTGACGTTACCAGCCCCCTAGGCAGATATGCGATACTCATAGACGAACGGACCGGACTGTATATACATTGTCACTGTTAGGCTCAGTAGGGTTTCCGGATGAGTTCGCTCATCGGCCTCCTTTGAGGTCAGTGCATGGGCAGCCGTTACGCACAGCTAGTGCCGCTGACGGCTTGTGGTTATGTTGGAGATAGTGCCCTCAGAGTCAATTATTGGATCACAGGCACGTGATTGCAATGATTGAGGGGAGGACCTATCCCAGTAGGACAGTCTTACTCGAGATGATAGTATGCTATCTGGTTTATCTTTATCATCGTGTACTGCTTTAGGTGACCTTACGAGTCGCTATTGCACGTTGATAGAGCCCCTAGGATTCTTGCTTGACTACCAGCAGTATGAGGGCGATCATATAAGTGAGAGCTGGAGTCTATAAGCACATCCTTAAAAGGTCCCTAGTCGTGGGAGTTTCAAGACAGGGCATCGATTCTCCAGAGTAGACTAGTGTATACAGTCGAGACCCCGACGAGGGGCGGTGGCCGGTCTCACAAGCCACTGGTGTCAGTTGGTTCACCTAAGATGTATACAGGTGCTCATTGGGTTATGAGTACACCGGACAGGACTCGCCGGGAACCTGCTAGTTGGGATTATACCAGACGTCAGATAGCAGTTCCCTGGTGACATGTGTACAGGTTAGTTCATCAACCTGAGATCGTCATTTGTCTCGTGTGAGTTCCCACTGTGCTTTGATTACTACCCTACCACGGCACAAAGGAGTCGTGCAAACAGGTTTTAGTTGGGTACAGTCCCGAGCCACATGGAGGCAGTGAGCGGATCTGCAGGGGTTCGTCTCTCCCGGTATTGGGGGTGAAGTCGCGCTGTGTCTAGGAGAGCCAGAACATGAAAAGTCCTTGGCCAAGGCAGGAGATTTGCTGGTAGGTATTCCAGTAGTATCTCAGGGTGTTCTGGGCTACACTCCGACACGACTTGTACCGCTATTGGGGGTCTGACTTTTACCAACCCCCTAGGCCCGCCATGCGATGCTCATAGACGAACGGACCGGACTGTACGGATATTGTCACTGACAGACTCAGTAGGGTGTCAGGATGAGTTCGCTCATCGACGTCCCTTTTAGTCAGTACCTGATAGCCCGTTACGTATTGGCTGATACCTCTGACGTGCTAGTGGTTAAATCCACAACCATAGTATTGACGAGTCTTTAGAGTCCACCACACATACAGTTGCTCAAGTTTCGGGCGAAACGCTGTAGAGGCCGTATGGAGATATGGCAGGGTTCGATCAGATACGTGCGGTAT
Organism: Agapanthus africanus; assembly: GCA_030015575.1. Taxonomy (NCBI): domain Eukaryota; kingdom Viridiplantae; phylum Streptophyta; class Magnoliopsida; order Asparagales; family Amaryllidaceae; genus Agapanthus; species Agapanthus africanus. The sequence goes on along the minus strand of CM057338.1, from coordinate 848,513,076 downwards.
TGCGCGGATCGTGATCGGACGGTTTTTACTAGCCGGCTTTGGCTTAAGCCGGATCCTAGTATTAGATAGTGTAGTTTTGTCTCTTTGCATTTGTGTTCAATGGGAATACAAATGCGGGCATGCATTTGCAATAGCGGGGTTTTCTGTAATTTATTACGGGATCAGTTTTCTGAAGTTGCCAGTTTGCATTCCGTTCCGACCGGTTTTCCTTTGTTCCTTCCCGGCCGGACCTTTTGATGGAGGGGGTTAATTGCAAGTTTGCAATTAACTTATTTGATGAGGGGTTTCATGCATATTGAGGGCTTCTTGATGGTTCTTTCATCATTAGATGCTTTTTGCATCACTTGACTTGTTTGAATGAGATGAGAGTTAAAAAGACTTTGAGGTGACTATATTCTTATGCTTATCTCTCATTTCCTTTTTTAATTTTTTTTTCTCCACCCATTTTAGAGAGGGGGCAGCCATTCCTTGAGTGAGCATGGGAGAGTTTTCATTTTAGATGGGTGGCATTATTCTTCATCTCATTCCTCTTGCTAGAAAATTGAAAGCACCAATTTTCTGTAATCTCTTCCTTCATCCTCCATGGAAATTTCATATACCCCAAAAGAGACAATGATTCTACACTATTCTACAGCACATCTTGGACGCGTCGGCTAGCCAACTTCGCGCCCGAGTTGCCTCGGTCAAGAGGTGGGAGCCCTAAAAGATTCCGGCTACGTGGTGCCCTTTCCGACGAGGACGTGACGGACGGAGAATTCGCGAGGAGATCGGAGTGGAGACGAAGACCGAAGGACACGGATCGCTTGGTATAGCTTCTCTACTCTTTTCTTGTTTGCTAGTTGCTAGGTTAATGGCCCGATCCGGGTGAAAAGTGCACGGTGGTGCCGGTTTGCTAGTTTGCAAAGTTTTTATTTCCGCGTTTCCGACGTCGGATCGACGGTCGGGGTGCCGCCGCGGACTTACATTGGTATCAGAGCCATGCCATTAACCATGCCTAGCTTGCTCTAGTATGTTTAGAACTCGATCGAACAAAAATCCCCAAAAACCGTATTTTCCGATGCATCGTGTTTCTGTCGAAATTTTTTCTGCTCCAAAAATTTTTCAGGTTGTTGCAGAATACTGTGCATGGAAAAATAAGAATTCTGGTAAAATTTGGTCGCGAGATCCGACTATACCGCCGCGGAACCGCGGCCAAACCCATGCTTGGGCCGCGGTTCCGCCGCGCTTTTAACTGTTCATTGTGGCAAATTTTTCCAGAGGGCTTTTGAATAGGAAATAGGGATTTTGGGATATTAATTTTTGGGCCCAGATTTTCTGTGAGTGCTACAGTACTGCATGGAGCCCACTTGATAAAATTTGTTCGATCGGATATTTTAAACATGCTAGTTCACAGTATTTACATTATATCTGCGACCGTGAATGTCACTTGATCGGTAAATCCAGTCTATCTGCTATAGCCCTTTTACACGGATTTGCGAACGTGACATTCACGTTGATGTTCTGTGTTGTGCTGTGATGTTGCGGATCGGTCGTGGGGGATAGCCTGGTTGCAATGTTAGTACAGTTGTGTTTTATATGTACATTTGATATTGCGGGGCGAGCGTCCGACATGTGGACTGCCGTCACTGCCTGTTTGTATTATTCATTTGGGGCACGACCAGGTTGCGGTCGATGTACCCGTTGTATGTATATTTTACTTTCTGTTCTAGGATTACCCCGCGGAGGGGTGCACGGATAGCCGGGTTCTAGAGGGCAACGAGCCCGCATCTCATAGCTTTGAGACGGAGGGGGCTTCACTCTAGAATTGGTGGGCTATTCGCCGCACTCGTAGGGGGTACAGGTTGACCCAGGAGGGGTGCCCAAGTTACCGGATTCCGTGAAGTGCTGGGTGGTCCATTCACGTTGCTGAAGGGGGCTGCCTCGCTTCAGGTTTTGGCGGGTGACTTGCCGCGCCCGTAGGGGTCTAGGATTTTCATTGCACAGGCTATCCACACGACCAGGGGAACGTCGGGTTTCAGTAGCAGCTCTGTGAAACCCGGGGATCCCAGATATCTGTATTGATCTGTGTTGCTATACATTTCTGTGTTGCATTTTATCACGCCTTGAGCGAAAATTATATATTAAATATATACTAGTAGATGTTGTATATGTTTTGCATCCGCTCTAGTCCAGTCCTCGCTCTGTCGTTAGTAAGCTAACCTAACGGGTGATGACGGGACCCAGTGGCGAATGCGGATGGCATATACGTACGTCAGTATATTTTCGTTCTTTGTGGTGTGATCAATTGATGGGACTGCGTTGATTCGGATCAATGCAAGATAAACAAATCTATTCTGATGTTGTTGGAACACTTTTCAAAAAGCTGTTATTGCAAGGGCGTTCTCTTTTGTTTTGCATCGTGGTATTCAGTTGGAATATCCTGCTCCTCAGTCGACGAGGCAAGGGCCGAGACCCCTTCACCGGGAGTGACCCCTTGGACAAAAGTGTGCGTCAGGGCAATAACTTCACTATAGCCGATTACTTTTGCTTTGCATCGTGGTATTCAGTTGGAGTATCCTGCACCCCATCCTACGGGGAAAGAGCCGAGATCCCTTCACCGGGAGTGACCTCTTTAGCAAAGGTTTTCGTCACTATATTTTTAAAAGCTATCCGTTCCTTCAACGATATCAAGTTCATTACGTTAAAGGTTTTTGCCAGAAACCATTCGTAGCCCTCCGTCGTTTCAGACGGGTAGCACGTAGTATTCATGCTATGTTTGTTGGCCTTCGTCAAGGCATAGTGTATGGTAGCTGCTTGTTACCTTTCTGCTGCATAGATAGATGCGTTGGTTTGGGACAGTCGTATAGCCTTGTTGGCCTTCGTCAAGGGCTTGTACGGGTGGGTTCAAATCAACCTGGACAATGACGGGTAGAACTTGACATGTGACTTATGATTTGTTGGCCTTCGTCAAGGTCATAAGAGCATGGGGCAAAAATCCACATCGGGAGTTTCAAAAGAACTGAAACTTACCAGATATGCGCATACCTTCTGGAGTGTGATAACGTGAGCGGACTCCGTCACGTTATCATGCGATGAGAGTTGGATCCCGATTCCCACTGATGAGTTGGTTTACTCCTCGGGTGATCCCGGCTAATTCTTCTTTCAGGTTTGGGGAAGAATTTGACGTTACAGTGGGAGCTTTTCAGATTAGATAAAGTGATAACTATTCTGATCTAGGTTAGAGTGCACGCTGAGTGTTTCTTTTCTCTCTCTCTTTGGCAGCGACCATTGACCCGACCCTAGACTATGACTCAGTGACCAAGTTGACCGAACCTTCTTAACACAGGCTTTTGGATTGTCAGAGTTGCAAACCTTATTGCCACTCTTACTTTTACCCTTTTCTCCAGGACACCCCGTATTACTACGAACGTCCACTTTTATTGGACAAAACCATCGTATGGTTATATACGAACTCGAAGGAATTCGAGGATGGTTTCAGGTTCTGGAGAAAACGAATAGGACTATTCAGTTGTCTTTTCCTTTTTCCTTCTCTCAGATTGCGAGTACTCCTTGGTTTAGGAGATAGTACACCTATTACGCAAATCGGATAGTCTTCTTCCAAACCATAGGCAGGTGCCGACCGGTAGGAAATGAAGAAAACCAATTAGCATAACGATGGTGTACAGAAGGTATTAAGTTAAGACAAAGCAAGGGATTAGTAAGAGGGCAAAGTAAATTGCGACTGCTATTCACGACCGAACCAAGTATTTCTTCGCCAATCCTAAATCACCTTTGTATTTCTCCAGGACACTCCGTATCACTACGAAGATCCCAAGTTTATTGGATAATCCATCGTATGGTTATATACGAACTCAAAAGGAACTTGTTCCAGTTCGGGGATGGATCCTGGTTCAGGAGAAATAGGAATAAGGTTCATTCGGTTGTCTTTTATCTTCACATTCTCTCGCATTGCGAGTGTTCCTAGGATTAGGACAGTATACCCATTATGCTTATTAGATAGTCTTCTTCCAAACCATAGGCTGGTGCCGAACGGTAGGGAAGGAAGAAAACCATTTGGCCTAAAGGGGTGTACAGAAGGTAATGACTAAAGATATATAAAGGGATTTGGTGAGGTGGCAAAGAATTATACGGTTACAGTCGTGAATCTGGATAATGGAAGAGGCATTACTAGGAATACCCGGATACCCCATCGAAACATTTCAATGTTTCAGTATCACTGTGTACTGTTAAAAGAAAACTGATTTCCCAATTAGACACTTGCTTCAGGGTATGTATTTACCAGGTTTGATTCTCACATCTGTATGGTTTTACAGATGATGAGTGAGAGTAAGTTATTGGGAATTGGGTGATTGTCCTCATTATATCGGGATTCGTTGTAATCGATGATATTTGAGGAAGTCACCTGAGTTGTTTGCCAGACGGCAAATATTTGGTTTTGAATATCCGCGGTTATGCACCAATTTCAAATTGATATATCTGTACGTCTATTTTTATAGAGTGAGATGTACCTTTTTGAAATTATGTCTATGACATTTACCTATATCAGTGGATGGTTAGGTAAGGAGTATTGAACAGCGGTGTAATTCTTCTTAACCATAAGTACAACTTTCAACCTACGACACACAGTGAATGAGTCATTTGACTCAAGGGACTTATGCAGAGTATTGTATGTTGTCCAGTGTCCATTAGGACCGAGGGGTTAGTCCTCGTACTATATTCTGTTTACTTGTGACTTCTCTATCTCTTAGACAAGTGTTTCGTAGAAACACAGGGTCTAAGTTTTGAGAAGTTATAAGTATAAGATTAAAGTAGAGAACCAGGTATTGCAAGTATCGGGATTCTTCAAGGTGATCGAAGATGTAGATACTTGTGTATGGTATTCAGTTGATAGTAATGAGAACTTGCTTCTCTTTCAGGTTACTCATAATTGGAAGCATTCTTAAGTTGAGTAACGCTGATCGGCCTCTTTCCATTCTGTTGACATGCACTGGAGACAGCTGCATGATTTGAATCTGGTTCAATTAAATCAGTGCCTCTGTTTTTATATTGATATAGAACAGTTCATATCTTGACTTTGTTAAGATACGGGGAGTTGTCCGGCTTATGCTTAAAACCAGACTTTGGACAACTCAAGGCACGTTTCTGTAATGGCTGTTTGTGGGTTGACCCGGGCTATGACGAGGGTTGACTTTCTACCATCTGGAAGATCAATAGTGATATTGTTCTTAACTCACCACAGTTTTAATAAAAATGGTTTTTTTTCCAGAAAACAGTAGTGGGAGTATGGTAGAACTGGAAGTGATTCCAGAACCGCAAACGATTACTGAAGATTTGATAAAAACCTAAAGATTCAATCTGGTTTGACATTCCATTGGCCACTCCGCAGAAATGGTAGGTAACCTCAGGCACCTGAGAGGTACTTCGGTATGCTCAAGGACGGTGGCAGGGAGGTTCTTGTTTACCCAGACTTACCATTGCTGTTGTTCCAGACTGTGAGACCCGGCAGGAGGATGAGTATAGCGTCGTTCTAAACTGGTTTTAGAAATGTACGTCTATATGACTCTGCCAGAGGGTTGTCATAGTCAGTGGGAGCAGCGGAAGCATTGGTGGACATCAGGCTTATGTCTATTTATAGACTAAAGCAGATATAGCGGAGATAGACCATCTATTTCTGATGTGACAGTCATAGGTTTGACTTCATCAGAATAGGGGATGGATCTGTTAAGAAGGTAGTAGGGTGTGATGTCCTGGTATTTGATGACATACACAGAGTAGGAAGTGATATTCCTATACTACGATCGGTTATACTTTGGTCGTCACACAGTGGTTTCTCCACATAAGGAATTGGATTTTATATCAGACATTCTGGTTACTAGATCTATGGTTTTGGATCTAGATTTTGGTGGTTTCCCAGTCTGGGTACTTTGACAGCATTCTAAGAGTATTTAGAATGGACCACTCCTGGCACGGTGGTGTACCTGCAGGTAATGGAGTCACCCTCTCTAAAGGTGTCTTACAGACTAAAGGGGAGAGGGATACGCATGATTGGCAGATCACTTGCTTAGGCAATTGAGTCGATCATGAGATGTCAAGTACCGCACCAGATGTTGTTCTTGCAGTAGATGCAATAAGTTGATATTCATCCAATCCTGGAGAAACAATCGGAAGCAGTTTTAGAACATAAGTTGATGTTCTAGGGAATTGATAACGGCATCCTCCTTTAGGAGACGGTTATCATTCCAGGCTTCCAAGGTGACCTGGACAGTAGAGTGGCCGTCAGAGTTATAGTTTTCCCTCTGACGAGGGGCAGTATTTTGGACAGGTGGTCCAGGTGGATACTGAGGGAAGGCATGGCGCGGGATACTGATTAAGTTCAGTTGGCGATACAGTCTAAGAAGTTTGGATTTGGAGTTCATTTATGAGCTAGGTCCCATCAGACATCCAGACATTCTAAGACAGGTATTGCCCATTTCGGGAGATGGCTTTCTCCACGAACATGGGATATAGAGAGACATAGAAAGAAACATCACGGCGGATCCACTCACTGAGGCTATTCCTCGAACGCAATAGTTTCGCAAACGAGCTTTGTGAGACTGACTAGTAGAGGAGTTGGGTGTTCGGTATCACACGGGCTGTGAGTATGCGACATCGCAATAATTAGCCTTGAGTGCAAGTGGGAGATTGTTGGAGATAGTGCCCTCAGAGTCAATTATTGGATCACAGGCACGTGATTGCAATGATTGAGGGGAGGACCTATCCCAGTAGGACAGTCTTACTCGAGATGATAGTATGCTATCTGGTTTATCTTTATTATCGTGTACTGCTTTAGGTGACCTTACGAGTCGCTATTGCACGTTGATAGAGCCCCTAGGATTCTTGCTTGACTACCAGCAGTATGAGGGCGATCATATAAGTGAGAGCTGGAGTTTATAAGCACATCCTTAAAAGGTCCCTAGTCGTGGGAGTTTCAAGACAGGGCATCGATTCTCCAGAGTAGACTAGTGTATACAGTCGAGACCCCGACGAGGGACGGTGGCCGGTCTCACAAGCCACTGGTGTCAGTTGGTTCACCTAAAATGTATACAGGTGCTCATTGGGTTATGAGTACACCGGACAGGACTCGCCGGGAACCTGCTAGTTGGGATTATACCAGACGTCAGATAGCAGTTCCCTGGTGACATGTGTACAGGTTAGTTCATCAACCTGAGATCGTCATTTGTCTCGTGTGAGTTCCCACCGTGCTTTGATTACTACCCTACCACGGCTCAAAGGAGTCGTGCAAACAGGTTTTAGTTGGGTACAGTCCCGAGCCACATGGAGGCAGTGAGCGGATCTGCAGGGGTTCGTCTCTCCCGGTATTGGGGGTGAGGTCGCGCTGTGTCTAGGAGAGCCGGAACATGAAAAGTCCTTGGCCAAGGCAGGAGATTTGCTGGTAGGTATTCCAGTAGTATCTCAGGGTGTTCTGGGCTACACTCCGACACGACTTGTACCGCTATTGGGGGTATGACTTTTACCAACCCCCTAGGCCCGCCATGCGATGCTCATAGACGAACGGACCGGACTGTACGGATATTGTCACTGACAGGCTCAGTAGGGTGTCAGGATGAGTTCGCTTATCGACGTCCTTTTTAGTCAGTACCTGATAGCCCGTTACGTATTGGCTGATACCTCTGACGTGCTAGTGGTTAAATCCACAACCATGGTATTGACGGGTCTTTAGAGTCCACCACACATACAGTTGCTCAAGTTTCGGGCGAAACGCTGTAGAGGCCGTATGGAGACATGGCAGGGTTCGATCAGATACGTGCGGTATTGCGCGGATCGTGATCGGACAGTTTTTACTAGCCGGCTTTGGCTTAAGCCGGATCCTAGTATTAGATAGTGTAGTTTTGTCTCTTTGCATTTGTGTTCAGTGGGAATACAAATGCGGGCATGTATTTGCAGTAGCGGGGTTTTCCTGTAATTTATTACGGGATCAGTTTTCTGAAGTTGCCAGTTTGCATTCCGTTCCGACCGGTTTTCCTTTGTTCCTTCCCGGCCGGACCTTTTGATGGAGGGGGTTAATTGCAAGTTTGCAATTAACTTATTTGATGAGGGGTTTCATGCATATTGAGGGCTTCTTGATGGTTCTTTCATCATTAGATGCTTTTTGCATCACTTGACTTGTTTGAATGAGATGAGAGTTAAAAAGACTTTGAGGTGACTATATTCTTATGCTTATCTCTCATTTTCTTTTTTAATTTTTTTTTCTCCACCCATTTTAGAGAGGGGCCGGCCATTCCTTGAGTGAGCATGGGAGAGTTTTCATTTTAGATGGGTGGCATTATTCTTCATCTCATTCCTCTTGCTAGAAAATTGAAAGCACCAATTTTCTTTAATCTCTTCCTCCATCCTCCATGGCAATTTCATATACCCCAAAAGAGACAATGATTCTGTTGGGGTAAAAATTTACACCCCTGTTGACCGAGTCAAAGTCAAGGTCAACCCCAAGCCAGATGGGCCCAAGCCCAGGTCAAGTGGGCCCATGCCCAGGTCGAGTCCGAAACATGAAGCGGCCGACCTTCCCCATGCCAAAAATGAAATCATGTAATAAATAATTTTTATGTAATTTTTTTATGCACGAATGTAAACAAAATGGGTATAAAGCCAAATTTTTGTAAGCCCATGGTTTATGTGCAAAAAGAAATGGCACATGAACCATGGGATGGGCAAAATGCCATTTTGTAAAGCCCAATGGGCTATATGTAAATGTGTAAGCCTATATAAGGCAACATGATGATGAATAAAGTATAGACTTTTCATTCCCCAAAAACTAGGGCTTATGCCTCTTTCTCCTTCTTCAAGGTTCTAAAAACCTTCTTCTTTCTTTTGAATTAAATCAAGAGTTTAACTCTTCTTTTTCTCAAAATAAATAGTTTTTCACCACAAAACCCACAAAGGGGAGCTCGGATCTCCAGTCAGATCTCGAAAAGGGGAGAATTTTAAGTCTCACCCCCTTTTCTCCAAGATCCCGCCGATCAAAGAGCAGGAAGAAGAAGACCCATCTCCAAAAATCTAACTTTGGACAGATCCAAGGCTCAGAAGAAGGGCCAAAGATTTCTAGGAGTTTAACTCCTTTCTAGATCCGTTGGAGTTTAACTCCATAAATTAATTTCTGCCAGGATTTTAACTCCAAAAAAAAAAAATCCCTTGGGAGTTCAACTCCCCAACCTAAGGGCTAGGCCCCCCCTCCGGCGGGTGTTTTCCCGTGGTCACGTGCGCCCACGTGACCTCGGGCGCTGAGGCGCCTAATGGTCACGTGCGCCCACGTGACCCCGGGCGCTGAGGCGCCCAAAGGTCACGTGTGCGCCACGTGACCCCGTGGCGCTGAGGCGCCCAGAAGGTCACGTGTGCCCACGTGACCCTGGGGCGCTGAGGCGCCCAACGGTCACGTGTGCGCCACGTGACCCCGGGGCGCTGAGGCGCCCAACGGTCACGTGCGCCCATGTGACCCTGGGCGCTGAGGCGCCCAAAAGGTCATGTGTGCCCACGTGACCCCGGGCGCTGAGGCGCCCAATGGTCACGTGTGCCCACGTGACCCCGGGGCGCCTAAGCGCCCATCGGTCACGTGTGCCCACGTGACCCCGGGGCGCCTAGGCGCTCATCGGTCACGTGTGCCCACGTGACCCTGGGCGCTGAGGCGCCCAATGGTCACGTGTACGCCACGTGACCCCGGGCACCATGCGCCCACATGCTGCGCACGCGTCTTTAAGACGCTTTCCCCCCTTTTTTTTATGCACTCCACACTAAGTATGCATCCCCCTTTAGAAAAAATTTCTAACGGGGCGCTGCCCCGCACCCCGCAAGGGGCTGCTAGCCCCCTTGACCCCCAGCCCGCTATCCGGGTAGCGGGACCCCCGTAAAAACTCTGCGGGGCCCCCGATATATCCAAACCCCCTTCAAAACACAACACTGCATATTGAGTTCGCATGACCAGTTTAACCCGTCAATCGGAGGTTCCTTCGCTCCAAATGCGAGGGGTAATTAACGGCAGCTTAGTCCGCGGCTGCCGGAGATTCGGATCCCCACAATCAATAAACCCCGGCCTACCCTAGGCAGGGGGAATCTGTAATGCGCCTGACAAGCGCGCGCGTATTCCCATCTCAATGGGGTGACGAAAAACACCCTACAGATTCTACACTATTCTACAGCACATCTTGGACGCGTCGGCTAGCCAATTTCGCGCCCGAGTTGCCTCGGTCAAGAGGTGGGAGCCCGTAAAAGATTCCGGCTACGTGGTGCCCTTTCCGACGAGGACATGACGGACGGAGAATCCGCGAGGAGATCGGAGTGGAGACGAAGACCGAAGGACACGGATCGTTTGGTATAGCTTCTCTACTCTTTTCTTGTTTGCTAGTTGCTAGGTTAATGGCCCGATCCGGGTGAAAAGTGCGCGGTGGTGCCGGTTTGCTAGTTTGCAAAGTTTTTGTTTCCGCGTTTCCGGCGTCGGATCGACGGCCGGGGTGCCGCCGCGGACCTACAGGTTAAACCCACTGCCAGGGTACTGACGAGTCATTAGAATCCCCCACAGATAGTTTCCCAAGTTCGGGCGAAACGTTGTAGAGGCCGTATGGTTTTATGGCAGGGTTCGGAAAATACACGTGCGTTTACGCACGTGTCATATTTCGGGCAGATAATACTGGTGGGCTTTGGTTTAAGCCGGATCCGAGTATTATATTGAGTAGATATAATATCTTTGTCTCAGTTGCATTTGTATTCGGTCATAATACAAATGCGGGTATATTTATACAGTTACGGGGTTGTCCTGAAATTCGTTTCAGGATCGCTTTTGGAAGTTGCCAGTTTCCAGTTTCCAGTTTCCGTATTTGACATTCGATTAAATGCGGATTTATCTTTCCGTCACTCTGATGAGTCATGAGGGTGAGTCGTGCTTCTAGAAACTTCTAGATTGGTGACTAGGTTCATGTATCTTTGGTTGCATTTATTGTAATGGTGACTAGGTTTAATAGTCATCATTTATACATTAATTGTTCTTTGTGACTCATGCTTTTCTTTTAATGAGTTATGATAAGCTTCATATCCTTGTGGTCTCCACTCCCTCCTCCTACACTCACCCTCTCCTCTTGTTAAAGTGGCCGGCCCTCTCTTTTAAGAGAGAGATTGATTTCATTTGGAAAAAGAATAAAGTTTTGGATGTATGGAAATTAACATAGTTCATTTTGTCATTCCATTTCATTTCGAGTGGCAACTTCATTAACCGTTCGTCCACGGCTTTGGACGAAGTGAGACAAAGTATTCTACTCATTCTTTACATCAATCTTGGTCGTCTCTTTTAGCAAACTTGACGACCGAGTTGCCTCGAGTCAGAGGCGGGAGCCCGTTTAAAGAACCGTTGACGTGGTGCCACCTGGACGAGCAGATCGGAGATCGACGAGATCGGAGCAGCCGCAACGGAGCGTGGGATGATGGTTAAAGAACGAAGGACTCGGATCGTTCGGTATAACCTTTCTACCCTCTTTACAGTTTGTTAGTTTAGCAATAATGGAAGATCCGGGTTATAGTATACGATAGCGCCGGTTAAAAGTTTTTGTTCCGCATTTGGCGTCTGTTTGACGGCCGGGACGCTACCGTAGACTTACATTTTCTCCAGAACCAGAAACCATCATCGAATCTGGAACAAGTTCCTTCGAGTTCGTATATAACCATACGATGGTTTTATCCAATGGAAGTGGACGTTCGTAGTAATACGGGGTGTTCTGGAGAAAAGGGTAAAAGTAGGAGTGGCAATGAGGTTTGCAACTCAGACAATCCAAAAGCCAGTCTTATAAGAAGGTTCGGTCAACTTGGTCACTGAGTCATAGTCTAGGGTCGGGCAATGGTCGCTGCCAAAGAGAGAGAGAAAAGAAACACTCAGCGTGCACTCTAACCTAGATCAGAATGGTTACCAATTTATCTAATCAGGAAATCTCCCACTGTAACGTCAAATTCTCCTCCAAACCTGAAAGAAGAATTAGTCGGGATCACCCGAGGAGTAAACCAACTCATCAGTGGGAATCGGGATCCAACTATCATCGCATGCTAACGTGATGGAATCCACTCACGCTTTCATACTCCATAAGGTTTGCGCATACCTGGCAAGTTTCAGTTTCTTTAGAAACTCCCGATGTGATTTTTACCCTATGCTCTTATGACCTTGACGAAGGCCAACATATCATAAGTCACATGTCAAGTTCTACCCGTCATTATCCAGGTTAATTTGAACCCACCCGTACATACCCTTGACGAAGGCCAAAATAGTAGTACGACTGTCCCAAACCAACGCATCTATCTATGCTGCAGAAAAGTAACAAATAGCTACCATATATTATGCCTTGACGAAGGCCAACATATATAGCATGAATACTAAGTGCTACCTCTCTGAAATGACGGAGGGCTACAATGGTTTTTGGCGAAAAACCTTTAACGTAATGAACTTGATATCGTTGAAGGAACCAGATAGCTTTTTATAAAAATATAGTGGCGAAAACCTTTGCTAAAGAGGTCACTCCCGATGAAGGGATCTCAGCACTTTTCCCATAGAATGAGGTGCAGGATATTCCAACTGAATACCACGATGCAAAGCAAAAGTCAATCGGTTATAGTGAAGTTATTACCCTGACGCAAACTTCTGTCCAAGGGGTCACTCCCGGTGAAGGGATCTCGACCCTTGCCTCGCCGACTGAGGTGCTGGATATTCATAACCGAATACCACTGTGCAAAACAAAAGAGAACGTCCTTGCAATAACAGCTTTTTGAAAAATTGTTCCAACAACATCAGAATAGGTTTGTTTAACTTGTATTGATCCGAATTAATGCAGTCCCATCAATTAATCACACCACAAAGAACGAAAATTATGATGTACGTATATGCCATCCGCATTCGCCACTGGGTCCCGTCATCACCCGTTAGGTTACTTAACTAACGACAGAGCGGGGACTGGACTAGCGCGGATGCAAAACATATACAACATCTAATAGTATATATATCAATATATAATATTCGCTCAAGGCGTGATAAAATGCAACATCACAGAAATGTAATAAGCATCACAGAACAATACAGATATCTGGGATCCCCGGGTTTCACAGAGCCGCTACTGAAACCCGACTTTCCCCTGGTCGTGTGGATAGCCTGTGCAATGAAATCCTAGACCCCTACGGGCGCGGCAAGTTACCCGCCAAAACCTGAAGCGAGGCAGCCCCCTTCAGCAACGTGAATGGACCACCCAGCACTTCACGGAATCCGGTAACTTGGGCACCCCTCCTTGGGTCAACCTGTACCCCCTACGAGTGCGGCGAATAGCCCGCCAATTCTAGAGTGAAGCCCCCTCCGTCTTAATGCCATGAGATGCGGGCCCGTTGCCCTCTAAAACCCGGCTATCCGTGCACCCCTCCGCGGGGTAATCCTAGTACAGAAAGTAAAATATACATACAACGGGTACATCGACCTCAGCCCGGTCGTGCCCCAAAAGAATAATATACAAACAGGCAGGGACGGCAGTCCACAAGTCGGACGCTCGCCCCGCAATATCAAATGTACATATACAACCAAACTGTACTAACATTGTATCCAGGCTATCCACCACGACAATCCGCAACATCACAACACAACACAGAACATCAACGTGAATGTCGCGTTCGCAAATCCGTCTAAAAGGGCTATAGCAGTTAGACAGGATTTACCGATTAAGTGACATTCACGGTCGCAGATATAATGTAAATACTGTGAACTAACATGTTTAAAAATTTTCGATCGACTAAATTTCCCGAAGTGGGCCCCAAGCACAACTGTAGCACTCAAAAACATCTGGGCCCAAAAAGAATATACCAGAAACCATATTTCCATGTCAGAGAGCCATTGTAAAAATTTGATGCAGTGAAGCCAAAATTCGGCGGCAGATCCGCGGCCAAAACGTGGTTTTGGCCGCCGATCCGCCGCGCTACAGTAATTTCAGCCTACCAAATTTTCACAGAATGCATAAAAAACCCTGCATGTATTTTTACAATGTACCAAATAATTTTTAAAGCACTGGAAAAATTCGACAGAAACTTGAAATGGAAACGCGGTTTTTTGAAAATCCGTTCGATCGAACTTGTAAACACGTTTTAGCAAGCTAGACTAGGTTAATGGCCTGGCTCTGATACCAGTGTAAGTGCACGGCAGCGTCCCGGCCGTCTGAACGAGGCCAAAATGCGGAAACGATACTTTTACAAAACTTGTAAACCGGCGCTACCGCGCACTAAAATCCCGGATCGGGCCATTAACCTACTCCTAGCTAACTAGAGAAGGGGTAGAGAGATATACCGAGCGATTCGTATCCTTCGGTCTTCTCGTCGTCGTCCCGATCTCCCCGCAGAATCTCCGGTCTTCATCTCCTCATCGGAAGGGCACCACATCGCCGGGTTCTTTTACGGGCTCCCACCTCTGGACCGAGGCAACTCGGGCACGAAGTTGGTGAGTCGACGTGTCCAAGAATGCTGTAGGATAGTGTAGAACTCTTTTGTCTCGATGGGGTTACTAGAAGTTGCCTTGTATTGGTGGAGGAATTGTGAACTTTTTGAGATGAACAAAGGGATTCTTGCAAGCATGAAGAGAACAAAAATGCCTCATCAAAATTTGGACAGCCCCCACCTCTTCTTGTGTGGCCGGCCATGAATAATAGAGAGGAGAGAATGAAAGAGGGAGTGAGCCAAAATAATGCATGAAAGAGAAAAGGTTATCATGATGAATAATGATCACAACTCAAAGTCTCAACCTACTCCCATCATATAAAGAAAGCCATCATGAACAATCATGAACCAAGAAGTCAAATGGTGGTAGAATCATCATGAAACTATCATGTGCCATAAAAAGTCTTCCCCTTTGTTTAATGAACAATTGCAAATAACCCCCTCCACCAAATTTCAGCCAAAGAAAGGAAACAAAGGAAAATGGCCGAAACGGAATGCAAACTGGCAACTTCAAAAAACTGATCCCGTAATAAATTAAAGGAAAACCCCGTGATTGTATATACATACCCGCATTTGTATTGCGACCGAATACAAATGCAATGAGACAAAATCTACGCTGTACAATACTAGAATCCGGTTTAAACCAAAACCCGCTAGTATTTTCCGTCCGATCATGATCCGTGCAATACCGCACGTATCTGATCGAACCCTGCCATATCTCCATACGGCCTCTACAGCGTTTCGCCCGAAACTTGAGAAAACGGTCTGTGGGGGACTCTAAAGACTCGTCAATAGTTTGGTTGTGGATTTAACCACTAGCACGTCAGAGGTATTAGCCATACGTAACGGGCTACCAGGTATTGACCAAAAGGGACGTCGATGAGCGAACTCATCCTGACACCCTACTGAGCCTGTCAGTGACAATATCCGTACAGTCCGGTCCGTTCGTCTATGAGCATCGCATGGCGGGCCTAGGGGGTTGGTAAAAGTCAGACCCCAAAAGCGGTACAAGTCGTGTCGGAGTGTAGCCCAGAACACCCTGAGATACTACTAGAATACCTACCAGTAAATCTCCTGTCTTGGCTAAGGACTTCGTGTAATGGCTCTCCTAGACACAGCGCGACCTCACCCCAATACCGGGAGAGACGAACCCCTGCAGATCCGCTCACTGCCTCCATGTGGCTCGGGACTGTACCCAACTAAAACCTGTTTGCACGACTCCTTTGAACCGTGGTAGGGTAGTAATCAAAGCACAGTGGGAACTCACACGAGACAAATGACGATCTCAGGTCGATGAACTAACCTGTACACATGTTACCAGAGAACTGCTATCTGACGTCATGTATAAGACCAACTAGCATGTTCCCGGCGAGTCCTGTCCGGTGTACTCATAACCCAATGAGCACCTTTATACATCTTAGGTGAACCAACTGACACCAGTGGCTTGTGAGACCGGCCACCGCCCCTCGTCGGGGTCTCGACTGTATACACTAGTCTACTCTGGAGTATCGATGCCCTGTCTCGAAAACTCCCACGACTAGGGACCTTTTAAGAATGTGCTTACAGACCCCAGCTCCCACGTATATGATCGCCATCATACTGTTGGCCGTCAAGCAAGAATCCTAAGGGCTCTATCAACGCGCAATAGTGACCTGTAAGGTCACCTAAACCAGTACACGATGATAAAGATAAACCAGATAGCATACTATCATCTTGAGTAAGACTGTTCTATCGGTATAGGTCATCGCTCAATCATTGCAATCACGTGCCCGTGATCCAATAATTGACTCTGAGGGCACTATCTCCAACAGGTTTAAAAAGATACCGTAATTGTGTAATATTTTACATGAAACACCCCGTGGTTACTAGGCAATCGTCCCTAAAAAGAACGCAAATCATGTCGTCCATGTGCAGCGGTTGCCAACGCGGAGATGTTTTTGTAGAATGTCACCTTTAATAAATACCAAATTTAAATAGGCTAATGTTTTATGTAAATATCTCATGGTTGATAGGCAATCGTCCCTAAAAATGATACAAATCCTGTCTCCTATGTGCAGCGGTTGCCAATACGGACGTATTTCTAAAATGTTACCTCCAAATAAATACCATAACTTTATAAATTATTATTTACAATAAAAATAACTTAATCCATCCTAAAAGGGATATAATTTCATATCTTGACATTTACTAAAAGGCTGTTTTCAACAAAACCCATAACCTTTTATAAAAGATATTTCCCAAAAGAATACCTAAATTTTTATTAAAAGATAATTTCATAATCTTTCATTAAAAGATAATTTCATTAAAATACCATGGGTTTCCCAAAATTATATTTACTCTAAAAGGCCATTGTTTTCTTATAAACAATAAGTACAATAAAATACCATGATTTTTATTAACTAAGATTTCTATAAAATACTATGATCCACCATATAAACTTTAAAAAGGCAACAAGATAAGATGAGTGGTTGTGGAAGGCCATATTAAATGAGATCAACAATTTGAATACAAACTTATGACATGCATGACACATGATACGGTTAGGGTTAGAATTAGAATGCGCGAACCTAGGTATGGAATACTTTATAAATGAAGACCCCTGCAGACAGGATGAACAGTCCAATATGTGGACGATTACTAACAGGATATTCAGACGAATACTAGCCTTATCTTCGGGTGAATACTATCCTGATATTCGGGCAAATACTAACCCAGGTTAAGGGCGAATAATCCAATATGTGGATGACATACAATGTGGAAATTTCATGCGTATATGATATATGCACTAACTCTAATTCGTCAAAACCCTTACGCTGAACAACGGGGATGGGTAGTTTGATTAGGCAAGAATGTGCGGAACTCGGATTCCCCTACTACTCGATCATGATATCGGGAAGTGAAACCATACATTCACCTCCCCAATTGTTGTTCCGTGGCCACAACGGAATAATCGCAAATATCCGGACCCTTATTTAACAAACTAATGCGAACATTTACCTAATAGATACATCATATAACATACCCCTATATACCACTTACCCTCTTACACATATACATCATACCAATATACATATATCACACTTATATACACTTGTTTGTTTTTCCTGTGCTCTTATTTCCTTATGAGGCAATCCTGTCCAAGTGTAACTCGCCGACGGACTTTCCTTTCTCTCTTTTCTCTATCTCCGAAATGTCCGTTAGATGATGACGAGTATTGCGATGAGGATCAAGGCGTGGAGCCCACTGATGAAGACTATGCGGAATTGACTCAAGAGTATTAGGATAACTCTTTTATTTATCAGTTGTCCACATGTTTAGGGCTTTGCTTTCCTTTTCGTCAATGTAATTAAACTATTTAGTTTATTTTACTCATTTCTTTTGGGATGTAATAAAGTTTTTGTAATGGAAATAAATTCCTTCCGCTTTTATTATTTCGTTTTAGTACATATCCTGCATGTTATAAATATTTATATGCTTAACGTAACTGTATTGAAATAGACCACTTTTAATACAGTTAGGTTGTGGACCATGCCACATTACCTCTTCACTTTCTTTTGAGAAGCGGGGCGTGACATATTTTAAATTTAATTGTACACGATGGTCTTAGTATAATTGATTCTCATTTAGCGAAACTTAAAGATGCAATGATTTTTATTGAAAGCTCTGGATCCAGAAAATAAATTTTTAAGCAAACTTGTATGCAGTTAAATTTAAAATTTAGATCTTTTAAATTCAACATTCCAACTAGGTGGAATTCCATTTATGAGATGTTGAAATGTGTTTTACAATATCGGGAGCATATTACTTTATTTTATGAGGAACAAATGCCCAATAATAATTTAGAGGATTATGATTGGTTTGTTTATGAATATGTTTTGAGATTTTTAGAAATATTTTACAATGCAACTAAATGTTTATCTGGTGTTTATTATCCTACTACATGTTTTGCAGTAGAAATATTATTTTATGTTAGTAAGGTGATTAACGAGCATGTAATTGACCCTGAAAGTGCATTTACTGGAATGTTACATAGCACGGTTACGAAATTGAATAAATATTGGCGAAAAGTTTCTGTATTGTTTTGTTTAGCTTCTGTTTTTTATCCTAAACTTAAAAAAGATAATTTATTTTTTTATTAGATGGATATCATGAAAACTTAGATACTGATATAGGAGATTATAAAAATGTTTTAAATTTTTATTTGCAAGATTTGTATGACATATATGATGCACAGTACGGTCAAAACATAACTTTTTCTTTATCTTCCGTTTCACAGCAAACTTCCAAAAAAAAGAATATTTCGGTTTTTGCAGCAGAAAAAATAAAGAACAGCCGTTTCTACTTCTTCTACTTATAATGAGCTTATAATGTATTTGCAAACTGATTTCAGTAATTTTCTCACCGAGCAACAAAACGAAAATCTTGATATTTTGGATTGGTGGAAAACACATGGACACATGTATTCAGTGCTTTCTGACATGGCTCGTGATTTACTAACAATTCCGGTGTTCACAGTAAATTCGAAGTCTGCTTTTAGTGCAGATAACAAGCTTCTGAGTAATAAGAGAGCGAGACTGTTGGATGACATATTGAAGATCGCAGTGTGCCAAAAAGATTGGTTCGATACAGAAACTAGACAATAACACGTTAAGAGGATTGAAGATTCCGACACCGATGAAGTGTAAAGACCGATAGGAGCTCATCAGTTAATTTTTTTTTTATGAATTGTATATTAAATTTTTTTGGCAATTGCATGAGGGGTAAGGTTTGCCAACTTATGTCCCTCCAAAAAAATTATAATCAATAAAAAATCTTGGTCTACCTCGAAACCTACACGAAGTTCAGATTCAAAAAATTTCTAAAATAAATTCATAAAAGTAAAAATTTTCCTTTAAAAATAATTTTAAATTATTTTTTTAGATAAATCAATTTTTTAAAACCGGGCCGGCCCGGTTTGCCCGGCCCGACCCAAGCCGAGCCTCAGGTTCGGGTTTGGGGTGTTAGGACGGAGCCGGGCCTTAGCCCGGCCCGATAGACACCCTGAGCGGAGGAGGAGCGTGTGGAACTTGGGAATATGAGATTTCCTGGGGTAGATCGCAAGATTTTGTCATGCTAGCCCAGTGACACTTTATGCATAAATGTCTTCCTTAAATGTTGGATCACCAACATAAAATTTCCAAATGATCTAAATACCTGATATAAAATGATATAATTACACTTGACTGACACCAAATATTGATGCTAAACTCTTCGATGAGTTGCACTGAAACAGGCTTATAGAAGCTATAGCTAGAAACATCAATGAGTATACATATATATTTATTTTCGCTGCGAACATAAATATAGCTGCGAACATAAATATATATGTTCGGGCACTGATATTCTTTAGCATTTTTTTTATGAACTGTATTTTTAATTTTTTGGCAATTGTATGAGGGGTAAGGTTTGCCGACTTATATCCCTCCTTAAAAAAAAATTTAATCAATAAAATATCTAGGTCTGTCCTGAAACCTACACGAAGTTCGGGTTCAAAAAATTTCCAAAAAAAATTCATAAAAGTAATAATTTTCCTTTAAAAAAAATTTTAAATTTTTTTTAAAAATATTCGATTTTTTAAACGGGGCCTCAGGCCAGGCTGGGTTCGGGTTTGGGGTGTTCGGGTCGGACCTAAGCCTGGCCCGAAGACCGCAGAGCCAGGCGGGCTTCGGACCAGCCCGGCCCTATAGACACCCGAGCGGAGGAGAAGCGTGTGGAATTTGGGAATATGAGATTTCCTAGCGTGTGGATTATTAGTGATCTCTTTTGACAACTTTCCTTTTATAACTGGCCATTTTGGAATTACAAAATAATAAATCGCAAGATTTTGTCATGCTAGCCCACTGACACTTTATGCATAAATGTCTTCCTTAAATGTTGGACCACCAACATAAAATTTCCAAATGATCTAAATACCTGATATAAAATGATATAATTACACTTGACTGACACCAAATATTGATGCTAAACTCTTCGATGAGTTGCACTGAAACAGGCTTAAAGAAGCTATAGCTAGAAACATCAATGAGCATACAGATATATTTATTTTTCGCTGCGAACCTATGTGCGAAATTATAAAAGAAATACAATATGAAAATATAATTGCATTGAAAGAATTGAAAGCCTATTTCTCTCAAATGAGAGATGAAAATATTCCACTTTTTATACAGCTTGAATGTACAATGATACTTACATTTGAACATCTAGCATATTATTCTCATGTGATTTTATATTCGAATTACTACCTTTCCTACAAAGATTCGAATCTAATAACATCTTCTCATTCAACCTTTCCTTGTCTTCAATAGCACATGAGATTTATTTCTAATACAGTATCAAAAAGCTTTAATTTTCACCAGTGCAAATGTGTAGGAGAAATATACTGAACATCTTCCAACAATTCTTCTGCATAAAGCTCTACAGCTGTGAATTCTATATGGTAGCACGTTCCAATATATAACCAAAACAAATAATGTAACCAACTGAGCATAGCTAATACGATAAGAATTTCCTCTTCAAAGTAAGACGTCAACCCTTCTATTCTTGAAGGGGGCCGCATCCATAAAAAAATAATAATAATAATAATTCAACATTACAGTAACTAAGATTGAGGGGTAAAATAAGAAAAATTCTCAAAGCAAAACATAATATTCCGAATAACAATTTTCAACTTACTGCTGTACTCAAACTTAAGTTGAACTCCCACAGAAAAATAAACCAGAAGACAGCTGCTATCAATCACCAAAATTCCATGGAAGTTCCTCAAAAGGAACTTGAGTTCCAATAATTTCCCCATATTGATTAGTAAAAGAAGCCAAGCACTTTACCACCAACATTCTTCCTTCTCGCTTCTTCATGGTCCATGATCCCCGCCGATGTAGTCAGCACAATGTACCCAAACTGCACATTTTAACAACCAAGAAACAATGTTAATCCAATGCTTCAGAATTGTATGCTTCGTCCTTCAAAATTTTCTAACTTTGTCCTTTTTTTATTTTGGCTTTGAATTGAGGTAGCTGAAGCTGTCTCAGCCCAAAAGTTAAGATATTCGCAATTATCTCAAGCCTACGCCAACCTCAGTTTGGAGTTCAGATAAAAAATAATTCACCTATCCTAATTCAAATGCCAGACGAGGTCGGTTCCGAGATATCTTAACAAGCTAAAAATAGAGCAGTTCTTTCATTTTGAAATTTCAAGAGGCATCTTGAAAAGTAATATAAAGAAATCAAACACAAGGGAAATGATTAGCTAACCTGTCGAGATGGGAGCAATCTAGCAGTCCAAGGTTCGATATCCTTCACACCCACATCAAATCGAGGGCTAATGACACCACATTTGCTCAGCCGACCGTTCAATTCAACCACAATCTTCCCCGCTCTATGATCGTCCACGTATTCAAACTCACCAATGTATCCTAAATACCAAAACATTTGTTACAAAAGAAAAAAGAATAGAAAAAGAAAGCTGGCTTCTGTATTTTAGAAAAAAAAGTTAGCTAACCATGCTTCTGCATCACAAGTAAGAACTTGATGATCACTTTTGAGGACGGCCTGATCATGACGTGGCCTTTTCCACGTTTCTCAGCGTTATACATGCTCTTGAGAGCATCGTTCAGAACACTGACTCTCACCATCCTCGCTTAAAAACCTATATATAACAAGTAGAGCATTTGCACATGAGATTAACAAAAACGTATATGCTCTCACAACAAAAGTGCTACCATTAATGGAATACAAAATCGTTGAATTTTTTTTCCTTCTTATATCAGGAGTTGAGGATGACACTGGACAAAGTGTGCTGTAAAAAACAGGGAAAAGCTTTGATCAAACCTTTTTAGTTTCGGCTTCATGAATCAACATCGTCCATTCTAGCCGTGACGCCTACTTCTACTGCTTGTTGCTACATTAACTAAAATTGTATTTCTCCTAACTAGTTCACATTTATGTCATCTCTTAGTGTATTTCCACGCAACATTCTCATTTCAGCTACCCTCGTAACAAGTAAGATAATTTTTTTATGTTCAAATAATTCTGCAATGTGCTAAAATAGTAAGTTGATAGCTAAAAAACAGACGATTACGGAATATTGTAGACAAAAGATGACATCTTTTTACTATCATCATAATCAAAATAATGGGATTGCCTACAGAAATTAAAGCCCCGTGAAAAATTTAACAACTTCTTATAATCTACATACAAACTTGAGATTCTAATGAGATTTAAAGTTCAGAAAAACAGTTGCTTTCAGATGAAATCAACACCAACATCTCATATATTACCAAAACCTAGGGCCAGAATTGGATCTCAACTTAGATTCAATCTCAATTAATTGATGTATATAACATAAATAAAATAAAATTCTTCAAAATTTTAATTAAAAAAAAACCTTTGAGATTTTACCTCTTTAAGAGCGAGAGAGAGATGGAGGTGGCGCTGCTGAGAGCGCAGGGAATGCGAGACGATGAATATTAAACAACGCGTGGGCTTAAAATAACAAGGGTAAATTCTCAAAAAGCACCCGGGTCCTTTCAAACTTGTGTAAAAACCCCCGGGCTTCTTGATCTTGTTAAAAACAACCTGGCCCGAGCAAAACCCATGTATACTAGTTGTATGTAATATTTAACCAATTGCCTATAATATCTAACCAGTTGCAGTTACCTATAATATCTAAACAATTGTCTGTAATATCTAAGCATTGTCTGTAATATCGAAGCAGTTGAAGGAATACAAGGCTAAAATGAACAACCACCCAAGGGATTTTAGACAACTCCCAAGCGGGACGGGGGCTTTTTGATAATTTACCCAAATAACAAATGTGTCTTTGCATGATGATGCCCTTATATTTTTTTTCCAGCACCAGCCCGTAAGCCTTAACCTATGCACACACACCCAGAGAAAGCACAGATTTGCCCCGAAAGCATTAATTTGTGGCCTCTTCCTTTTTTGGAGTTCCGGGATTCGAACCCGCACTCTCTTCAAGAGGGGAAGTGTCCATACCAATTGAGCTATTGCTCATTGGTGCCCTTATATTAGGCCCATAGTTTATTTAGTTGCATTTCAATACCTTCATCATTTTCTTCCTGCTTATGAGAAACTTGTAGTATAATCTGGTGCAAGTTAACTATCTTCAGTTAACTTCCATGTATTCTAAATGCAGTAATCTAACCAATGCCTTTGTAAAAAGTCTTTAATATTAGATGCTTTCTAACTGGAGGTTAATTGGAGGTTAACTGAGGATAATTAACTAGTAACAGAGTCTACTTTGTGGTATTTATATGTGGAAAAAATCATTAAGCTATTAAAGTGCATTAAGGATGAAACTTTGGAGTATTACATAGCAATACATTTAAATCCCGTACTATTCTTTAGCATTTTCCACTTATATACCCTCAATTAAAATAGTAAAAAACCACCAATGATTAAGTTCGATAAAAATTAAGTAACATGGCGAATAGATATTTTAAATTTATTATTTTAGAAAAATATATGAGTAATAAAAATGACTAATATTGATAGAAGATATAAAATGTTGAAAGAGTTATTATATTAAAAAGGGAAATTAAAATTAGGTTAGGAGAGGTGGAAAAGTGAAGAGAATTTTGACTCGCTTTTCGCTCGCTTTTTCCTTTTAGCTCTAGAAAATGGCAAATTGGAAAAGTGAAGATATAAAGTTCGGCGGGTCTCGCTGCATTTGATGTGCAAGCGCACATATAACTACTCTAGCAACTAATTCTCGCAAGTCATTCTCGTGGTACCTTCTCACAGTGATTCTCCACACAATTCCACTCTCCAATACTTCTTCCATCCCTTCCACTCTATTTTCGAGGGTATGCTTTGAAAATGAGCCATTTCAGAAACACTGAATGAATAGTATCGACATCATTCATAATGTAGATGAATCAAATGCTCTTATATGTCAAGAATCAAAACCATACATTAAGAAAATTTATATCCCTTGATCCATGATTCATTTACACTTTTGTTTTTTCATGCGTCCTTCATTATTTCATATAAATGAATCAGATGTTTTTACATGTCACGAATCAAAACGCACGTACATTCTTCATTCCTGAATTGCGTTTCATTCCTGTCACCATAATCTGCTTGCATAGTATGCTATTACGTGCATGATTTCATAGCATTGAATCTGGAAAAAAAAAATTCATAAGTTCAAATAATACATTGTTTCTGTATATACGGAGCTAGATTCTGACTGTTAGGCCTATAAAAGCGCAGGATCATGATAGCTTCGACGACAAACCCTCTTTTTACTACCACACCCGCATTTGAGCAGGCTTTCATCCCTCTCCAATGTCGGATCCATGTAATCAATTGAAAACCCTCATTTTAATACCACACCGACTTTTGGGCAGGCTTTCATCCTTCTCCAATGTCGGATCCATGTAATCAATTGAAAACCTTGTCGGAATTCAATCAACTCGTATATGGCTTTACCCTTGTCCTAGAAAGCCACATTAAACATTTCCATGCCGAGAAATTGAACATACACACAGCAAATTCTCTTTTCAGATCATGTTTCGAGTTTGATAAAGGATGCCATTGGTTTCAACCTGGAGGTCCTTGAATGTGTTCTTTCATCGGCTCTAGAGGTAACTAGAATATGTTTTTTTAATGAAATCTAAGCTTACCTATTGTTAGATAAAACCGTCTTCTACTATGAGCTTACAAATGTTATTTAACAGATGTCCCAATTTTTACAAAGCTATTCTATGAGTGTAGTTCTATATATAGTTATGGTTTTAATCTTGAAGCTTTTGTGTAAGATGGCTGTTTCGCTATATTCACAATTATGAAAACATCATGAGTGCGTCATGCATATTATTTTTTCTATTAGCTAGAATTAATGATTCAAAATGAAGGTACTAGGAATATGTATATGTGATATGATGAATAACATTATAATGCGAAATATATATGTAATGCTTAGAATGTTGCCAATGGATGAAACACAAAAATTTCCATATATATATATATATATATATATATATATATATATATAATTGTTATAGGAAAAGGAGCACACCAAACACTATGAATCTAAGCACAAAATTTTCTAAAATTTTCCCATTTTCGTGAGCCATATCATGCGAAATATCAATGGCTTAACCGACTCTTACAGTCTATATATAAAAGGGGAAGGATCCTTTAAAATCCCCACTCGGCATTCTTAGATAGAAGCAGTAAAAATTCGGTAAGAGAACGGTTAAGATGTGGTAAAAGAAAAAGAAAATCAGTATTTTTAAGAATAGGATTTGATTTGTTTCAATCTCAGTCTCAGCTGTCTGTTTATCACACCAAACCCGCTTATATCTTAAATATTGATAACTTTGAATTCTCCCTATACCTTTCATCCATATGTTTCATTCTCACAGAGGGAAAACAAACAATCTCTTTATAAACTCCTCTTCATTTATATTCTCCTGCATTGCAATTGGCATGCCATATTCAATCAGACTGCATAACACATTTCTTTTACATATGACCGTATATATACTTTGAAATATTTTCACAACAGAATAAGCATTTTCCAGACACAACTGTACAAATTTTCAATCTCCAAAAGGATAGGAGATCATTAGTTTCTTCATAAGGAATACAACATCAAAATAAAATACAAAGCCATGGACTAAACTGGGCATATTCAAACACATAGAACACTAAGCAAACAAGCACATTTATGACACTACTAATTTTTATTTAATTTTTTTTTCTTTTTTCCTGCACAAAGAGCTTTCAGCATCACAACTGAAACACTCTCACAGCAGATTAGCCAAGAATGATTTGCCTTCAAACAACCAAACAATGAGCCATAGCTCTCCCTTATCTGGTTGTGTACTCCTTCATACTTTGAGAAGGAGATGCTCGATGAAGTGGAAGTGATCAGAGTCGTTTCGAGCGTAAATACTCGTGGATTCTGACCCACTGGAATCAGAGTTTAGGGTTGGGGATGTGAAAATCAAAGCATTAGGTGGATTTTTCAATTTGATATTGGTGTTTTTGCCTTTTGCTTTTTCTTCTTTCTTTGTGTTTAGGAAGCGGCCCCCGCTTCCTCTTGCACGGCGCATTGCATGTCGGTGACGAGACTCATGAAGATATGGCTGAAAAGATGGAAGAGAAGTTATGTAAGATTGATATAAGACATGGAAAACATATCAGTTTCCTAAAATCGCTACTGCTCCAATAAATTTTTTATGAGGGTTGAGAGATATTTTTTACTTGCAACACTCTTTTCATGGTCCTAAACCTAAGTTTTTTGTGCATCATTAAAACAAACGCGTAACGTGTCTGGCTGGATATGAATGAGGATGACTATGATATCTTAATATCCCTCTCATTACACCAAAAGTATATAGTTTAGTGAGGATGCGATGGATATAATTTTATATTCTAATGCTCTTATGCAGTTATGTTGTGGCTAAAACGTTAGAGATCTTTAGATCTCAAGATTTTTTTTTGTATATAGGGATTTCATAATACATAGATCAATATGACCAGTTTGGATCGGTGAAATAATAGCGTAGTTGCGCTTGGAGGCGAGGATCCCTTTTTGGAAAGGGGCCGCCACCTCATACTCATTTTTGTGTGTGTAACTTTTTAAAATGGGTCTCTGTTGATATGAAGAGTTTTTCATGTTGAGACGGCTCATAGTTATGTTGAGTCGGCTCATAGTTATGTTGAGTGAGCTCATAAGATGTCTGAAATTATCAATTCTTCTCTGTTCGTTTGAGACGGCTCATAATTATGTTGAGCCGGTTTACATGTCTGGAATTACCAATTCTCCTCTGTTCGTATGAGACGGCTCATAGAAATATTGAGCCGGCTCAAAGTCATCAGACACGGGTTTTCTGTGCGAACCGGATATTTTGGTAATACTGTTTAATCCTAATTTAAATAGAATTAGGGTTTGGCTATAAATAGGGTTTCTCGTTAGAGAAAATTATGATGCTATTGAGAAAGGCTATTAAATTGTATAGAGAGAGGATGACGGCTAAGAAAGATCAGAGAAATTTGAAAGAAATCTCCTAGGGTTTACTCTTGGTATATTCTTGACTAAATATCTAGTAGATTTGCAGATTCCGACTAGCCATACGGTGGGTGAATCCCGTAAACAAATATTATTTCTCTCTCTGATTTGATTCTCTTATTCTTGCGTTGCTTTATCTTTCGTTGTTTATTGCGTATTGCGTGGTTAGCCGTTTAGCATAGTTCTTACTTCTCCCGTTTTCCCCCCAACAAAATGGTATCAAAGCGTAAAGAGCCGAAGAGTCTTCGATTCTACAGTCTAAATTTACGATAGGTGACGATGCTTGTGTCCGCTCCTCATCTTCTTAGATTGTAATTTCGAAAGTGTTAGTTCAAAAATCCGAGGGAGAATGTTAAGTTTACTGTGGCGGTAAACGAAAGATGGATGAGTATAAGATAAGAATCAAGAAGTTTAATGATCAATACTATGGTTGGTGGTGAATGCAGATGGAGAACTACCTATATTATAAATATTTGTATCTTTCGTTATTAGGCAACAAGCTCGAGAAGATGTCCGATGAGGCATGGAATCTATTGGATAGGAAAACTCTAACGACGATTAAGCTATCGTTGACTTCGCAAGTAGGCCTTAATATTTCGAAGAAGAAAACAACTATGGGGCTAATGACGACATTAGCAAAATTGTATGAGAAGCCTTCAACGTCAAAGAAGATATTTTTGATGAATAAACTTTTCAACATGAAGATGACAAAAAACGGTCCAGTGACAGAACATCTGAACGAGTTTAACGGTGTGACAAACCAATTCGAATCAGTCTCAATCACGTTTGAAGATGAGATTCGAGCCCTATTGTTTCTATGTTCATTACCGGAGAGTTGGGAAAACCTGGTTGTGGCGGTCAGTAACTCGATCTCAGGAACTCTCACATTTAATGATGCGGTGAGTTGCATATTAAATGATGAGATGAAAAAGATTGTGAGTGGAAGTTCGAGAACTTCTGCATTCTCAGTAGAGAATCGCGGTAGGAGAATGAAAAGGGGAAAAGGGAATAAGGGCAAGTCAAAGAGCCAAGAAAAGTCAAAAGGACAGATCCAAAGTGACTGTTGGAACTGCGAAAAGAAGGGTCATAAGAAGGACTACAGACTCTTGAAGAAAGAAAAAAGGCTCAGATGAAAAAGTCAGATGATAAGAAAGCCAATGTGGTGTCTACACATGAACAATGGGAACATGGACTGTCTTTCGGCGAGCGAGAGCACAAAGGGAGATACCCGGTTTCTAGATTCGGTAGCATCCTTTCATTACACTTCAGGTCAGCATCATTTTAGCGATTATGTTTTAGAGGATTTTGGACATGTGACGGAAGGAAACGGTCAGCCGTGCAAAATCGTTGGAAAAGAGACAATTATATTGCATGCATCAGAAGGAGGTCGGATAAAGCTGAATAACATTAGACACATACCAGATCTGAAGAAGAGTCTAATATTTACAAGTCAGCTGGACAACGAATACATTACAGTATTAGGGAATTCTCAATGGAAGATTTCCAAAGGATCGTTGGTAGTCGTAAGGGGTAAATTGATTGGTTCAATGTATTCTTTAGGAGCAGTAGCGTTTCGATTGCATTGACAATAGGTTCAGATACGGATTCTGAGACTTCATTGTGACACAAGAGATTGGGGCACCTTAGCGAGAAGAATATGAAGATGCTTCAGCGTAGGGGATTTTATTTGGGCTGAAGAAGGTAAAGTTGGGACTCTGTAAGACTTGTGTTTGTGGAAAGTAAAGTACACTCAGGTTTCAGATTGGCGGTGTAGCAAAGAAGACTAAGAAGCTAGAGTTGGTACATACGAATGTATAGAGACCGGCATCTGTAGAGTCCTATGGTGGAAATTGGTACTTCATTACGTTCATTAATGATGCAAGCAGAAAAACCTGGGTTTATGCAATGAAGAAGAAGTCTGATGTGTTTGGTCATTTCAAACACTGGATTATACAGCTGGAGAACCAAACATGGACAAAGGTTAAGTGTTAAAGTTCGACAATGGCGGAAAATATTGCACACAAGAGATCAAGAGGTTTTGCTCACAGAAGGGTATGCATTGGTTAAAGACGGTACCGAGGACACCGCAGCAGAACAACATTACTGAAAGGATGAACAAGACAATTCTAAAACGGGTAAGAAGCATGACCTTGGATGCATATGTGTCCAAATTCTTATAGGCAGCAGCTGTCGATACTGCCGTGTATCTGATCAATCGAAACTCGATAAGTACACTCGATGGAGGAATTCCGGAAGAAATTTGGTCAGGTAAACCAGTAAATTACTCGCACCTTAAAGTTTTTGGTTGTATTGCTTATTCCCTAATAGCTAAGGTGGAAAGGAGTAAACTTGACTCCAAGTCAAGGAAGTGTGCATTCATTAGTCATGGAGGAGATGAGTTCGGATATCGGATATGAGATTACTCAAGCAAGAAGATGATTGGAACGTCGTTTTTGATGAACACTTGTATAAGAATTCAAAGCAAACCAATGTTAACAATGGTGCAATATCTAAGTTTGTTGAGTTAGATGAAACTCAGGAAAATAGTAAGGTGCCTACAAGTGCATATCAAAATATAGAGAAGACAAGCACTGCAGTACAGGATCAGGTTCAGGAACCAGATGGCAACCAAGTTTAACAACCAAATATTCCAATTATGAGATCTACACGAGAGAGGAGACAACTTGAAAGATTAGTTACCGACTTCATATTGTGCACTGATTCGGAAGCGCCCGAATCCCTCACAGAAGCGACGCGGGATAGGGCTAGCAAGCAGTGGGAGTAAGTCATAGATGAAGAGATAGATTCATTGAAAAAGAATCATACATGGGATCTAATGAAGCTACCCAAGGGTCGAAAGGCGTTGATAAATAGATTGGTGTATAGAATCAAGGATGAGGTCGATGGTATGAAGTGGTACAAAACTCACTTGGTAGTGAAGGGATATACACAATAACATGGAATAGACTATTAGGAAATATTTTCCCCAGTGATGAAGACGACTTCAATTTGGGTTATACTTAGTATGGTAGCAGTGGAAGATTTGTATTTAGAACATCTAGATGTGAAAACAACGTTCCTTTATGGAGATTTAAAGGAGGAAATCTATATGATGCAGCCACTAGGATATAAGGTTAAACAGAAGGAAAGTCTGGTTTGTAGACTGCGAAATAATTTGTATGGCCTTAAGCAAACTCCAAGACAATGGAATTTCAAGTTCGATTGATTCATGTTAAAGTCAGGATTTGTGAGATGTGATTCAGATCACTGTGTTTACGTTTAGACATTTAAAGATAGCGACTACATTATTTTATCGCTTTATGTGGATGATATGTTGGTGGCAGGTCCGAATTTCAAGAAAATTTAATGTCTGAAGAAGTAGTTAGCTGAACAATTCTCCATAAAGGATTTGTGAGCAACTAAGCAAATTCAGAACATGAAAATCATTAGAGATAGACAGCAACGAAAGCTGTGCCTGTCGCAATAGGATTACATGGAGAAGGTTTTGAAGCGGTCAAATATGGACAAAGCAAAACCGGTAAGTACGCCTTTAGCGAAGCATTTCAAACTCAGCAAAGAGTTGTGTCCAATAACTCAAGAGCAGAAGAATGACATGACATGAGTGCCATTTGCATCGGCGGTTGGAAGTTTGATGTATGCAATGGTGAGTACACGACCAGATATTGCACAAACAGCGGGAGTTGGAAGCAGGTACATGCAAAACCCAGGGACGGAGCATTTGAATGTGGTGAAGTGGATATTGAGATCTCAGGGGAACATCCACTTATTGCTTATGTTTCGGGAGCGATACACTCAATGTGAAAGGTTATGTTGATACAGACCATGTTGGATATAGGTGCCCTCAAGGCAATTATTGTAATTAAGGGAGGCCTATATAAGAGAACAATCTTACTCGAGATGATAGTATGTTATCTGGTTTGTCTTTATCATTCATATGAATACGTTTTACTTGTTATCATGTATCGCTAATACATAATGATAAAGCCTATAGGATTTTTGATTGACTACCAGAATTAGGATAAGGCTCATACTAATGGGGCTGGATAGTCTATAAGCACATCCTTAAAAGTCCATAGTCGAGAGAGTATCGAGACTGGGCATCGATACTCCAGAGTAAACTAGTGTATACGTTTCTTGATCCCGACCGGGACGATGGTTGATCCCATAGCCATTGGTGTTTGGCACCAAAGATTGTATACATGTTCTCATTAGATGAATGAGTTTCATTAGACAGACTTATCTAAGAACTCCTAAATGGTATTGTACCTATTGTCAGATAGCAGTTCTCATGTGACATGAGTACAGGGTAGGCTGTAGACCTAAAATCGTCATAGTGTCTTATGTGTGTTCCCACTGTACTTTGATTACTACCCTACCATGGCTTTAAAGAGTTATGCAAACATGTTTTGGTTGGGTACAGTCTTGAAGCATATGGAAGCGGTGAGCGATCGAAGGGATTTCGTTTCTCCCGATATAGGGAGTTGAGGTCGTGCTGTGCCAGATCAACTATAACCACAAGTCCTTGGCTAAGACAATTAAGATTTATTGATAAGTGTTATTAGTAGTTTCTCGGATGGTTATGAGTTTATGATCGACACGACTTATCGGGTTATTGGGAGACTGACGGTTTCCACCTTTCAGACCCGGTATGTGACACTCTTAGATAAAGAGACCGGACTATACAGTGAGTGTCACTGATAGACTTTGCAGGGTTCGGATGAGTTTACATGTTGACCTTTCGATCAATACCTGAGTAGCCGTTACGTGCAGCAAGTACCATTGATGTGCTTGTGGACTATGGATATGATCCTAATTTACTGCCAGCGTATTGTCAAGTGTTTAGAGTTACACACAGAGGTTTTCCAACACAGGCGAAACAATGTAGAGCACGTATGAGAATGCGTGCAAGAGTTCGATTAAACACATGTGCATGATACACGTAATTTAATCGGGTATTTAATAATATTAGCCAGTATATATATGATATAATCGGATTATTAAATCAAGTATTGATTTAGTAATTAGATATATATTTATATATGATATAGATATATATTAAACTAATATCATGTTCGCTTTATTATTTCTTCTCTTTAAATATATTTATATATGATATAAATAAATGTATCATATTAGCTAAAACATGTGAGTTGTGTGTATGAGATGCACACACAAGTTTAGGTAATACATGATTGTTGTGTATGAGAATTACATTAGAAACAAGATGAGATCAAAGGATCTACTTATTTATTTTTTTGGAAAAAGAATGAGTCATTTTTCTATGGTTGTGTGTAGAATAGATGTCTCACTTTTGTTTTTCCTAAAAAGATAAGTATGGATAATCTTTTAATCTCATAATAATTTTCCAAGTCATTCTCATCACCATGGCTCTCTCTTGAGTTTACTTAAGTAAGAAAGAATAAGGAAAGGAGAAGAAAATTAGTGAGCAAAATTAACCTACATCCTTACTTAATTATCCTACCAAGATTATTGAGTGAGTCGCTTCACATATGATGTGATCAAGTGAATCTATAGTTTGTGATGGAGGGATCTCAAGGTGGATCATCTTCGGCAGGAGATCACTGAACGAGCTTATTCTGGATCCAGTGAAGACTAGCCAGAGTTCAAAAAGAGATGGCTAACGCGCTACAAAGGTTGTAGTCCACCACACTTCTTTTTTTAGCTTACTAGTAATTTTTTCATGTTTAGGCCTTTTGGTTGTTATCTTGGTTGTAGTTGCTAAAGCTCTCTAGATTTTTAAAACTATCGCTTTTGCTGCACTTTAAAACCATACTAGGTGAGCCCAGCATCCCAGCAGTAGTATCAGAGCTATACCAAAAGATTACGGCTTGTTTAGACTAAGTTATAGTTTCAATCACAAAAAATTCCGTTTTCTATTTCCAAAAATTAAGCCACTGTTCGTTTTTAAAAACTCGACCTGAAATTTTTTTAAACAGTACCAAAGAATTGTATATGTTTTGAAAATAATATGAAGGGAACTGTATCTTTGTAGGGATTGTGGTCTCGTGTTCCTACAGTGGGTTAATTGTTTGGAAATAGGATTTTTGGGATTATTTGTTTTGTCCCAGATTTTGATTTGATCATCGTAGTGTTCGGAAAGGTTTTGTGATCAAAACCGTATCTTTGTGTTAGTTTTGCGGATAAAGTTTTGTGTTGCCAAATGTCGCCGAATTGATGCGATCAATTCGACGGGGTTGCACACCTGTTATTTGCGATATTTGTGATATTATGATATCTTAATGTTGTGTTATGGTTTATTGGATCGCCATAATGAATAGCCCCTCGTATGAGATACTTGTATATTTGTTATATATGTATTTCATTTATTTGGGACGGATGGTCAGATTGTGGTCGTCGTTACCAATTACTGTATATTTTTTCATTGGAAAACTTCCGGATTGAGATTGATGTCACCACTTGATGTATATTTTTTCGATTCATGTACTAGGATACCCTACAAAGAAGCGTATGGATCACCGAATTCTAGAATACAACGGGTGGAAATCTCAAGGAGTTGAGATCCGGGTTACTTTATTCTAGAATTGGCGGGTGATTCGACGCGCTTGTAGGGGGTTAGGTATGACCCACGAAGGAGCGCCCAAGTTACCGAGTTCTAGATAGCGATGGCTGGCCCATTCATGATATTGAGTGCGGGTTGCCTCACTACTAGGATTGGCGGGTGGATTGCTACGCTCGTAAGGGTCGGGGATCGATGATGTACGGGCTATTCACACGACCGTGGAATTTCTTATTTCATGATCGGCTCAATCGAAACATGTTATTTCTAGGATATCCGCTTTTCCATATTCTGTGATGTTCATTGCATACCTGTAATGTGATGATATTTACCACATGCCTGTGATGTTTATTATCTGTCTGTGATAATATATATATATATATATATATATGGTGATATATATGATATATAACTAAATACTATATACGTTTTGCACCCGCGCTAGCCCTTCCCCCGCCATGTTGTAAGTTAAGTAACCTTACGGTGAAGACTCGGGGCCCAATGACGAATGTGGATGGCGTATATATGCATTCTATTTTTCTTTCCATATCATACTTTTTCTGTAATGGTGTGAGAAGATACTAGATAATATGTGATTATCTAATTGATAGGATTGCATTAATTCGGATTAATGCAAAAAAAAAAAAAAAACCTAGAATACGTTGATGGAACCAATATTTTCCAAAAAGAAATTATAGCCGTATTCTTTTGCTTTGCATAGCGATATTCGGTTAGGAATATCCTGCACTTCATTCGATGAGGAAAGAGCCTTATCCCTTCACCGGGAGTTCGCTCTTAAGCAAAAGTTTATATTACTATAAATTTGCAAAACTAGTCGGTTTCTTTAATGATATCAAGTTCATTACGTTAAAGGTTTTCTTCAAAACCAGTCGTAGCCCTCTGTCATTTTAGAAAGTAGAGTACTTAGTATTCGTGTTGCGTTTGTTGACCCTGTCAAGGTGTAGTGTATGGTAGTTAAGTTATGTCTTCCTGAATGCATACGATGCGATCAGTTAAGACATACTCATAGCCTTGTTGACTATGTCAAGGGTTTATACGGGTGGATCTAAATTAATCACGAAATGACGGGTAGAACTTGACTAGCGCCCTATAATTTGTTGGCATCCGTCAAAATCATAGGTCGTTAGGGGTAAAAACCTTTTCGGGAGTTTCAAGTGTTGAAATTTGCAATGTGATTGCATACTTTCTATGGAGTGGGGTGATTTGTTGGCATCCGTCAAGGTTACCATGCCATGATAGTTTGGGTCCCGATTCCCACTGGGAGTAATAGTTACTCTCGGAAGGTATTCTATAAATGATCCCGGCTAGTTCTCCTTTTAGGGTTTGAAAAAGAATTTGACAAAACAGTGGAAGACCGGATTAGATAAATTAATTAACCAATCTAATTTAGGATAGAGTGCACGCTGAGTGTTTCTTTTCTCTCTCTGTCAGCGACCCATGACTGATCTTAAACTAAAACTCGTAAACCAAATTAACTGAGCCTTTTTACAATCAACGGTTTTGGAATGTCATGATTACCCTAACTCGCAACAAAGTCACATATGTCCTTACCGCTCCTAGTTCTACTTTGTTGCTTCAGAACCCTCTATATCCGGTACAGAGATCCATATTGTTTGGAAGGCCATCGTATAATTAGATACAAACTCAAAGAAATTGTTTCAGTCCGACCACTAGTTTTGGAACAAATGAACTGTTCATTTGTCTCTCTATTCTACCTTATCTCAAGTCCGAGAGCTCCTTAAATAAGGAGGATATACCAGTTATGCTTGTTGGATGGTTTTCTTTCAAATCTTAGGCTGGTGCTGAAAAATGAGAAAGGAAGAAAACCAACTAGTCTAAGTTCGGTATACAAAGGGTAAGATGGAGAGATATTAAAAGCAGTTGAAATGAGCGGAAGGGAAAATGCAACTACTGTTATTATCCTGGACACTGAAAGAGGCATTACTAGGAATACCCGGCCATCCTTCGAAACATTTTGATATTTCATATTTTCTATGTGATTGTAATCGAAAACTGTTTTTCAATTAACTTTGACTTCTGGGTATATAGATACTGGATTATTATCCAACATATGTAAGATGTTATAGATGTTGTGAAGGATTAGAGTATTAGGAAAGGTGATTTAATCCTCAATGTCAAAAATTGAAACAATTGCTGCTATTGGGGAATCACCTGAATTTGCCAATCAACAAACTTTTAGTTTTGAATAACCGTTATAATGCACCAATTTTTAAAACTCATAAATCCGTCTCTTTATTTGATAAAGTGGGATATAAATTTTGAAAAACATATTATGAACATTTGTTTTTATCATTTAATGATTGGGTAAGATGCATTGAATAAAGGGATAAACATTCTTAACCAAAATACAGTTTTCAAATTATAACACATAGAGTATCAGTTGGTGAACTCATAAGACTTATACATAGTGATGTATGTCGTCAGGTGTCCATATGAACAAGGGATTGGTACTCATATTTCGTTCATTTTTCCTATGAGTTTTCTGGTTATAGACACACATTCTTGTTGAAATGCAAAGTCTAAATATTTTGAGAAGTTTATAAGATATAAGAATAAAGTAGAGAACCAAATGTCGGAAGTATCAAGATTCTTTGAAGTGTTCAAAGATGTAGAGACTTATGCTAGGTATTCCGTAATCAAGAATTTGATTCTCTCAGATTACTCATCCGAGAGTTCGCTTCTTGATGAATAATGCTGAGTGAGATTTTTCATTTAGGGATGCGCACTGGAAACAGTTGCATATCAATTGAATATGGTTCCATCTAAATTAGTGCCTGCAATTCTGTATGTGATATAGAATATATCTTAAAGGTAGTTAAGATATGGAGTTATCCGGTTTATACTTAAAAACACAATTCGGACAAACTCAAGGCATGTTTCGGTAATAGGCAGTGTATGGGTTATCCCAAGTTTTAACAAGGGTTTAACTTCTATCATTTTCATGATCAAAAGTTGTTTTATTCTCGACACCCTACCTTTTTAGAAAATGAATTTTTTGCAAAAAAAAATTAGTGGGAGTATGGTAGAACTGGATATGATTTCAGAATCACAAACAGTTACTGAAGATTTGGTAAAACCTGAAAATTCAATTGACCCTAACAAATCTTAACCACTCCGTAGATTTAGCAGGTGATCTCAGCCATCTGAGAGATACTCGGGTCCCTTATAGACGGTGGAAGGGAGGCTTGCATCATGTGATGATGACCCTACTATATCAGCAGGCCAGACAAAGTAGTGACTTCCAACTGATGGCTGGATATCGAGTTATCCAAGTTGGACTTCATGCACTACAACAAAGTATGGACTTTGTTGCGTGCTCCTGAAAGGGGTAAAACCCATAAAGAGTAAGTAGATCTTTTGAGATCAGTGCAAATGAAAAGATACTAATCTAATATGGCGAGACTTGTAGTAAAAGATTTTTATCAAATACCCGATGTGGATTGTGATGAAACTTTTACTTCAGTGTCTCTGCTGAAGTCCATACGGATATAACTTGCAACTGCTGTTCTTCATGACTATGATATCTGGCAGATGGGTGAATATAACGTCTTTCTAAATAGGAATTTAGAAGTGAACGTATATATGATTCTGCCAGAGGGTTATCATAATTTGTGGGAGCAGTAGAAGGTGTGCAAGTAGTTTAGGTCTATTTATAGAATAAAGCAAGCATAGCGGAGATGGATCATCCATTTTGATGTCACGGCCAAACTATTTGACTTCATCAAAATGATAGATGCACCTGCTATTTGTAACAAGGGTGTAGGGAGTAATATCATGTTCATCATACTGTTTGTGGATGACAAACTCCTGATATGAAATGAAGTTCCTATATTACAGTTCGGTTAAACTATAGTAGTCACAAATGTTTCTTCATAAAGAATTTAGATAATATATTAACTAATTCTGGTAAGTAGGTTTATAGAGATAGATATAGTAGAAGCTTTTGGGATTGTCCCAACTCAGGTAAGATGACACTATCCTAAAGCGGTTTAGAATGGACGACTCATAACGTGGTAGTGTACTCGCATGTGGAAGAGTCTCTCTCTCTAGAGAGATGTCATGTACCAGACCAGATGTTGCTTTTGCACTTGATGTAGTAAGCAGATATTAGTCCGATCCTAGAGAAACATAGAAAATTAGTGAAGAGCATATGTGGATGTTCATGGTGTATGGTAATGGTAGCCTCCATCTGGAGGCGGTTACCAACTCTGGTCTCCAAGGTGACAAGAAAGGCAAAGTGTCTATCACGAGTTATAAGTTTACTCTCTTTAGTGGGAGCGGTATATTGAAAAGAGTTCCAAACAAGATACTAGGATAGTCATGGCCTTGGGTGCTGATTATGAATCGGCTGTGGATACAGCCCAAGAAGTTGCTGGATAAAATTATTCATTTATGAACTTTGTCCCATCGTTTATCTAGGTAAATTCTAGGGCATTTATCGCTCAATTCAGGAGAAGGTTGATCTCCGCGAAATTGAGATATAGAGAGGTAAAGCTAGATTCATTACAGTGGATCCACTCACTGAGATTGTTTCTCGACTACAGTTTGTGAAATTGTTAGCAGAGAAGTTGGGTATGCGAAACCGCAAAAATTGGGTTTAGGTGCAAGTGGGAGATTGTTAAATATGTGTCATCATGGCAATTATTGTAATTGAAGGACCTATACGAGAGAACAATCTTACTCAAGATAATAGTATGTTATCGGGTTTGTCTTTATCATTCATGTGAATACGTTTTATTTGTTATCACGTATCGCAAATACATAATGATAAAGCCCATAGGATCATTTGCTTGACTACCAGGATTATGATAGAGATCATACTAGTAAGGCCTGGATAGTCTATAAGCACATTCTTAAAAGTCTCTAGTCGAGAGAGTATCGAAATTAGGCATCAATACTCCAGAGTAGACTAGTGCATATGTTTCTTGACCCCGACCGGGGCGATAATTGATCTCATAACCATTGATGTTTGACACCAAAGATTGTATATAGGTGCTCATTAGATGAATGAGTTTCACTAGACGGACTCACCTGAGCTCCTAGATGGTATTATACAAATCGTCAGATAGCAGTTCTCATGTGATATGAGTACAGGGTAGTCTGTAAACCTAAGATTGTCATGGTGTCTTGTGTGTGTTCCCACTGTACTTTGATTACTACCCTACCACGGTTTTAAAGAGTCGTGCAAATAGATTTTAATTGGATACAGTCCCAAAACACATGGAGGAAGTGAACGATCGAAGGGATTTCATCTCTCCCAATATAGGGAGTCAAGGTCGTGTTTTGCCAGATCAACTATAACCACAAGTCCTTAGCTAAGGCAATTGAGATTTACTGATAAGTGTTATTAGTAGTTTCTCGGATGGTTATGAGTTCATGATCGACACGATTTATCAGGTTATTGGGAGTCTGACGGTTTCCACCTCTTAGACCCGATATACGACACTCTTAGACAAATAAACCGGACTGTACGGTGATTGTCACTGATAGACTTTGCAGGGTTCGGATGAGCTTGCTCGTTGACCTTTTTTCGAATAATATCTGGGTAGCCGTTACATGCAGCTAGTACCGCTGACGTGCTTGCGGACTATTAATATGATCTTAACCTACTGTGAGCGTATTGTCAAGTTTTTAGAGTTCCATACAGAGGTTTCCCAGTATAGACGAAACGATGTAGTGCACGTATGAGGATACGTGCAAGAGTTCGATTAAACGCGTATATGTGATGCATGTAATTTAATCTGGTGTTTAATGATATTAGTCGGTATATATATATATATATATATATATGATATAACCGGATTATTAAATCAGGTGTTGATTTAGTAATTAGATATATATTTATATATGATATAAACATATATTAAACTAATATCATGTTCACTTTATTATTTCTTCTCTTTAAATATATCATATTAGCTAATACATGTGAGTTGTCTGTATGAGATGCACACAAGTTTAGCTAATACATGATTGTTGTGTGTATGAGAATTACATTAGAAACAAGATGAGATCAAAGAATTTACTTATTTATTTTTTTGGAAAAAGAATGAGTCATTTTTCTATGGTTATGTGTAGAATAGATGACTCATTTTTGTTTTTCCTAAAAAGATAAGTATGGATAATCTTTTAATCTTATGATAATTTTCCAAGCCATTCTCATCACCTTGGCTCTCTCTTGAGTTTGCTTAAGTAAGAAAGAAAAAGGAAAGGAGAAGAAAATTAGTGAGTAAAATTAACCTACATCCTTACTTAATTATCCTACCAAGATTATTGAGTGAGTTGCTTCACATATGATGTGATCAAGTGAAGCTATAGCTTGTGATGGAGGGATCTCAAAGTAGATCATCTTCGGCAAGATCACCGAGCGAGTTGTGGAGACTAGCCGGAGTTCAAGGAGAGGTGGTTAACGCGCTATAAAGGTTGTAGTCCGCCACACTTCTTTTAGCTTACTAGTTTTTTTCAAGTTTAGGTCTTTTAGTTGTTATCTTGGTTGTGGTTGCTAAAGCTCTCTAGATTTTTAAAACTATCATTTCCGTCGCGCTTTAAAACCATACTAGATGAGCCTAGCATCCTAGCAGACCACTCGGGTGATCGAGATGGTGGGAGAAACACAACATGGTATATATTCACGGTTGGAGGAACATCAGTCGGTTGGATTTTCCAGTTGCAAAAAATTGTTGCGTTGTCAGCTTCTGATGCTGAATATGTGGCCATCATGGAAGCCAGCAAAGAGATTATACGGTTACAAGGATTATTCGAAAAGTTGGGTAAGAAACAGAAGTTCAATACCTTATTGAGCGATATCAAAGTGCAATGCATTTGGCCAAGAATGCTGCATATCACACTAGGATAAAAACACATCAAGGTGTGGCATCATTTCACACGTATAGCGTTGGAAGATGGTGAGTTGACATTGCAGAAGATCGCGGAAGAGAAGAATCCTGCAGATATATTCACTAAGGTTGTAGTCAGAGATAAGATAGATCCCCGTTGCAGATTGGTGAACCTTTCCGAGAAGATTTGATGAGGAGAGAGCAGATAGCGGGATCGTATGAAGTCTACTAGTTTCATGGGAGTCAAGATGGAAGAATCTCTAAATGGGAGAATGTTGATATCGTGGAGTTTCTTCATGTTGAGACGACTCATAGTTATATTGAGCAGGCTCACAAGATGTCTGAAATTGCCAATTCTCCTCTATTCGTATGAGACGACTCATATAAATGTTGAGCCGGCTCAAAGTCATCAGACACGGGTTTTCTGTGCGAACCGAATATTTTAGTAATACTGTTTAATCCTAATTTAAATAGAAGTAGGGTTTGGCTAAAAATAGGGTTTCTCATTAGAGAAAATTATGAAGCTATTGAGAAAGGCTATTAAATTGTATAGAGAGAGGGAGACGGCTAAAAGAGATTAGAGAAATTTGAAAAAAATCTCCTGGGGTTTGCTCTTGGTGTATTCTCGACTAAAGATCTAGTAGAAGTTTTACAGATTCTGCTCTGCTGGGGACTAGCCATACAATGGTTGAACCTCGTAAATAAATATTGTGTCTCTCTGGTTTGATTTTTTTATTCTTGCGTTGTTTTATCTTTCATTGTTTATTGTGTATTGCGTGGTTAGCCGTTTAACATAGTTCTCGCTTCTCCCATTTTTTCCCCAACAGTCCCTTTGAATTTGAACCTGCGTCGCCTTGATACCATCTTACAATCTCTTCTCCTAAACCAAACCTCCATGATTCTGATTAGCATTTAGGCAAATATTTTTATATTCGAACACCACCACGCAAGGTGGGGCGCTACTTTTGTGTGGTTCGAATTTACGCCTTTACACAACGACATTCCTTTTCTTCATAAATCCACTTCTTAAATGCACTCTCGGCTACATATAAACCTCTGGCTATGAAAATTTTGAAGTCCCTGGCACTGCACCAAACTACTTATGTTTTGATGAGGATTATTATTTTACATTGCAACATCGTGCACATACACCGACAAAAACATATATAGAATACCATTAGATCAATTTAAGGGAGGGAGAATAAATACCTTTCTGCCTTTGGTCAGTCTGTTCTCCATTTCTGCTTTAGCACGAGCCTGTCGACGACGAACGATGCCATGATATTGCTTTGCGTTCACGTATATCGGTATATCTGCTGTCATATTCAGCGGCAAAAGCATGCGCCCATGCTTCATTGAAAAGTAAAGCAAGCGTCATTACTAATTATATATCCGAATTCATATGAGCAATTACTATAGATATCTATTTTAAAACCATTCGGATGGCAACTTGCAAAACCTGGGCTAGATAATTCATGTAGCAGCCATTGTTCACTTGAATTGATATATACACAAAAAGTATCTCATTCTGAGGATATTATTGACGTAGTGAAAAAGGGAATCGAAACTAACCGTCGCCTGAGCTCCAAAAGTTGCATACAAGCCATAGCACTGATCGGCATAAGCATAATTTGAACAACCCTGCGACAACAATCGCATTTATCAAAGTTTATGTAACGAAAATGAGTGTATTCGATGGATAAATTAACTTTAATCGAAATTGTTTTTCTTTTTAAATACTATATTTATGGGGAAAGAAAACATACCGTAGACTGACCCAATCCTTGTTCAAAACGTCCTTGGTACTCGAATGGCGACTGTTGAGAGACGGCAGCAGAATGAGTATTCTGAGCTTTTCCAGAATCCTTGTTATCTGAAGCAAAAAACTTGTTAGATAGTTTCATTTATAATCACCTAAAAAATAATTGTTTATATAGTTGAATTGATGTTCCCTGGAAAGCAAAACGTTTCGGTTAGGGGAATGAAAACTGGAACGCGGAATGCCAATTTTTATGGAATATGGTACGATAAGGATAGACTTCTTCGACGCTTATACAGAATGGAAAACGTATCTAAAGAATCCGGAATGTTTTTGGATCGTTTGTATATATGTGCACACATATAATTTAAGTTCTTTTGCTATCTATTTTTAAATTCTCGAAATTAAATATTTCAGTATAATTTATCACAAACTCAATGGGTTAACTCTTTCTACCTAGACTGGAACTATGATTCTTCTGATCATTAGTGTTCCCCGATTGGTAACGATCGCTCCAATTCGCAAATCGCTGCGTTTAGCGATTTATGGTAACACGGAGTTGAATTCATCTTTAGGACAGCATTTTATAGGTGAGTAAGAAGTTTGTCAAATGTCAATTGAGGGAGAAAACGAGGGACTCCAAAACAAAATTAAGTGGTGTTATTGAATCGTCAACTAAGAGGAATTCTTCAGCAAATTATTCTTAGTAATCTCTGTAGCCAGACAATCGGCAAACTATTGAACAGTTGCATTAAAGAAAAAAGAACGAATGCAACAAAGAATTTGGTTTGTGCTTTGTTTTATTCTAAACATAATAGTGAGGACCCTTTCTAATGTTAGCAAGAGCAATAGACAGCAACGAGCATACAAAACTTTTACCTCGAATTATCGAAAACTTTGCTATACCTCTGCCCTCTTTATCTGAACTCGCCGGCCCTTGGCTCGACCTTTGGTCTAAATCATGATTCATTTGTTCCTCTCCATTAGCAAAGCTTCGAGCTATCGATTTTAACTGGTTGAAAGATTCGCCGTTGAGAGATTGAGATCCATTAATCCACCAAGGGACCAGAGTGGCTTGTGATTGTTCTCCATTGGATTTGAAGCACATCCCAGTTTGCATCTTTTTTAACCAAATCACCACAACTTACTTTGAAAGCAAAAGGACAATCCCAAAAGCAAAAGACTAAGATCCTCTCAAAGATAGCTTCAAACCCTAGCTTTTCATAACATGTCTCTGAAATTATTTTTATAAAAAAAAAAAGAGAGGAAATATTAGAATGACATCAATTGTACATTTCAGATAAATCTATCAAATTCAACAAAGCAAATTTTTTTAGCTACTCACAAAAAAAAAGGACCAATCAAACTTTCAACATAGTAACATGATTTTACAAATATATATCAATCACAACAAGGGTGTATGTCAAAACTTAAAATTCACAAAACCCACAAAAGATTCCAAAGTTCTAAGAAATACCCATCAAGCAAAACCCTCACAAGATTCAACCCATATCAAAAAATAGCCTAAAACTCCATCAAGAAAGTGAAAATGGTCATGGAAAGGGACAAGAATTATAACCATAATGAAAAGGACACTCGTATTTGAAGCTCAAGAAGCAGTTATAGAGAGAGATCCTCTGAGC
The DNA here is from genome assembly GCA_030015575.1 of Agapanthus africanus. NCBI lineage: Eukaryota > Viridiplantae > Streptophyta > Magnoliopsida > Asparagales > Amaryllidaceae > Agapanthus > Agapanthus africanus. The sequence goes on along the minus strand of CM057338.1, from coordinate 848,468,667 downwards.
CAACCAGATGAGAGAGAAAGTAAGAGGAGAGAGAGAGGAGAGAAGCAAAGAAATGCTTGGGTATTTGTCCAATGAGCTAATAAGAAAGGGGGGCTTCGTCAATGAAATGTTGCTCTCATGCTTTAAAAAGCATTTGTAATTTATTAATCACTTGTTAGTAGATGGCTTATCCACCTCTTATCACTCTCTCCTTTCTTTAATCCTAATCTTTCCTCTTCCTTTGTGACATAATTTCATTAATAAATCACAAGTTGGGGTGATTAGTTTAAGATAATTATGAGAGGGAGCATAATTTAGTGGTCTCATAACTATACAATAGCTTCAATAGGTAAGTGAGTTGCTCTTCCTTGCATTGGGGTTTTAAATTTATGCATAATTGAGGAAATCCCATGTTTTTGTTTTCTATTGTTTTCTCTTTTCTATTGTCTCTTCGGGTGTAAAATGATAAAAAGGAGGCAATTTATACATCAAACTTCCAACATCAACATTAAGCTATATGTTCAGGCCTCCAAAACAGCCTGCACAAAGCTGTTGGAATGAAAATGAGCAAAGTTGGCAATGTACTATATTTTCTTAAAGTTATAAAAGCTTAAGAAAAGATAAAAGTTCATAATTGCTGGTTTTGGTTATATGTGCCCGTTTTTTTGGTGAATCTTAGTTGTGACCGAAATACAAGATAAGGTTTATGCTAACTCCCAATTCGGTTGAACATGAAAATTTCGGCACAGAAAACACAAACAACACAAAACGACATTGCAGAAACTAAACTCTAGCTACTATAGAATTTAAACTTCAGATGTTCGATCCAAACAGAAGGTTTGGATAAGATGCATGTCTGCGTGGAATTAATTTTTATTTTCATTTTTTCTTAAAATTCTTTTGCAATAGCTAGGCATTTAGAGTGTGAATATGATTTGCTAGTGGATGTGTGGGTAGAAGATCATGGACCATATCATGAATGGACTCAGTGTAAAATAGTGTTGATTAGTCAGTGGAGACAACCAAGCAATGGTGTGAGGGCTCTTCAGTCTCTCCTCATCTTCAAGCATCTTCACATGCTTCAAATTCCCTCACTTGATTGTGTTTTCTCATATTTTTACCCTATAATTCTCTCCTACTTTTACATTACACTCTGAATTGAAGCAAGGATATATATAAGAATAAACAAATAAAATATGCAAATAAATACTTTATACAATTATATGTATCCTACAGTTTTAATGGAAAATTGGGAATGATATTTACCATGTGTCGTTACAGTTCCCGGAGGTTGAGCATCTTTTTTCAAGGAAATAACGAACATCAGGGTTGTTTAAATAAGTTTGATTCTATATCGGATAGTAAAAACCCACTTTTCGAAGATCTCTTCCTTCTCTTCGGATCCGATGAATTTGATTCAATTAGACAGCTGGTTTGAGATGCGTCCAAGTGGATAATCTAACTAGCTTAGTTAAATAAAGAGCCAAACAAAAAATTAAAAGAAAAAGGAAGGAAAAGATGAAGGGAATTAAAAAAATTAGTAAAAAGTTTAAAGGAGAAAGGTGATATGGTTAGTGGGCTGCTGGTTCAATTGGATGTTGGGTTGCACATCACAAGCCAGTTGTCCCCACCCTAAAAAAACCATTATTTATAGAAATATACTTTACTTATCAATCTGACGCGAAGGTTGTGTTTGGTACATGAAACGAAAACTACCGGAAATCCTCATATTCTCAGAAATATGATGACCGGGCATATTATTCTAAGGAATCTTGTATTAACGTGCTTAGTATATATTTTAATCATCCATGATAATACATGTATGTGCAACCGGCAACGGACAGCCGACAGACTACGGGATAGGGATTGAGTGGTGGGTGGGAGGCGGCCAACGGGTGATAGGAGGGATGTGGGTGGGTGGACGAGTGAAGGGCGGTAGCCGGATGGCGGGGCTGGCCGGTGATTGGTGGCAGGCGGACGACAAGTGGCAAACGGTCGTGACACATCTTGTGTTAAGTTGAAATATTTCTGGTAATCTAGGATGGACATCAATTTTGGGAGGAATAGAATTCTCACGAAAGAGGATCATATGATTACCATGCTAATCCTATATTTCCGAGAATATTCTTACACCAAAACAAGCATGGTAATTTTTCATGAGAATCTAGGATTACCATCTAGATTACAACCTACCTAGCGCACCCTTAGATTAACCGGATGGATGACTATAAAAGTAAGGACAAAGGTGCAGGTCTCAAAAGTGCAATATTGTCTTTATTATGTAGCAAATCACCAACCCGGCAGTCTATATCGAATCCACCGGTTTTGTACGTGAAGTATTTCTCTTATTCATTTTATTTATTTATTTATTCCTTGTTTTCCTTTTTAGCGATTTATTGAACCCATAGAAAACCATTTTAATCCCAAAAAATACAAAATACTTTTTGAGCTGCAGGAGGATCTGTTTTAGATGCAGGAGGATCCAGATATAAATATAAGAGCAACCTATAAACTTGATTATAAATTTGTTGTGTAGGTCCAAAATATTAAAACTAAAACTAAGAATAAATTTTTTTTCCAATCATTAAAACTTTTTTATATTATATTTTTGACGAGGCTACAAAAAGACTAGATATTTGATTTAGCGGGCCAAACTAGCTATGTGCCTACCACAGGTGACCTTGACCTCACAAAGATCTGGTTATGATTTGTTATTAGAAAAATAAAATGCCACCTAGTTTAGTTAGTAAATTATGCCAATAAGCATCATCATTAAGAGATATTAATGCAGTTTGCTTTGTTTTCCATTTATTTATTTTCTACTATCATAGCCATAACAAGAACATAAGTCTTTTTCTAACACCCATCAATTAAAGCTAGGCTTTATATATAGAAAACTTTTTTGAAACTATCTTTGTGGGTGTTTTGTGGATCTTTAAAGCTCAGTTCATTAGTATATAATTAATAGTAGTAACAAGAGTATAATTACATTTGAATCTCTATCTTGGTTGAGATAAACAAAATATAAAACATTTCAGATTTTATCCGGTAGACTAGAGTAGTGCCATCTATTATGCACTTTCTCTCTGACCTTGCTAGTTGCCTCCGCTGCGTGCGGAATTTGAAGAGAAACTTAATATTGACGAATATATAGAGAGAAGGGACTTGCCCTGCTTTTCTTTTTAAAAAAAGAATAATTTCTTATCGTTGAATATTCACAAGTTCCTTATCCACAAGCAAAATCAGATAATTAATTTTTAAAATATTCCAGTATAAAGAAACCTCCAAATTCGCGGGGTCCTAATTAAGAGCCATTGCTACTTAAGTAAATCCAATAGAGAACTTACATTTTCTACTTTAGCAATTGTGAATTAGTTAGTAAAGATGAGAAAAGAATCAATATTTTAATTTAATTTACATTTTTGTTTTTTTATTCTTATATTATTATTATTATTATTATTATTTTGTTTCATGTAGGATGATAATTCACTTGTAAGTCCAAAGAGCTTTCTATAGTTCAAACACCACACACAACACATGCTTTTGAAAGCACTTCTGTGGATAAGCTTCTATGAATCAATAGACATGTGTAAAATTAGGAGACTAATCATTATCAGTTTCATAGGCCAAGTGAAATCTCCAAGACAAAAATTATATATATATATATATATATATATATATATATATATATATATATATATATATATATATATATATATATATATATGAAATTAATGGAGGAAAGAGGCCATAGGAGGGGATTTCCTCCTATGGCGTGGAAAAAATACAATCTCCACCATTTTTTCCGACGATCGGCACCCATCATCATCATCGTTATATATATAAATATATATATATATATATATATATATGAAATTAATGGAGGAAAGAGGCCATAGGAGGGGATTTCCTCCTATGGCATGGAAAAAATACAATCTCCACCATTTTTTCCGACGATCGGCACCCATCATCATCATCGTTATCATCTAAGATGTGCGTACACCAAATTTCATGTGATTCCATAACTTTTTCACCGTTGATTTAGTGGGTTCAAAATTAACGGTTTACCGACAATAGAACTTTTTGCATTGCTAAATCAACGGTGAAAAGGTTGTAGAATCACATGAAATTTGGTGTACCCACATCTTAGATGATAACGATGAAGATGATAGGGGCCGATCGTCGAAAAAAATGGTGGAGGTTGTATTTTTTCCACGCCATAGGAGGAAATCCCCTCCTATGGCCTCTTTTCTCCATTATTCTCTCTCTCTCTCTCTCTATATATATATATATTCCCTTGCTTATTGTGTTGGCAGCCACTCTCCTATTCTTGTCACCAACTTATTATTTTTTCTCTTTCTTTTTTCCCTCCTTTCCTCTTCTTGTTAATCAATAAACGGTTAGCGAATGGAAACGGAGCTGCGACAGCCTATATCCGTTGATTTTTTCATTTTCTTTGTCTGATGAATATCGTAGCCACAACATATAAAACTGGAACTACATAATGGTTATAAAAAAAAGTTAGCTCTATTGAAAAGCTTTGCCATTACATCATTGCTACTTATAATTTATGCTAAACTATTTCTAAGTTATTGTTAAAATCATAAATTTCCAGCCATATAATTTAGTTAATATTGCTTTTTTTGTTTATATATAACAAATTAAGGGTTTAATTAATACTATGGGAACAGGACTCTAGATAAGGCTCAGCTCAAATGCACTTTTTCTTAAATAAAAAAGTAGAATTTGGATTATGCTAACTCAACATTAAGCTATTGGATTCTCATGAGATCTTTAAGAGAGAGAGAAAATTAAGATACCTTTTCAATTATCAATATAAAAAAAATTGAAAGAGATTTGAGGTGGAGATCAGGACAAAGTGATCGATCCCATTAAAAAAAGAAAAAGAAAAAGCACTCAGAAAAATCCTAAACCTCAAATTACATGTCCCATGTGATGGCTACATGCAAGCAATTGTTAAGGTCAGTAGTTTTTGCATATGTCAACAATATAAATATCTGATGAGGATTGGGCCAGGATAGCTAATCTTTTATTATATACTAATATTAATAGTGGGAGTTTTCTTTTTATTGTTAACATAATTTGTTATATATCATAAATCTATCATCTTATTCATTTTCTAGAATATTCCACAGTCCAATCTAAAAGAAATCTGGAAAACTTATTTAAGAACTAAGAAGCGGTGTTGAAGCGGCCCCACAGATTAAAAAGTGATTCAATTCTGCTATTTAGCTATCATAGCACAAGACAATATATGCTCCTCAATTTCTGCTATTTAGCTATCATAGAACAAGAATAAATCATTATGGCACCTCATACATGGATTGATTATTGCAGCATCGACAATGTTTATGTTAAAAAAAATTGCATAACTATGTAACAATGACCTGGTCAACCGACCGCTTATCAACAAGTAATCAGGCAACCGCAAACAAAATAAGATCGTTGCTACTAAAAATAAAATAAAATTTAATCATGTATATGCTCCTTTCGTTTATATTCTAGGCATGGCAAATGAGGTGAGCCGGGATGGCTCTCCTGTCAGGCGAGGCGAGTTGGATTCGCCTCGCCGACAAGCGAGACGAGGCGAGTCGGGAAAGTTACTCGCCTGATTTTTATTTTGTATATAAAAATGATTTTAAAAAACAAAAAAACAAATAAATAGACTAAAATAAATTAAGTTTACACTGAAATTTTCATTAATATAAATCAAATTATAATTAAATAATACAATTTATTTATTTTTTTACATTAGAGACTTGACCCACTCAGGCTGTCTACGTACCTCTCTCAATATTGAGCTAAATGAGAGGGAATTAGCTCTACGCGGTTCTTTTTCTACTCTTACTCTTAGTCCTCCTCACTACACTTCGCCGCCGGTTATGCTTCCTCCTTCGGTATTTGACTCTTTTGATTCTGTAAACTTCTCAGGTAGATAATCTGAGGCCAAGCTGATTTGATTTTGCTTCCTAACAGCCGCTGCTTCCTAATCTTACGAGTAAATCATGCATTCCATGGTATCATATGCCAAGCTGCATCTCGTCTCGCTTAATATTTTGCCATATGTACTAAAAGCATTTTCCGATACTACTGTACACATTGGGATTGTCAGTAAATCACGAGGCATAGTAGAAAGCACTAGATACAAATATCCGTGGCTTTTCCACCGGACTAAAATATTAATCTCATTTATAGTATAATCTACATCTAACTCAGTTTGTAAATATATTGTCAATTCATATTAAAGATGATTGTAATATCCCAGAGCAGTGCGGTCTTCGGACATCAAGGTGATCTTTTCTGTCCACACTCAATGTAGTCTGTTGCGGACACATGGTGATATGAGTGTGGAGCCGCTTCAGAACAATGGGATCGGGTCTTTGAATCACATTCCAAAAGAGTACCAAGCTGCATTATAAATGTAATGATGTCACTCTCAATTACGGAGGTGCCTTTTGGATGACCAGCACTCCAGAGTATGAAGAACTCTGTAGTTAAACGTGCTCGGACTAGGGAAGTCCTAGATGGGCGACCTTCTAGGAAGTGACCCCTTCTCGAGTCCGGTCCGCTCCAAAGGACAAAACCGTGCGGTTTCGGCTAGAGCAGACAATATCATCTGTGCTGGGGTGTGGAGCGTGACAGTAACGATGATGAGGCCACATGATCTCATGCCCTTTTCGACTGTTGTATAAGTGCAAAGGCTGGAGTTGAAACACGTAAACTGATTGTGGCCGGTACTCTAGTTCAACCAGTAGAAGATCGCGCAACAAATAAATCAAACACTTCATTTAATGTATGTTTAACGATATTAATATAAGGATCAATATCTAAAATATGCCCCAAGCATCCATGAAAACCATTTTAATCCTAGGATCCATTATCATTCATAAACTATAAACCATGCGGTTTCGGCTAGAGCGGACAATACCATCCGTACTGGGGTGTAGGGCATGACAGTGACGATGATGAGGCCACAAGATCTCGTGCCCTTTTTGACCGTTGTATAAATGCAAATGCTGGGGTCAAAACACGTGAACTGGTTGTGGCCGATACTCTAGTTCAACCAATAGAAGATCGTGCAATATATAAATCTAACACTTCATTTAATGTATGTTTAACGATATTAATATAAGCATCAATATCTAAAATATGCCCCATACATCCATGAAAACCATTTTAATCCTAGGGTCCATTATCATTCATAAACTATAAACAATGTGGTTTTGGTCAAAACGGACAATACCATCCGTACTGGGGCATGGATCGTGTGACAGTGACGATGATGAGGCCACAGGATCTCATGCCCTTTTCGACTGTTGTATAAGTGCAAAGGTTGGAGTCGAAGCACATGAACTGGTTGTGGCCGGTTCTCTAGTTCAACCAGTAGAAGATCTTGCAACATATAAATCAAACACTTCATTTAATGTATGTTTAACGATATTAATATAAGCATCAATATCTAAAATATGCCCCATACATCCATGAAAACCATTTTAATCCTAAGGTCTATTATCGTTCATAAACTATAAACAATTGGAATTTCAGAGTAATATTTAGAAATTTTAGCTAACATAGCAAAGTATCTCAGGTTGAAGAATCTCACTACTACTATAATTAGAATAACATTGAGCCATATTATACAATTCGGAGACAATAATATGAGATGTGGGGTTATAAGTAGCAGAAAAACGTTCGGTTGATATTTTAAAAGTCATAAGAAAATCATTGAAAAGTTCCGCAACCGCCCAATGATCATCTAATAAAAGGTTTTCTACATGCATTTGCACATTTTACATGCTGTTAATAATTCCGCTAGTCTTTGATACAGTATGAAGCATGTCATATGTACTATTCCACCTAGTGGGCATATCTTTTCTTAGATATGGCCTTAATCCTGCAACCTGACATTTAGCTTTATATTCAGATTTTCTTTTTCCAGAACTTTTAATAAACCTATATGCATTTTTAATTATTTGAATATTTGAAGAACATACTTAATATGCATCATGTACAGCAAGATTAAGTATATAGCAAGCACATCAAATATGAAAAAAGTGACCACTGCAAATCGGTTTGCACAATCTAATAAGTTCAGTAACAGAATTGTTGTTACTAATATTGTCGAAAAAATAGAATTTTTTTTATTTACACATTGATATTCTTCTAAAATATATCTAATTTCAAAGGATATATTAAATGCATTATGGGTGGAATTGAAATTGTCTAAAAGCAACAATTATTTTTTGCAAATACCAATAAGAATATATCCAATGTGCAGTAACACAAATCCAGGGAAGTTCTCTTCTATCACTTCAAACATTAGAACTTAATGAAATACTAGTATCTAAAAAAGTAAGAGTAGCTACTAATAATTGTTTGCCTTCGGCGTAAAGTGCAAAACAACGATTTTTTAACATACTCCTCGGTACCCTCTTGTATCTCGATTGTAATGTCCTTTTAACGTACCGCTAAAAGCTGGGTTTTCTCTGAATCCGAGAATGTGTTCATCTGCCATAACAAATCTTGTCATTTCTTTAATATTTGTATCATGATTATATTAAAAAAACTTCCTCGGAAAAAAATATTTGTGATTGTGTGGAAGAGGAACTGGTCGTGTTTTCTATGTATTTTTTTACATGTTTATGCAAAGTACCGTGGCAGTACCATCCTTATGTTTATACGGAGCCACACAATATTTGCACACTGCGTATCTAATCCCTTCCTTATGTTCAATTTTAAAATGTTCCCAAATTGTAGCTTCTCTAGATGTGGGTAGTTGGTGGTGGGTTTTTCTACATGTGTTTCTAAATCAGAATTAAAAAGTTCGGAATGATGTGTATCAGATGACCCTCCATGATAAAAAGAATTTAACTAATTAAAAAATTAAATATTAAATATTACCGATATCGATTTAACTGCAAGAAGGGGGCTAATTTTGTAAAAGCAAGAATAGCTAAAACGTCGTAGTAGAGCAATTAAGCAAACGAGCAGAAGAGCGGTAGAGGAAGTCAGAATGTCCAAGACTCGGAGGCGTGTTCATTGAACTTGATCTTCAATTCTTGATGCTTGAAAGTTGTAACTTGAGGGGAGGGTGGGAGGGGGGGGGGGGTGGGGGGTTTTCAAATTTGAGAGAAAGATTTGGTGTGAGATGAAATGGGTACAGGGTTGTATTTATAAGGTTTTCAACCTTTTCAACTCTTACGAGACGAGACGAGACGAGACGGTCAAATCCAACCGTTGTGTGTGGATTTCGAGACGAGGCGAATTTGAACATGGGATTCGAGGCGAGTCGAGGCGATTTCAACCGTTGAAACTCGCCAACGGTCAATTAGGCGAGTCGAGGAGACGACTCATGAGTTAGTCGAAACGAACTGGAACGAGGCAACATTGGGTTCTTCCCAAACCGCCTCGGTTGCTTGCCTCACCCATACAAAGCGTGTCAACTCGCCGACTCGCCCACGACAGCATGAGGTGAGTAAAATTTGCCTCGTTGCGAGTTGCGAGACCAGTTGGTGGTAAGGCGCCTCATTTCCCAGGCCTATTTATATCCTCTTCAGCACACAAAATTATTTTGATTTTGATCTTGATCATTTCTGAAAAAAAGGTTCATATGTTTCTTTAGAGATTATAAATACTGACAGGAAACAAATGAAGCTGGGGTGGGTGGGGTGGGGGGGGGGTTAGGGGTTTAAATGCAATTATGCCGTAAAAGTAAAATGAAGATGAATAAGCTCCTGTAGATTCACACCAACAATTTTGCATCCTAAGTACCAATCAAATTCATACAACTCCCCATCACAATTAATTAAGGACGAAAATTACAACAAACCAAAATTACAACAGTACTTAGAAGATTTTATTGTACTGGCTACTAAGAGAGTCCCTGAGGTTCGAATACAATCCAAAGAGTGAATACTGCCTTAGATTCGAAACTTCGTACCATGAGTTAAGCACCGCCTCGTGTTTATCTGTACCTGAGAAGGCTGTTTGGATTCCAATGCTACAGTCAACTGAGCCGCCTTGGCCTTTGCAATTCGAGGTTCTAATGGCGCAATCTTGTTTATTGAGGCAGACGAAGTTTGATTGCCCTGAACATGAAGCACAACTGTCTCTCTTCCAATATAAGTTCTGTAAGATTCCCTTTTGGAACTCGAGTACCTGGAAAATTATAGGTATTACGGGAAAAGGCTTGAGAATAACTTTAAGATTTTTAGGAAATAATGTGGAGATTTTTGAAGTTTTTAGTAGAGACTTTTACATGTTTGAGAATATCTGAATATTTAGATATAAAAAAATTAATGTTATTTTGCCTCAGATTTATCAGAATTTCTCAAACCTTTTTATATTTAGATATAAGAAAAGTCTAAATTTTCAATCTGGGACCCCCTCCTTTTAAAATACTGGAAATGGACTTTGTTTAATTTGCACCCTAACTTTTATAAAGTAACAATTTAACCAACCAACCCCCCCACCCCAACCAACCAACCAAAACAAAAAAAAGAAGAAAAAGAAAAAGAAAAAGAAAAACTTCAACAGATAATGATTTTGTCCGGTTTTACAAACTTTTCTTCACAAAAATACCCCTCAGTGATTTCGGTGAAAAAAGTAGCTAAAAGGCAGTAGGAAAACAGGGTAAGTTGGGGAAGAAATTTTGTAATGTCTTTTAAAGATTGGGGATAAAGCGTGAGTTTTAGAAGTTAAGATAGTATTCAGTACCCTCCTGTACTGAAAAATTGAAGAAGATTTATTGCAATTTAGCTTTTAGATTTTCATAGAAAGAGTTTATGAAGCCATACCAGAGTAAAGCTGGTAACAGAGTAAGAACTGTTACCAACAAAGGCAGGGATGGACCTTGCTGCATATTTCCGGCCAGCAAATGCAACCATGAAACCGCTGCTAGTGACCTGCGGGAAAAAGCCATAATTTCTAAGTTTAAGGACTGTGGAAGCCAACTAAAAAAGGTTATTATGCCATAATTGTGTGCTTTCAGTGTACATTTATTTAACCCTGGTTCTAAAGAAAGAATGAGAGAGTTAAAAGAAATGTTAATTGTCAATTTAACTGGAGACGGCCCTAAACAAGCATGGAATGGAAGAAATGGATTTACATAGCCGACTACAAAATTTTGGGATATGTTGTCGTTGAGAGAAAGAATGACCTATTAAGAAGATTACAGAACTTTGGCATGAACACTTTCATCATCAAGTTGGATCTGTGACGGAACGATGACATACACGGTTACTTCCTGAAAACTCATACATGTGTCAGACACTTCTCAAACATCTCCATGATTTGATAATACAATTTGTAACTCGAATATTTCTTGGACACTACTCAATTCTCATACACCTTTTTGGACACATTTTTTAAATACAATTTTCACACTTTTTATGACTCTAGATATGTTACATATGTATTATTGTCATTTCTGTATTATAAGGCTACATATAGTGAAAAAGGACATCAAAGCTAGACTTGTATAGAAGTATTACAGTTTAATGTCCGCTTTTTAATATAAGTACTATATTAAGCTATTTTGCATATGTTTGAAGAGCCAGGAGGTATAGCTTTTCTTATCAATGAACAAATTACAAGTCATACATAATGTTTGTTGCATCAGATAGCATAAGCCCGAAAACATATTGAGGTGTGAAGAAAATAGCGGAAACCATAACAGATCGAGTACCTAATTTCATCTATTTAATAAAATGGTATAATCAAAAGTTATAAAGGCTAAAAAAGATATTCTTGTCAAGAAACAAAATGACTAATGCAAGAAAGATTCCATAAAATGTAACTTATAACCACTAAAACATGACAAACAAAACAAATGAACGAATGACAACTACCAGTTAAACAAATAAACGATAACCAACTGTTTAATTCATATGCAGAACAGCAAACCAGGAGACATGGAGGGTAATAAGATCTAACTTGACATGCTGCCAGTACTGGCCAAAAACGATGAGACCGTTTACCTAGATATATGGCATTGGTGCTAAAAATGACATTGCATCCGAAAATGTCGGGAACTCAAGGATGATAAAAACAATGTTTCCATATTGTCATGGTTATGTCAAAATAACAGAAACCAGGAACAATCAATATAAGTACAAAGAGTCGAATATACTGGCTCATATGGTGGTTGATGGATTAGGCAGCAGAGATATTTAACCAGCTATAAATAAGTCGATACGTCAAGGAAAATGAAAAGACAGCTTGTGGAACCAGGTATATGACAGCGTTATCTCCAAAATCACTATTAATAGGTAGAGAACAGTCTGTAGCATTCGCCAGTACAAACTGAGTTATTATCATGACAATAGACCATGACATGCCAGAAATATATTGAACTCCTGATACATGAGATACACCAAGTGCGCCATCAAATTATGTCAACAGAACGCATGACGGCCATAACTGCTAAACCGAATGAAACAAAAGTGTAAGATTCAAAGAAGTCCAAACCAAGATATATCATGAGAAGTGCTAACATCGAAGAACTTAATCTTCAGATCAATATCGAATGATATTCCAAATACCCAACCAACAGGCACAACATTACCTTCACTACCTCACTAATTCTGTTTTTTTTTTTAATTACCAACAGAATTTCATCGAATCAGGAAGTTTGATGGCTGTTACCGCTGTTCTGCTTTTGCTGCAGATCTGAACAGCCAATGACCGTTTTTTGTAACGCTAGAATATATACTTATCCTTGGTGTTTACAGTTGTTTTCTGGTGGCTACGAGCAGGCCCTGGTTAATATTATAATCTGCATTTAGGCTTGTTCACCAAATCTGAACTTAAAATAATTCAGTTTCAAATCTGGACTGAAACTACTTCAAGCAGTGTTGTAAAAAGTATTTTTAGTAGGTGCTAAAGTGGCCTCTTAAGTACATTGAGATCTTTGCCTCTTTGATTTCGATGAAAGCCGTCATTTTTTAAAACTGATCATTGTTATTGTCTCATTGTATTGTGTAAGTTTGTGGGATACCCATAGATGGTTCTTTCCCACTCCTCATCTGATATGGTATGGTAGGCACAGTCTTGGTAGGAATCTTGTTCAAAAGATATACAGCTGATTCTAGTGCATAGCCCCCAAAAGGATCGCGGCAACTCAGCGTTACTCATCATGAAACGTACCATATCCAATGGTGCATCGGAAAGGCGGAACAGAACACTATCAGATATGGTGCGTTCCGTGATGAGTAACACTGAATTGCCGCGATCCTTCTGGGGCTATGCACTAGAATCGGCTGCATATCTTTTGAACAAGGTTCCTACCAAGACTGTGCCTACCACACCATATCAGATGTGGAGTGGGAAAGAACCGCAAAAAATAATATTACATCACTTTTACAAATACAGAGATCGAAGCGAGTAAAGCGAGGCGGTTTGGGTATGAAGTGGATTGGGCAAAGCAGGCTTCAGATTTGTTTGGGAAACAATATTAAACCCATAGGTTTAAGTTTAAGTTAAAACCATTATCCCATATACCTGACTCAATAACTTCAAGTATATAAGAGGCTTTAACTGCCCTAACACTAATTTTTACCCCCAATCAATCATTTCTTTTCTGACATGGGGAGCCTTGAGCCTTCAACTTTTCCAACGAGGGGGCTTCAGTAGAGCTCCATTGAAGCGAAACATGATAAAGTAATTTGTACAGTTAATTTTTCAATTTTGGTTCCAGTTAACTTCTTTCTTTCGTCATTTTCCATCTTTTATTTTGTACACAAGGGTTGGTACCTCTCATTAGCTATTTCAAATGTTAAGATTTGAGGTGATTAATCAACCATTGCTTGGTTGGCTCATGTTAGTGAGTCACTAGTTACTGCCTAATTTGTTATATTTCTTAAGATCCACAAGTTCACTTTATTTGCAGAGACTCAACTACATCAAGATTGAATCACATTTGACCTGGTTTTGCTATGTGTTTGAGTTACAAAATATGTTATTTTGGTTTTATTTTACATTTTTTATTTTCAAAACATTCTCTGTGTTTTCTGTTTATTTATTGCTATATATATATATATATAATTTTTTATATTTAAATAATAGGTTGGCACTTTATGTAGCTAAAGCTAAAGCCCCACCGCACCACTTCCGATCCATGTTCCACAGCCTTGACCTCAAGTTTAGAATTTGTAATTTACTGGTGAAGATGGAAAAACTTATGAAACTTCTCGACACAGCCAATGACCTCTAACTCAACAAAGATTCAGAGTCAAGTAAACAAAGCTTTTACCATTCACATTCTCAGTCAACATGTTATTCTTTTGTTACAATCATCCTTGCTATTAGGCTTTGCGTTATTCCAACCAATGTAGTAAAAAAAACCATAAAGTACCGCGAAAGCCCGCTTTAACGGAAAGCAGCCATAATTCGCTTCGCTTTTGCACAAAACCGTAGTAAAAAGCCCTCGTGCTACTTTAAAGGCTTGAAGCCCTACTTTATATGCTTCACACCTTGCCTTAATCCCGCTTTTATAAAAATGCAAATGAGATAAAGCACATATTCTATAAAAAAATTATAAATTTTCATATTAAATGATAGAACAATTGAATCACATTATCGTCTCTAAGTTATTAAACTTATCTTTTTAGGGCCTTTTATCATGACACACGCATCAATGTATGTTTATTATTGCATATATACATTCTAGAAATCATTAAAAAATCTCTTTTTTTTATTCTAAATGTTTGTATTTGTCCAATGATTCCATCATTATATTTATTTATTATATAAAAGAGTCTTGGCGCTTTTTCGCTAAAGCGTAAACCCTATCCTTCCGCTTCGCTACGCTTTTGCTTCCTACAACATTGATTTCAATAACCACATTTTAACTCTAAACACTAACACAAAAACAAACAAAAAACAAAAGCATGAAACACACTCAATATATGTTTATTCTAGAAGGTTAGTGATATAGTACAAGAAAAAACGAAGATTTTAAAATCTATGTTTTAAGGACCCCCATTCGCAGCTCTTGACAATCAGATGACTATTTAACCTTAAATCCGCTAAATTTACCCCTCAAGTCTTCATTCTTTTCATCTAAGCATATCAACCCTTTCTAATTGGAGTTCATCCTTTTGAAAAGGCATAGTGAGGACCATAAAATTCGAATTATGAAAATCTTCACTATTCATTATTATGTCACATATCTTCTAGAATAAGCATACATTGAGTATGTTTCATAATTTTACCCTAGTGTTTATTTTGTGTTAAGTATTTAAAGTATAAAAGTGAGGTTATTAGAATAAGGTAAAGCTTCTATATAAAGGCAAGGATGTTGTAAAAGAAAATACAGTGAATGAATAAATGTAAGCTTATTTGGCTTTAAACCTCTATCGGGTGTTGTAGAGACCATCAATTGGGTCGAGAAGTTTAATCACTCATGTGATCGTCGATTACCCCCATTTTCCCTCATCATCTGCATCGCCACCACCATCATCATTACCTTCATTTGTCTGCATTCATTACCATCAACCCCAGTGTAACTTCATTTTCACCATCACAACATCCATACTAAAAACCATTCAGAAACAATCATCCACATTTTCTCGGATTCTCCAAAAGTTGTGTAGTGAACAGGTTTCAAAACAGTCCGATTTCAGTTCAAAACTGAACCAAGGGGTGTTTCAGTCCAGATTCAGCTGAACCTGGCAGAATCTGGGTCATTTTAAATGCATGATCATCGACGTCAACGCTCATTTTTTTCCTACGGCCTCCATCAAGCAGCAAACTTGGGTATTTACTACAAGCCAACACCTAATGTTTCCAGCAAAGACATGCAAAAACCTCCATTTCAGCTCTCAAATTTTGCTTTATAAACCACAGACAACTTCTGATCTGAGGCAAGTGACTAAACATCAAAAGTCAAATCTAGGTAGAAGAGGTTTAACTACTTCTCTGGTTCTAGTGTTTGGTGAATATTAATTTTCATTAATTGGCTAAGAAACTTTACATTGACACCTTCCTAAAAGCCTGAAACATTGTATTTGGAACTTGTACAAAGAAATTATAGGCTATACACTCTTTGGGTTATCAATTTCCAACATGAACCAAATGCTTTACAACTCTAATTTTCATAAACAATTAACAAGCCTAAAGTCTATATAGTTTATTTTCAAAATTCATCTAACATTGGTCTCTTCATGTGTGGTTTGCAAATAAATTAGAACTTGCATCTATAGTGTATATGTGTTGCGTTATCCCGCATCTTATAAATGGTTAGCCCTTTTGTTCCATCCTGTGTCACATAAGCTCAGAGTTAATTTGAACCTCTTCGAAGTCTCTACACATTACTAGTGCACATCTCCAACTATAGGTCATGCATGATAACTTACATGGAGCCCAAGTTATTGCATTGAAATTGAGTTTCCAAGGATATAGTTTTAAGGTGCTGATTTGGAAGCCTTACATCTAAATGTGTCCATGAAGGATACAGCCTTCATTCATTTAAGATTTACTTTAGAATTAAAGATAGAGATTAAGGAACAATTACTTGTTGATACTGCAACTTACGATGATCTCTCCTATAAGCAATGTTGTGGAAGCAAAAAGCATAGCGAAGAAGAAGGGTAAGGCTAATGCTTTAACAAGCTTTATCGAGGTTTTAGTGGCAAAAAGCGCCATGACTATTTTAAATCATAAATAAATGATGATATGAAAAAATAGATTAAAAAGGTAACATTTTAAAACAAAATTATATAAAAATGAATGAGATGTTATTCTTTAAAACATCTTCAGACAACTTTAATAACCGCGTCATAATATTTGTCATACATTAGAGACAACAATAAGAATCAATGTTTTATCCTTTGATATGAAAAGTTGCAATGTTTAATAGAATTAAGGCTTTATCCTAAAAAGGCGGGGTTAAGTGTGACTTCAAGCACATAAAGGGGCTCAAACAGGGCTTCAAGCCTCTAAAACAGCCCATAGAGTTTATACAACCGCTTTGTGCAAAAGCAAAGCGCTTCATGACCGCTTTCCACTAAAGCGGGGCTTTACCAGGGTTTTATGGGGCTTTTTACTACGGTGCCAATAGGATCCCTAAAATTCCCCTTCAGAACAAAGCCTTTCTTATTGCTAGTACGTCATAACTGCCTCGTCCAAGTACATGGCTCATTATTCATAACTATTCTATATTCTTCTTTTAAATAATATAAAATCATGTATTCCTACTCATTAGATAATCTCAATTAAAACAATCAAAACCCAGCATACCAAAGTAACCATCTAATGATCCACTACAACTATAAAGCTCCTTCTTTTTTGCATCACTAATTTTAAGATGAATATCTATCATGTTTCATACAATGAGACAGTCTAAAGAGCTGTCGGCATTCACAGAATTCCTTCTGCGTGAAACGAAACAGTATATGATCATGCATGATAGCACTAAGAAAACACAAAACAGATCTGTACCAATGATTCATAGTGTGATTTTGTCTTGAGGTTCTACACTATGGCTCTTCCTACTAAATTTACAGTGAATTAGTCTTCATCGATCAACAAAACCCTAGATCGATCAGAATCCAAATAACACATAGAGATCGAGAGGCAAAGAGAACTCACAAAAGTCGAAGTGGTCGTGTTGATAGTGAGGAGCGAGATCTCATCGACTTTAGGTCGAAACAACGAGAGCTGAGCGCCACCAGAAGACAGGGACAAGCGGCGATCGCAAGGAGACAGCTGAGTCTGGTTGAAGAAGAAGGAGTCCTTCGATGCGAAGGCGATGCCGAATGTGAACCCATCGAATCGCTGCACCTTCGTGTCCGCGCACGGCTGGAACACGTGGTTCCCGTCGCCGGCGTTCACCGCCACCATGGCCGCCGCAAACATCAGCGCAGCCACCGCTAGAGTCGCCGGCGTCGACATCGCTAGGGTTTGGTGCTGTTTACTGATCGGAGATTCGGAAAAGGAGACTCCTTTGGAGCAAATTAATTCTTTTGGGTAAAGTCCTGATTCGATTGTGGGCCCCATAACAGCAAGGTACAGGCTGGGTTAGGAGACAGCTGAGGTATTTGCATGAGCTATTTGGATTTGGATTTTGGAGCGCGCTGGGATTTCATAATTTTATGTTTGTTTGATGGATTTGGATTTCTAGAATTTCTTTGTTTTTTATGAGCGCCACCACAAAATAAGAATTCTTGAATCCTAAAAAATTTCAAGATCGGATTCTAAACTTTCAAAACCAACCAAAAAACAAATTACCAAATCCAGAAATTTCAACCGCACTATTTTGGAATCCAAATTCCATAATCCTGCAACCAAACAGGCCCTGAGAGCTCGATTCAATACTCTCAGTGTGGCCACATCTTGCCTTCCCCCAAGGTCGGATTCTAAACTTTCAAAGAATTTTTATTTATTTTTTTACATATAAAGGCCGTAATCCACCAAGTTTCATTTTTGCAATATTGCTATTTGTGCATTGCAGTTTTCCTATTTGTTTCGATTAAACTGAATATTTGTGTTGCTGAAAATTAACTAGCTATTGTGTTGCATATGATTGTTGCGGAATTATATTTCCTGACGCAGCAAAATTTTCCAAAATCTGTAGCAAAAGTTCTAAAAAATTATACTATGGTAATTGAAACTTTCCGGTGTCTCGATTCAGCTAGTTTCTTTGCGTGCTGGGCGTTGGATACTTTTGTTTCTCTTTTGGAACACTGTTATCGTCGCAAGCTATATCTTTGTGGTGCATGGGTGGCAAAACAGCTGCTGCATATGACTACATGCCTAAAATCATAAATCATGTTATTTCATTTCATTTTCTATTATTAGTTTTGCAGTCCTCATATTTTGTGGACACTTTTAACTTAGGCAGGCCCAATCAGCTCGAAGTGGATTCTGTTTCATACTTATATTTAGTGACTGTATAGGTTGGTGACAAGTATGGAAATGCAATGAAATCAAAGTCGAAAAGAAAGAAACATGAACATCTCTGATTTGGAAGAGACCTCGCTCCATTAAAGGAGCTGATTTAAACTGGTGCAGCTCTCTTAATGAACGCACCGCGTTAGAAAATGTGCACATTGCTCCGCGGACAAATCATAAACATTTAAGTCAAAATTGAAAGTAAATAGACTTAACCTGATCATATTGGTTGAAGAGAATCGGTTGATTAGTCTTTAGGGTTGTTAGGCATTATATTTTGTTGGGCTCCCTTTCGTACTCTTGATTATCCATCTAAGTTGACTACTAGTGTGGGTTGAATTCAGACTTATAGATTTACTATGTGTAATTGGCCGAGGAAAGTTTTTTAGGCAAAAAAAGGTGCGAAGTTTTAGTCATGTTACCTAGAATTGTATCTCAAATTTTCTTTGTTTTTTCGCATATCAACAACTAGAATTAAAAAAAAGAGGAGAATGACAAAGCATCTGGGAGTAAACGGTTAATTTTTATCAATAGACCTGCTAAAGACTCAAATCATAAAGCAGTTAACACAGGTGCAGGTGCTGTGGAGGGATATGTTTTTATATCTTGCATTGAAAATCCTCCTTATTTATTGTAATACACATATAGTGAGATGTTGTAGTTCAAGATCATTTGTATTTCTTTTATACGGAATTCCTAGCAAAAATGGATATGTACAATGAATTCCTAGCCCAAATTAATTTATCAAGAATTTTTTCCAACCTAATTGCTTATTCCCTACCGCGTCAAATCGATTATCTTTATATATATATATATATATATAGAGAGAGAGAGAGAATAATGGAGAAAAGATGCCATAGGAGGGAATTCCCTCCTATGGCGTCGAAAAAACACCCCCTCCCTAGTTTTTTTCGACGATCGGCACCCACCATCTTCATCGTCATCATCTAAGATGTGGATACACCAAATTTCATGTGATTCTACAACTTTTTCACCGTTGATTTAGCAATGTAAAAAGTTCTATTGTCGGTAAACCGTTAATTTTGAACCGACTAAATCAACGGTGAAAAAGTTGTAGAATCACATGAAATTTGGTATACCTACATCTTAGATGATGACGATGAAGATGGTAGGTGCCGATCGTCGGAAAAAACTAGGAAGAGGGTGTTTTTTCGACGCCATAGGAGGAAATCCCCTCCTATGGCCTCTTTCCTCCATTAATCTCATATATATATATATATATATATATATATATATAGGACTCCCCCTCTCACTACTAAAATAGGGGGTTGCCCCTACGGATAATGAAATCCGTAGGGGCAGATTTATTTTGGCTCTACGGATTAGTCCGTAGGGCCATACGGTTGCCCCTACGGTCCCGACGTATTAATTTAAAAATATTAAATCGTAAATTGTTATTTGCCCCTACGGAGCCGCAAACCAAAAACCTACGGACTAATCCGTAGGGGCATCTAAATAGGGATTTAATTAAAAAGGCACGCATCCCCTACGCTAATTATCTCTCTCGATAATCTCTCGCGCGCAAACCCAAAATCCCCAAATCTCTCGTTCCCGCCGATCGCCGTTCTCGTCGTCGCCACCGCCCTCCGTTTCGTCGTCGCCACCGCCCTCGTTCTTCCTCATCGTCGATTGCGCGTGTTGTCGACCACCGATCGATCGTCTCCTCCACCGCACAGATTAGTAAATCTTCAATTAAACAAATTTTTGATTATTTTAGGGTTAGGGTTCATGGTTTGGATACCGATGAGGGTTAGGGTTAGGCATCGGTTGGGGTTAGCATTAGGGTTAGGGTTGCGGTTGCGGTTGGGGCTGGGGCTGGGGTAGCGGTTGGGGTTGGGGTTCGGCAGGGGTTGCGGTTGGGGTTAGGGTTAGGGTCGGGGTTCGGCTGGGGCTGGGGCTGGGGCTGGGGTTAGGGTTAGGGTTGGGGTTGGGGTTTGGCTGGGGCTGGGGTTAGGGTTAGGGTTAGGGTTAGGTATTTGACAAGTTTTCCATAATTTTTTTCTTCCCTCGTTTTTGTTCTTCATGAAATGAGGATAAAATATCATGATACATGTATTTATAAACTGGGAAAAAATTATGAAGTATTTTTCATCCTACTGGAAAACATGTTCCACTTGCAATGTATATGCGATATCCTTAATGATCATGAAATCCTTGTAATTTCCTCCAAAGCTCACAACCAAGTTTTTCTTTCTGTATTCATGTCAAATCATTGAATGCAAATAACAAATTTGTTTTGAGTTATATTTGAAAGTGCCATTTTATTTCTCGGTCTTCTCACTTCACTGGGTAGTTTGAAGTCTGTATGGTGTAGCCTTAGGAATTCTGTATAGTTTATATTTTGTCACATCTATAGTTGTGTTTTTAACTGTAGAATTTTGTGTTAAACAGTAGAACTTTAAAACAATAATTGACAATTTCTGATTAATCTGTATTTCTCCATGTTTGAAACCGACATAATAACTTTAGGTTTCGACCTAAAGTTTCAGTTCCTCATTTTCAAAAGTTTCACTTTATTATAATGAAGAAATCAAAAAAAAGTTTCACTTTATTATAATGAAGAAAAAAAAGTATATCCAAACACTGCTTTAAATGATAGATTTTTAAATATGCATATTTAACTTTCGAAAAGTGCGAAGAGGATGGCTAGATTCTAGAAAAGCACACGAGTTGAAGGCAAAACTGCATGCGGGTTATATGGTTTTTTGAATATACCTTACCGTTTGTGACAGTTTATCCAAAGTATGATTAAAAAGGTCTTAATTCTCAAAAAATACTTAACTTAGGGGTTGCGGTAAGTAACTACCAAAATATGCATCTTAGTTCTTTAATGCTCAATTCTTCATATATCTTATTCTCAAGTTGCAACTTGCAAGTAACTAAGCAAGTATTATTTCATAAGTTTAAAATCATGTTATATCAGTTACTTTATATTTTATTTAAATACTTCGTATAGTCTATGTGACGAGAAGATTCAATCGTATGATAACCGATAGAAGCCTTACCCCCGACAGTCGAAACACACACATACAACAAGAATACACAACAAACGCATCATTAGAGAGTGATTCAAGATGTTCAAGTTAAACCCAATATATGATACTCGATGATAATATGAAACTTTCATATTCTCATCGATACTCATATATGAAACTAAAAGCGCCACTTAGTCCCCGTCTATCGGTTAACATACGTTCGATGTTCGTTGTGACATAGAACTATAATATCGGACGGTATAGCTCGATACTAACAACCGTCGTATAGTCTATGTGACGAGAAGATTCAATCGTATGATAACCGATAGATTTGTCACGTGTGGACAAGTCAGGAATGTATAAAGCAAACACCTTCATTCACTTGTGTTTTCATCCGTTTCGAGATATTTCGTCGGTACTTTTCCGCTGGTTCTCCGTGTATAAAGATAGATTAGATGTTCATTTCAATGTTGTTTCACAGCTTTGAAATGATTATCTATTCTATTACAGTGTACTCGGAGAACAGCGGGGAGGTGCTGCCGAAATTTACTCGAAACGGTTGAAAGCACAAGTGAATGGGTGTTCGCTCTATACATTCTTAATGGGATAGAAGCTTTACCCCCGACAGCCGAAACACACACATACAACAAGAATACACAACAAACGCATCATTAGAGAGTGATTCAAGATGTTCAAATTAAAACCAATATATGATACTCGATGATAATATGAAACTTTCATATTCTCATCGATACTCATATATGAAACTAAAAGCGCCACTTAGTCCCCGTCTATCGGTTAACATACGTTCGATGTTCATCGTGATATAGAACTATACGAAGGTTGTTAAATATCGGACGGTATAGCTCGATACTAACAACCGTCGTATAGTCTATATGACGAGAAGATTCAATCGTATGATAACCGATAGATTTGTCCCGTGTGGACAAGTTAGGAATGTATAAACCAAACACCTCTATTCACGTGTGTTTTCATCTGTTTTGAGATATTTCGTTGGTACCTTTACGCTGGTTCTCCGTGTACGAAGATAGATTAGATGTTCATTTCAACATTGTTTCACAGCTTTGAAATGATTATCAATTCTATTACAGTGTACTCGGGGAACAGCGGGGAGGTGCTGCCGAAATTTACTCGAAAAGGTTTAAAGCACAAGCGAATGGGTGTTCGCTCTATACATTCTTAATGGGATAGAAGCCTTACCCCCGACAGCCGAAACACACACATGCAACAAGAATACACAACAAACACATTATTAGAGAGTAATTCAAGATGTTCAAGTTAAAACCAATATATGATACTCGATGATAATATGAAACTTTCATATTCTCATCGATACTCATATATGAAACTAAAAGCGCTACTTAGTCTCCGTATATCGGTTAACATACGTTCGATATTCATCGTGACATAGAACTATACGAAGGTTGTTAAATATCGGACGGTATATCTCGATACTAACAACCGTCATATAGTTTATGTGACGAGAAGATTCAATCGTATGATAACTGATAGATTTGTCCCGTGTGGACAAGTTAGGAATGTATAAAGCAAACACCTTCATTCACTTGTGTTTTCATCCGTTTCGAGATATTTCGTCGGTACCTTTCCGCTGGTTCTCCGTGTACAAAGATAAATTAGATGTTCATTTCAACGTTATTTCACAGCTTTGAAATGATTATCTATTCTATTACAGTATACTCGGAGAACAGCGGGGAGGTGCTGCCGAAATTTACTCGAAACGGTTGAAAACACAAGCGAATGGGTGTTCGCTCTATACATTCTTAATGGGATAGAAGCCTTACCCCCGACAGCCGAAACACACACATACAACAAGAATACACAACAAACGCATCATTAGAGAGTGATTCAAGATGTTCAAGTTAAAACCAATATATGATACTCGATAATAATATGAAACTTTTATATTCTCATCGATACTCATATATGAAACTAAAAGCGCCACTTAGTCCCCATCTATCGGTTAACATATGTTCGATAATTTATTCTTTTCAACGACAAACGCACACACAAAGCATATACACGGATTTTCTCCTTTGTCAGTAACTATCCCGTTCTTAGATTTCTCAATATAGTCACCATAACCTACAATTTATATGTTATACAGTCTAACATGGCCCATGAGTACGTCAGAGTTAAGGACTGGATGTATGTGGATTGGCAACAACGTATGCAACCTAAGTTTGTCGCAGGAGTTGTTGCTTTTATTGAATTTACACGCGCACATAATAAGATCGTGATAGAGAAGATTCTCTGCACGTGCGATAGATGTGGGAATAAGTACCGGCAGAAGGTAGAATTGACAGAGCTTCATATCGTAAAATATGGTTTTACTAGACTTTATACAACTTGGAAATATCACGGGGAAGGAGAAGAACGCAGTAATGCGGCAGAAGAAGAAGGAGAATACGATAATGCGGCAGGAGAAGAAGGAGAAGACGGTAATGCGGCAGATGAAGAAGACGGTAATTTATTTCCATCAGAAGAAATGAAGGATATGGTAGAGGCTGCCCTAGGTGAATCTATTCGTACCGAAGATGACATTCCTTCCGGTCAAGGACCGCGTGCGAATAAATATGAAAATTTCATGAATGATGCTAGAAAACCAATTTATGAGAATGCAAAGTATTCCATCCTCTCATGGTTCGACCAACTTTTCCAGATTAAGTGCCTAAATAGATGTAGCAACAAGTCATTCACAATGCTTCTTTCATTCTTGAAAGATTCTATGCCCCCGGGAAATAACGTACCCGACAGCTGGTACGGAGCCCAGAAGATGATGTCTGATTTGGGTCTGAAGTGCGAGAAGATTCAAGCATGTCCTAAAAATTGCGTGTTGTACTGGAAAAAAAATTCAGATTTGAAAGAGTGTCCAACATGCGGAGAGGCCAGGTATAAGCCGAAAGATTCTGATAAGAAGCCTGATATACCTGTCAAGATAGCACGATATTTCCCATAACACAGAGGCTACAGAGGCTATTCAGGTGCAAAAAAAACAGCCGAGGTAATGATTTGGCATCACCGTGCTCCTCCAAGTAAAGATGGAAAAATGAGCCATCCAAGAGATTCACCGGTATGGAAGGATTTCGATAGGAGGCACGCAATATTCAGTAGCGATCCTCGCAATGTCCGGCTCGGACTGGCTAGTGATGGCTTCTGCCCATTCACTATATGGCTGGAAGTCACAGCACATGGCCCGTTGTAATGATAATTTATAATCTGTCGTCTTAGTTGGCTATGGACCAATCATACTTTATGATGCCTCTTCTTATCGACGGACCAAACTCACCGGGAAACAATATCGACGTCTATCTCCGACCTCTGATCGAGGAGTTAAAATCTTTGTTCATTGATGGTGTAGAGACTTACGATGCAAACACAAATACAACCTTCATACTGCGTGCGGCTTTAATGTGGACAATTAATGACTTTCCTGCGTATGGAATGCTATTAAGTTGGTCCGTACATGGTCACAAAGCATGTCTTCATTGCCATCAATACACAAACATCGAAATTCTTGAATTTTAGCAGGAAGGTTTGTTATTGC
Organism: Agapanthus africanus; assembly: GCA_030015575.1. Classification (NCBI taxonomy): domain Eukaryota; kingdom Viridiplantae; phylum Streptophyta; class Magnoliopsida; order Asparagales; family Amaryllidaceae; genus Agapanthus; species Agapanthus africanus. Next base: position 848,443,194 of record CM057338.1, on the reverse strand, counting down.
GGCCATCGACGTTTACTGCCTCTAGACTATCCCTACAGGTTAGACACTGTTCATTTTGATGGTCATCAGGAGTTTCTTGGACCTCCAGCCCCATTGTCCGGAGAGGACGTGACTGCTCAGTGGGATGGTTACAATAATGTGACCTTCGGGATGGATCCGACAAAACAGGTCAAACCGCCATTTTGGAACAAGTTAAGCATTTTTTTCGAGCTTCCGTACTGGTCAACAAATTTAGTGCGTCATTGTCTGGACGTCATGCTATAGAGAAGGGAGTATCAGAGCACATACTCAACTTGCTTCTTTGTAAAGACGGGAAATCGAAAGATAACCTGAATGCTCAGATGGATCTACAGGAGTGGGGAATAAGAAGTGAATTGCACCCTAGACCGGTAGCGGGTAAACCAGACAAGTTTATACTTCCCAATGCCGCTTATCATATGTCACAACCGGAAAAGAAAAGATTCCTGCAGGTGTTGCATGATTTGAAAGTTCCCACATGTTTCTCAGGATCATTCAGCAAGAAAATAAAAATTGTGAAAGGCAAGATCGATGGGCTGAAAAGTCACGATCACCATGTTATCGTGGAGCACCTTCTTCCATTAGCCCTCAGGACTTCTCTCCCCGAATCGGTTGGTCTAGTAATCAACGACCTATATTGTTTTTTCAGAGAGTTGTGTGCTAAAACACTGGAGGTTGTGACGCTGGATAAACTAGAAAATTCTATTGCGTTGATATTTTGCAAGTTTGAGCGTATTTTCCCACCGTCATTCTTCGATATCATAATACACTTGACGGTTCATCTTGCAACTGAGACTAAGTTAGCCGGACCGGTACAATATCGATGGATGTATCCCGTCGAGAGGTACGTGGAATTTTTCGTTTCGCGCAATTTTTAAAATTATTGTTGTCCTGTATGCCCGTATTTATTTATTCAACATATTTTCTTTAGGTACCTCTACACTCTTCAAAAGTATATACGCAATAGAAATCAACCAGAGGGTTCTATCATGCAAGGTTATCTTCTTGATGAAGCAACCACATTTTGTTCCCGCTATCTGGACGAGAACATTGAGACGAAACTTAACCGGCCTCGAAGAATTCAAGATGGGCCATATGGTAAAACCGATTATAAGAGGGTAGATACTATATTTATCAACAAGTTATACCGGTTTATCTTGCTTAATTGCGCATGTCTTGAACAAATTAGAGAGTAAGTTTTTTTGGATTAATTGTTATATTTGTATTTGTGTGTGTATGAAATGATATAATATTAATGTCACCCTTATTTGTCGAAAACAGAATTCATTTTAACGAGGTACGTGAGGGGCATCCTGATTGGAACGATGAACGATTGGAAAAATATCATCAGGATAATTTTTGCGATTGGGTCACAGATCATGTAAGTTATTCGAATAACATGTTATTGCTATCAGTTTTAATCTAAACTTATATCGTTATGTATTTGTCATAAAATTTGTTTTGTTAGATCCACGATCCGAACTTGTCTGTATCATTTGAGAGTGATTCAAGATGTTTAGCTCAATTTCCTAGTATGGAGATTGCATATTATAAAGAATTCAGTGTCCTTGGATACAAATTCGAAATTAAGGACATAGAAACATCTAGAACCACTCAGAATAGTGGGATTGCGACGGTAGAATCGGACGGTGTGATTTATTATGGGTACTCAAATTGTATACTCGGCATCCACTATTCCGGACGATCAGAACCCTTTTATATATTCCAGTGTATTTGGTACGATACGCGAACCGATACGGATAAGTGGAGAAGCAATCTTAGGACTTGGAAAGATGAATATGGATTGATCAGTGTGAACACACTTCGATTTTACGGTCAGAAAGATCCGTTTATCTTTCCGAACCAAGCGTTCCAAATATACTACTCACAGTGTTTGAAGCATCCGGGATGGAGTGTCGTATACCGTTGGAAACCCAGGGATGTCTACGTTGTCCCAGAATTCGAGAACAGCGATGAGGATGAAGAAGAGAGAAGGCTTAGAGTGCTCCGACCGTCTGTTTCGAAATACGGGTTGTCTTCGGCCGATCATGAAGTTACGTGGGTTAGAAATGATATCGATGATGAGATCCAAGTAGATATGTCTAATGCGCCCACGAAACGAAAAAGGTTATCAGTAATGTTATATTATTACTTCATATTTTACGATCTATACATATATAGTCAATACTTGTAATGATTGTCTAATGCGTCCACGAACTGTTTATTTAGATTTGATGACGATGACGGGAGCAGCGAGGGGCGGCAGGAGCTCCAGCCGCGGCACTGGTAGAGGCAGAGGCAGAGGCAGAGCGGTTCTGCCGCCCGGAGAGCTGCGTAGGGAGCTTCAGAGGGCCGGTCTTGCACCCAGATCGGAGACCCCTTCGGATGCCTCCTTCCGTGTGGACTTTGCCACACCTCCAGGTATATTGCACGCATATCCATTTTGAATGTAATATTATAAATATTCATGCCTGTTCATGTCAAAATTATTTATATTGTCCGCACCTCCAGGTATGTTTATATATCATATAGTGCATGTATATTTATTTAGAATGCTATATCATAAATATACACATATTCTTTTTGCTCTTACTTAGATAATCATTTTTTTATTGTCTAGCTGTAGGTGGTGCCACCACCGCACCTGTGGGTATGTTTATATATCCTATAGTGTATGCATATTGATTTAGAATGCTATATTATTGATCTACACATTCTTTTTGCAATTACTTATATAATCTATTTTTAATTGTCTAATTATAGGTGGTGCGTCCACATCTGACGCAGGGGCCACTCCTGCCACTTCCGTACCCTCCGCTCAGTCTGTAGGTTAGTATGAATAAATATAAAATATTTATTCATTTTACATATTCTCTAAAGAATAAATATGAACTTCATGGAAATTTAGCGTCAATGTTTATTTTCTAGTTAGAGCGGATGCGTCCGCATCCGGGACACCGGCTGTTCCTCACCGGAGGAACTATCGTCCCGCTCGTGCTGCTGTCCGGGCCCAGGCTCGTGCTTTAGTCACCGGAGGTATATATCACACTTCAATTTTCGGTAAAGTTTGATTTCTTAATACAATTTTGTCTTAATATTGATTGTCTTGATATTTCTTGCAGACGCAGGGCCTCGCCATCCCCACAGGGGGACTCAAGGCCCGAATCAGTCCCACAGGCTGAGGCCTGACAGAGCTAGGGAGAGGCAGCATTCCCTCTCTTTTTTACCCCTGATTATCGCTATACCGGCGATTATGCCGAGAGGTTCGGCCGGTATATGGGGGATGAGAGCCGGCTCATGAAGAACTATCCACTTCACGTTGAGTGGGGCGACCAGCACCGGCGCTGATTCGCCTTTTTCTGGGATTAGGCTCGGGTATTAATATATATTTTCATTTGATTTATCCAATATATTTATTATTAACACTTGTAATCTAATAACAATGTTTTTTTTGTATTTTCAGTTGGATTACGATTTCCAGTCTGTACCCGACCCTGATCACCCTGGGAGGATGCTCGATCTTCATGCTCTGTACAATGGCCTGATGAAGAACATGCAGACCAAGGTCCGATACAACAGGAATGAGCTGAAGACCGACTGCTACTCCCTGTGGATGGCGACTCCCGAGGCAGAGAGAGCGGCCCTCCTATCTACTCCGGCCTTTACGAGAGTCGACGTAGAGACATGGCCTCTATTGTGCGAATATTTAGACTCTCAACGCAAACATGTATGTATTTTAAATGTAATTCATTGTTTAGTATATAATTTATTTTTTTGTGTTCCTTAATTAGAAAACTAAATGTGAATGTGTTGTGCAGAAACAGGCCGCTTAAAATATAGTGAATAGGAAGTCGGCAAAAAGGGGTTGCCCCACTTATACAGGTGGCTCGAGGAATATTACTCGTACCATGGAGTTATCGGTAAATTACAATAGACCGGCCTTTGTAATATAATGCAATATTAAGAGTTATTTTCTAATATATCTAATATTAAGAGTTATTTTCTAATATTTCAGAGAGCTCAGACTCTGGCGCAAGGTGGTACACCGAGCGTGCTGTCCGCATATCTTGCCGTCCACGGCACCTCGACAGATCCCGCCACGGGCGAGCTTTGATACCCCGATGCCGCTACCCAGGAGTATTGCGTAAGTGTTAATATTTATTCAACCCCTATTTGAAATTTTAGTTTTGAAAGGTTCAAATTTAAATGATATACTTATATTTTACTGGTTAATGTGGGTGTAGGAGCGGGTGGTTGAGCATGCCGAGATATCGGGGATCGATTTTACTGGACAGAATGATCCGATACTGCTGACACCAGTCCTTGACGCCACATACGGAGGGCACCACGGAGGTTGGGAGAGAGGCCGGGGACTGGGCCCTAGCAGGGCCCATATGAGGTTGGACTCCACCCTGGCGGTTACTTCCTCCGTCTTCAGTGAGCGACGTTTCCAGTAAGAACTGGAGAGCTTGAATGCCACCATTCAGGAGTTGAAGGAGATGTTGGTATGTATACTACTTAATGGTAAAATATTATGTCATATTATAGATAGCAACATATCCAATATTAGTACGTAGCCTGAGCTTATTTGGTTGTAGACTTAGTTTTGATTAATCATACATACATATCTAATTAAAATAAACAACGGTTTTCCAAACTAGATATCCAAACGAGGCCTAAGTCCCTAAGTATACATAGATTGGGGTTTCGAAATAACTTGATAATGATACGAATTTGAATAATACACAGTTCTTACTCGCTTATTACACACGTAGGTCCAGACGCGACAGGGTACATCGGCCGAGCCTCCACATGCATCTCCTTCGGCTGCGGCTCCGCAAGCCACTACATCGGTTGCGGTTCCGCAAACAGTTCCTATAGCTCCACTGCCCGCTCAGACTCCCGCAGCCGCGGCTCCGTAAGTCACTACCTCGACGGCGGCTATGCAGACCACTCCTACAGCTCCACAGCCCGCTCAGACTCCCGCACGCTCCGCATTGCATGATTTATTGACTCAGGATATACCCGAGGAGCAGGCGCGCCAGATTATGGCGTTTATCAGAGGTGGAGCTGGACCAAGCTAGGGTAGCTTTTTGATTCTTATATTTTAAACATGTATTTATTTATATGGTACATATTGTACTACATTTTGGACGATATTGATATTGGTGGTGTTTGCGTGTTTATATTGATATCATATTCTGCTTGTTGATTTCTTTTGTATATTATGCGTGAAATTTGATTATGAATACTGCGATATATGTTCTGCGTGATGATTAATTTTATATACGATGTATATATTATTGTGCACAAGGCGAGAAAAAAATAGACAGCCTTTTTTTAAAAAAAAAACCCTGTAATATGTAACTACGGATTAATCCGTAAGGCCCAACATTGTCCTTACGGATACAATGTACCTACAGATTTATCCGTAGGGGCAAAATATCAGGATACTTGATATTTTGCCCCTATGATCTCAGTATTAGGTGTTACACTTGCCCCTACGGATATATCCGTAGGGGCAAACAAATGCCCCTATACAGGTATCCGTAGGGACAAAATATCAGGATACCTGATATTTTGTCCCTACAGATTTATACCTACGCACTTATCCGTTGGGGCAACTACTTGGCCCTACGGATAAATCCGTAGGGACACCTAATTTATTTTATAAAATCATAAATTAAATAATTTTTTTGTCCCTACAGCCTAATCCGGAGGGACAACTGGACCTACACATTATTCCGTAGGGACAAATTTTTAACCGTAGGGGCATGTTCAAGGCTGCGACTTGCACCTACGGCGTTTGCACCTACAGGGTATTTTCTTGCCCCTACGGATATATCCGTAGGGGTAACCCTTATTTGTAGTAGTGTCTTTCTTTTCCAACAATCTCTTCCTCTCAGTTTTCCTTCCATGTAGGGGCTGATAGGGTATTCCAAGCTGGCATAAGAATGAATATATGCTCTGACGTGAGCCGCGAAGTGTATTCCATGATGCCATTCCAAACAGTGGTGCCATGAATCAAATTTATGTTAATTCGCTTATTCTGTGTTTTGGAGTTGCAGGTGCCTGTTCTTTCAACTACTACAGTGGCTTATTAGTGATATAGCATAAATGAATTGGAGAAATAAGGGCCTGATGAGTTAATTTGAGAGCCTTTTCTGTCAGGTCCTTGGGTGTGAGAGAAAAGTGCTATTTCTCTTGCATTCTCCTTTTCATTAGTAGCGGAATCCTTTTTTAATGAATGTATGCTATTCTTGACCGAATCACTTACATTATGTATGCTTGCCCACTGGTTCATTAGTTATTAATTTTGCTATTGTTCTCTACTCTGTACGTAGTGTCACGCTTGTTTGCTGATGATTTATGGTGTTTGTTCACTCTTACATAGATCAAATGTTTTTATTAGGATAGGGGACGTGGTCGGATCTATGTACTTACATCTAAATCCTAGTGAACGTAACCGGTTCGGGGTTTTATGAAGTTATCTTTAGTTCAATCATGTTCAGGTTAATATCTACTCTTTGCTCTCTTTCTTTTGTTTATCTTACTGGGTTTAGACCGTATTTTGATATTAAATAAATTTGGCAAATACCAGATCTATTTTTTCCCTCCAAAGCAACAGTTCTTTGATTTTATTTTAGGCTTCTCGTGCCTTAAAGTATCTTATGGTGAAAAATAATATTTAACTGGGATTTTTTTGAACCATCCATAGTGATATTATTGATACAATTGCAATAGAGATTGCTTATTTTAGTGTCTAGGAGACTCCTACCTTTTTCGAAGATTCAAGCGAAAGGATCTCTTCATCCCTTTTCCATTTCTAGCACCAAGTTTCCAACTTTCTTATTTTGCCAAGTGATAGGAGTTGGGATGCTTTTTCATTCTCCTGTCTGAACAAGAGAATTCCTTGCTAGAGACGATATAAGTTTACCTTGTTAATGAAATGAAAAGCCCTCTAGGCAATCGAAAGATCAATGCATGTAGGAGATATTTCTCTTTTCTACAAGGAGGGCTATGGAACTATATATGATAATGATAGAGTTTTCATTTCTGTCCAAATACAGCCAGCTTGAGGCTCGTTTGGATGACCGGAAGTACCAGAACTATTCTTGAAGTAACTTCCAATAAAAAACCTATATAAGAAGTCCTAGAAGTTACTTCTAGTGTTTGCTTGCTTGCTTATTTTTGGAAGAAAGAGATAGTTATGAAGTAACTTATTGTACTTCTTGTATGAGCAAAACAAACTAAAAACTTAATTCATGTGAGTCATATGTTTCTTCTTTTGGAAAATAATAATGAAGTAGTATTAAAAAATTATTTCTTGTCTTGTTTCTTGTGCTCAATACTCACTTCTCATCCAAAAATGAGAGGAATAAATTTTTGGAAGTAGCCATGCCATGTAGATTCCATGCCATCACTTGGAAGTAACTTAGAAACACTTCCTTCATAAAAAAAAAACACTTGAAGTACCGGAAGTAACTTCCAAACTTCTTACTTCTGCTATTTTCATGTCAAACAAACATGCCCTTAATGTAAATGCAGCTCCGTCCCATTTCAGGGCATTAATGAACTTGCCGGGCGTAGGAAAATTACTCATGACGAATATCTGAATTCAAAGAGATTACTTTTATCATTCCAAATTTGAATATAGAAAGGCAAGACGAGAATATAAAGGAAAATGACTCATGACTGAAATCTAGCATTGAGTGGAATTTGGACTTTGGCAAGTCAGTATTCGACTCAACTAAGCTTAATGCAAATAAGTCAGCTGGATTCAGGGATTCAATTTTAATCAACTTGATTCTGCTGAAGTGATCTAGATTCACGTAGTATTTTACCTTTTTTCCTTTTAAATTCTGAAATGTATCTGAACAGACTGAACTTGCCTAGTCCTACGAACCTCATAGTTTTAAAATATGAATTTTACCGTACGATATATGGGAAGCAATTGGCCCTTCAATGGCGTTGGCGCTAGTGATCTTTCTTTCTTTCTTTTTTCTCTTCACACAACGAAGAGAACTCTCCTCAGAATTAAGATTACTATTGAATACAAACTTCTAAAATGATTGCATATATTAAATGGTTACCAAGATTCCCTTCATTCACTTCTCTGTTTGTTCTAGCTTTCAGAATTTAAACTAATAAGTAACAAGAAATTCCAAATAAAATATTTTTCTAGAAATATAGGTCAGAACGAAATTTATGAGCTGAAGGGTTTTCTGAAGGTCATCAAAGAAACATATTTTGATCCTGAAAGGAATATAAGCTCATTCTTAGATCTAATTTATACTGTTATGCAAACATGTTGAAATGTATATATATATATATATATATATATATATATATATATATAGAGAGAGAGAGAGAGAGAGAGAGAGAGAGAGACTACAAAGTTTCCTCTTCGGAGTGTTAAATAAATCTATTAGTTCTGAAGCATTTACGTGTCGTTATTCTTTCAGGTTCTTCTCCTCATACCACGTCGAAAATGGAAGCCTCAAGAGCTCATTCAAGGTAAAGTTTATATGACAGCCAATATCTTTTGAAATATATAGAATTCTGAATTGTTTACATTTCTCAGAAATTGTATTTTTCTCGCATTGTGTGACTTCAATCATAAAAGGCATGACTTTAAAATACCTTTTTAGCTCTGTCTTGATGTTCAACCATCTCATATATGTGGGCAGCGGGCTTTATATACAGGAACTTGACTAAAAGTAGAGAATCATATGAGACATCATCCCAAGTTTCATCTTTTGATGCAGCATCTCTGAATTTTACCTTTGTTTCTACCCCATACAATTTTAGATGATCATGGGAAATTTTTTCAAGTGTCAGGGCAAGATTTTTCTTAGTATAGATTTGATCAGTAGCGCTGATCTGCATTTATTTGTTACTAATTTGCCATGTACACAGCAACATTATTTTTAATATCTTTACTGTTACAATCCAAACTATGGGTGATGACATGGCATTTTACTATTTTGCAAGGAAAAATAAGAAGATATGATAAAAATCCGACAAACAAAGTGAGCAAAGTACAGTGTCCATCTCATCCTTAGAAAAAGACAAAAGTATTCCCACTTATATTCTTGCTTTCTTATTGTCCAAGCAAGGTTTACTTAGGGGCTGTTTGGTTGCAGGATTATGGAATTTGGATTCCAAAATAGTACGGTTGAAATTTCTGGATTTGGTAATTTGTTGTTTGGTTGGTTTTGGATTCCTAATATTGGATTTGTAGATCCTTGTAATCTTTGTTTGGTTGGTGAAAAAAAGGTGGGATTTGGATTTGAGGATTTTAGAGAGAGATAGAGAGAGAGAGGATTGTTAAATAAATAAAGTGCATGAGCCCCATCTAAAAGTACAATGAATAGTGCCAAATCCTTGAAAATTCTTGAAAATTTTTAGGATTCCATAATCCTTGTTTTGTGGTGGGCCCTCCATAAAAAACAAAGGAATCCTAGAAATCCTAATCTTGCAACCAAACACAAAATTATGGAATCCTAGGATTCCATAATCCAAAATCCAAATCCAAACTTATAATCCTGCAACCAAACAGCCCCTTAGGGAATCTAAAGGTCTCTTAAAATTTAAACAATATTGATGATGCTCGATATCGGTGATCTCCCAGATCATGACACGTGGCAGATGACGTGTCCCAGGGCTCACAAGAAAGGACCTACAGTGGCCGGCCGGACAACTCCTGTGTCCGTCCTACAAGCAAACGCCGGCTCACCTCCGAGCCCCCAGCACAATTGGCCTCCTCGGTCTCACAGCTCGTCTCCGAGCTATCACAGGCCTGAGCCTCCTCGGCTCTCTCAGCTCGCCTCCGGGCTCGAGCAGAACCAGGATACCTCGGCTCTCCCGTGAGCTCTCCCGCCAAGGTCATCTTCCTCGGTCTCATCGACCGACCAACGACACCGCTTGCAGGCGTAACCGCCATCGCGCGAATCTCGCCATGCGTGAGATCTCCGCCGGCCACATCCCACGTTCCATGCCGTCACGATCCCCCATTAACGAGCATGTCTCGCCATTAATGGGAGGTCTCGCTCATTACGCGGGCGTGACGTCGGGAGCGTAACGGCCGGCGTGATTCTCGCGCCTGCCCTGCTTGCTGCCACCGCTATATAAACCCCTTCTTCAGACGGTCCAAGTAAGCCATTTTGACTCCACTAAGCCGTTACTCTGCTCGGATCTCTAGTCTAACTTGACCGTCGGAGGGTCCTCGGTAGTACAACCACCCCGGGACTTCCTTGCAGGTAGCTCGGCAACCACAACCTTAAACCCATTGAAATCCACATGCTTCAGGAGCGACAACCTCCAGATCCAATCTCAGCCATCCATCGCAGCCATCAGCAGATCAACGGAGGGCAACATCTGAAGGAGGTCTACGACCCCCATCAGCTGGCGCCGTCTGTGGGAACACACTCTTGATTCCATAAAAACAAAAGTTCGCCTTCCGATCCTAACCTAATGGCGAGCGATCGCCATGACGATCCAAGCACCAGTCGCCGCCTTCCCCTCAAAGGAGGCGCAGACGAACCTCCTCCGCCGAATGCCATCAACGTCCTCGTCGGCCGCATAGACCGACTCACGTCTGTTGTGGAGGCGCTGATCCGTGTCCAAACGGCGGGGCAAGAACACCAAGTCGCCGCTCCCCCGCCTCGGGACCAGGACCCCTACAGGGGGAGAGAAGGCTCCGTCCGTGTCGGCACTGCCGACCACCGCCTCGCTACCTCCCACGGCCGCGAATCTCCCGGACCTATACGTTCTGAGACCCGCTGGGCACCCCACAGTTCGACACCGAGGTCCGTCGCCAGAGCACCTCGTCCCGAGGTCCTCCGCGCACCTGTCCTTCCCGAGAAGATGTCTGTCAGCTCGCCTGTTACCATGCATGACCGACACCCTCTCCCTCGACGGGGTAGCGCAGACGGGACTCGCCGCGGCGGCTCGGGGGCTACCTCGCCGGAGGATCTAAGGAACCTCATTGAGAGGAACCGGAGCCACGGTCAGACGCATGCCTCCAACAACAGAGGTCTAGGATCAGAATGCGCCGAGTCGTCGGGGTACCGCTGCCGACTCGACGCCCTCGAGAAGAAGATCGAGGGTATGCATCAGGAAGGTCACCGTTCGAGCGACGGGGCTAAGTATGCCGCTGACTCGCTCACCAAACCATTCACCGAGGAGCTGCTCGCCGTCCACATCTCCTCCCACAACAAGCCCCCAAAGGTCTCCCTCTTCGACGGCAAATCTGACCCGAAGGACCACTTGGATGTATTCACCGCGGGAATGAGCTTCCAAGACAACTCCGATGCCGCCCAGTGCCGAGCTTTCCCGACCACTCTCATCCGCTCTGGGCGAGACTGGTTCCGAGGACTCGAACCGCTCTCGATCTCAACCTTCGACGAGCTTGCCACACAATTCCTCGGTAACTTCGTCGGGAACAGGAGACAGAAATGCACAGTCGACCATCTCTTCACGATCAAGAGCGGGGACAAGGAGACGTTCAAAGCATACGTTACTCGCTTCTACAACGCCCTTCTCGAGGTCCCAGAACACCGGGACGAGACGCTCATCACAGCTCTGAGGTCTGGTCTTAGGCATAAGGAGTGGTTACGCTCCTTTCATTCGCGCAACCTAAGACCATGGCCGAGGTAAAGGCCTGGACCGAACGCGAGGTCCAGCTCGAATCCGAGGTGAACGCAAATCTCCCCCGGGCAGAGCAAACCGACCAAAAGAAGAGGGCAAGAGAAGAGAGAAGGGGACCTGAGCGGCAAAATCCCTATCTACCAAAATTCCAGGAGTACACCCCGCTCAACGTCTCCTAGGCGGTGCTACTAGAGGAGGCCAAGGGCGAGGGGTTCTTCAAGCTTCCCCCGGTCTCGCGAATGGCCTCAAAGCGAACCCGGGGCCCCTACTGCGGTTTTCACAGAACACTGGGCCACTCCACGGAGAGCTGCAAACAACTCCGGGACTATATTGGAGAGCTCATCCGTTCGGGGCACCTCGCAGTGTACCTAAGGGACAAGCGGCAAGCTGACCGCGAGCAGGAGCAGCATCCCCCTTGTAAGTCTACGGTAGCGCCCCGGCCGTCTGTCCGAGGCCAAAATGCGGAAACGATAACTTTTTCAAAACTTGAAACCGGCGCTATCGTATACTTTAAACCCGGATCGAACCATTAACCTACAACTAGCAACTAGAGAAAGGGTTGGAAAGCTATACCGATCGATCCGTGTCCTTCGGTCTTTGGCCACCATCCCAAGCTCCCCGCGGCATCTCCGATCTCCGGTCTCCTCGTCGGAAAGGGCACCACATCTTCGAGTCTTTTTACGGGCTCCCGCTTCGTCCGAAGCAACTCGGACACGAAGTTTGCTAGCCGACGTGTCCAAGGTGAAGTAGAGAATGTGTGTCATCACTTTTTCTCTTGCATCCATTGTATGGATGGAGGTTGAAGATGAAGCCATCAATGGAGGTTGTGAGCTAGAGGAAGAAAAGACGAAGAAGCTTTCTTTTTCTTTTGTTGTATGTGTGATAAAATGAGAGAGTGAGTATCAAAAACACAAGAGCTAGCTCTCATACATGGCTGCCCTTCTCTCTCCTCCTTTCATTTCAACCCACAAATCCATCACATAATGTGACACATACACAAAGAAAGAGACCATGAGTCACCACTTGCGCATGTGTCACAATTAATGCTCATAATCATGATTTCTAGCTCACAATTTCCATTTGTAAACATTAACCCAAATGTTTACAGCAATAAAAAGATACGGCAACATCTAAAGTAAACCCGTGACGGATCACAAGGATACCCCTCACCTGTATATACATACCTGCATCCGCATTCCGACGGAATGTGAATGCGATGAGACTAAAGTAATCCAACAAATCTAATACTAGGATCCGGCTTAAACCAAAGCCCACTAGTATGATTCGCCCGATCATGATCCGTGCACTACTGCACGTATATGATCGGACCCTTCCATATATCATACGGCCTCTACAACGTTTCGCCCGAAACTTGAGAAACTGTTTATGGGGGACTCTAAAGACTCGTCAATATTTTGGCTGTGGATTTAACCACTAGCTCGTCAGTGGCACTAGCTGTACGTAACGGGCTACCAGGTATTGACCAAAAGGGAGGTCGATGAGCGAACTCATCCTGACACCTTACTGAGCCTGTCAGTGATAATATCCGTACAGTCCGGTCCGTTCGTCTATGAGCATCTCATGTCGGGCCTAGGGGGTTGGTAAAAGTCAGACCCCCAAAAGCGGTACAAGTCGTGTCGGAGTGTAGCCCAGAACACCCTGAGATACTACTGGAATACCTACCAGTAAATCTCCTGCCTTGGCCAAGGACTTCATGTAATGGCTCTCCTAGACACAGCGCGATCTCACCCCCAATACCGGGAGAGACGAAACCCCTGCCGATCCGCTCACTGCCTCCATGTGGCTCGGGACTGTACCCAACTAAAACCTGTTTGCACGACTCCTTTGAGCCGTGGTAAGGTAGTAATCAAAGCACAGTGGGAACTCACACGAGACAAATGACGATCTCAGGTCGATGAACTAACCTGTACACATATCATCAGGGAACTGCTATCTGACGTCAGGTATAATACCAACTAGCATGTTCCCGGCGAGTCCTGTCCGGTGTACTCATAACCCAATGAGCACCTGTATACATCTTAGGTGAACCAACTGACACCAATGGCTTGTGAGACCGGCCACCGCCCCTCGTCGGGGTCTCGACTGTATACACTAGTCTACTAATGGAGTATCGATACCTAGTCTCGAAACTCCCACGACTAGGGACCTTTTAAGAATATGCTTATAGACCCCAGCTCCCACGTATATGATCGCCATCATACTGCTGGTAGTCAAGCAAGAATCCTAAGGGCTCTATCAATGTGTAATAGTGATTTGTAAGGTCACCTAAAGCATGTACACGATGATAAAGACAAACCATGGTAGCATACTATTCTCTATCAACGTGTAATAGTGAACAACAATGTCACCTAAAACATGTACACGATGATAAAGACAAACTAGATAGTATACAATCCTCTTGAGTAAGACTGTCCTACCGGTATAGGTCCTCCCTCAATCATTTCAATCACGTGCCTGTGATCCAATAATTGACTCTGAGGGCACTATATCCAACAATCTCCCACTTGCACTCAAGACTAATTATTGCGATGTCGCATACTCACAGCTCGTGTGATACCGAACACCCAACTCCTCTACTAATCAGTTTCACAAAGCCCGTTTGCGAAACTATTGCGTTCGAGGAATAGCCTCAGTGAGTGGATCCACCCTAATGTTTCTTTCTACGTCTCTCTTTATCTCAAGTTCGCGGAGACAGCCATCTCCCGAATTGAGCAATACCTGTCTTAGAATATGTCTGGATATCTTATGGGACCTAGTTCATAAATGAACTCCAAATCAAAACTTCTTAGACTGTATCGACAACTGAATTTAATCAGTATCCTGCACCATGCCTCCCTCAGTATCCGCTTGGACCACCTGTCCAAAATACTGCCCCTCGTCAGAGGGAAAACTATAACTCTGACAACCACTCTGTCATCCAGGTCACCTTGGAAGCCTGGAATGATAACCGTCTCCTGAAAAAGGTTGTCGTTATCATATCCCTAGAACATCTACTTATGTTCTAAAACTGCTTCCGAATGTTTCTCCAGGATTGGATTAAAATCTGAACTTATAGCAGCTAGTGCAAAAACGACATCTGGTATGGTACTTGACATCTCATGATTGACTCAATTGCCTAAGCAAGTGATCTGCCAATCATGCACTTCCCTCTCCCCTTTAGTCTGTAGGACACCTTTAGAGAGGGTGACTCCATCACCTGCAGGTATACTACCGTGCCAGGAGTCGTCCATTCTAAAGCACCTTTAGAATGCTGTCTAAGTACCCAGATTGGGAAACTACCCAAATCTAGATCTAAAACCATAGATCTAGTAACCAGAATGTCTGATATAAAATCCATGTCCTTTGTGGAGAAACCACTGTGTGACAACCAAAGTATAACCGATCGTAGTATAGGATTTTCACTTCCTACTATGTGTATGTCATCCATGTACCAGGACATCACACCTTACTACCTTCTTAACAGATCCATCCCCTATTCTGATGAAGTCAAACCTATGACTGTCACATCAGAAATAGATGATCTATTTCCGCTATATCTGCCTTAGTCTATAAATAGACATAAGATACTTGTCCACTATGCTTCCGTTGCTCCCACTGACTATGACAACCCTCTGGCAGAGTCATATACACGTACACTTCTAAATCTAGTTTAGAACGACGCTATACTCATCCTCTTGCCGGGTCTCACAGTCTGGAACAACAGCAATGACAAGTCTGGGTAAACAAGAACCTCCCTGTCACCGTCCTTGAGGCTACCGGAGTACCTCTCGGGTGCCTGAGGTCACCCACCATATCTGCGGAGTGGCTAATGGAGTGTCAAACCAGATTGAATCTTTAGGTTCTTATCAAATTTTCAGTAATCGTTTGCGGTTATGGAATCACTTCCAGTTCTACTATACTCCCACTACTGTTTTCTGAAAAAAATCCATTTTACTAAAACTGTGGCGAGTCAAGAACAATATCACTATTGATCTTCCAGATGGTAGAAAGTCAACCCTCGTCATAGCCCGGGTCAACCCACAAACAGCCATTACAGAAACGTGCCTTGAGTTATCCAGAGTCTGGTTTTAAGCATAAGCCGGGCAACTCCCCGTACCTTAACATTGTTAAGATATGAACTATTCTATATCCAATATAGAAACAGAGGCACTGATTTAATTGGGACCAGATTCAAATCATGCAGCTGTCTCCAGTGCATGTCAACTAAATGGAGAGAAGCCTATCAGCATTACTCAACTTAGGAATACATCCGGATGTGAATAACCTGAAAGAGAAGCAAGTTCTCATAATCATTACTATCAACTGAATACCATACACAAGTATCTACATTTTCGATTACCTTGAAGAATCCTGATACTTGCAATACCTGGTTCTCTACTTTACTCATATACCTATAACTTCTCAAAAAATTAGACCCTGCATTTCTACGAAACACATGTCTAAGAACTAGAGAAGTCACAAGTAAACAGAATATAGTACGAGTACCAACCCCTCTGTCCTTATGGACACTGGACAATATACAATACTCTGTATAAGTCCCCTGAGTCTAATAACTCAAACCCTGTGTGTCGTAGGTTGAAAACTGTACTTATGGTTAAGAAGAATTACACCGCTGTTTAATACTCCTTACCTAACCATCCACTGATATAGGTAAATGTCATGGACATAATTTCAAAAAAGTTATATCTCACTTTATAAAAATAAACGTACAGATATATCAATTTGAAATTGGTGCATAACAACGGATATTCAAAACCAAATATCTGCCGTCCGGCAAACAACCGAGGCGATTTCCTCAAATATCACCAATTACAACGAATCCCGATATAATGGGGATGATCACCCAATTCCCAATAACTTACTCCCACTCATCATCTGTAAAACCATACAGATGTGAGAATCAAACCTGGTAAATACATACCCTAGAGCAAGGGCTAATTGGGAAATCGGTTTTCTTTTAACAATACACAGTGAAACTGAAATATGTAAATGTTTCGAAGGGGTATCCGGGTATTCCTAGTAATGCCTCTTCCATTATCAGATTCACAACTGTAACCGTATATTTCTTTGCCATCTCTCCAAATCCCTTTATATGTCTTTAGTCATTATCTTCTGTACACCCCTTTAGGCTAAATGGTTTTCTTCCTTCCCTACCGTTTGGCACCAGCCTATGGTTTGGAAGAAGACTATCCAATAAGCATAATGAGTGTACTCTCCTAATCCTAGGAGTACTCGTAATCTGAGAGAAGGTGAAGATAAAAGACAACTGAATAAAACCTTATTCCTATTTCTCCTGAACCAGAATCCATCCCCGAACTGGAACAAGTCCCTTCGAGTTCGTATATAACCATACGATGGAGTATCCAATAAACTGTGGATCTTCGTAGTGATACGGAGTGTTCTGGAATAATACAAAGGTGATGTAGGATTGGCGAAGAAATACTTGGTTTGGTCATGAATATCAGTCACAATTTACTTTGCCTTCTTACTAATCCCTTTATTTGTCTTTACTTAATACCTTCTGTACACCATCGTTAGGCTAATTGGTTTTCCTCCTGCCTTACCTTTCGGCACCTACCTATGGTTTGGATGAAGACTATCTAATAAGCGTAATAGGTGTACTGTCCTAATCTAAGGAGCACTCGCAACCTGAGAGAAGCTAAAAGGAAAAGACAACTGAATAGTCCTATTCATTTTCTCCAGAACCGGAAACCATTCTCGAATCTGGAACAAGTTCCTTCGAGTTCGTATATAACCATACGATGGTTTTATCGAATGGAAGTGGATGTTCGTAGTAATACGGAGTGTTCTGGAGAAAAGGGTAAAAGTAGGAGTGGCAATGAGGTATGCAACTCTGACAATCCAAAAGCCAGTGTTTTAAGAAAATTCGGTTAACTTGGTCACTGAGTCATAGTCAAGGGTCGGGTCATGGTCGCTTCCAAAGAGAGAGAGAAAAGAAACACTCTGCGTGCACTCTAACCTAGATCAGAATGGTTATCAATTTATCCAATCAGGAAACCTCCCACTGTAACCTCAAATTCTCCTCCAAACCTGAAAGAAGAATTAATCGGGATCACCCGAGGAGTAAACCAACTCATCAGTGGGAATCGGAATCTAACTATCATCGCATGATAACGTGATGGAATCCACTCACATTATCACACTCCAGAAGGTATGCGCATATCTGGCAAGTTTCAGTTTCTTTAGAAACTCCCGATGTGATTTTTACCCCATGCTCTTATGACCTTGACGAAGGCCAACATATCATAAGTCACACGTCAAGTTCTATCCGTCATTATCCAGGTTAATTTGAACCCACCCATACATACCCTTGACGAAGGCCAAAATAGTAGTACGACTGTCCCAAATCAACGCATCTATCTATGCAGCAGAAAAGTAACAAATAGCTACCATACACTATGCCTTGACGAAAGCCAACATACATAGCATGAATACTAAGTGCTACCTTTCTGAAATGACGGAGGGCTACAAATGGTTTTTGGCGAAAAACCTTTAACGTAATGAACTTGATATCGTTGAAGGAACAGATAGCTTTTTATAAAATATAGTGGCGAAAACCTTTTGCTAAAGAGGTCACTCCCGGTGAAGGGATCTCGGCTCTTTCCCCGTAGAATGAGGTGCATGATATTCCAACTGAATACCACGATGCAAAGCAAAAAATAATCGGCTATAGTGAAGTTATTACCCTGACGCAAACTTCTGTCCAAGGGGTCACTCCCAGTGAAGGGATCTCCTCCCTTGCCTCGTCGACCGAGATGCTGGATATTCATAACCGAATACCACTGTGCAAAACAAAAGAGAACGTCTTTGCAATAACAACTTTTTGAAAAATGTTCCAACAACATTAAACAGGTTTGTTTAGCTTGCATTGATCCGAATCAATGCAGTCCCATCAATTGATCACACCAATAAAGAACGAAAATACGATGTACGTATATGCCATCCGCATTCGCCACTGGGTCACGTCATCACCCGTAAGGTTACTTAACTAACGACAGAGCGGGGACTGGACTAGCGCGGGTGTAAAACATATACAACATCTACTAGTATATATATCAATATATAATAATCGCTCATGGCGTGATAAAATGCAACATCACAGAAATGTAATAAGCATCACAGAACAATACAGATAATCTGGGATCCCCGGGTTTCATAGAGCCGCTACTGAAACCCGACGTTCCCCTGGTCGTGTGGATAGCCTGTGCAATGAAATCCTAGACCCCTACGGGCGCGGCAAGTTACCCGCCAAAACCTGAAGCGAGGCAGCCCCCTACAGCAAAGTGAATGGACCACCCAGCACTTCACGGAATCCGGTAACTTGAGCACCCCTCCTTGGGTCAACCTGTACCCCCTACAAGTGCGGCGAATAGCCCGCCAATTCTAGAGTGAAGCTCCCTCCATCTTAAAGCCATGAGACGCGGGCCCGTTGCCCTCTAGAACCCGGCTATCCGTGCACCCCACCGCGGGGTAATCCTAGTACAGAAAGTAAAATATATACAACGGGTACATCGACCTCAGCCCGGTCGTGCCCCAAAAGAATAATATACAAACAGGCAGTGACGGCAGTCCACATGTCAGACGCTCGCCCCGCAATATCAAATGTACATATAATACCAAACTGTACTAACATTGCATCCAGGCTATCCACCACGAAAAATCCGCAACAATACAGCACAACACAGAACATCAACGTGAATGTCACGTTCGCAAATCCGTCTAAAAGAGCTATAGCGATTAGACAAGATTTACCGATCAAATGACATTCACGGTCACAGATATAATGTAAGTACTGTAAACTAATATATTTAAATTTTCGATCGACAAAAATTTCCCGAAGTGGGCCCCAAGCACAATTCCCGGTACTCAAAATAATCTGGGCCAAAACTAAAAATACCAGAAACCCCAATTTCAAGTCAGAGACCACTGCAGAAAATTTGGTGCACTGATGCTACAGTTGTGCGGCGGAACCGCGGCCAAAACAAGGGTAATGCCGCGGTTTCGCGGCGCTACAGTGTGATCACTTCACAAAATTTCAGCGGTGGTCTTAAAAAAGCATGCCTGATTTTCTGCAATACTCAAAATAATTTTTTGACGATAAAAAAAATTCGACAGAAACTTCACAAATTGGAATCGCGGTTTTGGAAATTTCGTTCGATCGAAGTTCTAAACACGTTACAGAAAGCTAGTAAAGGTTAATGGCGTGGCTCTGATACCATGTAAGTCTACGGTAGCGCCCCGGCCGTCTGTCCGAGGCCAAAATGCGGAAACGATAACTTTTTCAAAACTTGAAACCGGTGCTATCGTATACTTTAAACCCGGATCGAACCATTAACCTACAACTAGCAACTAGAGAAAGGGTTGGAAAGCTATACCGATCGATCCGTGTCCTTCGGTCTTTGGCCACTATCCTAAGCTCCTCGCGGCATCTCCGATCTCCGGTCTCCTCGTCGGAAAGGGCACCACATCTTCGAATCTTTTTACGGGCTCCCGCTTCGTCCGAAGCAACTCGGACACGGAGTTTGCTAGCCGACATGTCCAAGGTGAAGTAGAGAATGTGTGTCATCACTTTGTCTCTTGCATCCATTGTATGGATGGAGGTTGAAGATGAAGCCATCAATGGAGGTTGTGAGCTAGAGGAAGAAGAAGAAGAAGAAGCTTTCTTTTTCTTTTGTTGTATGTGTGATAAAATGAGAGAGTGAATACCAAAAACACAAGAGCTAGCTCTCATACATGGCTGCCCTTCTCTCTCCTCCTCTCATTTCAACCCACAAATCCATCACATAATGTGACACATGCACAAAGAAAGAGACCATGAGTCACCACTTGTGCATGTGTCACAATTAATGCTCATAATCATGATTTCTAGCTCACAATTTCCATTTGGAAACATTAACCCTAATGTTTACAACAATAAAAAGATACGGCAACATCTAAAGTAAACTCGTAACGGATCACAAGGATACCCCTCACCTGTATATACATACCTGCATCCGCATTCCGACGGAATGCGAATGCGATGAGACTAAAGTAATCCAACAAATCTAATACTAGGATCCGGCTTAAACCAAAGCCCACTAGTATGATCCGCCCGATCATGATCCGTGCACTACTGCACGTATATGATCGGACCCTGCCATATATCATACAACCTCTACAACGTTTCGCCCGAAACTTGAGAAACTGTCTGTGGGGGACTCTAAAGACTCGTCAATACTTTGGCTGTGGATTTAACCACTAGCTCGTCAGTGGTACTAGCTGTACGTAACGGGCTACCAGGTATTGACCAAAAGGGAGGTCGATGAGCGAACTCATCCTGACACCTTACTGAGCCTGTCAGTGACAATATCCGTATAGTCCGATCCGTTCGTCTATGAGCATCACATGTCGGGCCTAGGGGGTTGGTAAAAGTCAGACCCCCAAAAGCGGTACAAGTCGTGTCGGAGTGTAGCCCAGAACACCCTGAGATACTACTGGAATACCTACCAGTAAATCTCCTGCCTTGGCCAAGGACTTCGTGTAATGGCTCTCCTAGACACAGCGCGATCTCACCTCCAATACCGGGAGAGACGAAACCCCTGCCGATTCACTCACTGCCTCCATGTGGCTCGGGACTGTACCCAACTAAAACCTGTTTGCACGACTCCTTTGAGCCGTGGTAGGGTAGTAATCAAAGCACAGTGGGAACTCACACGAGAAAAATGACGATCTCAGGTCGATGAACTAACCTATACACATGTCACCAGGGAACTGCTATCCGACGTCAGGTATAATACCAACTAGCATGTTCCCGGCGAGTCCTTTCCGGTGTACTCATAACCCAATGAGCACCTGTATACATCTTAGGTGAACCAACTGACACCAATGGCTTGTGAGACCGGCCACTGCCCCTCGTCGGGGTCTCGACTGTATACACTAGTCTACTAATGGAGTATCGAAGCCTAGTCTCGAAACTCCCACGACTAGGGACTTTTTAAGGATGTGCTTATAGACCCCAGCTCCCACGTATATGATCGCCATCATACTGCTGGTAGTCAAGCAAGAATACTGAGGGCTCTATCATTGTGTAATAGTGATTTGTAAGGTCACCTAAAGCATGTACACGATGATAAAGACAAACCATGGTAGCATACTATTCTCTATCAACGTGTAATAGTGAACAATAATGTCACCTAAAGCATGTACACGATGATAAAGACAAACCAGATAGTATACAATCCTCTTGAGTAAGACTGTCCTACCGGTATAGGTCCTCCCTCAATCATTGCAATCACGTGCCTGTGATCCAATAATTGACTCTGAGGGCACTATATCCCACACCCCTCCCGCCGAGCTGACCATCGGCTAGATCATGGTAGTGTCAGCGGGGGATATGCCTGGTACCCACGAAGCTCGGTACCCTGTGCTGGGCATAGATGCCAACAGACATCCGGGGGGCTCAAGCTGCACGAATAAGAACATCTACTAGCATGTATTTTCTTTTCAGAGCAATGTACATCTTTCTTGAGATATTTTGTTTATATAATAAAGGGATCAATAAAGCATTGCAGAAAAGAAAAAGAATCTTATTCATTCAAGAGGTACTATAGGCTCCTCAGCTATACATAAAAAATAATATATATTACAACAGCGGGGGAATGGGGTATAGATAGCACTGTTCGTGGTACTCTGAGAATATTTCCTCCAGCTGAGCCCTCACGGCGTCTAACCTCCCCCTTCGACGACCCCCGATGGCGTCGGCATTGAGCCTCAAGTGGTAGCACTCAAGGACGAGTGCCTCCGAGCGATTTAGCCGTCTCGCAGAGATCAAGCCGAAGCGCCTCAAAGACCTCAGCTTGCCAATGGCCTCGTCTTTCAGCTGCTCGGATAGGGGGTTGAAGAGCCCCGGCGACGTCCTCCAGATGGAGTACATCAACACCTGAAGTAGGGAGGAGCGCTCGGGAAGCAATCGACCAAAATGATCCTCGATCCGGCCTATCACCAACTGCACCGTGTCATCAGTGCAGTACTGATCGTAGAGATACACGTCCTCGAAGCTTATGATATCAGAGATGGTGAATGAGAAGTCCTCCATTCTTGCGTTTTGGGTGTGAGGAAAAGAGTCATCAACAATCTTTCCATTTTATAGCCCACAATGCCCCCCGCAGTTCAACGGTCGCCCGCAACCGTGCCGCTACGCGGAAGACATCGTGCCGCTCGATACGAAATCAAAATGACGCGGTCAAAAAGCTATTATTGGAATCTTACCCCGAATCTGGTGCTTCGCCTCCTCCACGCGTTCATGGCACGTGTCACTCGCAACTGTCCATTTTCCCAAAGCCCTCACCAAGAGGCAGCCCTGCAGCTACCCTGCTTGGCTATCCCTGGCTGGTAGCTTCCCTACCCCACAGCGCCAGGGATCCAAGCCCTCACCAAGAGGCAGCCCTGTAGCTACCCTGCTAGGCTATCCTTGGCCGGTAGCTTCTCTACCCCACAGCGCCAGGGATCCAAGCCCTCACTAAGAGGCAGCCCTGCAGCTACCCTGCTCGGCTATCCCTGGCTGGTAGCTTCCCTACCCCACAACGCCAGGGATCAAAGCTCTTGCCAAGAGGCACCGGGCAGCAACCCTGCTCGGCCATCCTTAAGGACAAAAAGCCCTCGCCAAGAAGCACCGGGCAGCAACCCTGCTCGGCCATCCTTAGTAGGCCACTTACGGCCCCTCCCGCGCTAAGGATGAAAAGTCCTCGAAAGAGCCAACTGGGCCCGCCCTTGCTCGGTTATCCCTGGCTGGTAGATCCCTACCCCAACAAACTAGGGATCAAAGCCCTCGCCAAGTGGTAACCGGGCCCGCCCTTGCTCGGTTATCCCTGACTGGTAGCTCCCTACCAAACCAGGGATCAAAGCCCTCGCCAAGAGGCACCGGGCAGTAACCCTGCTCGGCCCGTCCTTAAGGATCAAAGCCCTCGCTAAGAGGCACCGAGCAGCTACCTTGCTCGACCCCATCCTTAGTAGGCCACTCACGGCCCCTCCCGCGCTAAGGATCAAAGCCCTCGTCAAGAGGCATCGAGCAGCTACCCTGCTCGGCCCCGTCCTTAGTAGGCCACTCACGGCCCCTCCCGCGCTAAGGATCAAAGCCTTCGCCAAGAGGCACCGAGCAGCTACCCTGCTCGGCCCCGTCCTTATTAGGCCACTCATGGCCCCTCCCGTGCTAAGGATCAAAGCCCTCGCCAAGAGGCACCGAGCAGCTACCCTGCTCGGTCCCATCCTTATTAGGCCACTCACGGCCCCTCCCGTGCTAAGGATCAAAGCCCTCGCCAAGAAGCACCGAGCAGCTACCCTGCTCGGCCCCATCCTTAGTAGGCCACTCACGGCTCCTCCCACGCTAAGGATCAAATCCCTCGCTAAGAGGCACCTTAGTAGGCCACTCACAGCACCTCCGCGCTAAGGATCAAAAGCCCTCGAAAGATGCAACCGGGCCCATCCTTGCTCGGTTATTCCTGGCTGGTGGCTCCTACCACAACACACCAGGGATCAAAGCCCTCACCAAGAGGCACCGAGCAGCTACCCTGCTCGGTCGATCACCATCATGCCTCTCCAAGCTTCCCATGCTAAGGAACATGACCTCACCAAGAGGCATCCGGTTCTACGTCTAAGCAATCCCCACCTCGACTTCGGGGCCATGGAGATACCGTCTTCGCACTGATCTTTGCACATTTGGCTAGCGAACAGATTCAACTCGATGTGTGATCACTAGACAGAGAACCGACATAAAACGAAGGCAGTACTGCGCAAATACGAGTGTTTACCGACAAAGGAAAATACAAGCACAAACACTACCGCAAAAACAAATTCTTTATTCACAAAGTCAAAGCTTTTATAAGGGTACTGTGTGCTCCCCAGCCTTACAAAAATGTCCGAAGGCCTACAAAATACCCGAGGCAACAAAAAGAAGAAAAACGCATGAAGACAAGAGGCTTCAGGCCTCGGGGCCGGGCGCAACCTCGGGAAACCCAGCGCCCACCATAGGAGCCTCGGCGTCGCCCTCGTCGGGTATCTCCCCGGGGTCATCCTCCTGCTCGTCATCCCCTCGGGGATATTCGCCTCGGATCTCTTCGTTAGCAAACTCCGGCATCCGAGCCTTGACGGCGTCGAGGGCCTCGTGCCAGATGGCGGTGGTAGCCGAGGCTAGGACGGTGTAGAACTATTCCGATTTCTGGAAGTTCTCCACCGCATTCGCCGCTTTGAGGTCGACTCGCTTCGCTGCCTCTCCCGCAGCCTCCAGCTCCTCCTTCATGGTGCCGACGACCACCCTTGAGTCCTGAAGCCCGGCCTCGGCAGCCTGGGCGGCCTCACGGAACCTGGCAACCTCCTGCTTCGATGCCGCCATCTCCTGCCTCGCGGCCGCCGCCTCCTGCCTCGCGGCCGCCGCCTCCTGCCTCTCGGCCGCCGCCTTGCCCTCAAGGGCAGTGACCCTCGCCATTGCCGCCTCCAGCTCCCGTTTCGAGCTCTCCCCCAGTGAGGAGAGCTCGCCCGCGGCTCTCATCGCCGGGGCTATCTCCTCCTCCTCCATACGGGCGACGATAGCGACGTGCTAGAGGACCTGAGGAAATCGGAGGGGGGTCAGGAAGAAAAAGGGGCACCAAATCTCGCAAGCGATGAGACGATGTACGAGCACTAACCTGCACGACCTCTTGGGCGATGGACGCCATTTGTGCCTTCAGCGTCCCCCCATGGACCCAGCCTCCGGCCGACCTCTCCATGTCATGCAGCAAGCTGTCAGCAACGGAAAGCCCCGAGGGCACCTCAAAGCGGAGCTCCCCCTCGTCCACCAAGATCGGAGAGGCCGGGGTCCGCGGAACTGTTCGGGGGAACCTCTTGAGAGACGATGGCGGGAAGCTCGTCTCCACCTCCGAAGCCTGGGCATCCTTTCCCCGAGCCCTTTTTCTGCTCGGTGCCTGGACGGGCTCCGGGGCGCGGCCTGCACTCGAGCGCTGGGGCGGGACGGCTGCAGGGGGAGCCGGGACCGGCGTCTGACGAGAAGAGCTGGCCCCTCCAGCCTTCGACCCTTTCTTTGGCTTACGCATGGCTGCTCGGAGGAGGTCCACGTCCATGGTTTCTGCACAAGACAAGATATAATGGAATCGACGACACAAACAGAAACAAACACAAGCCTAACTTACCGACGAACTGGGCGGAGCTGAGCCCGGCCCAACTAAGGGCCCGCTTAGAAAGTGTAGGGTTTCCTTAGTACCTTAGCAAGGTTTTGGCAAGCATCAATCATGAGACTTTAAAATTTTGGGGTGCTAAACAAACCCTAACCAAGATCTTAATTAGAGAATTAGGGTTAAACATTGAATGTAAACTCTTTACATCTAAGTGAACAAGAAATACAACCTTTGTAGACCGGTCCTTCACTTCAATAGCTCCGTGTAGTAGTCCCTACGCTGCGATCATCGAACTCTCGGACTCTAGGAAGGCTCCCATGAAGAAATGAACAAACTTGCTTCGAAGTCTTCGAGGCCGAAAATGATCTACGTCGAGGAGACACTAGCTCATGCTATCTCTTCACTAATTGTATAGATTAGTGAAGCAAACACCCTAAACTAAATGGCTAATAGTAGAGGATGATGAAGTAGAAATATTGCTCACTTTAGATTTGGTTTTCTCACAATCTATCATCACTTTGTCAAAAGCTAGAAAAGCTTAAAATGAGGAAGAAGAAGATGAAACTCAAGTGATGAAAGAATGAATCCATTAAGGTTAAAAATGCAACCATAGGTGAGTATATCATATATCTAACCCTTGTAGAGACTTAACCATTATGTATGGTTAATGGTTGGGTTGATAAATATCTTAAGGAAAACAAAAGAGTGGACTAAGTCAATAGTTATCTTGAAACTTCTCCAAGCTTCCAACCATCAAAATATCTCCACTAATTGTAATTACTTAAGAATAAATATTAACCCCAGCATGGTGTAAGCTTCATACATACATGTTGCATATATAACCTAGCATGACACAACAATATATATCACATATATATTTTGTGCAAAAAGAATACTATTAATATATATCACATATATATCAATGTATCAAAAAATGAGAAAGAAATCTTAAGTGAGCCAATATTAGTTAATATAATTTAATATATCAAATATATAATTATACATTAAAATATTAAATCAACTCTTGATTTAATAATCCGGCTATATTACATATAACCGACTAATATCAAATGAATCAACTTATCGAATCAACACTTGATCCGATAACCCGGCTATATCATATATACCCGACCGATATCTCATATCGCGAGAATAGAATACGGTATCACATACTCGTATTAATCTCGGTTCCACACATATCATATATGTGCTCCTACTCCGTTTCGCATGAACCAGGAAACCTCTATGTAGGACTCTAAAAATCTCGTCAATACGCCGGGAGTAGGTGATGATCATATGAACACCCACAAACCGCAAGCGGTCTGCTAAACGTAACGGCCACCCGGGTATTGAGCGATCAGAAGATCAACAAGAAAGCCTGCTATAACTCCTGCGAATCCAATCAGTAACACTACCGTATAGTTTGGTCTCTTCGTCTGAAATGTCGCATATCACAGGCTGGGGTTGGTATAACGTCAGACCCCAATAGTCTGATAAGTCATGCCGATGCAAGGTCCATAACGGTTCGAGAAACTACTGGTAACACTTACCAGTAAATCTCAGCAACCCTGGCCAGCGATTTCCTGTTATGGCCAATCGAGCATAGCCCAACATCAACTCCCAATACCGGGAGAGACGAAACCCCTCCCATCGCTCATTGCCTCCATGTGACTCGGGACTGTACCCAAAAACCACCGTGTTGCACGATCTCTTGACCGTGGTAAGGTGGAAATCAAAGCACAGTAGGAATCATACAAGACTCTATGACGATCTCAGGTCTACAGACTAACCTGTACCAGTGTCACCAGAGAACTGCTATCCGACGATGGGTATAATACCATCTAGGAGTTCTCGGCGAGTCCGTCCAGTGTACCCAGTCTCCACTGAGCACCCGCATACCTTCTCTGATGTCAAACACCAATGGATATGGGATCATCCATCGCCCATCATATGGGTCAAGAAGCGCATACGCTAGTCTACTCTGGAGTATCGATGCCCTGTTTCGGTACTCCCACGACTAGGAACATTTGAAGGATGTACTTATCGACTACCCTGTCCCCACTAGTTTGATCTGCATCATAATCCTGGTAGTCAAGTACTCATCCTAAGGGCTTTATCAACATGTAATAGAGAGACAATAAGTGTACATGTTAAGATAAAGTACAACCAGATAACATACTATCATGTCGAGCAAGAAAATCTTCCCTATATATGTCCAAGCATCCACTACAATATACATCATATGTACAGTAATGGCCTCTAGGGCATACATATAACTAACAGAAAGCAGCACGTCGGACCGAGGAATAGGCTCCCACCCCGCCACCCTCACCGCGTCGGGGTCATTGGACGGATTTCCTTGCCAGCACCTATCCCTAGACCACTGGATGGGTATGGGCCAGTCCTCACCCTCTGGCGGCCCGACGAAGAAAAACTTCTTCTTTCAATCACGGATGGAAGAAGGCAAGACGACAACTCCTGACCTGGCTACACTCCCCCGTTGCTTCCTAAAGGAAAGGTAATCCCACCTCGGGTCGCCCGTGCGAATTCCGGGGTGACTTTTGTAAACAAGAGAGGAGGCAAGGATGGACAAACTAAAAGGAATCATCTGCAGCTTCAGCCGGACCAGAAACCTTAGGAGAATCCTCCAGGAGTTCGGCACTAGCGACCCGGGGCTAGCCCAAAGTAATTTAGCGCAGTGACAACCTCGGAAGAGAAAGGCAGACGCATTCTGGCCCAAAAGGCTTCCAGGTACAAGGCGATCTCTTTGCCCCGCACATGATCTGCCCTCTCTCCTTCCTCGGTCAATCGTAGCGTATAGCTGAAAGGAATATAGAAATGAGCCCGAGCGGTGACAAGCTTGTCCTCATATCTCACTGAGGACGACGCACCAGGGACGTCCGCCGCCACCACTTTGGGAACCGCCCCAGACGCACGATCCCGGGAAGAGGATCTGACCCCAACTTCCCGAAAGGGCTCCAACCCAGGGGAATAATCCCTAGTATCTACCCCTGCGACATCTACAAACTCCTCAAAACAAGACATATAACCTGATGGGAAGAAATCCTCGAGAAGAGAAAACGCAAAATTCGACCTAAAAGGGGAGAGCGCCGAGCTAACAAGACTCAGAATGAGGAAAATGTGAAGAGAGAGATCCTGGATCAGGCCTCCTCTCGATTTATGCTACCGGCATCCTCATCCAACTGCGACGGTCGACTCCCGCTAAAACGGTTCACTGCCCCTGACGGCCACGATCACTCCATCTGTCGCAAGCACATTGGCAGCATCCCATCGGACGTCAGAAGCTCGCGGCACGTCACATCAGCCAACCGACACCCAACACGTGGCTTGTCGCTTCAGCAAAAGGGCACACGATCCGGCGCACCCTCTTTAATATGGAGATCTCGCCCTGATTCGCTGACATCACCCAGAAAAAACAACCGATCGTCCAGGGACACGCCCTACGATATCTTCGAAAAGGAGCTCACCTCGGGTGACCAGGCGAACCACTCTCGACCCGACTTGTCAGCTGGTCGGGACGAGAGTGGGGGGCTAATGATGATGCTTGATATCGGTGATCTCCCAGATCATGACATATGGCAGATGACGTGTCCCATGGCTCACAAGAAAGGACCTACAGTGGCTGACCAGACCACTCCTGTGCCCGTCCTACAAGCAAACGCCGGCTCACCTCCGAGCCCCCAGCACAATTGGCCTCCTCGGCCTCACAGCTCGTCTCCGAGCTATCACAGGCCCGAGCCTCCTCGGCTCTCTCAGCTCGCCTCCGGGCTCGAGCAGAACCAGGATACCTCGGCTCTCCCGCTCGACCGCGAGCTCTCCCGCCGAGGTCATCTTCCTCGGTTTCATCGACCAACCAATGACACCGCTTGCAGGCGTAACCGCCATCCCGCGAATCTCGCCATGCACGAGATCTCTACCGACCACATCCCATGTTCCACGCCGCCACGATCCCCCATTAACGAGCCTGTCTCGCCATTAATGGGAGGTCTCGCTCATCACGCGGGTGTGACGTTGGGAGCATAACGGCCGGCGTGCTTCTCGCGCCTGTCCTGCCTGCTGCCACCGCTATATAAACCCCTTCTTCAGACGGTCCAAGTAAACCATTTTGACTCCACTAAGTCGTTACTCTGCTCGGATCTCTAGTCTAACTTGACCGTCGGAAGGTCCTCAGTGGTACAACCACCTCGGGACTTCCTTGCAGATGGCTCAGCAACCACAACCTCAAACCCATTGAGATCCACACGCTTCAGGAGCGACAGCCTCCAGATCCAATCTCAGCCACCCATCAGAGCCATCAGCATATCAACGGAGGACAACATCTGAAGGAGGTCTACGAACCCCCATCAAATATCTAGACACTTCCGAAATAAAATTGGGATCCAAATTTAGTCTAAAAATATTATTGCACCCATTAACAACAATAAAAGACGTTGAAGAAGAATGATGAGGAGGCATGCTATTTCATGTCTTTTTGCATTTTTTTATTTTTCTGGAGGAAACCATCTTTTTTCGATTTAAGAGCATAATTGTAATTTATCTATTTTATCAATTTTTAGAAAATGAAGAAAAGGAAGAAGAGGTTTGTTGATTTTTTTTTTCCTTTTCTTTTTCTGTCACTCCATCTTTATTGTTTCAAGCATAATTTTTCTTCAAAAAAAAATATGTTTTTTTCAAATTTTAAAGTCAATAGGAATTTTATAGGCTTGTTACATCTTTTATTATAGTGATATATGGTATTAAATTCTTATTTATATAGCATCTTAATTTGTTTTTGACGGTTACATCCATATGCATCGCACGGGCAAAATGCTAGTTTGTTTTAACACCAACAACCAACAATTAATTATCTCAAGCATATGAGGTTGGCTATTCTTAAAGATGTGTTCATTTAGAATTTCAAGCCATATATAAATAATAATATAATCATATTATGAACCCAAAAAAAAAAACACTCACACACGCACACAGTAAGAAATGCCTGCCCATGGTGTTATGATCTTATTTTACACTGCTAGGAATTTTGTTGCAAGACTTCAGTTTGTGAATTTTGCAAAATTTCCTTATAGAAAAACCTAAGCTTATAAATTCATCTCCACTGAAATCTAGTTGAGGCAAAATTGGAGATTGCTCCAACCACAAGCACAAATGTGTGCGCACACATCTGAAAGGTGGTTTATGTGTGGCCAAAACTCCCCTTCCAAATGCTTATATAAGGATATACCTCAAGTGTCGAAGAACCGTAGATTTGAAAAAAAAGATTATGAAATATTATTGACCGATCCTCAACAGGAATGAATACAACGCTCTTCTATATATACAAGGAGTAAGTCTTATCCTTAAGAAAAAGGTTGACAAAGTAAAGCTTATCCTTAAGGATAAGGATGAATGAGTGAGACTCATCATTAAGGATAAAGACGAATAAGTAAAGCATATAGACTATAATACATGTGTACCAACTACATTATACTACTATACTCAACATCAAGAAAGCAAACATGAATTTAAATCGTGTGAGATGCGTGTTCTCTTGTACGTGGCAATTGTGGCTTACTCGAGTTATATATGTGATCCATAAATTGTATTTTATTCTCAAAGTTCTCTTAATTGATTAAGGATCTTAATTGCATGTACTTGGAGAGTAGGTCCAGCTAGACATGGACTATAGTCTATCACTACTCATGTACATGGGCTGCATGTGTTGAGCTGGCATAAGATATATGTATGTGTAGATCTAAACGAATATAGATAAGACAATTAAAAATGATAATATTATATGTTGATCGTTAATCCTTAGTATAGCAGGATAGAAGAAAAAGATTCATATAATCGACCCCAAAATTTTAAGATAAAAGCTTGTTGCTGCTGCTGCTGCTGCTTATCCCCAACGTATTCCATAATTGCCTTGCCTAATAATTTGGCGTCATAATTAGGGTTGATGTAAGGTCAGAGTTTACTCATTATGTCAAATCAAATTTTTTTGATGTGTCAGATGTAAGCTGAAGGGGGAAAAAGATTAGAATCAGTACAAGCAGCTGGTGCCGCAACTGCAAAAAGGATTAGAGTGGGTGCAATCTCCAGGTTCTGAAACTGACAACTAAGAGTTATAAACCAATAATACATCAATGATCAGTAGATTATGTTGTAGAGGTGGCAAACTGAAGTTGGTGGTTGATGTTACAGTCTTCCACCATATAGGGACACCACTTTGGCTAGATGTATGGTCCAAATCTCACTGTTGAATTTTACTGTTATTTGATTTTTATTAGAGCTTAACGGGGCTGTGAACGTTCACAACCCCATTAGTTATGAACAAAAAGAGAAACACGGAGGAAAGTTGGTCTTTGGTTTAAGTTGAGGCAGACCCGTCTTATGGGGCTACGAGTGTGTTTCTCAGCCAAGCTGGCTGTGGCATTCACAACATCATTTTTGCCTTCTCATTAATACATTTAGGAGAATTTGGAGAACGCCAACTAGTTTAGATTACACCAAGTTAATTTTCATACCTAGAAGTATAGGAATTTAGACATCTGACCTCATATAACTTAACATTGTCGAATGTTCAGAAAATTCATTTGAGATGGTCAAGGAGAATGAGATACGAAGGAGAGCTTTAATAAATGAACAAAATCAAGACTATCATAAAATAATAGTTCAAATATCGAACTTTTAAGACAGTGGGTAGTGCATACCAATTGCGAGCAATTAATCCACCACCAAGATCCGTGACATAAAAAAACTTAGCTATTCTTATGGAAGTATCAGAAATGACATCACGAAAAATAATCTCCTTAGTCCTACAATGGGACCTAAATATTCGGTTGTTTCTCTCTTTTCATATGTTCCAAACAACGTTCGCAACTACCATACGTAGAATCGCTCTAATCGGGATTTACATGAACTTTTAGTTTGAATGATATCCATTAAGCTAAGAAGAGTAATGGGTGGATTATCAAAACTCACAATGAGCTAGTGGCACATGAATCACCCAATTAGAGAATTGATACTCGAAAAATAAATAATTATGATTTTCGGGCTCAAGGTTGCAAATAATGCATTGTCCGCCATCACCGATAGCTCTCGCTTGAAGCAAATCAAGAGTTTTTAGTTTCCCAAGAGTCGCTTGCCATAGACAAAAAGAGTTTTTTAGGGTATTTTTGTGAAACCAGCGAGTGAAACGAGTGAGTGAAACGTTCCATTTACTCCAAGGATAAACCAAAAAAGGTTGAGATAATAATGATGATTTCACCGACTTTGTAGTAAAAATGCCTGAAATAGAAGGTTTTCATACTAATGAAAATAGTCTTAGAGGGGGCTGAACAGGACTATGCAAAAAATATGCCCAAATTAAGAAATTAATACACTTGCAAAATGAATCCATAATTGTATGGCTTAGACATGCGGATAAAACAAAGTAATATTATGTTAAGCAAAACTACAATTGTGAAATATAAACATATAGCGATAGTAAGAAAGAACAATAAGCATATAAGGCATAAGAGATGGCATACAATTTATAAACTAATAAGCAATAAGTGATATGAAATTGCAAACTCAAACAACAAGATTTATAGTGGTTCGGCCACTGATAATGTTTCGACCCCTATATATTCCACTTTCTTTAGGTCCGCAAGCCCGTTCCTCTTGATCTTCTCAACACGTCTCTTCAGAGACTACACGTTGCTCGACACACGAGTAACAATTCTCTCTACAAGCACTTCTTCCTTACAAAGACACCCGTGCACTCAAAAATCCTCACACAAAGAAAGAAGATACAACTCACTCAACTTCCTTACAAAGACATTCTTGCACTCAAGAGTTCTCACACAAAGAAAAAAGAGTATCAATTTAAGCACAATACTCTCAATAGATTTTCTCTTAAAGCTCTCTCTAATACTCTTAAAATATGGGTATATAAATAGAAGCTCTTTTCTTTTTTATGTGTGAGAGATTTGGATAAGCAAATGCAAAACTCTTGACCCAAACAAGAGATGAGATTTCAGTTGATCAAGATCACTTTTGGAAATAGCAATATGAAATACTCAAGTGATTGGTGCCCAAAAATCCAAAGGAAAACCTATTTATAGCACCCAATAAAAACTAGCCGTTATTGATAGGGTCAGTAGTTTAAAACAGCGTCAGACGTCTGAAGTATAAATGGGCAGATATTTGAAGTTTAACCAAAAAATCCCAACGGCTATAAACGATAACATTTTTAAAAATCCTTTAGCCACAAACGTCTGAGCTTAAGCCATAAGGCATCTGGCCCTTCTATGTTAGAAATGCCAATGAAGTACAGAGAGAAAGCAGACGTCTTTTTTACAATGTTCAAACGTCTGAAACACAAAAAATCCATTTTCCAAAAAATTTTTCAAACGTCTTCATCAGACGTCTGTCTCATCTCTGGGTTTTAAAAAGCCAATTTTGAAATCAACGTTAGACGTCTTCATCTCATGCATAAGACATCTGTCTCTTTCAAAATAATCTAGATGAAAACATAGAGAGTACGCAGACGTCTGAAGAACACCATGCAGATGTCTGAAGAACAAAAAAATGATATGCATAAAAACTGATATTTCTGACATTTGGGTTTTCATTAAAACACAGAAAGTATCCAGACGTCTGAAGCACATGGTCCAGACGTCTGAAGCACATGGTTCAGACATCTGAAGTATAAAAACTCAGAATACGTGTTTTAAAAAAATAGAAAAATTTGAAATAAAAAACCCGATGTTTATGATATATAAAACATTTATGCATGCATGTGTGAGTGTTCAAGAGCATTAATTGATATTATCCATAATCAAAGAGTACTTGCAAACATTCTTATGCCGATATTGCAATTCTTCGATTCTTGAATCTTTGACTCTTCGATCTTGAGTTCTTGAAACTCAACGCTTCATTTGAACCTTGACTTGAACTTTGGAACACGCCTACTCACGAGCATCTTGAAGTCGATTTTTGATCTTCAAATTAACTTTGACCTGGGACGCTTCAAACTCGGACTTCGGTTTCGCTTCATGAAGCTTGATTTTGGTAAATTGAGAAACACTCGTCCATATTCTCCAACCTCCAAGCTTGATTCTGGTAAATTGAGAAAAGCTCGATTTCCTCCATCCTCCATTTTAGAGTTTCGTCTTGAGATATCCTGAAACACAATCTCATAGACCAAGTTCATCATATACAGTGTTATGAAATAAACAAGATAATAAACACAAGTATATGAACATTCATTATTTCGATATCACAAAACTTATGAATAAGAATAGTATATCAATATCATGATATAAATCAAATGTAAGGCATGATATATATATATATATATATGAAAACTAAGATAAAGAACACATGTATATATATAGGTATTTATGATGTCTAACAAATATGAAAGATTACCGAATATGGCATTATAAATAACTATTCATATTTTGAACTTCAAAACAATGAATGAGAATAATATATTAATATCAAAATATATAACAAAAGTAAAGCATGAGATATTGATATATTACTCGATATACACATGTTATATGACATGCAAGCTAATGAACAAGTGTATACAACTTTGGTGTTGATAGTATAAACAAGATAAAATATGTAACACCAAACAACTATTCATGTTTTAGCTATTATCAAAATAAAGCAAGAATGGATATACTAATATCATCAAAATTCATAAGCTAACATTCTCCCCCTTTTTGATGATGGTAAAACATGAATAGAAGATACTATATCTATATCGAAGAAACCCAAATCTTGGATATTGATATACTAAGAATCCTATTATTCTCTCCTTTTTTCACATAATCACAAAGAGTGTTTAAAGAGTTTAAAACATTTAAACTACTCCCCATAAACATATGCGTACACCTAAAGCGAATCAAATGTTTAAATCACTCCCACTAAATATATGCATAGGAAACTGATAGGAGATGATATGAGCAAGAACGAGACAAAATAGGCAAAATCTCATATCATCAAAGCATGCATATAAGATATATAACAAAAACAAGTGATATATGCAAAGATCCACAAGAAGAAAATGATCAAGTTCAAAATAGCATGTGGATGCAAGTATGAGTTGATACCAATTAAAAATGAAAATTTTGAACGGAGCTTAACTTATACCAAAAGTATGTAATGAAACGATATATAATGAGAAGTTCAAAATACATGCGCTAACTCATAAAAGTAAAAACAAGTTTTGAAACGTATGAGTTAGAATACATGAGTAGAATACGAGTCATAATATGAAGCATGGGATAATCGTACCACTCATGAACAAGGTGTGTGTGCGCGCGCGTTTTTAAAAAAAGATAGAAATTTGATTCTAAACATGCACACAAGATATAGAGAGGTAATCACAAGATTTTTACCTAGATGGTGCATGAATCACTTACCCCAAACGATTAAATCTCCTAAATACGAGAAACAAGCCCAAATGATCCATTCATAAGTTCTATCTCACAATCACTTGCATACCAAAACATTAGAGCTCAAAAGATGATATATAATGAACCACAAGTGATATGAATAAATAACAAGAACTCATAAACAAAACCAAAATATGATATGCGTGATAAATATTACTAAACAAGCAAGTCTCATATCAATAGATGTGTGTATGTAAAGATGTTCATATATAGTAAACACTACATGCAAACACAAATCAATATGAATAAGATAGTTAAGTTATAATATCATGTGATAACCAAGCATGAGTTATTCTCATCTTATGAATCGACTATCCGGTGAAGGGTTTCTAATCCACTTTGTTAGACCCGTAAATAGGATTTGTTGTAATTAACAAAATCCATAACCGAATTCCCCTAAAAAAGCTTGCAAAAACCATTTTTGGCAAGATGAGACACCAACAGAAAATAAATCGACTCATGCAATGGGTGTGCAAAGATAAAGCAAGTTTAAGCGCACAAACCATCCTAAACACGGCACAACAATGAAAATGATTCAATGTAAAAAGCATGTGCCAAATGTATCCATTTGAAAAAGATTTAAACTATTTAAAACTATATGGATACAAACGCTCTCACAAACATTGATAAAACACCATCAAATACGTAAGAGAAGATCATGGCAAGAAAACAAAAAATATAAAAATATAAAACTAGTTTTCATACCAAGTTGTGATCATGGATAAAAGATCACAAATTAAAGCAAATGAGCACACAATAAATCACATATAAGCAAAAGAATAACACTATAGATAGTATCTCATATATGAATAATGCATAAACAAATATTAAACAAAGATAAATCTTATGCATCACATGGGGTAAATATATAAAACATACTCTTTCAAAATATCAACATTAAACACAAATAAATAGGTGATATTTTAAAAGAATACAATAAAGAAATACTTTACCCCACAAAGCGATGAATCAAGCAAATAACTCTTTTGAAGCGCTCTTTCTCATCATGATCCCGAGCCCCTCAAGTCTTTAAATTGTCCATACCTACAAAATAAGGTACGAAAAGGGATTTCAGTATCCAAGTCTTCTTCGATCCATACGGGTTAAGTTTGGAAACCCATATAACATTTACATATAACGAAATATTCTTCTTTAAATCACAAGTATATATGAAATGGCCATATGCATCACAAAATTACAAGTGTGAATGTGTGCACGCATGGAGGTCGTAGATGTGTCAATGCAAGCATAAGATAAAGCAAGCTTATGATGTGCATGCTTCTTAAACGTTTGTCTTGAACTAAATCTATATAGATAAGCATGTGAGCGAACATGAGATTTAGCAAAATTCAAATCACGTATGACAATTTTAG
This sequence comes from Agapanthus africanus, assembly GCA_030015575.1. NCBI lineage: Eukaryota > Viridiplantae > Streptophyta > Magnoliopsida > Asparagales > Amaryllidaceae > Agapanthus > Agapanthus africanus. The sequence goes on along the minus strand of CM057338.1, from coordinate 848,405,514 downwards.
TTGAAAAGGATTTTTGAAATTTTGAATTTTAAAAACCAGTACCAATTCTATTCAAAACATTTTCCTTGCTAGGGAAAAAATCAACATTTGAAAACTTAGCAAGAGAAGAAACCAAATCATCATTTTTCCTTTTGAGAGAAACGTTTTCTAAATTCAAAGAGTCTTGAGCAATAATAGAAGATTTCAACATATCACTTTCACTTTTAATACTTGAAATCAATTCATCATTTTCCTTTTTCAAAACCTCACAAGATAAAATCAAGTTCTCATTTTCCTTTTTTGAGAGACTTAAAATCACAAGTCAACGCTGCTTGAGAAACAAGTGAAGGTTTCAACAAATCAATTTCGCTTGTAAAATTTGAAATCAAAATATCATTTTCTTTTCTCAAGGCATTACAAGATAAAATCAAATTTTCATTTTCTAGTTTCAAAGCATCAAGAGTAACACATTGTAAATCAAGCTTTAAAAGCAACTCATTTTTCTCAAAAACTAATTTATCAAATAAAGCAACTTAAGAATCATAAGCACAAGATAAAGCACTAAATTTGGCAATCAAATTTTTATTCAAAATCTCAGAAGAATCGCAACAAGAAATCAAATCACCTATCTCATTTTCTAAATAGATTTTTGATTTTCAAGAAAACTATTTCTAACTTCTAACAAATTAAAACTACAATGAAGAGTATTGAAAGCACATAACAATGGATCATGGGTAAGTTTGTGGAAATCATACGATGGGTTACTTACAAAGTCATGATCAAGACACCCATTTTCCGACTCCATAGAGTTGGATGATCTCGCTTGATTTGGTTTTCGTTGAGACATATCCAAAGTCGCTATAAAAGTCGTTCTCTTGGTTTTCTCCTCTTCATTGTATACGGCTTACTCTCCATAGATGTTCTCTAATGAGTACCGCATATCATGAGTCATCTTGCAATAAGAGACATTGTTAAGAATATCAATATTTAAAGTACAATGTAAAATTTTTAAAGGTTTAATGTTCAAAACAAATAAATCCTTTTCTTGAGTACTCCATTTAGATTTATCAATAGAAGGAATAGTATACTCATTATCAACTACTTTCCATATACTCCTACAAAGAGTGTAACATTTATTTAAATTATAAATAGTAATTTATAATTTAAATATGGATATAATGAGTTTCCAAAATTAATATCACATATGAATTTTGGTATCGGATTGATATCCGCAAAAAAAAGTAATTATTTTAGGGAAAAATGAAGAAAATGTGTGATATCATAAAAATAATATTTTAATTTTTTTAATATGACACGAGATTTTATTATAAGATAATGGTATTTAAGTGTTATACTAAGTGTTTTATTCTTTTAAAATTAAGAATGTAGATTTTGAGTAACATTAGCTATTTATTTTTAAAAAGTATTTTATTTTGATAAGAGGGTGGGTATATGTTTAGGTTAGAATAATCCCTCACAACCAACACACCCTCACACACACTCTCCTCACTCCTCATCCTTCTTTCTTGACACCTCCTACTTGCTTTACATAAAATCTTGCCACCTCTATCTTTATCTTTATCCCAACCCTTAGGATATTCTTTGAGCTCTCAAACTGAAGTAATGAGTTCCTTCGAGCTCCAACATTAAAATTTTCAAGTATTCACCAAACCAAAATAGAAAAGTTATGGTCTCTCCATCAAATTTGAGCATATCATCAAGCTTGAACCACTACAACCTCTAGGAGTCTCAACTATGAATTTCTTGAGCTGGATTTCCTTGTGCACCATCTCTATAGGTAAATCTCCTCCCTCCTTACAAGTTTCTATTTGGAAAAATATCAGTTTTTAGTGTCACATATCTGAAAATGAGATTTTTTGTGATATCTGTGATGATAAATTTGAATCTGGAACTATTAAGTTAGTCTATTAGAAAAACTAACAATACTAGGATATGGTGAGACCAATACGAAGCAACCCCTAAAGACCGAGTCCCTAACTTCTCAATAAAACTGGCCTTTTCCCCAAATTTCCCGCCGGTGGCGGTTTTCCTGTTGACTGGTGTTTTGGGTTTTGGACTGTAGCTTTAGTTGGTGATAATGAAAGCTATTGTTTTATTTGTTTTTTCCCAAATTTCCTATAGAGAAATCTGGGAGTATTTTAGTATTATTTTAACAATGTTTCCGATATTTATGATACGGCTTTTCGTATTTTTATATCTCGACTGAATTGTTTACGTTCATACGTTGATGTCGGGGGTATTTGGTCTTATTTGGAGTAAGTAAGCTATAGGTTCTAACCTATGTGCGTTTAGCTCGTTGAATAGTTTTTTGATATGATTTTTACACTGATGTGTTATAACTACGATTGTAGGCATGATCACGGAGATTTCCGAGACGGCAAGGACGGAAAAAGCAATCATGGATTTCGACTAGCTCGACAAGTTGGTGAGTAGATTTATATCTACGGGGAAAGTCGGGTGGATGGCGTATAGCACCACCGCAACCACTTATATAGAATAGTTATCTGTAGGGTTCCTAGGCACGCTAATGAGGTCTCACATGGCATCAACCATGCCAATTTCAAAAATTACAAGTGCCGAGAAACCCTAATACGGATCGTTGACTAGATTTTTAGGCGAAACAAGCAACTAGTTAACAACTTAACTAAAAGAACGGAAATACAACCTTTGTAGATCCGGTCCTCCACCTTCATAGCTCCATGATGAAGTCTCCTTGCTGTCCAAATCGAATCCCGGGCTCTAGCGTCGGCTTCATCGGAGAAATGGGCGGGCTTGGTCGTCGGCTTCGATGCCGAAGATGATCTACGTCGAGGCAACACAAGATCAAGCTCCAACTTCACCAAGCCATGAAACTGTGAAGAAAACACCCTATACTACTTGGCAAGAGGTAGAGGATGAAGAAATAGGAAGTTGGTTCACTTTAGAATTGGATTTCTCACTCTTTTCATCAAATCACCATTGATGGAATCAAGCTTCTTCATCTTGAAGAAGAAGAAGAAGAAGATAATTATCATAAGAATAATGAGAAAATAGAAAATAGATTATTCTTATCATAAGTACAATCATGGTTAGATGTAGAGAATTAACTAAGGTTAGGTGGAATGGTTAGGGTTAGGAGAAGAAGACAAGAATGGTTGCTTTGGTCAAAGTTGCATGAAGCTTCAAGTAAGAAAGCAACCATTATGTTTTCTTTTCCCATTTCTTTTTTTAATCCAAATTAAAAAGATAAATGAATGAATAAATAAATAAAAACCCTAACCATTTACTTAACCAAGGTTTAATTCTTTACACAAACCCTAGCAATCATGTATCATCAAACATGATACAATCAAGTGCACAAAAAATATATCACATATACAATGTGCACATCAAGTGAGAAAATCCTTTTAAAGTGAACCAATACTAGTTAATGCAAAGTAACATATCAAATATATAATTATGCATTAAATCATTAAATCAACACTTGATTTAACGATCCGGTCTTATCGCATATAACCGACTAATATCTAATGTATCGATTTATCGAATCAATCCTTGATTTGATAACTAGGTTATATCGCATACAACCGTTATACATTCATCGCAAGAATGAAATACGGTATCACATACACGCATTATTCTCGGTCCCGCACATATCTCATATGCGCTCCTATTTCGTTTCGCTTGAGCCAGGAAACCTCTGTGTAGGACTCTAAAGACTCGTCAATACGCCGGCAGCAGGTGATGATCATATCAAACACCCACAAGCCGCAAGCGGTCTGCTAAACGTAACGGCCACCCGGGTATTGAGCGATCAGAAGATCGACGAGCAAGCCCGCTCACACTCCTGTGAATCCAACCAGTAACACTTACCGTACAGTCCGGTCTCGTCGTCTGATATGTCGCATATCTCGTCTAGGGGTGGTAAACGTCAGACCCCAATAGCTCGATAAGTCGTGTCGATATGAGGTCTATAACAGTTCGAGAAACTACTGATAACACTTACCAGTAAATCTCAGCAACCCTGGCCAGGGATTTCCGGTTATAGCCAATCGAACACAGCGCAACATCAACCCCCTATACCGGGAGAGACAAATCCCCTCCTATCGCTCATTGCCTCCATGTGAATCGGGACTGTACACAAAAACCACCGTTTTGCACGCCCTCTTGGACGTGGTAAGGTGGAAATCAAAGCACAGTGGGAACCACACAAGACTCTATGACGATCTCGGGTCAACAGACTACTCTGTACCAGTGTCACCAGAGAACTGCCATCTGACGTAAGGTATAATACCATCTGGGAGTTCTCGGCGAGTCCGTCCAGTGTACCCAGTCTCCACTGAGCACCCGTATATCATCTCTGATATCAAACACCAATGGATATGGGATCATCCATCGCCCATCTGTATGGGTCGAGAAGGTATACGCTCGTCTACTCTGGTATATCGATGCCCCGTCTCGATATACCCACGACTAAGGACTTTGAAGGATGTACTTATGGACTACCATGTCCCCACTAGTATGATCCGCATCATAGTCCAGGTAGTCAAGTACACATCCTAAGGGCTTTACCAACATGTAACAGAGAGACAATCAGTGTACACGTTAAGGTAAAGAGCAACCAGATAGCATACTATCATGTCGAGCAAGAAAGTCCTCCCTATATATGTCCCAGCATCCACTACAATATACATCCAATGTACAGTAATGGCCTCTAGGGCATACATATAACTAACAATCTCCCACTTGCACTGGGGCCATCTGATAGCAGTGGTTGTAGTATCTCATACTCAACCATCCCATAAAAGTCTCTCTCTGGGAAAAGGCCTTTGTGAGTGGATCTGCCGTGTTGTTCTCTGAGTCTACTCTCCTTACCTCGATCACCCTGGAGATCAACCATCTCCATGATCAGGTGACACTGCCTTAGAATATGTCTGGATCACTGATGGGACCGGCGTTCCTTGGCATTTGCCACAACTTCATTGTCACACAATGGGAGGAACTAAGTTCATCTCATGAACAAATATACATCCAGACTGCCTCTTTGGTAGCATCTTAAGTAGCGATGTATCGAGCCTTTATCGTCTAGTATGCCACGGTATCTAGCTTGGAACTCTTCCAACATACCGTCCCTTTACTGAGGGTAAAGACAATGCCTGCGACTGATTTTCAGTCGACCTTATCACTCTGGAACCTTTCCAGTGATTCTCCCCAGAATCAATTGATAACATCTCACCACAACTAGTAAGAATCCTAACATCCATTTAGATCTATCTCATAGATCCAAAATCCAGGATTTAGGAGGTATCATTTTGATCCTATATGGAGAATCATTGTGATAAGCGGAGATTGACCGAGCGTAGCATAGGAAACTCCTTTCTTATCAAGAGTATGTCATCCACGTACTCTACGAGGATCACCACCATACTCCCTACTACCTTTATGTTTATACAAGGATCATCTACCATTTTGATGATGTCAAACTCTTTGACTACTTCATCAAAACAGACGTTCCAACTCCGCGATGCCTGCTTTATCCTATAAAACTTCTTGCACACGTTTCCGCTGCTCCCACTGTCTACGAAGCCCTCTGGCTGTGTACTTACAGACTTTCTCATCTAAAACATCATTTAGAAAAGCAGTCATGACACCCAACCGCCAGATATCGTAGTCATGGTATGTAGCCGTGGCAAGTAGGATCTGGATGGACTTAAGCATAGCGACTTGAAAAGGTTTCATCATTATCCACGCCTGGTCGATGACGAAAAGCTTTAACAAGTCTAGCTTTGAAAGTCTCAACTTTTCCATCTACACCAAGTAATCTTCTCAAGATATACTTGCTCCTGATGGGGATTTAACCCTTCAGATATAGCAACCAAAGTCCATACTTTGTTGGTGTATAAGGATTCCATCTCAGATCGCAAAGCATCCAGCCATTCTTACAGAGTCACTACTCTCGATGGCCTGCTCGAAACTAGTTGGGTCATCATCTCATGATGCAATCCTCGCTCCCACGGTCATAGAGAAACAGAAGTATCTCTCAGGTGGGTGAGAAACCCTACTAGATCGGCGGAGAGGCTGAGGTTCGTTGGTAACTATTGAATCCTTTAGTTCTACCAAATCATCTGCTGTTGTTTGTGTAGCTGGAACCTTTCCAGTTGTACATAACTGACCTTGCCTCGAGCTTGTCCGGATTTTGCTTTTAGACATAGGCCGGACAACCCCAAATCTTAACTAGCTTAAGACATGGGCTCTTCCCATACCATATCTCATATGGAGTGGTAGGCTGTGATCTGATTCGAACCCTATTCAATAGGTATGCAGCTTCTCAAGCGCATAACTCTCAAAAGGAAACAGGTAACTCAGTAGTACTCATCATAAAGTACACCATATCACATAGGGTGCTATTGCTCCGCCCCGATATACCATCGTGCTATGGTGTATACGGAGGAGTAATCCTGAGAGAGAATCTCATTCTCCTTTAGAAAAGTCCAAGAATTTCGTGCTCAAGTATTCTCCTCCTTGATCTCATCAAAGGACATAATACTTATACCCGTATTGGTTCTCTACTTCTAACTTATATTCTGTGAATATCTCAAAAGGTTCTGACTTGTGTTTCAACAGGAACATATGTCTGAATCAAAAGAGATCATCAGAGAATTTAATGAAGTATAAAGAACCGGTCTTGGCAAATGTAGACAGGGGACCTACATACATCAACATGTATCATCCCAAGAGTTCATTAACTCTTTCTCTGTTTCCAGTAAACGGAGCTATGGTCATCCTATCTTTGTGACATGACTGGCGAGTTTCACAAGATGTAAATTCAAACCAATTTAAATATGCATCTTTATGTAACTCTAGCTAGTCGGGTCACATTGATCTGACCTAGTCTACAATACCTCAAGAAGGATCCGTTCATTTCTGAACTCTTCCTCTTGTGTGTGTTCCGTATACTAAGAACTGTAGTTTGATTTAGAACATCAATGCTTTTAGATAACGTGCCTGAACCGATCAACTTTTGATATAGGAAATGTTCAAAACATTATCCAACAATACAAAATTTTATCATTTCTTTACTAATAAAGAGACTGATATGATTTTGTATATCAGGTTCGGTATCTAATAACATTCGTTCAGAATCAACGTACTGGTCATACAGGGTGACAGTGACCAACAGACTTGGCTGCAACACTTGCCCCGTTTTCTGCCTCATGAAACTTATCACCCGTTCTCAGTTTTCTACCTTTCTGTAGCCCTATGTAGCAGATTACATATCTGGGATCCTGATCCGGTATCAAATACCTAGGACGTAGAGGATACAGAGAAACAGTTCTTTGTAACGAACACACCCGAAGATGATGCATCAACATGCACTTTCTTCGTTTGGGCGGCACGGGAAATCTGGTATTCCCCAATTCCTGCTCTGTCTTATAACAATTATAAGTTGGAGTGGGACCAACGTTCCCCAGCACAGTATAACAAGCGGGTTTGGTTAATAATCCGTTTTATTATCTTGATTAAGGCGTGATATGGTCGCTACATGGAGAGAGAGAAGAAAACACTCAGCGTGCGCTCTTGCAAGAATAGATTGGTTATTATTTTATCTAATCAGGATGGCTCCCACTGTTTTTATCAAATCTTCCTTCAAACCCTAAAAGGAAAGACTAGCCGGGATTAATTACAAACTACAAGTTCGCCAATCTTTCAGCCAGGCCAGTGTCGGTACTTTGAGGGAGGTCCTCCGTGCTTTCGCACGAACCTAATTAATGTAAACCTCGTTTTCCCAGAGGCGTAACCTCGTTAACACCTTTCTAGACACCTACTTGATCGACTAATTGTAATGTGTAAAACTCTCCCAGGAGTAACTCTTACTCGCAGCGGGTATCGGGATCCAACTATCTCATAGAAGGTATGCAATCTCATTGCAAATTTCAACACTTGAAATTCCCGATAATATTTTGCCCCTAGCAGCTATATGACCTTAACATAGTCAACAAATCATAAGTGCTAGTCAAGTTCAACCCGTCATTTACCGATTGAATTAAACCCACCCGCACGACCCTTAACATAGTTAACAAAGTCGCACGACTACCCTAATCCAATCGCATCATATGCTTATGCAGATAAGCACTAATTAGCTACCGCACACTACGCCTTAACTTAGTTAACAAACGTAGCACGAATACTAACTAGTACTTATCTGAAATGACGGAGGGCTACGACAGGTTTTTCTGAAAACCTATTGCGTAATGAACTTGATATCGTTGTAGAATCAAATGATTTTAAAAATGGAGTGCTTTTGAGGCTTTTCTAGTTTTGCTAAAGGAGTCACTCCTGGTGAAGGGATCGTCGGTCCTTTCCTTTTTGAATGAGGTGCGGGATATATCATATATATCACTGTGCAAAGCAAAAACTCTTAAAAGCAATCAAAAGACAAACCGAGTGTGTAGCATCTGCCAGTTATTGCTAAAGGAGTCACTCCCGGTGAAGGGATCTCGGTTCTTTCCTCATTGAATAAGGTGCAGGATATATCACATATACCGCTGTGCAAAGCAAGAACTGTAGCTACCTGTTTTATTATTTTTTTTTTGAAATTCGATTCTACAACATCTTAGGTTTCTTTTATTTCATTAATCATATTAATGAAGTCCCATCATTTAAATACCTAAACATCACAGATAAATACGACATACACTTATGTCATCTGCATTCGCCTCGATGTCCCCTCGTGCACCGTTAGGTTAGGTAACTAACGACAGAGCGGGGCAGGGCTAGCGCGGGTGTAAAACATAAGTAACGTCTATATAATATATCATATATACTATATACAGTATCCATCACAGAACATATCACATGATCACATCACAGATATCGCAGCAGAAGAATCATATGAAATATTGGATATACTAGGACGTCCGTGTTTTCAATACGAGCCAGTATAAAACACGGATTCCACGGTCGCGATGAATAGCCAAACCCACACCCCTAGACCCCTACGAGAGCGGCAAGCAACCCTACCAATTCTAGGGTTAGGAGACTCGGACTCGACTCCTCGATTTGGTCTCCCACTGGACCTTAGAACCCGGTTACTTATGCTCCCCTCCTTGGGTCTATCCTAGTGCGGAAAAGTAAATAATATACAAAAGGTGACATCTTCCGCAACCTGGAAGTGCTTCAATAAAAGAATATTACATACAAGTTTTTTCATGAATGAAAATGAAAACACTCATCTCACATAAAAACCCCCGGCTATTCAAACACGACGATCCAATATAACATATCCAGCAACACATAACATCACATGTCATCAACGTAAGTAAATATGCGCATCCCAATTGTCGTTGACATATAGCAACGAAACCGGCGATATCACATATTACACTTACGGTCACAGAAAAGAAAGTGTAAAACTACAACAGTTGGAATCCGCAACCTCCATAGACATCGCATGCCTAATCAAATGAACTCCTTAGACATCGCATGCCTAACAATTATAAACCCCGCATTTTAGTCTCATTATCGAAAACACTTTTCAATATCAAGTCGGGCAATTCAACAAGATTCCCGACATTCTGATCGAATGCTCGTCGCAAACTTTAGTAGACGGCTGCACCCCCGACGCCGTCGACGAAGTGCACCAAGGCGGAACACCGCTGCCGCGAGCACCCGAACGGATGCTTTCGGCGACGGGGTTCTCCTACAGTCACTTGGTCGGGGCTATGGGGTGTAGCTGTCTATTAAGTTTATCCGGCGAGTATCCGCGTACGTTAGGTGATTGCGACGGACTTTTGATTGCATCAAAATTCCGTGGCAACCGATCAAGTGAGACTAAAGTGCTATGTTTATAACATTCATATCAGTTATCTCATAACTACCTGTGGATTCCAAGTGTTGTATCCCATTCCGAATAAGATAGAAAATGTTAAACTTTCCGATCGAACAATCGAACACCCAAGTTTTCCCGAAACAGCTGAACACATGAAATAAGTCTAAAAACATTCAGTTCGTGCCTCAGTACCAACGGTCCAGCCGTAGAAGGGTCAAGCCAACGCCTTACATATGGCACGTCGTACTGCCCCAAACCCGAAGTTCAAAGGGCAGTTCAAGATGGTCACATAATCGAGTTAAGGTTTGTTGTTTTCTAGAGGGACCATCGCGTTACTTGCACTACTTAGAACGTCTTTAAACCACGGAAAAATCCAACACTTGGAAATTTTCCGGCAGGGGAAAAATTGGGTATTTATATCCGGTCGAACTTTTTTAATATATTCCAAAATTATTCGGAAAACCACATAGACAAAGCTTGATAATCCGATCGAATCTACGAACTCCCAAAACACCCCAGAAAACTCAACTCTTGAGTGAAAATTAAAAATTCCCAGAAAACTCAGCACCTGGAAAAATGAATTACTGTGCAAAAACTACAGGCAACTCCCTTTATTTGGCCGCGGAACCGCCGCAGAAGCCATGCTTCTGCCGCGGTTCCGCCGCACTATAAACATATCATGGGTTAATTTTTGCATCGTAATTCTTAGAATTCCCTGCTGAATTTTTAAGCATTTTTACTCTGGAAAAATCCCAGTTTTCGAAAAAAGTCCAGAGAGCAATTTGTTTTAGGGTTTCGATGTTCATTCGGGTTTCAAACGTCGTCTACACTTCGCCTAAGGCTCTAGCTAGGCTCTGATACCACTGTAGGGTTCCTAGGCATGCTAATGAGGTCTCACATGGCATCAACCATGCCAATTTCAAAAATTACAAGTGCCGAGAAACCCTAATACGGATCGTTGACTAGATTTTTAGGCGAAACAAGCAACTAGTTAACAACTTAACTAAAAGAACGGAAATACAACCTTTGTAGATCCGGTCCTCCACCTCCATAGCTCCATGATGAAGTCTCCTTGCTGTCCAAATCGAATCCCGGGCTCTAGCGTCGGCTTCATCGGAGAAATGGGCGGGCTTGGTCGTCGGCTTCGATGCCGAAGATGATCTACGTCGAGGCAACACAAGATCAAGCTCCAACTTCACCAAGCCATGAAACTTGTGAAGAAAACACCCTATACTACTTGGCAAGAGGTAGAGGATGAAGAAATAGGAAGTGGGTTCACTTTAGAATTGGATTTCTCACTCTTTTCATCAAATCACCATTGATGGAATCAAGCTTCTTCATCTTGAAGAAGAAGAAGAAGAAGAAGATAATTATCATAAGAATAATGAGAAAATAGAAAATAGATTATTCTTATCATAAGTACAACCATGGTTAGATGTAGAGAATTAACTAAGGTTAGGTGGAATGGTTAGGGTTAGGAGAAGAAGACAAGAATGGTTGCTTTGGTCAAAGTTGCATGAAGCTTCAAGAAGCTTCAAGTAAGAAAGCAACCATTATGTTTTCTTTTCCCATTTCTTTTTTTAATCCAAATTAAAAAGATAAATGAATGAATAAATAAATAAAAACCCTAACCATTTACTTAACCAAGGTTTAATTCTTTACACAAACCCTAGCAATCATGTATCATCAAACATGATACAATCAAGTGCACAAAAAATATATCACATATACAATGTGCACATCAAGTGAGAAAATCCTTTTAAAGTGAACCAATACTAGTTAATGCAAAGTAACATATCAAATATATAATTATGCATTAAATCATTAAATCAACACTTGATTTAACGATCCGGTCTTATCGCATATAACCGACTAATATCTAATGTATCGATTTATCGAATCAATCCTTGATTCGATAACTAGGTTATATCGCATACAACCATTATACATTCATCGCAAGAATGAAATACGGTATCACATACACGCATTAATCTCGGTCCCGCACATATCTCATATGCGCTCCTATTTCGTTTCGCTTGAGCCAGGAAACCTCTGTGTAGGACTCTAAAGACTCGTCAATACGCCGGCAGCAGGTGATGATCATATCAAACACCCACAAGCCGCAAGCGGTCTGCTAAACGTAACGGCCACCCGGGTATTGAGCGATCAGAAGATCGACGAGCAAGTCCTCTCACACTCCTGTGAATCCAACCAGTAACACTTACCGTACAGTCCGGTCTCGTCGTCTGATATGTCGCATATCTCGCCTAGGGGTGGTAAACGTCAGACCCCAATAGCTCGATAAGTCGTGTCGATATGAGGTCTATAACAGTTCGAGAAACTACTGATAACACTTACCAGTAAATCTCAGCAACCCTGGCCAGGGATTTCCGGTTATAGCCAATCGAACACAGCGCAACATCAACCCCCTATACCGGGAGAGATGAATCCCCTCCTATCGCTCATTGCCTCCATGTGACTCGGGACTGTACCCAAAAACCACCGTTTTGCACGCCCTCTTGGACGTGGTAAGGTGCAAATCAAAGCATAGTGGGAACCACACAAGACTCTATGACGATCTCGGGTCAACAGACTACTCTGTACCAGTGTCACCAGAGAACTGCCATCTGACGTAAGGTATAATACCATCTGGGAGTTCTCGGCGAGTCCGTCCAGTGTACCCAGTCTCCACTGAGCACCCGTATATCATCTCTGATGTCAAACACCAATGGATATGGGATCATCCATCGCCCATCTGTATGGGTCGAGAAGGTATACGCTAGTCTACTCTGGTATATCGATGCCCCGTCTCGATATACCCACGACTAGGGACTTTGAAGGATGTACTTATGGACTACCATGTCCCCACTAGTATGATCCGCATCATAGTCCAGGTAGTCAAGTACACATCCTAAGGGCTTTACCAACATGTAACAGAGAGACAATCAGTGTACACGTTAAGGTAAAGAGCAACCAGAAAGCATACTATCATGTCGAGCAAGAAACTCCTCCCTATATATGTCCCAGCATCCACTACAATATACATCCAATGTACAGTAATGGCCTCTAGGGCATACATATAACTAACAATAACTAGTGTAAAATGATATGTTAGCTAATTTAGTTATATTATTTTAGTGTATGGTAGGTACCTAGTAGATTTCATATGGGTATGGTTATACCTGGAGATATGGTATTGGAGATAGACGTACGTGACGATAGATCCGTACGATATGGATATGATATTGAATGAATATGGTACGAGAAAATTATACCGTACTTGTGATGATGAGGATAGTGTGCCGAATACGGCTAAGTTTCATTTGGACTCGTGGAGTCATGAGTTATCCCGATTTGGGACGTTACGATTGATTGGGCTATACTTTTTTTAAAACCAACGATTCGTTTTCACTTTTAAATGATAAACGACAAGGATGCGATACTATTTCCAAGACGAATATCTATTTTAAATTAATGCAAGTTCCTTATCTTAAAATAACGTTTCGTTCCATTTTCAATGATAATGGTATAGCTCATAACAATTAGTTGTGTTTAATAATTACGCAATACGCTTAGATTTCCTTTATATGCTCGCGATACGCTTACCGATTATATACGTTAATTACGTTCTCTTTTATATGAACACACTGATAGAACACTGCACAACTACTAATGACTACTATGTTGCACGAGCGCAGACGCATATGTTACACCACACCTCATTGGTACTGCTATGATACTGTAGGACCGCTATACCACATGATATCTGTATAAATGCCAACACAATGTGTTATGAATTCCCTATATTCGGGGAATTGGATTGTATTCATATTCTATGGATATGGGTAGAATTACATTCTGCTATAAACACTTATAGAACACTTGAACAAATACTAATGATTGCCATGCTGCACGAGCACAGATGCGTATGCTACACTACACATCATTAGTATTGCCATGACACAGTAAAACTGTTGCGTTTATTTGCACGACTGACTATATTTACGTACGATGCCTTTATTACCTGTTGATTAATTGCGAATACCATTACCATGGTGATTAGTCTGAAATATTGCATATTTGAATGATTATTTCCCCCACTATTGTTAAGTACTAAAAGGTGTTTATTGTAATTATAGAACATATGAGGATTTATGTGTAAAAAATTTATTATCATATGTTTCTACATTATAATTAACATAATGAGGGAAAATACATGCATATAATATTTATATGAAATATTGTAATTAAAATATGCATATCATATCAAATATTTCTAAGCATATTCTTAAGATTTAATATCATATAAAATAGTTAGGATAATATCTCAAAAATATACCAAATATTACTAACATTATAAATTGAGATATTAGCTCAGGTCTAGAATTAAGGAGATCCGGGTTAAATCAAGATGTCGGAATCGAATCTGCTAAAATATTGAAGCAAATCACGAGATCTAACAACGGCGGATACTCAGAGCATTATTTTCAGAATCTAGACATCTAGAGAATCTCTAAAAATAATGCTAAAACAACACAAAAAATTCCAAAATCCCAAGCCACCAAACCGCGACGGAACTGCGGCCAAACAAGCCAATATGCGGCGATTCTGCGGCGGATCTAAGGCCTTAGGATATGAGATTTTGGTGGTTAGATTATATCTTCATATATTCACTTCTGACATTTAGGGTTTCTAGTTCCTGTTACTATATATAGCTCCGAGAGCTTCACATCAAAGATCATCAAACCGAAGAGATCAAGAGGTCCACAGCGATCCACGCATCGAGGTGATCATCAGCTAGTCATCTACCTCCAACAAGAGAGAGAGATAAAGCGAGAGCAAAAATTAGGGTTCTTTGTAATCTACTTTCAAAAAGAAGAGTTGTATGAAATAGTTGATTAATAAAGGTAGATCTTAGTTTATTTCTTTTCGCATTTACTTTCTACATTTAATTTCTGTATTTTACTTCTGCATCTTAATCATGTTTTCTTCTTCATCCTTTCTTCTATCTCAAACCATGAGCAAGTAAATCCTACCTTTCTATGGTTCGTAGGCTAAGGTAGATCAATGGATGATAAAATCATTTAACTCTTTTATACGTTTTAAAATCTATAAACTTTAGCAAATAAATATTAATATCCTTATCGGGCATGCTACCAATCTATTGCTAGTTATAACCACGATTCGAGATCTGTTCAACACTTGTTTTGTTAAGGGCTAGACATGAATATAGATCAATGGAAGGACAAGGGTTAAGAGTGGGAAAACCCTAGTTTCTTTCAAGAGAACCCTAATCTACATTCATCACTATCGATCTAGTTTTAAACCATTAAAAGATAAAAGGAGTTATTTTTAATTATTCATCCATTACTACTAAGTCCTACGAACCCTACAAGCATTTTCTTCATAAATTCTACATCTGTATTAAAATAGATCTACAACCAATCACTCTTCTTCTATCA